>JAQQTO010000043.1:29567500-31032500 GCA_029884595.1 Ormosia semicastrata | reverse complement strand
CCTAAGAACCCGGTCTAACTCGAAGTTAGTCGAGTTAGGTTTAGGTTTAAATATTAAATCTGGTGAATTTTTCATATTAGGTTTAGGTCACGTTTCGAGTTGGCTCAACATAACCCAATGCCGCATAATATTTTAAAACTTATAATATTTTTAAAATTTAGTGATAAGTTGTAAGATTTCCTTAGTTAAATTAATACATTTTACATAATATGATAATATTTTTGTATTGCTATAATTTGTTTCGACATATATATTGTAAAATATTCCTTAGTTTTAGTTTCATAATTTTAAAATTTTATGACTTAAATATACATAATATTTAATTTTTCATATTTTACTTAAATATTGAGTTGATTCGATTATAGTCCGGTCAAATTTTCATATCAGGTTAGGGTCAAAAAAATTTGGCCACATAATAAAAAATATCAAAAAGAAATATGAACTAGTTATGCAATACACAAAATATTTTCTCACAATATTAATATTATATTTGGATGATAGGTAATGAGGGAAACATAAAAAGAATCAGGGGAAGAGAAATAACTTCTCTTATTTGAGAGTTTTAAAATACATGGGAAGGAAATGAAATACATGGAGAACTATTTTCCCCCTCTTCCTCCTCAAATGTCAAACTTTTGTTCTTTAAAAATTGAGGTAGAATGAGAGAAACACATAAGTAATGAAATTCCGTTCTATTCTGTAAATGAAATTTCTAAATAAAAATAATAATAATTATATTTTATTCTTTCTCTTTTCTTTTCGATCTATCATCTCCACTTTTTTCTGTTTCATTTTATTAACGAAAAAATTCAAACACACTGGGTAAGGATTTAATTATGATTCAGTATTAATGTAAAAAACTGATACGGGAAATTGCCGAATTGGCAAGTACATTGCACCCGATACCTTCAAGGTTTTGTTTTAGTGGGGGGAGGAGGGGCAGACGAGAAGAGAACATCTCCAAATTTTTTTCCTACACTTGAGAACAAGGTTATTGTATATTAATTAGTATTATTGAGATAGGTTCCTCCTTATTTTTCTCCAAACACACGGTTAATTAAACCCGTAAAGACAACTCTTTCAAGGCTAGCAAAGTAGGAAAAACGGAAAAGTTCTTGGGAGTATCGAGAGTAATAGAACAGAACAACACCTAAAAAATACTACATTAATTAACTCATGCTTGTTAAGCTAACGTCTTTCTGTTTTCCCTGTACGCTTAAAATATTCCGCAAGCTAAAAAAGCGTATGGCTTGCATTCGCTAAAGGCACCCAAAAACTAAATGTGATTATCGTATGGTCCTTATCTATTTCCTTTCTCCTCCTTTTGCTTTCTTGCTGGTCCTCTTTTTTCTTTCATTTCATTTTCTTCCCTTTTGCATACGCGTTCTCGAACCTTGTAAGTAGGTACCCCCCCAAAAATAAAATGAAAGAAACCTTGGTGGGGGAAATCAGAGTCAATTCATAGATGGAGACAGGGAATACATTGAAGATTGAACTATCTATATCTCTCCCTTTCATTCAAGGAATAAAACATTATAAATATGAATTATTTTTTTCACTAATTATTGGAACATAGGGCAGTTGGTATGTGAGTATGTGACCCAGTTCAAGTGATTGCTTAGAAATGACAACTGAAAAAATACAGTTTATGCTTTGTATATATGAGTTGAATGCTAGAGGCTGAGTGTTACAAGGTAATAGGGATGAATGATCATAACGAATATTCCCATTTCTAGTGTACAAAATGGGCAGCATGCATGAGCAATGTAATTAGCCAGAAGCCACCGCCTTCAAAGCAACTCGTTTTTATGATGAGTTTTGCGTCACATCAGAGGGTTAATATATCCGTGCACTCCAAGGTATATGCAGCGCATGGACTCCAGGAGTACTTGGGTTCCATAGCAGATGGCATAACCTGGTACATGTAAATTGCAAGCCACAAACGAAGAGCTTGCCCGTAGTTTTAACAAAATGCTTGGGATGCGCATTAGATCAGCTTTCCTGTCAGACCCAAAACAAAAAAAAAGATCAGCTTTCTTGAAAGGAAGACAGACAACTAAGCCCCACAAGTGGAAAAGGGTCAAATGCTAATTTAAGGATGGTGTATGAAGAAACTGATACTAAAATGTATGCTCGTTAATAATAAAATCATAATCGTAATCTCATTAGAGACCAATAAATGACAATAAGGCAAGCTATCACGCCTTGTTCAATACATGTTTTGTGATAAGATTATTAGGTGGCAAACATCTATACCAGCTTGTTTTATCATTAAGTAAAGTCAACGCTTTTGGATTGAGATTTAATTAGATGCATCGTAGGATTTGAGGAAGTGCAGAAACGAACATGGACTAGTTCCAAATTACAGTCTCCTCGTTTCACAAGTCTCTGATTTGAACCGAAGAGGTATTAAAAAAAAATAAAAATTGTGTGCGTGTTTTGACGCTAAAGAAAAATGGATAACTCCTCCCAAGTTTTGGCTTGAAAGATTCACACCCTTATGAATTGGTATAGGATTATTGGTTTGAAAGTACTATAAAGTCAATAATTTTGTTTCTTAATCAGCTTGGTTACAATAATTTTGTTTCTTAATCAGCTTGATTATTTTTCACCCTGACATTCAGAATGTGTCTATTAATGGGATAACGACGATTCTCATAATTTGGAACTTGGAAGAGGACAAACTACGGACTTAATATGCCTACGTCGTACTACACCTAGATTGATGATTCTAACAAGAAACCTTGTAGAAAAAAGAAAGCAACCTTTACAAGGGATAGAGAATGAAGGAAGTTAACCCTTTCCCCTAGTCAGTAGGTGTGCTAAAAAAGCATAACCAACTTCTTCGAAAATTGGCCGAAAGAGAAGCTTCACGTTACTCTTTTCCCCTACATGCCACAGGATAAGCGTGCCCCCTAAGCTCGCCATTCTCATTCTTGTATATAACCCACCTTTCAGTTCACCATTCTCTTCACCACTCACCCATTGTCTTCAAACTTCAACAGATACAAACATCTGCTTTCAGTAGTTGCTGCTAGCCTAGTTCTAGTGCTAGATAAGACTTATTAGCATTACCATGGATCATAGGCTTTCTGTGAAAGGAGAGGGAAGCATTAATCTACAAGTTAGTGAACTCCAAAGGCTAAGCCAAACCGGCAGCGTAGGCACCACAATGTTTGAGCCTCGTGGCCTTAGCAGTATCGAGAAGTTAGACAGTAGCACTGTCAATTCTGTCTCTGCAACAACCTCAGCAGTTCGAGCACCAGAAAAGAAGCTCACCATCTTTGCTCTCCAGCTTGCAGTGCTTGAAAAAGCGGCAACTGGGTTGGGAACTCTTGGTTTTATTTGGGCAACCGTTGTCCTCCTTGGCGGTTTTGCTATTACCTTAGACAAAACCGACTTCTGGTTCATCACCATCATACTTGTAGTTGAGGGGACTAGGATTTTCAGCAGGAGCCATGAACTTGAATGGCAGCACCAAGCCACATGGTCTATTACTGATGCTGGAATCAATAGTTTCCAGGTGCTGAGGTCCAGCTCAAACTCCCTCCTTGAAAGTATAAAGAGCCTTTTCAGTTTCAGGCCAATTGTTGCAGTCAGGACAGACACAAAGAAGGCTACAAAGGTAACCCTTCAGTACAGTGATACCCCAAGGACACCAACTCGGATGTGGATTAGCTCAGACGTTCCACTTCTGCCATATGCTAAATGGTTTTTTCTTTCAAGGCATGTCAGTAGGCATCTCTACTGGCTTCAGCTTATTTCTGCAACAGCTTGTGTGGTTCTCTCATTACTAAAGCTCATCAAGCATGATTATGGACAGGTGGCAAAGGGAGACACTGACAAGAAGAACCGACAATCTGCTCTGAGTATCTTTTATGCCTTGGCTCTTGCAGAAGCTTTGATGTTCCTAATGGAAAAGGCTTACTGGGAATGGCAAGTCAGCTACTGTAAACTGTTGGAAGAGGTTAACAACGAGTGTGAGTTGGGGCCATCAGGAATGGTGTCCATTAGAAGGTTCTTTTATGATGCCTATTCAAGATGTGTCAATGGAAGCATATTTGACGGCTTGAAAATGGACATGGTCAGTTTTGCTATGGATCTCTTGGCTTCAAACTCCCCTGATGAGCAGCTCATTGGAGCAAGAATTCTTTGCCAATTTTCAATCAGTGATCGATTTTCTGATGATACCCTTCAAAAGATTGGAATTGACATATCCGTGGTAGAGAGACTAGTTGAGATGTTGAATTGGACAGACCACAAGGAGGAAGAAATTAGGCTGTCAGCTGCAGAGATTTTATCAAAACTAGCTGGCAAGAAGCACAACTCTCTCCGCATAGCTGGGATACCGGGAGCTATGGAATCAATATCATCTCTTCTACAAACTAACAGGAATTTCATTCCTGCACCTGATGAGATTGGGGAAAAGAAACTCATATTTGATCATCCAAATTATGGGTTCTGGACATTTAACCACTTGGGACTCCTCATACTGAAAAAACTTGCCCGTGACCATGACAACTGTGGAAAGATTGGAAATACAAGAGGCCTCCTCCCAAAGATCATAGATTTCACACATGCTGATGAAAGGTTGCTGAAGGATGATGAAAATGTTACTCTATCCCAAATTCTGACAGTGAAGAGATCTCTACAACTGGTGAAGATGCTGGCTAGCACAATAGGGACCACTGGGAAACATCTTCGAAGAGAGATTTCAGAGATAGTTTTCACGATCAGCAATATTAGAGATATTTTAAAGCATGGAGAGAAACATCCCCTGCTACAGAAACTGAGCATAGAAATTTTGACCAGTCTGGCATTGGAAGAGGATGCAACAGAAAGGATTGGGGGTACAGGTGGAGTACTTAAAGAATTGTTTAACATATTTTTCAAACACAGCATACCAGAAAATCAGAAACATGTAACGATTGTTGCTGGTGAGGCCCTAGCAATGCTGGCATTAGAAAGCAAGAGTAATTGTCATCGAATTTTGAAGTTGAAAGTACTGGAAAGGCTTGTAGAAGCATTGAAAGATCCATTGCTTCGTGTCAATGCTGCTAGAATTCTAAGAAATTTATGCACCTACAGTGGATCAGAACGCTTCAACCAGCTAAAGGGCGTAACAGCTGCAGCACCCACAGTAAGTGTTATTCTGAGCATTATAATGTTGGGTTACCAGCATGTGAGCTTTATATTATGTTTCTATACAGTAAAAATTACACAGATGAAAAACATAAGACTTTTGATAATATTTTTAACCATTTCTCAACCCTGCAGATACTTCAGGCAATCATGTCAGTTGAAAACAAGATACAAGAAGTGATGGTTGGACTAGCAGCAAATGTTTTCAAATATATGACTTCTCATGAATCAAGCATTGTATTTGAAGAAGCTGGAATCACTGAGGCTGAACTTGCAAATAAATTAATTCAGATTCTCAAGAAACACCAAATTCCCCCAACTGAGGTCCCAAGGATAAGGAGGTTTGTAATAGAGGTGGCTATTTGGATGATGCAAGACAAAGCAGAAAACATACATACCTTCAAGGATCTGGGAATGGATGAGGTGTTGGAGGCTGTCTTAGAGACTACATCAGAGCTTGAAAGCTTTAATGTTTTCTCTGGTACTGCTGGACTGAACCGGCACACTCTAACAATTCAGTCACTGGTTGAGACAGCACTGAAATTGCTGGAAGATAGGTGAAATAATCGAAAACAGTACCATAATGCAAAATCAGATATCTATGACCAAGAGCAACCACTATAATATTGCAACTGTATGGATTAACTGTAATAGATTCTCCAAGAAGGCTTGCGTGTTTGCTGGGCCTGGAAAGCTGGCCCAACTCAACAATTTGTTCATTATTTTTTCAGATTCAATGTTATTCTTTAATTAAATTATTGACATTTTCCCTCTGTTGCGAAGCACATTGCTTCCTGCTTCAATTTTTTTATTTTTATTTTCAAAATATCTATAAAGTAGGAAATTTCTTTTAAAGGCTCTATAGAAACTAGGGCTTTTCTTTGCACCAGACTGATTAAGGAATAATCCTTTGCTTGCTACTTCTATCCTTCGTCAGAAATTAAAGGTTATGTTTTGATAAGTTATGATAAATGGAATGAAATGAAATAAAATGAGATGAGATGAAATATAATAAAATGACATAAAATTTTCATACTATTATTTAGATATTTATTGATAAAATGAAGGAAAGATTACATTTCATTTAAAAGTTATGGTAGAATGAAATAAAATAATAAAAATTATAAGTATTTTATTCATATGTCATTTTATCTTATTCTTTCAATTTGAGAGGAAGAAAAAATAAATTTAAAATAAAATAAAATAAAATAAATATTACTCCATGCATTCTATTTCATCTTAACTTTCAAAAATCAAATAATATTTATCATTTTATTATTTTTCACTTCATTTCATCTCTTGTTATCAATACAAACATACCCTAGGGATGTTTCCTCTCGGACTGTTGAAGTATCGGGACATGGAAACAACCCAACCTTTGTAATTGCAGCAGTTAACGTGATTTTCCCATGATCGACATGCCCAATGGTGCCCATATTGAGATGGGGCTTTCTGTAAAGACAACAACAATAAATAGGAAACACAATTTAAACGACCCAAATGACAACAGAATGCAAATCCTCTTCGGGAATAAATCCTTGGTTACACACAATTGTACCATATCATTTTTATATACATTTACAAAAAATTAGAAAAAGAATATAATTTTTTATAATGAATGAAGTTAGAGGGTCTCATTTTTTCTTTTTTCAATTTTTTATAAATATGTGTAAAAATAACGTGATACAATTGTGTATAACTAAAAATCTCTTTTCTTCATGTGGATCAATATATTTCTATCTGCCCATATCTCTTTTTATTGATGAAACAGAACGAGTAGGAATTGTATTGGTATAAAATTTTTAAAAATAATTGAAAATTAAATTAAAAAAAAAAACATGAAAAGCGGTTTAAAAAAATAATAATAATTGAAACCTGTCCATATTATACATAATAGGACACGGATCCTCTAGAGATCCCCATAAAATTGCACAATGTACAGCTCATAATCTGATGGTAAACATTCTTTAGCCACATTCTCCTTCATTGTTTTATCATAAAAAAAAGTTGTTTTTGAGGGTTAAGATTCTCTGTGAATCCTGATCCATACATAATAACCACTTCAAGTTGATTATTTTTTTTGTTTGACATGCACTTCAAGTTGGTTATTTTCCCTTCATGACAGTAGTTCCTTGTTTGGAAACTGTCCGAAGGATTAAAGCACACACCATCACTTTTCTTTGTGCATGTGAATGCATATAAGTTAATCACGGAAAAAGCTATTCCAAAGTTAATAATATAAAAAAAAAAAACACAATAAAAAAAAGATGGACTAAAATCTCCGCATGCAATGATAGGGTTATAATCAACTAAGCAGGACCAAAAACAAAAAAAAGATGGCATAACCAGAAAACCTCCACGAAACATTAAAAAATAAATCTTGTTCCTGGAAAAAGATGGTCTTATATTGGAGAGAAAGTGGCCATGGATCTACATAGAGAAAGGAGACCATTCCCAGGTGCATATTGGGAAATGCAAATTCCACGACCACGAGAAAATGGATTGAATGAAAGAAGACGCTTATAATTAAGGTTTCTGGCAGCAATGGAAGCCATGGGATTGGACTGGATTACCCACAGAGATGAGACGCAGGAGGGACGGAAGAGTGAAGAGAGAGTGTCAGGGCCAGTGTAAAATGTGAGGTTTGATCAGTCAAAGGTAGTTTGTTCCTGGTCCTACGCTAACGGAACCAGTTCTTAGAGCCGGGATCCTCTCCAGTAATTGGAGGGTCCAATAGTTTTTTACATGTAAAAATTTATCATATATTTTATTATATTATATTTTATTTATAACATATATTTTATTACATTTTATTTTATTTATAACATACATGTAAAAAAAAACTGGACCCTCCAATTATTGGAGAGGATCCTTGTTCTTCTAGTTGGCCCTACTTTTTATTGACACATCAGCAACAGAATCCCAAAAAGTAAGTTTTAAAATTGTATGCTTATCTGCTATGTATCATTAATTTAATAAAAATATATATAATTCAAATGAAATTGATTAATAAAATATTATGTGAGATATTGTGTAACTAAAACAAATTACAAAGTTTTTATAAAGTGAATTTGAGTTTCTCATTCAAATAAATAAATAAAAGTATATCAATCGTTAAATAAGTTAAGATTATAATATATTTTAAATTAAATTAATGATGAATATACTCTAACTCCATCATTTTGTTGACTTTATTAACAAGCTAATTTCTTTTTTCTAAAAAATAATGGTTTCATAGATCAATGTTAAACAACAAATTAATTATCCTTAATTAAGGGGATTGCTTTAATCTAGAATTTAATGAGTCTTATTTCCTTAACATATGATTTGAATATGCGTATCTCATATTGCCTGCTAAAAATATTAATCCACAAGGCCATTTAGAATAATTCTTGATTAGGCACATACGCATTCCATTTAATATTAAATATGTATAAGATATTGGGACTCATGTTAAGAATGCATCAATTTTAAAAAATATTTTTATATATGTTAATTAATAAATAAAGTGCCTAAAATATAATATAATAGGTTGTAATTACCAAAGAATTTCTCAGCTAGCTATTGAGTCGATGAGATAATTTATACTAACTTTTTAGGCCTCGTGATTCAACTCAACAATTGTTTGGGCAGCTTGCAGTATGATTGAAGGCAAGTAGAAGAGATGTGGCATACTAGATCATAAAAAATACTGTATATCCAAAAAAAAAATCATACAAATACTAATAAATTCAATATAAACTGATATTTACTCCAACAATGTACTAGAATTTGTACGTTTGAATTAATAAAGAATAATTTACATGCAGATTTGCTCGATTCCAAGGCGTCTAAAAATTCAATGCCTAACAGAAAGAACATGCGAATCCACACCCAGTGGTTGGACTTGGATACAACCATAACGTCCTTTTTGTTAAGAAAATGCATCCGGAAACACATCTTGTTAAGAGCATCATGCATAAGCTTAAGACAATACTGTGAGCGAAATATGAGAACTTCAGAATCTTCGTTTAAATGTCGACAATAATGGAAGATTGTTTCCCATTTGAAATTCATAAAAACAAAACCAAATATGGCAATTCTCACTTACAGTCAAAGAATATTAGATAATTTGTTAGATGAGAATCTAAACATACAAAATTTACACACGAGCAACCTATTTCTTTGGTCAAGCATTTTACAAACTATGATTTTTTATAGATACAAAAACAATGTGTAACCAACCATGGATAAAAGAGAATCTCTCATCTTATCGGTTGTGACTATTTTTGAAAAAACTGAAATCCCAACGACGCATTAAGCCGTCCATAACATGGCCTGCCGGATTCCTAACAACAGTTACTGTGGCTTTCGTATTATGCGATATGTCAGTGTCTGATGAACTTTGTACACTAGCAGAACTATCACTACGAGCAGAACCACTTGTATTGCTGGACTCGGTGACTGATGAAGTGTCCTGTGGTGGTGGTGGTGGCGGCGGCGGCAGTGCTCCCCCTAATGAAAGAATTGGTGCTGCACTTGGCTCAGACACCAAATATTGGGAATGGATCACTGAAACGGAATGTGACTCAGCTTTCAATGGTATACATTCTTCAGATGCAGTAGAAATGATTTTAGATTTTGAATCTGTGCTGTGTTTGACTAAAGAGGAATCTGTCTCCATAGGTCTAGAAATCTCCTGCGAAGCAGCATGTGAGTCATGTTTAACTGATGGCTCTACAGACAAGATACTAACACTACTGGCTGGTGGTTGTTCTGCCAGTGGATTTCTTATTTCCAGGTCCTTCAGTGACTCGATCACTGCTTCCATGAACATCTGAATAACATGGACCAGTCAAACGTAAATAAAAACCAATAGTTCATCTCTGGATTTATGTCATGTGGTATTTAGATTATGTAAAAGTCATCAAGTTGACTCACTCTTTCTTCCTCCTCTGCACTAGACGGAAAGCCTGCAAGGTCATCAAGTGCATATTCCACATACTGATCATCGTCCAATGCAGTTGGAACATGGGGACCAAAGGGCTGACCATTTGATAGTTCAAAGCTTATCATTGATGAAGACGATGGGGAAAGATCACCACACTTCGCTTCCTGCTGTGCAAGAATATCATGCAAAATGTGAGACCCTAAATCATTTGTGTGTTTGATCTCCTCTTCCCTTCAAGTTACGCCTCTGATTAAACTTCTTTCTTGCTCATTTATTCTCCCCCCCCCCCAAACAAGCTAGATATTTGAATAAATTACATTCTTGACGCTCAGGCACTGGCCCCTCCTAGGTAATAGCTACACTAGTAGAGGGCACCCACCATGCGGGAAAAGAAATGTTTTGGTACAAAACAAAATAAAAATTTATTTAAACAAGTCCCCCCCCCCCCTTTTTGAAATTTGAACATAGAAAATTAAACAAAAACTTATTTATAAACTATTAAGCTGGAAAAAAAAAGTTTCTTAAACGTAGGGAGTAGATGTTAGAGGCGGGTCTATGTCTTAAAGTAAGAATAACACTTTTCTCCTAAAAATGAAACTTGAGTATTCAGGAAGAGAAAAATGGATACCAGGTGAGCAAATCTCCTTTCTATGTCTTATTATATTCCACTCGTCATTTATATTTAGCAGAAGTATTCCAATAAATCCTAAAAACATATTCCATGCATACATTGCATGTGATCTGTCTTGCAGAATAAAATAGATAAAATCATTGATTCAATGAACAATTTAGAAAGAGTAATGCTTGTAACACAAGCTTTTGATACTGAAAACACACCTCTTTAGGCGGTTGAATCTCTGGAATGTATCAGATCCCTGGGCCTATAGAGGGGTATGTATTTTTGTGGGATACTATTGGTTGCCTCACAATAATTACTTGCCTAGAAATAGTGATTTGTACAATTTTAACAAAGACAGAAAACGAGGGGATTCCATGTCACTACACACACACACACACACACACACACACACACATACTTTCATTGAGTTACCAGCCACCAATGTACCACTCAATGTGTGATTACTGAGAATCTTATCTTGTACTACAAATGTACCATAGCCATACATGCCATAATGTACATCATAAATTTACAATGCATATGAAGAAGAAAGAATGAAAGAAATTTCAGTAGTCAGTTCAAAGGAAAAAAAAAGGTGAAAAGGAGATACCTCATTTTCACGATGCTCATCTTTCAAAGAAATATCAGATGGAACCTGAGAAAGTCATACAATATTACTTCAAAAAATCAAAAACTAAAAATCAAACCACTAAGAGAATTTAAATAAAATTGAAATTATCATACAGCTTAAGCGGCCACATCTTCACTGGCCATGCAACAACATTTTATAGGTATTAATACAAAGGATTTTAGCAAACCACACAAAACACTCTCCCTCAATGTTTGCTTTATGCACCTATGTATGTTAAATATTCATCACACAAGTACTCTTGTGCAAGAATATTTTGCTCAGCCAACCTGTTTGCATGCTATTCTGACAATAAACTAAGAGTTAATAAATACAAACCTCCATCCTACTCATCGGTCGTCTTGAACGAACTTGGTTAATGACATCTATCGTACTGGTTGTTGATGGTTCTGCAAGTAACAAAGAAACAACTATGAGATTTACATAAAGAGAAGTTAACAAGTGCAGATCCTCATAGAAACCAGTGCAGAAGGAATAGTTAAGAAAAACTAGGTACATAAATCATGCCTTTGTTTTTAGAAGATGATTCATTGCTGTAGCCTAATTCATGCACAGATCTCCAAACATCCTGAGTAAAAACAGTCAAATTTTAAAAAATGTACAAGATGGAACATTGCAACTTGATCAAAATGGAACCAATGAGATGCATTGCTGATTTTACCTTACCAAAGTAATCATTCACGGTGTCAAAAAATGATTCCCCAACCTCATCCTCTGGAGGTTGCAAAACATTGTGAAAAAAGATGTTTATGGAATCAAAGTAAAACTGAGGACGTGGAGAATTGTGATCTCCTTCAAATTTAATTATGTTTTTGTCTCCCTGCAAAGCATAGACAGTCATATAAAATATCCAAATGCCAGGGCATAAAAAAATCCTGTAAGATAAACCAAGGAGCAAATGAATAACATATAAAGAATATAATTAGAAGATAGGAGACCTAAAATGCATCCTGTCTAAGCAACTTAAAACAACTAGAGGACATTTTTTTTAACTCCAAAAGCATGAAGCATGCTCTAAAGGCCAAATGACATGAGGACTTAGCCTAACCAAACAGAACAGGAAGAAGTTCAGTTATGTAAATCAGTTTGTAATTAAAAAAGAAAAAGGGGAATTCCTACAGACATACTTACCATGTAAGCCTCAAATATACGATCTGAGTGATGAGGGTGTATAAAATCATCATCAATGGCATGCCCTAGTAGAGCAGGAACAAAACAAGATTTTGCCACCTGCAATGCAAACAAATAATGACTGAATATGAAGGAGAATATAAAAAGGTGCAAGACCAAAAGGAATACAGTTTTATTAGTTTTTCCCCAAATATTTCCAATAAACTTTTGCATTCAGTTCAGAATATTTATTTTTCTTTAAGATTTCCTTAGAAGCCCCTGTAAGGAAAGTAGATAAGGTGGAGGATAGCTCAATAACTAGAGGTAGAGGGAGACCAAGAAAAACTATAGGTGAAACGATTAAAAAAGATTTTGATTTGAATAACATTTCTAAAGACTTGGTTTATGATATGGCATAATGGCGTCGTTTGATCCATGCAATCGACTACACCTAGTAGAAAAAGACTTGGTTGTTATTGTTGTAAGATTTCCATGCTTTTGAATACCCCACAAAGCCATATATGTTCAAGAGGAGCAACTAAGAAGCAAGAAGGACAAAGCAGAAGATGCAAGACCCCTCCCCCTTACAAAAAATATCCTTCAAATAGCATATTCTCTTCAACACCATTAACTAGTTGAAACTTTGTACTATTCGAATCAAACTAGCACACATCTCATTTATTGACTAGCAAAGGTTCCTCCACTTATGATAATTACAATTAATCAAGTTAATTTACAAGAAATTTAGCACAAATATGTTGGTAATATATTTATGAATTGCAGAATAATTACCTAACAAACTTTGAGATTCATATGACTGACTGACTAATAAGTGTATACTATTTCCAGCAAAAAGGAAACAAGATATATTTACATAATTTCTTCAAGTTCAAGCTAAAAAACAAAACATTCGTTAACTAAGCTCAGATACAGTTTGAGGATTTAAATTTAATTTATATTGAAAAAATAATGAGGAAAAACAATGGGGTAAAAGCTCATCATTTTTTTTTGTCAAACCAATTAATCATTATATACAACCAGCCAAATAATAGCAATTTCTTTCATTAAAAAACCTTCTATCACAATAATAATAATAATAAAGGAAAAACAACCTTAATGGTATTCAGGTGCATTATGTCAAATTTTGCCTTCTTTTGGATTGCTCTTCGCATGTATTGGATTGCAAACTTAACCTGTAAAAAAGAAAAAAGAAACAAAATCAGTATAATAGTAATGCCACAAATCTATTGTCCCCAACAAAAGTTTAGACAATTATGCTTCATCGTTATTTGTGCAAATAAATGATTTATCAATAAATGAGGAGTCCTTAGGGCACTGACAAGACAATTTATTCTTATGATAAGAACAAAACAAGTGATGGCATGAAATCAGGTGTTAGCCAGGTATATAAAGTATTTAAACTACTCATTATAAAATCTAAACATACTCATACATAGCAACTTCTAGATATTTTCTACCCTCTAGCAAAAATAATAATCACTTGTGGCAGCAACTACCATAATAAATTGAAGGGTAGTATAAGTGACTGAAAGTAGGTAATGCAACCTCTCCTCTAGAAGCTTCAAGGACCCTAGCCCTGTTATGAAGTTTCCTACAAGTTACCAGAAGTCCTAGCATTGTGTATGAGAAATTAATAGCTTGGTTGACCAAACTTTTGAACAGTTTTAATAGCTTTCTGGCTTAATGGTGTTCAGACTGGATGAACAGGGAAGTTCATTGGTATTGATATGCCATCTCCTCCAATCAAACTTTTGGTCATGATATCAGGTCACACACCATAAACTGAAGGTAGTTCTAATAACCTTTATATAAAGAGCAATAAAGTATTAAATGAGACTATAGATTCAAAATTTTAGATAGATTATTTCTATAAAAGGTATTCTCATTTTCACCCACAAAACAATATACTATACTCACAGTGAACTTTGGCAGACGGACTTTATATGTATCTACAAGTTCCATCATCAAATCAACCAAATCAGAGAAGGGACTGTCTAAAACCATCCCTGCAATTGAAGGATCCTCAGCTCCATACATAAGGCTGCAAGAAATAACTTCATTAATGGCATGAAGTAAAAAAGCCATAGACACTAGCCAAAATGGAGAGTTTGAATTGCTACATAATCAGAGGGTTTATAAATTGAGTACACTTAAAGAGAACATTCAATTCAGAAGGGAATAAATACATACATGAGTTTCTACAACAACAACAACAACAACCAAGTCTTTTTCCCACTAGGTGGGGTCGACTACATGGATCAAACGGCGTCATTGTGCCCTATCATAAACCAAGTTTTTAGAAATGTCATTCAAATCTAAATCTTTTTTAATCGCTTCACCTATAGTCTTTCTTGGTCTCCCTCTACCTCTAACTATTGGGCTATCCTCCAACTCCTCTACTATTCTTACAGGGGCTTCTAAGGGTCTTCTCCTTACATGTTCAAACCATCTAAGGCGAGATTCTCTCATCTTTTCCACAATAGGTGCTACCCCTACTTTCTCTCTAATGCATTTATTCCTAATCTTATCTTATCTTGTATGGCCACACATTCAGCGCAACATCCTCATCTCAGCGACACTGATCGTATGTTCTTACTAGCTTTTTACCGCTCAACATTCAGTACCATACAACATCGCGGGCCTTATAGCTGTGCAATAAAATTTACTCTTAAGCTTAAGAGATATTTTTCTATTACAAATAACTCCTGAAGCACTTCTCCATTTCATCCATCCAGCTTGAATCCTATGGTTTATATCTCCCTCTATCTCTCTGTCATTTTGTATGATAGATCCAAGATACCTAAACCGTGTGACTTGTGGTAGGGTATGGTCTCCAATTTTCACCGCTAAACTAGATACATGATTTTCTACCCAAAAAAAAAAGAGATCATTTCTACAAGTCTACACAAATTCAGAACTGCCAACTACTTTCATAGTTCAAACAAGCATACATGAATATATTGTAAGATCTTTCATCCTTAGTTTAAGAACTAGTGCTAAGACAATCTATTATTCAAGAATATGATAATGATAGATACACCTCCTTTAACAAGCCATTTTCACCACCATCTAACGGACTATAATCCCTTCACTATAGTTTCCTATAATCATTACCAAATACAACAACCAAAGTCTTTTCCCACTAGATGGGATTGGCCACATGGATCAAACAACAACACTGTATTCTATCATAAGCCAAATTTTTTGAAAGGCCATTTAAGTTTAAATCATTTCTAATGATTTTACTTAGTTTTTTTTTGTTTTCATCTACCTCTAATTATTGGGCTATCCTCCATCTGATTAGCTCTTCTAACTGAGGCTTCTATTGATATTCTTCTCACATGTTCAAACCATCTTAGGTGTGATTCTATCATATTTTCCTCAATAGGTGGTACCATTTAGGTCTAAATCCTTTCCAATTGTTTCACTTAGAGTTTTTCTTGGTCTTCATCTACCTTTAATTATTAGGCTATCCTTCATCTAATTAACTCTTCTAATTGGGACTTCTATTGATCTTTTTCTCACATGTTCAAACCGTCTTAGGTGTGATTCTATCATATATTCCTCAATAGGAGGCGCCACTTCTACTTTCCCTCAATACATCCATTCCTAATCTTATCTTTTTTGGTATGCCTACTCATCCAATGCGGCATTCTCATCTTTGCCACACTTATCTTATGTTTTTGTTGGCACTTTATTGCCCAACATTTAGTACCATAAAGCATTGTTGGTCTTATGGATATGTAGTAAAACTTTTCTTTTAGCTTGATAGGTACCTTTCAATCACAAATAACACCTGAAGCATTCCTCCATTTCATCTACCTAGCTTAAATTCTATGATTTACATCCTATGATTTAATGGAGGAAGTATTTAACAAATTAGCGACAACTTCTTAGTAGCAATTAACTACAAGAACTGAGTAATTATGAACTAAATTACAATTTCTTTCTACACAACCTCATGTTGACTAGCAAACCATTCCTCAACCTCATTCCAAATGCAAGCTCAAAGGAAGAAATAAATGATGAAAACCTACCTAGTTACAGCTCCCATTGAGCGGCCCCATAAGCCAATCAAAGAGACATTTCCATCATCCCGCAGATAGTTGACCACAGCCCTCAGATCATCCTTCTGAGAACAGTCAAGAATGTTAAACAAACAATCATTTCATAATAAAGAATGACAACAAAGCAAATGGTAGTAATGCATACGCAAACTCCCATCAGATAATAAACTCAAGCATTTCTTGTTCTACTGTGATAGAAGAAATTTGTGAAAAAGAAATAAGGATAAGTATCCTGCCCAAGCATATGATAAGTTTCATACTTTCCGGCCGCTGATGATATAAACATAGTACTCAAATAAAAATTTTACTAACTTCAACTTGGACTAGTTGATAATACTTTTGGATTGAACTTGCAAAAACACCAGTATGCAAGTTCTTGAAGCTATCTTTACATGTAATTTACTGGTGTGTATTGTGTTCAATGTGCATGGAAGATCACAGAAGCCAGAAAAAGAACTTTGAAATTGTAAATTAGCCCTTCCATTTCATGCACTTCTCACATTCACTCATAATAATGAAAGGACAAAGACCGAGAAAATGGAAAATACTAAACAATCAGAATTTTTTTGCCAGAATGAGTTGGCATTATTATTGACTCTTGGATAGAGTAGTGGTCTCCACCACTTTAACTTATCCAACAACCACCCTTGAATTTTGGCAAATTCTGGCTAAATTCTGTTTTTTTTTTTTTTACTATGTAGCATTACCCGGCGAAAAATACCCCGCAAGAGCGGATAAATGACACAGTAATAAGACTAAGCAATATCAATAATGATACAGCCAGATGTTATATCTTTGAAAAGGTTATTGAGCAAGCACTTACTTCATTCCAGCCTAGAGTGACATGCTCCCCTTCAGAAAGCCCAGATCCCGAGAAATCCAGAGTAAAAACTGTAATATTTGAAGGAAGTAAAATTATAGCAGCTTCACTGGCATCAGCCCTGCATCCACTGTCATAAACATTGCACCCAGTTAGCATGACCCTATAAAATTGAAATCTATAAACTATGCAACACCAAACAAACATCCACCAGCCAAGAACCTTATCGAAGATATTAGAATTTATGAGCATCTAAATTTCATAATTAAAGTAGGAAGTGTAAATTTTTTGTCAGAATTTATGTCTAAAACTCATAAGAAAAGGGGGAAAAAAAGCAATATATATATATATAAAAAACATTCAAGCCAACTAACAAGATTCCACAGTTTTTACTATATCATAATCCAGCTAACTATATAAGTATAATGAAATGTCACATTTATCACTTCTAAGTATAATGAAATGTCACATTTATCACTTCTTTGCTTTTCGTTTTATGCTGAATCATCTATAATATTTGTTCTTATGCGGAAAGGAATGTGAGAGAATATACTTTTTGTCTGTAAAAAATATTATAATCAAAATTATGAAATTAACATAGTTATATGAAAATACAGCAATCCAATCACCTTGTCAAACCTCTGACATGCATAAATCTATACAGCTAAATAAAAAAATAATGAAAAAGAAAAGGGCTTAATATATTATGAATGTGAGTTAACTTCTAGCTATTTTGTTGTAAGTTATATAGTGGTACCCTGGTAGAAAATGTGCAAACAAATTAGCTTTTGAAATTCATCGAAGTGCAACTACCAATCAACCAAACTCATTTTCTCATAATGAATTAAACAAAATGCACATATATCTATGTTAAACCATTTGTACAAATAATGGACAAAGTAATTACATAGTCCTGTTTTTTATAGTAAAAAGTAAAAAGAAAAGAGAAAAGGAAAACACACAATCTTCCAAGTAGAGTCTGAAATGCCCAGAAGAAAACTTTTACAGTTTCAATGGATCTTCTTCAAACGACAACTTGCACACTAAACAAAAAAAAAATATTGTCCCACAGTCACCTGTTTCCATGGCAATATATTACACATGGCAGAGGCTTTCCTTCAGGACTGACTATAGGCAAGTAATGGCTGCATTGAAGAACATCGCTTCGACTGTTTTTTATCTGCAGAATATCAAATACTACATGACAGGCTGACCATGCAGGTTGTCAACACAAATAGAAAAAGAATGACTTAATTAAAAAAATGCTTATGATGGTATTAAAAGAAAAAAAAACAGTGAAATCAACAAGAAAAGAAGTTCTCAACTAAATTGGTATAAAAAATTAGAACATCACGTTCGTACACTTAATGTATTAAAATTAACTAGAAGTATTATACACAAAAGGAATCACCACACTATTTAAAGATACAAGTTCAGTTGAAAATAATTATTCTAGAACAGAATTTTAATTTTGATATTTTTCTCATCCAACTATAGTTTCACTGTTTAAATGTAACTAACCCATTCTTTCATCCAGACATTCTAGGTAAGAAAGATTTCTTGTGGCAGGTTCCAAAATAGCAATAAAATAACTGAGGGATGGAACAAATTATGAAACTGTATTTCTTTCAACATAAATGCTTAGGCTTCACAATAGAATCATGTTCAAGCATATTATCAACATGTCTTCCTAGGTATATGTCAATATCAAATCCACTCTCAAATTTAATGGCTCTGAACCAACTTTACAGGTTTATAATCCTCATTGAAGTCAATGATGGCCTGTGTAATGGATCTCTCTTCTGCCACTAATTTTGTCTATCATTGGTGATCACTTAGAGGAATTTAAGGAAAAAATATTTGAAGAATAAAAGAAGACAGTGATTGAAGGTTCAGATTCGTAAATCCATTACTGATGAACTATGAAATAAGATAAAAACAACCTTTGAATGCATTTCACATAGCCTACGCTACAAAATTTTACTAACATACTGAATTCTACTTTTTTTAAGCATACCTCTACATCCTTCCGTTGATACCATTTCCCTTTCAGCATGAACTCTTGATCCAATAAATCACTTTTGGGGTCATATTCAGCTCTGCATCCCAGCAATGGATACGATCATAATAATTTAAAGTTGAAGTTAAATATGAAATGAAAATAGCACAAATTAATTAGTGAGGCATGTAGATAATACAAGTCAATTCATCTTTAGGCCATAATTGCAGAGAGATGGCCAGAAGTAGAAGTATGTAGCTATTCTGTGACAGGCATACTGCATACAACTGCATAATATGCATTATTCTGTCTCAAGGCCTATATCGCAACTGGGCTTCTTCTAATATCCTCAAAATTGGAAGAATGTGCCTTTTCATTATAACTCTTGAAAAAAAATTAAACACAATGTTTCCACTCCTTTGCTATCTCTTTCTGGGGGAAAATTCCATTTTATTCTCATTTGCCTAAAACATTTTTCTTAGGCGTAAGAACCAAAATATCCAATATCCTACTCAAACACACAATTATAAACCTAGAAATACCTAAAAGGCCAGAAGAACAATTAAAACAGACGAGAGTTCTCAAGGTTCAGGAAATGACTGTTACCAATTATTACTCAACTTATAAATCTCACTTTCAGAACACCAAAAACAATAAGAAATATCTAAGAGTGTGTTTATCATATCGGTACCATGCGAAGTAGGAGTTACACGACAGAAGCATCGAATTTTCAAGAACACAGAAGAAGAAATAATCAATAACAACATAAACTAACATTGTTTAGATAAGACTTTTTTCTTTTTTTTGCGCGGGGAGAATGAAAAACTAATACCTAACTTGAATATAGACAAAGAAGTTCCCTAAGGTAGTTTAAAAAATAGATCTCAAATTTCCAACCAAACAAACAGTAAATTAAGTTAACATGATGTGATAGCACGCCCAAACAAAATACAAAAATATGATTTTGATGAAGATGCAAAGGAAATAAGATTTTGAATCTAGTTGCATCTGCTCTAGTTCCTCCCTTTTGAAAAAGAGGACTTGCGGAGATTCACAATTAAACTAAAATTCAATTGCGCCAAGTTGAGTTGAGGCTTTGCAAAGACTAAAAATCAAAACCTTGAATTCAATTCCATTCTATTCCAACTAAGCATAAGCAGATAGCCATCTGGGAATTTTGATTGAAAAGGTATCCCAAGAGAGAGAAGGTGAGAATAGGGAGGAGAAAATTTGATACCTTGGTGGCCGGATGATGAAGTTGACAAGCTGTTCCATGGATTCAAACGATCAAGATGATATATTTCAGCTCTTTAAGCAAATATGCCTTCAACACACATCAATTATCAATTATTATATATATTTGCAGGGGAAAAAGAAGAATAAAAAAAAAAGTAGCCAAGGAAAGAGAGAAAGGGAATAGCGGGTTGATGGGGGTTGATGACGGTGTTTTTCTAAGACACAGAAGAAGTAAAGAAGAGAAAACAGAAGGAGAAGGAGCGGCTTTTGTTTTTGTGGGTCTGTGTGTTTCCAAGTCGTGCTTCTTCTCTTGAAAAACTGAAAAAGCAATCTTGCACGTCATATATGTATTTTTTTTTCTTTTACATATTTCTTTTCAAGTTTACCAAGAAAGATTCCAATTATTATTATTATACACAACAGTAAATTATTTGAAGGATTTTGCTAGCAATTATTAGGACGGGTATTTATCAGTGAAATTAAAATAAAGAATTTTAAATGAAAATATAATATCTAATGTATTCAAAATTAAAAAATATTATTTATTATATTTTTATTTAAAATTAATTACTTACTTTTTTATTTTTATTCAAAATATATTAACAATTTTTTTAATAACTTACTTTTTTATTGTAGGATAGATTATACTATTTTGATTAATTTATTTTTTTTAATTTAAAAACAAGTCATTTACATGACTTAATTCAAAAAATTAATATAATTAAAATTTAAAATTATATTTATATATCTATTCATACATCACATATTTATCTACAATAAATTAATTTCTCTAAATTAATAATACTATTTACTTACAATTATAAATTGTTTTTAATTTATAAAATAAAAACAAAATAAAACAAAACAACACAAGCCAAAAACATGTTATGTTATGGTGGTTGTTGCCAACCAAGCCTCGTCGTGACCTGGCTGCCTCCACCCTGTTGTGATCGTGGCTCTTCCAACGTGCGAAGCTTCCAAGTGGATAAGGGTGGTGCCGTGGTGTTGCTGGCGGAGTGGACCGCCCTCACCCGTTGCCATCTTCACTCTTGACACGTGTAGCCTCATTCGCACGTGACAAGGAAGGCTTAGAGTTTCATATCTAATGGGCTTTCAAATTGAACCTCTGAAGACTTTGACCTTTTTTTTGAGTTTTGACCCATTTTCATTATTTCCCTTCTTTCTCATCATTTTTCTTCAATTTTCAACTACACTGTCACGGTCCACGACTTCTCTAGTATGGTATTCTACGCACAATCCATAACTCAAGTCATTTTCTTTTAATTTTTTATGTTATTGCATCTCAAGTAATATTTGAATCAACTTACACCATCGACTAATTCATTTTATATATTCAGTTAAATGCAAATCATCTATGTTAGAATATTACTCTGATATGTATTTTCTTTATAACAATACTAATAACTTATTATATAAGGTGAAGTATCAATCATTTATTACTTGTTAAATATATTTAATAAATTTTTAAATATTAATAATAAAATCAACAACTAACAAATATTAAACAACTCACTTCAAATATAATACTCTTATAGGTATTGTAGCAATTTTCTCTAAGATTAGAAGATTTATAAGAATATTACTTTTAACTTAACTCAAAATAATTAACATAGCTAAGACTTGAATTTATAATTATGTGTCTATTATTTATACATCACATATTTATCTACTATTAAACTAGTTCTTTAGTTTTTTTAAATTATTTTCCAAACAATCATCATATATTCATATCTATTGTCTAAGACAGATACATGTATACACTTTAATGTTTATTATTGATGATCTTTCTTGTGTGATAAAAATAATAGATACAGATAAATTACATTATTATTACTTTTAACACGAAACGTTGTGTGAATTAAAAGTAGGAGTAGAAGACAATATTAAAGGCAGAGTTCATATTCAAATAATACAATATTTAATTTTAATTTGTTTATAGTATAACTTTAAACATTTTTATATTGTTAATAGATTATAATAGTATGTGTTTAAAAAATATATCATCATTTACCTACATGGGGTGTCGCAGTGGTAATGAACAAGGCGTGTTTTATTTTCGAATAAACCTTGTAATAGTAGTGTCATATCATTTTGTTTCAGGCTTAAAAAAAGTTGTAATCTTAGAATAAATCATGTTTATCTATAATATGAGTTTGTTTTCATTCCAGATTTTTGAATATGTTATAAGTATCAAAAATAAAAATATTAAAAAACATTTTACTGATATAATAAGTTCTTTCTTGTTAATAAATATAAAATATTTTTTATTGACCATAACTAAGTAAAAAAATTAGAATTAGAATTAAAATTAAAATATATCATCAAAATATAATAGGGGTGGAGTGAAAATCTATGTAACTGATAATGACCGGAGACCTTTCTCATCACTACACTTCATGATGATGTATAAGTGCTGCCCACCATTTCACAGTTTTCAATTTTCTACTAAACTGAGATATCCACCACCCAACATGCTTCCACTTGCATTTGGTTGTGTCAGCTATACATAATTGATGATGGATTAAAGGTAATAATAATCTCTCGCTGTTTCTGAACATTACCCTCTGTCAAATCATGGTAATTAATTATCTAATGTCCAAATTCCCTAGGGAATCAATCAGTGACTTTCACATGTAGAATCAGCTTTTGAAGTATGAATAAAAAAGATCGCATAGGACCAATCATATAGGATTAGTTTCAATCAATGATCATTATCTACTCTACATAGTAATTTGCGTCGCAAATATGCTAAATAATATGCTTTCTACGTCCAAATTATGTCACAGAGGGAATAAGGGAGGAGGGGAAATTCGTTACGTTCTAGAAAATATGGACATGTTATTTTATTGGTATGTCAATGTGTGAGATATGTGTCTGATATAAATATATTTTGATACGTACATAACACGTATGTCTCAAGTGTCTGAATGTGTTTAATTAAAAAATTATTATTATTTGAATCAAAAATAACTCGAATATAGTTATAACACATCTTGAACACACCGTGAATACATATTTAACACAGTCTATTAAAATTTAAAAAAAAATTATTGTATGACAGTGTACTAATATCACAGTCCACAAGCTCAATATCACCCGATCTATCCTCAGAAAAAATCTTTTATTCTTCTTCAATACATTGTATTTACTGTATGCTAATGGTTCAAGTTTCCAGTGAGTTTCACTCTGGTCTGGTGATTCAATTTTCAATTATTATTGGTTTCTTTTTTAGTTATAAACGAAGATGTTTGTGTTATCATTAAGGAGTCATGTTTGGAATGTTTATAATCAAAATTATATATATATATATATATGCCGTGTCCGTGTCTTAAAATTTTTGAATTTAGTGTGTCTACTGATCAGGTATTGTAATATCCCGTGTCCGGTGTCGTTTCAGTGTTTCATAGGTTACGCTTTATTGGTATATGAAAAAAGTTAATCATATATATTTTTTAAAAATATATGTATTATTTATATTTTTTTAAATGTGTGATTTAAGAAAATAATAATAATAAAATATGTATAATAAATAATATTAAAATAAGTATAAAAAATTATGTAAAAAATGAATAAAAATATAAAAATTGTAGTATATTAGGGGAGGAAAAAATATTAATATCAAAAGAACAAAAGAGAGATAAAAATGAATTAAGCTAATCTTTACCTTATTTGATATTAGCAAAGAGAAAAGAAAAAAATGTAATAAAATTTATTTTCATATTTTTTGTTAAATAAAATAATTATTCAAATATATAAAAAAACGCATTGTTTGTCTTTTTTTTTTTTATATTTCTCCTAATCTATTAAACGAAAGAAGCATCGCAAATAGTGTCATTTTTAGTAAGTCTCATAAAAAGTTGATTTTCTTTTTCTTTTATTTTTTCATAAATATGATACCAAACAAAAAAAAGTTAATGTTATATTATTGTAATCCTTCTTTTTTCTTTTAAATAAGTTATACCAAATAAAGAATAAGAGAAATAAGAAATTAAAAGTTCTTAGGCAAAAAAAAAAGAAGGAAGGGAGAGCATGGGATATCGAACTTCTTGTGACCTTCTCGCAGGGCGGCTTGAGGGTAAGGCCTCTGAAGCCCTTGCTTTAAGCCTTCAAATTTTTAGGCCCTTAATTCCTTAGTACTTATATTATTGTATATTAATTGTAATTTAACTTATATTAAAAAAATAAGTTATAATTTAACTTATAATTAAAGATATATATCCATGAAATGTAATCAATCATAAAATATCTAAATATTGTTTCTCTTATATAGTTACATGCGTAATAATTTTTCACATTTTTTATCACTTATTATAATTTCAATTAATGCTCAATTAATTATCATTTTTGAATTTAAATATAACATTTTATTTAGTCAAGTGCTACTGTGTTAATGGTAATTTTTTAAAGAAATGAGTGAGAGCATTATAGAGAAATAAAATAAGAATTATGAAGTGTGGGGCTATTCAACAGTCAAGTTTTTTTTTATAAATTAATTCCCCTTTTTTTCTTATATGTTTATATCTTCTTTTTCTTTTAGCTATTATTTTTTAACAGTTTTACAAAAAATATTTATCTCTAAAATAAGAAAATTACATTCTTTATAATATTAAAATGATAAACACAATTTTTATATATTAGTTAACTCTCATGTTTAGTTTTTTAGACTTCTTATATCTTAATTGATTGGTTTCAACCATATTTTATAAGTTTGGGTTTAACTTGGGCTTAATTATATTTTTCAGCATTATTAAGAATTTTACATTATTTTTATATTTTGAGCATAAATTGAGTTCTAAACATTTAAAAGTTATGAATTTTATTTTGTAGGAAAACTGAGAGAGCTCTACAACTTTGATGAAAAGTTCGATGCCTGAATCAGATGTCTAGTAGGTCATATTGGGCCGCAAAGTTAGAACAGATATGTTGTCACTGGAACTTTGATGATGTATAAAGATTGGGTCATAATTTGAGTTGTATGTGTCATTTGGAGCTGAAACCGGTGTCATATGAAAGCTGATACATAGATCTTCAATTCTTATGAAGACCACTTATCAAAATGGTGATATTTTGCTAGTATTTTAACCATTTGAAATTGACTGACAAGTTCATAGAGCTGTTAAGAATATTTTGAGTATAACTCTATCATTCTAAGCTCAAATTATGTGAATTAGGTGTCCAATTAAAGTTAAGAAGACGAGGATTAACCCTAAACTGAGGGCAAACTTAGATTTTTGATTTTAAAGATAATTATTTAAGCAACAACAATAACCACAAAAAATCCTAATTTTCTCTTAGTTATTCTTGCTTGTACTTCCTCTCTTCATCTTTCTTCTTCTTCTTTTTCTATAGTTTTCTTTCTTTTCTGTTTTTCCCTTCCATCCATGGAGGGTTAGACCATTTTAAATCAATCATAAGAATTGACAATCTTGATATTTAATTTTAAGATCTTGTTTTGATTGTTTTACATTTAATTTCTAATCAAGTTTCTTTTTTACTTGTTAATCAAGTTCATCTTTTACTTGTTAATTAAGCTCATCTTTGATTTTGTTAAATCTGAATTGAATTACTTAATTTGATTTGGATGTTGATGCGATAATTGCATAATTACCATATGTTTAATGAGCATTACAGATATTAAACAATGTATCAAAGGCTTATTGGATGTCGTTGATTAAGCTTAGTTGAATTCTGGGTTTTAGATTAATTTAAAATTATATGAGTGCTTAATTCATTTAATCATGATTAATTAAATTCTATATGTTTATTTAGTAGATAATTTATGGATCATCTTAAGGCTTATTGATGTAATCTAAGACCAAGAATCTGATTGGCAATTGAATGGATTCCTCATGATCAATGATAGATTAAATTAAAAGATTAGTTGATTTTCTTGAATTGATTGTTTACTTAATTATGTTTATAATTTTTAATTACTTTCTGTTAGTTAATTTTGTAACCATTTTCTCTCCTGATAACCTCTTAATTTGATTGCTTGATTAGAGTGATCCAATGGTTTGACTTGGCTGTACCTTATACTACAAGTATTTTAATGAATCGGTTTATAAATTAATTTAATTTGATAGTCTCGATAACGATTATAGACAAGGCAACTAAATTTTAATTTTTATATTGATTCTAATTTTAAAAAAAATGCCTTAATTTGATATTTGGCTTTAGGTCTCTGTATATGTTGAGTCGTCAATGCCTTCTCATAACCTAACTTTTAGCCACTCAATTGACAAATTTGTAGGTCTTGATTATGAAACAGTAAAACCCCTCTGGATAATCAAAAGAAGCATCAAAACCCCAATATTGAATTCAAAGAATTTTTGTCACTTTCAAAGTGCGTAACATCAACCCCTACCAACTTCCATATTCTAGTTGGAACTAATGGCTTGAGAGACCCTAGTCCAATTCAATCAAAGAGTATAAAGTTATTGGTATTAACTACAATGAATTGTAGTTGCAATTTTTTCTCTGGTTTTGTTATTTGAATACGCAAAATATAACAATATCTAACCATGTTCACATTGACCACATTGTTTCACGCAAGTGTTGTATTAGGGGTGTAAAAAAATTATTTTTCTTTTTCTTTATAAACTTAAAAGCAGTTACTAATTGAACTTAATACTTCGATTGTACCATAAAAAACGCAATACTTTGATCTAAAACTTTTGGATAAACTAAGCTTAAGATGCTTATATTAAATAATTACCATCTATCAAAAAATAGAATATTAATTACCAACCATTTTAAGTTGATTACTGAGTTTAATTTTGTTGTGCGCGTAAGCTAACAGACAAGACTGTATCATGTTGTGTTAAAATTAAGAGTTATAAGTTTTATACTTGATAATAATGTTTCAAATCTCAGAACGAGATGGTTGTAGCGACCGCGACAAAATGGCCGTCATTTTTTCCGCTTTAGTCCGCTATCGATAGAACAACAGCAGTGTCACTAATTGTGCTCCCCAGCACTAGATAGATCCCGTCCTACAGCTTTCCTTTCATCACCACCATCGAGCCTTGGTTACCTTCAAAAAAACACCCTCTCCAAAGAACTTGTACCCTTGGTTGTCTAGGGCACTCAAAGAGATCAGGTTCTTGCCCAGTTCTGGTATATGTCATGCTTGAAATGTCCTTACAGTACCATCATCCAATCTGATTCGTACCTCTCCTCCACCTACAACACCAATCACCCTGTTGTCTCCTAATTGGACCTTTCATTCTCGCTTTTGATACAAAGAGAAAAGGTTCCTATTAGGTGTCATGTGAAAAGATGCGCCAGAATCTACGATCCACTTGTTGCCAAAGTCACTAGAAGAAACTGTTAGGATAGATTCAACATCACTATCATCAGAACTTACAACTATTATGT
Organism: Ormosia semicastrata; assembly: GCA_029884595.1. Taxonomy (NCBI): domain Eukaryota; kingdom Viridiplantae; phylum Streptophyta; class Magnoliopsida; order Fabales; family Fabaceae; genus Ormosia; species Ormosia semicastrata. Next base: position 31,004,509 of record JAQQTO010000043.1, on the reverse strand, counting down.
TGGCAGTATTTCCTTGTTTCTCCTTTCTTTCAGGGCAATTTTTTCGAATAAGCCCTGATTGGTGACAATGAAAACACTTTAAGGACTTGTGATTTTTGGACTTTGATCTTCCCTTGATTTTGCTTCCCGATCCTTTTTTCTTGACTACGCTTTCTCGTCATGCACAATCCATCTGCAGGATTATCAGCACTGGATCCTGATATCAATTTCTGATGCTCATTTGTCATTAATGCCTCCTTAACGGTTTTGACGGACATGGTGGACCTACCATACATTATGGTATCACAGAAATTATTATAAAACGGAGGTAAAGAAGTCAATAAGATGATAGTTTGATCAATATCTTCGACTGTAATTTCAACTGCTTGTACATCAGTGATCATCCGATTAAAGTCGTTAATATGATGGCAATGCCTGCAGCTTCAGCTTTCATAAACTGAAGTCATTGGATCCATCGAACTTCTCCACATCAAATTTTTGCCCTGACATATTTGATCTTAAATTTGATCAAGTGACTCTGATACCACTTGTTAAGAAATCAGAGTTGGATACATCCCAAGTGTCTTAAACACTTTATGGATGTGAGCGAAAGTGAAATCAGATCCGTGAAGAAGAATTAATAATATAGTAAAGCACAAATAGTACTTTTGTAGTGAGACCCACTAGTCAGTACTATTTGTACCAGCAAATAGATCAAAAACTTCATACCAAATTTTAACGTGAAAAACCTCCTTGTACACCGAGAGAAAAACTACGACACAAACTTTGAAAAATATTTTATTATATCAAGGATAATTACAATATCCAATCTATACTCTCACACAAGAGGTACAAAATATATAGTGTTTCCCAGTAATACTCTTTCCTACTACAATTTATACTATTATAGAGACTAAAGAATAAATCAAAAAATTCTTAGTGTATGCTCACCACTACACTCTTAGAATTTTCTCACAACCTCTTTTTCTCACTCCCACTGGAAAAGCTCTATTCTGCTTGTTGATTTCAGGATGAAACAATGATTCTTTTTCGAATGAAATAATGATTCTTTATTTATAGAAAATCATTTTAAGCCTTGCATTTATTGTCATCTTGCTTGCCAACCATCCACCGAATTGCATCTGCCATCCACTGAAAGGCTCCACGAGAGAGAAAGAAAATTTCCTCCCTTTGTTGACTTTGAGATACAAGCCACTGAATAACACCAATTACTATTTTCGTCTATGAAGCATGGACATGCCGTTTTTGATGTATGTCTGCATGTCGAACACGTGTCCGTGTCAGACACATGGGGACACCCGTACGACACAGGTGTCTTACATGTCCAAATGTGTTTGATTAAAAATATTTTTTTTTCAGTTTGGACACGTCTCGAACACTCGAATACGCTTGGACATGTCTCATACACCCTTAGACACGTTTAGGGCACGACTTGGACATAACTCATTAATATATATTTTTAAAAAAATTAGTTTCCATTACTAACATTCAATTAATAAGCCCGTAACCTACCCAAGCCCAATCACATGACTGACATCTCAAGTCACTATTTTTACATACCAATATTTTAAGTTATATTTTCACACGCCACTATTAGATTTTAAGTTTTATCTTTTCATACACCACTATTTTCATCTATTTCTTCTATCTTTACTTATACCAAATCATCCATTTCGTCGTCATAGAAATTTACCACACACTAATATTTTTTTAGTTAAATTTTTTATACACATATACTTATATATTTAGTTTTATTAAAAAAAAGTTAATTTAAATTTTTTTTAGAATATGTGAATAAAATTATGTTCAATATTTTTTGAAAGAGACTTATTAAATAACAAATATTAACACATATAATATATATTAAGATATTACAAATCTTTAAATTTATAAATATAATATTAATAAATTATGAATTTTTTTTAAAATTTTACGATTATATATATACATATCTATGTCATATACATGTCCATGTGTCGTGTCTCGTATCCGCCGCTACTCGTAATTCTGTTTTAGAAAACCCAAGATAGATAGGTCTGTGCCCATCAACTCCTATTTTACACGAGGCTCTCATACTAAGCTTCCTACTCTGCCTCAGGGTCTGAGACTGTGACACACACCAACACACGGCGCCATTCCAGCTGAAACTAGTTCAAGTTTTGCAGCTTTAGCCATTTTCAAACCTTGTTCTGGTGAGTCTCTTAGTGCCATTTCATTCAAACTCTTCCCCCGCATGAGTTTGTGGGATGGGGGAAGGTGACATAGTGACATTAAATCAAGTACATTTTTCTTTTGGGTTTGAATTCTCTGCTTATTCTTTCTTGCTCTTCCTGACACACTGGTAAGGAATTTATGGCCCTTAACTTGGTCCCATTTGTGAGTAAGTGTTACTTTTTAGTATAACTCAGCCCCATCACCACCCCAGTCATTATGATTATTTTCTCACTTAAAAGGGAGTTTTCAATAGTGCAGTTAATGAGAATGAACGATGGTTCAAAAGTCAGGCTAGTTGAGTGCTTAACTGCAGAAATAATCTTCACAGCTTTCAATAAATCCGAATTTTTTTTTCCAAAGAATTTTGTTTATTATAAATGAAAAAAAAGGGTGTGGGATACTTATTTTGTCATTTGAATGAAGGAGGAGTTACTTTTTTATGTTGATGCTTTTGGAGACCTGGTTCATAAGTGGCATGCATCAAATATGTTATCAATGAACAGAGATAGGGGCCAGCCCATGGCTTTATCAGTCAACTCTTTTAGGCCTTTATTTTTATTTTTTGGGTCACTTTTTTTTTCTACTTACTGTAAAGCATAACTCAAATTTCATCATTATATGTCTTCGAATGATTAAAAAACTTTTCCACTATCCAGTCACGTATTTGAAATTTGAAATTATATAGAATCAAACCTGGCATATTTTAAATTTCCACATTGTGGTTACTGGTTAGATGCTAGCAGTAGCATATAATATAGGATGATAATAAAGATTTCTTTTTATGTCAAGTATAATTTTTTTTTTTGTGCGCTGTCAAGTATTAATTTTTCCAGACAGGTATTATTGTGAAGGAGAAATTGAAACATGCTACTAGGACAAGCTATAGTGAATCAGTGATTGAGAGGAGAAACAGGATCTGATTAAAGACAAAGTTTAATTATGGATAATTGTTGATTTAACTCTGAACTGAAAATTAACTTCTTAGTAAATGATACTCTCCTCAAAGTTGGTTATATAAACATTTGGTTTTACTAACCAAGCATCCTTGCACATTTTCTTGGGTGATTATTTGTATGCTAGTTTTATGCATCCAATCCGATGTTATGCAATATGCATCTTATAGAGTGTATGATGGCCCTGACTGCAATGTCAAGTTAGGTTTAAGGAGAATTTATGCATATTTTTTATTATGGTCTTATTCGAGGCAGAACCAGCTGATAAACATTAAGCATTAAATGTATAGCTTATTCAATCTAATTTGATTGTTTTCCCGTTTATGTTCTGTAAGGAGCAGAATATGGCCCAGATTTTGGCACCCTCTACTCAATGGCAGATGAAAATAACAAAAACCTCTCCCTATGGAAGTCCCATTACGTCAAAAATGTGAACTTCTTTAGTGTTGAGACAAAATAAGAAAGGTGCATCTACCAGCTGTGCTAAATTCAGGGTGCTGGCAATTAAGTCTGAAAACAGTACCATCAACAGGCTTGAGAATCTACTTAATTTGGACGTCACTCCATACACTGACAAGATAATTGCTGAGTACATTTGGTATGAAATATTTCATACACTCTGTCTCTCTCTGATATTTTACAGTTACAGGATCCAGTTATGAATGCCTATTTCCTTTCTCCTGCTTTTGTTTGCATGAGGGCACTAAAGTATTTAAAGCTGTCATTGTTATTTGAAACAGGATTGGTGGGACAGGAATTGATTTGTGCAGTAAATCAAGGGTATGTTATTTCTGATGTTGCAAACAAGCCAGGAGAATACATTATTCCATTCTCTCTTTGTTGGCAGCTTGGCATTTGATTTATCTCATGTTATTCATGATAATCCTATTTTTGAACTTTCAGACAATACCAAGACCTGTTGAACATCCTTCTGAGCTCCCTAAGTGGAACTATGATGGATCTAGCACTGGACAAGCACCAGGTGAAGATAGTGAAGTAATCCTATAGTAAGAATTTTGGAACTGATACTTCTATAAATGTTACTGAATATTAGTAAAGGTTAATTTTAGTTTTCCTTTTTTTTTTAAAAAAAAAACTTATTCAGTCCTCAAGCAATTTTCAAAGATCCTTTCCATGGCAGTAACAATATTTTGGTAAGAGCGGTTATGTTTGAAAGAGGTCTGATGGCAGGTTGATTGAAATTGACATGCAGATATTATAAGGTTAATTTGATTTATATTGTTTTGTGAAGGTTATTTGCGATTCCTACACGCCAGTAGGTGAGCCTATCCCTACAAACAAGAGACACAAAGCTGCTGAGATCTTCAGTCACCCAAAGGTCATAGCTGAAGTTCCATGGTATGTACTATCTCCTTGTCTTTGTCGTTTTAAATGCGCAGAAATAAATATAATAATACTTTTATGATGATAATTGTATGATTTCAGGCAGGAAAAATGATATATTAATGTTACCAACTATTGTTTGATGCTAGAAAACTACTTAGTATCTAAATCTAATATGCACAAACCTACAGTCAAAATAAAAGGAAAATTACCATTTGAGTATGATCTCTTTGAAACATGATGATTGATCTTTCCAACTAATATAATGACATGTATAATATCTCTTATCTAGTGACACTTTGCAATACGTAGACACGAGATATTCCTTCTTCATTTGATCACATATTTGAATCTTAGATAACTGATCTTTTGGTGTCGAATCATAATCTAATTACAGAAAACACACTGACATTGTATGTTGATTGTTCAAAGGTACGGAATAGAACAAGAGTACACCTTACTTCAATCAAATGTGAAATGGCCTTTAGGTTAGCCTGTTGGAGGCTATCCTGGTCCACAGTCAATGTCATTTCTTATATTTTCCTTTTGTGTATTGTTAAGAGTCCCACATCGCCTGCCTCAATATTTTGGGTACAGTTTATATGTCTGTTGGACCACTCCACTTAATGCCAATTAGTTTTAGGTTGGAATCTCATATGGTATCAGAGCCAAGATCCCATCTTCATTGCCTACTTTGCTAGGCTTATCTTATATATATATTGGGATTGGGAATTTGTGAATTTCATAATGTGGACTGGATTAAGTATGCCTTCATATGGTGCTGGGGGCAGATAAGTGATTTGGCCGTGACATATCAGAGTCAAGATCTCATCTTCACTTAATGCTAATTGATTTTAGGTTAGAATTTCACATGGTATCAGAACCAAGATCCTATTTCCATCGCCTACTTCGATAGGCTCGCCTGTTTCGTTCATGCATTTGTGGAGGGGGGTGTTAAGAGTCTTACATCGCCTACTTCAATATTTCGGGTGCGGTTTATATATCTGTTGGGCCACTTCACTTAATGCCAATTGGTTTTAGGTTGGAATCTCACACGTGTCATTCACATTTCACAGCTATCAAAACCAAGATCCCATTTTCATCGCCTACTTCGCTAGGCTTATCCCGCCTACTTCGATAGGCTCTTCTGTTCCGTTCAGGCATCTGTGGAAGGGGGTGTTAAGAGTCTCACATTGCCTACCTCAATATTTCGGGTGCGGTTTATATATTTGTTGGGCCATTCCACTTAATGTCAATTAGTTTTAGGTTGGAATCTCACACGTGTCATTCACATTTCCCAGGAATTTGTGAATTTCATAATGTGGACTTGATTAAGTATGCCTTCATATACTAGGGTCCGTATTACTATGGTGCTAGGGCAGATAAGTCATTTGGCCGTGACATATCAGATGCTCACTACAAGGCTTGCTTATATGCAGGAATTAACATCAATGGCACCAATGGGGAGGTTATGCCTGGGTTGGTCCTTCTCTCACCATTTCTTTTCTTTTCAAAGCTTATGAATATATGAACTCAGTTTTTCACACACTATTTCTTCCATGAATTTTGCAGTGGGAGTATCAAGTTGGTCCTAGTGTAGGTATTGAAGCTGGTGATCATATCTGGTGTTCAAGGTACATCCTTGAGGTAATTCATTGTACCTACTTTTGGTTTATACATATAGCTTTGGAGCATTTGATACAGAAAGTTTCAGCTTTTAAAAGAAATCAGTTATTAGCATGTTATGGCAGCTTAATTCCTTAGAGGTTTCTGGTTCATTATCATGTCTTATTTAAGGCTTTGGTTTTTGTGTGGTTCTTGTTCATGTGCATGTGCATTTTAAGAAGTGTTGGTTTGTACTAAGCTTGATATGTTGTTATTTGTGTGTGTTTACCTGAGAATTTTATCTAATGCGCACCATTTGCTTGAGGTAGTAGTGTAATTGTCAACGTACAATTATTGTCTATATCTCTTCTTTTTGACTTTTTCCTCTTCTTCCACATGTGCATAAGTCAAAGGTGGAACAAAATACACCCTAAATTAGAACCTTTTTGTATAAAAAAAAAACCTTTTTTTTTTGTCTTTTTTATACAATTCTTAAGTTTCTGTAAAATTTTAAGATCATGAAAGGTAATTCGACATTCTTTAAAACAAGGACGTCGGCAGGTGGTGCCTTTGCTTGTAACTGAGAAATTGTTGATGATCTTGTGTAAACAAAATTTTGTGTTTGATGTTCTTGTTACTTATCCAATTTTGTATGTTCTGATTAAGTAACATTTTCCTGTATTCTGACAGAATCACTGAACAAGCTGGCATTGTTCTCTCACTTGATCCAAAACCAAGAGAGGTACTATTTTAATGCTATAATTGACTTTTTCTTTTCGATGATAATTATACTGAAGTTTTTGCATTTTGCCCTGATAGGGTGACTGGAATGGTGCAGGATGCCACACCAATTTCTGGCTTTTGGACTTGCCTTTATCATGATTCATGATAGCATGTGCTTAGTAACTTCCTGAATTACTTTACTAAATTGAAGAACTATCATTTACTTTTTAGTACAAAGACCATGAGGGAAGATGGAGGTTACGAGGCAATAAAGAAGGCAATTTTCAATCTATCACTTCGTCAGCAGGAACACATTAGTGCATATGGAGAAGGAAATGAGAGAAGGAAAGCATGAGACAGCCAACATTAACACATTTTCTTGGGTATGCTTCAAAATTGTCAATGCCTATTCTGATTGAAGATTAACAGTGTAATGAAGCAAGAAGTTTATCTTGTGTGAAGCATTCTAATAAAATTGAACTTGCAGGGTGTGGCTAACCGTGGTTGCTCAATCCGTGTGGGAAGAGACACAGAGAAGAATGGCAAAGGTATGATTACCATCAATATTTTTGTGGCAGTTGTTTAATAGGTCTAGTTGAATGATGGAACAGTGGAAACGTTTTGAAGTTCTTATTCTGTCTCCATAATGGGGGACTGATAAGCATCATCTAACTTCTTTATAAGTTGCGCTTGATAGAAGTTGCTAGTTCAAATTTTTAGTAATCTTAACTTTTTGGACGATTGCTAATTGCTAATCCATCAACTTTAGCTTATGGATTGGCAATGTCTTGCCATGGCACTTTGGTCCAGCCAATTTTTGGTATTCTCCTCCATGAGTTGCAAAATCACATGCCTTTCTTTACTAATTAATTGGCTTTTAGCAATTCTCATTCTTACTTTGTCATTCATTTCTTTCTATTCCAAACATTATTTATTTATTTTTTTAACGAGCAATGTAATAGCAATGTTATCTGTTTACCTTGTCCATCCTCTTGATCATAGGTTACTTGGAAGACTGGCGCCCACCTTCAAACATGGATTCATATGTCGTGACAGCATTACTGGCGGAAACTTCCATATTATGGGAACCTACTCTAGAGGCTGAAGCTTTTGCACCTCAAAAGATAGCATTAAAGGTCTAAAGCTATTGATTGATGATATTCTGGATGGAGTCACAAGTATAGTTTGTGCGGCGCTGGAAAGCTTTCACTTTTCTTTGTCATTTTGATTCTAAAGATCTTGTCTGGACAAAAGTCAAGTATTGAGTGGTAATTGCCACTTTCCATGCCCAATTATTGGTACTCGGATGAAATGCACACTGCATATCAGAAATCTTGTCGGTCATATCTGTATCTGGACAAATTGACATTCATGCTTGGATTGAAGTTCAAGAGCTCACCAATTTCTTATTCGTCTATATCACTGTTTTATTGGCCTCTTGGTCTGCTGTCAAATTGTCAATGTTGTTGTAATGCTGCTCCTTTCTATCACGTGTACTTTATGACCTTTTGAGTTTTGACTATAAATTATAAACTTCAAAAACTGTCCCTGCTTCATTCGCGTGTTTGTTAAATATAAGATTTAGAGGCTCTTAAGTGTAAATATAAATATAAATTATTATTTTAATAATAAATATTCAATATTTTCTCTACACATGTCTCCATTTTTTTTTTCTCTTTCGTCTCATTCTCTCTCCAGCTCGTTACTTCTTTCAGTGTACAGGTGCTCACATTTAATTGCGAGGGTATAAAAAGGTTCGAGTCCCGTATACTCTGTTCCTTGAGATTGTTTCTTTCCTCGAAGTAACTGACAGTACGTTATATGTAACTAAGGAGTAGCAGGCATTGAACAAAATTTCAATTACTACTTTTTGCTTAAGGCTGAGACTAATAAGCTCAATTTAACAAAACTTAGAATCTTCAGACTATATGAAGAACATGCATTACTTTTTTCCTTTTTATGCTGCAAAACTAATTCTTTGACTATTCTAACTTTTTTTCCTTCTATGCTGCAAAACTAATTCTGCTCATATGGATATTAAAATATATGAAAAAAATTCCTTCCCCCTTCACGAAGCAAACCAGATAATGATCAAAGAATACAAGCCATTTCTTTGTAACGAAGAAAGTTCTTTTTAATGGTGTCAGCAAAGAAGAACCATATCGCTGGACTACCTTTCCTAGTAATTTTCTGGAATAATATAATGGGAAATATAAGTCTTGCTGTCTTGGCTTATATATATGTCGAGAAGGACAACCAAGTTGATCAGGTTTTGGTTTTTTTGGTGTTTGAGCTTCAAGGGTGAAGGGCCATGGCTTCTGGAGGACCCAAATCAGTAGCCTTCATCCTCTTGGCACTGAATCTTGTGTTGTACTTCATTGTGCTTGTAATTGCTTCATGGGCAGTGAATCATGGGATTCAAAGGTCTCGCGAAACAGGTAATTGGAGTGCTCTATCAGCAGAAAAAATTGTGTTAGTTTCAACTTTAATCATATGGTTTGTTGACTTGGCTATGCAATTTGCAGCATCTGTTTTGTCCATTCCGGCTCGCCTATTTCCAATATACTTCCCAATGGGAAACATGGCAACTGGTTTCTTCATAATTTTCTCTCTCATTGCTGGTGTTGTGGGGTTCACCACCTCACTCACTGGATTGCATAACATTTTCCAGTGGAATGCCCCCAACTTACATGCAGCAGCCATGTCTTCATTGACAACATGGGCACTCACTTTACTCGCCATGGGGTGAGCCTTATCCCCCATTTTGCTTTCATATTTGTGTGGTGTCAAATTTCTACCATTCCCAGGATTGAAACATGGCTGAATAAATGCTATATGGCAACTGCTTCTTTTCTTGCAGGTTTGCATGCAAAGAGATTCAACTTGGCTGGACAGACTCAAACCTGGTAAGCTTATGCTAGAATTTCAATTTTAATAAAATGACCAACGTCTACAATTACTAATTACACAACTGTTATTAGACAGTTGACACAAAAATAAAAAAATAAAAAAATTGGTGTGTCACAAATTCAGTTTTCTTTTATTAAGTACTATATTGTGGTTTCTAGCAAGCATGTTCTTATTAATTCCAAAAAATTAAAAAAAAAAAAAAGCCACGCTAGCTGCATATTGGAGCACAAATGAATTAAATAAATATTCATTATTTTCCCCCTTTTTTTGCCAGCGTACATTAGAAACGATCACGATAATTGTAAGCGCAACACAAATGTTATGCACGAGTGTTATCCATGTTGGGGGGGCTTGAGAAGCTATTCCGCAGAGAAGTGGAAGAGTATAAGTTTCAGTTTCGGCTGGTGGCATATATGAATACTCTCTTTCGGGAAAATATTCTTCAATGACTACATAATTGTAACTTTTTAATTATTTTTAAAGTTGTTTCGTTTATTTCATTTGTGAGTGAAAATAATTAATTTAAATAACTTTTTTCCATCAACCTTTTGTTTATTTCATTTGTGGGTGAAAATAATAAAGGATTTGAATGCTTACAGAGATGTTTTTTTCAAAACAATTGGAAGAGTATGGGTTTCAGTTTCAGCTGGTGGCATATATGAATAATCTCATTCAGGACAATATTCTTCAATGACTTAATAGTTGTAACTTTTTAATTATTTTTAAAGTTGTTTCGTTTATTTCATTTGTGAGTGAAAATAATTAATTTTAATCATTTTTTTCATCAACCTTTTGTTTATTTCATTTGTGGGTGAAAATAATAAAGGATTTGATTGCTTACAAAGATGTCCTTTTCAAAACAAGTGGGGCTTTCCGAGAATGAAACTCGGGACTTCTCGCACCCAAAGCGAGAATCATACCACTAGACCAAATGCCTTTTAATTTGATTAATATATTTATTTGTTAAAGTATCATTGAGTAAAATGCCACGCACTGCACTATTCAATAGACATGGTCCATGACTGCGAGTTGGATACCCTCCCTGTAACAGAGTTTCCTATTCAATATTCACAAACATGACAGTCTGTCAAGAAAAAAAAAAGTATAAATTTGATTAATGCCTTAATCGGATCTTCAAATGTCTAAAAGTTTTTTTGAGCAACAATAATTAAAAAATAAAACGTGTTTGACTAGTGAGTAGTAATCCAAATATCTTGAACACCTACCACGAGAAATTCTTACTTAAATATTGGACATTTAAATAAGTGCATCAAATTAATTAAAATTTAATATTTTTATATATCTTTGTGTCACATAATTAATTTTATAAAAAATTATAAAAATATTAAATCCGATTAATCTAATACATCCAACTTAGGTATCTAGCATTTAGATAAGAATTTCACTACCTAACACAACATTTGATAACTGTTACTCACACAAAATTATTTATTTTCAATTAGTGAATCAAAACATGTTTCTAAACAACAAAATGCTTTTTTAATAAAAAATAAATATATTAACTTATATTTAATTTAGAAAATATATTAGTAATTTAGGATGTAGTTCTCATTATGGCCACGCCAGTTGGTAAATGGCAACATATGTAGTTATATCGTCTTTTATAATAATATACTTATGATATTGTAAAATATTAAATAAAACAAGCTTAGGCTATCATTTGAAAATTCATTCTTATTTCTGAGGCGGCCGCAAAGGCTGAAGATAGGTAGGGAAGGGGTGATGAAAACAAAACTTTGGCCCAATCCTAGTTCAAAACCATGCTTTTTAATTAGTCACCAACTATAGAATTTGTCCTCATTCGATCTCTATAATAATATTACATACACACATCATCTACATGCCTCTAAATAAATAATTATGAAAGAGGATAGACGCTAGCATTAAATTTACGTATATAATATTATAATGTATAGTCAAATAAACTGATAGGTACATATTACTCACAACATCATACGATATCTCAAAAGTTCAATCTCTGTTAAATACCCTTTTTTTTTTCTTTTCACTTTTTTAAGTGTTTATAATTTATACAAATTCATATGTATATGGAGGCAGTTACTACTATACATCTTGATTAGTTAGGGTATATGATGCACCACTCAAAATGACTTACAGTGAGAGGTTAGTCAATTTGAATTTTTTTTTGTTGTAAAACTCCCAAACACCACAAGAACCACCTTACTCCCACCACCACCACCTCAACCGGAAGATGACGCGACGGTGGGAGTGGACTCAAGCGGTGTTCAAGGTTCGCGGTTGGTGCTGCATGGTGGTTTGTGGAGGGACGTGAAGACTTGCAATGATGGATCGTGGACGCGGGTGAGAGGCGGATCTGTGTGGTGATTCACGTGAGAGGCGGATTTGTGTGGTGGTCATGGGTCGAGATAGAGATATGCGGTGGCTGGGTGTGGAACAGGGTGGTGGTTCTGGGCTTAAACTCGCAGGTCGCGTGCTAGCTGGAGTGGAGGCTTAGGTCGCGGTGGTTGGGTGCGGAGGCTGAGGTCTTGCGATGGTGATTTGGTTTGGGTCTCGATGGCTATGGTGGTTCGCGAATCTGGCAGCATGGCTCATGGGCGGCGGATCTGGTAGTTTGTGGGTTTTAGGTGGCTGACTGGGAGCCGTGGTTTCTGGCTGGGACTTTAGGTGGTTGGGTTTTCTAGTGGTTATGTTTTCTAGTCACGCATGGTGGTTCTGGTTCTAGTCGTGCATGGTAGTTCTGGTGGCTGGGTTTTTGATCACACATGGTGGTTCTTCATGTGACTTGGTTGCGCATGGTGGTTCTGGTGGCTAGGTTTTGGTCTAGATGGCAATTGGCGCAACAGAGGCTGACGACGGAGTTCATGGTGGTTTTGGGGTAGTAAACAGAGCTCATTGTGATTTCGAGATAAAAAATTTTATTGACTGAAACATGTTGTGCATGTAAAAGATCATCAAATCTGACTCTTGATATATTTTAATCATATACTAATAACTATATTTTCAAGGTATATGATCTATTCTTCTTTACAAAGTGTATATTAGACACCACTATATTTTGGTGATTTCGCTTCACTTTTTTTTAACAAACTCTACGAAATTATGTGTACGGTCACTGCAATAATTTGCAAGAAACCAGCTGAGAAGGAGAGTGGCACTCGGCTACTGCCCTTGGCAATTGCCTAAAAAAAAAAAACAGAAGTCCGGATGTTGGCTGGACAAACGTCCCTTAGTTGTACTTTTTTCTTTAAAAAAAGTTCTATTACAAATATTAAAAATTTGTCTATTATAGTGAGTAGGGCATTCCCGTGCTTTGTAAGCCCAGCTTTGTACCATTAATCAGAACATTTTTTTGAAAAATCGTGTGGTTAATTAAGGAAATAACATGAGCACGAGGTTACCAGCTCGCAAGTAAACTTCTCATTCATATAAAAGTAGCTGCTGGCGAAACATTATTGTTATTCTTATTCTCCCACATGTAATAAACAAACAACATTTTACACTTCTCTCAATAACAATGTGGTTACGCTTGTAGCACGCTAATGCAAATCAACTGCATGGGATGGGCCAGTTTTACTTGGGGCAGCCTGGCCATTGAACATCCTTTGGAGAAAGGGTTTTAAGGACAGGATTCCTCTCAAAGAAATTGGTTGGCCTCAGCTCAAATCCAGTGCTTAACAATGGCATTATCGGGAAATCTTCCTGGCATGGAACGTGATGAATTCCCACAACGTGCCACAACACAATGTCTTTGTTCTTAATGTCTCTATTCCTGCAAATATTTTCAATTAAAAAAAAAATAGTGTAAGTTGCTGAGATCATGCAATCATATATATCAAGACCTAAAAATTTTTAATTTGAAAGTGAAAAATCAACTGCAAACTATAAAAAATTAATTTATCATACTTTTTGGTCCAAACAGCTAAAGTATCTTCTCCGCGGCTCTGATCAACGTAGAGTCCACCAGCCCACTTCTCAGTCCTGTTATATGGGGTGACCCACACATTATAGTTGGTAAAAGCACCACGGATTTGTGGGTAGTCATCCTCCGTTAGAAGGGGATGAGCTGCGGCTGCTGGAATCAGACGGTATCCGACATCATTTCCGGTGGAGGTCTTCTTGTTAGGATTCACCACTGCAAGCTCAGATGGGCTCAACCCAATCTTGATCTGTGCATCAGATTCAGTCTTAGCAGTTTCAGTCTCAACTGTCCAATAGCTCTTTCTCTTTGAACTTCCTTCCCTGACTCTCACAGTCTTCAAATTGGTCTTCTCAAAGGAGTTGTCTTCACCATCAATATCAAGGTCAAGATGGTATATGTAGAAGTGGTCATGGTAAACGCCAATGCTGTTTGCTGACACCAAGGTGCCATGTTGATCTTCCTTAATCTCATTCTTGTGCTTAATATCCACTGCCTTAATTTCCAGTATCCCCGATAGTGCTAGCTATATATTGAAGCATACAAAGAAGAGTGGCAATTAGAGTTTAGACCACAAAGCATATGTCAACTAGGGTATGTTAATTTTGACTTGATCTTATCTGAGAAACGCAATCTAGCAAATAGGGTTGTCTTGGCCTATTGTTAAAAACATACAGCATATGTGTTAACAATCTCTAATCATACATAATTGATTTTTAAAAAATAATTAATTCTCTTAACATATATTCTTAATATTTTTTTAATTATTAAATAAAAAAATATTGAATATTTTTTATATTATTAAGATATTAATTATATTTTTTATTTAATATTTTTTATTAAATAAAAAAATTATTAAAAAAATACTTTAAGAGAATATAACAAAACTTTTTATTTTTATACTTCACTTCCAATAAAGCATTCAAATATGTATAATTTTTGAACTTTGCTATATTCTCCTAATACATCCTCTTAATAATTATCATACTATCTAATAAAAAAGTATTGAATAAAAAATTAAAAAATTTTACTATATCATTCTAATACATCTTCCTAATAATCCTCCTATTATTTAATAAAAAAATATTGAATAAAAAATTAAATACAATCAATATTTTAAAAATATAAAAAATATTTAATATTTTTTTAATTTAATAATTAAGAGAATTATTAAGAAAATGAGTTAGAAAGATTAATTATTTTTTAAAATTAAATATAACTAATATATTAGAAACATAAAAAATATTTAATATTTTTTTATTTAATAATTAAGAGAATCATTAGAAAGATGAGTTAGGTGGATTAATTATTTTTTATAATTTTTTTTTCTTCCGACAAAAATATGTATAGTTAAATGGCATGCGTAACAAAGTGACATCTTGGGGTTTGGGAGTGAACCACGTGATGTCTATGTCCAAGACAAGACCGGTCCAAAAAATAATAATAATTGTTTATGC
Source organism: Ormosia semicastrata (assembly GCA_029884595.1). Lineage (NCBI taxonomy): Eukaryota > Viridiplantae > Streptophyta > Magnoliopsida > Fabales > Fabaceae > Ormosia > Ormosia semicastrata. Next base: position 30,989,384 of record JAQQTO010000043.1, on the reverse strand, counting down.
AAAAGTATATAGTGTATCAACTAAAAAAACTAATTATTTTTAATTGAGAAAAATTCTTACATATTCTCAAAGTAAAAGATTTTAAATTTATAAATCATCATTATATCTTATTTTAAGTATATTTTTAATGATATAATTAATTTATTATACATTCAACGGTATAAAACAAAAAAAAATCTCTTATTTTGTAAACATTTAAAGATCTCTTTTATTTTTGGTGGGCACAGCTCAAGAACGGAGATGATCTATGAATAAAACCTTTACTTTTGATTACTTGTACAATCGCTTAAAATAGGTTAAATAGTAAATATGATATCGCAGAAACATCTAAAACCATTCAATTACAAAATTACCACTACTACTTTAACAAAATGTATTTTAGTAAAGCAAATAATAAACCTAGTTGCAAAAACGTGAAATGATATTGTCGTAAAATGATACGTACCCCAAGCTTGATCGAGCCACTTGTTTTGAACTCCCAATCTAAAATATTGTCGTAGTTGCCCACAGTGACTATCGATCTTATCACTAAGTTCACTTCAGTCCTAGATTCCGTTATCTGTCAAAAGTGAATATATGTAACGTTTATTTTTGTAAAAAAAATTGCTTAAATGAAAATACTAATAAAAAAAACACGTGTCGTGATAATAGGAGCAGAGATAGCTAGATGAATTCAAGTTATGGTAAATTTACCACTTCATTAGGAATGCCTGTCTCAGTGTGACGCCACATGATATTGCCATATTGTTCAAAGACACAGAAAGCGTTCTTCAACTGCGTTGGGCTACCATCAGCTGCGGCAAAGTATGCATCTAGGAACTGAGCATTAGGTGGGCAATCGTGGTTGGGTTCCAAAGAGACCATAGACTGACCAAACCCAAACTCTCCAGCATCAAAGAAAGTCTTATAGTACCAATCCTCTGATGGGTCTTGGTATGGCACGAACAGCTCAGAAATGTACCCTCTATACAATACTCTACGAGACTTGTGCTTCTCCAGATCGTAAATGGATGCCAGTGATATTACAATACCAGCTCGCTCATCAAATCCTACATGGAACTTCCAGTTGGCCCAGCTGAACAAGACATACATAATTAAAATATACATATATATGTCAATCTCAAACCATATATATATATACATGGAGGATGCAATAATAAATAGAAGAAATCCTAAAGCTTATCTTTCTATTTAATTAATTTAATTACCATAGAAAGTTCAATTCCCGTCCCGAATGTACCAAGAAAAAATAAATAAAAATAAAAAGGCAAAAAAGTGAACATTATTATTATTATATACCTAACACTATGGCCGTTGATCTGGAATCCTGGACCTTGTGGTTGATTGGTGGCTAGACTATGCTGTTTTGGACCGAATGGTGGCTTCTGATGTGAAGCCCGGTATTCGGTATTCTGGTCCGTTGGCACTGGTTCAATAGCTGTGTCATGGTACTCAACAATCTTCAGCTGCTCAAGATCAACCAGTATGGTGATTCCATTGATAGGCCTCACATAGATATTGGCTGTGTTTTCTTTCATGAAGCACTCAACCCTTATAGCCCTTTTGCTCTTGGCTTCTCCAAACCACCCAATGGTGAAACCAGAACACACCACCTCAGACAGATTCAAGCCTCTCTTGTTCACTGACGCAATGAATGGACCATATTTCAGTGGCAGCTGTATGGCCGCGCTTTGTTCCTCTGCGGTTAGGGTTGGGAAACCGTGCCCATAGTGAACGTTGTCAGAGACAAGGCGCCTGGCCTTTAGATCAATTAAGATCTCATGGGTTTGGCTATTGATGATAGCTATAACGAAGGCTTTTCGAGGGATTTTGACAACATTTGGTTTGAAGGATTCCCATTTGAGGATGGTAGCTTTGTCTGGGTCGTCTAGGCCAACATAGTGGAAGGTCAGCCTGTTCCTTGAGGTGGGGTACTTGTTTAGGACTATGGTTTGAACACGAGTTATCTCTTCTTTGGTTAATGGGTCTAGTGGATGTTGAAATTGCAGTGGGGTAACTGAGACTACTGCTTGGAAGGAGAGGAGGGTGAGCAGAGAGAAGAGCATAAGTTTCATGGCTATTGGTTAGCTAGCTCAAGCCCTAGCTTGCTGTGTGTTGTGTGCTGTGCAATGGAAGCTCCCGCTAGTGCCGTTAAATAGACGCTCTCAAAAACAGGACGGTCACATGTCGGTAGAATAATAGGAGAGACAAATATATAATTTGATTAAAATAAAATTAATGACTTCTATAATTCATTATGATTGTTACTTATATAATAAATTTTGCATTTATTTTTTTAAATAGTATAGTCTGCTTAATTGGTTAACCATTTTAAGTGGCTCACTCCTTATTTTTTCTAATAATTTAAACCAATTATATCCAATAGAATTTCCCTTGTTGGTTTGCATGTTTAGTCACGTGAACAGTTGCTTAATTGGTTAACCAATTTAAGTGACTAGCTACTTGGTTAAAGGATCGTTTTTCTTATTTAAGCGTGTGTTTGGTTTAGATTAAGTGAAGGTCCAACACCTTTTTTTTTTCCCAGCATTTTAGCTGTTGCAAAATATGAACAACATGTTTGGATAAATTACAAGAAAATTGTTGACGTTGAGATTTGTACGCTAACAGTTTTTTTTTCAAAAGCTATTATTTGAATTGTTTTGAAATAAGTTGTTGGAATTATTTTTTATTTTGACATTTAAATATTATTTTATTTTAATTAAATAATTTTTTAATCAATTAAATAATTTTTTAATTTTTTTATATTTATTTTAATAATTTAATGCATTAAAATAATTTTTTATATCATTTAAATGAAACAAATGAGCTTAAAATAATTTTTTAACTAATATATTCAAATATAAATTTTTTTCTTATAATCAATTATAACAAAAAACTTTTATATAATAATTAATTATTAAAATAATCTAATTTTTACAATTATCTCAAACATTCACTAAATATCATTTATGTTATACCAGTTTTTGATCCATAAATTTTAGGTTGCATCTGATTTAAGGAAATAATTTCTATTTTTATTTTCTGGTTTCATTTTTTGAAAATAATTTTTATTTTAAAACTTTTAAATTTAAAAAAAAAGTTTATTTTTTTTTTTGAACAAAGAGAGGGACACCTTACGAAATCACAAAACGGGGAAAGGAAATCCTAGAAACATCATGAGATAAAAGGCTGCCACGGTCTATAGGAGGCTGATCAAACAAATGTAACCCAAGAGGAATGTCATGAGTGTAACTCGCTAGCCAAGCTGCTACCTGATTGCATTATCTGAAGACATGCTTCACCTGGACAATCCAGCCACGGCTCTTGAGCTCACGAATCCTCTGCACCAATGTAGCACATGGGTGGGTGTTAGTAAGGGTGTTCAGATCCAATCCAATTTAAAAAAAAAAATCAAAAATTGATCCAAAAAAATTTAAAATCGATAAAAATCAAAATAAACTAGATTGTTTTGGATGAAATTTTTACAGAATCGATCGATTCGTTCGGTTTTCGATTCTATTTTATAAAACTAATTCAAACCAAATCGAACCATTCACTATACTATATATATATATATAATTACTAAAATACCCCTAATAATACTCCTTCCTCCTTCAGCATTTTCAGAAACCTACCCCTTTTTCCCCTCCCCTCTCTCCCGCCTTCCCCACCCCTTTCTATCCCCCACCCCGACCATCTTGCGCTTCCCCCCCCCCCCCCCACCCCCACCCCCTTCCCTCATCGTACCCCATCGTCTCTATGGCTACCCTCCCTTTCTCTACCTATATATGAAAATCCTAGCCCCCATGGTCTGCCACCCTTCTCCAACCCTAGCTGAACGGTAGCCTGCACGGCACAAAACTCAACCAACGAGAATCTCATCTGTGGATAAACTACAAGGATTGAGAGGGAGATTTTGTGTGGAGCAAATGGAGTGTATACGAAAATGGAAAGACTCAAGCCTGGTTCAGCCTTTGCCACGCGCAAGGCTCGACTCCCTGCGCTTTGGACGAACCACATGACATGAGAATGAAAGCAATCGAACTTGGAGAAAGAGAATACATGGAGCAGAGAGACGAAAACTGATCTAACTAGTTTCAGTTCTCAACAACTTGGAAGGATTCCCATATGGTAATTTTAGTTTTTTTATTTTTATTTTCTCATTTGCTCTTCTATCATTGTTGTATTGAGGATTCAGAATGAATTAAAAATCTCCTATTTTTGTTCTCAGTCTGATTTTGTACAAAATGTGAAGGTGGCTTCTGATATATGAATTTTTTTCCTTTGGTTTAATTTTGTTTTCTTTTGCCTTTTCTCTGTTTGATAGACTGACTCTTCAAAGTTGTTTCTCTACATCGCACTTTTGTGCGTTGGTGCTCTTCTGCCTTTGTTTTTTCCCTTTGTTCTGTTCCGAAGCACATTCCACTTCAACTGGATGTTATTCAATTAACAAAAACTGTTGCTTTTTGCTTGAAGCCTTTTTTTTTTCATTAGCATTGATCCGGTTTCTTTCTTGTTTATACCAAGTATCATGTTCTCTACCTTTTTTCCAAAGGGATCGAATAATTGCTCTTTGAACTTAAAAAAAAAAAACTGGTTCTATGGCTAACAATTGGTTATTGTGTTAAATATATATGTGTATCATGTGTGTTTTGGGGGGACGGGGGAATAAATTATGCTACTTGTGCTTCGTATTTTAATGTTCACAATTTTTTTTTGACTTTTGAATGGTGTTAGAGATATAGAACACTTTCCTAGTCCTGCCCATAACAGCTTAGGCTTTTGTAATAGTTGATTCCTTGGCTGGTGTTAGAGGTCTTGTTTGAGTATTTATGCAATCAATGTTCTTTTTCTGATTTAGTCTGCGCTTTATGTATCTTATTTCACATGTTTTGGACATTTTGATGTCTTTCCAGATGATTATGAAAAGCAACATGCTATAAAAAATTAAAAATTGTGTTCATTGCAGGTTCTAAAGTGCCATGAGTCTACCATCTACATCTTAGCTCCTTTGAGATATGTCACTGTCTATGGATGCTCATATGCTACAATAGTTCTAGGAGCAGTTGGCAAGGAAATTAGTAATTCTGTGTTTTGCTTTTTAGAGGAGCATAACGAGTTTATTAATGTGTTAGAACATCTATGGATTTTATTTTCTAACGGGAATGTGGGAAATGATATTGTGTTCTCATCTTAAGTGGTAAAAATACAAAGAAGATGACATTGTATGATAAATTGATAACTGTCTAGCTAGCTTCAAGTGAATGTGAATTTCTTAGGTTATTAAAGTTTTAGTAGGTAAGGGCCTTATTACATTTTGTTATTAGATAAAAATCGAATCATTTAATCTAATTTAAACCGATTAAAATTGATATGGATTGAATCGGTTAAGTTATTAAAATTTATTCAATTCAAACTAAACTGATGATACTTATCTTGTTTGAATCGAATAACTTTTTACTTTAAAACCGATTCAAACCTATTCAATAACACCCCGGAGTGTTGGGGTCCTGCACCCACCTGCCACTTGAGATTATTTTCAACATTCGACTAGATCTTTGTGATACCTTTCCAAGTATGAGAATCATTTTGTCTGTTTTTGACCAACGGAATAACAGAGTTCCCACACCGATATTTAGTTCTCAAAACACGAACCCGCAGGGAATTAGGATGGTGCACTAGGCCCCACCCCAGTCACCAATGGAATGACATGCTTGATTTCATTTTGCTGTTTCTGTTTTCAAAAAATGAAAACAATGAAAATGCGTTTTGTTTTAACCATTTTCAGTAAACTTTAATAACAATATATTTAATTGTGTTTTTGTTAATAAAAACATAATTATAAACTCATATATATAATGGTATAAATCCTTAATAATATTAATTTTTTTTGGCACAATAATAATATTAAATTTCTTGTATTGTTCATTCACAAAAAAATTTTAGTTGATGCCAATAAATAATTAACCAATGCTATTTGTTAAATACAACTGATAACAACCTAATTCAATTAGTATACCATGGTATAATTAATTTGTCTAATTTGTGTTAAAATTTGTGTTAATTATTTCTCTACTCTCTGCCATGTTTTCTAACATGATATGAGAGTATTGGCATCCACCTTAAGCTTCGACTTGCGTTTTCTTTTTCTCTTGTTTTCTTTTATTTTCTTTCAATTTATTTAATTTTCTCTTTCTGCCTCTCTCATTTTCTCGAGAAAATTAATGCAATTGCACTTCTTTTTGTTTTTTTTTTCCTTGAATCCAACCATCAGATTTCTCAGATTCATTTTTTTTCTTTCTCCGATTCCATCAGCTTCTCTATCCATTAGAAAGCTCACTTTATCAATCAATTGTCTTTGCATCTTCACATTTGAATTGTTTTCTCATTGCCACCTTGTTTTCGGCGATTCCACCGTTCAAGTAAATTCAACATTTTGGCCTTTTGCTCATGATAAACCTCCACTATGCTCGATGATGTAACTTAACATGGAAAAAGAATAATTTAGAAAATAAAAAATGATACAAAACATTTTCCCTTCACCACAACCCCTGTCCAGGAAAAAAAAGGAAACAATTAAATGGGAAAAGTGTAGAAAGATCACTAGCTTCTTTCACTGGGACGAATAAACAAATCCAAGTTCACTTATTAGCCTTCTTTGTGTGAATATCATCAAGCCTTTTTTTTTTTTTTACAGTTTCTTGCACAGCCTTAAATAACTTTTAAATATTATTTTGTTTTTAATTAAATAACTTTTTTAATCAATAAAATAATTTTTTTAGTTATTTTATACTTATTTTGATAATTTAATATATAAAAATAATTTTTTTATATCATTCAAATAAAATAGATTAACTTAAAATTACTTTTCAACTAATATATCCAAACATAAAATATTTTTTTTATAATCAATTATAACAAAAAAAATTTATACAATAATCAATTATTAAAATAATTTAATTTTCATAATTATCTCAAACATGCATTAAATATCATTTATGTTATACCAGTTTTTGGTCCATAAATTTTAGGTTGCATCTGATTTAAGGAAATATTTTCTGTTTTTATTTTTTTGCGTGAATATCATCAAGCCCTTTTTTTTTCTCACAGTTTCTTACACAGCCTTCTTGTTTCAGATCTCTTCTTCAGATTTGTTGTTGGCGTTACTTTCAGATCTCTGCTGCTTGATCAATTTTCTATTTCTTGAATTTGCTATCTGTATCAATCTATGGTGGTTGATTCGATTTTGGTGCAGTGAGCGTGTAAGACGTCCTCTGTTATGGTGCGATATGTTGCCGATCTTGGTGCCGCGATTGTGGTTGTCGATTTGGTTCGTCGATCTTGGTGGGATGAAGAAGACACACATTCACCTAATCTGGGACGAAGAAGACGCACAGGGTGTGAGGACTTGGAAAGTGAGAGTAAATGGACCGTGTGTATTATGGTACTGAGAAATAATAAGTTTCAGTTTCAGAACCTGCTCTATTGGAAACGCCGAAAACGTTTTTTTTTCTTGTTTTCAATTTTCAACTCATTTCAAGAAATATTTCAAAAAATGTTTTCACCAAAATCTAACCAAACGTGTTTTCAAACTTGTTTTCTGTTTTTATTGAAAATGAAAATAAGAAACATATAAAGCAAACAAGTTTTTAATTTCTGTATGAAATCATGTGGTACATTCAATCATTGGCTCGCTTTAATTATAAAAAACAATATAGATATAGATGAAGTTGCAACTAGGTCAGCTGGATAACTTTGACTATATATATATATATATATATATATGATTGTTTTGGTACATACAATATAGATTAATTTCATTATTTTTGTCATCTTTCAAAAGAAATAATTAGCCATTCAAACATATGGTAATTAATATATATATATATATATATATATATATATATATATAGTCATGCATACATCTTTTAATATAATTTAGTACTTAAATGATGATTTAATCTTGATCTACTGAATCGACACAAACATCTTTAGGTCGATATTGTTCGTCCTACAAAAATTAAACTTATAATGTGATTATTCCTTTAGTAAAAAAGTGAGAAGTAGGTGGTTTTATTGTTTAAACTCCGCCTAATAATAAGACATTAAATATTTTTAAAGGAGGATGTAGTCATTGTAAAAACAAAAGTATTAGGCCTTCATTCGCGTAAGTTGTCCTAAAAGTAATGCATTGTGCATTATTTTATAACAATTTTAAGAAAATTACAACTCTTTTAAATAAAATTATTTAAACGAAAGTCAAGTAACTTTAAAGTATTTGCACTTTTTTAAATTTAAAATATTATTTTTTAACATTCTTATAATTTTATTTGATAGAATTATAATTTTTCGTAAAATATTTTAAAATAATACACGATGCATAACATTTTGAACAATGTAATGAGTAAAAACTAAAGCAATATATTTTTATAGATTTTTTAAAGATATTCCTACACGTTTTATATAAAAAACTAATCTATTCGAACACTGAGTTATACAATTAAGTCATCTCCACAAAAGGAGATTTTAAGACCCAAACTTCTGTTTTCTTCTTGAAAGAGCAGTTTGTATACAGCTATGCCGAACTCTTGTGGGTGCCCAAAGTATTATCATACTACACTTTTTCAAAACAGAAACACCTATTATACATTAGCCTAAAAAGTATCATGACATGAAAATTACGAAAAGTATTTTTACTCGTGGCCCAAGATTTCTCCCTCCACAAAAAATTGCAGAAAAAAAAATTACATATACATTCCTTAATATATCACTTTAACCCTCCGTTTGGTTGGAGTGAAAAAGAGAACAAAGAAAATGGAGGAGGATAAAATGAGTGGATTATGACATTTTCTCCAATTTGGATAACAAGAGAAAATAGGGAGGAAAAAAATGACCATAGATCTCAAGTTGAAGTTTTCTTGCTGATGTGCGAAGAAAATGGAGAGATCAATGGCAAATATTGTAAAATTACAACTTTGCTTAAACTTTCATCTCCACAAACAAAAGAAAGAATGAAGGGTATATTAATTATTTCGTATGATTACATTTGTTTTCTTCTTATTTTTCATTTCAATCAAATAAAAGAAAGAAAAGTTTTTCATTTTATTTCTCTCTTTTTTCTCTTCATCCAAACAATAGAGAGAAAATGATATGATTAAATTAAAATGATATAATAAAATCAAATATAAGTGAAATATATAATTATATGATAAAATCAAAATAGAAATATATAGAAAATAAGTGAAATCAAATATAATTAAATAATAAAAAATATGTAAATATAAAATGATATGAATAAAAGTATATATAGCTAGAATTATTCAAAATTGAAGATGAATTTACGTTGTCGACAGTTGTGATACACGAAAAAAAATTAGAAACTTTTGGAATAAAAAATTTCACTTACTTTAAATTATTTAAATTATCACCTTAATTTTTAATTTTTTTATTTTTCTTTTCGATTACGTTTTCAATGATATATATAAAATGATACTCTTTCATTATACACAATATGTTAAGTGCAAGTGATTTTTTAACTATTTTAGGAGGAAAAGATTTTTCTTTTTTTATAATTAAATGTATATTAGATTAGATGTATTATTAAAAATATAATTAAAATAAAACACAATTATAAAGTATACATTTGATGCAGCACCCATTAAATGATACACACAAAAAAAAATCCCCAGCACCTAAGAATTTCTTGTCATGTGCATCTAAAAATTTATTGTGATTCGCATATTCCTTCACGTTTTGTTTTCTGAGTCAAATTAGTTTGTCAATACGTGGTATATTTATAAGGAATATTTAACAATATAATTTTTTAATTAAAAGCATTAGGTAGCCTATTTTGACTGGGAGTGTGTGGGGATGTAAGGGGTGAGGGGGACAGGAAGCGTTTTTCCGCTCCCGTATCTAGGGGTGCACATGGGTCGGGTTGAATCGGATTTGGGGGTAAAAAATGTTTAAATCAATCAAATAACGGCCGGCCGGGTTGGGTTAATTTTTTTTCGTAGACGGATTTCAACCAACCCGATGATAATCGGGTTGGTTCGGGTCGGATGATCGGGTAGTCGGGCTGATCGGGTTAGTGGTCGGGTTGGTCGGGTTGGTGGTCGAGTTGGTCGGGTTAAACCGACCCATGAATATTTTTCAATAAAAATTACTCAAAAACGACGTCGTTTTTGGGGTAATCGGGTCATCGGGTTGGTTCACCAAACTCGTCACCCAAACCGATGACTGGACGAGTTTATTAGATCTGACCCGAACCGACCCGTCTACCCGAACCAACCCGAATATATACGATCGGGCCGGTCAGTCGGTCGAGTTCATGGTCGTATGGTCCGGGTTGTCAGTAACACTACCCGTATCTATTATGGGTTTTTATTTGTGATTTTTATATGTAGTCATGTAGATAGAGATATTCATAAGTGTATGTAAGTAATTAATAATTTAAAATAAAATTTTAAAAATTATAAAAAATATAAAAAAATAAATTTTAATATTTTGTATCATAATTTTATTTAATAATTTAAAATTTTCATAAAATTAAAAAAATTATAAATAATAATTTAAATTAAATTATATTTTATAATAATTAATCTACATAAATAATTATTACATAGATAATATATATATATATATATACAATTTTATCATTATATACTTATTTAATAAAAATATTATTTTAAAATAAATAAAAAAATATTTTTTCATTTCATCTATATATATATATAATATAATATATTAAATAAAAAATATATTTCACAAATTTACAAATACTCATAAGATAAGACAGATACTGTAATCTATGCTCACTCCCCATTTATTAAATGGGTTCTCATTCCGCTCCCATGAGAATCCTCACATATCCCTACAAGCATGGCTAATTTTACTATCTCAGAGTGTGAAAAAAAAAACAATAATAAATTTTAAAATACAAGTACATCACGGGTTTGCTAATAATTTTAAAAGAAAAATATTAAACAATCAGAATTTTTTAATTAGAATTATCAACAGAATGAGTTGGCATGCGTTTTGTCTTTTAGATAGATGAATAATTTCTATCATTTTATTTTATTCAATAATCACTTTTAAATTATGTTAGAATTCTAGTTAATATTTTCTAGTTATGTAGCACTAGCAGATTGAAGGCACTACCGTGCCTAGACAAAGAAAAATACACGTACATAAACAGTTAGTTAGATGGTGGTGAAAATTGTATAATTTTATTGCAATTGTAACTGATAGTAGAAGAAAATATAATTAAGTCATATTTTTATCCTTTTTAATCTATGTTTAATATTTAAAATAAATATATATTAATGACATTATAAGAAAACTAAAATTTGAGACTAAAACAGCAAAATCCTCATTATTAATAGCATAGATGACTCTTAAAAAATTCAAAACAGATTGTAATTTGACCAACATTACATTTCAGAAATTTAAAAATTAATACAACTGTCCATTATTAATCATTTTTATCTATTAAATGAATGTGCGATCCACGAGGTGGAAATTTTATTGATAAATAAAGCATTGTTTTCAATTTCCAATTCGGCCTGTCGCAATCGGGATCGCAACGGGACAATTAAAAAAATATAAAATTAATAGAGTCGTCACCAATATTTATTTAAATTAAAAAAACATTAGAAAAATCATTTACTTAAGAAAACTGGTCTTTTGAAAATGAGTTTAGATTCGAGAGTCGATTACAGGTAGGGAATATATTAGCATCTTACACTGCCCGTTCCATAAATGATACCTTAAGTTAATTGTGCAAATTTTAATAATCTCAAATATATTTATTTTTAACCCCTTTAAACAATAGACTTTATAATTGTTAATTATTTTTTTTATTTTGTGAAAAGAAGTAAAAGAAACAACCAAATTATGAAAAAAAAAATTTTTGGGGGCTTGACAGAAATGAATTTCCGCTCCTACGTATCTCCTAGTGTAATGGAGAATTCAAAGTCACATAGTTCTTTAGAAAATGATTGTGGGATTGTTGATTTTAATTAGAAAAAGATTTTGAAAAAAAAGAATTTTTGCTTGAAAATAAATCCATTCTTGCACGAGGATTAAGTTAGCACCAGGCTACTCAATAAATCCTTATGATCCATACGACATTGAAGATAACATCTGCTATTCAATCAACATCATTAGTCATTACATTAATTAAAAGATTTTTTTATTTTTCATTTTTTTTAGGAATGCACAAAGATAAATAAGTAAACACAAATACACAATCTTCCATGAATCAAGTAAATAAAATAAAAAAAACAAAAACAAAAAAACAAAACACAATTAAATATAAGCATTACAAACCAAACAACTTAAAACAAATTTTATTTATTTTTATTTTTCTTTTTCTTAACAATGTTCAGATTTTTTTATTTTTTTTATTTTTCATTCATTCTTCATTTTTATTTTTCATTTTTTTATTTTCATTTTTGTTTTTTTTGTATTTTTTATTTACTATCTAATCTTATGCATTTTGTCACTACATGTTTTTAAATTTTTTTTTTAAACTACCAAGCAAACTAAACCTTAGCCCAAGGAAATTGGAAACTCAACTCACTAATTCAAACACTCTTCCAAGACCAATTCTTTTATTATTTTTTATACATTTTTTTGTTTTCTATTTTTCTTATACGGGCCCCTTATGTTTCTGAACGGCCCAAACTCAAAAAAAAAAAAAAAAAAAACAGCAGATCAAAACGAAAGGGAATAGAGATTTTGTAATCTCTGCAAAATGCAAAACGAGACAGAGCAAAAGAAAAAGAAAGCTTGAGGGTGCCAACCGACTCCGCTACGGCAGGCGCGGATCTAGGCTTTCCACGGCTGGTTCGCGACGAGACAGAGGTGTGGCGGCTGTGGGTGGTGCGGCCCGGTCTGGTTCGAGCGGCGCGGCGAATGGCAGGGTCTGGTTCGGTTTGAGCAGCGGTTCGTCGACGGTGGTCTGAGGCGCGGGGTCGGCCTGGTGCGGTCCGGGGTAGCGGCGCTGGGTCGGCCTGGCGCGATCCGAGGTAACGGGATGCAGGATCTGTGACGTACAGGGGAGAGAGGACGGTGGCTGCGTGGTAGCGCGCGGAGGGGCGTCGTTCACGGTCAGGGTGTGGTGGACGGTGGCTGCGCGGCTGGGTCTGAGTTTTCTGGTTTGGTTTGGAGGAGGCAGTGGTGGTTTTGGGTTTAGGATGGTTATGGTTGGTGGGTTTGGTTCATGGTTTGGGAGTGGATTTGGTGAGGGTGGTTATGGCTTTAGTTGGTAATGGGTGGCTTGGAGGAAGACGAAGTTGTTTGGAGATGGAGGTGGTGATGGGTCCTCTCTGAGAGCCCAGGTGTGGTCTCTGCGTTTTGGTTAATGGAGGAAGATCTCCTTTTTTTGGTTCCTTTGCACGTTGAAAGACTCCCCCTTAGGCTCTCTGTTTTTTCTCTCTATATTGTCTAGCACCAAATTCACGAGATAGAGAAATTGCCAGGTTGACCAAGCTTGGGTCTCACTCAGATTTCCTGTATCGTGCTTCATTCCTCTGCTCCATTTCTCTCTTCCTCCCAGCCCCTGCTGCATTCCTCTTTCATGCTTCTGATTCATCAAGACTGCAGGAAGGCTTTAAGCCTTGTGCCTAGAGCCAATTAGCAGAGAGCTAGAGTATGCTGAGGCTCCTGCTGCGTAGCTCAGATTGAATAGCTGCTATGGCCATTATTTTTTTTTATTTTTTATTTTTTATATTTTCTGTTTTCTCTTTTTTGTTTTCTTTTTATTATAAAAAATAGAAAAGGAAAATTTAAATGAGATGCAATTAAATAAATCTGGAACAGAAAACATGTTCAAAACATTACAATTAGGCATCAATTAACACGAACATTAGTTCTTGATTAAGTAATAAAAACATAAAATTTTATGGACAAAATTAGGTATCAACACGGCCCAGTCGATATCTCGTAATTTATTCGTTGGATAATATTTTTTTTATTTTCATAATAACATAATTTAGACCGAAGCCACATGATTGTAGTGAAACCGAGTAAATATATATTCTAATTCTTAAATATTTTATGATATAATACATTCCTCTTTAAAATAATTTTTTAAATATATTAGTCTTTTTAAAGTTTTTAAATTCTATGACATTAATTATTTTTAAAGATTAAAGTGTTTTATAACTTTAAACTGTAAAGAATTAACATATTTGTGAAATTTTTTAAAGATTAAAATGTTATATTACGAAATATTTAAGATTAAAGTGTAATATTTTATTTTTTTAATTTGAATATTTTATTTAATTTTATTCTATAATAGTTGTTATTAATAAGAAGAGATATTATAAATAAATATTTATGAGAAAATATTTATAAAAAATATATTTATAAATTAATTATTATGTTAATATAAAAATTTAAGTATCATCATTATTAAAGAAAAAACCTAAAATATAATTATTATTTAATATAAAAATCTATTTTAAAAAATACAAAATAAAAAAATACAATAGGTGCAACGTTTTGGCGTTTTGCACCTAAAGATTGCGTGCAACTTGCACCCTATAATAATGACTTGAAGATGACTATACGAAGGGAGGATGGCGTAGTGGAATGAAGTAAGGAGAACGAAAGAAAAGTCTGAGAAGGTTAGGCCGTGAAAGTGAGAGAAAGAAAGAGGAAAAAAAAAAAAATTGGAGCGTGTGTGGTGCGGAGAAAACCGTGAAAAAGAGAAAGAAAGAAGGAAAAGAAAGAGAGAGAAAGAGACCAAAGAAAGAGAGAGAGAGAGATAATAGAGAGTAAAATGAAAAAAAAAATTATGAGGTAGGAATTGATTTTTTTTTTTTTAAATTATGGTATTAAGTATATGTTATATTATTTTAGTGTTTTGTATATATTATTATTTTTATTAAATTTATTATACACGTGTAATGTTGTTTGATTATAAAAATTTGATATTTGTTTGACTTTGAAATATTTATGATATTTGATAAAATTTGACATTATTATAATTTGAATGTTGATTTTTTTATAGGATTAATATAATAAATTATAAAAAATTAAAATATTATTCAAGACTTAAGTTAAATAAATATTTTTAATTATATTATGTAATAAATATATGTGCTTAATTTACATAAACTTTTTTATATTTATCTTGACTTGAGAATAATTTTATGATATTTATTTTGACATTTATAATAAAAGACTTTTGTGTAATAAATACATTATCAGGATCAGGACAAACTATGGACCATGACGAGGATCTAACAAACTACGGACTATAATATGAACTTTTAAAAAAATTATTAAATTAATTTTAAATCCTAGTTAGTCCCCTTGAAAAATTGACATTTTAATTTAATGATTCTAAATTTTGTAAATTTTATTTGATTATCATAATTTATTTAAAAATAGACTTGTATATGATGAATTTATTTGTGATACAATTGGTAATTTGTATTTATTATGTTTGTATGTGATGACAAGCAAGTGATTCAAATAAAAGTTTGCACCTAACTCTTAAGAATGTAGAGGAATGATGAATTTCTTTTTATGTTATTTGCCTTAGTTAGTGTGGGTGTGTTTGGCTTTGTCATAATGATGTTAAAGTAACACTAGAGATAAGATAGATTCCTTATTATGGAAGTGAAGATCTTCAAGTGAAATGTGAGACAAACAGATATGGAAAGAAAAAGGAAAACTTTAAGGGTGAATTCCCTGTGATGAGAAACTTACTTGCTGATGTTTGAGGAACTTGTTAATGTTTGTATATAATGTTATATTGCATTATTTATGTAGCATTCGTTAAATTGTGCTACTGAAATTATTTTATTATTCTCATATTTTAGTTGTTATGTGATTTTCTTTATATTTTATACAGTTGAAATGCACCATATTTTTTAAATATTTTTTAACTATTTATTTCTTACTGAGAATTTCAATTCTCACTCTGTTCATAATATTTTCGAGCTAACACATGATGCATTATGATTATTATCATTCATATGGACATTCATGAATTTTAGTTTCAAATAAGGAGAATATATATATATATATATATATATATATATATATATATATATATATATATATATATATATATATATGACTAAATAATAACTCTGACATATATAAGCAAAATCATGTCTCTGTTGCTAGATTTCTTAATTTGAACTTATGTTTCTGATTTCATTTATTTACTTACTATTGTTTCTTTCTCTTGTTTCAACTATGATTTCTTTTGTGATTTTAATGTTTACTGATTTCGATTGTTTTCGATCTCTGTCTTGGTTTTATCCAAATTTTGGTTGTTACAAGCACATTTTTATTTCAATTTGTAAAATTCTTATCTTTCTCTACTTTGTGTCTCAATTAAAAAAAAATTCAACTGATTTCTCTTAATCTGTTGAGTGTTCAAAATATCCAAAACTTTATTAGCCAAAAATTAAATTTTCATGGATAGAGAGATAAAAGATAATATCCTTAATTAATGATTTTAATATTAGATTTAATTTTATTAAGGGGTTACATAAAAGTGTATATTTACTCTACTGAAAATCGTAGTCCTTTTCCATATATGTTCTTTTATTTTTTTATGAACCCTTTAATTCCATATAAGTCCTTATATACTCTTTTTGGTACATGCGATCTTATATATTATGAGAGTATTATATTATTATAGTAAAAATATAATATGTGACACTGTATTATCATACACACCACAAATTAAATATAGAATATTATCAAATTAAATTGATTAGAAAACTATTCAAAATATTATTTCAAGAATATTTTAAATATACTCCTCCTCCTTGGTTTCTGTTCTTAATTTTTGCTTTGTGTAACAAAATATTAGTAAGTATTTCATGGATAGCACATATTTATTTAAATTTAGCTAAAATTATTAAATAAAATAAATATTAAAAAATATAATTAGTTGAAAGAGAATTTCAATTTGAAATTAAAAATTAAAAATAAAAATTACATATATTATTCTATAAAGGAAATCAATATAAGAAATTAGCCTATTCTTAAAAAAATATATTCTAATTTAATATATAAAATAGATTATTATATTTAACAAATAATTTTTTGTTAGAATACAGGGCAGCACCAGCCACCCAAAAACAAAGAAAAGAAAAAGCTACATTCTACCACACTGGTATCCTTCTGAATATATATATATATATATAATAGACAAAACACACAAAACACATGAAGGGGTAGATTATTATATTTAGCGAAATGATCACGTCCTCTTGTTGATTATATTCTACAAATAATTACTTTATCGTTCCTTTTTATCTGTTTTTTAATTATTTTATTTTTATTTATTTATTATTTAAAAATTTTAATGATGTATTAGTTTTTTTAAATTATTCTATTATTTATTATTTCTATTAAATATAATAATTACACATATTAATTAATTTTTATAATTTTTTAAAAAATAAAAAAATAATTTAATTATGTTAATTTATATTTAATTTAATTTAAAATTATTTAATAATGTCCTTAATTCTTATGTAAAGAAACACATAAAAAAATGGAATAAGTAATTGATCTTTCCAACGACGGCAGAATTTGGCGTTTATTTTCTTGGCTTTGGCATCATGATAATTAATTGATCCAGAATAAAAGTTATCAATATCAATTAAAATATGTAAAATTGTCTTCAAGCAATTATTGGCATTATTAAATGTATAATTAGTGATAACAGGGCAGCACCAGCCACCCAAACACAATGAATAGAAAAAGCTACATTCTACACGCTGGAAGCAAACTCCTGCAAGGTCCTCTTGAATATATATAATAGACAAAACACATGAAGGGGAGTAGATCATTATATACAGCGAAATGATCACGTCCACTTGTTGATTATATTTTACAAATAATTACTCCATCATTTTCTTTTTATTTGTATTTTTAAAAAAGTTATTTTATTCTAATTTATTTGTTATTTAAAATTTTACGAATATATTAATTATTTTTTTAAAATTTATTCTATCATTTATTTTTTTACTAAACATAATAATTACATATATTAATTAATTTTTATAATTTTTTAAAAAAATAAAAAATAATAATTTAATCATATCAACCTATATTTAACTTAATTTGAGATTATTTAATAATATTTTTAATTCTTATGAAAAATCTTAAAAGATAAATAATATATATATATATATAGAGTAATTGATCTTTCCAACGATGGCAGAAATTTATTTTCTTAGCTTTGGCATCATGATAATTAATTGATCCAGAATAGAATTGATCAATATCAATATATATAAGTAAAATTGTCTTCAAGCAGTTATTGATATTATTAAATGTATAATTAGTGACAACAGCGTAGCACCAGCCACCCAAACAGTCAAACACACAGAAAAGAAAAAGCTATATTCTACCACGCTGGAAGCAAACTCCAGCAAGATCCTCCGGAATATATATATATATATATATAATAGACAAAATACAGGTATCATTATATTTAGCGAAATGATCACGTGCACTTGTTGATTATATTTTAAAAATAATTATTTTATCCATTTCTTTTTATTTGTCTTTAAAAATATATTTTATTTTAATTTATCTGTTATTTAATAATTTTAAGAAAATATTAATTAATTTTTGTTTAATTTTACTCTATTATTTATTATCTCCATTAAATATAATAACTACACATATTAATTAATTTTTATAATTTTTTAAAAGAATAAAAAAATAATTTAATCATATTAATATATTTTAATTTAATTTAAATTATTTAATAATATCATTAATTCTTATGAAAAAAATTTAAAAGACAAATAAAAAAAATAAAGAGAGTAATCGAACTTTCCAACGACGGCAGAATTTGGCGCTTATTTTCTTGGCTTTGGCATCATGATAATTAATTGATCCAGAATAGAATCTATCAAAATCAATATATCACGGACAAGTTATTATTGAGACGTATCTATATATTAAATATGTGTCTCTATCAGATATATAGGGACACTCCTATATTATATGTATTTTACATGTTAGAATGTGTCTAATTAAAAAAATTATTTTTTTAATTTACACATATCTCAAATACGCTTAAACATATATCAGACACACTTTGATACATCTTAAATATATTTAAACACGTTTAGGATATAACTTAGATACGATCTATTAATATTTTTTTAAATAGTTTTCATTATTAACGCTCAATTAGTAAGCCCGTAACCCACCCAAACCTAATCACATAACTAATATCTTAAGTCACAATTTTCACACATCATTATTTTAATATTTATCTTTTCATACATTACTGTTAAACTTTTAAATTTTATCTTTTCACACACCACTATTTTCATCTACTCCTTTTACCTTTGCTCATATCAAATCGTCCACTTCGTCATCATTGAAACTTAGTAGAAATTAGTTTGAGTTTTTTAGAATATATCAATAAAAATTATCTTATATTTTTTGGAGGAACTTATTAAGTAGTAAATATTAATACATATGACATATATTAAAATATTATAAATTTTCAAGTTTACAAAAATGATATTAATGAATTATAAATTTTTTTACTTAAATTTTATAATTATATATATATATATATACTTGCCTCCGGTGTCCTAAAATTTTTGAATTTAGTGTGTCTTCATATCCAGATTCGTATTTGTCAAGTCAATAACTGTTCGTATCTATGTTTCATAGCAATATATATATGTAAAATTGTCTTCAAGCAATTATTGATATTATTATATGTATAATTAGTGATAACATATTATTATTATTATAAGTAATTAATTAATAATAACATTAAATATATAAGGTGAAAGTATTAATAAAAAATTATTAAATAAAAGTTATAGCATATAATAAAATGGAAATTAATTTTAAACATTCTATTTATCTATAATAGAAAGTTTTTAAAATATAACAACATTTTAATATACACAATATAAAAATAGCCCGTGCGTGACACAGATAAGATAGCTAGTAGTTATGTTATTCAAGGATTGCTATCTTATTTTTCAGTAAGTTGAGAATTTTTCATATTTTAGGGATTTAATTTTAAAAAAATTTTTTAATAAGTAAATTGTTTTTAATAAAATATTTCTGGTTGAGATTTAATATTTAGTTATGATTTAATTATTATTGGGTTATAAATATCCCTTTAAGTATTTTATGTTATTGAGACTTCATATTAATTAGATAAAATATAATTGTGTTTGAATCTCAAAGGTTTGTTGAACTCTTTGTTTTGAAACGGAAGAGTTCTTGATTAAACTTTTGAGAGAGTTAACTTAATGATATGATATGAAAGCCTATATAAATAATATGAAAGTCTATATAAATAATTTAGAGTTTGATATTTGTTGTTCTCATTTTTTTAATAAGAAGTTGAATTTTGAATCACAAAGTATGTGGCCTGGACATTGTTCACACTTAAAATCTAAGTAAGTGTTCTTGTGTGAGGGAACATTTTAAGTATATAAAATTATTTATATGCCTTTACATAACAATTTAAACTTTTGATTGAGGTAGTTTATGACATTACCTCATCTTCATTTTTTTTTAAATTCTCACAATTGAGTTGTTAAAAATAATATACATATTGAACTTTTATTATACAATAATACGATAAAGAGATCAAGTTGTTAGATGAGTCTGGTACCATTTTGTTAGATAAGACTCTTACCATTTAAATTGTTGGAGATAAGTTGTTGCTATTTTATCTTTGTGGTGGATAGGAGTTTAGTTTCCTATGATAAATGAGATAGGGTCTTATCTGATTAAGTTAGTTTTCATTGTATGTATATATATACATGTAAACTCTGATATAAATATAACGAGAGAATCAATTCTTTCTCTTATTCAATCTTTATTCACAAATTTATTATGGCATCGGAGAAGGTCAATGGGGATCCAGAAATGAAAAATGATTCAGGAAATGGTAATCTGGAGAAGAAAAATGTTTCCAATGCTGATCTTATTCAGCCCACCATCACTATTTCCTCTCTGTTTTATCTTGGCTCGTTAGACAATCCAGGAATGCCGTTGGTAGCTGTTCCACTAAAAGGAGAAAATTACTGCAACTGGGCTAGATCCATGAAAATGGCCCTACGTGCAAAAACTAAACTAGGCTTCATTGATGGAAGCATTAAGAAACTTGCAGCTGGAGCACCCGAATTCAATGATTAGGAGAAGGCGGATTCCATGGTCACTACATGGATATTCAACTCAACAGATCTGAATCTACACAGTAGCATATCTCATGCAACTATGGCTAGGGATGTGTGGCTCGACTTGGAGGAAAGGTTTTCTCAAACCAATGCAACCCGTATTCTTCAACTTTGGCGCATTGTTTGCATGACTCAGCAAGAACCTCACATGAGTGTCACAGATTTCTATACCAGCTTCAAGGCACTCGTTGATGAACTAGGAGAGCGGCAACCATTACCTCAGTGCACTCGTGGTGCATCTAAGGAGCTGGCACAAAGGGAACAGGATCAGCAAGTGCACCTATTTCTTGGAAGCCTTGATAACGAAAGGTTTGGGAACGTGAAAGGAACGTTGCTGAACAGAGACCCGCTTCCTTCACTTCATCGTATTTTCAACCATGTGCTGAGAGAGGAAGCGCAACTCATTGCTGATAAAGACAGAGAGCCAAGGATGGATGCATGATTTGCTTTTCATGTCAAAGGAAAAAGTCGTGAAGGTCCACGACCCAAGTGTGAGCACTGTGGGAAAATACGGCATGAAAAGGCAAAATGCTATGAGTTGATTGGTCACCCAGCTCACTGGAATGTCAAGAGATCAAACAAAAATCCCAACAAAGCAGGAACAGAAGGTGGAGTTGCTCGTATAGCCATATCAGAAAGTGAGCAAGGCAAAGCAACTAATTCAGAAGAAGGTTCCAAGGGACATGCACTGTTCGCATTGCACACAAAACACACAGATTACATGGTTGGTAATGAAAACTGGATTTTAGACAGTGGAGCATCTCATCATATGACTCCACTGAAAGCTCTCTTTGAGGAGATACAATTTCTTGATAGCCCACTACATGTTACTGTGCCAACGGGCAACACAGTGATGGTAGACAAAATGGAAACTATTGTGCTTAATAGTAATGTTAAGATGCGTAATGTGTTATACATACCACAATTCAGTTGCAATTTGATATCTATTAATAAGTTGACTCATGATTTAAAATGCACTGTTACTTACTCCTCTAATGGCTGCTTGATACAGAATCTACTCACGAGGACTATGATTGGCTCGGGTGACTTGTGTGATGGAGTCTATGTCCTTAGAAGAGTGGCTGTGCAAGGATCGTCTCTGGCAACAAACACAGTGAATGAAACCACTTTGTGACATGCAAGAATGGGGCACATTTCAAGTCAGAATTTGCTTCGGTTATCTAGTTATTTGAATTTTCATTTTGATAAGAATAAAGTTGAATGTTGTGGCGTTTGTCATTGTTCCAAACAATGTAGACAACTTTCTATTTGAGCAATAATAAAGCAGAATTTGCATTTCAATTAATACATTATGATCTTTAGGGGAAATATAGAACTGTGACTCATAATGGGGCATCTTATTTTCTCACCATAGTAGATAATTATACTCGAGCAGTTTGGGTATATCTCTTAAAGGAAAAATCAGATGTGCCAGGTGTTTTGATGAATTTTTGCTCAATGGTTCAAACACAGTTTAATGCTAAGGTGCATGTTGTACGTAGTGATAACAGAATTGAGTTTACTAACAATACAGTTCAAACATTTTTTTTGTAGAGAAGGAATCCTACATGAAACTTCATGTGTAGGAACCCCAGAGCAAAATGGCAAGGTGGAGAGGAAGCATAGACACATTCTCAACGTGGCTAGGGCACTTCGATTTCAAACCAATTTACCTATCTCTTTTTGGGGAGAATGTATATTGGCAGCAGTACATCTCATCAACAAAACTCCTACTACAGCCAACAAAGGGATCATTCCACATGAAATGCTTTTTGGAAAGCCTTCACAATATAACCATTTACGTGTACTTGGTTGCTTATGCTATGTGAAGAACAAAACTCATGATAAGTTTGATACAAGGGCCAGAAGGTGTATTTTCATTGGTTACCCTAAAGGACAAAAGGGATGGAGGGTCTATGATCTCGAGAATAAGGAATTTCTGGTGTCTAGGGATGTAATTTTCTATGAAGATAGATTTCCTTTTACTGGGCACAAATTAAATGAGCTTTCAAAGCAAGATGCTCCTCTTAACATATTGTTCATAAATGAGGAGCCCTTGGCGAATGAGAAGGATAATGAACCAGAATCACAAGCCTCAAATGAAGTGGTGCAGGAAGTAGATAACAACATGCTTGATGAAAGAAATGGGCAAAGAGAGGTGCATGAAGTAGTTAACAACACGCTTAATGAAAATGAGGTGCAGGGAGCAGTCACACACGATGCTCCTTTAGGTCCTCGAACACGTCAACCACTATCTTACTTGCGAGATTATTACTGCCACTCAGCTAGAGATGCTTCATCATCACACAAGGATCGTGAGTCATCATATTCCTCAAGTAAGTCCTATCCTATAGCCAACTATGTGCATTATGATCATTTTTCTCCTACTTATCAAGCTTTCATGGCGGCCATCACTGAAAATGATGAGCCTGTAAATTACTCATAGGCAGTGCAACATGCAACATGGCGTGAGGCCATGACACAAGAGCTCGCAGCACTTGAAACAAGTAAAACATGGACACTTGAACCACTGCCTGAAGGCAAGAAACTTGTGGGATGTAGATGGGTATATCGTGTCAAATATAAACTAAATGGAGAAGTGGACAAGTATAAGGCAAGACTCGTAGCGAAAGGATACACTCAAGTGGAAGGGGAGGACTTCACTGAGACATTCGCTTCGGTTGCTAAAATGACCAGCGTTCGATGCTTACTTACAGTGGCAGTGGCCAAAGGTTGGTCCTTACATCAAATGGATGTAAGCAATGCTTTCCTTCATGGGAATCTTTATGAAGAAGTTTATATGGAGGTGCCACCCGGTTATGATACACAGAAAAAGTCTGGTTTGTCCTCTTCATCAGTCCCTCTACGGGTTGCGAAAAGCATCACGAAACTGGTATGCAAAACTATTGGAAGCATTAACTGGTTATGGTTTTCAACAAAGTGCAGCTGATCACAACTTGTTCACATACAACTCGCCTCACAGTTTCATAGCAATTTTGGTGTACGTTGATGATATGGTGATAGCTAGAAATGACCATGCAACATGCGCAGAGTTCAAAACATATCTTCACACATGCTTTCACATGAAAGACTTAGGAGCTTTAAAGTATTTTATTGGGCTGGAACTAGTCATAAGTCCGAATGGGCTGTTCTTGTCTCAACAAAAATATGCACTCGATATTCTACATGAGTGTGAGATGCATGATTGCAAACTATGCACATTCCCTATAGAACAACACCATCGTTTGTCCACAATATCCAGTGCACATTACTCCAATCCAGCTCAGTACAGAAGATTGGTTAGCCGTCTCATTTATTTGACCATCACACGACTAGAACTTTCTTACTCGGTTCATGTCTTGAGTCAGTTTATGCAAGCACCACAGCAAGATCACTGGAATGTTGCTATGAGAGTGCTTCGCTATGTTAAATCTTCTCCAGGTCAAGGGATTTGGATACCTTGGCATAATGATCTCACCCTTGTAGGATACAGTGACTCGGATTGGGCAACATGCCCCATTACTCGCAGGTCCATCACGGGGTACCTCATAAAGCTTGGATTTGTGCCCATTTCATGGAAGACCAAGAAGCAGATAACCATTTCCAAATCTTCAACTGAGGTGGAGTGTAGAGCCATGTCATATGCCACTAGCGAAATCATATGGTTGAGGAGCTTGCTCTCTTCTTTACAGGTGAAGATGGAAGGACCAACATCACTCTTTTGTGACAACCAGTCAGCTATGCACTTAGCATCGAACTCGATTTTTCATGAGCATACCAAACATATTGAAGTGGATTGTTACTTCATTCGAGAATACATCCAGTCTGGGGTCATATCTACTGTCTACATTCCTACATCTCATCAACCAGTAGACTTATTTACTAAGTCACTTGGCACAAAGCAGTTTCAGGAATTGATGTCCAAGTTGGGTGTTCGAAATGCGTACTCCCAACTTGAGGGGGGATAAGACGATAAAGAGATCAAGTTGTTAGATGAGTCTGTTACCATTTTTTTAGATAAGGTTGTTACCATTTAAATTGTTAGAGATAAGCTGTTGCTGTTTTATCTTTGTGATGGATAGGAGTTTAGTTTCCTATGATAAAGGAGATAGAGTCTTATCTAATTAAGTTAGTTTTCGCTGTATGTATATATATACATGTAAACTCTGATATGAAATATAACGAGAGAATTAATTCTTTCTCTTATTCAATCTCTATTCACAAATTTATTATACAATTTATCTTAATGCAAGTTTGAAGTTTTCTTGAAGCCTTGTTATTAATAATATAACAAAAGTCTTCATATGAAATTAATATGTATAAACTATTGTTTGACATTAACTCATTTAGAAAGACACCTAAAGACTACAGTTATAATTGTTGCTGTAACACCTCAAATTTTGTGTCTCTTAAACAATAATTTTGACAGTTAACAGAATTTTACTGTTTAGTAATTTCTGGATGCTGTAAAATTATTTTATTTATTCTGTCAACGTATTTAATCGTTTTGAGTGATTCACTCCGTGTCAGGAAAATAAAAATTTTCGGGCCGGGGAAAATTTTATGTAATTTAATTTTTACTGTTAGGTTTAATTATTTTACGTGATCTGATTTGATATTTGTGTGTTTTCTAATATTTGTGATTTTTGTGGATGATTATGAATTTTTTTACTATTTGTGAGCCCAAGGGGTGTACGTGGCCCAGGTGGCCATACGTGGGCCCAGGTGGGTCCCGCAAAGTAAAATTTTTTCTGCGCATAGAAAAATTTGTACTGTTTAGGCGGAAACAGGGGATTTTACTAAACCTGAATCCGAAAACAGTTTTAGAAAATTTCTTGTACTGTATTTAATTTATCGGATAATAAAAATATAGTAAATATATTCTTTCGTTGGGTTTTAGCAGATAAAAATAGAAATTAAATTGCTTAAGTCAACATTGGTAATTTGGATATCCACCATTGATTTAATTAACAGTGGAGACTTGATCTTGATTTAATCAACGGTTAAGAAATAAATTTAATTAAGAAACATTGGATGTTAACCATTGATCTAATCAATGGTAGAGATTTAATCTAGACAAGCTTAATAAGAAAGGTTTCAATATCAATTGTAGATTTAATCAACGGTGTAGAATTGGTCTTGTAAAGTAACAAGGATCATTTATAACCATTGGATTTAGATTAAATTAAGGGTGAAGATTTAGTCTTAAAAAGTGAAAAAGACCATTTATGACCATTGGATGAAGAATTAATTAAGGGTGGAGATTTGGTCTTAAAAAGTAGTAAAAACTAATTATGACCCTTGGATTAAAAGTAAGAAGGAGTAATATTGACCTTTCATTTTGGAGACACATCTAATGGTTAGAATTTAAAGAAAAAAGATCTAATGGCCTAGATTAAGTCTTCTAAATAAAAAATCTACCTAAATCCTAACCATTGAATTAATCAATGGCTAGAAATGCTCTAGATGGTGACTAATAATGATGACAACTTCATGAATGCATTAGGAAGAGGGGGACGGTTTTGGAGAATGTATAGGAAGGAGGAGACAATTTTGAATAGCCTTTTTAGGCCAAAGAAAAAGATGAAGTCAATAATAGTAAGTTGAATTTGATTAATAACTAATTAATCCTAATTTAATTAATCTAATAGCCTAATTAACAAGCTAAGTAAACTAAATTAAATGTTAAATTGCTATAATTTAATTCTTAATTAGATATCCTAATTTTAATTAGAGGATATAATATATACAATTATATGTCTAATTAATTAGTTATGTAATTGAATAATTAATTAAGATTTGGTTAGGAAACTAAACTTAATTAGTTAGCTATTTAATTAGCATACAATTAACCTTTAATTGAAAACAATTAAGTCCCTAATTCCATGAAGAGTCACACGGTTATGCAGCTTGGAGAGCTTCTCCAAGGTTCTTGAATAATCTTGCATGAACATTAGGTGGTCAAAAGGTGACCAAGCCATGTGCTTCAAGTGTGAACACAATTATGATCTTTTATTTTAAGTATATCTCCTATTATTTCCTACATAATTCACCTCATGGCTGCACCACTCAATATTACTCTCAATATCTACTTTTCTCTCACCTAAAGACTTAGCCATTTTCTCTCTAAATTTCAAGAATACCAAGCAATCATTTTTCCTTCCTTTTCTTTCAATAGGTTCGGCCAACACCCCTAAATATACTATCACTCACCTATAATTTTCACTCTCATCATTTTCTAAAGCTAAACATCATTCTAAGAACATCTCTAGTTATGAGTTTTTCCAAAATCATTCATCTTGAGCTTCAAATCCAAGCTTCAAGTTTCTATCAAAAATCAAAAATTCCATCTTTGTGCTTCAAGAGAAACCATTCGGTCAAGACACCTAAAACCACTCTCTAATATCTTTTAATTTTATCCAACCATAGATCTTGAATTTACATGATATTCTAAGCAACTTTCATGTTGGAGATTTTCTCTAAATCATTCATCTTCATGGACTTTCTTCAAGATCAAAGTTATTGGGTTTTTGAGGTGAAGTATAAGAAGACTTCATTTCTTCTCTTCTTTTTCATGATCTAAACTATGTTTGATCCATGGTTCCTCTTAATCAAGTTTAGTATACTAATTTTTATATATTTTGTTTTGTATTTGAGAAGCCCTTGGTGGTGAAGGACTTGGAAAAAGAAGCAAATCAAGAAGTTTTTGAGGATCTTCAAGAGGTAAGAGGGAGATCCATCTCACCAACCAAGCATGGTGGTGAGAGATGGTCTTATATTTGATAGATGGTGAATCCATGTGTGGATTCATATCTATGGTCATGTAATAATTTATGTGTTTATGAGCTTTGATTAATTGCCTATGCTTAATATATACTTTGCACGAGTTTATAATTTTGATGGTATACTTATACTATCCATGATGATAATATGGCATGCTTTTGATATATATATATGATGTGTATGTATATGTATGCCATGATTTGGTGATGAAAAGAAAATTAATTTTGGTCCCAATGGCCAAGGAAGGACTACGGTTTTGATGCCCTTGATTAGAGTTCATATTAAAATTTTTCAAGAACAAGGGAATTAATTTTTGGTCCCTAGAAACATGGTGAATATCGGTTAAGACACCTCAAGATAGGTGTTCATAAATGAATATTTTCATGAATGATGAAAATAGATGTTTAGAAAAATAAGGAAAATAAACAAAGAGTTTATTTTTCAAAGAGTACAAGAACATGGTTCTTGAGGAATTTTTATTGATTTATTTTGTGTAAAAAGTTTCTAAGTGTTTTACAAAACGTGAGATTTAAATGAAAATAGTAATGATGATTTTAAGAATTTGTAAAGAAAGTGAAAAAAGATTTGCAAAGAAAGTGAAAAAAAGAAATTTGCAAAGAAAATAAAAATGAATTTGAACAAATGGGTTTGGATTTATAACCATAAGTCTTGCGATTTTGAAAACAAAATTTTTAATGATTTTGTTTGTGTAAAACCATATCAATTTAGAAGGAAAAATATTTGATGGTTTCAATAGTCATGTCCATGTTTTTTAAGGCTTGTAATGCCTTGATTTTTATGAACAAATTGATTTTCAAAGTGGAAACGTAACTTGATTTAATACAAGAATTTGAAAAGGGAATCAGAGCATTTTAATTACTTGAGAAATTAAGTTTTTGTAAATAAGAATGTTTTCGAACTTCAATTTATTTTGAAGAAAGTTGTGTTTAGAAATGATTTGGGAAAAACAAAGAATATAGTGGTATTATGAAAATCTACTAACATATAACTTATTTTTGAGTTTTGAAGTACGTTAGAAAATGTTAAGTTTTGAAACGTTGATTTATATCAATGGAAAAGTGATTTTGTGAATTATATTTTGGAAAAAGATTTCTTGAGTAAAGAAATTTGAAAAAAAATTTTCTTGAGTAAAGAAAATGTGTTAAATAAAGTATAAAGTCATATTATTTTGAGGAAAGTTGAAATGGAATTTTTGAAGAAATGAGAAATATTTTCTGTAATGGAATTGTGGTGAAAAATAATTATTTACGTATCTTAAAAATATAATTTTTAAAGTACGTGATTTGAAATATAGTAAAATATTTCCAAGTGTTTGGAAATACAGTAAAATATTTTTATACAATTTGAAATATGATAAAATATTACTACGGGATTGGAGATGCGTTGAAACATTTTTAAGTGATTTGAATTACGTTTAAATATTTTACGTAATTTGAACTACTGTTGAAAAATCACTACGTGATTAAATAATGAGAGAATATTTTTACGTGATTATGAAAATGATGAAAAATCATTATGTGATTTGAAAAGTGTTTTAAATATTTTAAGAATGATAGAAAATGATTTACGCAACTAAAAAGAATGATTTTTAAGTTACACAATTTTGAAAATGATGAAAAATCATTACGTGATTTGATAAACGTATATTTTTATGCGATTGAGAAAAATGTTAAAAAATTTAATACGTGATTTAAAGGTGCAAATGTAAGAAGTTACAAAGATGTGTGAAAACGTAACAGAAATGTTTTAGAATTGTGAAAACGAAATGAAAATGTTGAGCAATTTTGTGAAAACACGACGAAAGAATTTTATAACTATGAAAATGTGATAATATGATTTTTCTGTTGAAAATACAGTATAAATACTGTAGAACCAAAGATATATGGATCTTTGTGTGAGAAAATGACATGTTTTGCCTGTGATTAGCATTTGGTGCATTATACATACATTGAAAAGATATGTCTGTGATTGGATTTGGTGCATTATACGTGCATTGAAAATAATATGCATTGAAGCATATGATTACATTGAACAAATGAAATTGAAAAGATTTGGCCCTTTGTGGTTGGACTTGCACTGATATATTCGTGCATTGTATAAAATATGCGTTGAAGCATATGATTACATTGAACAAATGAAATTGAAAAGATTTGGCCTTTTGGGGTTAGACTTGCACTGATATATTCGTGCATTGTATAAAATATAGCTAATAACTATTATGGCCCTTGTGGTTGAAGAAAGAATGAGAATTAATAGTGAGGTCTATGATGGATCTTGGGGCGTCGAGTAGCGCTGGCGGTCGACCAGCGGGCGGTTAAGCGAGTACCACATGTGCCACTTGGCGATGCAGATCCGTTGCAACGCATTGACGATACCCGACAAGAACACGATTCTTTTCAATGACCGGGAGATTGTCTTTGGGCTAAGGTGACGACAATTAACCAGAGCATTCTTCTCGAAATTGTGAAAACCTCCATGGAGTTATTTTTGATAAAGCGAGTCTTTATGCATATGCATAAAAATCGAGCATTTATATCTGTATGATATATTAATTGAGGAATGTTGGCTATGACAATTGTTTTGAGTGCTTGGATGATGATTGAACTGATAAATGATTAGATGATAATAGTTGATTAATGCTGATAGCATGATTATGGTATGATCTATCTGTATGATATTGCTGTTTGTGTTATCTCTGTGCTGCCATGTTAGTATTGGTGTAGGTGATCTCACCTCTTTGTTATATTATTTTGCTTTGTCTGTATTGTTAAAATTATACAGTAGAAGGAATGAGTTGTCTAGACATAACGAGTGGTAGATACTCAAATGTTGATGGAAACATTGAAAAGTGGCTGTCTCAAGTTCGAAGATGTGCCGGGTAGACAAGGAGTAAAGTTCTGATGCATCAAGATAGACAGAAAAAGGAATAAGTATGTTAAAGTTTCTCGTTAGTGTTGTACCGTGCTATTAAGTAGGACCCGTCATGGGGTTTGCTACTATTTAAAAAAAATAAGTCTATTAATTTTATATTTCTCTTTAAATTGTGATATTAATTGGTGTCAATATTGCATAATGAATAATTGAAATATGATTTTCAATATTACCTAATATCTTCAGTAAATTTACGTTTCAGTAAAGAAGAAATTTTGAAACCCATCTTTTATAACTCAAACTTTGTGCGAACTTATTTTCAGATTATGAGTCGGGAGTCGGAAATGTGATGCCCTAAGGAGGGTATTACAGTTGCAATCGCACTTGATGGTTTAATATTTACAAAGTTATATTAAATTTTCCTTTAAAATAGTTCAGGAGCAGTGTTAATACAAGTGACGTCAACTTTATTAAGTCAAGTAATCCACTTAAATATTTCAAATGTCATGTGCGAAAGAGTTCAAACAAGCAGATGTAATTTTTGGCAATATAAACGGTATGATCTCTTCATTACTACTGCTTTGTGTGATCAAATTATTACAAAATGACAATTCTATGTGGAACATACACTAAAATGCTCGATCTGTCATAAATTCTCTGATGTCTACTTCCAAATTCCAATATGCACTCCGAGAAGGCGATCAATCGACTGATATTCTCACCAGGATGGGAGCAAAGCAATCTCTTTACTAATTAGATTAATTTTTTTTTTGTCTTTTATCAAGATATCCTTCACAATCCTATAATAATAGTAACTTTCGAACATTATCGCAATTAAGACTTTCTTAACAATTATTTTCTTAAAGATTTAAACTTTAATTCTCTTTATAGAAATGTAACTCATTTATCATTGCACCCAATTCTTGTTAATCATGAACTAAAAATTTTGAATGATGATCTACTGGCGAGATGCAGCATTTTTAAATGACTGATAGATGTGCGATATTTTTAGCTCCTTGCCTTTTCCGTAACTAGAAGAAAAATATATAAATTTCTTCATCTGTTTATATTTCTTCTCAAAAGTCTCAAAGCATGCATGTAAACAAAATTATAAGTGATTTTATAATTTTTTTAGTGTGTTGAAAATAAGAGAAGTAATGATGAATCATTAGAGGATCAAGTTTATATTTTCGTGCTCTATTCTTAATTTAGCAACAGTGAATCTATTATACTGCCATTGCAGTTCAACTAGCTGGTGTTATTTGCAATGAGATTTTAGGTGATCTTGATGTAAAAGTTTTTTTTATATCATTGAATGTATAATATTAAATTAATTTTAGTTATGTGAATTATTAAAATTTCTTACTTTAATTATATTTTTAATATTATATATGATATAATACATATTTAATAATGAAGAAGGTAAGAGAAATCTCTCATTAAGAGAGGAGCGAAAATTTCAGTTAGTTGCAACAATTATCTTTCAATAGTAAGCTCGATTCACAAGCAAACAA
Organism: Ormosia semicastrata; assembly: GCA_029884595.1. Taxonomy (NCBI): domain Eukaryota; kingdom Viridiplantae; phylum Streptophyta; class Magnoliopsida; order Fabales; family Fabaceae; genus Ormosia; species Ormosia semicastrata. The sequence goes on along the minus strand of JAQQTO010000043.1, from coordinate 30,956,980 downwards.
TAGTGGGCCTGCGACCTACAATAAACATGAATGGATTCAATACTGGGACACCGACTAGATAAAATTAACCAAAATATGAATCTCTCAATTAAGTGCATAGTTTAATTTGAATCCTTTGTTAGTGTAAAATTTTTCAGACTACTACTTAATTATGTGATGATAAATCATTTACAGAGTTTGACTTTATTTGTAGTTGTTAGAGTTATTACAATTATAAATATATTTTTACTGCATATTTTATAGTTGTCTAGGTTAGCTGTCATGCTTGGTGTCTTATTCTTATTGGCTCCTAGTTTTCAGGATCACCCCTTTGTGGATTGTATCCATTTTCGATTATGTTCTTTTTTGCTGAATAGGGAGGGGATCTTTTGTCATTATCCTCTGCCTTTATCTTGTATATATACCTCTGGTTATTCAATGAAAAAGGTAAGAATCATTATTATGCCAACAATAAGATGGTATCAGAGCTCTGAAAAGAGCTCTGGTCGCCAATCACAATATTGAAATCTTGCCCTCTGATTTCTTCTGCATTCTCCTTCTCTTATTGCCTTTTTCACCTATCTCATTATGGGGGACCAGAGCTCAAACACAAACTCTGACATTTGTAATCCTTATTACCTTCACCCAAATGAAAACCCATCGTTAGTGTTGGTATCTCCTCCATCAGACGGAAAAAATTATCATTCATGGGCTAGAGCCATGAAATTGGCTCTTTTATCGAAAAACAAGTTCAAGTTTGTGGATGGAAGCCTTAACCCACCAAGCATTCTTGATCCTCTTCATGGAGCATGGGAAAGATGTAACACCATGGTGTTAGGATGGATACACCATTCTATGACAGAATTGATTTTGCACTCCATTCTATGGATAGACCAAGCTGCTGCATTTTGGAAGGATTTACATGAGAGATTTTCACAAGGAGATCTGCTGCGGATTTTTGATTTACAGGAAGATTTTTACAAGCTTCACCAAGGTGACCTCACAGTAACAAAATATTTTACCAAACTTAAGTCTATATGGGATGAGTTAGAAAACTTTAGGCCTCTTCCTAGATGCAAATGTGCCATTGCTTGTAGTTGTGGAGCAGTAGATCCAAGTAAAAAATATAGAGATGACGATTATGTAATTCATTTCCTTAAAGGTCTGAATGAGCAGTACTCACATGTTAAGTCTTAGATTTTGATGCTTGACCCCCTACCACCCTTAACAAAAGTGTTTTCACTGGTTGTTCAGCAAGAACGACAGATGAACATAGGAGTCATTGCTGAATCTATTTCTAATCCGAAATTGGCTTTAAATATTGCTGCAAATCAAGTTCAGAATTTTGGAAGAGGAAGAGGAACCTTTCCCAATAGAGGAAGAGATCGAGGCACCATTGGAAGAGGTAGAGGACAACAAGGTTCAAAATTATGTACCTATTGTGGAAAGACTAATCATACGGTTGAGGAGTGTTTCTTTAAGATCGGATTCCCACCTACATATCGATCTAGAAACTCAAGAAACACTGATGGCAGCATAAACTCAGTTACATCTTCAATGGGAGTGTCTACTGATACTGATCACAAAAATTCAAGTGAACAATTTACTCCCGAACAATACCAAAGCCTCTTGGCACTTATCCAGCAATCTAACAAGCCTTCTACTTCAGGTGTTCACGCCTCCAACATGGTTCAATCCTCAACTTATACCTTTGCTCTTGAAAACCCTCATACTATACCAAGAGGTAACACATATTGTCAGTGGCTGCTTGACACGGGAGCCACTGACCATATCACTTTTCATCTTCATTTTTACAAAGAATATCACAAAATAAATCCTATCTCTATTTTGTTACCAAATGGAAACATTGTTTCTGCCTTGTTTGTTGGCACTATTGTTATTTCTTCTACCCTGATACTGTATAATGTTTTGTATGTGCCTGACTTCAAGGTCAATCTCATATTAGTTGCAAAATTGTTACAAACTATTCCCTGTAGTTTAACCTTCACTGATACAACATGTTTTATTGTGCAGAAACCTACCAATAAGATAATTGGTTTAGCTAAATTAAAAGATGGGCTATTTGTGGTAGACCTTACACAAAAACACCAATCTCAAAGTAATAAGTCTTCCATTCAATCTTGCTGCAACAGTTCTAATAGTGTTGCCGGTGCTAGTTTCTTATAGCATTATAGACTCAGGCATGTGTCCAATTCTCAGTTTAAACTTTTGACTTTGCAATTCCCTTCTATCAAGTATAGTGAAGTGTCACCATGTGATATCTGTCATAGTGCCAGGCAAAGGAAATTGCCTTATAAGTTGAGTGAATCACATTCCAATAAATTTTTTGATTTACTTCATGCAGATATTTAGGGCCCCTATGTCATCCCTTCTTTATATGGCCACAAGTATTTTTTAACATTAGTGGATGATTTTTCGAGACATACTTGGGTTATATTAATGAGAACCAAAGGTGAAACCAGAGAATACATTAAACGTTTCATTTTCTATATTGAAACTCAATTTCAAACAAAACTTAAGGCTTTAATGAGTAACAATGGTGTTGAATTTGCTATGCATGAGTTCTTTTCAAGTAAAGGAATCCTACATCAAACAAGTTATGTAGAGACACCCCAACAAAATAGGGTGGTTGAAAGAAAACACCAATATATTTTAAACATAGCAAGAGCCTTAAATTTTCAGGCTAACTTACCTAAAGGTTTTTGGAATTTTACAATTCAGCATGCTGTTCATTTAATCAATCAGCTACCAACTCCTTTACTTGAAAACAAAACACCTTATGAGTTGTTATACAGCAAATCACCTTGTTTTATACACTTTAAAGTTTTTGGTTGTTTGGCATATGCATCTAACTTGCAAGCGCATAGGACGAAATTTAACTCAAGAGCTAGAAAGTCTGTGTTCATAGGATATAAAGAAGGGACAAAGGGTTATATTCTCTATGATTTGTAATCAAAAGAAGTTTTCATTTCCAGGAATGTGATCTTCTATGAGACAATTTTTCTTTTCAATGACTCTTCCAATTATATGATATTATCATATGACACAATCACTAATTCACATCTCAGTCTTCATGTCATTGATTATGAACTTGGTAACACAACCCTTCAACCACCATTAAGTGATTTTTTCGGCACAGAACACACTACCACAGAGCCATCCAATACAGAGGCCATTCAAACAGAGCCTGTCCTTGTTACTGATCTGTAACAATTTTCAGAACAGCAAAATGAGTCAAGACGCTCTACTAGAGTGAGACGCCAACCTGGCTATCTTAGGGACTACCACCTCAGCCTATTTTCAAATGGCTTAACCGAGTCACCTTCTGGTAAGAATTCTCAGTGCATTGTCCCTCATTCTCTTTCTTTTGTGATTTCTTACAATAATTGTTCTGTCGCTTTCCAAAATTTTTGTCTTTCTATAAGTTCCTTACATGAACCAGAGAACTATAAAGAAGTATATATTCTAGATTGTTGGAAAGATGTTGATGTGTGTGAAACAATATCATGTTTTGTTCTTGTTTTGCATGCATTCTTGGGCATTTTAGGTATTTTAATTTCTTTTTTAGTTTGTGTTTCCCTTAGTTCAGATAACTGCTGTGTTTTTGGTGTTCTTGTACAGGATTAATACTGAATTGGCCTTGGATTGAATGGAATGCTTGCATGATTGAAGTTGGAGCTTAACGGATAGTAAAAATGTGCAAAAAGACCACTCTAGAGGGATCCACGGCCTGCCCGTGGATCAAACCACGACCATGGATCGAGTAGCAACTTCAAGAAGGAAAAGAGAGATTTCAGAGAGTTCCACGGCCAGGCCATGGAACCATCCACAGCCGTGGAACTCAAATGACTCAGAATTAGCTTCTTGGCAGAATGATACATGGCTGTGGATTGCAATACGAGGCAGAATTTTAGTTTTTATTTTTATTTCTTTTGGGACTTTTTAGCCAATTAAAATCCTAGGGGTATAAATAGATATTCCGAATACAATTGAGGGGTTCCAATTTGGTTAGAAGGAGGCACACTTAGAGGCTTTGGGATCTTGATCTCTCTTCCCTCTTTCTCTTTGATTACAGGTTTGGATGTTCATGAATACATTTTCTGATTCTTTCTTCTCCATGTCTGAGTAGTTCTCTTTGTTTCTAGGATTGGGCAATGTCATTTGATACATTGATAATGATTAATTGACTTTATTTCCCCTTTTATTAATCTTGAATGTTCTTTGATTCAATCCATATTGCTCTTATTTATGTGAATTTGCTCGCCACTTATTTGTATCTCATAGACATTTAGGGACATAGTGAGAGGTGAACCTAAGTGTTGGAACCATAAGAATTGAACTTAATGTCTAAATCACGAGAGTAGTTGTAGCCTTTCGATGATTCAATGAATTACCACAAAGCGTAATGAGTTCAATTTAAATTCAATTATCACGAGAGTAGGAATTAGTTTAATTGGGCACGGATCTTGTATCTTGAGAAAGAACATTAACTAATTTAGGGTAATTCACCTTCAATTGAATTTCAGATTTAATAAAACGGTTGTAAATTAGGATTTGTCTTGTATCATTGTGGTCATCCCAATCTTGGAAGCTTTCTTGAATCTGAAAAACTTTTCTTGATAATTTGCTATTTTTGTTCTTAATTTTACACTTTAATAATTATTTACTTAATTGCTTGGTTACTACATTCTTATCAATCAACAATTTTATCCCATTTGTTTAATTTAATTGAATTAATTAAATAATTGGTATTCGTAGATACAGTCCCTATAGATTTGATCTTTTATTACTTGACAACGAAACTGTACACTTGTGGATTTCACGCATCAGATACTATGAATACTGAACTCAAGGCTTTGGAAGAAAATAACACTTGGATTATTGTTGATCTCCCTTCGGGAAAACACCCCATTGGATGTAAATGGGTTTATAAAATCAAGTTTCATGCTGATGGTAAGGTAGAAAGGTATAAAGCAAAGCTAGTGGCTAAAGGGTATACTCAATTGGAAGGAGTGGATTATTTTGAAACCTTTTCTCCTGTTGCTAAAATGACTACGGTTAGAACTGTCTTGACTATTGTAGCTATTAATGGTTGGTATTTAGAACAATTGGATGTGAATAATGCTTTCCTTCATGAAGATTTGCATGAAGAGGTATACATGACACTTCCTCCTGGATTCACAGCCTCTCACCCAAACAAGGTGTGCAAACTCAATAAATCATTATATGGGTTAAAGCAAGGTAGTCGATAGTGGTATTTCAAACCATCTGAAGCCCTTTTCTCTCTCGATTTTTCTCAGTCCATAGCAGATTATTCATTGTTTGTGAAGAAAACTAATGACACGTTCACTACAATATTAGTCTATGTTGATGATATTGTCTTGACCAGAAATGATTTGCATGCTATTGGTTCTGTAAAATAATTTCTGGACTCTCAATTCAAAATTAAAGATTTAGGACACTTGAGATATTTCTTAGGACTTGAGATTAGCCGAAGCAAGAAAGGTATTGTTGTGAACCAACGAAAATATACTTTGGAATTGTTGGCAGACTATGGATTGCTTGCAGCCAGAAGCACTTCTACTCCAATAGATCCTTTAACTAAGTTGTCTGCTCATGATGGAAAGCCTTATGATGATGTTACTGGTTATAGGCGCCTCATTGGTAAATTGTTATATTTAACCACAACAAGGCCTGACATAGCCTTTGTTGTGCAGCAACTCTCTCAGTTCATGTCAAAACTGATGGATACACACATGAGTACAGCTTAAAGGGTCTTGCGATACTTGAAGTCTGCTCTTGTGAAGGGGTTGTTCCTCTCTACTACATCTTCACTCAAAGTATCAGCTTTTGAAGACTCTGATTGGGCATCCGATCTTGACACTAGGCGTTCAGTGACTGGATATTGTGTTCTTGTTGGATCATCTTTGATTTCTTGGAAGTCAAAGAAACAATCAACTGTTTCCCATTCTTTTTCGGAAGTAGAATATAGGGCACTTGCAGCACTCACTTGTGAACTTCAATGGCTATTTTTTCTATTCAGGGATCTACATGTTTCCATTGCTACACCTGCCTCTGTTTATTGCGATAATAGATCTGTCATTTACATTGCCCGTAATCCCACATTTCATGAACGGACCAAGCACATAGAAATTGATTGTCATGTTGTGCGAGAAAAGTTATAATCAAGACTGATCCATCTACTGCCAATTTCTTCTTCTAGACAACTCGCTGACATATTCACCAAAGCCTTGCATTCACATTCCTTTCACACAAACATCAGCAAGTTGGGCTTGCTCGACATAACGGCTCCAACTTGAGGGGGGATATTACAATTATAAATATATTTTTACTGCATATTTTACAGTTGTCTAGGCTAGCTGTCATGCTTGGTGTCTTATTCTTATTGGCTCCTAGTTTTCAGGATCACCCCTTTGTGGATTGCATCCATTTTCAGTTATGTCCTTTTTTGCTGAATAGGGAGGGGATCTTTTGTCATTATCCTCTACCTTTATCTTGTATATATATCTCTGGTTATTCAATGAAAAAAGTAAGAATCATTATTATGCCAACTATAAGAAGAGTCTTAGAGATATAATAAAAATTATTCATATATCTTTACTTAACAGTTTAAACTTTAAAAAAAATGATTGATGACATGATATTGAGTCTCTATAATTAACTAATTTAGAGTTTAATCCAATGCATCATTCACGTTTCAAATCCAAAAAATTATTGTGCGAGGAGGCGTTTTACATATATAAAAGCATTCGAACACCACGGGACAAGTTAATTTGTTTTGGACACTAACTTAATCATACCAAATTTTTGTGTGGACTAATTTAATAAGTTACTCAAATTAAATTCTTAAGTGCAAATGGAATATAATTGTTACTTTGGAGAATCACCACTTTCAATTTAAAATTGCGTGAACAAATTGTCACAGACAAAAAAAAAATCTTAAGTGCAAACAATGAATGGATATTTAATGAATAGTGTAAATAAATAATCTAGAGCACTAATTACATTATCTTTTAATTTAATATAAAAGCTACTTATTTTATCCATGCCTTGCATGAGCCGGTTTAAATCTCATATCTATAATTATGAGTTTTTAATTTAGTAGACAAATATATTGAAAATTTATATGATAGCTTTTGATATATTTTTTTTTGATACAGCAGAAAAGAAAAACAAAGACCAAGAACAAAGCAAAAAACTAAAGCCTCAAATGAGCAACACCTGATATGTCAGCAAGCATAAGAAGGGTTAACTGTGGAGGACAATGACTCCAAGATAGAAAACTATCCGCATGCGTAGCACCGTATTTGGCAAGCCAATCTGCGCAGGAGTTACCTTCTCGAAGAGTATAGCGAAACAGAACCGACCAATTTCTAACTGTTAGATCCCTAATTAACATGATCAAAGGGAAATGAGGATGTAAAGAATTAGTTTCTTGTTGGACTAACTGCAAAGCAGTTTGTGAGTCAGATTCACAGATGACGGATTTGAAGCCATCTTCCCAAACTTTACGGAGACCATTATAAATGGCAAATACTTCAGCTTTAAGACTGGTAGATATGCCACAGGAACCTGTAAAGCATGATATCCACTGCCCCAAGTGATCCCGTAATATACCACCGAAACCAGCTTGTCCAGGGTTTCCAAGAGAGCTCCCGTCAATATTAAGCTTCACAAAAGGTAGCTCAGGGGGTTCCCAAGTGACATAGCGGCAAGGCTTGTGCTGTTTCGGATGATGACAATAAGACACAATATCCAGGTGCAGGCTCCGAATTTGGCTAATAAGTTGCCACATGTTGTAGACTTTATCCTTGAAAACTGAAGCATTGCGCGCCTTCCACAGCATCCAGCAGGCCGCTGCAAATATAGCACCGCTGTCTTTGTTGGTGTTAGTGACTAACCAGTCCGTGATGTCAGCAGTATAGAAGTTGTCATCAGTGTCAAGCCTCAGCCACTGCCATATATCCCGAGATAATCTACAGTCCCGAAGCAAGTGCATTGTAGTCTCTTGTCCATTGCCGCACCTGTTACAAGAAGAGTTCACAGAAACATGTCTAAAGACACGAAAAACATTAGTTGGTAGGCTCCCATGAAGGGTGAGCCAAAAAAAGTGTTTGATATTTTCAGGCAAAAATTGCTTCCAAACCCAGGACCAGTTTTTAAATTGAGTGATAGGCGATGGAATCTTGGCGGTGAGCCATTGGAAGGCGGATTTAGAAGAGTACATACCAGAAGCAGAATGCCCCCAGATAACCAAGTCATCCAAATGTTCATTGAGAATATGGCTTTGAAGCTTCTGCTTTATATCTGGCGGTATCGTTGTTGCAAGCATATCAAAATGCCAAGCTCCCCCATGGTAGATATCACAAAGGCGCAAGTTAGTATCCTGTATGTGAACATAAGGAACCAGTGTACATAAGAAATCTTCCTTTAGCCATTTGTCATACCAGATCGATATGTCCCCCCGTCCAATTCTGATTTGGAAACCTTGTTTAAGATGACAAGTAGCTTTAGCAATAGAGTTCCAGGTGTAAGATGCTTCCCGAGAAATGGAAGCACGGAGAATGGACGTGTCTCTCAAATATTTAGTAGCCAGCATTTGGACCCACAATTTCTCCTTTTCATGCATAAATTCCCAAGTATGTTTCCCCAAAAGAGATATGTTAATATTTCTAGCAGACCTGATGCCAAGACCACCCCGGGCTCTAGGAAGAGACAAGGTATCCTAATTCACCCAATGGCAGTGATTATTACCCCATATGAAGTGACGAATTGAAGAATCAATTTTATCACACACCCCATCAGGAACCCAAAGATTCTGCATTGTATAAATGGATATTGAAGTAAGGACGGATTGCGCCAAAGTTACTCTCCCAGCACGATTTAGCATCTGCATCTTCCAACCTGCCAGTCTTGAATTAATTCTTTCAAGAATAAAATTGAAATCACTATTTTTAACTCGTCCAGAGAGCATTGGGAACCCAAGGTACTTCCCAATCTGCCGGGTATGATGAAATTGGATGATAGCTGCAAACTTGTCAACTTTCACATTAGAGGTGTTCTTAGAAGTCATGAATCTAGACTTTTGGATGTTGATCTTCAACCCTGATGCATGACAAAAGATATCCAAAACCTCTTTAACAAGCTTTACTTGAGAAGATTTGGCCTCAGTAAACAAAAGACAATCATCAGCAAAGAAAAGATGAGAAATAGCTGGCCTATTATTAGCAACCTTCACAGGGTGCCAACTTTGATCTTGCACATTTTGTTGGATGAGGAGGGACAATTTTTCCATATACAGGACAAACAAGTAAGGGGACATGGGGTCACCTTGGCGCAGACCCCTTTTAGGAGGAAAAACATTAAGAATCTCACCATTCCATTTCAAGGCCAACTTAGTGTTTGTGGTACAATTCATAATAAGAGTAATTATTGTCGGAGGAAACCCAAAATCCCTCAAAGTGACTTCAAGAAAATGCCAATCAACTCGATCATATGCTTTTTCAAAGTCAATCTTAAACATAACATAACCTTTCTTCCCCTTCTTCTTGTGCATGTGATGAACAATTTCCTGGGTGATCATAGCATTGTCAGAGGTACCTCTCTTAGGAATGAAGCTACTTTGGAGGGGCCCAATGAGCTTATGAAGATGAGGACGAATCCTGTTAACAAGCACCTTGGATATAGCCTTGAAGAGGACATTACAAAGACTTAGAGGCCTGAAATCCTTATAGGACTGAGGGTCATCAATCTTTGGGATAGGGACAATGAGAGTCTCTGCAAGATAAGAATCAAAATAACCAGTGGAAAAGGCAGAGGCCACCATCTCATAGACATCATTAGCAACCACATCCCAGTAGGTTTTAAAGAAAATGGGTTGGAACCCATCAACTCCTGGTGCTTTATATGAACTCATAGAAAAGATGGCGTGTTTGACGTCCTCCATAGAAACAGGTTTAATTAACAAATCATAAAGCTCTTGACTGACCTGGGGAATAGAATATAGTTGCAAGCTCTCAGGTTGGCATTGAACAGAAGATTGGAAGAGGTTCTTAAAGAAAGAGAGTGCTTCCCTTTTAAGAACTTCATCATCTGTACACCATGTACCTTCAATGTTGAGACCTGAAATTTTATTTCTCCTTCTACGGATAATAGTTTGAGTGTGAAAGAATTTGGTATTTTTATTTCCAAATTTAACCCACTGCTCTCTTGACTTTTGAAACCACAACATTTCCTCTTGATATAAAGCTTTATTATATTGAAATTGAAGATCACGTTCCAAAGTGATGAAGCTAGAGGACGGAGAGATATCCAGTTGCTGATGGACCCCTTTAATCCTGGCTTCTAAATAACATTTTCTCCTGAATGTATTGCCAAAAACTTTCTCATTAAAATCAAGAGAGTTTGATTTAACTTCACCAAGTTTCATGTTGACAGTACCAGGGGTCGCTAACCATGACTGTCTGACCAAATTCGCATAATCTGGGTGAGATATCCAGGCTGCCTGGAAATGAAAAGCTTTCACCTTCCTGCTTCTAGACTTTAAACAACTAAGAAGTAGTGGATTATGATCAGAGTTATGCATAGGAAGCAACTCAAGAAGAGCATGGGGAAATAAGAGTCTCCAATCAGTATCTGCCAAGCATCTGTCAAGTTTTTTCCTCACGTGACCTCTAGCATGAATATTCTTCCTCCATGTAAATAACCCACCAACAGTATCAAGGTCCATAACACCACAAGAAGCCATCATGTTAGCTAGTAAGGAAGCACGAGGAGTAGAAAAGGTGCCTCTAGAAACCTCAGAAGGGAGGAGAATCTCATTAAAATCGCCCAACATTAGCCAAGGTCCAGTTATCTGATTACGAAGATCACAGAGGTGTGTCCAAAGCATAGTACGAAGAGAAGGGATGGGCGATGCATATACAGCAGTGCAATACCAAATAGTATTCCTTTTCTGTATAGAGAAAGAGATCGCCTGGTGCATAGAGTGGATTAAATTGCAAGAGATATCCACGACAGAGGATAACACCCAAATACCGCCAGAGTGACCATTGGCTTCATGAATAAAAAGAGGTTTGAATCCTAAATTCCTCCAGAAAGATTCAACATTAGCGAAAAACCATGAGTCTCATAAATCAGAGACAGAGACGGATGATAAAACGAAACAATATCACGAACGTGGCGCCTAGACTGCTTTCCCAAGGCACCTCGAATATTCCACGAAATTATAGAAAAATCACGAAAATATTCCATAAGCGACTTGGTGAAAGAGAGACAGCAGATCAAAAAGCTACGTTGTTGTCGCTTGTAATGCAACAGGTGTATCAGGAACCATATCTTCAAAGCCCACCACCTCAGGAGTAGCCTTATTACCCATGTCCATACCACGGTCATTATCCTCATGATCATGCAGAGGAGAAAACGATTGGCTGAAGCTGCTTTGAGGGGAATAGTAGACTTTGCATCGAATCCCACATCATAAATAATAGGGCCAGTATAGTTTGTCATGCTCCCCATCTTTGGTGTATGGTGTAGAGTTTGGGTCTTATTTTTTCCTCCTGAGGTCCCCACCTCCACATGCATCTTAGGATCATGTTTTGTTTCCAAGAAAGAGACAGTATCACGTCTGGGTCTTTTATTTTTCTGCTTAGCACCTATTGGCTTGTATTTTTCTAATAAAGTAGCTTCCTTAGTGGACCCACTCGTAGGAGGTTGTTGACCCGGAGTTGAAGGGTTCATCTTCACACCCTTATCTCTATTATTTCGCCTCATATTTGTGGCCATACCATCTCTCACATCTTTCACTTGATATTGGTTGGCTTTGTTACGTGATCTTCGCTTGACAGTGAGCCAATCACCATGTAATTGCTCGATCTCAGCATTTTTTAACGTAACAGCCACATTATTATTATATCATGAATGCCCATCATATTCTCCTTTGTAACCGCCTGAGAATCCGCCCCATCATTAATGTTCACCAGAGGGACCATTGCCTGTTTCTCCAGCGCCGGCGCACCAGAGGTGGTCATCGGAGGCATACTGTTAGTATGTCCCTTCGGTGCTGTTGGACAAGCCCTGGCCATATGACCATAACATCCACAGGTTGCACAGATGCGATGTAAGCCCTCATACTCCACCTTATACCAGAAATCCTTCAACCAAACCTTTCCCACCACAGGTTTGTCCAAATTGATCTCAACACATACGCGTGCAAATCTCCCTCTTTTGGCATTCAAGGTGTTGGTGTCGACCTTAATGGGTTTGCCTATAGCAGCAGCTAGTGTAAGTAAAATACTCTCATCATAGTAAACCATGTTCAAGCCAGGGAAACGAACCCATACAAGGGTTTTGTCAATTTTAGCTGCAGGTGAGATAAACTCAGGTGACCATGTCTGTACTGTCAGATAGTGATCGAATAACATCCAGGGACCCTCTTCCATCACCTTTGTTCTATCTGCTTCCAGGTCAAACTTGACCATAAAGAAGTAGTTTCCAATATCAAGAATGTCAAAGCCTGCTATTGGCTTCCAAATACGAGAGAGACGATCTTTCATGGCATGAAAACCAATACTTTTGCCAAGAAGCTTAATCACCAATGCATCTTGCCAAGGTGCACACAAACCATCAAAAACAGAATCAGCTATATGGACCATTGGCTTTAAGGGGTTGTCATCCTCAAACACAATCTTCGCCAGATTCTCCTTGAGTAAATCAACTCGCGGCCTTGGAGGCAATATCTCTTTGTTGCCCATCATCATATCCTTGAAGGAGGGACGAGGTTGTCTACCACCTCCGCCATCGGGTGGTTCTTTGTCGGAACCGCCATCGCCTATCGGACTCGCAGAGAAAACAAAGTCCATTCCTGAAAATAATAAATAGCAGCTTTTGATATATTTCTTATAAAGTGTAGGAAAGAATAATATTCAAAATTTGATAATTATATATATATATATATATATATATATATATATTTGTGACAATATTTGTGTATTTTAAATTTAAGTTTATATACATAATTTAATATTTGTAAGGCAAACCAGTTCCTTCCATCGCGTTTGGTTATGACCACAAGATTATCCATAAGGCATTCATGGAGAGGGTCGTTCTGTGGTGCACCTTGAAAATTAGTGTGCACCGGTGCACCCTTTATTTTACCTCCTATAGTTGGTTAAGCTGATTTTTTAAAAGGTTTATTTTATAATTTATATTAAAACAACATAAATATGGAGATATGCATTGATTCAAAAACAGTGATGATTAACCGAATATAAATCTGGAGATGTATCAAACTCCTTTTTTCTGCTAATTAAAGGAAAATGCTCGATACTCATAATTTCACTTATAACTTTCAAACAGGAATTTGGCTTATTTCTAACTGTTAGAGGTCCAGTAGTTAGATTCTGAACCATTAGATGAAAATTTAACTATTTATTTATTTTTAATATTAAAAAAAATTTAATATTAAATTAATATTTTTTAATATAGATTATTGATTAAAAAATAAACGATCCAAATGGAAACTGAAAGCTGCTGACCTTTAGCTGGAGACAATCTAGATGCTTCAAACAGTTGTTTGTTACAATCAAACAACAAACAATAATGACAAGAACAACTCAAAATAAAAAAATTAAAAACTTTGAATATTGCTACTCATCACATGGCCTCCGTTATTGTAGGGGTGATCTTGCAAACATTAACACCAGCGGGCAGGGGCAGTTCTTGAAATCCCACCATACCGAAACCTCATGTTTCGCGACTCCTCGTCGTGAAGATGACGGTGCGTAGTTGGGCGAGGTTGAGAAGTGTGAGACTTGAAGCCGAAAAAGAAGCGCGCAAGCATGTGATGAGGAACAAGAGGAGAAAAACGAGAGGAAAAAAGGAGATCTGCACTTAGTTTTGATTTACCGCAAATTTGAAACGAGAAAAGAGTGAAAATTAAAGAAGCAGAAACTCAGAGAAAAGGAGAGAGGAAAATAGGATAATATCCTCTCTTTTTCTTTAAAAAATGAAAGAAAGAATTATATTCTTAAAAAAGAGAGAGTTAAGTTCTTCAATTTTATTTGATGAAGAACTTAAGTTTATTTTATTATAATCCAATTAATTTCAGTAATTAGATCATGTTTTTTTCATCCTCATCCGGGAAAATAACAGAGAAAAGAGGAAGAAGAAATAGACATGATTAACCTAAGCACCAGGTATCCCTTTTTCATCCTTGCCATCAATTTTATTTTCTGCAGATCCAATGGCTTGAATTGCAAGGAGCACCGGTGCTCCTTCTCTTGCATCGCAGGGTGCACCACAGACGGATCCCGGGGCAGAATCAAAGAGCCTCAACCAAATTCACCCCCCTCAGGGCGCCCTCTTATCAATCCATAAAATTTATGTTTATTGAATAATATAATGCATTGCTTCCTAAGAAAATAATGTTACATAGTTGATAGCATCATAAATTACTTGTAAAGAGACAAAGTTAATTTAAAGTGAGAAAATAAAGATATATTAATTATTAAATTTTAATAAATTAAAATTATAATATAATATATCTTTATTTATTCATTTTAAAGACAAATTCATTTTAAATAAAAAAATTTTCTTGTGAAAATATGCATATAGATAGATAGTTAATAGCATCATTAATTTTACTATTTAATAATATATAATATGAATATATTGTTAGTTCAATTAACATATCCATGTTTATTTCGTGATCTGTTAAAAGAAGAAGGAGATCTAGAAAACAAGTATAATATTATGATACATGTGCCAACTTAATTTATATAAATCATACTTGAACCCGCCCGGATATATATCAGAGATGGGATAATCTTGTTTGCAGTTGATGGGTTCCACACATAAAAGATTGGCAATTTTTTTATCCATATAGATTGTCAATCTTCATTCCTCAATACGTAACTGCCAAAAGTTTTAACTTTTAAACAATTCATACTCCAATATTTAGGGAAGATTCTGTCAAAATTTTCATTCCAATTCAAACGATTACAAATTGGGAGAGAGATGATTGAGATTACTGCATGTTCAGATTAAAGATATATTACATTTAAAAGAGCGAGTACAGTTAAAATTGACAATCTTCTTCTACCATGAAGGATTAAGCCTGACTTTTCAAAATGTAGATGAGTATGACCATCAATCTACCATCGAGTGATGAATTCTATTGGATTTCGATATCAATGTACTCCTCTTATGAAGTTGCAAGATTAGGCACTTATCATGTTATAATATTTTACATTATGAGAACCTTTTTAAAAATTTGTTTAAAAAAATATGGAGACTTATACATTAATTAAACTTTGGAATATTCATTCAAAAGGTGAAAGTATAAGGAGTTTATTAGAAACTAACATTGGTGTTGGAAGACTGAAAATTTGTTTCATAAGAAAGAATATGTATTCAATCCTTGTGTAAGTCTTCAAAAAAAGACTCATACCAATTTCGCTTTAGAAAAAGATATAAATTCTAAAATATTGTTAAAGTATTATTCCATATAATTTAATTTAAAAAAAATAAATTTTAATATGACAGATTATATAGTTGTATATTGTCACATGTTACAATTTTAATAAAGTGCTCTAGCACTCTCATATTAAATGCAAGTACAATAATATTGGTGGATGCCATTTTATAAGTGATTTTACAAATTTAAATCCGTGTGAAATAACATTTTTGTTTTTTTAAACATACATCCCTATCATGCATTTATTACATTGTCTTCATTTTTTTAAAATTTAATCACATTTATTACATTAAAAATGACAAATTAAAAATACTTATATTTTAGGGTTACACACTTACAAGGACTTGTAAGCGATTATAGAGTTAAACATGACTGTGTCTAACAACTAAATAATCTGAATACACGTGTCCTGGTTGCGCCAACAAGGGTGGCAAAGGTGGCTTAGTTACGCCACCCTTGTTGGAGTTTTCTTTGTCCACGTCAGCAAGGATGCGCCAAGTAGGATGGCGCATCCATGTAGGTTAGGCCAACCGTTGGTGCAACCTACATGGATACGCCATCCTACTTGGCGCATCCTTACTGAAGTGAAAAATATTAAAAAATGTCACGTAGGACAAAAGGGTGGCAATTTGGTATATAGTTTCAAAAGAGTAGTATTTTGATAAATAGTTTAAAAAAATGGTAATTTAATAAATAGTTTAAATAAAATGGCATTTTGATAAATAGTTTTACCAACAGTGGCAGTTTGGTGTTTTTTGCCAAAAATATACTTAGTATAAATATATGATATCTTAAATGATTTAAATGAATTTGATTAAGATATAATTAATAGAGTATAGAGTAGAACTTACTCAAAACTTTTTTTTGTTTTTATTAATCGGCTCTTCCCGTACTATGATAATTAGACTATGTAGGTCTTCTTAATAATTTTTTTATATGACCCCTAATAAATTGTAAGGGAATAGCTAATAACTAATTCAGTTATAGTTTAGTTAAGTTGTTAAAATAGTTAAAAGTTAGTTACTAACTAATGAGATTGTTATTAATAGCAACATGTGATAGTTTTCATATCATAATCAATTCATGTAGTTTATTCTCTTACATCTTTATCTTTCTCATTAGTCTATTGTTTCATTCTCTCTCTTATTCTTGGTGATACCTTTATGGTATCAGAGCTTCAAATGCTGCAATGGCGAATGAAGCTGCGCAAGTCACAAACATGGAGAGCAGTGGAAATCACATGGTTCAATCAGTACAAAGCTCTGCTCCATGCTTTGTTTTGTAGACTTTTTTGAATCCAGTGTCGTTCAAGCTTAATTACAACAACTTTCTTCCATGGAAACAACAAGCTCTAGCAACGATAAAGGGCTTTAAACTTTAGAAATCCATACAAGGAGCACAAGTTATTCCACAAAAATTTGCTTCTAAAAGAGATGTTGAGATTAATAATGTTTCTGAAGAATATCTAAATTGGGAGCAGCAAGATCAATTATTGTTATTTTTGACTTCTTGCTTCAATGTTAGAACCTTTAACCACGTGAATGGTTGGCTATGAGTTTTCATTTCAAGTTTGGAATCGTCTTGAATAATTCTTTGCTTCTCAGTCTAAAGCAAAAGTTAAGCAATTGAAGGTTCAATTAAGAAATGTGAAGAAATCTAGTAGCATAGCTGATTACTTACTTGAAATCAAGAAAATAGTTGATGTCTTAGCTGTAGTGGGTTCTTGTTGTGAATTTTTCGCAAGCGCACGGATCGTACAAGTAGTAAAATAAAGATTATTCCCACGAGGATCGGTTAATTACTAACTCTTACAGCTACTTTGATTGTTTAAGCGAATAAAAATTAATAGAGAATGTTCAATTAAAATTAATACAAAAAGTAATGCAATAAAATAAATAATTAAAACTAGAAAAGATGAGATTTGACAAAGATTTAAAGTTTTAGGATTCGAAATCCACTACACTACCCCCTACGATAAATTGTAATCCTATCTTTGTTAATGTTTAATTATGTTCTTGAAGGCGATTTGTCATAAATTATTTAAAGCCCAACTTCTTGGCACTAAAAATGTGCTAAAAATTCACTAACCCCATTTTCATGGTAATTAATCCAAGTTTCAACCCATTAAGATTCATGACAATCGTTTACCCCTCGAAGGATTTAAGCCTATGTCTAGGTCTCAATTCCTAAGTTCAATTCTTGAATTATCAAGCAATTAGATTTCATCTTTTGATCCTTCACCTAAAGCCTAAGATCGTGTAAATATGGCGCGCAACATATCACAAGCATTAAGCATACCAAGAATGAATCAAGAATAATAATTTCATCAACAAAGAATCAAATTAACAATTCCTAATAGAAAAATAGAGAGTTTCATCCTAATCCTAGAAAAAGGAGTTTAGCCGCTCATGGCAATTGTAGCACAAACAAGAACAGAGGTTAAAGAAACAACCATGATTCCAAAACAAAAAGAGAAGATGAAGAAGATGTAGATAAGGGAAAAGACTTCAATGGTTGAACTTCAATAACTCTTGATCTTGCCTTCCAAGTCTTCGCCTTTGAATCCTTGCGCTTCTCCTCTCAAAACTTGCTGTCACACAAGTCTTTAGCCAAAAGTCTCCTTTGATTTGGTGTTTTTGCCCAATTTATAATGATTTGGGGGCAAAATTTTCCTTTTTTCGCGTCAGGGAGACTCACACGACCGTGTCTCCCTTCAACACGGTCGTGTGTGCTTGAAAAATAACGTAATTTACACGTTCAGGGGAGACATGGAGACATAGCTATGTCTCCCACACAGAAGCTTCATTGAAGTTAGACAGGGCCCTGTCTCTTTGATAGAAGTATTTTCCAAGTTAGATACGGTCGTGTCTAACTCTTTAATTACTCAAAACATCATTTTTTAGAGAAGTGAGCTTCATGAAAATTGTAGATCTTTTTCTTAGCTTTCCAATGCCACTGAAATCACCTCGTTTCGACTTCTATAGCTCAAGTTATACTCATTTTATCGAGCAAAGGTCAAAAACGCTACGAATCTTGGCCATATAAATTCCGAACTCAACTCCATTGCAATGAATACTTCCAAAGCTTCATGGAACCATGTCAAAACACCTCTTTTGGACCTAAAAATATAAAGAAAGACTAGCCATAAGATACCAAGGATAATTAGATTAAATGTGACATAAATTCCAACATAAATCATCAAAGCACACCTAAATCCACCTTAAATCAAGCACAAGAGGTGTGTATTTCATCCACACATCAAATCCCCAACACTTGAACTTTACTTGTCCTCAATCAAAGAATATGAATAAAAAATAAGATTAAACTTAACATCAAGAAACATGAATCAAGGAAAATTTCACAATTTAAAAATTCAATTAAGCTCAGCAATCAAATACAATCAAGCAAGATTATTTAGTACTTAATACAATTAGAGGCTTGAGTCTATCTTGTACCTTTTCTCTACACCAAACAATTGAGGTCACTCATCTTTCCATCTCTCAAGTGTTTAAGGGTAAAAAGATCACTCTCTTAATAAATGCATGACCATAAGCTTGACTATCAATCTCATCTCCACTTTCAAGTTCACATACATAACAAAAATCAAAAGGACTTCTATTGGTTGTAATGAGGCCAAGGGTACAGTAAATGGCAGGAAGAAGATGAATTAAGGTAAAGAATGTTTAAGGATAAAGCTATACCAAGCAGAATCAGGTTGAAAAGATGATTAATAGAGCATAATGCACAAGGTAATTCTCACTTTCAACCAAACTATTCTCACAATTCTTTACTAACAAACTTTTTTATTTTTATTTCTTTCTTTTTCCTTCTTCATTCATTTTCTTTTTCTTTTCTTTTTTTTTCTTTTTTTCTTTTTTTTTAAAGCAATAAACCCCTTGAAGACAAAAACAATCCTTTATGACTTGTCAATTAACACATTAATTGCTCCAAAGAATTCAACCTGATCATTCAATAACGTATCCAAAGAAATCAAATTCAGACTCAAATGGGACAACTAAGGGATTATTTAATAATGCAACTCTGGAAGTCATAAAAGAATTAAGCCTAGATGCCTCAATCATGTTCAAGTATGTATGTGAATCAATAAAATCTCAACAGGATATCAAATCAAGTTCTAGCATACATAAATCAAGAGAAAACACATTCCAGAAGGAAAATAGGATTTTGAGTATGAAAAATCCAATCATGAACCCAGCTTAAAACTCATTTTCTGGCTTAAGTTAGTAAAGAGAATAAATTGCAACCAGACATGACTAATTTTCAAATAAGATGCTAAAATATTCACATTCAATTGAAAAAGATTGCCTTGCACAAATATAGTTCAAAAGTAGTAATGGATTCCCCTCTCAAACAAATTTCTATCAGCTCAGAAATAACCAAGAAATTAACACAATTCTCGCTAGATTCAATGCAATAAATAAGTGCTCAACAATTCCCCCCCACACTTGAAAGAAACATTGTCCTCAATGTTTAGACAAGAAAAGTAACAGAACAAAGGACAACGAAACTTCCCTGAAAATAGAAACGCAAGATCATGACAGTGGTGGGAGAGGGGTGGGAGAAAGAGGCGCATAGCCATGAACTCAAATAGTTAGTCATCATGAGCGGCGAAATAGGGTCTGAAACAGCACAAGAAAAATAAAGCAAAAACTGAAAAATAAAGTGTAAGAACTAAATGCAAAAATAAAGAAACTAAATAAAAGGAAAGAAATATCTTTTTGGGCGGCCAACAACTATATACATCTCCCTACAAATGCTCCGAACTCAAGGAGGCACTTAAGCCGACTCAACAATAGCTAACTACAAAACAAAAATAGAAGAATATTAATCAATAAAACAAATAATAATAAGCTAAAAACGAAATAAAAAATAAAAGAGTAAAGAAAAAGAGAAAAAAATTTGGGTTAGCTCCCAAGAAGCGCTAAATTATAGTCATTAGCTTGACCCTGGTCTGGTTTTTGTGCTCAGGTGATGTCAACAGAGTAGTGCTCAGTCCCCACTCCTTTAAAGTGTTTCACTCTTTGGCCATTTATCATGAATGACTCATGGCCTTCTTTATTCACCTCAAACACACTGTAGGATAAAACTCAAATAATCTCATATGGTCTTAACCATTTTGACCATAACTTACTAGGACAGAAACGTAGAAGCGACTTATTAACAAGAACTTTATCCCCAAGTTTAAATTCGCGCTTCTTGACACACTTGTCATTCCGCTTCTTAGGTCTTTTCTTGTAGGGCTTGAACTTCTCAAATTTTGTGGCAGCCTTGGGCAAGGTCTTTTCTGGCACAGCATCAGTCACTAATTCCTGCACACCTGAAAGTAAAACACTATCCACAACATTAGTAGCATCTATGCGATTACATGAATTTAAGGAATTAGAATAATTTTCAGAAATAAAAACATCAAAAATTACTTCCTCATCATTCAATTACAGAGTCAATTTCCTTTCGTGGACATCAATGATTGCCCTTCTAGTGGCGAGGAATGGACATCCAAGTATGATCGACATTTTATCATTAGCATCCATGTCAAGCATGTAACTTCTCGATTTTTTTCATTGTTCTTGAAATAAATAAATTTTATAATATTTATGAGTTTTTATGATTTTTAGGAATTTTTAATTATTTTAAATATTTTAATATTATTTTGATATTTCAATATTATCTTAAAAACTGTATGTCTGAATTTCATTTTTTTAAATATATAAGTTTTATGATTTTTATGATTTTTGTGAATTTTTCTAGAACGTTCTGAGTTTTTGATTATTTAAGTATTATTTTGAGTTATGTGTGAGCCCGAGGTGGACCCGAGGCAGGCCCAGAAAAATAATTTTTTTTTGTTGAACCAGAAAGTTTCGGACTGTCAAGGCGAGATCGGGGGATCTTACTAAACCCGAAACCGGGAACAGTTGATGGAGATTTTCTATATCTGAGTTTT
The DNA here is from genome assembly GCA_029884595.1 of Ormosia semicastrata. NCBI lineage: Eukaryota > Viridiplantae > Streptophyta > Magnoliopsida > Fabales > Fabaceae > Ormosia > Ormosia semicastrata. The sequence goes on along the minus strand of JAQQTO010000043.1, from coordinate 30,935,522 downwards.
CTATTATCCATTGAGTAATAATAGCAGTAGCTATTATCCATTGGATAATATCTGTTAGAAAATATCTAAGTTAAATATCTTAAATGTAATCATGAACCATTATTACTAAGCTTTATGATCAACTAATAGAATTGGTCAAACATAGTGGCATAGACTTTATTGTGAATCGTTGGATAGAAAACTTGATTAAGAAGCCTTTGATCATCACCATTGATCTAATCAATGGTATAAGAACAATCTTGATAAAGAAGCTTATGATATCCACCTTAGATTTAATCAATAGTTAGGATGTAGTCAATAAAAATGGTTATACTAGTTGCTAAGTAACTAAATAATTTAACTTAGTTACTCTAATAGCTTAATTAGTAACTAAATAAACTAATTTAGTTGCTAAATAATTAGAAGCTAGTTACTAGATAAATATCTATTATCTAGAAACTTGACATAATCATGACCTATATAATGACATAATAATTTAACTAACTAATTAGAATGTAATTAGAAAGCCTAACTAAACTAGTTTAAGAGAAACTAGATGAATTAACTATTTAATTAAGGTGTAACCAAGGAATTAAAATAGAACTAATTTAGTTCCATTCTCCATTGAGCCACACGGTCAACATGGCCATTCTACCATGTTCTTGATTTTTCTAAATGATCAAGTGATGATCATTATGTGACATAGACCATGTGAGAGCCATGTGAACACCATGTGATGTTTTATTGTTTTGAATAAACAAATATACCTCCTACACACTACATCACACGGCCATGCACTTCAAGATTGACTATTTCATTTCATTTTATCACACTTTATGACACAAAGAGCTATTCTCTCTCTTCTCTCTCTTCAAGAACATCAAGAACACCATTCTCTCCTTCTTCCCTAAGCCCACGACCTCCATACACAAACCCTATCTCCACACTTCAAAAATTTCATTCAATCTTATTATCTAAACCCAAACACCATTCTAAACACTTTTTCTTTTGCGAGTTTTGTCTAAATCTCTCTCTAAGTGCTTCAAAAATCAAGCTTTAGCTTACTACTTCAAAGGTAATCTTTTGAATCTTCGATCCTAAGTTAGATTTTTAATTTTCTAGACCATGATTGATCCATGATTTATTATTTTCAAGCCTTGTTTATGACTTTTATAATTGTTTAAGTTTGATTAAGGTTTTGTTTGGTGCCACACGAATTCAAGAGGAGAAGAAAGCTTGAAGTTTTTGTCTTCCTTGAGGTAAGAGGGAGATTAACCTCATCAACCAAGTATTGGTGGTGAGGGAATGGATTGTGTGTGGTGAAAAATCCATAAGGATTTATTCACTTGCTTGTTTAAGCTCTCTTTGTTTGTGCTTGTTATGTTTATGATTTTGAAATTATGCTTGCATTTGTGTTGGTATGATTATAGTTTTGATAATATGCTTGTATGTGTAATTTAGGATGTGAATAATATGATGAGAAAAATTATATGAAGGCCCCAAAGAGCCTGCAGGCACACGACCTCATCATAAAAAAGGGGACCAAGAGTCCTAAATTATTTTCCTAATTGAGGATTAAAGGATTTTGTGACAAGAAATTTAATTAAGCGAGTTTATAAGGATTAAAGTGTTAGAAAATAATTTATATATGAATTTTGGAGCAGTAAATGAATTCAACCAGTATGCCATTTTTTTATGATCAAGATCCAAAATTATTTTACTAAATGTAAACCTAGGTGTTTTAATAGTAAGAATTCAATTTGGTAAGTTTTGAAATTTAAATAAAAGTAATTTAATTTTTAGAATTGGCTTAATTAAGCTATGTAGTAAAATAAAAGTCAATACTTGAAATTTACTGACGTATAGCTCACCCTATGAGTTTTGAAGCGCGTTAGGAAATTTTGAACTGTAATATCCCAAGTAAAATTATGAAACACAATTTTTTGAGAAATAGTAAAAATACTGATTTTTAGAGGGACTATATTAAAAATTTTATTTAAAGAGGGACTATATTGAAAATATTCTTTAAAAATAGACTATATTGTAAATATTATTTAAACAAGGACTATTTTAGAAATATTATTTAAATGAGGGACTATTATGTAAATATTATTTTTAGAAAGACTATTATGCAAATAATAAAAATAAAGTCAATTTTTGATATTAAATGAGGAAAATCTCATTTTGGATTTAAAACATGTTAGAAATATTTTACGCGATTGAAAATAGGTTAAAAATCTTTAGGTGACTCAAAAATAGTAATTTTTGACTATGCGATTGAGAAAATGCGATAAAATATTTATGCGATTTAGAAAATAATGAAAAATATTTACGCGATTTGAAAACATAACAAAAGTGTTACGCGATTGTGAAAATGCGATAATATCGCTATGCGATTGAGAGGAACAACGAGTTTTGCTGTAGGGCCGAGGTACTGAACCCGGGTGGATCATTGGTATTGTGTAATTGTATGGGCGGTTATTTAATATCATTTATACTAATGACATTAGACAATTATATGGACGATTGATTTAATACCATTGGGAACGGTTCAACGGTGATTGACCCAGTTATATTGAATAATGATATCACCAAGTAACGAGGTGTGAATATGAAATACTGTGTGATTAATGACAGTATGTGGATTTGAATCATACATCATGCGTAGAAAAGCGTATTCGCTTATTTATTAATGTTATATGCCTAGGAGATTGATTTACACCTAAAGTGCGGGTACAAGTAGACAAGTGTAGGTCACTCGTTGACCTTAGGGGCGTCGGGGTGCGGGTACCTCGCAATGGACAGTTGGTAGCTCTTCTGTCTGTGGGGCAGACTGATGCAAACGCACCGACAATCCGGACCGAGACACTGTCCTATATCGGGATCTAATGTAGAATGTCTTGTCCAATGTCTGATGTACATTTTGATAAATTGATAAATTATAGCACTTTTGGCCACGACAGCTAAGTGACAGACATATCTTCTGGATCTTCTCTCCGACATTGTGTTTAGCTCCATGGAGTAGGAATGAGTCTGTGTACATATACATAGTCAGCATTTATAATGTTGTTATATAGTATTATTGTGAATAATATGATTGTAGTATTATCATTATGCCTGATATTATGTTGCAAGTTTATTAGATTGTTTATTTATTTAATATCATAAATATGTCTGCTGATTTTATTTTAATATATGGATTGTATGTATGGAACAACATTGTTGTTCGTATCATTTCTTTGCTACCATACTGATATTGATGTAGGAGATCTCACCTCTTCATTGTATTATTCTGTCTGTTTGTATTTTATACTTACATCTTCGAAGACTATGATGGCAGTAAGGAGGGGTCAATTAGGTTTCTTTAGACTACAGTTTCTCGAAGGCGCTGAGACTTGGTGTGTCCATTGGAACTCCGAGTATATAGAGTATTGTGGTGACATTTCTTTATCCGCAAGTAGGATTCGAAATGGGGTCATTACTACATCTATTACGATTGCTTATTGAGAGTTTGTTTTACCTATCAGGGAGTTGTGGAATGATTTCTGGTACACTCCTAGAAGGGACTTTGATTTATCATTGGCACAGATTTCTATCCTTCGAGACATTCCCAACTAGGGAATTTGTCTTCTAACAAGGGCTCGTGTCTTATGTGATATGTTTTTGGGTATGTAAAGATAATGAATGTATAGTTGTTGTAAACTTTGGTTATAGGAAATGTATATTATTCAGTTATTATATTTTGAGTTACTTTAATTTGATCAATTAATGTTTTTCTTTGAAAAAGAAATTTTGAAACCCGTATTTAACTTGGGAAAATTAATTATTTATAAGGAGTTAGTATGAATGTGATACCCTTCGGAGGGGTTGTTACAAAGCACAACAAAATCTACCGGCATGTAAAATTTACCAACCTTCAAGGGGAATTCTCTAGTATGCCAATAGGACATTTGATTGACCTATCGGCCAGTTGAAGAGAGATGGTGGTCGGTTTGAGCTCCCCAATATTAAGTTTCTTGCTAAGGGAAAGGGGCATCAAACTTATACTTGCCTCAAGGTCACATAAAACCTTGTTAATTTGCATGGTCCCAATTGAGCATGGAATAGAGAAGCTACCCGGATCCTTAAGCTTAGGAGGAAGCTTGTTCTGAATGAGTGCACTGCATTCCTCAATTAAAGCAATAGTTTCATAATCCTTAAGCTTTCTCTTATTAGAAATGATCTCTTTCAAGAATTTAGCATAGGTGGGCATTTGAGAGAGCACTTCTGTAAAAGGAATATTTATATATAGCTTTTTAATAACTTCCAGAAACTTTCCAAATTGCTCATCAAGCTTTGCCCTTTGAGATTTTTATGGGAAGGGCAAATGTGGAACATATGTTGGTGGAGGAACATACCTTTTAGCGCTTTCTTCTTCTTCTTTCTTGGCCTCACTCTTCTCTTGCCTCTCTTCATTTTCTTGGGATTTCTCATCTTCATGCTTTTCTTCCCTTGTGGGGGTTTCAAGTTATTTGCCATTTCTCAAGAAGATTGCATGTGCTTGCTCCCTTGGGTTAGTTTTCGGTTGACTTGGGATCCGCCCTTATACCATGTTGAACAAGCTTGCTTGTTGGGGTATCTGAGTTTCAAGCATCTTAGAATGAGTCGCCATTTGATCAAGGCGAGTATGAATTTGCTTGATGAACTCCCCATGTTGTTGCACTTGAGTTTGAATGGCATTATTATACTCATTTTGAGTGACAATGAAGTTCTCCATGAGAACTTCTAAATTAGATTTCCCACCTTGAGAAGATTATTGAACCTATTGGAATCCAGTTGGGCCCCCATTATGTTGTTGATTGCCACAGGAGAGATTTGGGTGGTTTCTCCATCTGGGGTTATATGAATTGGGAAAAGAATTCCCCTGAGCTCTGAAATTGCCATTTTGGACGTAATTCACTTGGCCCATAGACTGGTCTTGAGAATACGTTTCCACTCATTGCATTTTGAAGTCAAATGCCCTCCTCCACATGTTTCACAAGTTGCTTTAGGAGTATTTATAGCATTGACTTTCAACTTTTTAAGTGACTTGGCCAAGGCGTCAAACTTGGCATTCAACATGGTAACGACATCAAGCTCTAAAATTATGGGTTGCTTCCTTGAAGTAGATCTCTCACTTGGCCACAAATAAAATTTAAAGCCACTTCATTGATCAAACTCCTTGCCACTGTTGGAGTCTTGGCCATGAAAGCACCGCCAGCTGCGGCATCAAGGGTTGCCTTTGTAGAGAAAGTTAACCTTACATAAAATATTTGGATGACCACAAAATCCTGTAAGCCATGATGTGGACATTGATGAATCATATCATTATACCTCTCCCATACTTCATAAAGAGATTCATCATCCTTTTGAGAGAAAGTAGTGATGTATTGACGGAGCTTAATTGTCTTCCCAATTGGGTAGTATTTATCCAAGAAGGCTTGCTCCATCAAAGCCCAAGTGGTAAGTGAATTTGGGGCTTCTGAGTGAATCCATTTCTTTGCTTTCCCCTTAAGAGAAAAGGGAAAAAGTCCGATCCTTATAGCATCCGTTGAAACCCCATTCATCTTAATTGTGTCATATAGTTCCAAGAAATCATCCAAATGTTGATTTGGGTCTTCGGTTGGTAACCTGTTGAATTGCATTTGTTGGACTATCTGAATCAATGATGTCTTTAATTCAAAATTATTGGCCTCCACCCATGGCCTAACAATGGAAGACTGACGAGCATTAGCGTTGGGAGCTTCATAATCCCTCAGACTTAGCTCTGCATTAGCAACTTGGTCATTATTGTTTGCCATGTTGTCTTCCTCAATTCTCTGTGCTCTTTTTTCCCTTCTAATGTGACAAAGTGTCCTTTCGATCTCAAGATCAATGGAAAAATAAGATCTCATTGACTCCTCTTTCTTCGCATAAGAAAGAAACAATACTTGAAAATTCAAAGAAAATTAAAAGAAAGTTTAAATAAGATTAAAAAAATAGAAATAAAATAAAATAAAATAAAAATTACTTAAATCAACTAAATTGTCCCTTGTGTTAATATCAACACGATCTCTGGCAACAGTACCAAAAACTTGTTGTGAATTTTTTGCAAGCGCACGGATCGTACAAGTAGTAAAATAAAGATCGTTCCCACGAGAATCGGTTAATTACTAACTCTTACGGCTACTTTGATTGTTTAAGCGAGTAAAAATCAATAGAGAATGTTCAATTAAAATTAATACAAAAAGCAAAGCAATAAAATAAATAATTGAAACTAGAAAAGATGAGATTTGACAAGGATTTAAAGCTCTAGGATTCAGAATCCACTACACTACCCTCTACGATAAATTGTAATCCTATATTTGTTAATGTTCAATTATGTTCTTGAAGGCGATTTGTCATAAATTATTTAAAGCCCAATTTCTTAGCACTAAAAACGTGTTAAAATTTCACTAACTTCATTCTTATGACAATTAATCCAAGTTTCAACTCATTAAGATTCATGATAATCATTTACCCCTCGAAGGATTTAAGCCTATGTCTAGGTCTCAATTCCTAAGTTCAATTCTTGAATTATCAAGCAATTAGATTTCATCTTTTGATCCTTCACCTAAAGCCTAAAATCATGTAAATATGACGCGCAGCATATCACAAGCATTAAGCATACCAAGAATGAATCAAGAACAATAATTTCATTAACAAAGAATCAAATTAACAATTCATAATAGAAAAATAGAGAGTTTCATCTTAATCCTAGAAACAGGAGTTTAGCCGCTCATGGCAATTGTAACACAAACAAGAAAAGATGTTAAAGAAACAACCATGATTCCAAAACAAAAAGAAAAGATGGAGAATATGTAGATGGAAAAGATGTAGATAAGGGAAAATACTTCAATGATTGATCTTCAATGACTCTTGATCTTGCCTTCCAAGCCTTCGCCTTTGAATCCTTGTGCTTCTCCTCTTAAAACCTGCTGTCACACAAGTCTCTAGCAAAAAGTCTCCTTTGGTTTGATGTTTTTGCCCAATTTATAATGATTTGGGGGCAAAATTTCCCCCTTTTCGCATCAGAGAGACTCACACGGCTGTGTCTTCTTTCGATATGGCCGTGTGAGCTTTAAAAATAGCGTAATTTGAACGTTCAGGAGAGACATGAAGACACAGCTGTGTCTCCCACATAGAAGCTTCATTGAAGTTAGACAGGACCCTATCTCTTTGACAGAAGCATTTTCCAAGTTAGATACGGCCGTTTTTAACTCTTTAATAACTTAAAACATCATTTTTTGGAGAAGTGATTTTCATGACAGTTGTAGATCTTTTTCTTAGTTTTCCAATGCCACTAAAATCACCTCGTTTCGACTTCTATAGCTCAAGTTATGCTTATTTTATCGAACAAAGGTCAAAAATGCTACAAATCTTGGCCATATAAATTCCGAACTCAACTCCATTGCAATGAATCCTTCCAAAGCTTCATAGATCCATGTCAAAACACCTCTTTTGGACCTAAAAACATAGATAAAGATCAATCATAAGATACCAAGGATAATTAGATTAAATGTGGCATAAATTCTAACATAAATCATCAAAGCACACCTAAATCCACCTCAAATCAAGCACAACAGGTGTGTATTTCATCTACACATCAGTTCTCCTATAGATACTACTACTCATATAGAAGCTATTTTTTATGGTCTTTCAGAAGACTATGATGATTTTATCATTTCTGTTATGTTAAGATCTGAGCCATATACAGTATAAAAAATTGCTTTGTTAATGACACAAGAAGAAAGATTGGAAAAACATAGAAAAGTTTTAGGAAATGGCAATGATCAGTTATTGTTGCAAGCAAACATTGCTCAAAATTCTCGATAGCACAAAAAATTTGATGGTGGAAATTCGAACTATGGTGGCAAAGGTCAAGGTTGAGGTTTTAATAATAGCGGTAGCAGTAGATTTGGTGGCAGACCTGGTAGAGGTGGTGGTAGACATCCAAATGCCAAATGTCAACTTTGTGAAAAATATGGTCATTTAGGTTGGTATTGCTTTCAGCAATATGATATGCAATTACCTAATCCTTATGGATCTTAAGCTTCATCCTCAAATGGTTCTATGCAAGCCATGATGGCTATAATGCCTTCTCAATATTCTCAGCATCCACCTCAGTATTCACCTCAATAGTTTCCATCATCATACTATTCAAGCCCTTCTAAACCAGTTTTTTATTATGCTTGGTATTCGTTTTTAGGGGTCTCCAATCACTTGACTCCAGATCTTAATAATCTTGGCACAAGAACACCTTATATGGGGCAAAACAGTGTTTGGATAGGTAATGGTATAGGTTTAGGTATTAAGCATATTGGAGACTCTCATTTTCTTACTAGTTCCAATTCAACTCTTTCTTTACATAATCTACTTCATGTTTCACATATTACTGATAATCTAATTAGTGTTTCTCAATTTGCTAGGAAAAACAATGTCTTCTTTGAATTTCATTCTAATTTTTGTCTTGTCAAATCTCAAGTGACAAAGGAGATTTTTTTGCATGGCAAACTTAGTAATGGTCTCTGTGCATTTGAGTCACTGAGATTTATTCTTTCTTTTAAATCTGCAAAACCTATACAATGTTCTACTTTCTCTTCTTCATGTAATTTTGTTTCTACTTGTAATAGTTCTATTTCTTGTTGTAATTCTGTCACTTCTAAATTTTCTGACTTTAATCTGTGACATTCTAAGCTAAGACATGCCTCAGCCATTGTTCTACATGCTACATTACAATCATGTAACATTCCATTTTCTAGTAATAAAGATACTCATTCCTTTGTTTGTGGTCCTTGTTGTATAGGTAAGATTCACAAATTTCCATCTGTTTCTAATATTGTATATACTTAACCCTTAGAGCTTATATATAGTGATGTGTGGGGGCCATCCTCTGTTCCAACTTCTAATGGCGGCAAATACTATATTCATTTTCTTGATGCATATACCAAATTCACCTAGATTTATTTACTGTAAAATAATTCTTAAGCATTATCTACCTTTTTGTCTTTCAAACCCATGGTAGAATTATAATTCAACGGGAAAATAAAAACAATGCAAACTTATTGTGGGGGTGAGTTTACTGTCTTTTCCAAACATTTAGCTTCTTTTGGCATCATGCATAGGTTTAGCTGCCCCTATGCTCTTGAGAAAAATAGGGCAGCTTAATGCAAACATAGACATATAATTAAAATGGGGCTAACTCTTTTGGCAACCTCAAGTCTCTCAAATCAATATTGGGGGGATGCTTTCTGCACAATTGTATATCTCATCAATAGACTCCCTACACCTATCCTTGATAATAAATCACCTCTAGAGGTTCTCTTTGGTCATAAACCAAATTACTCACTTCTGAGGATCTTTGGTTGTGCATGTTATCCTTATCTAAGACCCTACAATAATCACAAAATTTAGTATAGGTCTCATCAGTGTGTTTTCTTAGGGTATTCACCTTCTTACAAAGGTTACAAATGCTTATCCCTTACTAGGAAAGTATACATTTTGTAGACATGTAGTGTTTGATGAGCACCTTTTTCCTTTTAAAGTCAATCCAGGTTTCTTACATTCATTCACTTCTATTTCTCCTTCTCCAAGTATTCCTCTTATGTCTCATACTAGCATTAATCAAAGTTCTTTATATGCTAATCCTAATCTATCTTTGTCTACTGATACTACTAACAATTCCCATACACTGCCATCTTGGTCTTTAGTTACTGCAGGTAATGATTCTAGTTCTCCTGACAGTCTGGCAGTGCCTGCTACTAATTTTGTTCAACATCAGCAACATGTTGTTGTTGCAAACACATATCCTATGATTACTAGAGCAAAGGCTGGTATTCATAAGCCTAGAGTATTTCTTGTCATCACAAAACCTAGCTCTGTCAATGAAGGATTTTCCTTTCCAGAATGGCATCAGGCTATGCAAGATGTGTATCAGGCCTTAATACACAATCAAAATTGGTCTCTAGTTGAACTTCCACCTAGAAGATTTGCAATAGGCTGCAAATGAGTATTCAAAATTAAAAGAAATCCTGATGGAAGTGTTCAAAAGTACAAAGCATGTTTGGTGGCAAAAGGTTTTCATCATCGAACTGGATTTGATTTTACTAAGACATTCAGTCTAGTAGTCAAACCAATATCAGTCCAAGTGGTTTTTACTATTGCTATTAGTATAGGCTGGCCAATCGATCAGTTGGATGTGAATAATGTGTTCCTAAATGGTGTGTTAAAGGAAGAAGTTTATATGCAACAGCCTGAAGGTTTTACTCAAGGATCTAGTCATGTTTGTGAATTGCACAAGGCCCTTTATGGACTAAAACAGGCACTTAGGGTCTGGTTTGAAAAACTTACCACAATACTCGCACATCTAGGATTTTAGCCTACTAAATGTGATGTCTCCCTGTTTTTTGAGTTCACATCTCAGGCCACAACTTTTGTCCTTATATATGTTGATGATATTCTTATTACAAGTAGCTGCCCTACTGTAATTCTTGCTCTCATAACTCAACTAAACTCTGCTTTTGCTCTTAAGGATCTTAGTAAGCTAAACTACTTCCTTGGAATAGAAGCAAGATATATTGCAGTTAGTGGAATTCAACTTACTCAAATGAAGTACATCACAGACCTACTATCAAAAGCCAAAATATTGAATGCAAACCCCATGAGAATAGTAATGGCTTTAAGACGAAGGTTGTCTGCTCACGATAGTGTTAAAATGCTGGATGCTAGTCTGTACAAAAGCATTGTAGGTGGTCTGCAGTATGCCACTGTTACAAGACTAGAAATAGCCTTCAGTGTTAATAAGGTTTGTCAATTTTTGCACAATCCTAAAGAATCTCACTAGAAGGCAGTAAAGCGAATCCTAAGGTACCTAAATAGAACTTTAGATTATGGCCTTCATCTCACCAAGTCACCTACTCTTCATCTCACAGCATACTGTGATTCAGATTGGGGTACTGATATAGATGACAGAAGATCAACCATGTTCCTTGGATCTAACTTAGTGTCTTGGACCTCCAAAAAGCAAAATGTAATTTCACAATCCAGTACAAAGCTGAATACAAGAGCATGACTTCTGTAGTTGTTGAGTTTACTTGGTTGCAGTCACTGTTAAGTGAGTTAAAAGTACCAATTGCCAAAGTTCTAGACATATACTATGATAACTTAAGTGTTGTCATGCTAACAGCAAATCCTATTCTTCATTCAAGGACAAAACATTTTGAACTTGATCTCTACTTTGTTAGAGAAAAAGCAATACAGCAGAAGATCAAAGTTTGTCATTTACCCTCTATTGAACAAGTAGCAAATTTGCTTACCAAAGTTGTTTCAAGTTCAACTTTCCTTATGTTTAGACACAAACTCAAAGTTAAAAGTTTTCAGACCTTGAGTTTGAGAGGGGAATGTAAGGGAATAACTAATAATTGATTTAGTTGCAGTTTAGTTAAGTTGTTAGAATAGCTATAAGTTAGTTACTAAGTGCGTGTTTGAAATAGTTGTGAAAACTTGATTATTTCAATAATCAATTATTGTATAAATGTTATAATCAATTATAAGAAAAAAAATTTATATTTGGATATATTAGTTAAAAAGTGATTTTAAGCTAATTTATTTTATTTGGATGGTATAAAAAAGAATCACTTTTATGTATTAAATTACCAAAATAGGTATAAAATAATTTTAAAAAGTATTTAATTGATTAAAAAAGTTATTTATTTGAGGATAAAATGATATTTATATCTCATTGTTGGGAATAATCCTAACAACTTTTTTACAAAATGTTCAACCTTTTGATTTTTCTCCAGCAACTTTTTTCTCCCTAAAATAGTTGTTGATTAGTTCTTTTAAAAAACCCAAACGCGTTGTGTAATTGTCCTAACAGCTTAAATGTTGAAAAAAAGTTGTAACATGCTCTAACTAATGAGATTGCTATTAATAGCAACATGTAACAATTTTCAGATCAAAATCAATTCATTCGATTTCTTCTCTTATATCTCTCTCTTTCTCATGAGTCTATTGTTTCATTCTCTCTCTTGTTCTTGGTGATACCTTTATAAATAATTAGTTTATATAGTTTTAGATAATTTTAATTTTTAATTTTATAGTTTTTTCTTTTAATATTAATTTTTATATGTTTATTTATTTAGATGTTTTATCAACTTATTATTAAGAGTATACTAAGTTGGCTTTTAATGTCAAATTATACTAACAAAATAATCTTAGTTGAATAGATATTACAATGACAAATAAAAAGAAAACTTAATAAAAATTAAAATGATCAATAACAATATAATCAAGTGATATTCAATGCATTTAAATACCTTAACATTTTATGACATATACATTTAGTTTACATAATTTAAGTAGATTAAATAATAACAAATTAGTTAAATCAATCAATTGACATATGACTTCTTAGATTCTTTAATCTTATTCTCTTTCATAAATTCAATCTATTTCAATATGACACAGAACTATACCTTACTTATTATATATGCTACATCAATGTTCTCGTTCAGGTTAATTTCTTTCATTATTTATCTACAAAAATTATCTCAAATCCCGCAAACCATTACTAAAAAAATCAATGAAACCTCAATGTTATATGGTACGAGTTTTCAATTGCTTTTAAAATGATTTTACTAAACAAACTTTATTATAAATCTAAACTTTTTAATTGATTTTATCATGTCTTCTTGTAAAGTTTTTATTTCATATATGTAAATATTAACATATTTTCATTTAAATTTTTCAATATCGGGAAATATAAATATAAAATATTGCTATATATATGAACAAAAAAATTTAAAAAAATACACTTAATAATTTATTAGTTTCCTCAAAATAGATTACATTTAATTAATTTTATTATATTTTCATGCAAAACTTTCATTTTTGTGTAATGTATATATTGAAGTTTTCTAAATAATATAGAATAAATATAGTAATTTAAAAATATTATTAATTAATTTAGGGTGACACTATATATATAGTAAATATGATATCAAATACTTACGAAAATTTTGAAATTTTAAGATCAACTACTAATAAAATTATTAATAATGTGGTATACTAAATATAAGTGAAATTTTTTGAATTTTTTTAATATGAAAATGAATTAATATGCAAAGGTATATATGTCAAGATAATTAATATGTGATTATAAATTTTTATATTTATATATGTGATTAATAATTTAATTTAGACCTAATAATACATATACACTTTCCTTTTAAATTATAATATGAGATATCATATGACAGTTATTAAGATTATGTATTTATCATATATTAAATTTTTAAACATGTTATTCTATATCAAAATGACATATATCAAAATATAAAGATATTTATATTTTCTTTATATATTATTATATGATTCAATGAAAGGAAAAAAAAAAAAGGTTATCCAACTTGTATATTTGGCTCTTTCGAGCCACTAATTGAAGGACGGCATGATGTAGTTTTAATAAAAAAGTTGTATATGTATATCATATGATTTTTTTTTTTTGGTATAAATTTTCAATATTCGAAAGTTATATTGAGTCTTAATTAATATAAAATTAGATTGAGTTAAATCATAAAGATATAAAAAAAATTAATGTTAATTTTTTTATTTATAAAACTCAAATTTAAAATTTTATTTTAAAATATAAATACTAAATTACTTGAAAGAATCAATATATATATATATATATATATATATATATATATATATATATATATATGTACTTTTGATTTAAATATGCATGTATTCTGTGCACTAAACGAACCAGATGAACCATCGCCATTAAGCATTATTTAACCTTATTTTACAAGTGGATTTTGAAGGACAATTGTCACATGAAAATGCAGAGTCTGGCATTCTGTCATTGCATTCTGTCCCTGTATGAATAGAAAGAATAATTAGTTTCACATATATTTATATATGCATTATTTTATATTTATATAATTTTTTTCAATTATAATTAACCTTACTTTATTTTTTACATATATACATTTTAATTATATGACTTTATTAAATTTAAGAGATATAAATCAATTAATGATGTGCAAGTAGTTTTATTCTTATGGAAATGCAAGAAGCTACCGGCATTCAATACTTTCAAGTCATATATCCGTAAATTAATTTAATGCTTTTGTAATTTGTCTTTTGTTTGCTTTTGGGCCTTTGCCGCCGTTTGTTTAAGTAATAATAATAATTTCGTGTACAAATTGCAAGTGGATCAAAGAAAAAAATATTCATAAATAGGTATGATTTATTATAAGTATTTTATTCTATCATTAATATGTATAAAAATACTTTTTAAAGATTGATGTATTTTTATTATTATTGTCATGTGATATACAAATCAACTTATGTGTATCTTAACAAAGTCACTTTTTTAATTTAGTTCAAGAAAAATCATTTTTGAAGTATTATTTGTAGCTTGTCCCATGAAATAAGTGTATAAGTACATTTATTAATACACTTATACACATCATTTTATATTTATAAATTTTTTATCATATAATTACAAGTATTTTATCTTATTTTTTATACATTTATAATCTGATTTTGTCATATATTTTTACATATGAAATAATGTGTTTTTTCTTTTCGTATAAATCTTTTGATATCTAGAAATTGTATTAGATTTTGATTAATTTAAAGATTAATTAAATTATAAATGTATAAAGTTTTTTAGTATTATTTTTTAAAATGAAACATTTTTCATTATAATTAATCAATACAACTTTATACATATTTAATTAATATTAATAAAGTACCTATGATAATGTAAACAGTACTATCACCTAAGAATTTGTTGGGAACCCAAGATGGAGACTTCGATTTTCCGCAAAATCTCATGTGGCTTAGGTCCAAATTATTATATTTTAAAAATAAGAAAAGAACGTTATCGAGTGAATATTTACAAGATTTGGATGATAGCAGAATCAGGAATTTTAAAACAATCCTTGATTTATCGATAAAATCTTCCCCTCGTGGATCGCACGATTAATTAAATAGAGAAATTATTCGTAATGACAGTTGTATTTTTATATTTTAACTTCAGAAATACAAAGTTCGATTCTCGAATATATTCCTAATTAATGAGTGGATAAAATTAATAGATCTTATGAGATTAGGACCTGATTTAGGATTTTTGTTACTTGTGGGTGAGTGTTTTCTCTAATATGGTGAAGATGAGCTTTTTTGAGAATTGTACCTTCTCTTTTTATAATTATTTCATCTCCTTTTATTTTCATTATGAGATTGATAAACATATCAGCCGAGATAACCATCTCAGATTAGGGATTTGATGACATCTTAAAAGTTGATGCAATCTTTAGTATTATGTCTATAACTTTCATGAAACACATAATGTTTAGACTTATCTTTTTGTGTATATTTTCTTAATGGAGGAGATTTTTGCACATCTCTAAATTTTGTGTTAATCACTTCTTTGTAAATTTGAGTCTGAGATATGTTAAGGGGAGTGTAACTTTCATACTTTTCCTTTAATGATGCCCTCGAATTTTGGGTTTGCTGGGGAGCCTGTGCAAGTTTAGGTTTGACATCTTTGCTTTTCTCTAGATGTTTCTTGGCTTGGATAATGTCATCCACATTAATATATTTGTTAGTTCTAGTCCGGAACTCGTCCATCATTTTTGGCTCTTTTCTAGCTAGTGAAAAGAAAAATGCCACAAGGCATAGGTCTTCCCTCATGTGATGTAGGCCGAGTCTTTCATTACAGTCACGAATATTTATTATTTCTTTATTGAATTGGGATATGTAATCTCAGAGAGACTTCTTTTTTCCTTGCTTAATATGGGAGAGACATGAAATAAATTTTTGCTGCACCTTACTAGTGGTGAAGTGCAGCAAAAATCTCGAGAACAAGTCTTCTCAATCAACAAAGGATTTAGGAGCTAGGGTGGTGAACCATCTTAGGGTGGCTTTTTTCAAGAAACGTGAAAAAGCAAGGCACATGAGTGGATCATTCCTTCCAGCGAACAATAAAGCAGAAACATAAGCATATAGATGCTCTTGAGGATCTAGTAGGCCATCAATTCATCAAAGAAAAGTTGATTCTGCTTAACCAACTTTCTTCGTCCTTGATCTTGTTCTCTATTTTCTCATACCAAGTTCTTAACTCTTTGCCTGAGTTTCGTAATCCTTGAATTTTTTGGATTACGACCTCCGTCATGGGCTGGCTCTCTCTTGTTGTCGCGATTCCTGTGGGGAACCTAATTTTCATCCTCTCTTTCCTAGTTAACAGCTCTTTCCAAGTTATGAATGGGTCCGCCCTGAAGTCTAACCAGGGAGATTAGTTCTTCCTGATAGCTTTGGGAGATGTGATTCGCCTTGCTGGGAGTGATCTCCATCGTTGTTCTCCTGTGCTCTTAGACCCTGCAACGTTGATACCCACTGTCTGGCCTCTCCTAAGGGAGCTCCAGGTGGACCAAGTCGTTATGTCACCGGAATGCGCCGTGGCTGAGGGGAGAGGTCTTTACTAGTATACGAAATCTCTTTTCCATCTCACATGGGTTCTGGTTGGGCAACAATTGGATCTTAGATTAGAGCGGAGGCTGGACTGCGACTAGAGGATGGTTGATTTTAAGTGGCAGAAGCGTGGTTTCGCTTGGTAATGACTATGATGGTGGTGATGGGAATCACAATTTATCGCTTTCCACAGAAGACACTAATATTCTAAATAGGTTTCAGGGAATCACCTGAAAAAAGTTGATGAAGGTAGTTGTCTCCGATATACAGTGGTTGCGACAGTGGTGTGACGAGTGAGTACTTGTAAATGGTAATCCGACGTTCAAGTTAGACCGTGTACAATATGGGTAGTGTTTGGAATTATATGCATATGTTTACTACCTTGCGTAGTATTTATAAGAGCACCTTGATAAATAAGGCCATGTTTAAATATGCATTAATGGATATTAAATGCGGTTAATTAAGATAAGAATTTAATAAGATTATTATCATTTATAACTAATTCTTATATTTATAAGCGCTTTATGATAGATTTATTCCTTATAAATAAATATATTTACTTATTTAATAACACTCATAAATATCTAAGATCTAATTTTAACAAATTAAATTACTCCTAAACTGCTAACTTGAATCTAAATAAAAACAAACATAATAAATATATATATTTTTTATCTAGTTTCAAAGTCAATTAGACAAGAACATTATATATATAGTATATTAATTTTTTTTTAAAAAAGCCGAATACTACTTCCCAATCTCATCACAGCCTTACATATAATCATCGGCGGGTATTACTATGCATCCTGTCAAGTTTGAAGGTATCATACACCTAAATTTTTATCTGTAACAACAGTTTTTTGTTTACAGGTTGCCTCTCTCTTTCTCTCTTTTTAGTTTATTTTTTTCAGTGCACCAGTGGTGACACTTTGTTGGTTCTTGGTAACCTCCACCTGGTGGTGGTACTTACCACTTATGGTCGCCGGCCATTCTATTGCCACCGCAGCTACCCACTTCTGGCTAACAACTGTTCACTTTTTTTCAAATTATACAACTATATAAATAATAACAGTTAAAATTATATCAGTCTTTATATTTTTTCATAAATAACTATGCATATTGAATTTTTTTTCTAAAATTATAGCTATTAAAAAATTTTATAAATTTTAACTGATAATATTTATACTGATTATATAATTTAAAAAAAAAAAATTAAAGGTGATCGATTTTCCTAAAATTATAACGTGTTTATTAAAAAATCTTATAAATTTTAACGATAATATTTATATAGTTATACAACTTAAAAAAAACAAGTACAAGTGGCTGGTGGTGACTGACAAGTAGTATACAATAGTCTACCAACCAATGACAGTAATAGTAGTAATATGTAAAAATAATATAAACTTCAAAAAAATCTAAAAAAAATAAAATTTGCTTAACAAATTTTCTGTAATTGATTTAAACTATTAATTTATTTTATAAATAAATTAATAACTTAAATAACAAGGTATATTATACACCTTTAAAATGAAGGTATATATTAAAAATGGCCATAATCGTCGGCAAACTCTAAAGATACGAGCATTTTTGTCATCTATAATTCAGGATGTGAGAAAAAGAAATATTTATAGTTGCTAAATAATTGAATAATTGGAATATTACAATGTACCCGATGCAAGACTTCATTTTTTTTTAAGAAAAAATATTTTAGAGCATATATATGCATAGTTTAGTTGTTTTAAAAAAAAAAAATTTCTGGTCCATAATACTTGTTGACTCATAGGATTGACCGTTACAGTACGCAGGAAGGAAGAGTACTAAACAATCAACAGCCATTACAATAGGGAGGAAGAGTACCAAATAAGGAACAATTTTCTCTATACATACATAGATACCTGAAGCAGTGAGCCAGACAGAGAAACGAGTGGAGGACTCAGGAGGATTGAGAAGAAGAAGATGGTGCATCTACCTGACGAATTGATAATTCCAATTATTTTGAGGTTGCCGGTCAAGTCTCTTTTACGTTTCAGGTGTGTGTCTAAGTCATGGCTTTCTCTCATATCTGATCCTCATTTTGCAAGATCGCATTTTGAACTAGCTGCTGCACGCACTTATAGACTTGTGTACTTACCAGCTTCTGAAAATGCTTCTCAAACTCGATCCATTGACTTTGATGCATCCCTTTATGATGATTCTGCTTCTGCTGCACTAAACCTTAATTTTCTGCCCCCCACGTCTTGTTCTCTTGATCAAATTATAGGTTCCTGCAGAGGGTTTCTACTCTTGTATTATTGTTCAAATCTCTACTTGTGGAATCCATCAACCAGTGTCCACAAATCACTATCATTATCTCCTATTGCGTCCAATGTGAATGTCGTCTTTTTCACATTTCTCTATGGTTTTGGGTACGACCCATCAACAGATGACTACTTGGTGGTTCTTGCGTCCTACGACCCCGCAGCTGATTTGGAAGCCTACTTTGAGCTTTTCTCCTTGAGAGCTAATGCGTGGAAAAAAATTGAGGGTACCCATTTGCCCTATATGAACGCCTCTGATGATCCCAGAGCCGGGTCGCTCTTGAATGGGGCTATTCATTGGTTGGCTTTTCGTTATGATGTTTCGGTGAATGTTATTGTTGCCTTTGATTTAACGGAAAGGAGTTTTTCAGAGGTACCTCTGCCAGATGATTTCTACTATGACTTTACATTTTGTGATTTGTCAGTACTTGGTGGATTTCTCAGTCTATGTATTATAGGGGAAGATACAGCTGATATATGGGTGATGGAAGAATACAAAGTGCAGTCATCTTGGACTAAGTCTGTTGTTGTGCCCATTGATGACATTCCTACCCAATACTTTTCCCCAATATGTTCCACTAAAAGTGGTGATATTGTTGGAATATATGGCAGCACAGGATTAGTGAAATGCAATGCTAAAGGACAGCTGTTAGAGCATCGCTCATATTGTGATGGTCCACATGCGTGTGAAGCGGCTATGTATATAGAGTCTCTACTTTCACTCCCTGGTGACAGTGGGCAAGCTGGAGAAGATGATTGACAATAAGTAATAACAAACAAGAAGAAGGATTAGGTTGTGAAATATTCTCCGATACCATTTTAATACAAGCATGAAAAGTAATAGGCAGAATGATGAAACTGCTAGAATACAATGTCATATTTTCTCCTAAATAATAAAATATTGTTCCGCCAAAGATCAAGTGTCTGTTTTGGTGACAATTTCACCCAGGTTGGAGTGTAATTAGGTGTCAGAGCAGAGGTTAAGAAATGCTAGTGGGAGTTAGTACATGCATTTTAGCATCTTTATCTTAGTTTCATCTTGATGTTATTACTGTGTTAATGTTAACATTTTGTTTACTTTCACTCTTTTACAAAGTTTTCAGCTTTAAGTGCTAATACTGAATTTATTGCATTGCTAGGATGATATGGATTCAAATTTTAAATTGGTATAATCAATTGACAGTTGACACTATTGACATGAAATGGATGCAATGTTAATATTAATGGTGATATCCAATTTACTTTATCGCTACATGTTATGAAGTCAATATTATCAATCTTGGCTTCCTGAATATTTTTATTTTTATATGGGTGTCTTGATTAACGCACAAATTATCGTTTCCTTGATGAAAATATATTTTATCAATACTCTTTTACTCCATGTCAACCATGAATTGACATGAATATGAAGTAGCCAAGTAGTGCACTAGAAAGGCCAGAATTACTGAACGTACCACAGTAAGTTGAAATGTTAGGTTGAACAAGAGTACTAATCAATAAATTTAAAGTAATGTGGTTAATCTTCTGCCTTTTCTAATGATTAATTTATTAAAGAATATGAAAATTTGTGGTCTGACTATATGTCTTTAGGTATTGACTAATGATTAATTTATTTGAAAATTTGTGGTCTGACTATATGTCTTTAGGGAAAGGTTAAAGAATATGAAAATTTGTGGTCTGACTATATGTCTTTAGGGAAAGGTTATTATGTGAGTTCCTGTCAAATGAAGTTGTTGATTCATGCAACTGACAATAAGGATAACGACATTGAATATGATTGATCTCAGCAACTTAACATTGCTATTGTTTTGAATTGAAGATAACAGCAGGAATAGAGATAAGAACAAGGACACTGTGATGTGGTACGTACTGGGAATTCATCATATTCCATGCCATAATACTTCCCGATAATGTCATTGTTGAGCACTGCATTTGAGCTGAGGCCAACCAATTTCTTTGAGAGGAATCCGGTCCTTAAAATCCTCTTCAGAGGATGTTAAATGGCCAGGCTGCCCCAAGTAAAAGTGTAAAACTACCCGTGCAGTTGATCTGCATTAGCATGCTACAACTGCAACCTCATTGTTTTTGAGAAAAGTTTAAAATATTGTTTGTTTATTATGTGGGAAAAAATGGAGTGACTCAATAAGTATATAAACTCTATCCGAAAGATTGAAGCAGACGATGTGAGATTTTAACATTGTTTTCAAGCTTCTGTTCCATTATACTGCTACAGTTGCGGGGTATATGACCAGAGATCATTCCCTCGCTCATCTCATTGTTGACTATGATTCACAATGTGCTCTTCATCTGATAGCTTGGCTGCCCTTGATGCACCTGCGAGCACTTGCGGAGCCTGAATTTCTCATAATCATGTCTGCTTTCTTTGGCATTCTTTCGATTATTCAGCCCTGTTTGGTTGATGAGAAAAGGAAGGAAAAAAAACACTCACAATTTCGTTTGGAATATTTTGACCATTCAGTAATCAATTAGTCATCAATAGTTTAGTTTTTTCTTTTTCCCCTTCTATACCATGGAAACAATATAACTATTGCGTAGTTTGTTGGAGAGGTACATGATTTTCATTGCGTAGTTTGAGGGAACTGCTTTCCCTTATATAAATTTCATGGATGTACTCAGAACCAGCTCCCTGTTGAATGTGGTTTATGTATTGTATGGCTTTCCAGCTTGATGTTGCAGTTGTTCTTTCCTTTGATTTGAACAGAAGTAGCATCGTGTTGTTTTTTATCCTTAATTGCTTCAACTGAACAAACTTAAATAACGACACGAACGAAAACATTGCTTGGGATTATCCTCCTATGTGGTGTGTTATCACAGATTGTACAGGGAAAAAAAAGCAGTAATCAATTATGCTATTATTTGATAATTACATTTTTTAAACAACTTTTTTTGGTATTAAAAACAATTTTTATTCATAGTGGAATATTCCCATTAGCACCTCTCACTGAACATCTAAAATGAAGTGATGGTTTTGTAAGCCATTAAAATTTTTTTGAGGTGGTGCTGAGTATGTTTGACTAACAATCATCATCAGACTATGATTTCTAACAAGCAATCATCACTTCAATTTTGTGATAATCATGTAATGGATCAACCAATAGGTTAAAACAAGTAAACAAGCTGCAGAATTACATGAGGACCAAAGAGATTGAAAATGATGCTATATGGAAATTTTGTGAAAGCAAATTCTAGATTGAATTTTTCTCATTCTTGCTTTGTTGTTTGCTCATAGGATTTTTGAGCTTATCCAGAGAAGAAAAAGGTTAAACAAATGAATAAAATAAATAAATGAAATCTGAAAGGATGCTGTGGTGGCAGCAGTTGCACAACTGTGTGGGGCTCATTGATATTGATAATAATATAATATCAATCTTCATCATCTAGTCGATGAAGCTGAAGCTGAAGCTGGAGTGTGAGTGGCAGTGGTAGAAGAAAAGACAGACTCCCTCACCGCCAATGAAAATCGCAGCAAATTCAGGTGATAAGATGAACTCATCATCGTAGAAATCCTCACAAAATAGGTGCTGCTGTTGATCAGCTGCGTATGCAATTGTAGCTTGTAAGTCATGGGAAATCCTTTGTTCTCTGTCCTTACTTCATCAAGCAGCTGCTTAACATGTCTACAAATATAATGTACACCAAGTTAAAACTTTAATAATAATTATTGCACAAATTTACGCTAAGAGTCATTTGTTATGAAAAATAAGATAAGATCATATACTATTAGGTCTGATAATATAAAATTTAATAGTATAAAATTTAATATGTAATGGTTAAGGATATTAAGGTGTTTAAAATTGTAATAAAAAAGTTTTTATAACAGCTTATATATCAAAATATAATTAGATTTAATTATACCTCTCAAAGCTTAATTAAGTTATTTATTATTTTAATTTATAAGAAAGATTTGATAAATAAATTTATACAATATAATATTTTAACTAAATTCAAATAACTAATTAAATTATAATATATTATATTAACATATCCTATCTAACTTAATTTTTATGTTATATTTTTAAATGTTCAAATTATACACATGTTTTACATAAAAAGATACAGCATGCTAAATTAATCTTTTAAGACAATTTATTTTTGCTCCTCGAAACTTTTTAGCCTCTTTTTTTTTCCCCTCTGGACAAACTGTAGTGTCTTTTTTTTTAAAAAAAAAAATATTGTAGCGTCTTTATATAACATTACAACTACAACTTGCCGTAGAATTATTCCAAATACCACATTTTGACTTTTATTATCAGTTTTTTTATTTTTGATAAATAGTTGAAGGGACTAGCTTTTTTTACAGATTAGGAGATAGAAATCAAATCCTAAACCTCCATCTTTAGTAGGGGCTAAGAAAGAGCATTTGAGCCACACCTTTTAACGTTTATTATCAGATGCTTTAGTGGCTTTACTAAGCCATAACATTATAGCCACAACCTTTTGACTTTTATTATCAGTTGCTTTAGTGGCTTTACAAAGCCATAACATAATCATCTCTGAGATCTACCTATCATGTGATTCCAAAATCCAAATCAAACGCATCTTTTCAGCAACTCACGAGTTGAGTAATATATAATAAGCAATAATGAGTTCACTTAAAACCGGTTTTAGCAGGAAATTATTGAGCCAAGTAAAGAAATATCTTACTGTAACAATATATATATATATATACACATTAAATATAAGAGTGAATGGTGTCGTGGTATGACTGGCGCGCAATCATATATCATATTGATCTATTATTAATGTTGATCGGCCACCAGATGAAGATCTCAAAGTGAGAGGAGAGGAGAGAAAGAAAATGACACCACCACCACCACCACCTTCTTCAATTCAACAGCAACATCGCAAGAATCAAGCTATGTCTGAGTCTGGAGTGGCAGCACCACCGCTTAAAAGCAACGCAGTACCTGTTGGTTCAGTTCCACTACCCTTCCTCCCTGATCAACTCGTGTTAGAGATTCTGTCAAGGCTCCCCGTGAGGTCTCTGCTGCAATTCAGGTGCGTATGTAAGTCCTGGATGTATCTGATTTCTGATCCATACTTGGTGAAAAAGCACCTTCACTTGTCAACTCTATGTACCAACTTAACACACCATAGGATCATACTAAGTGCCACAACCGCTGAGTTCCACCACAAGTCTTGCTTTGTGAGCTCTTTGTTCAACAACCCATCAACCATTTGTGAGGACCTTAACTACCCAGTGAAGAACAAGTACCGCCATGATGGAATTGTTGGTTCTTGCAATGGGTTGCTCTGCTTTGCCATTAAAGGAGACTCTGTACTTCTCTGGAACCCATCTACTAGAGTCTCCAGCAAATCTCCACCTTTGGGGAATAATTGGAGGCCCGGGTGTTATACTGATTTTGGGCTTGGTTATGATCAAAAGAATGATGATTACAAGGTAGTGGCTGTGTTTTGTGACCCTAATGTGTTTTTCAGTGAAACAAAAGTAAAGGTCTATAGTATGGCCACCAATTCTTGGAGAAAGATTCAGGATTTCCCTCATGGTGTCACACCTTACCAAAATTCTGGGAAATTCGTGAATGGCACTTTCAATTGGGCGGCAAATTATTCTGTTGGTTCGAGTTCTTCATGGATTATTGTTTCTTTGGATCTACACATGGAAACATACAAGCAAGTTCTGCCACCTGATTATGAGAAGGAAGAATGTTCCACCCCTACGTTAGGTGTTTTAAGAGGATGTCTGTGCTTGAATTATGATCACAAAAGAACCGATTTTGTTGTGTGGCTAATGAAGGACTATGGAGTAAGAGAGTCTTGGGTAAAATTGGTAACCATTCCTTATTTGCCTAATCCTGAAGATTTTTCATATTCAGGGCCATATTGCATCTCACAGAGTGGTGAAATCCTGTTAATGTTTGAGTTTGACTTAATTCTGTATGACCCAAGGGACCACTCATTCAAGTATCCTAGAATTGAAAGTGGGAAGGGTTGGTTTGATGCAGAGGTCTACGTTGAAACCCTGGTTTCACCAATGAAGCATTAAGATTGGGGGGCTGCGTCAAGGCAAGTTTATGTGAGAATAAAAGGTTTAAAGTGAGTTAAATCCTTACTGATTCTATCTACATTCATGTAGTTTTGACAGTAGATGTGTTGATATGTGCTAACTGAGAGCCATAGCATTGTATATATGTTAATATTTGATAAAACTTATGTGTAATATTATATGCATAACTGAGAGGCAAAGCAGTTTATAGATGTTAATGTTTGATGAAACTCAATTATATGTGGTTGTAAGGTGATGTATCTCTCAGTGATGGACAAAATTTACAGCTTCAACTCTTTTTGTTCTGTATTACTATTTGTTAGCATTATTATGGGAAGAATGAGATTTTCCACTGTGAAAAAAAGTCTATGCTTTCTTGTATTATAGTATGAAGCATATGGTTAGTGACTCATCTTCAATTCCTTTGCATTTCTTCAAGAAGAATCAGGACTTTTCTCAAGTTAAAAGATAAGTAATGAACTAATTTTGAAGAAAAAGACACATTCTGTTAGTGAAGGGAAAAAAGGAACAATTTCACATCTTTGGTGGGTTATATTCCAAACCACATTCTATAGAACAACAACAACAACAACCAATCATTTTTCCATTAGGTGGAGTCAGCTACATGAATCAAACGACGTCATTGTATCCTATTATAAATCAAGTCTTTAGAAATGTCATTCTATTGTGCATAGAACATAAGCAAAACGATATGCTTGACCTTAGACAAAAGCTGATGATGGTGTAAAGTTAAAAGCTTAGGAACCAGGTTCTCTACACAACACTGGAAGTCAAATTCAAATAGCAATGACAGTGCCCAAGGTAGGAACCGCTGCACAAGAAAAAATCATTTGTTGTAAGATTAATTAAATAAATACGTAAGACACTTCGGTTTTATAGGATCTTGCCACATGAAGGAGGTGCCAGCTCAAATTCTCTTATTCTTGAAGCAGTTCCATGAACTCCAAAACTTTATATAAATAAATGCCAATTTTCTGCCCAAATTCACAGAAGTTAAACAATCTTTGTCTAGTAACCGAAATATTCTTAAGTAGATTATCTGGTTAAGTGGATTCAACAATCTTGAGCTTATATATATTTTGTACGACCAATCTTACATAAAATTTAACTAGTGTCATTATACAAAATAAATTTGAATTGATTGGTAAGTAGTGTTCTATCCTCCTAACATATTCTTCATTCTCCTAATTGCTTAAAAAAGAAAGAATTATTACATAAAAATATTTAATATATTGAAAACTCAAAAAATATTTAATAATTTCTTTTTTAAGTATTTATGAAGATTTATTAGGAGCATATAAAACTATTCCTATCTTAACTAGACAAGTTTTCTCACATTTAAAAGTTATAAAAATGTTAAGAAGAAGTAGAGATGTGTTTACTTAATGCAACATAATACAATCTTTGTTTTTTCGGTTGTGTGTACTAAGGAAGAGAAGAGCTATATAGGCTAGCCTTTGAAGAAAGGTTAAACTAAACCATTAACGCCTAAAGTTTTACTTGATTTGGATTTTAGTTCTTGTAATTTATTTTTTTGAATATTAGTCTTATATTTTCACTTTTTTAAATTTTGGTATCTATTGTTATGATATTAGTCCTTATATTTTTTATTCATTTAAGTTTTAATTCTTATAGTTTATATTTGTTAAGATATTGACCTCTATTTTCTATTAAAAATTGGTTCTTGCCATTTTAAATTATTGATATTAAGGAACCAAGATTTAAATTAATGAAATTATAAAGATCAAAATCTAAAAAATAAATAAATTACAGTAAACAAAATCGAAATAAAATAAAACAGTAGAGACTAATTGTTTAATTTAAACTTTAAAAAAAATGAACAGATTTTCTCAGTCATATATCTTGATGATTCTAAAATTCTTTTTAGTTTAATAGTTTAGATAAAAACTCCACTCGATGTATCTGTTATAAAATATACTGCTTACAGCCTTACAAGAATCAAGAGTCAAACGTGAAGTCTAACTCACTCATAATACGTATGATACGAATAGATAATTTCATTGAAAATAAAATTTAAAATCGTCGCATGGCAGAGTATAAAAGTTGATGACTGCATGTGAATACAAAAATAATAATTAAACTTTCGGCTTACAATACAAACTTGAGTTTAAAATAACTTTTATATACTATAATACTATATAAAGATGGATAGAATCTACGTCTTGAATTGAGATTGGGACGTTTTCAAAGAAGAATGAAGATTGAAGACTTTTCTAAAGTTAAAAAATAAAATAAAATTGTTATAATAAAAAATATAAAAATGTATCAACTAATTAATTAAAAGGCAACTTTACCAATTGCTAACCTAACCCATTCCATTGCCCATAAACTGAAATAAAAAGCTACGAACTTTGTTCTCCAACTTTTTAGAAATAAGTTATTGGGTTTAGGATTTCTTGCCTGCACTCAACCACTCAAATTTTAGTCCCAAATTTCCATTCTCCAAGAGGCATTTGTCCATAGCCAAAATAAAACAAAATGACTAAGTGAGACATTTGCCCCCTTAGAACTTAGAAGAGTAGAACGCCGAAGCAGCTCATGATGAATATGATGAGATCAGTAGTGCTAGCTGAGAATTACTCCGTTATTTAACAGATGAAATCATTTATGTATATGGGACTTGGATAAAATTTATGTGGACCCAACAGCTGTGGACGAATCTAACCATTTCCATTGCAGCTTCACGTGAGTTTGTTGCTTCTCGTTGGCTAGCGATCAATATCATCCATTCCATTGGCACCGTCTACATAAAGAAAACAGAGGGCCGCAAGAAGACAACACTAAGAAAGATAATCGGTGGTGCAGAGTGGGGATTTTATGTATTCCGTCCTCTATCTGAGGGGAGGTTGTCAAAGAATCTTAGGTCGGTAGTTCGATAGTTGGAAATGGGGTCAAATGTTTGCAAAGACACTTCGATCGATCAATCTTATAATCAAGACCATGATGAAGACAAAGGTAGAAAAAAATGAACATATTTGGCCTAAGCTATCAGGCTGGTTTATATAAAGATCCAGATGATTGACTCTCGAATACCTTCCATTTAGGTTATTTAGGATTTTGAATGTTATGTCTAGTCATTATGGCGTAAAGTCGTTATGTCTAGTTATTATGACACGAGACGTTATGTCTGATTATTATGACACGAGACGTTATATCTGGTCATTATGACGCAAGACCATTATGTTTGTTGATATGTTGTATTAAGCATATGTTTGTTGAGTCGTTACCCATTCGGGTATAGACTGGTCGAACCTTGCAGAAATGGGCCTAGCTTATGGCCGGATGCTAATTGGGCCAATACGGTCCACAGTCTCCCAGTTTGGTCATCTGTGAAGATGAGTTGAGCTTATAAGTGACCGAATGTCAATTGCGCCAAGACGATCCACAGTCCCCTAGCTTGGACAATTAATGATGATAGTCCAAGCTTGTATTATTAATTTTTATTCTTATCCAAGCTTATGAATTTGGACGATGTGTTTTGATGATCGTTTGGGAGAGCTCAGAGTTTGCAAAGAAATAGTTGGCGGTCGATTTGTTGATCCTTCTGAAAAGGATGATGAAGCTGATGCAATAACCGATGATCAAGATAGGGCATGAAAACTTTGTTAGACTTGATGTATGCATACTTATATATATATATATATATATGTATGTGTGTGTATATATATATGTATACACTTATATATATATATATATACATATGTGTGTATGTGTGTGTGTGTGTGTGTGTGTGTGTGTGTGTGTGTGTGTGTGTGCGCTCTATTTTGAATAGCAAACTGTGCTTCTTTTTGGTAAACTTAGACTTTATTTTTCATGTCTTCACAAACCAATTCTGAATGTAATGGTGAAGTTGTGAATACGTCTTTATCAAATTTTCAATTCAACAGCAAATGCTGAGTAGTTAGTAGTTTTTGAGCATTTCTCTCGGAAAAAATAATGATATTGGGGATCAATTTTGACTCCAAAAAAACAATGATCTTGGGGCTAACCTCACCATGACCTCAGATATTTACCGAGGTTTGTCCATAAGCTCGAATATTTACTGAGCTTTGAATTCAACAGTGAATGCTGAGTAATTACATAGTTTCTGAGCATTTCTCAATAAGTTTGACTAAAATAAAAAATAAAAAAGATCTCGAGGCTGACCTTGCCATGACCTTGGATATTTATCGAGCTTTGTCCATGACCTTAGATATTTATTGAGTTTTGTCCATGACCTCGGATATTTACCAAGTTTGTCTTTGAAAGAATCATGATCTCACAATGACCTCAACTTTTATCGAGCCTTTTGTGGCCTTAGATCTTTACCAAGTCCGAGCCTTTTTTGTGACCTTGGATCTTTACCAAGTCCTCGGAACTTTACCGAGCTTGAATCCTCAGAACATTACCGAGTCTGTCTCTGACCTCGGATATTTACCAAGTCCTTGGAACTTTACCGAGCCTGCCTTTGACCTCAGATCTTTACCGAGTCCTCAGAACTTTACCGAGCCTATCTTCAAAGGAACCTTAGATCTTTACCGAGCTTGTTTTGATCCTGTCATGTGAGTATTTCTAATAACAATATGCAATTTAAATAAACATAACTAGATTTTCAAGCAATTAAAATAAACATAACTAGATTTTCATACCTCAGTAAGGTTGGTTGTATTTAACCTATGTAAATAAAATCCATACACTTATAGCTTAAAAAGTTCAAAGTAAAATAATGAATATATAAAATTGTAGAATTTAATGTTATACAATAAACAACAATAAATTAAGATGAATGACAATAAATAGAGATTAAAACCATGAGAAATAACAATTAAAGTAATATGACATTATAATTCAATTTAATGTTATGCAATTATTAATTGATAAATTAATGACAATAAATATGAATTAAAGCAATTAAAGCAATGTGATATTATATTTAATGTTTTGTAATTATTAATTTATAAATTAATGACAATAAATAGAAATTTAAACAATTAAAGCGACAATTAAAGCAATGTTATAATCAATTTAATGTTATGTAATTATTAATTAATAAATTAATGACAATAAATAAAAATTAAAACAACTAAAATGATAATTAAATCAATTAATAGTGACCAGTGTAAATTTTCTCAATTAAATGAAATAAATACTTATAAATGTTTTATCATATAACGGCTATTATTAGTGTCATAAAGGAGGAAAACCAATAAAATTTTAACTAATAACAATAATATAATAAAAATAAATAAGTTGGTGAATCATCTTAGAAAGAACACTTATCTCAAAAACAATAATTGGCAATCGCAAACAGATTCTTGTAAAGAAATTTTCATTCATATTGAAACTAACAAGAATTCTAGAACTACGGACAAAAGCATATGTGAGATGAATTATGCAATTAAATAACCACTTAATATATGAGAAACATGTCTATTTTTTATAAACCTCAACCCTTGCAATGAAGAAAAAATCAAAAATCAAAATAAAATAAAAGACTAGAAATAGATTAAGTATGCATTTGTCAAGGATACAACCCATAACAGTATGGAGCTCGTTTTCAAGGCACCTAAGAAATCGACTGTGGATATTAAGAAACTAAATGTGTCGAGGCTTGTTTCGTGGTGATCCGCAAGTGCACGAGTTGACAAGTAATATATGAGAGTTAGAGTATTGTGTCCCAAGGGATTGACAATTAGAGAAATGTTAAACTTAACTAATTTCCTCAAATTCTTATCAAGTAATCGAATTGTGAGAGTGGTTTGTAATTAAAATAACAAATTAAAATAAACAGAACAAGAACGCACCAAATACCCAATACACAAGAGAAAGATGAGAATGATTAAGGCCTAGGAGTCACTATTCACTTGCTACTTCAATGAATAACTTGTAATTCACAAGCATCTAACAATGAGTTGGCTTTGTTAGCTAAAACAAGTAATAGATAAAAGCCTATGTCTAGGACAATTATCCATGTGAAACCTAGTTAATCCACTATGTATCCATATGAATTAGCATAAGAATCACTCATTGAGATCAATTATCAAACACTTACTATGCATGATTAATGGGTATGTGTCCATCCCATTAGCTAATCAACACATTCAATCCAATAGAATGTAATTGAACATACATCAACCATACTATATCCATATTCACAACACCATATTTCTAGTTCAATTGGAATACTAAAATCATGCAATTGATAGCCAATCAATAACAAGCATTAAGCATAGATATGGAAGAACAAAACCAATTTCATTGATAGAAACCCAACAAATTTACAAGATATTCAAATCCATAGCAAGATCCTAGAGAGCTCCTAGATTAGGGTTTAGTTACACATCATGAAAGAAGAGAAAAATAATGGAGTCATGAAACCCGTCAAATTACAAATCAAGAGAGAAAAGAGAAAGAATGAACAAGAATGGTGAGAATCTAATGCTTGATCTTCCTCCTTGATCTTGATTCTTCACTTGAATCACCTCAATCTTCCAAGGTATTCTCCTCCTCTCCCTTTCTCTATGAAGTTCGTGCTTGGTCAAAAACAGAAGATCATATTCAAGTCCCAAAAATCAGATATTAAAGGCTAATTTTGTAGAGCAGGATTTTTCCTACGCCTAGGCGTGGTTATGAAACACGTGCTGTCAGGTGCTGGCCACGCCTAGGCGTGAGTGTCTCTCTCTGAAATTCCTGAAAACCTGAGAGTGCCACGCCTAGGCTTGACTTTTACACGCCTAGGCGTGGGTTTGTCAAGCCTAGGCATAGGTTGACAGCAACTTCTCCTTTCTTGATTTCTTCCAAATTTGAGCTCCTTTTTGCTTTTTACATCCCTTCCAAGGTCTTTCCTTCTTGAATACCTGCATCAAGATAATGCCAAAGTCCATCAAATCATGATCAATCCAAATTCTTTAAAGAAAATCCTCAAAGATTCAATTCTCAATCATTTGAATTAACACGCCTAAATCATTAAAGACATACATGAATTGAACCTTTGGCCTATAAAACATAAGGATAGCATACTCATATACACTCAAATTCATGTGAAATAACTTCATTTCCTAAAGTTATCACACCCCCAAACCTAAAAAATTTTCTAGTCCTCGAGCAAACTAAGCTAAGCAAGAGAAGAATGAATACAATTCAATATAAAAATCATGGAGCACATTGAACTAGAACATAGCCAACTTTCAATCATCATTTATACCCTCAGAAATCACTTCTCAACCTCTCAACAAGGTCCACACATGCAAGAAAAATTTCAATTGTCATGATTACCCTTGAATGCAATTTTTGTCCATGAATGATTTCCCAAACTCATGTAGTTGTAGTATAGTGGTGAGTATTCCCGCCGGTCATGCGGGTGACCCGGGTTCGATCCCTGACAATGGCGCCAAAAACTTGTTTCGTGGTGATCCGCAAGTGCACGGGTCGACAAGTAATATATGAGAGTTAGAGTATCATGTCCCAAGGGATTAACAATTAGAGAAATGCTAAACTTAACTAATTTTCTCAAATTCTTATCCAAGTAATCGAATTGTGAGAGTGGTTTGCAATTAAAATAACAAATTAAAAGAAACAGAACAAGAATGCACTAAACACCGAATACACAAGAGAAATATGAGAATGATTAAAGCCTAGGGGTCCCTATTCACTTGCTACTTCAATGAATAACTTGCAATTCACAAGCATCTAACAATGAGTTGGTTTTGTTAGCTAAAACAAGCAATAGATAAAAGCCTATGTTTATGACAATTACCCATGTGAAACCTAGTTAATCCACTATGTGTCCATTTGAATTAGCATAAAAATCACTCATTGAGACCAATTATCAAACACTTGCTATGCATGACTAATGGGTATGTGTCCATCCCATTAGTTAATCAACACATTCAATCCAATAGAATGTAATTGAACATACATCGACCATACTATATCCATATTTACAACACCATATTTCTAGTTCAATTGGAATACTAAAATCATGCAATTGATTACCAATCAATAACAAGCATTAAGCATAGATATAGAAGAACAAAACCAATTTCATTGATAGAAACCCAACAAATTTACAAGATATTCAAATCCATAGCAAGATCCTAAAGAGCCCCTAGATTAGGGTTTAGTTACACATCATGAAAGAAGAGAAAACTAATGGAGTCATGAAACCCATCAAATTACAAATCAAGAAAGAAAAGGGAAAGAATGAACAAGAATGGTGAGAATCCAATACTTGATCTTCCTCCTTGATCTTGATTCTTCACTTGAATCACCTCAATCTTCCAAGGTATTCTCCGGTTTTCCCTTTCTCTATGAAGTTCGTGCTTGGTCAAAAACAGAAGAACACATTCAAGTCTCAAAAATCAGATATTAAAAGCTAATTTCACGGATCAGGATTTTTTCCACGCCTAGGCGTGGTTATGAAACACGTGCTGTCAGGTGCTAGTCACGCCTAGGCGTGACTTTTCCATGCCTAAGCATAAGTGTCTTTTTCTGAAATTCCTGAAAACTTGAGAGTGACACTCCTAAGCTTGGCTTTTCCATGCCTAGGCGTGGTTTTGTCAAGCCTAGGCTTGGGTTGGCAGCAACTTCTCCTTTCTTGCTTTCTTCCAAATTTGAGCTCTTTTTCACTTTTCTTATCCCTTCCAATGTCTTTTCTTCTTGAATACCTGCATCAAGACAATGCTGAAGTCCATCAAATCATGATCAATCCAAATTCTTTAACTAATATCTTTAAAGATTCAATTCTCAATCATTTGAATTAATAAGCTTAAATCATTAAAGACATGCATGAATTGAACCTTTGGCCTATAAAACTTAAGGATAGCATGCTCATATACATTCAGATTCATGTGAAATAACTTTATTTCCTAAAGTTATCAAGGCCTTGCACAGGCAGAGTGAGAGGCTTTCGGGAGCCATTGATAACTACACAGAATGCAGTTATTTGTACCCTATTTTTGTGCTAGAATGAATGTTTAGTCCTTGTTTAAATACATATTTAGAGGGTTTTGTGCTTATATTTCTTATATTCTGATTCTGAGCCTTTCTGATGTGTTTTATAGCAAACTGTGCTTAAATGAGTATGAATTGAGTAGATTTATATTTGTTACTGATTTGGTATTTTCTCTATGTTAGGAGAGACTCTAAACAAGGTTAAATATGGAGCAAATGAGCTTAAAGAGGAAGAGAAGCCAAATCAGCCATTTCAGTGGTCAGGGCCGCGGCGTAAGGTGTTGAGCGCCGCGGTGAGCATAGGCAAAATAGAGATGCCATACTTGGATCCGAGAGTTCGGGGTCGCGGCCCAGGATATGTGGGGGCCGCGGCATAATAAGACAGACCCTGTGAGGGCCGAGGCGCTCGTAAGTGGGGGCCGCGGCGCACGGCGGCCAGCTGAGCCTATAAATAGATTTTTACGCATTTTTCTCAGAGCTCTCTCCATCTCTCTCGTTTTTCTCTGTTTTTAAGGGTTCGCCATTTGGCCGCTTCTTTCTTTTAGGTTTAGTTAGTTTAGTTAGTTTAGGTTAGTTTTAGGTTAGATAGCTTGGCTAGATCTTCATGGATGGTGGATTGGAGGCAAGGATCAAAGGATCAAGGAGGATTCAAGCTTCGAGACAAATCAATGAGCTTCTTTCTCTCTTTTCCTTTCTCTCTTCTCTTCCTTATCTTTTGTATAGTCATTGGCCTATTTTTACGATGTGCAAGTGTACACAAATAACAAGTAATACAAAATTGTGAGCCAAGATCGTTCCCACGAGGATTTAAATTGCATTAAATACTAATTCTGAAGTTAACTTTTTCTGTTTAACACAAAAATTAAAGAGAAAATGTTGAACATATTAAATAATTGAAGTAATGAGATATCAAAGCAGCAAATAATAACTACAAGAAATTAATGAAAGCGCTAAATGAAATATTTAAATTCAGAAATGGAAACAGTTAGGATTCTATTTCTTCGTAATCTTAACTTCGTGGTAAAATATGCTTCAGGATGTTACAAAGATTTGGCTTACTAATAAATTTTTGCTTTCCAAAGAAGAAACACCGAGTTCATTAATAACTTCTTATTCCTAAGTTCAAATTAATTTCCTCGAATCATAAAAGCACGTCCAGCCATTAAAGACTTGAAGGTCATTCCCTAGCTCATTCAACACAATTAATTTTCCAATTAATTGCTTTATCTTTATCCTCTAATCAAGTCCACCAACTTAGTTTTTCCAAACGAAATCAGTTTGTAATTCAGATTAGATGATCAGACTAAAATGAAATTAAGCATTAACACGTAGAAAAGAAGAAAATGCATAACATCCATCACATTGGATTACCCTTCAAGATACAATTACAAATTCATAGAATCCTAACTAAAGGAATTTAGCTCATAATGAGCATAGAAACAAAATAAGCAGACAAATGAAAATTAAAGACATCCTTCCTAAAATAATGAAAATTCCCCAAGAACAGCAGCTGACGGCTCCTTTTTTAGTCCCCCTCAGTACAAAAGTCTCCAGTCTCTCCTACTAGCCCCCCCCACAAATAGGGTTTTTTCACCCTCTCTCCTCCTTCACTCTCTGGGCCTTTTCAGGGTCAAATATTAAAAAATGTCTTGGCCCAACTTTCGAGTACACTTGATAGCTGCATCATATTCTCTCTCTTCCTTTTAAGCACAAGATACCGGTATCTTGTCTTCTAGTGGTCAAAAGATGAGCTGGAATTGATTTTTGCCTTATAATGACTCTTTTTCCCCAAAGCTGCAGCATTCCAAAACATCCCAACGCCTTACCTTCAGCAATTTACACCTTTAAAACCTGCTCAAAATTAAATCAAACCTTTATCAGAATTTACAGCTATCTTTTTAAAATTAATCAAATCACACACAAGTATTTGCTTGATCAATTAATACTTGAAATTCTTCTCCTAAATTGATCAAACCAGAGAAAATGATTAAGTTAAAAAGATAGTAATAACTCTTATTTCTAAGAATTATCACACCCCCAAACTTGAACCATTGCTTGTCCTCAAGTAATGACATCCCACAATCAATAACAGAGCAAAATCAAAATAGTAAAAGCAAAGTCCATGCCAATCCTCAGATGTAATTTTCAAAATTATGCTCAACACACCATACCATTTTCTTAATCACTTTCCATGATGTGTGTGGGTGACCTCCCTAAACTCTCAACTTAGTTTTATCCAGGAACTCCAATCAAAACCACCCTTCAACAGAGTCTTAGGTGCATTTTCCCAAAATCCTTCTGGATGAAAGGATGAAGTCTCACCAGTTAATCTTCCTAAGATCGAACTTAACACATTATTGAAATTGTCATATTGCGTAAATTCACTCCATTTATGCTCAGTGTCAATGTTTCACTCAATCATCCATTTCATGCAACTCTTTCATATGCTTGACAAATTTCTAACAATCAAGAGCATATACACACATTATACACAGCAAGAGGACTTTAATGGGTTATAATGAGGCTAAGGTTCAGGTGTGGAATTTTTGGGAAAGTAGGTATTTAGGTGGAGTTCAAAATTTTTGTCAAAAATTTTTCCATTCCCAAATTCAAACATTCCTTCTTAATTTTTACCCATCTTTCTGATGACAAGGGGGAAAGTTTTTTTTTTTTTTTTTTTTTTTAAAGAAAATTTGTTTTGTTTCATTGATACATTTGCTCTTTCCTCCCTTTTTATTACATAAGCAACCCCATTACCCCCAAACTTAAATTGTTGGTTGTCCGCAACCAATGTGGTTACAACCTATCATGAGATAACATTTTTGACAAAATCTGAAACTCCAACTAACTGGTGGTACATTGTTTTGCAAGGAATTGAGCTTGAAATGGGGTTAATCATCAATCAAGAAAGTCTTAAGCTCAAAGGGGTGAACAAAGGATAATACTTATGGGTTAGCCATTTAAGTCTCATTAGTTAACAAAACAAGGCCTCAAGTCAAATTGTGTACAATGTTGAAATATGCAATCAATCACGTAAGTAAGTCAAGTTCTGCAGAGAAAATACATGAATGGAAGGCATCCCGAATCAATCATTGGAAGTCTAAAACTCACAAGATTGATATCAGTAGAGTGCTACAATACCACATTCATACTCACTCACCTTCAAACTTAGGTTGAAATCTGATTTAGATCTCACCCTCTTTTCCTTAGACGAGGGTTTGTGCAACCCAATTCTCCAAATTGATTGGTGACTTCGAAAGAAGTCCTTCAGAAATCCAATGGGAGCTAGGGATTGAGTGTAGAGAGAGGATTAAGTCAAGGTATGAATGTATGTCACATGCACATGAGAAAAGAACAAAAATTTCGTCATCGATGCACATGGACAACAACATCATCCATTCATTAATCAGGCAGTCAAGGTTCATCCAAAACAAAATATAAATGGGCCCCCCACCGATCATTAAGCCTATTATATTCAAATAGTGGGCAAGAAAACTTATAATTGAAAAACAGAATGGAGACAAACGAAAACAACTGAAAATAAGCTAAGGAAGATTAAGGGAACTCCTGATCATTTGATCTTTAACGCGAGATCTTTCGCAAAGATCTTAGTATTTCGCTTTCAAGGTGAGCCAATCCGCACATGGTGGTCCTTCATTGCCGTTGATCCGCTATTTGCTTCATTGTGTGCTTGCTTGTAGCTGGAATTTCCTTGGTAATTGCCAGTCGGGCCGCTTTTTCCTTTGCGCTTCAATCTCCTCCTTTCCTCCCCCAGCTCGTGGTTGAACGTTAGAGGCTATGACAGCTTGAGTTGCTCAATTCTGCCTATAATAGGCATGACATCCTCAGAATCCTCATTGGTTGCAGGAGAAAGCTCCTTAGCAGGTACTTCAATTTTTTGCTTTTTCTTTCGAATCATTGGAGGAGCTCGGTGCTTGAATTTGCCTTTCTGTGATGGAGGGGGAGCTTTTGATGCTTCATCAATCATCTTTGCCTTTCCTTTCTTGGATCCTATTGGTTGGATAGGAGGTGGTGGTGGTGGATCTCTAGGTGGAGGTGGTGGTGTCCAGTCAGAAGTAACATCATTGTTATTGATGGAGTGCTCACTAGCAGTCGGATGAATAGAAGGGATTTCAGGTTCTTCTTGTGGTGCAAGAGGGTCAACTGGTGCAGAATCCTTTGTCAGGGTGGGTATGTGTCTTGGGTTCATGAGGGGAGTACTGGAATGGTTGAAGTATTTCTTCAGGAAACAAGGGAGGATAACTACCTTGCCGCAACTTGTTGATTCCAAGGGTCCGTTGTATCCACAGATGCTGCTCCTTAGCAAATTCCCAAAAGAGTCTGTCTCAGTAAACTATGTTTGCAAAGATTTGATAGCATTGATCTGCTTTTGTGTCATCAGGTTGTTCCTGCGGTTTAGAGGTAGGAACTGAACTTGGCACCTTGGATGCTGATGCCCCAAAACGTTTGATAGCTGTCAAGTCTATGGCCCCCTTGTTATCCATAATTTCATCCTCAGATAAAGCCTTGATTCCACATCTCAAACATAAGGAAGTGATTAAAGAAGGGAAAAACAACAACCCTTTCTTTTTGAATGCACAAGCAACAATTTCCCTCTCAATCAAGTGTCCTACATCCACCTTCTTCTTAGTCAAAATACAATACAGCAAAACTAACCTATCCTTGTTGACTGTTTCCAAGTGCGCTGTGGGAAGAATCTTGGTTCTGATTATATGATACCAAACTTTAGCCAAGGGTGTGAGATCAGGCCTGGCTATTTTCCAATTTTCATCCGACGGAATCCAGGTGGCCCCTTCCATCTGTAACTTCCCGCATCATGTCAGTCCACCTCCGTTTCCTCAGATTCTTCAACAGAGTCAAATATTCATCTGCAACATCCTTCACACCCCACCTCCGGTTCAACGTTGCTGCAGAAAATGACACCTTTGAACCCCTCACGATAACATATTTTTGCTCTGGGGCAGTCAAGTTAGCATAAAACTCGCGTACAAAAGGGACAATGGGTTCTCGTGGGTGAGATACGAACTGCTTCCAGTTATGGCTGTCTATGAGCTCGGCAATATCTTCAAGAGACCATAATGGGGTGAGTCCATAATGAAGAAACCCTTCTCCAAATGAAAGTTCCTCTTCTTGACTTCCTCTCAAATTTCAATCTCCCTTCCTCATCCACAAACCGCAAAAATTGATTTCCTCATCAGAGGATGGTGGACCAAAGAAAGAACGAGATGTTTGGAAGACTGAGCGGAAACTTTAACCATGGTGTTTGGAATGGGAAGAAAAGGAATTAGGTTGATGGTGACAGAAAGAGATAGATGAGCCCGAAGGTGAGATTGGGATTGCGTGTGGGGCTACGAGAAAACAAGGACTTAGATAAAGAGGAAGGGATAGGTAGGTGACATTAAGTGCATAGTGGAGAGATGTACAATCCCACGCTAGCTACATAGCTTAGAACACCGAGACAATTGAATACTCTTGCACGCGGTTCTTGGGCTTACTCACCGTCACCACTACTTGCACAAGCTTAATGGGTCGATGTGACCACACAAAGACCTTTCCATGATCCCTGGGCTTAGGATGGTCCACATTGTAACAAACACTAGTCAGCACTTTTTTTTTTTTTTAAACTATAATTATTTACACTATAATTTTAAAATATAAGGGCAAGGCTATAAAGCTGGGCTGCCTCCCAGTAGCGCTTGGTTTTAAGTCTTCAGCTTGACTTCACACTAGTGGTTAGGGGTCTGAAAAATGAGTGGTGACCTTCATTCTTGTCCACGGCTCACCCCAATATTGCTTCACTCTTTGCCCATTCACCTTGAACGTTCTTCCAGAATTTTCCTCCAGCAACTCCACAGCTCCATGAGGATATACTTTGACCAATTTAAATGGTCCAGACCACCTTGATTTCAACTTCCCAGGGAACAATTTTAATCTAGAATTAAACAAGAGCACTTGCATTCCTTCCACTAATTCCCTGGGCTGAATTTTCTGATCATGCCATGCCTTGATCTTGCTCTTATAAATTTCAGCATTTTCATAAGCAAAGAGCCTGAACTCTTCGAGTTCATTCAGCTGTAATAATCGTGCTTCACCAGATTTCTTGTGCATCAAAATTCAACTTCTTAATAGCCCAGAATGCCTTGTGTTTCAGCTTCTATTGGTAAATGACAAGCCTTGCCATAAACCAATCAGTAAGGAGACATGCCAACGGGAGTCTTGAATGCTTTGCATGAGAGGCCCGCAGAGCATCATCTAAGTGGATAGACCAATCCTTCCTAGAAGGATTCACCATTTTTTCAAGAATTCTCTTGATCTCTCTGTTGGACACTTCAGCTTGTCCACTAGTTTGAGGATGGTAGGCAGTAGCCACTTTATGTTTCACTCCATATTTTGCAAGCAAGTTAGCAAACAGCTTGTTGCAGAAATGTGTCCCTTCATCACTGATTATAGCCCGAGGAGTGCCAAATCTGGTAAATATGTTCTTGTGCAAAAATTTGGTAACTACCCTGGCATCATTGGAAGGCAATGCCACTGCTTCTACCCATTTAGAGACATAGTCGACTGCAACTAAGATGTAGGCATTTCCATAAGATATAGGGAATGGTCCCATAAAATCTATTCCCCAAACATCAAACAACTCAATCTCCAAAATGGTGTTGAGTGGTAGTTCTTGTCTATTGAAATGCTCCCTATCCTCTGGCACCTATCACAAAGCTTGGCAAACTCATGAGCATCTTTGAACAAAGTGGGCCAAAAATATCCTGATTGTAATACCTTTGCGTACCGTCCCTCTTCCTCCAAAGTGACCACCATAAGGAGCAAACGATGGCAATCATTGAGGATAGCTTGCATTTCTTCCTCAAGAAAGACATCTTCTCATGATCTGGTCTTGGCATCTTTTATACAAAAAGGGTTCATCCCAGTAAAAGTGTTTAACTTGATGCATGAACCTCCTTTTCTGTTGAGGGTTCATATCCACTGGAACTATCCCACTGACCAGGAAATTCACTATATCTGCGTACTCAAGGTGCTGCAGCATTTTCAATCAGTAGTAGGTGTTCATCAGGAAAATTTTCTTTAATTTCTTCTTCAATCTGGGATTCTCCTTGCTCAACAATTCTGGAAAGATGATCAGCTACTTGATTTTCAACTCCCTTTTTATCTCTGATTTCCAAATCAAATTCTTGAAGCAAAAGCACCCATCTGATAAGTCTTGGCTTTGCATCCTTCTTGTCAATTAGATACTTGATGGTGCATGATCGTGTATACCACTACTTTAGCTCCCACCGATATGGTCGAACTTGTCAAATGCAAATACAATCGCTAACAATTCTTTTTCTCAGAGTGGTGTAGTTGATCCGAGCATCAATGAGAGTCTTGCTAGCATAATAGATAGTATGGAATATCTTATTATGCCTCGACCTAGCACAGGCTCCCATGCAAATTCACTACATCACACATCGCTCAAATGGCTTCTCCCAATCTGGAGCTACTATCACGGGGCGTAGATCGAGCCTTCTTCGAGTTTCAAAAGTGATAGACATTCGTCTCGTAAAATGAAATGTACTATTATGCTCTAACAGGTTTGCAAAGTGGCTTGGATATTTTAGAGAAGTCTTTGATGAACCTTCTATAAAACCCAGCGTGTCCTAGAAAGCTTCGATGCCTTTAATACAATTAGGTGGAGGGAGTTTTTCAATCACCTCAACCTTAGCTTTGTCCACCTCTAAGCCTTTTCTTGACACCTTATGACCTAGAACAATGCCTTCCTTGACCATGAAATGGCACTTCTC
The DNA here is from genome assembly GCA_029884595.1 of Ormosia semicastrata. NCBI lineage: Eukaryota > Viridiplantae > Streptophyta > Magnoliopsida > Fabales > Fabaceae > Ormosia > Ormosia semicastrata. The sequence goes on along the minus strand of JAQQTO010000043.1, from coordinate 30,893,913 downwards.
CCAATTTAGAACTAAATTGGTTTCCTCACATCTAACCAGCACCTTTTCTAAGTTATCCAAGCATCCTATGAATGAATCTCCAAAAACTGAGAAATCATCCATGAAGATTTCCATAGTTTTCTCAATAAAATCAGAAAAGATGGCCATCATGCACCTTTGGAAAGTTGCTGGAGCGTTACAGAGCCCAAAAGGCATTCGTCTGAAAGCAAATGTACCATAAGGACAAGTGAACGTAGTCTTCTGCTGATCTTCAGGGGCTACGCTATCTGATTGTAACCAGAATAGCCATCTAGAAAACAATAAAACTCTCTTCCAGACAACCTATCAAGCATTTGATCAAGGAAAGGTAGTGGAAAATGGTCCTTCCTTGTGGCTTTGTTCAACTTTCTATAATCCATGCATATCCTCCACCCTGTAACTGTTCTTGTGGGAATCAGCTCATTCTTCTCATTTTTCACTACAGTAACTCCTCCTTTTTTTGGAACGCACTGCACTGGACTTACCCACACACTGTCTGAAATAGGGTAGATGATTCCTGCATCGAGCCATTTAATGATCTCCCTTTTTACCACCTCTTTCATAATTGGGTTCAACCTTCTCTGGCCTTCAATACTGTTCTTGGCATCTTTCTCTAACAGAATTCTGTGCATACAAAGACTAGGACTGATACCTTTAATGTCTGCCATTTTCCATCCAATAGCCTTTTTGTGCTTCCTCAGAAGTGAAATAAGACTGCTTTCTTGCTCAAAAGTTAAGAAGGAAGAGATGATGATAGGAAGAGTTTCCTTTTCTCCAAGATAAGCATATTTCAAATGAGAAGGTAATTGCTTCAATTCAAGTATGGGAGGTCTTTCAACAGAGGGAACATTCTCGGTGTAGGTGTCTGCAGATACATCTAAGGATTCATATTTTCTAATCCAATATCTGTGTGCCAAATTTCCTTCCTCTAGTTGCTTTAACTGTTCATTTGCGAGAATCAGTTTCTTGGTTCATTTCAGACTCGTGCTCTAAATTTGATGCTATTAATTGCTCTTGCACCAGAGAATCAATATCGATAATGACAGAACAACTTTCCATATCTTCATCGATATTGTAATGCATTAAAAACATTGAAAGTCACTGGATCATTCACCCTCATAGTAAGTTCTCCTTCGCACATCTATCAATGTTCTTCCCATGTTGCCAAAAGGGTCTTCCAAGGATAATTGGAATTTCCTTGTCGCCTTCAAAATCTAGAATAATGAAATCCACGGAAATACAAATCTATCCACTTTAATTAGAACATCCTCAATCTTTCCTTCCGGATAAGCAATAGACCTATCGCCAGAAGTTGCAAAGTTACAGCGAAGGGCCTGGCTTCACCAATGTTCGGTTGCTTGAAAATGGACATAGGCATCGATTAATACTTGCTCCAAGATCACATAAAGCTTTTCCACAATAAGTATTTCCTATGGAACAAGTGGATAGTGAAGTTGCCTGGGTCCTTCATTTTCTCGAGGAACTTTGTTCTCAGAATAATTGGCCGCTCTCCTTTGTCATTGCCATCTTTTTTCAAATTCTCCTAATCTCTTCCTCTTAGTAAGAACATCCTTCATAAATTTGGTGTAGTTGGGCATCTATCCGTAGAGCTTCAACTAGAGGGATATTAATATGCAAAATTGCTTCAAAATATCCGAAACTTGTTAAATTGCTTCTCTTGAGTCCTTTCTTCACCTCTGTGGAAATGGAGGAGGTGGTCTCTCCGGAACCATCTTGGGTTCAGTCCGCTTAGAAATGACTTGCTCTGTATCTCCAGACCTTGGAACTGATTCGTGCTTAGGTTCCTCGGTTTCAGCTGGTTCAGTTGCCTTTGTTCCCTGCTGGTTAGATGCTGTAGCATCTTGTAACACTTTACCACTCCTCAGGGTTACAGCTTTAACGTGTTCCTTACCTTTATCATTGGAAGATGATGGAGACTCTGTAGAAGCAGGCAAAGTACCAGCAGGTCTGCTAGCTAATGCAGTGGCCAATTGACCTACTTGGTTCTCCAAGTTCCTTACAGAACTCCTTGATTCTCGAATTTGAGCTTTAGTTTCACCATGAAAGCTTTCAACATAGCTTCCAATGATGGCTCCTTTGCAAGAGCATGGTTCTCTTCTTGGTTGTTCTGTTGTTGTTGTTGTAATGCGGAGAAGCATAACCACTGAAGGAGGATTCAGAGTGTTGTAGTGATTACTTGTAGCTGAAATTAGGATGTTGCTTCCAACCAGGATTATAAGTATTGGAAAAAGAATTGTTCCTCTATTTCCCACATAATTCACTGACACTGGGTTGTCAGGGCATTCTTCAAAAAGATGCCTCCCTTCACAGAAAACACAAGCTATCAATTTACTTTGAGCAGATTCAACCATGACAGGTTCCTTACCGGTGTTAACCGCAGCTTAAGTTTTTCAAAGATGTTGGTAATGGCGAAAGAAGTCGAGTTTATATAGATCATCTCCTTTACTTCATGAACACCAGCCCCACCTTTAGAAGAATTTGCTCTGCTGGTTGGCCACTGATAACTATTGGCAGCTATGCCCTCAATGAGCTCATAAGCTTCATTATAAGACTTGTTCAAAAGAGCTCCTCCAGAAGAGGCATCCAACATCAGCCTTGAAGGTGGTATTAATCCATTGTAAAATGTTTCCATTTGAATGCACACAGGAATGCCATGATGAGGGCACCTTCTTAACAAATCTTTAAACCTCTCCCAAGCTTCATACAATGATTCATCCTCATTCTGCCTGAAGGAAGTAATATCATTCCTCATTCTGGCATTTTTAGTGGGAGGAAAATATTTTGTCAGGAACCTTTCAGCCAATCCATTCCAAGTAGTAATTGAATTGGGTTCCAAAGAATTCAACCAAGTCTTTGCTCTATCCCTCAATGAATAAGGAAAGAGTCTCAATTTGAATGCATCATCACTTACCCCAGGGGTCTTGAAATTGCTAGCCACTTCCAGAAATTGCCTCAAATGCAGGTGAGGATCTTCAGTAGGGGCACCACCAAACTGCCCAACAGTTTGAAGCATTTGAAACATCATTGGCTTAAATTCAAACTGCTGAGTAGTTATTGCGCCCTCTATCCCAAGATATCATCATTTGGGGATCAAAAACTCGATATTCCCTGATGGACCTCTCTTTGTCATTTGCCATGTCAATCATATTAGGTCGCTCCTCATCGATTCACGAGAAGATTAGCCATGAAGCCTAACTCGAGATGTTCGCAAAAGCACGTTGTTCTTTGGTTCTCTTCCTTAAACTCTTAGTCAAGTTTTCTCATCTCCAAATCAATTTGAAATTCTCGTTCACCCTTTCTCACGGCATACAGATTGGTTCCCTGTTTCAACACGGAGAACACAAAACGATTAGAAGTAACAAAATAAATTAAGCTAACAAAAGAATTTAAATATTCAACACCATTGTCAATCCTCAAGAACGCGCCAAAAACTTGTTGGCCTATTTTTACGATGTGCAAGTGTACACAAATAACAAGTAATACAAGTGTGAGTCAAGATCGTTCCCACGAGGATTTAAATTGCATTAAATACTAATTAAAGTTAACTTTTTCTCGTTTAACACAAAAATTAAAGAGAAAATGTTGAACATATTAAATAATTGAAGTAATGAGATATCAAAGCAAAGAAATAATAACTACAAGAAATTAATGAAAGCGCTAAATGAAATATTTAAATTGAAATGGAAATGCAGTTAGGATTCTATTTCTTCGTAATCTTAACTTCAGGGTAAAATATGCTTCAGGATGTTACAAAGATTTGGCTTACTAATAAATTTTTGCTTTCCAAAGAAGAAACACCGAGTTCATTAATAACTTCTTATTCCTAAGTTCAAATAATTTCCTCAAGAATCATAAAAGCACGTCCAAACATTAAAGACTTGAAGGTCATTCCTAGCTCATTCAACACAATTAATTTTCCAATTAATTGCTTTATCTTTATCCTCTAATCAAGTCCACCAACTTAGTTTTTCCAAACGAAATCAGTTTGTAATTCAGATTAGATGATCAGACTAAAATGAAATTAAGCATTAACACAGAAAAGAAGAAAATGCATAACATCCATCACATTGGATTACCCTTCAGTACAATTACAAATTCATAGAATCCTAACTAAAGGAATTTAGCTCATAATGAGCATAGAAACAAAATAAGCAGACCAAATGAAAATTAAAGACATCCTTCCTAAAATAATGAAAATTCCCCAAGAACAGCAGCTGACGGCTCCTTTTTTAGTCCCCCTCAGTACAAAAGTCTCCAGTCTCTCCTACTAGCCCCCCCCACAAATAGGGTTTTTTCACCCTCTCTCCTCCTTCACTCTCTGGGCCTTTTCAGGGTCAAATATTAAAAAATGTCTTGGCCCAACTTTCGAGTACACTTGATAGCTGCATCATATTCTCTCTCTTCCTTTTAAGCACAGTACAGCTGGTATCTTGTCTTCTAGTGGTCAAAAGATGAGCTGGAATTGATTTTTGCCTTATAATGACTCTTTTTCCCCAAAGCTGCAGCATTCCAAAACATCCCAACGCCTTACCTTCAGCAATTTACACCTTTAAAACCTGCTCAAAATTAAATCAAACCTTTATCAGAATTTACAGCTATCTTTTTAAAATTAATCAAATCACACACAAGTATTTGCTTGATCAATTAATACTTGAAATTCTTCTCCTAAATTGATCAAACCAGAGAAAATGATTAAGTTAAAAAGATAGTAATAACTCTTATTTCTAAGAATTATCAATAGCTAAGCTTTGTTTAGGAATACTGTGAATCCTTTTATTTATATTAATGATGTGTTTTTCTCTGAGTTTGTGTGGATGTTTGATTACGGTTCAATCATTATCTGTGTTTAATGCTTGTTCTTGGTTGGCCTCAATTACATGATCTTAATATTGGCAAATGAACTAGACATAGAGATTTGTTGATATGGATATGGTGTGGTTGATACATGTTCGGCTATGAGCTGTTTCGTTAATAAGGTTTAATATACCTATTGACCATGTATAGTGTGTGATTGAGAATAGATCGTTCATGAGTGGAAGTTGTACTAGCTCTCAAGGAAACTATGTGAGTTAGGCAAGTAGAAACCAGGGTTGATTGACTTAGACATAGGCTGTTGACTAATGAAGATTCTCAAGCTAACCTAATCAATGCATTTGTGTTTATGAGGGAAATTGCATGTTGTTGATAGATGTAGGGGATGAAGGAGGATTTCCTGAAACCTAACCGCTTTTAGGTTGATAGCTTTTGTAGGTTAGTTTAGTTTAGATTATTATTTTTCTATTTTCATGTGCTTGTCTAGAACTGATTAAGCTATTGGTTGGTATTTAGCTTTATAACAATATCCTCGTGGGAACAAACTTTTACTCCGTATTTGTATTACTTGTGCGACCCGTGCACTTGCGGTTAGAAAAAAGGGCAACATGTTTGACCCCTAACAGCCATCATGATGAGTGATCATCCATACCCCAAATATTATAATTGCGATGGCCAAAAGCTGGGAGAGCCCAACAATGTTGTATCATTTTCTTAATTCTTTCATTTCCTTCACTTTTTTGTAAACAATCAAAATCTGTTCTTGCAAAGGCATAAATCATGAATCTTATGATCCATCACCTGCCTCACGTAAAGATTCAAACACAAATAGATAAGTTGGTCTCGAAACCTTAAAAGATTGAAGCACTTTGGAGAGGAAAAGAGTGAAAACGACATGAAATTAAAAAATACAAAACAAAACAGGAAAAAATGATGAAGAAAGCGACGCAAACTGCATAAAAGGAAATTAAAAAATAGCAAAATAGAAAGAAATCTGGTTGTTAGGTTTCCATGACCCTGAGATCAACAAGATGGAACTCGTGGCAGAATATATCTTTAGTCATGTGCTTGTTTTTCTTCCAGTCAGAAGCAATAATGTAATGGTCCTCAATCTTGAGGCGGCACGCGATGTGTAAGGCAATAAAACCACCAGCACCAGTGATGGAAATGCTGAGCTTTCCTTACGGCCAGTAAAGTTCTCTCTAAAAGTTCTGATAAGTGTATGCACCAAAGTTGGTTGTTCCAGAACTTCTCATTGTAATAGCTAATGAATTAGTCCAAAAAAGCACAAAATTGTTAAGAATTAAGTACAAAACATGCATAGAAACAAGACAATTTCATCATGAAACCTACAATTCATGAAAGTTGCTATTTTTAAGGAAGAATCGTGTTGAGAAACAGAGCGAGAGTCTTGCTAGAAGAACACCTACAGATACAAATTAGAAGAAACACATGCGAGGACATGTTGGAACAAGATTATAAAAATGCAATAAAATAAGGGAAACATATGAAAATGATTAACTCGTTCTAATTGCCATTTAAAAAATTGTAAAAAATGTTTTGTGGGGAAGAACAAAAGCATGAATGTAAGGAAAATCGTGGAGATTGAACCCGATTTGAGGTTTCAAGACTAGCACTTATTTGCCAAAAAAAATGGAGGATCTCAGATCTAAGCTTGTTGAAGCAGGACAAGATGCCGGATTGGGGATCCGTGCTCAAGGACATTGAGAAGAACCTCAAGTTGATCGTCTAACAGTTCGCTAATTAGAGATGAAGTGAAATGCCTGCAGAGGCACTCCAACCGATCAGTCTTGACGTTAAGACCATGATGAAGGTATAGGTAAAGAAAAATGAACATACTTAGTCTAGGTTGTCAGGTCGGTTTATATAAAGATCCGGATGACTAACTCTCCAAATACCGTCCGTTCAAGCTATTTAGGATTCTGAATGTTATGTATAGTCATTATGGTGTAAAGCAGTTATGCATAGTTATTATGGCACAAGTTGTTATGTCTGGTCATTATGCCACAAGGTCATTATGTTTGTTGGTGGGTCGTATTAAGTACGTTTTTGTCGAGCCGTTACCCATTTGGGTATAAGCTGGTCAGACATTGCAGAAATGGGCCTAGCTTATGGCCGGAAGTCAATTGTGTCAAGACGGTCTATAATCCTCCAACTTGGTCATCTGTGAAGATGAACTGAGTTTATGAGTGGTCGAATGTCAATTACGTCAAGACAGTCCATTATCCAATTGCCATTTTACCAAGTTTACATCAATGTTGTTCTCAAACATTGGAAAACACTTGCCATCTTCTCTAACAATTTATGGTCCATACATGACTAAATTGGTAATGATAAGGATACAACAGCGGCTGTGGACTCAAAGCTTTGCCGTGTAGCGTACAGGAACCTATGATGCTCCCAACCAACCAAGTTCTATTGCCAGATTCTCTATTCACTTCTTATGTTGGTTGACGCAAGAATCTCAGTTTATTCTCTTGCCTAACTAATTCTTTTGCATATGCTAAGGAATCAAGGACTATTTGTCAAGTGTTAAAAGTTTTTCAAATTAATTGTTAAAACTAAAATTATAAGGAATTTTTTTACTAAATAAAAGAAATTGAAGAAAATTATACATTAGTATTTTTAACCTTGTTTTACGAGTCAATTATGATAAAGATAGGTTTCTACTAAGATCCATCATCCATGATGATTTGGCTATTCTCGGATCCTCTAATAAACAACCAAGAACTTAGACTTAGCAACAAACAAGTAAAGATGATTTGGCTATTCTCGGATCCTCTAATAAATAACTAAGAACTTAGCAACAAACAAATAAATAATAAACAACTAAGAACCATATCATTTGTCTTTTTTTTTTGGATTCTTCAATGATTTGGTTTCAGTCCCTCCAAACAAGATTCATTTATGCCAAACTTGAGTGGTACTATGCTATATTGTAATTTTCAGAGTGTGCATATACATAATCTTTTATGAACAACAGCTATAAGTTAGGGTTTCTGACCAAACTGTCACTAGTGACAAAACTATTTACCCAATTATCATACTTTTGAAACTATATATCAAACTACTGTATTTTTAGTCATACTAACATTTTTTAATATTTTAAAATTATGCCAAAACGGATGGCGTTATCCATGTGGAAACTCCAGACTGCTAGGCGTTATCCACGTAATAGCGCTAGAGCTGCTGACATTTTCCACATAATAACGCCAGAAGCTTTGGCGTTATCAAGGTAATAACGCTTAACACGTTAGCGTTATTACATACGCACTATTTTTTTTAAAATGTAAATATAAATAGAATTATTCTCTAATTATTTTACTGAATTCAACTGCTTTGTTGAAAATTTTATTTTTTACGACATAGAAATTTTTAGTTATTATAACAGTCATTTATATTGAGAAACTTACTAAAATTTCAATAGATGTAGGTGGCCATGATCAGCAGTATAAGCAGTCAAAAGGTTAGGATCAGTATTATCAACCGGTGTAGGGACAAGACCAGGAAATTTATACCATGCCTAATACTGCAACAAGATGCAAGCATCTTTAATCTCGTACACGTTGTAGTTTGTGACTTTGCAAAGCTCCCTGTACAAGTACACTAAGACTGCAGATCCCTAACTGTATGTCTCAGTAATGGTAAAGTCCTCCAACATGGAAAGAAACATTATGTGCATATATTTACTAGAATGATCAGGAAATAACAAACCGCAATCAATCTAAGTATATATGTTCGTGCACACTACTGCATGTAAATATTTTCATCGTCCTTTGTAAGAGAAGGAGAGGGGAGCTCTATTAATAGTACACTGTTACGCCAAAACAAACGACATTATTACTTGGATAACGTCACACTTGTTGGCTTTATTAAGTGGGAAATGCTAGAGGCCCTGGCGCTATTACGTGGATAACGCTTAACGGTCTTACGTGGATAACGCTTAACGGTCTGACGTTTTCATGTAAGTAACGTCATCCTTGTTAACGTAATTATAAATAATAAAAAATGTCAGTGAGGCCAAAAGTTTGACCACTTAGTATATAGTTTCAAAAGTATGATAGTGTAGTAAATATTTTTGCTACTAATAACAGTTTGGTAAAAAAGTCCTGTAAGTTATGTACTCTCCTCTTCTACTAACTAGATTTTGCACCCATGTGATACATGGGTAAATTTAAGAATTAAATAATAAAAATAAATATAATTTAATTAAAAATAATTTTATTAAATAAAATATATGTAATAATTCATAAAAAATATTTATTAGTTTAAAAATACATAATACTTTCACGAAAGGATTTCCTTCTAATATAAATACTAAAGAATTTAAATATATAATATTATAAAACAACTTATATGTTTAAAAAAATATTTATAAAATGTGTGACGAAAATACACTTGGGAAAGAAAGTTCCTGTACCTTAAGCAAGTATAGTCTCAAAACTAAAATGTGTGACAAAATCTTATAAAACCAAAATAGAAAATATTCATGTAAACTTTTATTTTCTATTAGTTTAATTTTTATCTTTTTTTTATCTTTTTTCATTCCATTTGTATTTTTTGTTCTTTCTTTGTCTATGTAATTTTAATATTATTATTATTTTTTTAAGGAGTTTCCATCAATATTCTAACTTATTGAGTTTTTTGTATTTGAATATGTATCATCCATGTATACAAACATGTCAGTGTTGTATTAAAAGAATGACAAGATATTCCTCTTTTTAAGGGATGAAAGAAGTTTTTTAATCATATAAAGTATTTTGATTATTATTTTTACGTATTTGAGAAGTTGTAATTTTTTTATTCATTTTTATTTTTATTATTTCATTTGTATTTAATTTTTGTACATGTGACATTTTTCTTTATCACATGTCTCATGTTGTCATATTAGATCATATATAACAAAAAATGAAAAAATTTGTTGACTGGTATGCCACATGACAAAATTGGAAGTCATATGTTCTCAGCCAACTCATGACCCATTTAATGAGATCAATTTGAGATTTAGACAAAACATACAAATTTAAGTCTTATGATTAATTAAGCTAATAATTGCTTGTTTTGAAATATTATTTTAATTAGGCTAATAATATTATTGTCATTTGTTTTGAAATATTTATTTAAAAAGTTGTCTTGAACAACAGCCAATCCTCCAATAATTTTGTTATAAAGATATTATTAAATTATAAATAATATATAAAACATATCTTTATTAATTTCATTATTTTCTTTAAAAAGAGTCCACCCCATTATGTAGATAATGATAATTAAGTAAATTATTAGGATTGAAAAGATATGTTATTAATTTTAAAATGTTGATTATGGATTTTAAAATTTATAATAATATTAATTATAATTTAGTGATTATTAATTATTAAATACATTTGAATTAGCCATATTAATGTAATTAATATAATTATTAATTTAATATAAAATTGATTACAAATGCTTGAAATGTGTAAATTATGAAAGCACTAAATTTTCTTAATTTATGTTAATTAATTTTTTATTTGAATTTACATTATATAGTTGATTCTGAAGGTATAAAAGATGTACATTAATGTCAAAAATTACTTTTGTGATGGTAATGATAATGATGGTAATTTATTAGATGGTTTTTACGTACTTAGTTTGAATCTAAAATTCTATAACAAAATTATTAGATAAAATTACATTGATTTATTCCCCAAATTATGAGAAAAATTAAGAAGATAAATTATATATTTTTTTGTATGTCATGGTTCTCATTAAAAATAATCTGAAACTAATATTTAATGTTGACCACAATATATATTAGGAAATTGAACAAATTGCATTATAAATTTTAAAATCTTACTAATATATTTTTTATCGGATCAAAATGGTTTGATTTGTCGCACAAAAATTAATCAATTCGTAATTCTCCCATTTTGTGTGGAGCCAATAATTGCCACTTGGTTTTTTATACACCAAATTTGATAACTTAGCCTATAATTGATTCGTTAGCAAAAAATTAGAAATAAGCATAAATTAGTCTTCTACAATAATTGGAAGGAATTGGAAACAATTCTTATAACACCCTAACTCTGATACCAACTAATGTAACATCCTAGCTAGGGCATCACATTTCTGACTCCCGACTCATAATCTGAAAATAAGTTCGCACAAAGTTTGAGTTATAAAAGATGAGTTTCAAAATTTTTTCTTTACTGAAACGTAAATTTACTGAAAATATTGGGTAATATTGAAAATCATATTTCAACTATTCATTGTGCAATATTGACACTAATTAATAACACAATTTAAAGAGAAATATAAAATTAACAGACTTATTTTTTTTACAGTAGCAAACCCCATGATGGGTCCTACTTAATAACACGGTACAACACTAACAAGAAACTTTAACATACTTATTCCTTTTTCTGCTCATATTGATGCATCAGACATCTGTTTCTTTGTCACCACTGCACACCTTCGAGTCTTGAATGTCCACTCCTTATTGTTGTCACCAATCTCCGAGTACCCATCGCCCGTTATGTATAAGACAACTTGATCTTTCTATTATTTGATTTTAACAGTACAAACATAGCAAAACAATATAACAAAGAGGTGAGATCACCTACACCAATACCAACATGGCAGCACAGAGATAACACAAATAGCTATATCATACAAATAGATCATACCATAATCATGCTATCAGCATTAATCAACTATCATCATCTAATCATTTATCAGTTCAGTCATCATCCAAGTACTCAAAATAATTGTCATAACTAATAACCAATATTCCCCAATTAATATATCACACAGATATAAATGCTCAGATTTATGCATATGTACAAAGACTCATTTTATCAAAAACGACTCCATGGAGGTTTTCACAATTTCGAGAAGAATGCTCATGGTTAATTGTCAACCTTAGCCCAAAGACAATCTCCCGGTCGTTGAAAAGAATCGTGTTCTTGTCGGGTATCGTCAATGCATTGCAACGGATCAGCAGCTTTAAGTGGCACAGTGGTACTCGCCACCGTCCACTGGTCGACCGCCGCTACCTGACGCCCCCGAAGATCCATCATAGACTTCACTATCAATTCTCATTCCCTCTTCAACCACAAGGGCCATAATAGCTATTAGCTATCTTTTATACAATGCACCTAATTTATCGGTCAAGTCCAAGTCCAACCCCAACGGCCAAATCTTTTCAATTTCATTTGTACAATGCACGAAAGTATATCGGTCAAGTCCAACCCCAACTTGAATCTTTTCAATGCATGTATAATGCACTAAATCCAAATATGGGCATCTCTTTCCAATGCATATAAAATACACCAAATACCAATCATAAATATAGGCAAAACACGCCACTCTTTCTCATACAAAGGTTCCATACAATCGGTTAAACAGTGATTATATTGTATTTTCAACACAAAATCATGTTATCATGTTTTCATAGTTATAAAACACTTTCGTTGTATTTTCACAAGATTACAACATTTTCATTATGTTTCACAATTTCAAAATGTTTCACATTTGCGTTTTCAAAATATCGTAACACTTCTTATTACGTTTTAAAATTAAACGTTTACGTTATATTTTCACAATACCGTAAAAATTCTATTACTTTTAAATCACATAGTGATTTTTCAACAAGACGTCAAATATTTAAACTCACGTAAAATATTTAAACGTAATTCAAATCACGTAGAAATATTTTAACATATTTTAAATCGCATAGGAATATTTTACTATATTCTAAATCATTTTTAAGATAATGTAAATCATTTTTCACCACAATTCTATTACGAAAAATATTTTTTAACCTTCAAAAATTCCATTTCATCCTTTCTCAAAATATTATGATTTTGTACTTCATTTTTCACATTTTCTTACTCAAAAAAATCTTTTTCCACGCTTTTTTACTCAAGAAATTCTTTTTCAAATATAATCCACAAAATTACTTTTCCATTGATATAAATCAATGTTTCAAATCTTAAAATTTCCAAACGCATTTCAAAACTTGAAAATAAGTTATACTTGAGTAAATTCTCAAAATACCATTATATTCTCCATTTTTCCACAAATCATTTCCAAATTAACCTACTTCAAAATAAATTAAAGTTTGAAAATATTTTCGTTTACAAAACTTAATTTTTCAAGTGAGTAAAATACTCTGATTCCCTTTTCAAATTTCTTGTATTAAATCAATTATATTTCCACTTGAAAAATTACTTTGTTTCATCAAAATCTAGGCATTACTATTTGAAAAATTATCAAAATATTTTTTCTTTTAAATTGATATGATTTTACACAAACAAAATCATTAAAGTTTTATTTTCAAAACCAAAGTACCGATTGGTCATATAACAAACCCATTTGTTCAAATTCATTTTTACTTTCTTTGCAAATCCTTTTTCATTCTTAGTCAAAAATCTTTTCCTTAATATATATTTTCTCAAAATCACTTTTTATTGATCTAGTCCTACAAAATCATATTGAGTTGTTTTAATTATTGTTTCTTAACTTTAAATCTCCTAACGTTTTCCAAAACCCAAATAAATTCTTCGTGAGTAAATTTAAGTTACAAATATTTTCTTTTATATTTCTAAATCACTTCTAAAAATTGATTCTTTTTAAATTAATTTGAAGTTCAATACTTTCAATCTTCTTTTTTTTATTTATGAAAATTCCACTTCACTTAATTTATAACACTTAATTCCCTTTTCAAAAATCCTTATTTGAAAATTCTTGTATTTCATAGCATCAAAACATTTTTCTAAATTATCAAAACCTTATAGATGGTCATTGGAACCATGAAATATTTTTCTTCTAACTTAAATAAATTTCATTCTTGTTTCTACACAAAATAAATTAATAAAATTTCATTCTAAAATTTGTGTTCATGTTTTCTTAAAAAAAAACAAACCTTTAGTTCATTTTCCATATCAATCCAATTTTATTCTTCCATAAACATATTAATTTGTAAACACCTATTTTGAGGTGTCTTGGCCGAAATTCTCATTGTTCTAGGGATCAAAATTTAATTTCCTTGTTCTTGAAAAATTTCAACATTGACCCTCATCAAGGGCATCAAAACCGTAGCTCTTCCTTAGCCATTGGAACCAAGATCAATTTTCTTTCCATCTACACATCATGGCATACATATATATATTTCATCATAAATATCACAAACATGCCATATATTCATCATGCATATTATAAGTATACTATCAAAGCCATAAAATTATGCAAAGCATATTAAGCATAGACAAAAATAATCAAAGCACAAGAAAATAAAGCAAAGCTCATAAATACACAATTAATTATTACATGATCATGGATTGGAATTCTCACATGAATTCACAATCCATCAAATATAAGACCATCTCCCACCACCATAATTGGTTAGTGAGATGGATCTCCCTCTTACCTCTTGAAGATCCTCAAAGCTTCTTGATTTTGCTTCTCTTTCCAAGTCCTTCAAAACCAAGGGCTTCTCAAATTCAAAACAAAATACATAGAAATTAGTATACTAAGCTTGATTAAGAGGAACCATGGATCAAACATGGTTTAGATCATGAAAAAGAAGAGAAGAAATGAAGTCTTCTTATACTTCACCTCAAAAACTCCATAACTTTGTTCTTGAAGAAAGTCCATGAAGATGAATGATTTAGAGAAAGTCACCAACATGAAAGTGTTTTGAATTGATGAAAGGATTCAAGATATGTAACTAGATAAAATTATGAAAGATTGGAAGTGGTTCTATGGGTGGTGACCGAATAGCTCAAAAAATAGAGAAAATGGTGTTCTTTGTATTTGTTCTTGGTGTTCTTGAACAATTGGAAGAGAGAGAAGAGAGAGAATGGTCTTTGTGTTACTAAGTGTGATAGAAAATCAAAATAGAGGGCTGAATTGAAGTGGGTAACCGTAGGAGTGAAAGAATGGAGAGATAGAAATTTGTTTAAGCATAATTGAAGGCTATCACATGCATGCAAAAAGTCTTCCACTTTCATTATCTTTTTCTTTGGCCTAAAAAGGCTACTCCAACATGTCTCAACATGTCTCTTCTTCTTCTTGCTTCTCCAACCGTCCCCCTTCATCATGCACTCCAAAGTTGTCATAATTACTTACAAATTGATTAGTTAATTCATTAGATTAAGTTTCCTAATCAATCTTAACTAATTTTCTAATTACATAACTAATTAATTAGACATATTATTTCATATATTATAATCTCTAATTAAAATTAGGATATCTAATTAAGAATTAGATTATAACAATTTAACATTTAATTTAGTTTACTTGGCTTGTTAATTAGGCCATTATTTGAAGCATTTCTAGCCATTAATTAATTCAATGGTTAGGATTTAGGTAGACTTTTGATTTAGAAGACTAAATCTAAGCCATTAGATCATTCTCCTTTAAATTCTAGCCATTAGATGTGTCTCCAAAATAAATGGTCAAGATTGCTTCTTCTTACTTTTAATCTAAGGGTCATAATTAGTCTTTGATACTTTTTAAGACTAAATCTCCACCCTTGATTAATTCTTCATCTAATGGTCATAAATGGTCTTTGTCACTTTTTAAGATCAAATCTCCACCCTTGATCAATTCTAAATCCAATGGTTATAAATGGTCACTTTATGTAATTAATTTTACACCATTGATTAAATCTACGGTTGATATTGAAACTTGCCTAATTAAGTTTATTCTCACACCATTGATTAAGTCAATGATGATTATCTTATGTTTTTTATTAAATTTATTTCTTAACCGTTAATTGAATCAATAGTGGATATCCAAACCACCAATGTTAACTTAAGCAATATAATTTCTATTTTTATCTACTAAAAATCTCACGAAAGAATATATTTACTGTATTTTTATTGCTCGATAATTAAATACAGTACAAAATAAATTTTCTAAAACTATTTTTGGATTCAGGTTTAATAAGATCCCCTGTCTCCGTCTAAACAGTACAAATTTTTCTATGCGTAGAAATTTTTTTCACTTTGCGGGACCCACCTGGGCCCACGTAAGGTCACTTGGGCCCACCTAGGACCACCTGGGCCCACATACAGTCAAAAAAATTCATAATCATCCACAAAATCACAAAAATTAGAAAACTCACAAATATCAATTCAGATTACGTAAAATAATTAAAACCTAACGGTAAAAATTAAATTATGTAAAGTTTTTCCTGGTCCAAAAATTTTTATTTTCCTGACACGGAGCACTCAAAACGATCAAATACGCTGACGGAATAAACAAAATAATTTTACAGTATCCAGAAATTACTAAACAGTAAAATTCTGTTAACTGTCAAAATTACTGATTAAGAGATACAAAATTTGGGGTGTTACAATTCTACAATAAATTCAAAATTTTATCAATTATAGAGATTGACAATTGGTGGTCTTTGACAAAAGCAACAAAATTACTTTGAAGAATGTTCTAACCTCTCAACTACTTTCACTCCCAATTTAGAGGTTGTTGAAGGTTTATCGCCACCGGTAACCGCTCATTCGCTTTAGCAGCTACCACTTCCAGATACAATTCCTCCCATGCTCTTATTCTTCTTTCTCATCTCCCTTCTTTGTCTCTATTTTTACGTAACTTTGATTTGTTCGTAAGGTCATGAGCCTCTTACATCTTTCACTGATATGGTTCGTAAGAGTCGCAATATTGTACTAATGAGCAGAAAATCAAGCAACCACGACAAAGAAGAAGATCAATATGTATTTTGGGGCTTCAACATAGTCTTTTATTTTGTTAGAAATTATGGATTTCACAATGTTCTTCTATTTTGTCCAAAGAATGAGTTTTTTTAGGTTTCATCATACTTTTTTATTTCATTCAAAAAAGTAGAATTTTTTTTCTATTACCAAAAAACTGAGAAAGACGAAACCAAAAAGGTGAAACGTGATTTTGATTTGAAGTTATTTTATTTTTTATTAATTTATTACATATATATATGTACTTTTTTTTAAATGTGGCATTGAACACATCATTTTATATTTGAAAAAAAAATCATATCAGATGACACATGATAAAAGACATATGATAATTTTTTAAGTCATATATATATTTTTTATATATTATATGATTATATGATTATCTTATTCTATACGTTACATAAGCTATATTCAAAATATATAATTGTAGATTTTTTATTTAATAATATGTTTAAATTAACTTATTTTATTTAAAAAACATATATAATCAATGAAGATGAAAAGTCAGGAAGGGAGAAATGGAAAGTAAAAATAAAAATAGTAATTTTTTTCCATAGTTCTCAAAATTTCAAGACAAGTATACATTTATATATAAAGGATGTTTGCAAATATTTTTATCATAAATAATATATATATTTCTTTTTATATTTTTTTAATATTATTTATTATACTTTTTTTTTACTTAATCATAACACTTAAAAGAATATAAATAATAATATACTTTTTTTGAAAAATATACGACTATCATTTTTCTTACAACTTTTGTCATGAGACTTGCTGTCCTTTGGTGTAGATGTATTTCTTCCCTCTTCGGCCATGAGTCATAGCTAGGGGTGTCCGTGAGTTGGGTTGGGTGGGTTCAGCTCGTTTTTGGACCCGACCCATCCAAAAAAATTTTTTGCTCTACCCAATCCGACCCGACCCAAACCGCTCAAGAGTGGGTTAGGTTGGGTCGAACCCGTGGGTTTGACATTTTTTTAAAAAAAAATCTTGAAAAAAAAGTTGAAATACAAAATCTAATAAATTAACACCACAAATCTCAATATTAAATAAACTAAACGTCATAAGTCAATAAGTGCATAACAAATTAACAATTAATAAGTCTTACTAAATTTTGAATAAATTAAACAAAACTAGTCATAACTCAAACATCAAATTAATTTAATTAATTAAAGTTAGTATCATCACGCATGTCACATGAATTATGGACAACATAATCATTGACTTCACTCTCTATTTTTTTCATATACTATTTATCATCTAAGCTATCAATTGGTTTTTCAACACAACTGTCACTTAGATGAGTCGAAAGTTTTATGAACTTATTTTCGTTGTTCACTTTGAAAGTAACACTACAATGCCTACACTTAAACTTGATTGAAACAACACAAAAATGAGGAGAAAACATCCTAAAATGCCACCATGGATATTTAGGCTTCACTATGTCAAAATATCAAAGACATCAACATCATCATCTATATCATCCTCTTAATATTTACATTACAAAGTTAAGATATTTTTAAAACTTTTTCTATCAGTCTCTTGGCCACTTAAAAAAAAACAATGGGCTGGGTTGGGTTGTGTGGATTGGGAGTGTTTCAACCCGTTACCCGACTCACACACTGTGGATCAAAGATTTTTCAACCTGATCCAATCCACGAGAATTTTTCAACTCGACTCAATCCACCCAACTTGCATGAATTAGATCAAAATCCGCAAGTTTATGGGTTCAACCCGACCCGTGACAACCCTAGCCATAGCTCTCTACGGCTGAATCAGTCAATGATTTTATCTGCTTAAATTGTCTACGACACTGACAAGCTAATTCAGCGATTTACTTATGATGAGTACATTGGGGCCTTAGTCACTCTTTGTCTTGAGTTTTGACATGCTGAACCTGTACAGTTCTATCTTGAGGGTGCTGACATAGGGAAATATTTAAATTGATCATCCAGTGTAAATTGGATTTGAGCAAAACCATAGGAACTAAGTCCATTGTTGCTTCTCTATGATACAGTTGGATGTACTGTAAATGAAAAATATATTATGTACAATTTTTATATGTATATTATATTTATATTATATATTAATATAAAAAATATTAAATTAATTTATATATAATTTTAATATTTTTATAAAATATAAAATAAAATTATAAATAAATTAAAAAAATTAAATTTATAAAAATTAAACGGATAAAGGATCTGATTATAAATAAAGGGAACGGATCCTATGCGGTTTAAAAAAATCTATAGGTGATCTTAGCCATATAAGTTGATTTGGGGAATGGTAATATATAAATAAAAAATATAAGTCAAAAAAATGTATCCCTTAAATTAAGAACTGTACCTGGTGCTATTATTTTTAGAAAAGAAGTGGATCTTAATCTGTAAATAAATAAGTATATCCTATGCGAATTTTTCTTTCATTTTTTCTGATTGCTTCATCTTTTAGTTATATTTTAATTTAATGTTATATACTTAAATGTTACATTGATCATCACGCATCCATCACCTTGATATTGTATGCAGGGAATCCAGATATGATTCTTTTGATTATTTATATCAGTTATAATTAAAATATATTTAATTTTATTTAATTTATTTATAAAATTATTTTATATGTCTTGAAAATATTATAATTATATACATAATAATTTAATATTTTTTTACATTAATATATAATATAAATATAATATACATATTTTAATATACAAAAATATTTTCCTATTTATAATAAGATTTTTCGTTGCTCTTGTATATATTTGTAAGGAGAAGTATGTGAAATATAAAAATATTTTATGTATATCAGAATATCTATATTATATTTATACTATATATTAATATGAAAAAGATAATAAATTATTATATATATCACTGTAATATTTTTTTGACATACAAAATATTTTTACGAATAAATTAAATAAAATTAAATATATTTTAGTTAAAAAAATAAACGTACTCCACAACATATAATGTTGGGCAGGAGATTGCAGACTTTCAGATTTGTGTAATGGTTGAATGACACAATTAATTTTATTTTTTTCTATCGATACATTTTAAGCAAACCAGCAAGCAAGATAATAATAATGGATCTTGAAATTCCTATTAATCAAGTAGCTTACAGTCTCTGAACCGTTTAAGATCGTGAATGAGGGCCGTCAAATTGTTGTGGGATGAGCCACCTTGTTGAACAGCTTGTCTAGCTTTTTTCCCAAACTCTTGAGCACGCCTTCTGATTTGCTCAGCTTCATCACTACCGTCCATCAACCTCCTCACAGCCTTCTCTATGCTATCTCTACCCACCAACTTGTCTCTTTTCCAATCACCAAAATTGTTCCACTCCTCAGCACCCACCTCCACCCCAATCCCCCGCACCTGAGTTATCAGCTTCTCGTTGTAGAACTGTTCGCTATGCACTGGCCACGTGATCAACGGAACCCCAGCACTGACGGCTTCCACCGTGGAGTTCCATCCACAGTGCGTCAGGAACGCCCCCACGGAGGAGTGGCCCAAGATCAGGAGCTGCGGGGCCCACCCCCTGATGATCATCCCCTTCCTCTCCTCAAACCCCTTTGGCAGCCACTTGTCCTTCTCATTCTCCTTCCCTTTCTTCTTCTCAGGAACCACCCATATGAATTGGTGACCTGATGCTTCTATCCCGCAAGCAATCTCGTGCAACTGGTTATCGGGGAAATGGCAAAAGCTCCCAAAGCATATGTAGAGCACCGAGTTGAGTCGCTTCGAGTTGAGCCAGCTGAGGCAGTCGTGCACGCTCATCACGCTCTTTTGGCCCCTCTCTGCCCTCTCTTGAGCGGTTTTGCGAATAAGAGAGGCAGGACCTAGATGCCAAGCCTTGTGCCCCGTGGTTTTCTCGTAGTGGTGAACGTACTCTTGTCCGTCAAGCTCCACGAAGTTGTTAACGATGAGCCCATAGCTTTTAAGCTGTGTCTCCAGCAACGGTTCCAGGAACCCAGTAAAATCTTTTGGTGGTGTTGCGTTGATGGTGATATGGTGAGGAAAACCCTGAATGGCGTAGGAATGGGAAGGAACGGTGGGGTTTGCATAGAGGGACTCAAAGGCACAGACGGCAAAGAGGGAGAATCCGTTGAAGGCGAGTCTAGGGATGCGAAGCTTGTTTGCCAAGTCATCCACCCATGGATACAAAAAGTCGGCCACGATGCAGTCGGGTGGGTACTGCTCCACGAAATGCTCCATGGGTCCCCGGAGCAGCGTGGTGGCTTCATACACTTTGGCGGAGTCGGGAAAGTCAGTGACGGTGGACACACTTTCGACGCCGTCGGGGAGGCCCACTTGTTGGGAGGGGAATTGGATGGTGTGAAGCTGGAAGTGGTTGGAAATGGTATCGTGAAGGATTTGGGCGTTGGCGGGAGTGGTGATGATGGTCACGTGGTGGCCGCGTGAGGCGAAGAATCGGGCTATGTCGCATAGAGGGATCATATGCCCAGCTGCTAAGAATGGAATGAAGTATAGTTTCAATGGCCGTTCTTCCACATGAGGACCATCCATTGCAGAGACTGTGCGAGACATTCCTTTGCCTTGCCTTCAAATTTCAGGTCTTTATATAGTTGAAAGAAGTCCTTTTATCTCATTATTATAACTTTTTCTAAACTTTTGTCCAAGTATTTTTTTTTCCCTTAGGAAAAAGATTGTGAGAGCTGTTCAAATTCGACAAACACTTATCTTTCTTTACAATGACAATAGAGATCATGAAAAATTATAGATAAAATGATTAAAATAAATTTAGATTTATATGATATTTTTAAATATTTAATTTATAATAATATATAATAGTGTCATTTGATCTAATGGATCCTATTTAATGAAAAAAGAATCAACCTTACTTAATAAAAAAATATTTAGTTATTACTGTTATTATTATTATTATTTACTAAAGTTGATATTTTATATAAATATCATATGTATTAAGTAATTGTAATTGAACATCGAAATATATTATATTTTGAAATAAAATAAGTATATTATATATCGATATAAAAAATATAAATTAAATGTCAAATTTTAATTATACAATTAATGAAGAAATTACACATAATATTATGTTTCTTCACTTACAATTAGTTGTGTTAATTTGTTGTTTTAATTGACACACAAGATATATTAACATGACTAAGATATGGAGCTCCTGCATGATAAAATATTAACGTGTTAAAAGTATTTTGACAATTATTTTTTTGGTAAATTTCAGTATTAATAATTACTTTTGGCTCTTTCAATTTTAAAAGTACAATTTTTAATTGTTACATTTCGATGTAAATGATTTTTGAGTTAGTGTTAATTTTAAAACTTTATGTAGTAAATAATGTCATACTTGCATGGTAAAAAAAAATGCCATACATATAAAAAAAAGTCATTCTTGTATCTAAATGTATTTTCACACCTACGAAGAAATCTCATAAGACAAAAGAAAAAAAATCTTGGAAAAAACAACAAAAGAAAAAGCCAAAATGTTGTGATCCACATTCCAGATGAAAATGACTAGTTTGAATGTTGAATAAGAAAACAAAAGCGCGCCTAGTCCTTTAATTGGCCATGTCGCCTGCAGCGATGGCCACAAGGTTCAGTCTATTTGGGCGGCCATTATCCACAAGGGTGGGTCGTGGACCTCTAGGACGGGAGTACAAATTTAAATTTTAAAAAAAAAATTTATGAAAAAATTACATAAATTTGATATTTGTGTAGTTGTATGATGATTAATTTTTTATAAACGATTTAAATAAGTTAAATTTTAAAGATATTTTGTGAAGTCAAAATCAAAAAGGTTATTTATTTTATTTTAATATTTTTTTATTATGTGAGATAGAAATAAATTATAAAAAAAACAAAATGCATTATTTGCTAGATGCCATCGAAGAAGTACGCCGTGATATGCGTATCTCCCTTCTCTGCTGCCATTGAAGGAAATTATGGAAATAAGGGACTATTGTGTTTGAAGAGTTATCAAGATGTTCAATATCGTTGTTATGCTATGATTGAAAATTTGCCCAACTAAATCCTAATGCCTAGTGCCTACAGAATAGGAGGAGCAGTAACTATGGATGGAAGACCATGAACTTATTTATTATGGCTTCATGGTGAAATACATATCTGCAGACTCCCAGAGGAGCGAGAAAGACGAGTCATAAAAGCCAAGAGCTTGCGTAGGTGACTGGTAAGGTAAGCGAAGTTAAAAATTTGCTGACAAAGACTGTAATGATATAAAAAATTATTGTTTTTTCAATAAAAAAACCTATTGTTTTTTAGCTGTTGGAGTTGTTAGAATTCAAAAATGGAAAATGATTCTTATATACTATTTTTTTTATATTTTTTGCACATACTTATTTTATTAAAAAAAAGAAAAAGAGGAAATTTATTTTAAAAAATATATTTTTTTATTTTATTATTTTAAAAATAATATAAAAATAGTGCGTAAAAATAGTGTATAAATAATATTATTATTTAAAAATATGTTTTTACAATAACTTTTTCATCTTATATTAATTTTTATTACACTTTTTAATAATTATGATTAAGTAAAATAAATTAATATAATTATTATAAAAAATGATATAAAAAATCATAATTTTATTTAAAAATTGCTTCCTTTATGTGCTTAAAAACTTTACAATAGTTACGTGATGTTAAAATAATGTCAGTTTTGTAATCTTGCTCTTCTTGGCAAGTTGGTTTGGAGTCTCACCTGCATGAAAGACAAGTTTTGAGTTCGAATTCTCTCTAATAAATATTTAAAAGATTCCTCTTTTCTTTCGACAGTGGCCAGGAATGGAAATTCTTATACTTGGAGATCAATAACAAAGACTATAGGAGTTTTCAAGGATGGTTACCAATATAAAGTTGGCAACGGATCTATCTCTTTTTGATTTGATAGATGGCTTAAGGAAGGGTGTTTATGTGATTTGGTTCCTGTCATAGATATTTAAGATACTCATTTACTGATCTCTAATGTGTTTGTTCATCAGGTGTGACATCTTGACGAGTTGGCTACGATTATTCCTCATAATTTTGCCTCTTTAATCCAAGCAACTGCAATGCCTCACAATTGTAGCATCCAAGATATAATTGTTTGGGCTGCAAAAACTTCAAGTATTTATACAGTAAAGTCAGGATATTCTTGGCTTCTTCTCTGTGAGAGCCTCCTTCAATCTAAGCAAGAGAATTGAAGTTGAATTTGGAGGATTAATGCTCTGAAAAAATTACGCTTTTTCTTTGGTTGATCTGGCATGACGCTCTTCCTACAGGTTTCATGAGAGAGCGTAGGAAATTGACCATTGATCCTTCATGTGTTTGCTGTGCTTGCCCGCTTGAAGATGTGCTTCATTGTCTTCGTGACTGTCCTAAGGCGAGAGGGATTTGGGACTGGTTAGGTCTCTCTACAAAAAATCAATTCTTTTCCCTCAGTACAAAAGAGTGGATTCTTTCTTTTTTGCATGGATCTTCTTCTAGTCTTTTCCTTGCTAGTATTTGGTGGATTTGGCGCACTTGCAATGATGAATTTTTTTCTTCTAGTACTTGGAATGAGTATGAGCTTTTTAAGAAAAGTATTATGATGATGGAGGACTTGAAAATTGGTTTCTGTTGTTCCGGTTCTCACAATCCTCATAGTTCTCGCCTGGTATGTTGGGATAAGCCTCCAATTAATTTCTTTAAAATGAATGTTGAAAGGAGTTCGTTGGGTAATCCAGAGGGCTGGGTGCGATGGGCTGATCCGAGACAGTGATGGTGAGTGGATTTGCGGGTTCTCTTCCTATATTGGGATCACGACTAATCTTCATGTTGAGCTTCTCGATATCTTCAAAGGTCTCCATCTAGCTTGGGATCAGGAGTGTAGAATGCTCATATGTCACTCTGATTCTCAAGAAGCTCTCAATTCGATTGTTAATCAAACTTCTGTGTTCCACAAGTAAGCTTGCATAATTAAGGATATTAAGCTCTTATTATCTAAGGATTGGCTTGTCACAATGGAACATATTTTGAGAGAGGGTAATTCCTACGCTGATTGATTTGCTAAAGACAGGTCAAGGAATGATGATAGCTTCAAGATATGGTCGTTGCCTCCTTAAGAGATAAGTCCTTTGCTTCTCACTAATGCCATGAGCATCACTTTCTTTAGAGCTTAGTTTGTGTCTTTCCTTAGTTGTTTATTTTCAGTTGCACAAAAAAAAAATGTCGGTCTAAGGATTGTCAATAGTTTTACTTGCTATGACCCTCATGTTTTAAAAGTTAAGTATTTTTTTCTTTCAACTCTAATTTTTATACTATTTTTTTCTCTCACATCACTTTTTACACCCCTCTCCATACTATTAATCATACATATTTTTTTATCACTTTCTCTCACTTAATCATAACTCTTAAAAAGGATGTAAATAGTAATATACCCCTAAAAAAAAATGTAAGAGTAATATTTTTCTTTTTCTTTTTCCATACAAGTCAATACCTAATTTTGTCTTTTCCATTTATTGTTAAACATCATTCTCTTTATCATCTCTTCCACACTCATATAAGAGAAATCCTTAACTTCAAGTATAGTTAGAAATTTCTTTTATTCATTTAGGATTTTATTAATAAGTATTTTTAGGATACTTTTTAATGAAGTTAAATTTTTTTAATAAAAATAAGTTATTCAATATATTAAAAATTGAAAGAACTTTATTCTTTTTTTATTAAAAAAAATTATTTTAACTTCATTAACAAGTATTCTTAATGTGTGTTAGCAAAACCCTACTATTTAATGTGTGTTACATCATTTTTGTAGACTATTATTGTCTCTTACTTTAACAACATTTTTAATGTTATAACTAATGTAACACACATTGAATGATACAGAATAAGAAATTTCTCTTAGTCTTTAAGCATCTAAGAATCTCTCCTCATTTCATTGTGTTCTGTTATTTTAACACACAAAATATGACATTCATATGACACCTCATTCATATTTGTATATCTACATCATTTCAACTTTATATGTTGTATATAACAATATCCAGTTACACTCACATTAAGTACAGTGTCCCATATAGGTGCTGTATTTAGGTGTACAAAATATATTTTCCCATTTCATTCCTTCTGTTGCTTAAGGAAGCACGTGAGAAATTTCTTCGAAGTGTGTGTTTGAGTTTTCAGATATCATCGAAACGGATTTGTTTTCATTGCATTTTATTGCTACGTGATGTTTCACAGATAAATTTTCAAGAAGAGCTTATTGTGATCGATTTTGAATATTAAGATTACTTTTAAAATTAGGTTTTAATTTTCTGGTGAGTAAAATTTTCAAAGTTCACTGTATTTTCAGGTTTGAAGGCATAAAACTGAAATATGATAGAAAATGAATTCAAACTCATACAAACATGTGTAGGTGAGTATTGTATTTAAATTTTGTGTTTTTTTCTTTTGTCCATCCTTTCTCCGTACTTATCAATGATTTCATATTTATTAAATAAATTTTGCACTATCATTTTGAGCAATGTTAATGCGGAGTTGTTCCTTACCGAGGAGAGTATCTTGGGTAAATGAGAGAAAAATGTTTATCACACACTACTTTTGTTTACAATAATTTTGGCAGCATTATTCGTCTAATTAAAATATTTTAACTTTCATCTAATTCTCTCACAAACTCATTCTGTATTTTGTAAAAAAATTACAGTAATATATAATCTGATTTGATATCTCTCTCACATAAATTTACGGTATAAATATAGTATACGTATTTTGATTGTACGAGAAATATTATCTGAATAATTTTTATACCACTTGATGTTATCATCTTTGATCTAATAGTAATTATCACTTGATAAAGTTATTACTATTTGATATTAATGTATTTTTAAAATAAGTTAAAGAGTTTATTTTTTAGGAAAAAGTTCATTTGAGGGTTTTGATGAGTTATTATCTATTATGAAAATAATTATTATATTATATTAATGTACTTACTATTAATATTTAATTTTTTTATAAAGTCAATAAAAATAATTTTTGAATATTCATTTGATGGGTCTGAATCAGGTAGTACTTGACTTAAAACCAAATACTATATAATATTAAGTTAATTATTAATAGACATTAAAGTATTTATAAAATAAGTAAAAAAATTATATTTTAGTGGAAAGTTCATTTGAAATTTTAAATGACTTACTACCTAACATAAAAGTAATTACTATCTTATATTAAATTACTTACTACTAAATTTTAAGGTTATTACAAAATAAACAAATAAGTATTTTTTAGAGAAAGTTTATTATGAAAGTTTTAATGATTATTACCTAAATTAAATGTAATTATTATATTATATTATATTAAGTTATTTACTATTACATTTTAAGAATTTTACAAAATAAAGAAAAGTAATGGAAAAAATGGTGTAAATAAAAGTGGTGTTAAAAAATTGGAGTTGTAAATGAAAAACATGCCTTTTGTGTTGACACTGACCAATAATCTTTTAGACTCTGCTGCTGCTAAGATGGGTTATGAGAGAGGCTTCTATAATTGACGGTTTTGAATTGATGGTTGCTGCAGTTGAAAAATATTGTTGGTTTAGATAGGATTCTGGGAATGCTTGTGGAAGAGTTTCCTTCTTGATTTCATGTCCTACAGTTCCTTCAATACTTTCTTCATGAGGTTTGGAAATAATGCTTTAGTGGGCTATTCCCCTTCAAACAAGCCCTCCCCATTCCTTATAGGTATTTTTGTTAAAATTTCTACATTAACAAGGATATTGAGAATTCATAATTTTTACATTCATATCATTATATTAAGATATACTAACTTTTATCCATGATAAGAATTAATGCTTCATGTTGCAAATCTTGATGAAGGTAGAAACTTCGTTCTCTCTCTTCTCTCTTCTCCTTCTCTACATTCTTTCTTTCTTGATGGTAAAAACATAAAACATAAAACTATTCTAGATAGAGAGAGAATTTGGTTTCTTATCTTTTTCTATTTATTAAAAATTGCTCCCATCAAGCAGTTGATAGAGGTTGAGAAACCTCTTCTCAATCGTCATCAACCAATTACCATTTAGCCCCTCACTTATTTATTAAATCACATATATTTGCCACACATGAGACATTTCTTATATTCTCTCACTTGGTTCATGTGACAAGTATCATTTCATGATTTAATAAAATATTAATCATAATATGCATAAACAAGGTTAAAAGTTTCATACATTGGTTGCATCATAAATCATAATTAAGAATAAGAACTAATAAGAGTCATGACAGTTGTATATCATCAAATTAACATAGTTCTTTCCATGTACTATTATATTTGTCTTCTTCCTAACACAACACTTTAATGGGAAATACACAATATGTCCAACAATAATGTCTTTATCAAAGACAAATCTTGTTTTCAATATTATCATTCATACATGTACACATAAGTTTGAACACGAAAAAATTCAAAAACTTATGCATTAATGAGCTCAGAGTGTCAAATATATATTGAAACAAAATAATAATGTTCAACTTTCACTAGTAAACATAATGTCCATACCTTTAACATGATTTGTGAATGTTTTAGGTGGTAATCCTTTTGTTAAAAGATCAGCAATCATAAGATCAGTGCTAATATGCTTTATTGACACTCTATGTTTCTAAACTTCTTCTTTAACGACAAAGTATTTCAATTCCATATGTTTAACACATTTAGAATATTTGCCATTTTTAGAAAAGAGGACAGTTGTGGAATTATCACAGCAAATTTTCAGTGGTCTGACAATATTGTTGACTACTCTAAGCCCTAAAATAAAATTCTGTAGCCATTTAGCTTAAACTATGCCCTCAAAGCATGCCACAAATTCAATTTTCAAAGTGGATGCAACAGTGACAGATTGCTTCACACTTTTCCATGATATAGTTCCTCCAGCTAAAAGATACAAAAAACCAAAAGTGTCTTTTCTTGTATCCACACAACTAGCAAAATCTAAATCTGAATATCCGATCACTTGAAGGTGATTAGACCTCCTATAAGTAAGGATGTAATCCTTCGTTCCTTGCAGATATCTCAAAACTTTCTTTGCAGCTTTCCAATAATCTAAACTAGGATTACTCTAGTATCTTCCTAACATTCCAACTGCAAAGGTAGTATCTGATCGGGTACAAGTCTGAGCATACATTAAACTCCCAATAATAGATGTATGCGAAATTGCTTCCATCTGTTTTCGTTCCATATCATTCTTTAGACATTGCATGAGACTGAATTTGTCTCCTTTCTGAATTGGAACTGGAGATGTTGAGCACTTTTTCATTCTAAATCTCTCTAACATTTTAGTTATATATGCTTTTTGAAACAAACCCAATAATTCTTGTCATCTATCACGAAATATCTCTATCCCTATCACATAGGTTGTCTCACACCCATATCTTTCATTTCAAAGTTATTAGAGAGAAACTTCTTAATCTCACTTAATAAACCTAGAACATTAATTGCAAGCAAGATGTCATTAACATATAGAACGAGAAAGATAAACTTACTCCCACTAACCTTCAGATATATACACCGATCAATAATATTTTTCTTAAATCAAAAGAATACAATAGTATCATTAAACTTTAGATACCATTGCCGGGGAGCTAGTTTAAGTCTGTATATTGACTTCTTAAGTTTATACAGTATGTATTCTTTTCCTTCTTCTATGAACCCCACTGGTTGGTCCATATAAACCTCTTCCTCTAAATTTCCATTTAAAAAGGTAGTTTTCACACCAGTTTAGTGTAACTCTAGATCATAATGAGTCACTAATGCCACGATAATTTTGAGAGAATTTTTCTTACTAACCGGTGAAAAGGTCTCCTTATAGTCAATGTCATCTTTCTGAGTTAACCATTTTACAACTAGCCTGACCTTGTAACATTCTAAGTTGCCATGAGAGTCATGTTTGGTATTAAAAACCTATTTGCGACTAATTTTTTTGCAACCTCCTAGTAATTCAACAAGGTCCTAAACCTCATTCCGTTTCATAGATTTCAGCTTATCTTTCATGGCATCTAATTATTTATCAGCATTATCATTATTCATGGCTTATGAAAACATAACTGGGTCATTCTCTATTCCTAAGTCAACTTCAAACTCTTGTAGATATACTACATAATCATCAGAAATAGCTAATCTCCTTTTCCTTTGAGATCTTCTTAATGCTATTTGTTGTGGTTCTTCTACTATAGACTCATTTACTACAACTTCATTTTGAGTAATAGGGTCATTTATTTGTTATTCTTCATTATTGTTAATCGGATAAACAACTTAGGGAACAACAACTTTATTAGAGACACAAGTCAAAGGAACTTGTACTTTCAATTCTTGAATCTCCACCTTACATGGTGTTTAACTCCTATTAACTTCACAATTCTCAATGAACCTAACATTCTCAGTTTTAATAATCCTTGTAGTATGGTTAGGACAATAAAATCTATACCCTTTTGACTTTTTTGGATAACCAATGAAATAACCATTGATTGTTCTTGCATCCTATTTTTTTTTCCTTGTGGACTGTAATATCTAATTTCTACTTGATAACCTCAAACATACAGGTGTCTTAGACTAGGTTTCCTTCCAATCCACAACTCAAAAGGAGTTTTTGGATCTGTCTTACTAGGAAGTCTATTCAACCAAGACATGGCAGCCTTTAGAGCATAAGTCCATGATGAAATGGGTAAAGTAGAATTACTTAACATACTTTAACCATATCTAGCAAGGTTCTATTTCGCCTTTATAATATACCATTTTGCTATGGTATACCTAGCATTGTGTATTGAGCACATACGCCATGCTTCTCAAGGAATTTAGCAAATGGACCTAGGTGTTGTCTAATTTTATCATATTTTTCATAATACTCACAATCTCTATCGGACCTGACAATTTTCACTTTTCTTTCTAATTGTCTCTCTACCTCATTAATGTAAACCTTTAAGGCATTTACACCCTAAGATTTCTCATGTAGCAAATATACATAACCATAACGTGAATAATCATCAATCAATGTGATAAAATATCTTTCTTTATTGAAAGAGTTAACATCAAAAGGTCTACAAATATTAGTGTGTATAATTTCAAGAAGTTAAGTGTTTCTTGTGGCTCCTTTTTTTGTGTGTTTTGTTTATTTACCTTTAATACAATCCACACATACATTCAGATCAGTAAAATCTAAATTCAGAAGGATTTCATTCTTTACTAATCTTTCCATTCTTTCTTTGGAAATATGTCCCAAGCGTTTGTGCCACAAGTAAGCAGAGTGTTCATGGACTAAACCACGTTTAGTACTAACATTATGATGCAATGTTAAGAGTATTTCAGCATAAAGAGTATCAAGATTTAACTTGTATAATCCATCACATAACATACCACTACCAATCATATGGTTATATTTACACAAACTGAAACTACCACTACCAAATTTAAAAGAGTATCCACCTTTATCAAGTCTGGATAATGAAACTAAATTCCTAGATATGCTAGGTACATAAAGAGTTTCAAATAGATCCAAATGATGTCCAGTGTCAAGGATTAAATGACACGTCCCGACAGTTTCCATTGGAACTCTTATTCTATTGCCCATAAAGACAAACTTTTCATTTGGTCTTGTGATTTGGGTTATAAGGAATCACTGCATCGTATTTCAAACATGAGTTGTACAACCAGAATCAATCCACCAAGTATTATAAGGAACTTCAGCTAAATTTGATTTGAAAGCATACATAAGCACTAGGCTTACCTTTCTTTTCGGACCAAGCTTTACGTCTTGGACAATCCTTTTGGAAATGCCCAGTCTTTTTACAGAAATAACATATGTTTTCATTTGGTTCCTTCTTGTGGATTTGAGAGGAAGAGACCTTGTTGATCTTTAGGGGTCCTTTTCCTTTCTTGTCATGTTTCCTTCTAGCTTTCTTTCCAGCTCCTTGATAGTTAAAATAATTGATAGAGTGATTTTCTTGATTCTTAAGTCTGGTTTCTTCCTAAACTAGCATACTGTGTAATTCATGCATATTCCATTTGTCTTTCATGGTGTTATAGTTCATTTGGAAAAGACTATACTCAGATGATAATGAGTTCAAGATAAACTACACAAGGAAATTCTCATCTACATCCATTTCCAATGACTTAAGTCTTGCTGCAATGTTTGTCATCTCAATGACGTGCTCATGCATGGTATGAGAACTATCAAATTTCATTGTGATCAAGGTACTCATCAGTGTCCCAGCAAGAGACTTATCAATAGTTTAAGAGCACCCTTCCACAAACTTCATCATTTCTTTAGCACTTTCAGTTTCAGGAAGAGCTGACTTAATGTTACTAGTTATACTCATCCGCATGCACATCAAACTTAATCTGTTTGATCTTTCCGAGTTTTTATAATGGACATTCTCTTTATTAGTGCTTAAAACAGTAATAGCATCTTATTTCTCTACTCGAAAAGTTAAATCCAAATCCATTACTCCAAGGTAAAACTGGATTCACTCATTCTATTAAGAGAAATTTAGTCCATTAAAAACTGGTACAGATGAGAGATGCGAATGCAAAATAACAGTTACTACAAATAATAGATATTTAAAAACATTAATGCTTTGAGTTATATACTAACATGCTACACATATTAAAAAAAAAAAATACTTCATACAATACATGTTGATGTTTACCTTTGGACAATCCATCAATGTGCCACATTTAACATAATGATGCTAATGGAAATTTAATATTATTTGGTAATGATATATGTACTATCTAAAAAAATTATTATCTTTGGATATATATATAAATAAAATTAATAGTGCACTTACACTACTAACATTTATACTCATTAATTATATGAACAAATAATTAATTTTTGGTGATCTTTAACTATCTTATAACATTGAACCTCAATTTACTCATAGAACAATACATATTATGTCATTCATAACATCTATTATATGAATAACTGAAAAATAAATTTTATATAATTTAGAATTAAATCAATTTAAAAATTTAATTATTTTAGTAATTAATAAATCTATTATATTTTAATTCCAAAATACAAATATTTTATAATCAATTAAGAATATAAACGTTAAACAATTCATTATGACATTATGTACAGTAAAATCATTATGTGCATTACGGATTGGATATAAACAATTAAAAAGGAAAAAATGCGGCACGTATAAAAACAAAATTGAAGTGCATAAACAATTATGAGGCCGACAAGCACTTAACATCATTATGTGCAGCAAATAGCATTATAAGGCTGAAAACACAATAGTGAAATGATTATGACATTCTGGATATAAACAAAAGACCATTACGGAAGACGATTAGCATCTTGTTTATTTTCTATTTCATAATCATTATGTCACAACAATGTTTGACTTAACCCGAGTGGATAAAGACAAATAACGCTTGCCTGCTTACCGGCACATCTCATTTTGGGTGAATTTCATTAACCACCAAAATTCAGTGCAATCCAGACGTGACCGATATATACAAACTTTCAAGTTACATTTTTAGTGACCTTTTTAGGTTCAATTTGTGAAATATAGATATAGATATAAACATGATATTTGACATAGACATAAATATAAGTACACATTAAATTTAAAAAATTTATAAGATATGTACATGATATATATAAATTAATATAAAAATAAATTAAAAAATTTGGTTTATGCATATATATAATTACAAAACTTAATAAAAAATTCATAATTCATTAATATCATTTTTATTAATTTAAAGATTTATAATATCTTAATATATATCATATGTATTAATATTTACTACTTAGTAAGCTCTTCCCAAAAAATATAAAACATAATCTCTATTGACATTTTTAAAAAATCTGTGAAACTAAATTCTCTTAATAAAACTAAT
Organism: Ormosia semicastrata; assembly: GCA_029884595.1. NCBI lineage: Eukaryota > Viridiplantae > Streptophyta > Magnoliopsida > Fabales > Fabaceae > Ormosia > Ormosia semicastrata. The sequence continues at coordinate 30,860,447 of JAQQTO010000043.1, read as the reverse complement.
CATGTATAAGTACATGTGCATAAAAAAAATAACTAGAGGGAATAGTAGTGTGAGACAAACTTAAGTGACGACGAAGTGGATGACTTGGTATGAGCAGAGGTAGAAAGAGAAGGAGCAGATGAAAGTAGTGATGTGTGAAAAGATAAAACTTAAAAGCCTAATAGTGGTGTGTAAAAAGATAAAACTTAAAATACTAGTATGAGAAAATAATAGCTTAGGACGTCACTCATGTAATTAAGCTTGTGTAGATTACGAGTTTAGTAATTAGACGTTAGTCATAGAAATTAATTATTTTAAAAAAAATATTAATGGGTCATATCTAAATCGCGTCTTAGACATGTCTAAGTTGAAAAAATAATCTTTTTAATCAGATATATTCAGATACGCAGGACACGTGTGTCATACGCACGTTCCCATGTGTCTGATACGGGCACGTGGACACACTTAACAAATGGTGTGTCCGTGTTTCATAGGGTTCAACAGATATACTTTTGCAGCGAAAAACATGATCAATTTCAGAAGCAACATTCATGGATCCAAAAACAATCAAGCATCATCAATGGAAAACTATGAATTCTTAGACACATGCTCTAATACCACATGTTAAAATTTCTACACAAACAATGATCTTGAGAATTCATAGTTTTCATTCATATCGTTATGCTAAGATGCATTAACATTTATCCACGATGAAAATTAATCTTCAAGTTGTAGATATTGATGAAGGTAGAAACTTCTTTTTTTCTCTTCTCTTTCTCTTCTCCATGTTCTTTCTTTCTTGGTGGTAAAAACATAAAACGTAAAACTATTCTGGATAGAGAGAGAACTTGATTTCTTTTCCTTTTTTACTTATTAAAAACTGCTCCCATCAAGAAATTGATAGAGGTTAAGAAACCTCTTCCCAACCATCATCAATTAATTATCATTTAGTCCCTCACTTATTTATTAAATCACATATATTTACCACACACATATGAGACATTTTTTGCAAATTTGGCTTTGGGTGTGTCTGAGAATGACAAACTTTATGAAAAAAAACAAAAATGAAATTAAATCTGTTTGGTTAATTTCCTAATGCCTATGAGATTTGACAGCATTGAAGTTTTGCTTAGATCTCACTATATTGAGGGATCAATTATTTGAAAATCAGTACATTACCTTTCCAAATTTCATGGCTAGACATTGAATTTATGAATTGTATGTATATACAAGCTTGATGAGTTCTATTATCCTTGCAAAAAAAGTGTCACTGGTTATTTAATGGTTTGGATAACATATACTGTGCCTTCATGGGTAGCCTGCACAACTTTACCAAGCTCAACAAGCAGATAGGTTATCAAAGTTGTTAAAGAGTTCCACATCGCCTACCTCAATCTTTCGAGTGTGGTTTATATATCTGTTAGGTCACTCCTCTTAATGTCAATTGGTTTTAAGTTGGAATCTAACATGGTATCAGAGTCAAGATCCCATCTTCTTGTGTCGCCTATTACATTAGGCTCGCCTGTTCCGTCAGGCATCTGTGGATGAGGGGTGTTAAAGAGTCTCACATCGTCTGCCTTAATTTTTCGGGTACGATTTATATATCTGTTGGGCCACTCCTCTTAATGCCAATTGATTTTAAGTTGGAATCTAACAAAAAGAAACCAATGAGGCCCTGTTTATCATCAAAGCCTACCAGGGACTTGGGTCCATACCCAGCTGATCAGGTTCCTGAAGAACTTGAAGTTTGCAGTTGAGGGGAACGGAACTGAAGGGAATGGGGAACGGAAATAACTTCCTTATTTGATTTGTGATATATTTCCCCCTCTTCCCCTCAAATGCCCAACTTTTGTTCCCCCCAAATGACAACCTATTGGAAACAATGATGGAACAATTTGTGATATATTATGACAAATTGGAAACAATGATGGAACAATTTTTGTTGCATCGGGCATCGGCTAGTCCCTTTCTGAATCTCTAAGTACTCGAACATGTAGTTTTTTGGGAATAGGGAAATGTGTGATTTGATAATGTATATGGCGTTATTAATCCTTTTGGTACTAATATGCAAACAACAGCGTTATTCGTCTAACCAAAATATTCTAACTTTCATCTAACCCACTCACAAACTCATTCTGTATCCTGCGAGAAAATTACAGTAATATACAGTCTGATTTGACATATCTTTCACATAAATCTATGGTGTAAATACGATTAGCATATTTTAATTGTACGAGAAACGTTATCTATATGCAAATGTTGCTTATGTTTGAGCATTTTCTAATGGACGACTATTCTTGGGTATTGCAGCTGATGGTTCAGTAGTTATTTCTGAAAACCTGGAGCATATAAAAGAAAGCTGTGCTAAATCATTTGCACCATTCCCAACTGTTATGGAAATTTGGTTTCTCTTTCCTTTGAAAAATCAGGATTGTGTACTTCATCGTTAGGAAAGATCATAATGGATTGCAAAATCAAATGTTGCATCTTTGATTCAAATTCACTATTTAGATTACTTATTTTATTAAATTAATACAATTATATAATATTTTGAAAATTAACTGAAGAATAGTAGAAGTATAGTAACTGTAAATTTTTGTTCCAATTTTCCAATTCAAGTCATTAGCAAGTGACAAAGAATTCTGTTTACTAGGAGCTTCCAATCCCTGCCAAGATGATTTTCTAGCGAGACCTTGAGATAGACTTTGCAACTCGAATCCAGATTCCGGGCCAATAAATTACTCAAATCTAATTGACTTGAAGCATGTTTGACAACACTTAAAAAAATTATTTTAATAGTGTGATAATATGTTTGACAAAAATAATTTCAACTTTTATATGAAATTTAATATATTATGAATTTTTTTTGTATAATGCTGAAGTTTGACTTGTTTACAAACTGGGCTTTAAAAGCTGGATTAATATTTGTTGGCGCCATGCAGCTGGTAAGGCTGCTTCTGGGATCCAGCATCCATGTCTAGTATTTGAGGAACATTCCCAGCACTGGTCGACCCGGTTTGGTCAGCAAGTCTTACCGCCTTCATTTGAGGTGAAAAATGAGAACCTAACAGTCCATTTGGACCAAAATCATCAGGGTGCAGCACTGATTCATGCTGAACCCCCGAAGGATTCATGGATTCAGTTCCACCACCAACTCGTGTTGATCTATTTACAAAAGGGAAAGATACAGGAAATCTATTTCTATAGTATAATCCTATGGTACAAGGTGCATGTTTTGAACAAACATACTTTGTTTGGAATCTAATGCATAATTAGTGTTGAAACTACAGGGTGCATGTTTGTCTTTTTCTCAAATATATATGCACAATCAATCTTCGTGTTCTTTCATTTATTTGGTCGAAAATAGATTGACGCATTTTTAGTCAACCACCAAGCAAGTACCGCTATTGATCACGAAAAGAGGTTTTTCACGAATTCCACAAATGGTTACAAGACATGCATTTTTGAAATGCAATTATAAAGGAATAAGATGCCACATCACATGCAGTTCAACTTCAAAAACAATCGACGGTTAATAATCATTGGTAAAGGATTTCATAAAAAAATAAAAAAATGTATTATTAAGCATTTCTCCAAGGTGATACTGTCAAGTGTCAACCACAAAAGAGCAAGCAAGATAATAAATACTAATGCAAGCAAATGATATTTGAATCGCTATCAACCGAGAGGCTTAAAGTCTCTCAATCGTTTAAGTTCATGAATGAGGGCCGTCAAATTGCTGTGGGATGAGCCACCTTCTTGAACAGCTTGTCTAGCCTTTTTCCCAAACTCTAGAGCACGCCTTCTGATTTGCTCAGCGTCATCACCACTGTCCATCAACCTCCTCACAGCCTTCTCTATGCTATCTCTGCCCACCAGCTTCTCTCTCTCCCCAAAACCCATCAGGCCCCACTCTTCTGCACCCACCTGCACCCCAATCCCCCGCACCTCTGTTATCAGCTTCTCGTTGTAGAACTGTTCGCCGTGCACCGGCCACGTGATCATCGGAACCCCGGCACTGACAGCCTCCACCGTGGAGTTCCACCCGCAGTGCGTCAAGAACGCACCAACGGCGGGGTGGTCCAGGATGAGGACTTGCGGAGCCCACCCCCTGATAATCATCCCCTTCTTCCTATTCCTCTCCTCAAACCCCTTTGGCAACCACATGTCCTTTTCCTCTTCACTCTCATCCTCCTTTCCCTTCTTCTCCGGGACCACCCATATGAATTGGTGACCTGATGCTTCCACCCCGCAAGCGATTTCGTACAGCTGCCTCTGTGGGAAATGGCAAAGGCTCCCAAAGCATATGTACAGCACCGAGTTGATTGTCTTGGAGTTAAGCCAGCTCAGGCACTCATGCACGCTCACCACACTCTGTTGGCCTCTCTCTGCTTTCTCTTGAGCTGTTGTGCGAACAAGACAAGCAGGGCCAAGATGCCAAGCCTTGTGCCCCGTGGTTTTCTCGTAGTGGCGGATGTACTCTTGTCCGTCAAGCTCCGCGAAGTTGTTCACGATGAGGCCAAAGCTTTTCAGCTCTATCTCCAGCATAGGTTCCAGGGCTCTGGTCAGCTCCTTTGGTGGTGCTGCATTCATGGTGATATGGTGAGGAATAGCAGGAATGACAAAGGAATCGGAAGCATAGATGGGGTGTGCCTTGTTGACGGAGTCCATGGCGCAGACGGCAAAGAGGGGGAATCCGTTGAAGGCCAGTCTGGGGATACGAAGCTTGTTTGCCAAGCCATCCACCCATTGGTAACAAAAGTCCGCGATGATGCAGTCGGGTGGGTTCTGCTCCACGAAATTCTCTATGGGTCCCTGGAGCAGTGTGGTGGCTTGGAAGACCTTGGCGGAGTTGGCGAGGTCGGTGACGGCGGACAGGCTTTCGATGCCGTGAGGGAGGCCCACTTGTTGGGAGGGGAATTGGACGGTGTGAACGCTGAAATGGTTGGATTTGTGAAGGATTTGATTTTGGGCGTTGGAGGGAGTGGTGATGATGGTCACGTGGTGGCCGCGTGAGGCGAAGAATCGGGCTATGTCGCATAGAGGAATCATATGCCCAGCTGCTAGGAATGGAATGAAGTATAGTTTCAATGGCCATTCTTCCACATGAGGATCGTCCATTTGTGTGGCAGAGACGTGGCTTTGCCTTGCCTAGGAATATCAATCTTTATAGATAAAACTTTTGAAAATTAGGTACTCAAAAAAGCAAGAAGCTTCAAAAAAAAAATCAGAATTTTTGTATCCACATAAGTGTATCTTACTTACCCTCACATAAGTGTATCTTACTTACCCTCATATGTAGTGGGTCAGTCCTATTATAGGGCGGGTGATCTCACCTCATGTGATTATATGTAAAATACAGTTATATTTATAGAATAATTTTTCATCACAAGATTTCGTTAAAAAAATAAAAATAGATAATAATTATAAATAATTAATATATTGAGAATTTAGAAATTATTATTTTTAAGTAATTAAAAGAATAATAAATATTATTTTTATTTCTTAATATAAAAGTACATTTTTTACAATATTCATTGTATAATTATCTTCTTTATAAGGATATAAATTATTTTATTTTAAATAATTTAAATTACATACTTACCAATTTGTGCAAGTGTTTTATTATCTTTAAATAATTCAAATTATATACTTACCTTGTGCAAGTATATATACTGTGGGAGTAGTACAAATACAACAAACAATTTTGTATCTCTGCAATCACTTCTAATATTATTATGTTTTTCATCTACAATTAACCATGTGAAAATACCGTAAAAAAAAACCATGTTAACATGACGTTTTAATCAACATTCATGATATATTAACATGAATTAGAATGATGTGGAGCTACGTTATGACAATTTTGTTACTTATATAGAAAATATTTTTTACAAACTCGTGTACTTATTGTCTCACTTTTTTCATTACATCGGACTCATTGTATTTTGTAAACTTCTGTGAAATAATGTCATTATAAAAGACACATTACAGACATGATAAAATATGAACATGTAAAAAGTATTCTGACATGTATTTGTTAGGTATTTAAATCTTAATAACTGCATTTGTCTTTTGCAATTTAAAATATGCTTTTTTATTATTACACTTTAATGTAAACTAAATCTTAATTTAGTATTAACATTAAAGAATAATAAATGTTATTTTTATTTCTTAACATAAAAGTACATGTTTACAAAACTCATTATATAATTATCTTCTTTATAAGGATATAAATTATTTTCTTTTAAATAATTTAAATTACATACTTACCAATGTGTGCAAGTATATTTTATTATCCTTCAATAATTCAAATTATATACTTACCAGATTGTGCAATTATCTATATTTTGGGAGGACAAATTTATTATACACCCTCTAAAGGAGGGTGTATAGAATACTTTGACAATTTTAATTATTGATTATGTTGAAAAATATATCAACAATTTTACGATTGAAATTTATCTACTCTATACTAATCAACAGCATATAGTCATTTGATAATTCATAGTTCCATAGATTCAAGTAATGTATAAAAACATTACATAAATGGTCCTAGATATCTTACATTGTTTATATAAGCAAAAAAAAGCTTCAACATATAAAATTGACTAATTTCAAAGAACTAATAAGAACCAAGTTGTAACATCAACGATGACTAATATTTACTAAAACTACTCTATTTTGTCCAGGTGCAATTTTGAAGATGCAGCAGTCACCTTCTTCAATTTATTCTTCTTAAAATAGCCATTCCATCCACTCCCAAATTTGACATAATTCTTCCTCTTCTTTGATGATAACAATTTGCATTCGAATTCAGCAGCACATCGGACTCTCAATTTCCATGGATTCTTCTCAAACTTCAGAATTCCCATAACAAATCTTGAGGTATTGTTAACTCGTGCGATGCACGGCGTATTATTAGGTTACTTCTAAGTTATTAGTAATATTATATTTTTTTTACAATATACTATCTTTACAAAATATTATGTTTATTTTAAAAATGTAAGTGTAATGATAACAATTAATTTACGTGATTTGAAAGCCTCTTACAATGTTGCTTCACAAATAATCTCCCCAGCTGGTGGAAATGACTATGCAGAGAAGAAAATAAATAAATAAATAAGTTTAAATAAGAAACTCCATTGTTGCTTCTCTTTGATACAGTTGGATGCATTGTAAATAAATAAGTATATCCTATGCGAATTTTTCTTTCATTTTTTCTGATTGCTTCATCTTTTTAGTTATATTTTAATTTAATGTTATATACTTAAATGGTACATGATCATCACGCCTCCACCACCTTGATATTGTATGCAGGGAATCATGATATGATTCTTTTGATTATTTATAATAAAATTTTCAGGAATGATATTCTTATTATATTTTTTAATATTATTTTTTATATTATTGATTATTTTATTATTTTATTTTATTTTCACTTAATTACAACGAAAAAATAATAATAATAAATATAATAAAAGAAAAAGCACGGTGAGAAAAACATTTTCGTAAGATTTTTCCATCGCTACTATATATATTTGTGAAGGAGAAGTGCGCGAAATATAATGTTGGGCATGAGATTACAAACTTTCAGATTTGTGTAATGGTTGAAGACAATTAATTTTATTCTTTTCTATTGATACATTTTAAGCGAACCAGCAAGCAAGATAATAATAATAATAATAATTGATCTTGAAATTCCTATTAATCAAGTAGCTTACGATCTCTGAACCGTTTAAGATCGTGAATGAGGGCCGTCAAATTTTTGTGGGATGAGCCACCTTGTTGAACAGCTTGTCTAGCTTTTTTCCCAAACTCTTGAGCACGCCTTCTGATTTGCTTAGCTTCGTCACCACCGTCCATCAACCTCCTCACAGCCTTCTCTATGCGATCTCTCCCTACCAGCTTCTGTCTCTCACCAAAACCAATCGGGCTCCACTCTTCTGCACCCACCTGCACCCCAATCCCCCGCACCTCTGTTATCAGCTTCTCGTTGTAGAACTGTTCACCGTGAACCGGCCACGTGATCAACGGAACACCGGCGCTGACGGCCTCCACCGTGGAGTTCCACCCGCAGTGAGTGAGGAACGCACCGACGGCGGGGTGGCCCAGGATCAGCACCTGAGGGGCCCACCCCCTTATGATCATCCCTTTCATCTTCATCTTAGAGATATTCCTCTCCTCAAACCCCTTTGGCAGCCACTTGTCCTTCTCATCTTGGCTCTCATCCTCCTTTCCCTTCTTCTCAGGAACCACCCATATGAATTGGTGACCTGATGCTTCTATCCCGCATCCCATCTCGTACAGCTGTTTATCGGAGAAATGGCAAAGGCTCCCAAAGCATATGTAGAGCACCGAGTTGGGTGGCTTTGAGTTGAGCCAGCTCAGGCACTCGCCCACGCTCACCACACTCTTTTGGCCCCTCTCTGCTTTCTCTTGAGCGGATCTGTGAATAAGACAGGCAGGGCCAAGATGCCAAGCCTTGTGTCCCGTGATTTTCTCGTAGAGTTGGACGTACTCTTGTCCATCAAGCTCCACAAAGTTGTTAACGATGAGGCCAAAGCTTTTGAGCTGTGTCTCCATCAACGGTTCCAGGGTTTCGGTCAACAGCTTTGGTGGTGTTGCGTTCATGGTAATATGGTGAGGAAAACCCGGAATGACATAGGAGTCGGAGTGGGAATCAACGATGGGTTGTGACTTGAGGGACTCCATGGCACAGACAGCAAAGAGGGGGAATCCGTTGAAAGCGAGTCTGGGGATGCGAAGCTTGTTTGCCAAGTCATCTACCCATGGGTACAAGAAGTCGGCAACTATGCAGTCGGGCGGGTACTGCTCCACGAAATGCTCCATGGGTTCCCGGAGCAGCTTGGTGGCTTGGGAGACCCTGACGAGGTTGTCGAGGTCGGTGGCGGCGGACAAGTTTTCGATACCGTCAGGGAGGCCCACTTGTTGGGCGGGGAATTGGATGGTGTGGACGTGGAAGTGGTTGGAAATGGAGTCGTGAAGGATTTGGGCGTTGGAGGGAGTGGTGATGATGGTCACGTGATGACCACGTGAGGCAAAGAATCGGGCTATGTCGCAGAGAGGGATCATATGGCCAGCTGCCAGGTATGGAATGAGGTATAGTTTCAAAGGCCGTTCTTCAACATGAGGAGCTTCCATTTTGGTGGCAGAGACGTGCCTTCGCCTTGCCTAGCAATTCACATCTTTATAGTTGAAACTTTAACAAAGTATGCACCCAAAAACAAGAAAAAAAAAAACTTTTAACAATACATTATATAAAGTTTTGTTAAGAAATAAAAAATTGGCAATAATTACTTGTATTTAATATTTTTTTTTATAGATGATAAATGTTATATTCCTTAATATGTGTTTTGAAAATACACACTAATACGATTCGTTCAAAACAAGATTCTGAATATTACTTGAGAAGATAAGTTATAGTTGATTTCTTCGCGATGATACAACAATAGTTTGAGGAGAAAGATGATGAGTACTTGCAAAAGATACTCAGACACTAAAGTTAGTAGTTACTCATGAAAGATATTGTGCAATGAAAAATAATACACACCTTTATCCTCTTGTTAAATCTTTTATATAAAGATATGAGCGTGTAAAAGTTGTTAGAGGTCTCAGCGCATTAATGCATATTGCACTCTACCTCCTTCAATGCAAGAAATTGTTGTTCTGTACGATTTATTCCCTCTTTCTGAGTAGAGTAGTGTCTCTTCTTTTCTATCAAACAGGAAACATACTTAATGAGCAAGTAAAATTGCGCATTGCATGTTTGAGGGACTGCCTGACAGGTTGAGTTCCTCCAATTTTATAAGTCTATAACCAGTTCGGAACACAACTCATTTTAAAATTATTTTTATGAGAATATAAAATTTTTTTTGAACTGTATGAGAATATAAAATTAATCTATTTTATTCACACACAAAATAATTTATTTTAAGTAGTTTAAATTATACACTTGTGTATCAATTTGTGCAAGTAATTTATTATATTTAAATAATTGACAAATCTTATTTTAATACTTGATACTTGATTCTTACTTCAGTTCCTAACTTTTTATTTTTGTCACTTTAGCTTCTAAGATTTATAAACTCACTTTAACTTATCACTTTGGTCCTGTATTGATCAAGTCATCTTCCATTAAAATGCCACGTTGGCATATAGAGAAATTTTCTGAAGGCTTTGTAATAAGACTAATTTCTTATGATGTATTATTGAATGCATGATATATCAGCTATTGTATTGAAAATTTAGTTAAAATAAAAGATAATAATAACTCAAAAATTAATATGTCATGCATTTAATGGTACATAATAAAAAAATACAAGCACCTAAAAATCTCTCAACATATAATAATGTTACATCATCTCTAACAATGAGATATAAACATTTTTATTTATTAGTTAACAAGTACATATAGACTAAAGACATTAAATTAAAATAAATTCATACATATAGAGAATTAAAGTTAAAAAAAATAAAATATTAGAAACTGAAATGATAATGAAAACAAATATGGCTAGCTAAATTAGTCTTTCAAATTATACATTTGCCTATTTGTGCAAGTATCTTTATCATGAGAGTAGTACAAATACAACAAACAATTCAGTATGTTTACAATCACTTTAATATTATGTTTTTTCATCTACAATTAACCGTGTCAACTTGATTTATTTTTAATCAACATACATGACTAAGACTGATATGGAGCTACGTCATGACAATTTTGTTACATATATATAAAATATTTTTAACAAACTTACACACTTATTATGCTTTTTTTTTAGCACACCCACGAGGACCATGTCTTATATTGTATTTTGTAAACTTCTGTGTAATAATGCTTTTATAAAAGAAACATTGCAGACTTGATGACATGTATTTTTTAGGCATTTCAATATTAATAATTGCTTAAAATACTTTATGTACCAGAAGAAAAACTTAAATGTAATTTTTGATTATTAAATTTTAACGTATAAATTTTGATTTTGTGTTAATATTACAACATTATATGGTCAACAATATCATGCTTGTATTTTCAAATTTTAAAAATAGTTAGGTTATGTTTGTAATGAATAAAAATGAGAAATGATTTGATTTGATTTGATTTAGAAATTAAATTTTATGTTTAAAATTTTAAAAAAATTGAATTGATTTAGAAATTAAATTTTATATTTGAAAATCATTAAATTGAGAATTAATTTGATTTGATTTTATTATTTTACATTTTAATTTTATGAGAGATGATTAAAAATAGTTACTAAAAATAGTCTATTCATTTCAAATCAAATCAAATCATAATAAATTTTATCAAATTTAATGAAATTTCTAAATCAAAACGAATAAAATCACGAGATATTAAAAATTAAATCATTTCTTATTTTTTAAGACTTTAAACATAATATTTAATTAAATTTAATTTATAAATTAAATCATTTCTTATTTTTTGATATTTCAAACACACTTTTATTATACTCAATCCAAAAAAAAAAAAAACAAAACAAAGCTAAAGAATGCTATGATCAACTACAAGAAATTAGGCAACACTTGAAAAGGATGGCCTAAAATATAAGAAAGTGTGACTGTGTGACCTTTAATAACCCTTTTGGACATTAGGCAACACTTATTTAGGAATGGCCTATTCAACTTTAGCCTTTTCTCGAGGCAAAGGCCTTGGTACACCAAAAAGGCCTTTTCACCTAACAAAGGCAATGCTTTTATCTCATACATTTGGCCATGCTTATCACACGTTGATCCTATGGGCACGCTTCTAAAATGTTACCTTTGGTTCATTATAGGCCATGAGTGAAAAGCGTTTCCATAAGTTGTACCTATAGCCACACTTCTAAGTGTGTGTTTGGGAATCAGTTTGCAGGTGCAAACATGAGTTCCCATTTCTTGAACAGTGTGTATTTTTGTTTGGCTATTTCTTATTTTTGTTTGGCTATTTCTCATTTTCGTTTGGTTCAACTGAATTTTAGTGCTCAACTTACGTTTGAAGCAAAGCAAAAAAAACTTACTTTTAAGTTATAAATTTATCAATTGCTAATTTTTATCTCTTATATTTATTTTATCAAACTCACTTTTAAGACAAAAGTTTTCAAACATAAATCATGTTATTACAAACTTATTTTTAATCAAATTAAAATTTATAAACACACTTTTAACTAAACTTAAGTTTACTAACTACAAACCAAACACACACTAAAGCGTTGCCTTATGTTCTTTATAGGCCACATGTAAAAGGTGTTTCCTTTGGTTTATTATAGGCTACGCTTTTCACTTAGTCCCCTTGCTTCCCCATCAGATCCGTCCCGTACCGATTAAGGATGATAGATAGTGTCATAAATCAGGAGCTTTGAAACTAGCCAACTTGCATCCTCATATAGGGGTAAAATCCAAGAAACAAATTCATACAATGAAGATTAGCTAGAGGTTGTTACTAGTTACTACCCCCACAAATCTGTTTGGCTCACTCCGGGATCTGATTGAAACCAGTAGTCATCATCAATCTGCAAAAAATAAATAAATAATCAGAATGACCTAAAACAATCTTTCTCTAGTTTTTGTTTTTTTAATTAATCATTCAAAGCTTCAAATCATACATACATCAACATCCATAGGAGTAATTTCTTGAATTCCAAATGCCTCTGAGCCCAGCGAACTGAAACTCTGAGAAGGATTTTTTTTATCATCTTGGCTTTCTAATAATCCCACACCCCTCATTCTGCAGTGGACATGGTCACTATTCCATGATAGATCTATTAATTTAACCTGGTTGACACTGTCATCCATGATGGATCTATTTTGAGCACCGCCACAACATGCCACAATCATCATCATCATTTCACAAAATACACACACAAGTCACAGACTAGGATTTTGCGGAGGACAATTACCTTAAAAAGCTCGTGAATCAGAACTCAAAACGCATATAGTGAATGCTCAAAACACATTCTGGTAGATTGAGTAGGTTCAAATGGATGTTTGTCTATTATACTTTCTGCAGAACTACTTCTCTTAAGTATCATTTTCCTTCTTATGCGTGCTTCCTTTTGTAAACTCTGCTTTAAATAAACCAGAAGCAGTAAGACCTGCAAGGATAAGTACAAAACAATCATTCAACACTGTGTTCTTTTGAAGTAATTTGTGAATGTTGATGAGTATAATAATTTTATATCTCTAGTGCACTTTGCTGTCGTTTGAGAAGGTCTTGGAGCATCATTTGTTTTGTAAAAGTCAATAGGAGAAGACTTCACAACATAAGAATTGATTGAAGATGAAGTTATATCAGATAACGGATGCCTTTCATTGTTGGGATCTCTATCTGCGTCACACATTTCTTCCTCTTCAAATGCACTCATAAGGTCAACAACGCAAGTAGACTTGGCTGCTAAGAATCGTCTACAAAAACGGAGAAGTGAATCAAAATCCCGATTGAGTCTTCGAAAAGACCAAATTATCATAAAACAAGTTGCAATTTCAGAGATGTATAATGCAGGAATAACACACAATAAACAATATGACTGCAAAAAAATTCTCTGACTAAGAAAATATATTTGAAATTTAAGTTTAAATAAGAAACTAAGTAAATTTCTAAAGCATGGTAGTGTCCGAACATAAGGGAGAAGAAACTAAGTTTAAATAAGAAACTAAGTAATTTTCTAAGACACGGATCAATGGCAAGGCGAGGTCAATGTCATTAGGGCAGACCTAGTGGAAATGACTATCCAGAGAAGAAAATGAAGATAAACTTACCAATGTCCAAATTTTCTATTGATGCGAGTAAGTAGAGTTGTCAAAGGTGATGAACAATTGTTGACGAGTAGCAATTTAGAGGGAAGTCTGAACAATTATCAACAATTGTCAGATAAGGTTGACACAGAAAAAAAAAAAAGTAAAAAGGAAGAATGAAGAAAGGGTAGCTTACCGTGGCTGAGCACAAGATCACGACACCTAGGGGAGTCCACACAACCTTGGTTCTTCACCGCCTAGAATTTCATGGCAATATATCTCAATTAATGTTCAGTAAAATTTAAAAGGAAAATGCTTTAGCCACTAATTCAAAGGCTTATCACGCATATTCTATTACCACCAATGCAAAATAATGAGATAATGAGCTATTAAATGAGCAATAAAAGTTACAGTATCTTGGCGTGGGCAAGAAGAAGCCAACCTCCACACCTTCACCTTTCAAAGCTTATTAGTGTATATTTTTACTAATCAGGTTTGAGTTCGAAAATCTTCTTAGCGTCCGCAAAATTGTCGTTGGCCTTTGATAGAGGTGAGCACAACTTTACCTCTCGTGGAGGTTTTGGTTTACAGCAAGAAACGGGTTTGAAAGACCGGAAAGATAAACAAAAGAAGAGCAAGTGTCATATGTTAAAAAATGATTCTTTAATTCTTTAATTCTTTAACCTTTTAAACAAATTCTAGAGGCATACACCTTAGAACAAAACACTATAAGATCTAGGATTTACATCATGCTAGATTATTAAGGATTCTTGGATTTTTATAAATACCTGGATCTATAGTTATTGATCACCAACTGTTGCGGAATCTTTGCGACAATCAATCACGAACAAAGGGATGGTTTGTGATCTTTCTCAACCAAATCGCCCTAACTCCTCAATAGAATCGTCGTCTCTCTTCCAGATGGGGAGAAAGAAAACTGTGTTATAATTTGATATATTAGAGACCATAACCGTTTCTGACATATATTAATCAATTAGAGTCAATATGGTATTTACTCATTAAGCCCACATCAAGTTGTGAAGTATACGAGTTCACTAAATTAGATCACTTAATAACAAGCACAATAAATTAAATAGTTAATATAATTGTCAATTAAATATGATGCCTAACATTAATTAGAAAACGTAAATTTCTTAACAATCTCTCATTTAGACTTCATATTATTCTTGAAACAATTATGCTACAAATTCTTTAGGTGCGCATCCGTATGCTATTTATTTTAGACTTCTCCTTAATACAATCGGTTCATCTCATATATTAGCTATGGAACCACTTGCAGCTTTTATCACAATCAAGCGTTAAACTAAATAAGTTACTACAATGAATATACTTAAAACTGACATAGATCAATTGGATAAGTAGCATGGAAATTACATGCAATGTGATCTAGACATGTCTTTTCCAATTGGTCATTCTTTAGTCCTTAGTTAGATCAATCCAAAGTCCTTAAATGCAACATAATATTATATACAAAGCATAAACAAGTAAAAATAATCATAAACCATTAACTTTATTATATAAAATCAAATAACATAATTTTTAATTAAATTTTAAACATAAAGTTAAAATTAAAGCTTAATTTAAACTAAGGTATCCTCAAGAATATAATTAATATATTTATTAAAATTTAACGTAATATATTATTAATGGATCAAAATAATACCATAAAATTTGTCCTTGTATATTTATAGAAATCACTCTATCCCGAACTCTTTTCTTATTTGACCTTTGATCGATAAACCTGAGACTTGAAAGACTCCTATTATTGTTGGAGTAAAAAAAGTTAGCAATTATTGTTACAATCTCTTCAAGTCCCATATCGATGCCATTAACCACACGAAAAGTAGTGAAAAATTCCGCACACTATCACTCCTTACTTTTATACGATCTCACAAGCTATGAACTCCGATCCATGGTCGAAGACTTGTTATAAGACTAGAGTAAGAAAAACTTCATGAGATATCTTCAGCCCACATCGACCAAAGACTAAAGTAAGTAGTAAGTATTTATAACATTAGAAAATCGAGTCGTAAATTATAACAATCTCTAAATTGTTCTTCGATAGTGAACATTTAATCTTTTATTCTCTTCAAATAACGCATCATGCGTTTGACTTATTTAAAGGTAGATCGCATACCAGATTGCTGTAAGATATCTTAAAACTTCAAAGGTCCTATAAATGCTATGTAAAAAACCTGTTGGCCTATTTAAACTTAAGCATACATTAGACTTTTAAAGCTAGTGCACATGGAATCTTTAAATCTTTTCATTTCAAGATCATTATTGGGGCATTGTTTGAGACTAAACTTGTCTCTTTTAGCAACGGCCTATCTCCTGGTTTACTATCTTTCATGTTGAATCTATTTAAGACTTTATTGATATAGCTCTTTTAAGGATAACCTAAGGATACATCGAGAACGATCTCTTAGTATCCAATACCCAATATTTATCTTTAAGATCTTTCATCTAAAAATTAATTAAAAACCCTTAGTTTCATGATATAAGCCTATAACCACTGCAGCTTTTATCACAATCATCAACATATAATACCACAATGATTACCATAGAATATACTTATATGACATAGATCAAATATTTGCCCTCAAAACCACACGAGGAAATTACTTGATGGATCTTAGACATACTATTTCCAATTGGTCATTCTTTAGATCATAGTGAGATTTCTTTAGTCCTTAAATTATACACTAACATTGTATATACAAAGTTTAAACAAGTTAAAAATAGAATCATAAACCATTAAAACTTTATTATGCATCCATCAAATAACATAACTCCAAATCAAACATGAGCTACATAAAAAAATTACTAAACTTAAAGGTATCTTCGAGGATACACCTATAGAGAAAGTTTGTAGTCAATGAAAAAACCTTTTGTGTCAAGCCTTTAGTTAATGGATCATACTACCATAAAATTTGTCCCCTTTGCTCTTAAATATCCATTTATCAATAACTTTGCTTTCCTTAACAACTAGAAACTTGATCCTCGATAAACCTCTCACCTTCATGAGCATCTTCCACTTTGTTGTTAGAGTAAAGAAGCTTGAGTTATTGTTGGATAATCTTCTGTTAAATGCCATGTCATCCACATGTTCTTGGAGAAATACGATGTAATCATTTGATATCGCGTGGTTAGACGTCTCAATGGACTCCTTAATGAACTTCTTTGCCAGGGTCGAGTTTGTTCTATAAGTAGTGCTTTAGGAAGAACCTCATCAATGTTGCCTTGTTCTAGAACAATGTCGATGTAGCCCGAACATTATTGTTTAATATCTTGACATCCCGAAAATAGTCAAGGATTTAATCATCTCTAAATTGTCGATTTTCTTTAAAGACATATTCTTTTATTCTCTTCAAATAACGCCACGCATTTCAACTTCCTCAATGCTGCATCTCAGATTTCTCAAATATCTTCAAAAACTCCCATCTATAAATGCTATGTGACGATTGTACAAACTTGAGCATATATTCAACTCCCTAATCAATGAAATAGAAACTCTTCCATTCTTTCGAATTTAAAATCATTATTGGCCTATAAGGCCAGACTAAACTTGTCTCCTTTAGTGCAAGTGTATCTCTAGTTTACTATCTTTCATGTTAATCTATTTAAGACTTTATCGATATAGCTTTTTTGGATAACCTATTAAGGATACCTCGAAATTAGCGATCTCTTAGTATCTAAATACCCAAAGTGACTAAAAGAAAGACCCCTAATCATCTTTCATATCCTTAAAATTCTTCGTTTTGTAAATTTCATTTGTTTCATGTAATAAGCCTATATCCACACTAGAGGCAAAATATCAAACATATAATACCAGGAAGATGTATTTACTCCTATATTTGAACTTGTGATATATACATGTTTCAACAACATTTGCCTCAAAATCACACGAATGGTAAAGACTTAGCATCAACTTATATATGATTTCATTCTCGATGCTTGTTTTGATCTATAGATGGATTTCTTTTCAAAACTATGATTATATCATGAGTACATTTGGGTCACATGATTTAATGAATTTTCTTTCTCTGCCATATAAATCGTTTCATCAATGTTTTCATTTAAAAAAGAATTTGAAGTATCCATCCTAGATGTAAGAGGAAATCAAAATGAAGATCAGACCTAACGCCGCGATTATTGTCCTAAAGGAGCCGCTTTCCCTCGCTGAGGATACCCGAGAGAAAGTTTCGTTGAAGAGTCAATGCTTCCTTTTGCACTTGTAAAGCCTTTAGCAACAAGACGAGCTTTATATCTTAGACGCGTGGCATTGCCCTTTGTTCCCTTTTTAACTTAAATACATTTACACAAATTATTTTCTACGGAGTTTTCATCATTTTTGGAGAGATCCCAAATGTTTTATTTTTAGACCTTCATAAGAAGTAAATCTCAGGTTCAAGGCCATCCTTCCACTTTGGAGAGTTGAATCAAGCTTAGAGGACAAAATATAATGATCATCCTTTCTTTCCAACTTTTTCTCTCTTTTGATTCAGAACACGATTTAATCATTTGATATGTTTCATGCGCTAGGCTCTCCTATATAAGATTTTCTTAGTAGTTTTCTATAGGTTGTTGATTTTGTAATCTTTTGGTATATAGGAAGAATTTAGTTATTTTCAATGTTATGGATCTTAATGCTTTTGAGAGTTTAATTAACTTTTGATTGATTATTGAAATCTAATGAACCTAGACATAGAATTTGGATTTCTTGATCATACGTATGATATACATGTTCAAGGACTTCAATCACTTGGATGAGTTGATTTTTTCAAAGATAAAATTCCTATATTTCTTTATATTGTGATTGAAATAGATCTTCCTCAAGGAATTTGCATTTCCCATTTCAAAAAATCTTAGTGAGTTGTAAAACTTATATCCCCGAAATTCAGGGTAATCAATGAAATGACCTAACCATTCTTGAATCTTTTAACTATAAGGCCATTTTCAAACTAACTGTGCAATTGCATTGATGTTGCTTTTGCCGCCTTAAATGTTACTCAGTTGAAATAGGTTTTGAAAAAGAATTACTTATTTCTCTATTTATCTATTTAAACTTATGGTTTAAGGCTTTTCCCCAAAGTGATTATTTAAAACATTCTAATAATTTGATGTCTTTCAATAGCATTAATTAAACTATTGTTAATACTTGGCTCTTTATGTAACATGTATTCATGTGGGTTTGCGATATCGATATGGTGTATTAGCTATAATAATTCCACACTGCATTGAGGAAAAGAGCAACAAGAGTCCTAGACGTTGCTCTCCTGATCCGTCATATCTACCATAGTATTCACCACCATGATCAGATTTGACAGCCTTAATTTTCTTTCCAAGTTAAAGTTCAACTTCAGCCTTGAAAGACTTGAAAATGTCTAGGGATTGAGATTTCTCATGTATTAAATATAGGTAATCATACCTAGAGTAATCGTCTATGAACGTAATAAGTAATTTTGTCCATTCCAAGAAGGCGTAGGGAAAGGACCACAAATATCCGTATGTATTAGGTCTAAGACAACCTTAACTCTTTTGGCACCTAATTTCTTTATGTTTGTTCGTTTTCCCTTGATACACTCAATACAGACTTGAAAGTCTGACAGATCTAAGGGTTCAAGAATTTTATCCAATACAAATCTCTGAATTCTCTATTTAGAGATATGGCCTAAACGCTTGTGCCATAAGACAATTGAATTCTCATTTAATTTTTGCTTTGTACCTTTTGAACTTATTTGCAATATTTCATTATAGGAACCAACAATGTCAAGCATATATAGATTATCAATCAAAAAACCAGAACCAACAACATATGAATTTTGATAGAGACTAACTTTATTATTTCCAAATGAACAAGAAAAACCTGATTTGTCCAAACTAGAAATAGAAATTAAATTCTATCTAAATGACGGTGCAACAAATGTCTCAAACAAATCCAAATGAAATCTAGTTTTCAATTGTAATCTAAAAGTTCTGATAGGTTCTACTACAACTTTATTGTCATCGCCCACAAAAATGAATCTTTCGTCATCACTTGGCAGTCGGCTCCATAGGCAACCCTACATAGACATACTTATGTGAATAGTAGCACCAGAATCTACCCACCAAGTATCCTTAGGTACAGAACCTAAATTAACTTTAGAATAAACTAAAGTGAGAAGCTTACCCTTCTTTACACGTCAAAGGCGTACTTTGGGACATTCTTTCTTCATGTGTCCTGACTTCTTGCAGAAGTAGCAAGTAAATTCCTCATCCTGCTTCTTCTGTTTCTTCTGATGAGAATAACCTTCCGCAGTATCCTTAGCTCTCTTCTTCTTCTTGTTCTGAGAGGTTGAAGCCAAGTGAACACTTTCTGTCTTATCTCTTTGTAGCCTCTCTTCCTCTTGCACACAGTGAGATATAAAGCTCATTGAGGGACCGTTTGACCTTTTGAGTATTATAACTCACCTTGAATTGCTCAAAGTGTGCAGGAAGAAAGATCAAAACCAGTGCACGAGCAAGTCCTTAAATAGCTCTAGCTTGAGTGACTTGAGCTTTGATGCAAGATTAGACATTTTCATAATATACTCCGTTATGTTCCCTTTGCCCTTATATTTCATCGAGACAAGTTTGGCCAAAAGGTTACTCGCCTTCGACTTTTCATTCTTAGCAAAATATTGCTCAATTTCTTCAAGGAACTTCTTGGCTTTCTTACTCTCAGCAATAGAGCCCCGAAACGTTTTCGGAATGGAGCACTTCATGATCATCAAGCACATTCGGTTAGAGCGATCTCACTTCTCAATTTTAACCTCATCAGGGTTTTCCGGAGTAGAAGTGGGTCGCTCCGTCCTAAGTGTCATATCTAAATCCATACAGTCGAGAATTATCTCCACGACTTCTTTCTAGGTTTTGAAATTCATCCCATTCAGCATTAGGACAGTATTGACTTGAGCAGAAATATTTACAACACTAGCAACAAAAACTGAATAGAAAATAAAATAAACAAACATATTCACATAAATAAGCACGTCAATAAAAATAAGACATGAACAATTATCCAAAATTGAGAATCCATCACAAGATACCTAGCACAACATTAATTCTTAGTCTTTAGACAGAGAAATTAACTGTAAGTGATACTCTCAATGCAGTGATCAAATATTGACGATAAGTTCTGTCAAACAACAACTTTTCTTTGGACCGACTATTGTTTACATGAAAAATAAAAACTTTATAATCATCACATATTTACCACCGCAGACATGTCATTATTTGGCCAAATTGTGTCTTCCTTTGGGCTGAGCACAGTTCGCATAAATAACTTCACGCAAATATCTATGTAATTTTAATCAAATTAATTTACACAACAGGGGTTACTTTGGCAACATATTATTTCAATTAACTTAATTAAAAATACTAAACCAACCAAGAAAAAAAAGAAGAAATCATTGCATGGTGGCCTTGTTTTCATGTCAGTGCTAGTATCGATCTTTTTAATTTCAAAGACATTCACGTAAATCAATTTCAAATGCAATATATAAAACCAAGTGTAAATCATTCTTGGTCAAGTCTCTCTTTCACGTACAGGAAGACATTTTTGTTGAATAAAATATATAATAAAACCAAAACGTTATCGGCTACAGGGAAGCCAATAAAATCAATTTGAAATTCATGCCAATACACATTCTCGGCCAATACATTCTTGTGCAGCGAAAAAAAAAAGTAAAAGCCCTAAATTTTAATTAGAAAAATCACAAATCTTAATAATCTAGCAATGATGACCGCTCTGATACCGCTTGTTAAAAAAAGATTCTTTAATTCTTTAATCTTTAAAACAAATTCTAGATGCATACACTCTAGAACAAAACACTATAAGGCTTAGGATCTACATCATGCCAAATTATCAAGGATTCTTGAATTTTTATAAATACTTGGATCTATAGCTATTGATCACTAACTATTATGGAATCTTTGCGGCAATCAATCACGAATAAGGGGGTGATTTGTCTTCCTCAACCAAATCGTCTTAACTTCTCAATGGGACCATCGTCTCTCTTCCATTTGGGGTAGAAGGGAAACTGTATTATGATTTGGTATATTGGGAACCATAACCATTTCTGACGTATATTAATCAATTAAGATTCCCATAATTTCTTAATAGGCCAATATGGTATCTACTCATTAAACTCACATCAAGTTGTGAAGTCTATAGGCTCACTAAATTAGATCACTTAATAACAAGCTCAATAAATTAAATAACTAATATAATTATCAATTAAATATGATGTCTAGCATTAATTAAAAAAGGTAAATTTCCTAACACCGTAGCCTAAAGGAAAAGTCATGGATAGTTCTGGCCCTTCTGGGGTGGGTCTGTGGAATATTGTTCATCCACACCCTTTATCCATCCTGTCATGACAATTTTTTCTCATTTTTATCACTGGTGCTGTTATTTCAATTACTTTCCCCTTATTCATCATGTCCTCTTGCAATTCCAAACGCAACTCCTCCGTGCTGTCTTATGGATCTGGGGCTAAAATATTTCCCATAACACCCAATCTTAAAGTGAAGGGGAAAATGAGAATGTAATTGGGAGTTTGCAAGAAAACTATAAAATTTTAAAAAAAGAGAAAAGCAAATAAAGGATTAGAAGTGTAAGAATTGTTACTGTGTAAGATTTTATGTCACAATATACCATGGGGTCAATTTGTGAACGATATACCATGGGGTCAATTTGTGAAGGATTAGTATGTGAAGTATATTATATTTGTGGGAAGGAGAACGAACATACAGATTGTGTAATTGATGAACATGGGTTAAAATGAAACTAATGCGCGTAAGTTTTTTTCTACTTGTCTGTTGATACATTTCGAGCCAGCCAGCAAACAAGATAGAAATGATGTCAAACAGAATAAAAATAAAAATCAACTTGAAATTTCCATTAGTCAAGTAGCTTACGGTCTCTCAACCGTTTAAGTTCATCAATCAGGGCCGTCAAATTGTTGTGGGATGAGCCACCTTCTTGAACAGCTTGTCTAGCGTTTTTCCCAAACTCTTGTGCACGCCTTCTGATTTCAGTAGCTTCATCACCACCGTCCATCAACCTCCTCACAGCCTTCTCTATGCGATCTCTCCCCACCAACTGTTCTCTCTCCCCATAACCACAGAAGTTCCATTCCTCTGCCCCCAACTCCACCCCAATCCCCCGCACCTGAGTTATGAGCTTCTCGTTGTAGAACTGGTCGCTGTGCACCGGCCACGTGATCAACGGAACGCCGGCGCTGACGGCCTCCACCGTGGAGTTCCACCCGCAGTGAGTGAGGAACGCACCAACGGCGGGGTGGTCGAGGATCAGCACCTGCGGGGCCCACCCTCTAATGATCATCCCTTTCCTCTCCTGGAACCCCTTTGGCAACCACTTGTCCTCCTCCTCCTTTTCCCTCTTCTCAGGAACCACCCATATGAAATGGTGACCTGATGCCTCTATTCCGCATGCGATCTCGTACAGCTGTTTATCCGGGAAAAAGCAAATGGTCCCAAAGCATATGTAGAGCACCGAGTTGGGTGGCTTTGAGTTGAGCCAGCTCAGGCACTCGTCCACGCTCACCATGCTCTCTTGGCCCCTCTCTGCTTTCTCTTGAGCAGTTGTGTGAATAAGAGAGGCAGGCCCAAGATGCCAAGCCCTGTGACCGCAGGTTTTTTGGTAGTGGTGGACGTACTCTTGTCCATCAAGCTCCGCGAAGTTGTTGACGATGACCCCATGGCTTTTCATCATTATCTCCAGCAGCGGTTCCATGATTCCCATTGATTCCTTTGGAGGTTTTGCGTTCATGGTGATATGGTGAGGAAAATCCGGAATAACAAAGGAATCCGAAGCATCGATAGGGTGTGCCTTGAGGGACTCCATGGCGCAGATGGCAAAGAGGCAGAATCCATTGAAGGACAATCGAGGGATGCCAAGCTTGTTTGCTAAGTCATCCACCCATGGGTACAAATAATCCGCGACTATGCAGTCTGGTGGGTCCTGCTCCACGAAATTCTCGATGGGTTCCCGCAGCAGCGTAGAGGCGTGGTGGACCCTATAGGAGTCGGCGAGGTCGGTGACGGCGGAGAGGTTTTCGACGCCGTCGGGAAGGCCCACTTCTTGGGAGGGGAATTGGAAAGTGTGAATGCGCAAGTGGTGGTACGGGTTGGATTTGTAAAGGATTTGGGCGTTGAAGGGAGTGGTGATGATGGTGACGTGGTGGCCCCGTGAGGCGAAGAATCGGGCTATGTCGCAGAGAGGAATGATATGACCAGATGCTAGGTAAGGAATAAAGTATAGTTTCAGTGGGCGTTCTTCAAGTTCAAGATGAAGAGTGTCCATTGCGGGCGGTGGCAGAGACGAGAGACGGGCCTTTGCCTTGCCTTGCCTTGAAATTCAGCTCTGCCACTAATTTACTATATAGTTGAAACTTGAAACTAGTTTGAATAAGCCAAAAGGATGTTGTAATTGAACGGAGATTACCTGATTTTATTTTTTTATTTTTTTTATTTTTTATTTAAATTTAAGTAATGTAAAATAATTTAAATAAAAAAATATATAATTAAATTTAAAATATTTATTAAAATTTAAACGAAGAGACAGAGACAAGGAACGGGGACAGTGATCGTATCATCGTTCGTTGGAGTCTTCTATATGAAATAAGTCAAATAACAGTACCAATAATTGTTTGAATAGAAAAAAACCAAAAGAGTTTTAATTAGTCGTGTCGACTGCACCGAGAGGCCCTCCCTCTGTACGATCACAAGGAAAAATGCTGTACAATCAGAAAAGTCCTGGACTTTTTCGAACTCGACTATTCCAACATTTACATTTTTGATATTGTTTGAAATAATTCTAAATTTGGCTTTTTTTCTTTTTGGTTTGTTTTTAAGTTGAGAAAATGAGGTGCCAATGGCATGATTTTGATTCTGAGATTGGTTTAGGCTGGGTGTTTTTTATCATGGTGTCTTTATCATGGGTGTCTTTATTTTAGAATCTTTCATTGAGACTTGAATGATTTATTTTTTAAAAAATAATTTTGGTTTTCAATTTAAGAACTTAATATTATTGTTAGTAAAAAAGAATGTTGAGTAATTATGGCATATTTCAATTCCTTCAACACATTAATCCCTTGTGTGAGTCTTTATGGTATCAAGTGCTAATTTTAAAAAAGTTTATACCAATGCAAAATTTAAAGAGTTCTAAGAGAAAGTGACTTGTGTCATCTATTATAATATTTAATTCAATTGCTATTATGTGATGTTAATGATATATAGAATGAAATACATACCTTTCGTTGTGTGTTTCAATAAAGAAGATTTTGATTTATATGTGGTGTTTTGTGTCACACATCCTTCTTAAAATTTCTTGCACATTTGGTTATTTGATTTTGACAACGTTATTTTTTTGCATATTCTCTCTATGCTCACCTTGGATGACATCTGCATTTCGAAATTATCAGACCAACTTGAGATTTGACAGAACAAACAAATATATAAGTCCTCACAATGATAAGAGAAATTTGGCATAAAAAATTCAAGCTAAGTCCTCATAAGCATATTGGCATGCATTCAAAATTTGACCATCTAAAAATAAAGTAGGCCTCACGTATGCAGTTTCAAGTAAAACTTTCAAAGTTATAAACTCTATCAATTTGACCTCCTTTTCTTTAATATATTTGTTCTAATCTCTTCCACTCACAAGTCAAAATTAGATGAAACAATATGTCAAGTAGGAAAGTATGCATCTAGATCACAATTGAATGGTCTAAAAAATAAAATAGTTGTCAACCATGTCGACAAGCATCAATATATAGAGTAGTAAAGAAAATGTTTTTTCACTGACAAAATTATATTACACCATTTTTTCTCTGCCAATTGGAATCATAACAAACCATAGTCAAAGATAGAATCAATTTGCTAAATGAAGAAAATGTATGGTCATAATTCCCACACAATTATCTAAATCCACCCTACTTCATCGTCTGGATTAGGAGACATGTAGATTAACATAGGTAAGCTGCTTTAGTTTGTTATTAATTTTTTAGGATTTTTAGATTAAAAAAATAAATTTGAAAAGCTTATGAAATATTTGTTTTATAATATTTTTTTATTTAAATAACCTAAGGTTGATATCTCTACATCAAAACATATTATTATGTACAATTGCTCAAGTGAAGATTGAAAAATTTACAAAATGACAATCATAACCTCAGCTAAATGAAGAAAGTATCGTACACATAAAACCCTACTGTTATTTACAAAGAAGTTTTTATCAAAAAATTTTGAAAAGCTTATATAATATTTTTTATTTAAATAACCTAAGGTTGAAATCAATTATTGAATTAAAAATTTACGTTATTTATTGGTTTATTTTTGTTAATTTATTTTCAACATTTCAAATATATTTTTATAATTCATATTTACTTTCTTCACTTGCAAATGTGATTGATTTTGTGATATTTATCAATTTATAAATATATTTCAATCTTTTAATATTATCAAATCTTTATTTTTGTGTTCACCAAGTCATCAAATATTATATTTTATATGCATATTTAACATAACCTTCTTTTAATCACACCTTTTTATGTTTCGGGTAAGATTACCAACTTCTCATTATTTTTTTAATAGGTATTTTCTTAATGATTAAGTTCTCATTCCTGTCTTTAAACATGTAAATGCAAGTTGTTCCATTACTATTGATGTTATTGTTGGGTTGGCAGCTTGACAAGCTGTTGAAATATATCTATCAAACATTGAATATGGTATTCATTTTTTTGATATGAAGATGCAACAAACTTAATTATATTATTTGAAGTGTAGTGTTGAAATCATTTAGCTTAGTATCTGGATTGATTATGTGATACTATTTGTATTAGTTTTTATTTGTTCTTTGTATATATATATATATATATATATATATATATATTTAAAGTCTCAGATGGCTTTGAATTTGAGAATGCAAAATGCCAAAGATTTAAATGTAAATTCTACTTATCTACATTTGATAGAGATTGGATTTATGTCTTACTGTCTTCTACGTGAATTAGGTGTATTATTTTTTTACAACTCTAATATTTTATCTTTTTCACTTGACTTATATGAGCCACTTTTTTCAATTGAATTATTTTAACTCTTAGTTGTTTAATAGAAATAAATATAATTATACATAATCAAGTTAAATAAACATTTTAGTGGAATTTCTTAGTGAAATCAATAATAGTAAAAGTACTTTGATATTAAATCTTTTCCATTCATACTAATATATTTTTAATTGTTTATAGTCTCCTCAATTACTTTGATTAGTTTGAAACAATTGCATATGTTGTGATGTATAGTCATAACATCAATAGACCTGGAGGCTTTGTATTCATCACTTATGATTCTAACAAAATAATTGAGAAAAGTACAATGCAAGTTGAGTCCAATTAAGTGCATAAAATTATTATCTAAGTATAGTTAGTAGCTTTTCTAATTGTTGGCCCATATGTTTTTTGAATAATTGGATATAGGTGTTTTGTGATTGTAAAATCCTTTGTGATACAACATTGCATCGTTTAAAAATTTTGGTGAATAATGAATATAAAGAAAACTTTTAAGAAAAATCAAATTAAAATAAAGCATATGAAGAATACTTGAGGAGTAAATAGAAAAATCTTTATAGCATTAATAACGCATCACTTAAAAGAAAAAGACTTAATTAAATAAACATTAAATTTACATACATATTCAAATATTGTTAATTTTGTAATTATTTCAATTGTTAGATTTATGTTTAAAACTAAGAAATAATATAGCCTAATTTCAAATTCTAATGTCAATAATTATTGTAATTATTTATATTCATATTTTGTAATTCAAAAAATTAATAATTGCTTACATATTTATTGTTTTTTAAAAATAATTTTTAAATTAAAATTCTACTTATTACTCCGTGCGTACAAAATACTAGTAAAAATAAAAATCAACTTGAAATTTCCATTAATCAAGTAGCTTACGGTCTGTCAACCGTCTAAGTTCATCAATCAGGGCCGTCAAATTGTTGTGGGATGAGCCACCTTCTTGAACAGCTTGTCTAGCCTTCTTCCCAAACTCTTGTGCACGCCTTCTGATTTCAATAGCTTCATCACCACCGTCCATC
This sequence comes from Ormosia semicastrata, assembly GCA_029884595.1. Lineage (NCBI taxonomy): Eukaryota > Viridiplantae > Streptophyta > Magnoliopsida > Fabales > Fabaceae > Ormosia > Ormosia semicastrata. The sequence goes on along the minus strand of JAQQTO010000043.1, from coordinate 30,832,543 downwards.
AACCTCCTTACAGCCTTCTCTATGCGATCTCTCCCCACTAACTTATCTCTCTCCCCATAACCACTCAAGTTCCATTCCTCTGCCCCCAACTCCACCCCAATCCCCCGCACCTGAGTTATGAGCTTCTCGTTGTAGAACTGTTCGCTGTGCACCGGCCACGTGATCAATGGAACGCCGGCGCTGACGGCCTCCACCGTGGAGTTCCACCCGCAGTGAGTGAGGAACGCACCAACGGCGGGGTGGTCGAGGATCAGCACCTGCGGGGCCCACCCTCTAATAATCATCCCTTTCCTCTCCATGAACCCCTTTGGCAACCACTTGTCCTCCTCCTCCTTTTCCCTCTTCTCAGGAACCACCCATATGAAATGGTGACCTGATGCCTCTATTCCGCATGCGATCTCGTACAGCTGTTTATCCGGGAAAAAGCAAATGGTCCCAAAGCATATGTAGAGCACCGAGTTGGGTGGCTTTGAGTTGAGCCAGCTCAGGCACTCGTCCACGCTCACCATGCTCTCTTGGCCCCTCTCTGCTTTCTCTTGAGCAGTTGTGTGAATAAGAGAGGCAGGCCCAAGATGCCAAGCTCTGTGACCGGACCTTTTCTGGTAGTGGTGGACGTACTCTTGTCCGTCAAGCTCCGCGAAGTTGTTGACGATGAGCCCCTGGCTTTTCATCATTATCTCCAGCAGCGGTTCCATGAATCCCATTGATTCCTTTGGAGGTTTTGCGTTCATGGTGATATGGTGAGGAAAATCCGGAATAACAAAGCAATCCGAAGCATCGATAGGGTGTGCCTTGAGGGACTCCATGGCGCAGATGGCAAAGAGGCAGAATCCATTGAAGGACAATCGAGGGATGCCAAGCTTGTTTGCCAAGTCATCCGCCCATGGGTACAAAAAATCCGCGACGATGCAGTCGGGTGGGTCCTGCTCCACGAAATTCTCGATGGGTTCCCGCAGCAGCGTGGAGGCGTGGTAGACCCTATAGGAGTCGGCGAGGTCGGTGACGGCGGAGAGGTTTTCGACGCCATCGGGAAGGCCCACTTCTTGGGAGGGGAATTGGAAAGTGTGAATGCGCAAGTGGTGGTAGGGGTTGGATTTGTACAGGATTTGGGCGTTGAAGGGAGTGGTGATGATGGTGACGTGGTGGCCCCGTGAGGCGAAGAATCGGGCTATGTCGCAGAGAGGAATGATATGACCAGATGCTAGGTAAGGAATAAAGTATAGTTTCAGCGGGCGTTCTTCAAGTTCAAGATGAAGAGCGTCCATTGCGGGCGGTGGCAGAGACAGTGCGAGAGACGTGCCTTTGCCTTGCCTTGCCTTGAAATTCAGCTGTGTCACTAATTTACTATATAGTTGAAACTTGAAACTTGAAACTAGTTTGAATAAGTCAAAGGATGTTGTGATCATCGTTCGTTGTAGTCTTCTATATGAAATAACAGTACCAACAATTGTTTGAATAGAAAAAAACCAAAAGAGTTTTAATTAGTCGTCTCGCCTGCACGGCTGCACCGAGAGACCCCGTTCTGTTTGCTATCGAATCTATCGATAACAACAAAATAAGGCGGCGCCTGCAATTAACTATTCATGAGGAAAAATGCTGCGAGCAATTCTTGTATGCATATAATTTTATCACATTATATTTATGTATATACACATAAAAATAAGATTTATTTTATATTTTATTATTTATACATATTAAAATAATAAAATATGAGATAAATTTTATTTTTATATATGTGTGTAAATATAATATACTAAAATTATACGCATATAATAATTTTTCAAATGCTGTACAATGAGAAAAATCCCTGGACTTTTTAGAACTCGACTTATCTAACATCTCGTGGATACATTTTTTCTTCTTTCTCTTCTTTTCATCATTAAACCAATGTCGGAACAAATATTATTTTTATAACACGTTACACCTATCAAGTTTCCTCTCTACAAGGAACATGACCATTACAACACGCTATGCCGAGCCCGGAAATAGCGGCATAACTTCATGGAAGCCGTAAGCCCCCATCACAACAGAGACTGTAATTTGTTGCTGCTCACGCACAGCTCGACGGAGCCACCAAACTAGCAGAAGAATGGTACCATTATCGTCAGTTAGCCACCAACCCAAGACAAACCCCTCATTTCCACCACGTGAATCCAGCATCACATAACACCCAATAGGAGCATCGTCATCCTCTGCCACCAGTCCAGCCTTGCCAACGACCTTCCTCCACCGCTGTTGCTGCCAACAAAGCAGGTTCGCTCATATATTTCTTGTAGCCTACGTCCATGCCATATTATTTGCATTTTGTATTATATAGTTTGAATCATAGATTGGATTATCATATGAGTGTTTACGGTGTTTTTTTGGTTAAGATCAAGTGCGAAAAACAAATAATTAAAATCAGAGGAATTTGATTTTGAGTTATGTGTTAATCTTGTAAGTTTTAAAAATTAACTTAAAAAATAAGCTTTAATGCAAGTTTTAAGGAAATAAACAGAAGTTCAAAAAAAAAAAGAAAAGCTTTGATAAATTAAAGAAATTGATGCAAAAAATTAAAGAGCTGAAGTTTAAAAGAAAGCATGCAAATGATAATAAAATGTAAAGTGCAAGAAAAATAAAGTGTAGAAAGTTTAAATATACAGTAAAAGTAAAGAACGTTAATGTAAAAAGACATGAATTTAAAGTACAGGAAAAGTAAAGGAAATATAAAGGACAAGTGCAGAAATGTAAAAAGGTTAAATGTAAATTGTATTGAAATTTAACTTGCTTGAAAGTAAAGAGTGGAAGGCATACTTGATATGTATCCGTGTATCTGCTTGAGTGAGATGTTTAGGATTTCAATCAAGTATCCAACTCTTTGTACATCGTGAATCCTAATATTTATAGGTAAATTATGAAATAATTGACTCCTAAAAATTAGACACGTATACGACAGTTATATGTCAAATATTCGGCACTAGTACTTTGCCCAACTTTTGACAAAACCAACTTCTGATATTTTACCACTTTCGTCGGTTCAACACTTGAGAAATTTCTCCAATATCAATATCCGTCAAATTAGAATTTCTGACCATTTAGTACTTTCGTCGGTTCAACACTTGGAAGATTTTTCCAATATCAACATCAATCCGTCGAATTAGAATTTCTGTTGATCTTCTAGTATCTTCGACAGCTTTATATATCATTTGACAGAACTGATCTTCTAACATATTCAACAGGTTTATGCATCATTCGACAGAATTGATCTTCATCCGACAGAACTGATCTTCATCCGACAGAACTGATCTTCATCCGATAAAATTGATCTTCATTCGACAGAACTGATCTTCATTCGACAGAATTGATCTTCATTTGATAGAATTGATCTTCATTCGACAGAACTGATCTTCATTCGACAAACTGATCTTTATTCGACAGAACTGATTTTCATTCGACAGAACTTGACTTTTAGTCATTCTTGTCAAATAATGTTCTCCTGTCAGCATAGATTTTGTCAAATTGTAACTTAGCCATTTTCATCACCAAGTCACATTATGACTGACATCTTTCATCATTCTGTGTCATGTCATGTTTTGTCGAAAGGTAACCTCACATTTGTACACTTGAGGCATTTTCTCTGTCGAATCCAAAATTAAGATTTATCACCTAACAATGGGAAGCCAAAACAGATTAATTAGGTTGAAAATATGTTTTGATGTCCTGTTTGAAATAATTCTAAATTTTGCTTTTTTCTTTTTGGTTTGTTTATAAGCTGAGAAAATGAGGTCCAGGGGCATGATTCTGATTCTGAAATTGTTTCAGGCTTGTGGCTTTCTACCATAGTGTCTTTGTTTTAAAATCTTTCGATGAGACTTGCGTTGTTTTTTTAATAAAAAATATTAATTTTGGTTTTTGATTTAGGAACTCAATATTATTGTTAGCAAGAATGAATATTGGGCAATTAAGGTCTCATTTTATTCTATCTAGTTAACTAAATTTCAATTACTATATGTTGCTGCTTGTGATGAGTTATTTTGTTTTCTAACTTGTTATTTTGTGTTATATTGTAGATTACAATCTTTATGACAATGAATGGTTGAATGAGCTTTATAACGAGAGACATCGTTGGGTACTTGTGTATATAAAGGACACATTTTTGGCAGGGATGTCTATTACACAAAGAAGTGAAAGCATGAATGCATTCTTTGATGACTATGTTAACTCGAAGACAACTTTGAAGCAATTTATGGAGCAATATAACAATGCTCTAAGGGCTAAGGCTAAGAAAGAGTGCTTAACAGATTTCAATCCTTTCAACACATTAATCCCTTGTGTGAGTGTTTATTATGACATCCTGAAAAATATGTTAGACTTGTATATGGTTACAGAGGTAGCATAATACCTACTTAACATGTCTGTGTAGTTTTGTGACTTTCTGAACATATTTAGGCACTTCGTTGTAACACTATGTGAAAAATATAGTTGTTATTTACTCCGGACGTGGCGTAAATTGCTTCATTAGTGGGAATAAATGTGTAGAGTTTGTTTCCAGGTCACAAATGTATGGTTTCTAGCATCGGGATGGACCCAGTTATATAGGTCCTCCAAGCAAGGGGCAGATGATCGATCTCTAACACTTGGTCGGAAGTACCCACGTCCAAATTCTCCCCAACTTTCTTATCCTCACTGGGGAATGAATCTCGAACATCCTGCCAACGAGACTCCGGCGTCCGTAGTGGAGACTATCCCAGAATCTCCACGAACTCACTTTCACTGCCTTCTCTAGTAGAGGTGTCATACTCCATACCACATTCCAAACGAAAAACCTCTTTACTTGAAAAAAAAACTATGAAAAATGCGAGAAAGGAAGGAACAAGGGAAGTACATGGTGAAAGAGTACAAGCGTGTTGCAATTCCTTTAAAAAATGAGAGCGCTAACCTTGATGAAGAATGCGATGAAGGCTTTCTGAAGGAGGAATGAGGGAAAGGTTTAGTGTGAAGAAATGGGGAAGCTGAAGATGAATTAAACAATCTAGGAGTTGTTTTAAATAAAAGAAATCACTAGTTATCAACAACTGAGAGTTATGGAAAATGAAAGGATTCAATCTCAACCATTAAATCTATCTAATGACAGGAGTTTAAAGGCCAAAGATCAACGACTGTGATGTAACCAGGTAATATGCGCATTAATTGTGAAGTGATTGACATGACACTTACCCAATGAATATATGACACGTGGCATACTCTGCGCGACTTCCTAATGTAAGAATGACTGCACGAAGTATGAAAGCATCAATCAAGAAAGAGCACATTATAGAACATCTGGTTTTCCCAAACAAAGCTTGGTCCATCTTCACGGATGACCGAGCTCCGGGGCTGTTGATCTTTTTGGCCCAATTGGCATCCAGTCACCCATAAGCTTGGCTCATCTTTACATATGACTAACCTGGGGGGTTGTGGACCATCTTAGCCCGATTTGTCATTTAGCCACCTATAAGCTCAGGCCATCTTCACTGATAACCAAGCTGAGGGGTTATGGGTCGTCTTGGGCCCAAAACATAATAGGTCTGCCAAGACCAAAATAGACCTTAACTGATTGACTATACAAGCCCAATATGTGTGCTAGATTGGCCCATTTCAGAATAACATGCCAGGTAAGTCTGGGTCAACCCGACTGAAGACTTGCCTGTAAGACCCGATCGGCTTATACCTGGACATGAAACGACTCGTTAAACATGTGCTATGTACGACTCGCCAATGGTCATCGACTGTTCGGTGCCATCATGATCAACGAATATTAACAGCTTCGCGTCATAATAACCATCCATAACGTCATCCTAATGGTCAGAGCCCTAAATGACCTAAATAGCAGGTATCCAATGCGTCAGTCTTCATATATCTATATAAATTAGCCTGGTAACTTAGGCCAGACATATTCCATCTTTTACCTAAACACTCTAACTAACTTATTTTGTGTACTATCCAACTTTTTTTTCGACCTGCCTAGTACCCTTAACCTCATTGTTGCCTTACCCTTAGGTCTCTAGTGAGTACCCTTTTACCTACTGACATCTACTGACCTAGGTCCTGATCAGTGCCTAGACTTAGTCTTCATGAGAAAGAATCTACCTTTTTTTTTCTTTGTTCCCCTATTTTCTTCCCTTATATTTTAACAATAGTATACCATGCGAATGAAAGAAAGAGAAACTACAAAAGTTGTGAATGAAGTGTATCATGGCTGGACAAGGATGAGATAACGGGTCTTTCTAAGGAAATATCTTTTTCACTCGTTTATGCCACCACCTAAAGATCATGTAGCATCAAATAATATCGTAAGATTTTGTGGCAGTACAAAAGTTCGAGAGATTCTTATATGGGCACAAATGTGGGCCATTTCTAATATACACCCTCCAAAGGAGGGTGTATCATACACCTCATAATCTAAGCCATTGATTTATTCATAAAATAAATCAATGGCTTAGATAAATTACTAAGCAGGTTCTTTTTTAGATTTTTTTTACATACTACCACCACTATATTATACGATGTCTTGGTTTATTCGATACTGGCTAACTTACTTAGTTTAATTCATACCGATCTAGAATTACCATCGATCACCTCTAATTTTTTTAAATTATATAATTGTATAAATGTTATCGCTTAAAATTTATAAGATTTTTTGAAAAATACGTTATAATTTTAGAAAACTCGATCACTTCTAATTTTTTAAAGTTATATAATTGTATAAATATTATCGAATTAAAATTTATAAGATTTTTCAATAGTAGTAGTTTTTTTAGAAAAAAATTTCAATATGTACTGAAAAGGTTATTTATGATAAAAAATTAAAAGACTAACTGATATAATTTTAACTGATATTATTTACAGAACTATGTAATTTTAAAAGATAAAAGAAACAACACTGCCTAATGGTTTGAAACAAGTACCAAAACAATGATTTTCTAGAAGAACAGTATTTTTTCTAGAATGAATAGTATTTTTTACGTGGATGACATGCTTATTTTTGGTACAATAATTTTCCGATAACAATATTTTTTTGAAAGACATGAACAATTTTTTCTGACATAAATAATATTTTACTGGCGTAAATAGTGCTTCCGGTGTGAACAGTACCTCTGACCTACTTCTAGTATGAACAATAATATTGTCTAAAAAAAAAGTAACTTATCCAAAAAAAAATCTACTATTATAAGTAAAAATAAAAATTATATGATACATCTAAACTTAACAGGGTGTATCATAACAATGAAATACAAATGTGACATGGAAGATTTGAGTACAATTAATTAAAAAGTAACAGCTCAATAAGACTGGATCTCACCGAAAGTCTCTGTCTGCTGGCTTTTGGCTTGACTTGAAAAAAGTGAATGAGTTACCATCCCTCCAAAATAAAAAAATTTGAAGTTAAAAGTCTTCTTTCACCGTCCCCCTACTCCAACTCCAAGCAACCAAATCAGCGACCACCACTCACTCTAAGAAACAAAACCGATGGCCACCACCCATTCCAAGCTACCAAACTCATCGCTGCCACCACTCTCTGTAAGTAGCTGGGGCAAGTGGGATGCCAGGAACTAAGAGCCCGCAACCGAACCCACAAATGGCATGGAACCTTTGCCACTGTCGAGGACGCCGTTCGAGCCTACGACAGCACCACCATCATACTCGCACCGCCGCCGCCACTGCACGAGAGCTGCCGCCGATCGATGGCTCAACCTCCAACCGCCGCCGAGGACGCTGCCTGAGCCTATGACAGCGCCCCCATCATCCTAGCAATGTCACCGCCACCACACAAGAGCTGGCGCTGCTCTATGGCTCAACCTCCAACCCTCTGGTACATCTTCCCAATCTTCCTCCTCTTTTAGCTTTTAAGATGTGATTACTGGGATGTGTGAATTTCTGGTTTTGAAGCTAAACAAAATTTGTTTTTTAATATTTTACCCTGTGAGTTCTTTGATTTTTTGGCCCACTTGTTACCTACTAGTGTGCCGCTGCATCTTTTGCACCATCTGGATTTTGTTGTGAATTCACTCAGCGTGCCTTTTTTATTGTTCAATGTTTCAAGCATTACATTTGTTTTTGGTTTAGAACAGCTGAATACCCAAAATTTGCCTTAACTTAATCTCTTAGTCTCATAAGCTTCTCCTTCTAATAATTGGATTCTTTTTTATTGTCTGCCAATTAAGCATGAGAATCTAAGATCTACAAATTTAGCTTATTCGTAGTCTGGAATTATCTTAAATCATGATAAAGCTGCAATTAGTGATTAGTTGATTTGCTGATTTTGGTTTTTATTTATGGGATTGTTACAAGAATTGAAATGTTGGTTGTAAATTAGAATGTTCAAAAGTGTTTCAAAGCCCTGTGTAGAGGGACTACTTAACTAGATTCTTGCACTTGGGTGGGAATGTCTTAATGCTACCAGCTGAAGAACTTGGGGGACAAAATTGATTGACTCGTGGCAACCGATTATGTCATCCAAGGATCCAACACTTCTTTGAATTGATTGACTATAGCAACCGATTCTCTATGGATAACGGCGAAGTGGGTGAGTCCGTTTTCAGTCCCAGCCTGGATGTGAATGTCAAGGCTACAACTTTCATTGCTCAACTCAGAGGCAAGTGGAAGCTGGAAAAGTTCAGCTCAATGAAAGAGCTGCAATGGAAGTGGTGTCCATTGCCTATAACAAGTTACAACTTGTAAAAAGAATGAAGAAACTGGGCTTTAATTATGGTTTTTTTTTTTTAGTTCAGTTATTAGAGCTACTTACTGAAGAAATAAGAATGATGATTCAGAGTCTTGGATTTGGGTTTGCTCTGTTTTGTTTTCATATACTTTGATTGATTCACGGCTGGCATTATTACATGGTCTTGAAGATGCATTAGAATTTACATATAACAGATTTGCATAGGATGACAACGGGGGCTCTAATTGTGTTTTTAGAGGTCCTATTGGAGCCTCTAATAGATTTAGTGAATACGAACTTCTGGTTTGGCAGTTTATATGTTTCTATGTAAGATATGCACTAAGCCTCTCTGATTGTATTTTGTTTTCCCGACCCTTTGTTTTGGTCTTTTTTAACAATCTCTTGGTCTGATTGTATTCTTTTTTAACAGTGCTGTATTTGTTGAATAATAAAAATGATTTCTATTGGATATATTCCTAAGCTAGCTAGATTGAGCATCGATGCTCCAATTTATTTAACGAGCATTTTAAACTTTTCTAATTTTCCGAGATTTAAATTCTGGAGCATCAGAATTAATCGAGTGGCTTACAGTCTCTCAATCGTTTAAGATCATGAAGCAGGGCCGTCAAACTGCTGTGGGATGACCCACCTTCTTGGAGAGCTTCTCTAGCTTTCTTCCCAAATTCTTGAGCACGCCTTCTGATTTCCATAGCTTCATCACCACCGTCCATCAACTTCCTCACAGCCTTCTCTATGGGATCTCTGCCCACCAGCTTCTCTCTTTCCCCAAAACCAATCAGGCCCCACTCCTTTACACCCACCTCTATCCCTATCCCACGCACCTGAGTTATGAGTTTCTCGTTGTAGAATTGTTCGCCATGCATCGGCCACGTTATCATTGGAACCCCAGTGCTGACGGCCTCCACCGTGGAGTTCCACCCACAGTGCGTCAAGAACGCACCAATGGAAGGGTGGTTCAGGATCAGCACCTGAGGGGCCCACCCCCTTATGATCATCCCCTTCTCTTCAAACCCCTTTGGTAACCACTTGTCCTTCTCCTCCTCGCTCTCCTTCTCCTTCCCTTTCTTCTCCGGAACCACCCATATGAATTCGTGATCTGATGCTTCGACGCCGCATGCAATCTCATAGAGTTGGTTATCTGGTAAACGACACATGCTCCCAAAGCAGATGTACAGCACCGAGTTGGGTGGCTTCGAGTTGAGCCAACTCAGGCATTGGTGCTCGCTCACCACGCTCTTCTCGCCCCTCTCTCCCTTCTCTTGAGCGGATCTGCGAATAAGCGAGGCAGGGCCAAGATGCCAAGCCTTGTGTCCCGTGGTTTTCTGGTAGTGGTGGACGTACTCTTCTCCATCAAGCTCCACGAAGTTGTTCACGATGAGCCCGTAGCTTTTTAGCTCTAACCCCAGCAGCGATTCCATGAATCCGGTGAACTGCTTTGGTGGTGTTGCGGACATGGTGATATGGTGAGGAAGATCCGGAATGACAAACGAACCCGAATCAGGTATGGGGAGTGCTTTGACGGACTCCATGGCGCAAACGGCAAAGAGGGAGAATCCGTTGAAGGCGAGTCTTGGGATCTGAAGCCTGTTGGCTAAATCGGAAACCCAGGGTATCATAAAGTCGGCGATTATGCAGTCGGGTGGGTCCTGCTCCACGAAGTTCTCGATGGGTCCCCGGAGCAGCATGGCGGCTCTGTAGACCTTGGCGGAGTTGGCGAGATCGGTGACGTTGGACATGGTTTCTACGCCATCGGGGAGACCCACTTGTTGGGAGGGGAAGTCGACGGTGTGAATGTGGAGGAAGGGATCACTGGTGGAGTTGGATTTGTGAAGGATTTGGGCGTTGGAGGGCGTGGTGATGATTGTAACGTGCTGGCCGCGTGAAGCAAAGAGTGTGGCTATGTCGCAGAGAGGGATCATATGGCCAGCTGCTAGGTATGGAATGAAGTGAAGTTTCAGTGGCCGTTCTTCAAGCTCAAGCTGAAAAGAGTCCATTGCCACAGACAGTGGACTGGATCCTCCTTTCAAGTTCAAATGTTCAAATTCATGTCTTTATCTTTAATGTGTGATCGTGAAGAGACTATGAGAAGTTACTACAATGATCGCGTGCAGCGCGAGTGTTTTTTAAATATTTAACATGCGTAAGCGTGAACCACGCAGTCACGCTCTCAAAGCCAAACGTGGAAAGCACCTTACTGTAATATGGGCCCTAAGGCCAGAAAAGAAAAAAAAACTACATACTAATCTATGAACTAATCGGGGTTAAATTTTGTATAATACACTTTCTACAATTTTTAATTAACTTATAGTTTTTATAGAAAATGTTAAATATATTCTATTTTAATAATAAGATATATTATAAAATTCAGATAAAAAAGATATATTATAGAACTATTATTTATTCCTATGCAATCATTGTTTTGCTGTAAGCAGGCGGTGAAAGGATGACGCTTTGTATTGTTGAAATTATAAGAATAAGAATTAAAAAACAAAGCAGCGGCAAAAATGGACAAATCAAATAGTAAACTGAGAAAGGCAGAACGGAGATAAGAGAGCATCCCGTATGATCTGCTCTTGGTTTAACCTGCAGCAGCGCCACCTGCTCGCACCCACCAAAAGCCCACATGAAAATGCGACCCAATCACCAACCAGGTCAGGGCCAAGGGCAACAACATCCACTCCACCCACCTTGACCTTGGAATAGGTAATGCCCACACTCAGAGTAAGAGGTGGACCTCACCTCCCTTGGGAAGGGAAAGTGTGACCGTGGCGCACGTTAGCCACTTCCCCCCCACCAAATCGGTGGTGCCCTCCTCGTCCTATCCACATCTCCAAATCAGCCAGCCGCGCACACGCACACGCACACGCACACCCTCTCCCTCCCTCCCACCACCCAATAATGTCACCAAACACCACCTCCACCAAACCTAAAACCTTTTACCTCCTCCTCCTCTTCCTCTTCCTACAATCCTTATCCTTTTCCTATTCTGCGCCGCCTATCCCATCTTATCTTTCCCCTCCTAATCCTAACCCTAATTTCCTCTGCCTCTGCCTCTGCCATGGCCTCCCCATCTTCCCCCGTTCACTCCACCCCTCCTCCTCCTCCAGATCCACCCTCCGCCGTCCCCTCGCCCTCCCAGTCCAACCGCCCCCCTCCTCCTCTTCTCGCCGCCTTCCTCCGCCCTGCTGGTCCCCTGATGAGACCCTTGCCCTCATCGACGCTTACCGCGACAAGTGGTACTCTCTCGGCCGTGGAAACCTCAAGGCCACCCACTGGCAAGAGGTCGCCGACGCCGTCTCCCAGCGCTGCCCCAACGCCTCCCCACCCAAAACCCCCGTCCAGTGCCGCCACAAGATGGAGAAGCTCCGCAAGCGCTACCGCACCGAGATCCAGCGCTCTCGCTCCCTCCCTGTCTCCCGCTTCAACTCCTCCTGGATCCACTTCAAGCTCATGGATTCCATGGAGAAGGGTCCCTCCCCGGTCAAACCCGAGAACGATTCCGATAGCCACGACGGAGATGGCGTTGACCGCGACGATGACGAAGAAGATCAAGACTTGTACGAGGAAATCAAGAACGGCCATGGATCTAACACGAGGAGCTTGAACAAGTTGTATAGGAACGGTTTTGGTGGTTCTGGTGGCGGTGCCAGTGGTGGTGGGGGGTTTAGGATTAGAATTCCAACTGGGTTGAGCGTGGCGCAACCTGGGTCCAAGCTGTATGGGAAGGTTGGTAATCAGAAATTCAACCCCAGTTTGAATCAGAACCCTAGCTCCACCTCCAATTATGGGACGAGGGTGTTGGGGAAGAAGAGGGAGAGGGACCCGGTGGGAGAGGTGGTGTCTGCGATTAAGGTATTGGGAGATGGGTTTGTGAGGATGGAGCAGATGAAGATGGAGATGGCCAGGGAGATTGAGACTATGCGGATGGAGATGGAGATGAAGCGCACCGAGATGATTCTGGAGTCCCAACAGCGAATTGTCGAGGCCTTTGCCAAGGCTGTTTCGGACAAGAAGAAGAAGGCAAAGAGAATGCCATCACCCCAACAACCTTAGATATCATTTACTTATGATGTTGGACACTGATCATGGAACTACTTCCTCGAGTATATGAGTTTGGTCTAGTAAGTAACACAATGTGAGTTATGCTTTTGTTGTTTAGATGTTACTTTTCTGCCACTTTTTTTAATTTTAAGGTATGACACAGAGATGTGGAACTTTATCAGTTTAGTTTGAGATTGATGGATGAATCGTGAATGTAGTTGCATTAGATATTCATTTTCAAATGATGATTTTCCTGCTGCCTTTTAGTTTAAATAAAGTCACAGAGCATAATCTCTTGCCAAAATGGTTTGCTTTTATGTGCTTTGAATTTTGTTACAAGGATAAAACCATTACCCTATTTGTTTAGGTATTTTTGCAGGGATTTTATAATAGTAATAATAAAACAACTGCCCTGGGTAAATGTTTTTAAGGTTTAAACAATAGCAAACTTTGAGTATCCCATTTTAAAATAAGAATCAAGATTGAGTGTCTTAACTCGTAACATAGGGACTCTTCTTGCCATATGCATAATCTGAAGTTTTGTGGATTTCCCGTGAATTTTCTTTTCATCCTCCCTCCCTCCTCCCTATTATACTGGGTACCGTTGTGTTTATTGAATTATAGGAATTCTGATTTAGATCTCACGTTGGCCGCTGGACTCTCGAGAAGTTGCCGGTGCGTTTGTAAATGGCATGAAATGTTCTAATGTTTTGTCAAACATGAAGAATAAAGGCTCAAGTGCTTCAAAACCATAGCCTATTATATGAGATGTTAATTAACGAAAAAAAATAAAAATTATTTTCAATTTAGTCTCACACAAGTAAACGTATGCAATTAAGGACTTACGGACAGATCAGCCAGAAGAGGAAGAGCTATATGAAACCGAAGAAGGATCTTCTCTTTAGAGAATTTAGAGTATCCTTGTAAAGTGAGCAAATAATTTTACATTAATCATTGATGGTTGATGTGAGTTCATTTATTAATAATTAATATAGATTTATTTGTTCACTTTATAAGATTTTTATTTTAAAGGAACCTTGTTATTTGCTAGACAATTAGCACAGGTGTTTCTTTCCCTGTAAATGTGCTGCCTTTGTACCTCCCACTCGCAGGAACTAGGCGTTCTCTGAATCTCCCGGACTAGTGGAGCACGGGTGAGCAGAATCACACACAACCCTTTACCAGTCCAGTGACTGGAATGGTGCAGCATTACCCGTGGAAGAAATTGAAAATGAAAGGCATGTTTGGGAGAGAATGAAAGGGAATCACCAATATGGAATAGAATAGAATGGAAACGTGTTACTTTCTTTTTTGGTTTTCTAATGAAGGTAAGGGACTTTCACAAAAAGTCATGTCAATTCCGTTCTTGATCCCTTAATTTGGGAGGATAAAAATGGTTTTGAATGATAAAAAATTGACCGTTCTTCTGTTGCCATTCCATTCTCTTTTTTTAAAAAAATAATTCTTTTAATATGTTTTGTTATTTCATTCCTTCTTGATATCATTCCAAACATGGCCAAAGGCTCGGTATAAGGGCTGATTCTTTAGTGTAATCCTGTCAAGTTATGAGGCATAGGTGCCGCATATACTTTACCTCCTATTAAAGGTATTCTGGTAATTTTTACCGGTTAACCCAACATGACTTAATCATCTGGAAAAAGGACACGTTCTCTGAGACCAAGTGTCATGGCTGCCGACAAATGTCACAGCATTTGTTGGCTTTGTTCCAATAATTCCCGGTGGCTTCCTATGGAGAAATGTTTTGTATACATTATAATACATATATTGTATTCATATCGAAAGTTAATTGGAGAGAAATGTCAAATTATTTTGTATATGATTATAATATTTTTGTAATATATAAAATAATTTTATGAATAAGTTAAATAAAAGTGAATATATTTTGATTGAAGGAATAACGAGAATGCATCCTATTAGCGTCATTCAACCTCCACAATTCACCTTCAAAATCATCTTGGTTGTGAAGTCAAAAGCTGTGATAGCACCACCCGCGGCATCCAAGCAGTTGGCCAAGGTTGCACGGTGTGCATCCTGGTTGGCTAAGGGCCTTCCATCTTAGGCCCTAGACACATTCGTGGTGACATTTTCACAGACCTCATAAGGCGAACCCAAGCCGCGCCTCTGCCCCTGCTTTGCAACCACCGTCAACAAGCCAGAGCACCAACAACCCAGAATCCAAATTTAGCCGCCATTGAAAAGTTTATGTTATAATTAACAAACTTAGGAAAGTTAATTACAACTAATTGTTAATTAGTTTCCCAGCAAACTTTCGTAATAATTTAAACTAACATGCTAAATAATAGATAGTGGCATTGATGTGAGGTATTATCCATTTCCAAAATGTTTATTGTGTTCAACGATATGACTGGTAATAGTTTGTTAACGAGAACTTGGAGGCATTCAAAATGGCGCGGCGTCATTGTAGCCGCGATTCTCCTCATCCTCTACCTCAAGCAAGTTCATAAGTACTGCATCTGAAGCTTTCCTTAGCAGCTCCAACCAGTCCCTGAAACCCATCAAAATCGAAGTTTAGCAATAATCGCCTCATTATATATTAACCCAAATAGAAATATCCTAAGAAAAAGAAAGAAACAAGAAACAGGAAATTAACATTAATGCCCCCTTTTGACGAGTCGAAGGTTAATCCAACTGTCTTTAGTTTCCTCAAGTGTATGGCCATTTCTAATATACACACACCTCATCATTTAAACTATTAATTTATTCATAAAATAAATCAATAACTTACGTCAATTACAAGAAATCTGCTAAGCAAGATTCTTTTTTTTTCAATTTTTTTTAGTGTTATATTTTTTTTATATACTATCACCATTATTGTCATCAGTTGACAGACCATTGTACGTTGTTTGTTGACTATCACCGGTCACTTTTTATTTTTTTTAAGTTGTATAACTGTATAAATATTATCAGTTAAAATTTATAAAATATTTTAAAAAACATAGTTATAATTTTAAGAAACCTGATCACCTTCAATTTTTTTAAGTTATATAATCGTATAAATATTATCGCTTAAAATTTATAAAATTTTTTAATAGTTATAATTTTAGAAAAAAAACAATATACACAATTTTTTATAAAAAAATATAAAGATTAATTGATATAATTTTAACTCCATATTATTTATAAAATTATGTAATTTTAAAAAATATAAACAGTAGTCAATAGGAGGTGGGCAGCAATGGCGGTGCTGACGGTAGTGGCGGAGGTCAAGGCGGTGGTGGTGGTGGTCACGGCAGGCAATGGTGGCTACCTGAAAAAAAAAAAGTTAAAGAAAAGAGATGCTACTGTAAAAAAAAAAACATGTTATAGGTAAAAGTTTAAATGTATGGTACACCCATGGTGCATGGTAGCACCTGCCCAAGTGTATATCTAAACCTATGAAGCAGTTTAGTTTCCTCAATTGTATTTAGCTAGGAATCCAAATCCAGCTACCACTCAGCCATCGGCAACCCAGCCATCGCCGGCCACCAGCCCTGTCATGCGCCACCATCCGTGTCTAACCCGAGCCACAGACCAGCAACTCGCCACCAATCGCCGATAGCCCATCGAATCACTCAAACCCGCAGCCGTCGTCCTCTTCGCCGACAATCAGAGACCCATGCTCCATCCTAACCAATGGGCACCCCAAATCCCACACAAAAGTGAGAGAATGCAGGACCCCACGAAGCTTTGCTGTGTTGATGGCGTAATACCCAACTTCAACGTCAAACCACCCAGCACCGCCCCACAAGAGTCTCTAATAACCGGTTCACCAAGTACCCAATAAAGAACTCCTGTCGTTGCTGAATTTTTTAGCCTTATCAACGACTAAAGTTCAAGGAGTGTCAATGCTCTCTAATGACCTGAGAGCATGTTAGACACACTCCTGTATAAGCAGCATCTACATATGTTATTTGCACACTATATTGATACATCATTTCTTATATTTTTTTGTTTAAAAAAAATAGAGAAAGAATGTATTGAAACGTGTGTCTTTTTTTTATTATTAAAAATAATAATAAAAATTATGTGCAAATATTATTATTGTTATTTTAAAATCAATTCTATTAGTAGAAAACTAATTATAACTAATTATGGTTATCTAACTTACATTTTTATAATTGATAATTGATTCTTATTGTAATAATCAATCATTACTAGAGGTGTCAC
The DNA here is from genome assembly GCA_029884595.1 of Ormosia semicastrata. NCBI lineage: Eukaryota > Viridiplantae > Streptophyta > Magnoliopsida > Fabales > Fabaceae > Ormosia > Ormosia semicastrata. The sequence continues at coordinate 30,815,610 of JAQQTO010000043.1, read as the reverse complement.
CAGCCTAGCCCATTTGGGGTTGGCTCATTGCTTGTTGGGTTGGGTTTGGCTAAAATAGTTGCGGGATAGTAAATTGTTAGTACAGTTCTTGTGCTTTTAATTTTTTTTATATTTTTAACACTTAAAAGTGAGAGAATGCAGGACCCCACGCAAAAGTGAGAGAATGCAGGACCCCACGAAGTTCTGCTGTGTTGACCGGCGTAATACCCAAGTTCAACGTCAAACCACCCAGCACCGCCCCACAAGAGTCTCTGACAACCGCCTTACCAAGTACCCAGTAAAGAACTCCTGCCGTTGATGAGTCTTTTAGCCTAATCAACTGCTAAAGTTCAAGGAGTGTCGATGCTCTCTAATGTCCGGAGAGCATGTTAGACACACCCCTGTATGAGCATCTACATATCTTATATGCACACTATATTGATACACCATTTCTTATATTTTTTTGTTTAAAAAAAAAATAGAGAAAGATTGTATTGAAACGTGTGTCTTTTTTATTATTAAAAAATATAATAAAAATTATGTGCAAATATTATTATTGTTAATTTAAAATCAATTCTATTAGTACAAAATTAATTATAACTAATTATGGTTATCTAACTTACATTTTTATAATTGATAATTGATTCTTATTGTAATAATCAATCATTACTGGAGGTGTCACCAGCCTGGCCTCTTTGGGGTTGGCTCATTGCTTGCTGGGTTGGGTTTGGCTAAAATAGTTGCGGGATAGTAAATTGTTAGTACAGTTCTTGTGCTTGTAATTTTTTTTAAAATATTTTTAACACTTAAAAATTTTATTCTAGTGCTTCATCGTTATATTTTTTCTTTTGTATACTTTAAATATTAATAAATATAAAATAAATAGTTTTATGATATAAATATTAATTTAAATTTAATAAAAGTAAAGATTTTCCCTTTACATATCATATAAAAAAATACAATAAAAACTTTCATAATTTGACTACACTTTGAAGAAAATGTAAAATTGAGGAACTGACTATAATATTTAAATTAAGAGATTATAGTAATCTTCTTTAAATTCTTTTTCTTTTTATTTGTTGAGGTAGCCTATGAATTAGACCTATATAGTTAACTTACAAATCAGGATCTTCTCTAGTCTAAGAGAAACTGAAAAGAGGTGCAGTTGTTAATCTAATTATTAGTAATTATTTACTCATATTTTTCTTCAAAATTTTATCATAAAAAAATTATTTTTAAAGTTTAAGATCTTCTCTAATATTTTTTAAACTGAAAAATATCCTAGTCCCTAAATCACATAGGAATGAGCAGCATTAAGACTTTTCTTTTTTGGACTGCAGCTTCTAAGAGCCCAAAACCACAATAGAAAAAGTGATTTTTTAATTATATCTAAACATAAATTAATTTTTATTTTTCATAAAAGTTTCTAAAAAAGATTTAATTTTTATATTATCTTAAAATCATTTTTTTTCTTCTCAAAAACATATCCAAAGGCACTCTTAGTCTCTAATTTGTAAACATATGCAATTAAAGACTTGGGATTTTTTGGGATATTAAAACGGGGCTAACGTCCAACAAGGCAACAACTACAAAGGAAACTAAACCACACAAATCCTATCAAAGAAAACTCCGGACAGATCAGCCAGAAGAGGAAGAGCTACATGAAACCAACTTCCAACCCATGACCATGCTTTGCTAGACAATCAGCAGCATTTCCTTCTAATCTCCCGAACTAGTGGAGCACACCCTTCTTTGTTCCAAAGAAAGATTCACACCCGTTTACCAGTCCAGTAATTGGAATACTGCAGTATTACCCGTGGATGAAATTGAGAATGAAAGCTCCGTATAAGCATCCAACCATCTCCATTCCTTTCCGGTTTATATTTTGAAGTCTCTAATTTTAAATCAATTCTATCAGTGCAAAATTAATTATAACAATAATTATAGTTATTTAATTTAGATTTTTATAATTGATTCTTACTGTTATAATCAATCATAACGAAAGTGACTTGCGGTAACTTTTACAAAAGATTCGGGCCTCTTGATATCATCGCGATGAAGCGAAATCGATGATTCTGACTACGTACGAACTCCAAATTTCATTTTTCTGTAAGCCCACCACCTCATTTGTTTACAAAGGCCCAAAACACATATTGATATATAAACTCTTTAAAATTTTGAAGGTTGAAAGATATGGGACATGTAAACTTTGAAATATCAAAGCTAAAACAACAACAATCCCCACATATTTCAAAAGTTTAAAGAAAATTTAAGAAAGTTTTAAAACAATATTTTTCCTGGGTTAACACCATGGGTGTAAATGTATCGAATCTGGTGTCTTTTGGACTATGAACCAGACCTAGACGGATGAGACATAATATACAGTGAGTTGGAGAAGTAAACTTCTATGAACTAAAAACACTTTGTGTATTTAAGTCTACACCACACTACACCCCCACAATTCTCATTTGTTGTCGCTGTGTTGCGCTAATAGGCCATCGCGCCCCACAGGTAATTCATGAGTGCTTTCTAGAGATATGCCATAATCTCATACAAGCGGCCCCACTTGACACTCATATAGGTGATTTCGTCAGAGTGTATCTTTGCAAATCATACACCACCCATAAGGATATGAAAATCATTAAAAGCTTTAAAGCATCCTCTCGATAATGCGATCTAGCACATCTCACACCATAGGAAGGGACAAAGTGATTAGTCTATGCGAGAACTAAAAAGTGACTTGTTTTTACCCATATGAACCTTCTTCATGGGATCTCCAATCACAAAGGTTAGGTTACCATCACTGTTAATTTCAAATTAACTTAAGTCCCATTCCCCTCGATATTTTATATATTGGTTTCCTCCCAAGAGGCTTTGTCAGAAGATCGGCCAAGTTCACTTCTGACTTCACATAATCAATTGATATTGTTCGATCTTTTAGCAAATTGCTTTACCACATTATGCCTCAATTGTATATGTCTGTTTTTACCATTGAAGGTCTTATTCTTTGCAATGGCTATTGCTGCTTGACAATCACAATGCATTGACACTGATGGTGTTGGTTTTATTCCTAAAGGAATATTTGCCAAGAAGTTTTTTAACCACTCAGCCTCACTACCAGCCAACTCCAGAGTTACAAACTCTGACTCCATAGTGGATCTTGCAATTATAGTTTGTTTGGCTGATCTCCAAGTAACCACTCCACCACCAAGTGTGAATACATAACCACTAGTAGATTTTGTCTCATCTGAATCGAGATCCAGGTTAGCATCACTATATCCTTCTAATACAAAGACAAGAAATCCACTATACACTATACCATAGTTCATGGTACCTCTCAAATATCTCATGAGTCTAACAAGTGCACTCGGTGATCTTGATTTGGACTTTGAGTATATCGACTCAATCTCCTACAAAGATATGCTATGTCCGGTCTCGAAAAATTCATTAAATGTAATAAACTTCCAATAATTTGGGCATACTCGATTGAGCAACGAGAATCACCTCTATTCTTTTTAATTGAGAGTTAGAATCATAAGGGGTACTCAGGTTTCGAGTCATAATGACCAAACTTTCTAAGAAGTTTCTCTACATAATGTTCTTGGGATAGTGTTATACTATCACCCTTCCTTATGATCTTGACTCCTAGTATTACACTTGCTTCACCCATGTCTTTCATATCAAACTTCGATGTAAGGAAAGATTTTGTTCTTATCACAATATCATTACAAATACCAAAAATAAGCATGTCATCCACATATAAACATATGATTACACATTCACCATTCATTAATTTTGTGTAAACACATTTATCAACTTCAATAGAAGTAAAACCTTCATCAATCAAAATTTGATTAAATTTTTCATGCCATTGTTTTGGTGCTTGTTTCAAATCATATAAGGATTTGAGAAGTTTACAAACTTTATTTTCTTGACCACGAATTACACATCCTTCAGGTTGTGTCATATAAATTTCTTCTTCTAAATCACCATTTAAGAAAGCAGTTTTAACATCCATTTGGTGAATAACAAGTTTGTAAATTGAAGCCAAGGCTATCAAAATCAATTGAAGAAATTCTAGTCACAGGAGCAAAGGTATCAAAATAATCAATATTTTGTTTTTGAGTAAAACCTTTTGCTACTAATCTAGCTTTGTATTTTTCAATCGAACCATCGGGATTATATTTTCTTTTAAAAATCCATTTGCAACCAAAAGGTTTTGTTCCAGGAGGTAAATCAACTAAAGTCCAAGTGTTGCATTTTGAAATAGAATCAATTTCGGTTTTAATAGCTTCTTTCCAAAATTGAGCATCAGAAGATAAAATAGCTTGAAAAACGACAAAGGATCATTTTCAACAAGATAAGTATAAAAATCATTTCTAAAAGATGATACTTTTCTTTGTCTTTTACTCCTTCTCAAATCCTCATATGAGTTTTCACAATAATTTCTGAAGAAATATTTTCTAAACAAATATTTTCTAAAGATTGTTTATTTCCAGATTTCAAAGGAAATATATGTTCTAAAAATTCAGCATTTTTAGTTTCCATTATTGTATTATGATCAAGCACATCGCTTCGCAAAACAAGGAACCTATAAGCAGCATTATGTTCAGCGTAACCAATAAGCATACAATCAGAAGTTTTGGTTTCTATTTTTCTTTTCTTAGGATCAGGAAGCATAACCTTAGCTAGACACCCCCACACTTTTAAATATTTTAAATTAGGCATATAACCTTTCCATAATTCATAGAGTGTTTTACCAGTTTTCTTATGAGGTATCCTATTTTGTAAAAAACATGCAGTTAATAAGGCTTCTCCCCAAAGATTATCGGGTGCTGAGGAACTAACTAGCATAGCATTCATCATTTCTTTTAATGTTCTATTTTTTTTTTCACTACACCATTAGATTCGGTGAATAAGGGAGTTACTTCATGTATTATTCCTTCTTTTTCACAAAATTCATTAAATAAGATATATTCACCACCCCTATCGGATCTAACCCTTTTAATTTTTCTATTTAATTGATTTTCTACTTCTGCCTTATAGGAAACAAACATTTCAAAAGCTTCATCTTTATTTCTAATTAAATAAACCTTAGTGTATCTAGAAAAATCATCTATAAAGGTCACATAATATTTTTTACCACCTCTAGTCATTGTATTTTTTAAATCTCCTAGATCGGTATGAATTAAACTAAGTAATTGATTCATGTTGATGTACAGAAAGACAAGATTTTTTAGTTAACTTAGATTCAATACAAATATCACATTTATTTAAGCATACATCACTATTTGCAGAAATTAAACCAAGACATCGCATTTTCTTAATATAAGAAATATTAACATGTCCTAATCTAGCATGCCACATATCAACGGAATCAATCAAGTAAGCAGAAGAAGATGCAATTTTATTAATAATTTCAAAATACTGAGTACAAAAAGTCCTTGATCACTATATCACTTTCCCACAAAAGACATTATTTTTTGTCATTACTATCTTGTCAGTTCGAATGACACTTTAATCCCAACTTTTCCCAACAGTGATACAGAAATCAAATTGGCCCTAATATTAGGCACATGGAGTACATCATTCAAAGCCAAGGTCTTCCCAGATGTGAGCTTTAGAAGAACTTTCCCTTTTCCCGAAAGCTGCAGCAGTTCGAGAATCTCCAAGATATACTGAGTTCTTCATCATCTCCTACGAAGTGTAGGAGGTAAAAGCATCTTTGTTCGCACAAATATGCTGGTAGCACCGAGTCTACCACCCATTTGTTCACACTTTGGTCACAATGTTAACTTGAGAAACGACCAGCCACAATATCATCTCCTTCCACCAAATTTGCCTTTGGCTTGGGAGGATTATCGTTTCTCACTCAATGCATTGAGGAGCATGATGACACAGCTTTCCACAAACATAGCAAGCACCTTTTCTTTTGAAAGTGAGATTAGTAACTCTAGGAAAGTGATCGAGAAGACCTTTTGTTATTGTCATACATTTTTTTCGGTGATTTATTTTGAACCGGTTTGCTCGAGAAGCCAAAGCCTTCGCCCTTGCGACTGATACTCTCTTCGGTTAGTGTCTTCAATGATAATGTGCGTGATCGGATCCGAGGGTGACAGTTGTTTGTGCTTGTGCTTGGTTTGTTTGTAGTCCTTCCATGATGGAGGCAGCTTCTCGATGAGAAGTCCAGCAACAAATTCATCCGGGAGGGTGATGTTTTCGGCCTTGAGATCCTCCAATAGCTTATGGTATTCATTGATTTGTACTTTGATATCTTTGTCCTCGGTCATCTCCCAGTAGTAGTTGCCAATGACAAATTTCTGCTTCCCGACATCTTCAAGCAGTATACCTTATGGTCATGGAGTCCCATATCTCCTTCGCATCCTTGTAAGAACAGTACACATCGAACAGTCGTTAGAAAGTGTGTGCTAATAAGCGTGTGACGGCATACCTTGTTTGCATGTGTCCAATCCTGAATCAATTTTGGATTGGCTGTTGATGGCGATCCGGGTTCGGTAAGTGCGGAAGCGACTCCGTGCATGTCGAGGATGGTGTGAACACGTTCCTCGCCACCTTTTGAAGTTTTGGCCACCGAAGAGCTCTATTTTTGAGATATCTGAAATGGCTTTGCATAAGTGATTGGAGTTGGAGGCGGCGTAAGGACGGCGTCACGGTTGTTGGGAGCGGGCGCGCCGTGCTGATTGTCGGCATTATTGTCGGCCCCTAGTATAAAATCCTTGAGATTGTTGTAGATATTAATGGGAGACAATGCAGAAAGTCACGATGAAAGAATAGCCCGAGGCGTGTGAGAAGACAACTTGTCCTCGAAGGATTTTATCGCACGGTGTGTGCGAATCCCCCAGATTCAACGAGGCTCGTCCTATCGAGTCCGAGGTAGCGAAAGAAATGAGAAAAATTAAATAAATGTAGTTAACCCAGGAAGAGAGTGTTATTATTTTCGAAGAAGGGTAGAAAGTCGAACGTTTTTCTATATAAAACTTCACGAGAAAAGTATTTAAAGAAAGAAGAAAAGTGTTGAAAAACAGAAAGTAACGTTAGAAAATATGACTGTTGGAATAATAACGTTAGAAAGCAGTTTGGTTGTTTAAAACGATTGTAACGTTAGGAAATAAATGTAACGTTAAAAGCAGTTTGTCTGTTGAAACAAATTAAAACGTTGTAACAAATCTACCCGTTTACCAAGTCAGATTTGACTTATTCAAAAACATCATTTTTCCGATAAGCTCAAAAAATTAATTAAATATTTCACAAAAGATTCGGGCCTCTTGATATCACGCTGCGCGGGGGGCAAATCGATGATTTGCACTTCCAAAGCCTCCACCCATTTTTGTGCTTGTACGAGCCCACCACCTCATTTGTTTCTTACAAAGCCCAAAACACGTATTGATATATAAACTCTTTAAAACTTTGAAGGATGAGCAATGTGGGACATAGACTTTTGAAATATCAAAGCTAAAACAACAACAATCCCCACATATTTCAAAAGTTTAAAGAAAATTTAAGAAAGTTTTAAAATAATATTTTTCTGGGTTAACACCATGGGTGTAAATGTATCGAATCGGTGTCTTTTGGACTATGAACGGAGACCTAGATGGATGAGACATAACATACGGTGAGTTGGTGAAGTAAACTTCTATGAACCAAAAACACTTTGTGTATATTAGAGGTCTACCGGTCACACTACACCCCACAATTCTCATTTGTATGTGTGTGTTGCGCTAATAGGCCATGCGCGCGCACAGTAATTCATGAGTGCTCTAGAGATATGCCATAATCTCGTACAAGCGGCCCCCACTTGACACTCATATAGGTGATTTCATCAAGTGTATCTTGCAAATCATACACCACCCATAAGGAATATGAAAATCATTAAAAGCTTTAAAGCTTATCCTCTCAATAATGCAATCTAGCACATCTCACACCATAGGAAGGGACAAAGTGATTAGTGCTAGCAGAACTAAAAAGTGACTTATTTTTACCCATATGAACCTTCTTCATGGGATCTCCAATCACAAAGGTTGGGTTACCATCACTTTGTTAATTTCAAATTGACTTAAGTCCCATTCCCTCGATGTTTCATATATTGGTTTCCTCCCAGAGGCTTTGTCGAGGATCGGCCAAGTTCACTTCGACTTCACATAATCAATTGATATTGTTCCATCTTTTAGCAGCTACTTTACCACATTATGCCTCAATTGTATATGTCTGTTTTTACCATTGAAGGTCTTATTCTTTGCAATGGCTATTGCCGCTTGACAATCACAATGCATTGACACTGATGGTGTTGGTTTTATTCCTAAAGGAATATTTGCCAAGAAGTTTTTTAACCACTCAGCCTCACTACCAGCCAACTCCAGAGCTACAAACTCTGACTCCATAGTGGATCTTGCAATTATAGTTTGTTTGGCTGATCTCCAAGTAACCACTCCACCACCAAGTGTGAATACATAACCACTAGTAGATTTTGTCTCATCTGAATCTGAGATCCAGTTAGCATCACTATATCCTTCTAATACAGCAGGAAATCCACTATACACTATACCATAGTTCATGGTACCTCTCAAATATCTCATGAGTCTAACAAGTGCAGCCCAGTGATCTTGATTTGGACTTTGAGTATATCGACTCAATCTCCCTACAGCATATGCTATGTCTGGTCTCGAAAAATTCATTAAATGTAATAAACTTCCAATAATTTGGGCATACTCAGATTGAGCAACAGAATCACCTCTATTCTTTTTTAATTGAGAGTTAGAATCATAAGGGGTACTCACTGGTTTCGAGTCATAATGACCAAACTTTCTAAGAAGTTTCTCTACATAATGTTCTTGGGATAGTGTTATACTATCACCCTTCCTTATGATCTTGACTCCTAGTATTACACTTGCTTCACCCATGTCTTTCATATCAAACTTCGATGTAAGGAAAGATTTTGTTCTTATCACAATATCATTACAAGTACCAAAAATAAGCATGTCATCCACATATAAACATATGATTACACATTCACCATTCATTAATTTTGTGTAAACACATTTATCAACTTCAATAGAAGTAAAACCTTCATCAATCAAAATTTGATTAAATTTTTCATGCCATTGTTTTGGTGCTTGTTTCAAATCATATAAGGATTTGAGAAGTTTACAAACTTTATTTTCTTGACCACGAATTACACATCCTTCAGGTTGTGTCATATAAATTTCTTCTTCTAAATCACCATTTAAGAAAGCAGTTTTAACATCCATTTGGTGAATAACAAGTTTGTAAATTGAAGCCAAGGCTATCAAAATCCGAATTGAAGAAATTCTAGTCACAGGAGCAAAGGTATCAAAATAATTAATATTTTGTTTTTGAGTAAAACCTTTTGCTACTAATCTAGCTTTGTATTTTTCAATCGAACCATCAGGATTATATTTTCTTTTAAAAATCCATTTGCAACCAAAAGGTTTTGTTCCAGGAGGTAAATCAACTAAAGTCCAAGTGTTGCATTTTGAAATAGAATCAATTTCGGTTTTAATAGCTTCTTTCCAAAATTGAGTATCAGAAGATAAAATAGCTTCAGAAAACGACAAAGGATCATTTTCAACAAGATAAGTATAAAAATCATTTCCAAAAGATGATACTTTTCTTTGTCTTTTACTCCTTCTCAAATCCTCATATGAGTTTTCACAATAATTTCCTGAAGAAATATTTTCTAAACAAATATTTTCTAAAGATTGTTTATTTCAGATTTCAAAGGAAATATATGTTCTAAAAATTCAGCATTTTTAGTTTCCATTATTGTATTATGATCAAGCACATCGCTTATAAAACAAGGAACCTATAAGCGACACTACGTTCAGTAGAACCAATAAGCATACAATCGAAGTTTTGGTTCTATTTTTCTTTTCTTAGGATCGAAGCATAACCTTAGCTAGACACCCCCACACTTTTAAATATTTTAAATTAGGCATATAACCTTTCCATAATTCATAGAGTGTTTTACCGCTTTTCTTATGAGGTATCCTATTTTGTAAAAAACATGCGATTAATAAGGCTTCTCCCCAAAGATTATCGGGTCTTTGAGGAACTAACTAGCATAGCATTCATCATTTCTTTTAATGTTCTATTTTTTCTTTCAATACACCATTAGATTCGGTGAATAAGGGGGAGTTACTTCATGTATTATTCCTTCTTTTTCACAAAATTCATTAAATAAGATATATTCACCACCCCTATCGGATCTAACCCTTTTAATTTTTCTATTTAATTGATTTTCTACTTCTGCCTTATAGGAAACAAACATTTCAAAAGCTTCATCTTTATTTCTAATTAAATAAACCTTAGTGTATCTAGAAAAATCATCTATAAAGGTCACATAATATTTTTTACCACCTCTAGTCATTGTATTTTTTAAATCTCCTAGATCGGTATGAATTAAACTAAGTAATTCAGATTCACGTTGATGTACAGAAAGACAAGATTTTTTGTTAACTTAGATTCAATACAAATATCACATTTATTTAAGCATACATCACTATTTGCAAATTAAACCAAGACATCGCATTTTCTTAATATAAAAATATTAACATGTCCTAATCTAGCATGCCACATATCAACGGAATCAATCAAGTAAGCGAAAGAAGATGCAATTTTATTAATAATTTCGAGAAATACTTGAGTACAAAAAGTCCTTGATCACTATATCCCTTTCCCACAAAGACATTATTTTTTGTCATTACTATATTGTCAGATTCGAATGACACTTTAATCCCAGCTTTTCCCAACAGTGATACAGAAATCAAATTGGCCCTAATATTAGGCACATGGAGTACATCATTCAAAGCCAAGGTCTTCCCAGATGTGAGCTTTAGAAGAACTTTCCTTTTCCCGAAAATGCTAGAGTTCGAGAATCTCCAAGATATACAAGTTCTTCATCATCTCCTACGAAGTGTAGGAGGTAAAAGCATCTTTGTTCGCACAAATATGCCTGGTAGCACCAGAGTCTACCACCCATTTGTTCACACTGGTCACAATGTTAACTTGAGAAACGACCGCAGCCACAATATCATCTCCTTCCACCAAATTTGCCTTTGGCTTGGGAGGATTATCGTTTCTCACTCTATGCCTGCATTGAGGAGCATGATGACCTGGCTTTCCACAAACATAGCAAGCACCTTTTCTTTTGAAAGTGGGATTAGTAACTTTAGGAAAGTGATCAGAAGACCTTTTGTTATTGTCATACCTTTTTTTCGGTGATTTATTTTGAATCAGATTTGCTCGAGAAGCCAAAGCCTTCGCCCTTGCAGCCTGATACTCTCTTCGGTTAGTGTCTTCAATGATAATGTGCGTGATCAGATCTGAGGGTGACAGTTGTTTGTACTTGTGCTTCAGCTGTTGTTTGTAGTCCTTCCATGATGGAGGCAGCTTCTCGATGAGAAGTCCGAAGAACAAATTCATCCGGGAGGGTGATGTTTTCGACCTTGAGATCCTCCAATAGCTTATGGTATTCATTGATTTGTACTTTGATATCTTTGTCCTCGGTCATCTCCCGGTAGTAGTTGCCAATGACAAATTTCGCTTCCCGACATCTTCAGCAGTATACTTTATGGTCATGGAGTCCCATATCTCCTTCGCATCCTTGTAAGAACAAGTACACATCGAACGGATCGTTAGAAAGTGTGCTAATAATCGTGTGACGGCATACCTTGTTTGCATGTGTCCAATCTGAATCAATTTTGGATTGGCGGTTGATGGCGGCAGGGTTCGGTAAGTGCGGAGCGACTCAGGTGCATGTCGAGGATGGTGTGAACACGTTCCTGCCACCTTTTGAAGTTTTGGCCACCGAAGAGATCTATTTTCGAGATATCTGGAAATGACTTTGCATAGGTGACTGGAGTTGGAGGCGGCGTAAGGACAGCGTCACGGTTGTTGGGAGCGGGAGCGGAAGCGTAGCCTTGATTGTCAGCATTGTTGTCAGCCATAGTATAAAATCCTTGAGATTGTTGTAGATATTAATGGGAGACAACGCAGAAAGTCACGATCAAAGAATAGTCCAGGCGTGTGAAAAGACAACTGTCCTCGAAGGATTTTATCGCACGGTGTGCAAAATCCCCCGAGATTCAACAGGTCGTCCGAAGTCAAGGTAGCGAAGCAATGAGAGAAAATTAAATAAATGTAGTTAACCCAGGAAGAGAGTGTTATTATTTTCAGAAGAGGTAGAGAAGTCGAACGTTTTTTCTATATAAAACTTCAGTCAGAAAAGTATTTAAAGAATGCAAGAAAGAGCTGTTGAAAAATAGAAAGTAACATTAGAAAATATGACTGTTGGAATAATAACGTTAGAAATAGATTTGGTTGTTAAAAACTGATTGTAACGTTAGGAAATAAATGTAACGTTAAAACAGATTTGTCTGTTGAAACAAATTAAAACGTTGTAACAAATCTGCCCGTTTACCAAGTCAGTTTTGACTTATTCAAAAACATCATTTTTCCGGTAAGCTCAAAAAATTAATTAAATATTTCACAAAAGATTCGAGCCTCTTGATATCACGCACAGGGGGAGCAATCGATGATTTGCATTAGCCAAGAGCCTCCAACCCATTTTTTGTGCGCGCGAGCCCACCACCTCATTTGTTTCTTACAAAGCTCAAAACACATATTAATATATAAACTCTTTAAAACTTTGAAGGTTGAGCAATGTGGGACATAGACTTTTAAAATATCAAAGCTAAAACAACAACAAGAATTTGGAGGCATTCAAAATGGCTAAAACCTCATTTCCAAAATGTTTATTGTGTTCAACGATATGACTGGTAATAGTTTGTTAACGAGAATTTGGAGGCATTCAAAATGGCGCGGCGTCATTGTAGCCGCGATTCTCCTCATCCTCTACCTCAAGCAAGTTCATAAGTACTGCATCTGAAGCTTTCCTTAGCAGCTCCAACCAGTCCCTGAAACCCATCAAAATCGAAGTTTAGCAATAATCGCCTCATTATATATTAACCCAAATAGAAATATCCTAAGAAAAAGAAAGAAACAAGAATCAGGAAATTAACATTAATGCCCCCTTTTGACGAGTCGAAGGTTAATCCAACTGTCATTAGTTTCCTCAAGTGTATGGCCATTTCTAATATACAAACACCTCATCATTTAAATTATTAATTTATTCATAAAATAAATCAATGACTTAAATCAATTACAAGAAATTTACTAAGCAAGTTTTTTTTTTAATTTTTTGTAGTGTTATATTTTTTTTATATACTATCACCATTATTTATCGTCGATTACATGACCATTGTCGTTGTTTGTTGACTATCACCGGTCACTTTTTATTTTTTTTAAGTTGTATAACTGTATAAATATTATCAGTTAAAATTTATAAAATTTTTTAAAAAACATAGTTATAATTTTAAGAAACTGATCACCTTCAATTTTTTTAAGTTATATAATCAGTATAAATATTATCGAGCTTAAAATTTATAAAATTTTTTAATAGTTATAATTTTAGAAAAAAAAAATTCAATATACACAATTTTTTATAAAAAAATATAAAGATTAATTAATATAATTTTAATCGGTATTATTTATAAAATTATGTAATTTTAAAAATATAAACATAGTCAATAGGAGGTGGGCAGCAGCGGTGGGCGGCGGTAGTGGCCGGAGGCTGGCGGCTGGTGGTGGTGGTCAGCGGCAGGCAATGGTGGCTACCTGAAAAAAAAAACAAGTTAAAGAAAAGAGATGCTACCTGTAAAAAAAAAACATGTTATAGGTAAAAGTTTAAATGTATGGTACACCCATGGTGCATGGTAGCACCTGCCCAAGTGTATATCTAAACCTATGAAGCAGTTTAGTTTCCTCAATTGTATTTAGCTAGGAATCCAAATCCAGCTACCACTCAGCCATCGGCAACCCAGCCATCGCCGGCCACCAGCCCTGTCATGCGCCACCATCCGTGTCTAACCTGAGCCACAGACCAGCAACTCGCCACCAATCGCCGATAGCCCATCGAATCACTCAAACCCGCAGCCGTCGTCCTCTTCGCCGACAATCAGAGACCCATGCTCCATCCTAACCAATGGGCACCCCAAATCCCACACAAAAGTGAGAGAATGCAGGACCCCACGAAGCTTTGCTGTGTTGACTGGCGTAATACCCAACTTCAACGTCAAACCACCCAGCACCGCCCCACAAGAGTCTCTAATAACCGGTTCACCAAGTACCCAATAAAGAACTCCTGTCGTTGCTGAATTTTTTAGCCTTATCAACGACTAAAGTTCAAGGAGTGTCAATGCTCTCTAATGACCTGAGAGCATGTTAGACACACTCCTGTATAAGCAGCATCTACATATGTTATTTGCACACTATATTGATACATCATTTCTTATATTTTTTTGTTTAAAAAAAATAGAGAAAGAATGTATTGAAACGTGTGTCTTTTTTTTATTATTAAAAATAATAATAAAAATTATGTGCAAATATTATTATTGTTATTTTAAAATCAATTCTATTAGTAGAAAACTAATTATAACTAATTATGGTTATCTAACTTACATTTTTATAATTGATAATTGATTCTTATTGTAATAATCAATCATTACTAGAGGTGTCACCAGCCTAGCCCATTTGGGGTTGGCTCATTGCTTGTTGGGTTGGGTTTGGCTAAAATAGTTGCGGGATAGTAAATTGTTAGTACAGTTCTTGTGCTTTTAATTTTTTTTATATTTTTAACACTTAAAAGTGAGAGAATGCAGGACCCCACGCAAAAGTGAGAGAATGCAGGACCCCACGAAGTTCTGCTGTGTTGACCGGCGTAATACCCAAGTTCAACGTCAAACCACCCAGCACCGCCCCACAAGAGTCTCTGACAACCGCCTTACCAAGTACCCAGTAAAGAACTCCTGCCGTTGATGAGTCTTTTAGCCTAATCAACTGCTAAAGTTCAAGGAGTGTCGATGCTCTCTAATGTCCGGAGAGCATGTTAGACACACCCCTGTATGAGCATCTACATATCTTATATGCACACTATATTGATACACCATTTCTTATATTTTTTTTGTTTAAAAAAAAATAGAGAAAGATTGTATTGAAACGTGTGTCTTTTTTTATTATTAAAAAATATAATAAAAATTATGTGCAAATATTATTATTGTTAATTTAAAATCAATTCTATTAGTACAAAATTAATTATAACTAATTATGGTTATCTAACTTACATTTTTATAATTGATAATTGATTCTTATTGTAATAATCAATCATTACTGGAGGTGTCACCAGCCTGGCCTCTTTGGGGTTGGCTCATTGCTTGCTGGGTTGGGTTTGGCTAAAATAGTTGCGGGATAGTAAATTGTTAGTACAGTTCTTGTGCTTGTAATTTTTTTTTAAAATATTTTTAACACTTAAAAATTTTATTCTAGTGCTTCATCGTTATATTTTTTCTTTTGTATACTTTAAATATTAATAAATATAAAATAAATAGTTTTATGATATAAATATTAATTTAAATTTAATAAAGTAAAGATTTTCCCTTTACATATCATATAAAAAATACAATAAAAACTTTCATAATTTGACTACACTTTGAAGAAAATTTAAAATTGAGGAACTGACTATAATATTTAAATTAAGAGATTATAGTAATCTTCTTTAAATTCTTTTTCTTTTTATTTGTTGAGGTAGCCTATGAATTAGACCTATATAGTTAACTTACAAATCAGAATCTTCTCTAGTCTAAGAGAAACTGAAAAGAGGTGCAGTTGTTAATCTAATTATTAGTAATTATTTACTCATATTTTTCTTCAAAATTTTATCATAAAAAAATTATTTTTAAAGTTTAAGATCTTCTCTAATATTTTTTAAACTGAAAAATATCCTAGTCCCTAAATCACATAGGAATGAGCAGCATTAAGACTTTTCTTTTTTGGACTGCAGCTTCTAAGAGCCCAAAACCACAATAGAAAAAGTGATTTTTTAATTATATCTAAACATAAATTAATTTTTATTTTTTATAAAAGTTTCTAAAAAGATTTAATTTTTATATTATCTTAAAATCATTTTTTCTTCTTCTCAAAAACATATCCAAAGGCACTCTTAGTCTCTGATATGTAAACATATGCAATTAAAGACATGGGATTTTTTGGGATATTAAAACGGGGCTAACGTCCAACAAGGCAACAACTACAAAGGAAACTAAACCACATAAATCCTATCAAAGAAAACTCCGGACAGATCAGCCAGAAGAGGGATCTGGATTGTCTCCAGCCGCTGGAGGTCCAGCAGCCTCCAGCGACAATCTCGATCATTCATTTTTCATCTAACGATGAAAAATAAAAAATATTAATTTAATATTAATTTTTTTTAATATTTAAAAACAAACTGATTGGATTTTCAGCCAGCAGCTGGAGAGAATCCAAATTCCCAGAAGAGGAAGAGCTATATGAAACCAACTTCCAACCCATGACCATGCTTTGCTAGACAATCGGCAGCATTTCCTTCTAATCTCCCGAACTAGTGGAGCACACCCTTCTTTGTTCCAAAGAAAGATTCACACCCGTTTACCTGTCCAGTAATTGGAATACTGCAGCATTACCCGTGGATGAAATTGAGAATGAAAGCTCCGTATAAGCATCCAAGCATCTCCATTCCTTTCCGGTTTATATTTTGAAGTCTCTAATTTTAAATCAATTCTATCAGTGCAAAATTAATTATAACAATAATTATAGTTATTTAATTTAGATTTTTATAATTGATTCTTACTGTTATAATCAATCATAACGAAAGTGACTTGGGGTAACTTCTACGGTTAACATAATCAAGTTTGAGGTTGGAACCAAGTGAATTTAAAAAACACACCAACAAAGTAACATTATAAAATTAATTTTAACGAGATTCAATAATTTCCCAAAGTACTTCTATAATCTTCAAAGTAATTATACCTTTTGGTGCTACTTTTTTTTAATGTAGTTAGGCCAATCATCATTAGTAATGTCCGAATAGCTTAATAAAATGAATAAATTGACATAAAAAATTGATATCAAAATAGAATTGGACCTGACTAAATCGGCCCGATTTTAAACCGGCCGAATGCAGGCTAATTTACAAGCTTGATGGTTAATTTTAACTAGGGTATAATTATGTCATTTATATAATATATAAAGATTTTATTCTTATTTTTTAATGTAAATTAATATTTTTATTTGAAATTTAATGGGATTTAAACTATGAAAAAAAAGCATTAAACATAAGAATAATTTTTTAAGTGTTAATAATTAAAAAAAATGATGTGATTAGGCCTAAATGGGCCAGTAATTTACCAACTCGCATATGGTTGGATTGAGTCAGCAATTTGCAACCTGCAGTCCTCAACCCACATAGGGATGAGTTGGGTCAATAATTTACTAGCTCACAACATTTATGGCCCAACCTAACCTGAAATGTTGTTGGCTCGATGCGGATTGACTCATTTTGACACTCTCAATAGTCACAAAACCATGCGATGAATGAGCACTGCTTGATGTGAGATCCGAAAATTGCAGCAATAATTTCAAAATCCTAAAATTAATTCTTAAAGTTAATTCATTTTAGCACCAATATCTTTTATATATAAAAGAAGAATATATTAGTGTTACCCTATAGTTATCTTAATTAGGATTTTAATTACTTTCCCTCCTAAACTGAGAGTATTTAAGTTATTTTATATTTTGGTGCTTTTAATTAATTACTTTGAAGCTTTCAATAATATTAAGTGTTTTAAATTTCATAAACAACTATCTTAATTACCTTTATTTTTTTCAAGCCTTATAATTCCTATACAATTCTCTTAACTATATTTCTATTATAATTTTCATTCATTTAATATTTAATTTCCACTCACCTAATCTTTTATATATAAAAGTGGAGTTATCTGGTGTTGCCATAGGGCAACTTTTCCTGCCCATTTTGGAGCTATTTATATAATTTTGCTATTTGTTATCATTTAATAAAAAAAAACTGATAATTTATTTTTTCATTAGTTAGCTTTTAAGTTTATTCTATTTTCTACGTATCATGTTTAGTTGTTTTTTTTAGATCATCTCTCTCTGCACTGAAAGGTCGAGACTTCTGAGTTTAGGTTTCTTCTCCCCTTTTAATTTTTTCTCCTTCTTGAAAGCTCATCACTTGGTGTCCCTTTATCAACCTGGTTCGTACCATCTCTATCCATCTCTCCTATTGCTGTTGCGTGGGTGTAACTGTGATCCTTGTAAGGTGTTAATCCTTTCTTCCACCATAGAGGCAAGACTAACGCATTTCCTGTCTCTGTTTATGGCATTGGTATGTTCTTCTCCATTCCTGTGAGTCCAAGTGATTCCTATATTATGATTTATTTAGTAGTCAAGATAATTCTCAGCAATTGTCAATTTTTATTTTTTTTTTATTTTCACCGAGGCTTCATCCTCAATTATTTTATTAGCATTTTACTCTGAATTTATAATCAATTGAAAAAATTCATTAATTAAAAATTATATTTTACATTTTATCCATGAGTGTATATATAGTTTATAATATTTCAATATATATTTAAATATCTACACTTGATTTCATGGTAGAATTTTACATGAAAAAGTACTAAAGTTAATATGATTCAATTTTTTTTGGTTTTCCAAAATATCTCCCCATCCAATATATGAGAGATTTATCTCTTGAGATATGGTCAAATGCTTAAACAGGGACTCCTCTCAATGATATTATTTCTATAAATATGAATCATAAGATCAAATCCAAGACTATATGCTTAAGAGATTTGAACCCCTTATATTCGGAACAACACATGTTGGTTAATATGATCTAATTTATTATAAATATAATTTTTTTATATTTTCACTATACACACACGTTGCTCTACAATATTAAAGTTATTTTTTTTAACATTTCATATAACTAAAAATTTTATGTGAAAAATATATTAATATCTATATCTTGGAGATTAAATTCTTACACAAAATATAACAAAATTAATTGATATATAATTTATTATATAACTAATTAATTAGTTATATAGTTTTAGTTAAACTCTTATTATTATAAATTAAAACATTTTTTTATATTTTAGTATCTGCATTGCTCGGGATTAAAAATCCACATGTAAATATAAAAAAATTAAGTGAGTATAATTTGTTTAAGAAATTAAATTATTTAATTATACAATTTTTTTGGAGGAAAATATAACTTTTTTTAATTTTACATTCATATTCTTTTTCAAATTTTTATTAAATTTCTTATTACAAATATATCATACATTTTATTATATTTTAATATTTCAAAAACTACTAATTATCCTGTGCATTTCACAGGTAAAAACATCAATATGTTTTTAGTATAAGAGCATGTTTAGAAATGATTAAATTCGTTTCAATAATTTTTTTTGAAAAAAGTTATTGTAACAGATAT
Organism: Ormosia semicastrata; assembly: GCA_029884595.1. Lineage (NCBI taxonomy): Eukaryota > Viridiplantae > Streptophyta > Magnoliopsida > Fabales > Fabaceae > Ormosia > Ormosia semicastrata. Next base: position 30,796,202 of record JAQQTO010000043.1, on the reverse strand, counting down.
TCTTACATATTTAATAAAATTAGCTTAAACTTTTGCAGGAAATTCAATATATTATAATTTTTTTTCATAATACTAAAGATTGAAGTTTATGATTTTAGATCATAGATTACTTTTACACTTTGAGATACAAATACCATTTTGTCCTCAATCAAATAATTTTTTAATTATTCTATACCTATTTTGATAATTTAATACATAAAAGTGATTATTTTTTATATCATCTAAATAAAATAGATTAGCTTAAAATTATTTTTCAATAAACATATCCAAACATAAAATTAATTTTATTATAATAGATTATAACAAAAAATTTTAAGTATATAATTGATTATTAAAATAATCAAATTTTCACAACTATCCCAATTACACACTAAACCAATTGAACCCTAAGCGTTAACGAAAGTAATATATATTGACAATTCTATCATTTCAAATAGCAAGTGACGGTTCGAGGGTTCATATTTTTTAGACCCAAATTCACATAAAACTATGCATAGATGAGAATTGAAAATCGGGTAGTTAGAATGATCTTTCTTAGATGGTCTTATGATTATTAAAAAAAAATGAATATTACAAATGATTTCCTTACACATTTAATATTACATTATAGAACTCTCTTTTACTATTAGACGTCATAGATTTAAATAAATTCTATTAATATTTAAGTATTATTGTTAATATTTGAGTATAGTTGTTGCACTTAAATATAGATATATATATTTATCAAATTATAGTTAAAAACTTAAGGTGTTACACTGTTTATGCTAAAAAATTTAAAATGTAGATAAAAATTTATAAAAATAACAATTTTTAATTAATCTCAGTTAAAATAATTTGTGTAATTAAATAAAAAATACCTGAAAAAATCTCATAATTTGACGACACTTTGAAGGAAAATGTAAAATTAAGGAACTTATAATTATAATATTCAAATTAAGAGATTATAGTAATTTTCTTTAAATTCTCTTTTTTTTTTTCAGAAAACAGTTGTTGAGAAAGCCTATGAATTAGTCCTATCACGCTAAGTCGCTGCATAAGGATTTTAAATAGCCTATTTAACATATATATTTTTTGACCATAGTGTACATGAAGCCCCTACTGATGAGAAAATTTTAAAATATTTCTGGAGTAATACTTTTGAAAAATTTATAATTGTTTAGATTTGATTTAAAAATATTTAAATTGTAATCTAACCACTCATATAAATATAGATAGTCAAGTATTATAATTTTATTGCACGAGTGCAATACTCGAAGAATATAGAAGAATTTTACCAACTGATGTGGGTTAGGACGGACTGGATTAGGAGACGGAACAGCCCACTTTTAACTGCCCACTTTCCGAAGGTTCAGAAGTTTTTGACTTAATTTTGTGTTCTAACGTCGCTCTACTCTCTAGTGAAGGGTTGGCATCCCTAGCTCGAAAATCCACTTCTTTGAAAGCCTTGGACTAGTTTTTTGGTTAATTCTATCCTTTAGGGTTGTCGTTATAATTAATGAGATTTTCCTTTAGGGTTGTTAGTTAGTGTTGCAAGCAACTTGAAGACTTGAATCTGCGTTTATGTGAGGGCTTGACTGATACGGGTTTGGTTGAATTAGCCTTACGTGTGGGAAAATCATTAAAATCTCTTGGTGTGGCAGCTTGTGCCAAAATAACTGGCATCTCAATGGATGTTGTTTGTAGGATCACACTACAAATCCCTTGAGACCTTGTCATTTCATTGGACCACATGTCTAGTTCATCCACAATCCAGGGATGCTTGCTGTGGCTCAAGGAGTGATAACTTGGGTAGTTCTTTTCTTTAGCGATGACTTGAAGGGAGCTTTGATCTAGCAATTCTTTTTTTCCTGTGTATTTTTTTACTATTCCATTTATATAACCTTTAACGGGGTGTAACATTTCATAATAATATATAATTCATTGGATTAAAAATATAATATTATTAAATCATATATGAAAGTTTACTAAATTGTCTAAAGTAATCAATCAACATAATACAGAAAAAGAAGATGAAAATCTATCATATATCTTCTTAATCATCAATCTAATGCTTAATTTTTTGACATATGACATCTATAATAATTATTTTTATGCCATATTTGATCTGATGTAATAGTTGCCACATATACAAAAATAATAATTTTTTTATAGAAAAAAATCAATCATCATATAACTAAATAAAACAAAAATGAAAAAAGAAATACTCAAACACCCAAATAAATTTAAAAAAATAAATCAAAGTGATTTTAATCAATTAAAAACTACTTCTTCCATTCCATTCATATATTTTTGGGTTCCCGATGATTTGTACTAGGTTGCAAGAATGGTTAAGAAAACAAAGGAAGTGCCCAGTTTGGTTCAACCTTCTGTTGCTACTTTTCCATTCCATTCATCTATTTCAACCTTCGTTTTCCTCCATTCCATTCATCTATTTCTTTATCATTAACTAATAAGACAAGATCTGATCATCTAGTGGAAAAAGCTTTTGTGCTGGGTTGAAATTCCATATTGCCCTCACATTTAAAAAAATTCCTCTAATCTAAACTCCTATTATGCAACTCATGGAAATGCCATTCAGCAACCCAACTTGGAAGAGATATGTGAAGTCATTGGACACCATAGTATAATATTTATTTTTTTATATTATTTTTTTTTTTTTTTATTTTTTAGGCGGATTAAAGATCCCCCCATGATCTACTCTTCTTTGTTCTTAGTTGACATTCCATATGCTTACATTTTAGAAATTCATTTAGATCTGAATGCCTATTCCACAATCTATGGAAACGCTCATTTCCTCTAATCTAAACGCCTATTCCACAACCTATTGAAACCCCTATTTAGCAACCCAAGTTGGAAGATACCTCATTGGGTTACTGGATACTATAGCAGTCGTCCAAGACAAGGTGTTTGTGGTGGGTCATGACTGGGGAGCCCTCACTGCTTGGTCCTTTTACCTCTATTGCATAGAGCCAATGAAGACTCAGTTTGGGGGTTTCTGTTAAATGGGTTCTCAGCAGCAGGTCCCTGAGTATTCAATCTCAATTTGCAAAGTCGTAAACCTAATATGAAAAAGGGCAGGAGGCCTCCTTTTGGCATGAAAGTAGTCTATGGCCGGAAAGTGCACCATCGTTAGTGGCCTTCTATCTAGGGTTTCCATTATGAGTCATTGCAACCATAACTTATGCTTGTAGGTATGATTCAAAAAAATTTGAATTGAATTCTATCTATTTCAAATATGGAAAGATTATAATAATTGATATGTTTTAGGATTTTGTGGTATGAATCCTTCCTAGATCCAAAACAAAATATTGTTGAATGATAAAAAAAAATATTGAATTAATTTCCATCTCTTTCAAATATGGAAAGTTATGATATGATTTCCATTTCTGTGACATTCTCATTATGTGAATTATTTCATTGATTGAATCTGTCTCTATATGATTAGAATTTTTTCTATGATATCTCCTTTCCATGTGCAAGTGTGTAACTATTTCCCGATTTAAAACTAAACTAGCTAATACATACTTGGTGTTCTGGACTGGGTTGTGGATCCATGGATCTGGAGTGACCCAGCCCGCCAGAGTGGAACATAAACATTACTACACGTATGAAGCAACCTATTTACAAGGTGTAACTTTTTCAACAAAAATAAATTCTAATCATACCCCGCATGAAACAGGAAAATAATGACAAGAAATAATGGTCTCCACGATTCCATGTAACAACATTTAATACGCACACACACACACATTTTACACACATATACATATATATATATATATATATATATATATATATATATATATATATATATATATATATATATATATATATATATATATATATATATATATATATTAGCAAGGTGAAAAAGGTACTACCTAATTTCTAATATACACATTGCTCTCCTTGCGCACATATTGACTTGAGCATCATACTACGCCATAAAATAATCCACCATATATCACTTACCTTCTCATGTAATCCTTAGAACTTAGTTCTAAACACTTGGTAACTAAACTTTTCGATTTTAAAGCATTCATGTATGCTATATTTGATAGTAAAATATTTTATTCATTTAATAATCCTCTCACTGGGCTTCTTAAGGTTCAATTGGGCTTAATTAAATTGGTTTTGTCATAATTTATTATATTGAGCCTAATTGGATCATTGAAGGAATTATTGCATGAATTGACCTTAATTTGTTTATTTGGCAGCATTCAGTAAATTAGTTATAATCTGAGTTGCAAATATTTTATTGATGTAATTCTAATCTTGTATGAAAGGTAAGACAATTCTCTACAAGTTTCATGAAGGCCTCAAGAGCTGAATTACACGTTTAGATAATTTAAATTGAAGTGGAAGCAAGAGCCAGAATACTGATCATAACAGCTTGGCCTCTGCACACTCATCAGCCCATATCTTAAATTGTAGGAGTTCAATAGATGCCAAACCAAGCCCAAATGAAAGCTAAAACTCAAATCTATAACTTTGATGAAGAACACAATAGCTAAATCGATTGTTTAGTAGGTCAGATCACAGAGGTATCATAGCTAGAACCTTAGTAGTGTGAAAATATTGGACCATAAGTTAGGCTGTAGGAGTTGGATTGGGCTGAAACTAGTACCATTGGAAAGATAAGACAAAATCCTTCAACTTTTGTGAAAACTACTTTTTCAAATGGTGACGCTTTGATAGAGCTATAGTCGTATGAAGACAGCTGTGAGTTAGGCACCGAATTGGTTAGTGCAAGTAGAGAGACAAGCATGACAATAATTTTTCACTCATCCACACTCATCAAACAACTCTATTGTCATTTTTCACTCATTCACAAACAACTCTATTATCATTTTGTACTCTTCATGCTCTATAAAAATCAGCATTGGTTGTTCATTAATGGCATCTTAGTTAAGAAATCAAGATCATGTTATTGTATCATTTGTTTTTCTTGTTATAGTTTTCTTTTGTTCTAAATAGAAGTTATGTTCATTTTTTTCTTCTTCTCTTTTTCTTTTTTCTTGTTCATGAGTAACTAATTTTTATTTTATTTTGGTGAAAGGGTGAAACTTTTGGTAATGAAACAATATTAGATTAATCTCTTTCTTATGCTTGAATGATATATTATCAAGTGATCATTATATGTGTTATATTTTGTTTCCAATCAATTTAAAAACTATTAAGACCTTTTGTGTACTGCAAATGCACAGATCATTCAAGTAATATAATGAAAAGTAAAGTTCGTTCCCACGAGGACATTGACTTCCAAAGTTAAGTATATAGCTTAAATAATTCTATTTAAGAACATAAAAAATAGAGAAATTACAAATAAACTAAATCTAAACTACAAAGTAATAAAGATAATGTTTAGAGATTTAGGGAATCATTCTTCACCTTCTATTTCAATTAATGAGATACAATCCTTACAAGCAATATCAATGAATTGTTAAGTTAACTTGAGAATTTGATTTGGTTAAAAGCCTATATCTAGGTCAATCAACCATAGTTCCATTTACTTAATTTACTATGTTTTCATGAGAACTAGTGCAAACTCCACTCATGAACGATCTATTCTCAAACACCCGCTATGCATGGTTAAAAGGTATATTTCTATCCAGTTAGTGAATTAATTTATCCAAGCCAATTGAATTCATCGAACATGCATCAACTATACATTAGATTTAAAATCCAAATTCATATGTCTAGGTTCATCAGATTTTAACAAATCATTTGAAAGCTGATCAAACAATCAAAAGCACTAAGAACCATATGATTGAACATAACTAAACATCAATATATACTCAAAAGATAGCAAAACCATCAATATTCATAGAAGGATCTAAAGTAAACCCTAAATACAACTTAGCTAATCGTTGAACATGAAAATATAATCACAAAAATCATGTTCAAGATAAATGAAAGAGAGAAAAGAGGAAGGAGAAGGAAGGAAGCTCATGGATTTGGCTATTTGATATTTGAATCTCTTTCCATGAAGAAGATGGCTTCCAACCTTGCCTCTCTTGGCTTCCTCAGCCTCCAAACAGTAAAACCTAGCGCAGCTTCTCTAAACTAACGAAAGCTCTCACCCACTACAAGAATTTTGGAAAATTGCTACGGAAAAATTTTAATCCGTAGCTAACTATGTTAGCTTACAACTTTGCTATTGATCATTTTTTCGTAGCTAATTAGCTACCAAAAAATTTCGTAGCTAATCTGAAGCTATTTTTAAATTTTCGTAGCTAATCCGAAGCTAATTTTCGTTTAGATTCTTCTTCATTTTCGTAGCTAATTACTACGAAAATTTTCGTAGCAATTTCATAGGTAATCCGTAGCTACTTTAAAAAATTCCTAGTAATTTCGTAGCTATTTTCTAGCTATTATGCTGCTAAATCCGTAGCAATTCCGTAGCTAACCCGTAGTAATTATTCATAGTTAAATCTAGCTATATATTTCTATTTTCGTAGCAATTCCGCAGCTAATTTGTAGCAATTATCCGTAGCAATTACGTAGTTAATCCGTAGCAATTATTCGTAGCAATTTCGTAGCTAATCCGTAGCTATTTATGTTATGAAATCCGTAGCAAGTTCGTAGCTAACCCGTAGCTATTTATGTTATGAAATCAGTAGCAATTCCGTAGTTAAACCGTAGCTATTTATGTTATGAAATCCGTAGCTATTCCGTAGCTATTACGTAGCTATTTATGTTATGAAATCTGTAGCGATTCAGCAATTATTCGTAGCAATTTCGTAGCTAATCCGTAGCTATTTATGTTATGAAATCCGTAGCAAGTTCGTAGCTAATCCGCAGCTATTTATGTTATGAAATCAGTAGCTATTCCGTAGGGTAATCCGTAGCTATTTATGTTATGAAATCCATAGCGAATCCGTAGCTATTTAACAATTTTGTTACTAATCCAATATTTATATTTTGCAACAATTCTATAACTAATCTATAACAATTAAACCTGTACAAATTATATTTCAATACAAACAGGAAAAATTCAACAAATAAGTACAAAATAACTGAAAATATCATATTTCCATTAATAAGTTCCAAAACATATTCTACAAAGAAAGGATTACTAATTAAATTTATGTTAATACATATAGTTCTAAATAAATTAGTACTCTCATCAATAAAACAACTAATCAATTAGTCGCATGATCATCCCCAATCGCATCGCCTTGTGAACCACTGTACACCATTATGTGCTTGGGAGCCTCGTTATGTCACGGAGGATGGGCATCAATCGTTACAAAAGAAGTCATCACTTCATTAATGAACTTTTATGGCTTGTGTCGAATAAAGTGCGGGAGGAACCACCAACCTGAGGATGAACTAGATCCATAAATGCCAATACCTAAACTAGGACTCATGCCATGGACCCGTCCCTTCTTGTTAGGACCCGTCACTTCCATCCAGACCTCCTGATCTACCACAGGATGCAGTGAAGAGTCTTCTCCATACTTGTCTAGCAAATTTTTAAAATTCTTGTAGGTACCTAAAATTTAATAAAATAGTATTTATAGGCGCAGAAAAACAGGGGCCGCCGCGACATTAAACACATCACGCCGCGGCGCGCTAGATATTTAGGTCACCTATGCCGCGACATTCACTTCCTTGCGCCGTGACGCTTTGGCCTCGGGTCTTTGTATTGATGCAGGGGGACTCCACCAATGCCGCGACATTAACATGCCCACGTCGCGACGTTACCTGCTGAGATGCAAATTTAGCTTTCTCTTCCACTTTTGAATCAAATACTTCATGTATCTTCTTGTTTGAAGCCCTTCCTAATATAAATAAATCACCAAATCAATTACAAATACAAATTCACTTAATCACTTATCAAATTAGCACAATTTGCTCAATATCACATCGGAAGATATCTAGATTAGAATATATCAAATAGAAGCTTAAAACCTTCCAAATATGCATTATACATAAGAACTAAGCACTCTTTTAAGCACAAAGATAAGACACAAATAACTACATTTCATGAAGTTATCAGAAGCCCTCCTTGTAAAGTGGAGATCTTGATTCATTGTAGACAAAATGTTGACACAATGAATGCTTAAACTCATTTACAATTATTGGCGTTAGTGGATAATTAAAAAAACCATAATATAACTACATATATAATCTTAAATGAACTTTGAATGTTATATTTTTCGATTGGAACCTCCATTATGCATGGACTCTAATTGAGTTATAAAAAAAATCTTATCCTTAATTTATATACTAAGAGTGGATCTCTTAATCCAAGCAAATCATTTTTATTTGTGAACAATATTTATCACTTTTATTTTTGTGATAAATCTTTTTCTTATTTCAAAGAATTTTCTTCATTAATTCTCTATGAATCGACCTCGAATTCCCTAAAATTTATTACTTGAGACAACTTACACTTGAGTTTGCAACATATAATTCGTATCAATATTGAATCAATTTTATGTTAATTTTAAATACCTTGAGCTTAACATAGACTATACTTTAATGGTATAGACTATACTTTAATGGTCTATGTTATTGACAAGGTTTTGGGAGCTCATAAAACTCTCTTCTTAAAGGTGTTTAAAGACTGGACTTTATTTTTAATATTCAATATTCCCCCTTTCATCAATTTTCTCATCCCCCACTTTATTCCTCTCTATTTTCTCCTTAACCAAATTACCAAACAAAGGCGAAGTCTAAAACATGCAACAATGAATTGCTTTGGTCCTCATATGATCCGTTATAGGGGTGTCCAGTGTATTAGGTCAACTCATAAGTCTATGATTTTGACTCAATATAACTCACAATATGCGGATTAGGTTGGGTTTGTGGATTGGATTGGGTTGAAAAACATTCCAACTCACGATGTACGGGTCGAATAACGAGTTTGAAAAGTGTCAACCCATCCAAGTAACCTTTTTTTTTTTTAAAGTCGTTTAACCATCGTGCCATTTTAAGTTATTTTTTCTAACTTTTCTATAATGATAATTAAGTTTAGGTATATGTATTTTGGTCACATAGTCACAATGTGAACAACTAAGAAAATAGAGATGAATACTTACAAATCATTTGACGGTCTATTTCAATAAAAATTCAATAGATTGCTTAAATGATAAAGAATATATTAAGAATATTGATTAAAAATGAAATAAATAATTATGTCAATTCATATAATATATATGATGACATTGAATTCAATTAGCTAGTTATCTTACAACTTCTTGTATACGTGAGCATAATCTTTTTTTCTCATGTGTCTGTCATTTATTACACATTCTGCTAATAATTATTTAATTCAATAAATTTTGTGATTTATTTAATAGTATGTGTTTAGATGTGCCCCGATTAAAGAATAAAAGAAAATATTACATAAAAAGTAAAACACTTAATATGTTGAAAACTTAAAAAAGTATTTATGATACTCCTTTTTTTTAAGTAATTAAAACCTTTTAATAAAATGATACTCCTTTTACCGTGTGTTTTGGCATTCGTTAGCAATGTCTCACTTTGAAGGATTTGCGTGCTACTGGGAATGGATGTAAGAAGTTAAAGAATTTGACTTTAAGTGATAGCTGTTTCCTAAGCGACAAGGGTTTGGAATTGGAAGCAATTGCTACTAGCTGCAAGGAACTTGCGCACTTGAAGTCAAAGGATGTGACGACATTGGAACTATGGGGCTAGAATCCATTGGGAAATCTTGCCCGTATGTTTTTCTCTGAGTTAAATTATGTGTGAAAAATGTTGTGGATGCATTGACTGGAAGTTGTGTATGCATCAAACTCTACCAACAAGGTTGGAGCCAATAAATTAAAATTAGCGGATGCCATTTATTCAGGTGGATAGTTTCCCTAAGATCATATTAAGGCATTTGTCTCTATCAAAATGGTCAATCAATAAAGCATCACAAGAAGTATAAATTTTATTGTGTTTGGGGAATATGTCATGGTAATTGTTGGCTATGGCATGCGTTTATCGATGGATGTTTGCAACTTTTGTCTTACTTAAGACTTGTTGTCCTCTCGTCTAGATGTTCTTCCCTCTTGGGCCAGCACCCAATGCTTTCTATGGTGGAATCAGTGCTATGATTTTTTCTGGTTATATTGTCTACGACACTGACAACCTGATCAAAGGGTTTACCTATGATGAGTACATTGGGGCCTCAGGCTATCTTTATCTTGACATGCTGAACCTGTTCCTTTCCTTTGAAGGTGCGGAGACAGAAATAATTAAATTAGTCGTCCAGTGTAAATTGGGTTTGACTAAAATCATTGGAACTAACTCGCTTGTTGCTTCTCTTCTCTATAATACAGTCTAAAGCATTGTAAAGATACTCTATATTCCATTACACACTGGTGACAAGGATAATTGTATGTTTACTATTGGATATAAGTGTGATATGTCTCTTATGCGAATTGTTCTTTCATTTTTTTCTGGTTGCTTGATATTCTTTGTTGAGTTATCTTCAAATTTAATGTTATATGGTACATAGATTGTCACACCTGTACCACCTTGATATTGTATGCACTATGCAGGGATTCCGGATATGATTCTTGTGTGTTGCTCTTTTGTCTTTCTTTTCTCTGCTTGATAAATGTAAGGCGTAACATTTCTCTGGTAATGATGTGTGCATGTTTGGTTTTTTCTGTTTGTGCTTTTCTACTAAGTGGGTGGTGTGTATTGATCTATCTGATTTTGCTCGGCGGTATACGAGTACTAGTTATTTAATGACCTGCAATCCGTATCAGCATTTGAATTAAAAAAAGTTCAATTAAAATATTTACAAATTGGCGTTTATCCATGATTGAGTCGGTGAAGTTGGTTTCATGCAAAATAACCAGTGTGTTTGGTCCATTTGAATTGGATTTAAGTGAGTCACATATTGTTTATTAGATTGGATTCAATGGATTGGTGTTTGTGCAGCTATCGTAGTAAAATTTGATGTGACGATAAACAAAGCGCGGGGTCAATTCGTGAACACAAATGCTAATCATCATGAAACGAAAGCATCACGAATGAGTTGGCTGATTATGTTGGAGATAAAGATTTAACACATAAACGGGGCCGGCTCACGTAAGGGTAGAGATACTTTGTCCACCCCCTTTTCCCCAAAATTTCTGAAGACTTTACATGTATTAATTATTTTATTTTCTTAAAGATGACTTCAACGGTGAAACTTCGACAAAAAATTTGAGGGACGAATATATTATCACATGAAAATTCATTTCTTAATTGTTAAATTATATTTAATGAATATTAAACATTATTTAGATAACTTATTAAGGATACATTATTTTTTAAAAATAATTAGAATACCAATATTGTTGGCCATTATAAATTTTTTTACAAATAAAATTTTATGAGGAAAAAAAGGTTTTTTTTTTTAATTTCAATGGGATACTTATAATTTTCTGATCAAGTGTTTATCAATTATGAAGCATCAAACAAAGACTTAAAGTGATACTTATAGATCCTACCAATGAAACACCATCACTCATAATTGAACCAGATACCTTTATGTAACCCACAGTTCAATATTATTAATTGACCTAGTTCTCATTAACATTAGTCATAATAAATAATTGAACATGGCTCAGGCTGGTTTTTATTTCGTGGTAAATAGCAGTCCATGATCTTGAAATTCCTATTAATCAAGTGGCTTACAGTCTCTCAACCGTTTAAGATCATGAATGAGGGCCGTCAAATTGCTGTGGGATGAGCCACCTTCTTGAACAGCTTGTCTAGCCTTTTTCCCTAACTCTTTGGCACGCCTTCTGATTTCCTTAGCTTCATCACCACCGTCCATCAACCTCCTCACAGCCTTCTCTATTCGATCTCTCCCCACCAACTTTTTTCTCTCCACAAAACCAATCGGGCTCCACTCTTCAGCACCCACCTCCACCCCAATTCCCCGCACTTGAGTTATGAGCTTCTCGTTGTAGAACTGTTCATCGTGCACCGGCCACGTTATCATCGGAATCCCCGCACTGATGGCCTCCACCGTGGAGTTCCACCCGCAATGCGTCAGGAACGCACCGACGGCAGGGTGGCCTAGGATCAGCACCTGAGGGGCCCAACCCCTTATTATCATCCCTTTCATCTTAAAGATATTCCTCTCCTCAAACCCCTTTGGCAGCCACTTGTCCTTCTCATCTTGGCTCTCATCCTCCTTTCCCTTCTTCTCAGGAACCACCCATATGAATTGGTGACCTGATGCTTCTATCCCGCATCCCATCTCGTACAGCTGTTTATCAGAGAAATGGCAAAGGCTCCCAAAGCATATGTAGAGCACCGAGTTGGATGGCTTTGAGTTAAGCCAGCTAAGGCACTCGTGCATGCTCACCACGCTCTTTTGGCCTCTCTCTGCTTTCTCTTGAGCTGTTGTGTGAATAAGAGAGGCAGGCCCAAGATGCCAAGCTTTGTGACCGGTGGTTTTCTGGTAGTGATCGATGTACTCTTGTCCGTCAAGCTCCGCGAAGTTGTTGACAATGAGGCCATGGCTTTTCAGCTCTATCTCCAGCAGTGGTTCCATCAATCGGGTCAACACCTTTGGTGGAGTTGCATTCATGGTGATATGATGAGGAAGACCCGAAATGACTAAGGAATCAACAATGGGGTGTGCCTTGATGGACTCCATGGCGCAGACGGCAAAGAGGGAGAATCCGTTGAAGGCCAGTCTTGGAATACGAAGCTTGTTTGCCAAGTCTTCCGCCCACGGGAACAAGAAGTCTGCCACGATACAGTCAGGTGGGTGCTGCTCCACGAAATGCTGGATGGGTCCTCGGAGAAGCATGGCGGCTTCGTGGACCCTGGCGGAGTTGGCGAGGTCAGTGACGGCGGAGAGGTTTTCTATGCCATCGGGAAGGCCCACTTCTTGGGAGGGGAACTGGACGGTGTGAACATGGAGGTTGTTGGATTTGTGAAGGATGAGGGCTTGGGCGTTGGAGGGAGTGGTGATGATGGTGACACTGACATGGTGGCCGCTTGAGGCGAAGAGTGTGGCTATGTCACAGAGAGGGATCATATGGCCAGGTGCTGGGTAAGGAATAAAGTGAAGTTTCAGTGGCTGTTCTTCAATATTAAGAGCGCCCATTTGCGGTGGCAGACACAACGGATGTTCAAGTGACCGTGCGAGACAAGCCTTACAATTAAGTCCAAATTCAGGTATTTATAGAGTTGAAACTTTTTCTGCTTTCTAAAACTTAGAAACAAACAAGTTACTACTTACTACAATGCTCCATTAAATAACCAACCAATTATATTTTCTTTTTTATGTAATATATCCAATTATATTATTTTATTTTAGGACAAAAATTGTGCGAGTACAAATTTCTAATTGCCGAATGTCATGTATTGTAGTTCTCTGATTCTTCACATTAATTTTTGGTTATATCTATTTTATTAGCAAAAAAGAAGGAGAAAGAATATGCTTTAAGAAGTGTATTTGTTTTATTTTATTGTTTAAAAAGAGAAAGTAATAAGAATAGTATAAAAAAAATGCTACGCAAATAGCATCATTCTTCTTTACATTCTTTTCATTTTTATTTGGTGATCATTCACATTAGGATTTTAATGGCCTATTTAACGTATACTAGTGCATTCACCAGTGCTACGCACGGATAACTTATTCACGTTTATTTAGTTTCTTTAATATCATTGGATGATAAAAAGCAAATTGGCAACATATGAAAACGTGACTCGACAAATCCAATTGTTTGTTAAAGATCAACAATAATTAGTAATTTACATGATAAGAGCGGAATACATGCTGAAGTAAACGGAAAATGTATATACCAACAATCAAGGCATTTTAATTGAACCCATATAAGTTTTAGAAAAGCTGATTTCAATTAACCAATAACCTATCATTCAATCGCTGGTTAACCGTGCGTTGACTACGCGAAGCACACTTACCAGCCATCTCATTCAAAAAACAGGAGTTAACATTGAACACCCACTTATAATTAACAACTTGAACTTGGGTACAACATTTCACATTCACACGGAAATAATAAAATATAACCTACATATAAACAGAAGTCTAAAATACAGATAAAAAGATCCTGTCATCGTAGGTACACAATTGCACAAAAAGCAAATCCAACACTGGAACGTCAGACTTCATGTAAATCCATAATCTCATTGTCTTAGTTACGTATGATGAAAACGAAGAAAACTTCTTCATTGTCATCTCTCCAAAACTCCAACATTTCACATTCACACAGAAATAACAAAATATAACCTACATATAAACAGAAGTCTAAAATACAGATAAAAAGATCCTGTCGTCGTAGGTACACAATTGCACAAAAAGCAAATCCAGCACTGAAACGTCAGACTTCATGTAAGTCCATAATCTCATTGTCTTAGTTACGTATGATGAAAACGAAGAAAACTTCTTCATTGTCATCTCTCCAAAACTCCAAAATGTCTCCCCGTTGCAGCTTGTTCTTCAGGCAGAACTGGTTCCAAACCATGCCAATATGGCATTGGCTCTTCCTTTCACGAGTCCAGAGCATAGTCCACTGTTTCCTAACACCACTCGCATCTTGGACACGGATTTCAGATTGATAATGTTCCAATGAATGCTCCACATATGAGGCAGGAATGCACTGGCATACATAACGAAAACATAAATATTCAGGATAAGTAAAATATAATAACAAATAATAAACATTGTACAGAAATTTCATATATGACAAACCAAGGGTTGTTTGCCTGAGGCCTGAGGCTTATGCGTGAGTTGAAATTATTAAACCATTTGGCCAAGAACACTAACGCGATTGGTTGGCACTCCATAACATGCAGATGATCAAAGCTATAATACAACTTGAATAGAGGGCTAGTAGGTATAAGTGAATAAGAGTTTGGTTACATTGATTACATGAAATGAGTGAACAGTATAAGATGAATAACATAGAAGCTAGAATCCAAAAATAATATGTACGTCAACTGGAAATGACAAAAATAAATTAATGATAGAGATTGCAAAGTGTTCAATATATCAGTTCAGAAAATATTGCATAACAATAGTTCCCACCAACATCTGGATTTTGTTCAAGCACTTGAAACCAACACACACAAACACTCTTGGCCTTGCATCTACACACTACACACATGGCCTATAAAAGAATTTCAGGGGAAAAAAAACAAATGTTCAATAAAGTTACACACTACAATAATGGATCTTCTTTTTTTTTTCTAGATTAGCCCCGTTATATGCTTAACAATTGTACTAAACCAGCTTCCTTCCACAGAAAATATATCAAGGCTACATATGGATTTAGGCTTCTCTCTAATTTCTAGCAAGCTGCAGGAAAAAAGGGCTAAGTTGACACTTCCAAACTGTTTTAATATTTTATTTTTTTTATGGTGAGTGTATATAGTGATAGAAATATACAGGTTATAGATAAATAATAACTTCTTAATGAACTCTGCATACTGTTAATGGGAAGATCGCACGTCTTTCCATATTCTCATAATCCCAGCATTTCCTTAACGATGTCTATTTTAATGTCTTCCTTAAGATTTAGAGTCAAATGCCTTTCCTCTTAGGCCTATTGTATTTTGACATGAGCACATTAGGTTTTGATATGAGTTGATGCAGAGCATGAAAGCCAAAAAAAAAAAAAATACAGCCCAAGCAAGGTTCTTTGCTGCAAACTGCTGTGGGATCAAGATTCTTGAATGAAGTAGACCATGCTGAAACAAAAATAAAATAATAAATTAATAAACTAATGCCAGGGCCTCTCTAGACAGTTGTGGAGTCACAGGCAGACTGGTTAGCTAATCAAGCCATCTGCCATCCTATTTACAGACAATTTTAAGGACAATAGGGTACATAGACAGTTCCAGGTTATCTAAAACCAATTAACTACAAATGGATTGTATTAGAGGAGGCAACGCACAAAATCCCCAGTGCAACATCAGTACCAATTAACTATCATGTTTGGTGGGCAAGAACCCTTCAAGTTTTCTCTTTTGAGAACCATCTCTAATCTCTGGTATTTATTTCTTCTTTCTCAATGTTTGTAAAAAGTCAATGTAATTATGTAAATGCTATAACACCCTAATAACATATTACTATCATTTGAATGTTATAAATGTGTGATTTCATTCCAATGTATATGTTTACTGTTCTGTTCTTTTCTGTCAAGTTTATGATCATATTGTTGGAGTCTTAATATTTGAAATGTGAAACTTAAACATTTTTTCATACCTTTTATCTGTGTGTGGGCATGTGAACATGTGTGCTTTTGTGCCTGTGGTTCAAAACTTACAATAAGTGATCTTTATCATCCAGTGGTAGAGATAAAAATTGGGGAGAGTTTTTTGTGCAAGTACACTGACAAAACTGTTAAACAAATAAATAGTAAGGTTGCTATTTATGTTTCAAAAAGTAATAGTTCACCCGTGCATTGCACGGGTCATTGCACTAGTTAACTACAAATGGATTGTATTAGAGGAGGCAACACACAAAATCCCCAGTGCAACATCAGTATCATATTCATCTTTTCTTTTAAAACTATAGATGGACTAATATGTGATAATAAGGATTAAAAAAACATTTTAGTAGAAAATTATTTATACTACTGCTCAAGTGATTACAGTTAATATATTGTGTAGTCTAACTTTATTACCTGTTCATTCCATCTGTGAAATAAGGATGGCATAAGATTGAATAGAAGATATGGACTCAAACAAAAAACAGTGGAGGACAAAATAAAATACGACAGTGGGCTATATCCAATTAGAGGGAAAAAGATGATATAAGCATGCAGAGTATATATAAAATATAAATCAAATGCCACTTGAGCAAAACTCAAGTTGATGGGATTTGGGTAGAAGGTCATAGGTTCAAGTCATGATAACAACTCCTCCATGTTCCAAAAGAAAATGTAAATAGATTTCATCTCTATACTAACCCTGTCATCTCCAGTTCATTAGGAAGGTCTGGCGATGATAATCCTTCTTCAGCTAATACCTTTCATTATTATCCATATGAAGATTAAATTCACATTGTATACATAACAGAATAGGGACTTGAAGTAAATACATAAGAGGGGAAGTAAAAATGGAGACCTACCTCCGCAACTTATTTGGTGGTTCAAGTTTAAATATTTGGAAGCCCCTCTTTCTCCTCTCTTTAAACTATCAATATAAAACTATATATAAAATTCAAGACCTTGAGAATCTCCTATGTATTTTTCTCAAGAAAAAAAAAACTATTTGACAGCATTTATCTACAATGATAGCACGAAAAGTCAAGAGAAAAAGAAAACAAAGGTTGAGACATTTTCCATAGAGCATTAATTGTTCAAGTAAAAATTGAACATTCAATATTTTAAAGAGCATAATACAATAATACAAATTCATTAAAGCCATTCAGAATACATTTTATATTTCCATGGATTTGACCCAGTAGCAATGCTCTCCTTGCCACCATCATCATCGGTCTTAGCCCAATCAAGCAAAGGAATTACAAAATTCTCACTTCCCCTCCCAAACAGAGCAAAACATAAAAACAAAGTTATGAGACACACTAGTGCATGTTTAGGATAATCATGAAAATTTGATTATTTTAATAATTGATTATTATATAAAACTTTTTTGTTATCATCAATTATAATAAAATCAGTTTTATGTTTAGATATGTTAGTTAAAAAATGATTTTAAACTAATCTGTTTTATTTAAATGATATAAAAAATTACTTTTATGCATTAAATTATCAAAATAAATATCGAATGATTAAAATAATTATTTAATTGATTAAAAAAATTATTTGATTAGGAACGAAATGATATTTATATCTCAAAGTATAAAATAATCTCATCAACTTTTATAAAAAATGCTCAAATTTTAGCTTAACAAAAAACGTATGTTGCCCGTACAAATTTTTACAATCAAAAGCTTTTAGTACTATTACCCAAACATGTTGCATTTACTGAGTAAAAACTTTTTTGGACAACAAACGTATGTTAGGGACAAAAATAATATGCCGCAAACATACTGTTAGTGCAATGACCGTCATAAGGCTTTTGAACCCCATCAATGAAAAAGTAGCATAAGACTTAAGAACTTGCAAATCTGAGAGCCCATAACACACAAGCATGTTGTCAAATCTAATACTGGTTGGTTTACTAAAAGAAGGTTTACTAAATCATTTTATAAAATATACCCACCTCATGGAATGCACTGTACGTATAGCATCTAAGGATCAAAAGAGATAATATATTGATTTTCAAATTAAAAAAAAAAAAAGCAAGCTGAGATTAGAAAAAACACAAAATGAGCTGTAAGATAGAAAGGGCAAAAGCAAAAAAAAAAAAAAACCTTTAGCAAACTTGTGGGGTTTTCCACTGCAAATCTGCAAGATAAATACAAATAATTAGAAATTATAACAAATAATAAAAATAGAGGTAAACACCGTACGGTTGCCTTTGTTCACCAAAATGTTCCACCTCATGAATACCGTTGCCCACTAATTGTTCCAGCAGAATGCAAAACCAGATTTCGAAGGAAAATTACAGATACATGTAAAAACTTGACCATAGATAAAGGGTGGAAAAGTAGGATGACATAGCAGCAATCTACATTACCTGCCTCGATATAGGAACCAAGTTTTGCTGCACTTCTTCCTCAACCAACTGATACATTAGCAGCCCTGATGGTTGTTACTTGCTCTGATGTTGTCTGCTGTGAAGCAGAAAAAATCTTTCTATCATCAGCTGTTTTCTATATATTTGTTGAATTGTTGTTCCTTCATTGACAGGTGAAACCTTTGGTTCTCCCTTAGATGAAGTAGATGTGTAACACCTTAATACAAATTATCGTAAAATAAGTAATATATTTCATGATAAAGTATATTAAGCATGTCACTTTCTAAAAAAATGCATAAAACAAAATCTATAATAACCTTTGAAGTCATTATAGAGAGTCACGAAAGATGAAAAAATTTTATATATATATATAATATACACCCTCATTTGGAGGGTGTATGGTGCACCTTGGCAATTCTAGACATTGATTGTGTTAAAAAACACATCAACGGCTAGGATCAACTACCTGTAACCTGTTGATCTTTTTTTTTTTGTTTTAAGTTTTTTTTGAACTACCACCACCACAGCTGCTGGTGGCCACCACTATGTCTGTCGCCAGCTGGCACCCACCGCCGCTGGCGACCGGCGGCAACCTCCAGCTACCTTTGGGCACCGCTGGTCGCCGGCCTCCGGCTACCTCTGTCGCTGGCCACCACCTTTTTTTAAAGTTACATAACTAAGTAAATAATACAACTTAAAACTGTATTAATTCTTATATTTTTTCATAAACAACTGTGTATACTGAAAATTTTACAAATTTTATTGTGTGTAAATATTACCAGTTAAAATCTAGAGTTTTTAGTATGCACAGTTATTTATGAAAAAATATAAAAACTAGTATAGTTTTAACAGATATTATTTTAACTGATATTATTTACACAGTTATACAACTTTAAAAAAATAAACAGTATAACCTGAAAAATAGGTAGTGGCCGGCGAACGGTGGCCGACCGGCAACAGTGACAGTGGTGATGTGTAAAAAAAACCAAAAAAAAACTGCCTAAAAAAAAACCTGCATCAGCAGGTAAAGTCAAAGGTGTATGATACACCTTAACTTAGTAGGGTGTACCATAGCAACAGCCATATATCACTGGCTAAAAAGTCAAACTATAATACATACACTTTTACAAAATAATCAGCAAAGTACACAATTACAGGTTGATTTCAAAAAGAAACTAGGTAGCTAAACTACTTTTGATTATTCTTTTTCTTGCCATTTTTCTCTTTTGGAGGGACTTTATCTAGACTTATATGAAAACACAAACGGGGTGAGAAATCATAATTTCTCAGTATAAGTATACCAAGACCAGCAGTTAATCATTTATAACAAATAAACTAACCGAACACATAATTACGCTCTATGTAACAGAATATCTAAGGTTCAATAATATCAAAGAATCACACATACAACCCTAAGATATCATCGAACAAGCAATCAAGCTATTAAGCAACCAAGTAATCTAGCGAGACAATTGCCAACCATGTAATGCTTTATGATATGAAGTGTGATTATACTCAAGCTCTGAAGCAGGGGTACTCCTCCAGTACCGGGTACTTATCGGGCACAGGTACGTGCCGAGTACGCGACAAGGCTTTTCCGATGACACCCAGCCGTCACCACCTCCATTCGTCTGCTCCTAGCCACTGTTTGGCTCTGTAGCCGTCACTGCCATGGCTGCTAGTAGATGAAGTGTTGTATAGAAAGAAGGAAAAGACAGAGGAAAATGAAAAAAGGAGAGAAAGAGGAAAACGAAAAGGCAGAGGCCTGCTAGGAAAACGAAAATGGAGAGAAAGACGAAAACGAAAAGGTAGAGCCTGCCAAGAAAACGAAATGGGAGAGAGAATAGGAAACGACATTTGGTTTAAAAAAAAAATAAAAGTACAAATTTAAGAGTTGTTTACAGTTTGTATTTTTTTTAATACCGAGGCACACACATGTAACTTACTTAAGTATATGCAAAAATTTAATTTCAGTCTTTTAAAATGAATTAATTTACTCATTTATTTAAATTTTATTAATAAATTACTTGACATTAATAAGATATTTGACTTTAAAATATTAATATTATAATCTTTATAATGTTTTATTATGTGAAAAATATATTTTATATTGTTATTAATAATTTATCATGGAGAAAATAGTTGCAAATATGTAACTGGAATAGCTGAAAATAGTTGTACCCTAAGCTTATATGATTATGTTGCAAAGTAAAAAAGTAGGAGAAGGGAATGCAAGTTCCTTTTTATGTTTTATGTTAAAATTTGTGTGTTTTAATTTTTATGTTATGTAGTAATATTTTATTGTGTGAGATTTTAGTTATTATTATTATTATTATTATTATTATTATTATTATTATTATTATTATATATGACGTATTCGTACCCTAATTTTTAAAAATTTTCGTACCTCGTACTGTATTAAATCTTAAATAATCTGGAAATCTGAGTACCACACTGCCGCATGCACGTGCACTGCAACATAGTACTCAAGCAATGTTCTAATAACATGATTATATAATGTCAATGCAGGTTTTAGTTTTTGAAAACACAAGACACTTACTTATTTCCTAAAAACCTTCGTTCCTTGTATATATAAAAGCTCATTCACTACTTGGTAATAGGTAGATACCTTTCCCTCACCAATCACTACAAGTTCATTGCTAATTAGCGAGGGAAATATCTCTCATTAATCCCTCGCTAATCTCTCACAAATTTTAAAAAAATGGCACAAATTTTTTGGATCTAAATTCGTCGCTAATCCGTCACTATTCCCTCGCAAATCCCAGTCACAACAAGAATTTTTTTTTTTTGTATCTAATATCTCTCGCTAATTTCCCTCGCAATTCCCTCACAAATCCTTCGCTAATCCCAGTCACAGCAAGAAAAAAAAAATGAAAGAAAAAAAGCAAAAGCCACATACCTACACTAAGACTTCATGAAAAGCAAAAAAATAGGACAGCACCAGTGAAGATCCAAAATCAATCTATACCCACTTTTATTCCAAAGAAAAAAATTAACCAAAGTTATATATAGCATGTAAACACTTTTGTGGGTAAACACGTTTATAAATGAGATCCTAAAAACATCACTTCTAAAAGAAATATTGTGGGTAAACACGTTTATAAATCACATAAGACAAGAAAGCACTATCAATATTGTAACAATTTTCCCAGATGAACAGAAAGATAGAGTTAGAAAAAGGAAATTATCTGGGAATTTTCTTTAAAGTACATCTTGTACTATAGGGCATTCAAACTATATTCGACAAAGGTAGAGCCTAAATGAGGTGACAACTATAGCACGATAGCTTGAGGATGGCATTCACTAACCTCCACCAACGACTTCCTAGCATTTGCACATCTTTCCCACTTTGCCCGCATGTGAACCAGAAAAGCCTCTGCCTATTGTTCACTGGTCCCTCTCATGCTTAGATCATAAGGCACTGAAAAACTGTTCAACCATGCTTAGAATGTCAGCAATCTGCCGATTGACTTAATAATATTTATATGAGTTTAAATTTGATCCATTATTGTTGTTTGTTTTTACAACATCAGTAAACAATATAGTGACAACAAAGATGGGGATGATTTAGATATTCTCCAAAGTAAAATAAAATATTATGGCTGTAGAGGAGCTCTACCCTTCTAAATGTGCAGTTGAATTGTGGTTTAACATCAACCAAACAGAGCCAACAATCTGGCATATGCATACCTAAACAGAAACTGAGTGAAAAATATTGATGGCTACTTATTGTATGAACCTAATTCTACTTATTAGTTCTCAAATTCACATGTCAGGCCAATAGTATAGCCGTGTTGTAAATGGCTACTTATCATGCCCCTCTACTTTTTGATTGTTAAAATCAATTGGCAGTAAAACTGTTTTACCTCTCTGCTACTCCAAGAAATAAAGAACTCAGCCAGACAAATCATGCATTAGAATTTGTCTCTTTTCCCCTCTTCTTTGCATGCAAGCTTAATCATCTTAAAACATCATTTGTTGTACTTGTAATGCTTAGTAGTGGTGTGCTAAAGAAGCAATGTAATAGCTACATCAAATGTCTCACATGGACAATTGCAAAATGAATATAGACAGTTTTCTTTCAACATTGGCCTTACTCATACCAATACCATACATCACTGTCAATAATCTAAACAATGTCTGAAATAAACCAGAAAAGGAAAACTTATGCTTATTTACATGATAGTAAACTACTTAAACTATGGGGGGAAAAAAGCAATACTACTTGAAAATTCAACAATAAAAAGTTCTCAAATAGAATGATATCTTTAGGCTATCAACTTATTATCATTCTTACCATTCCCAAATCATAGGAAGCTTTTGCAGCCAAACAAGTAACTTACAGAATTACTTCAATGCTAACTGAAACAAAAGAGACATTTATTATTTTATTTATTTATTTGAAATGTCTTTGAAGCAGATTTCTTTTGATTCCCCACTAACACAATGTATGCATTAAACCAAAAACCAAACATGGTCAGCAGAAACCACTAAAATACCTTTTTCAGTAACACATAAGCCAACAGAGAAAAGAAAGATTTAAAATATATATATAGATGTAATAGTTACCAACAGAAATAGGAAGATAATTATAAAAGTCTCAAATAATGGAGAAACAGCAACAGAAATAACAAGCGAATGGGGGAAAGAAAACCTATTAAATATGAATATGTAAATGCAAGATAAAATATAAATTTAAAGTGAGAAAGAGTGAAATGAATTGAACCAAGTTTAGTAAATTTGCCAGAAGCAAGAGCATCAGCATAGTATTGTCATTGTAATAAACAGGGAAAAAAGCAATATTGAGCTTCTTGAGTTGCATAAGGTTCTTGTCCCTCACTCCATCAAGTGAGATTGAGACTTCACGACCAACTCCCATTCTAGAAAAAGACCACTAATAAATAAGAAGTCAGCAAAGGAATGCTTAAATTATAAAAGGGCAAGTATGAAGGAGAGGGATGAATAGAATCTCCTGCTCATTCCAGAATCCATAAGGAAAAAGTGATGAGGGAGCATGTACAATACAATAGCCTTCAACCCTACATATACAAATACATAAAAGTAAAACCAACCCAACTTATACAAAGACAAATACAATACAATAGCCAAACCTAGAAAAAAAGAGAAAAGTGGAAATTTAGTCATTTGGACACAGATTCTCAGACTGCTGCCAAAGTGCAAGCACGCTTTCCACATGAA
The DNA here is from genome assembly GCA_029884595.1 of Ormosia semicastrata. Taxonomy (NCBI): domain Eukaryota; kingdom Viridiplantae; phylum Streptophyta; class Magnoliopsida; order Fabales; family Fabaceae; genus Ormosia; species Ormosia semicastrata. The sequence continues at coordinate 30,772,397 of JAQQTO010000043.1, read as the reverse complement.
TTGCATTGATAAGTGGCTTGAAAGTCACTCTACCTGCCCTCTTTGCAGGTACAGGGTTGAAGCAGGGGATATCAAGAACTTCACTCTTTCATTGAGCTCAAGGTTCCTACCAGTTCCTTAAAATTTAACTGAGGACCCAAATGTTGAAAACTTGAAATCTTTGTCCACAGGGAGCCATCTCATCGAGGATCATCAAGGTTTAACATTGGAAGGGGCTTTTAGGACTTGGACAAGGGCAAGAAAGAGGAACTACTTATTGATCAAGAAGGTGATAGCAGTGGTGGTACAAAGTGAAAACCTGTGCATCACAAAATAGTAATCTCTGATGTTGTTACGAGGAGCAGGTGGAGTGATCTTAATTATTCAGACCTGTTATCCTTGAGCTGTGAGATGCTCAATGATATGTCCAGCAAGAGATTCTCTCCTTTGGAAGACACAAACAGTGAAAAGTTTCATGCAACTTCAAGCCTTGTCTCTACTTCCAATGAGGAAGAAAATTCATTTACGGCACTGAATCCTGCTGAGAAGAGGTCCATGTCTGAGACAGCCAATGTTCCAAGGTTTGCAGGAATCAGCAAGCAGAATAGAATTAGAGAATCTGTGGCATCTAGTGGAGAGAGGGAATAGAGGTTGTGGAGGATTTGGTTGCCAATTGCTCGGTGAACAGTACAATGGTTTGCAAGATAAGAAAGAAATTCAGTTGAATTAGAACACAAATCTTTAGCTTCAATCGTTTGATCATTGTTATGAGACTAAATAGTAAGTAAGTATTGTATATTATGTTTGTACGGTGTGCATATGTTGATTATTATTATGAGAAACACATTATAACACAGCAAATACATTTGAATCCCTCATCACTCGTATAAGTCATGACTAATGAACCAAATAAAACCATATATATATATATATAATAATGGTGTATCTTGCATACAATCTTATGTATAGCTAGAAAGAACACCCGTACCTTAGAGAACTTTCTATCACGATCATAATCAAGTCCTGGAGGGGTATTCTGTATGGTCATTAGAAGAACCTATTCATAAAACAAACAGTAAGTCATTGTCTCACTCCTACGTTACCAATTATACGATCACAAAAACTTGAATAGGACCATTCCGAAGTTAATAAGAATATTAACTTCAGCAAGGTCTCAAAGTCAACATTGCATTTTACCACTGCATATATTGGAACTTTCACATTTCTCAGAATTTTCTAACAAATATTTATCTATGTCTATCATAATTGCAGAGAGTTGAAACCCTAAAAGAATGACTCACAATGCCCACTGTGAACAGCTAGCACCCTAAGCTTCCATTGAGCCATGCCGCCGGCAGGGTACCACCACTCCGTCCAGTAAACAAGCCGCTGCACCCCTGTTGCGAGCCCGTCGACCAGATCTGCGAGCCGTCGAGCCACTTCGCTGGAAAACACCCACAAGCCACCAGTTTCATCACCCCCTGAGGCGCCGTACACTGTCCTGTTGTTACCCCCTGGTTCCTGGTGGTTGACGAGGTGAGGAGGTGGTTCTATTTCGATGGCGAGTAGGCGGTGTGGTGGCGAGAGACGGGGCAGTGACTTGGTGAGGGGAGATGAAATTTCCCTATTGAGAAATAACCGAGCCTAACTGAGGGAAGATGAAAATGTTAGGAGAAAAATAGGTTCGCAGGAGAGCAGCAGGGAAAGTGAGGGAAGATGAAAATAATACAATAGAAGTAAATTATTGTTTAGCGAAGGAAAATTTTTCTTGCAATTCTCTCGCGATTTTCTCATTAATTTTAGCAAGAAAAATTATTCTTTGTAATTCTTTTGATATTCATTTATTGTTTTTTTTTAAATTTATTTTTAAAATTTAACGAGAGATTAATTTTTCTTCACAAAAATTATGTTGCTAAATTATAAATTTCTTATAGTGAATGTAAGGACACTATTTTTACGCCCATATTAATAACTCTGACCATACTAACATAAATGCAAGGAGAACTTAGATCTAACACCTTATTATCAGGTTATATAGTTGTGCACCCATATAAAGTTACAATACATAAGAAATTAGCAAACATCAAGTTTGAAAATCAAATATCCAATAGTAAGTTCAATTCACAATTAAAACAAACACAATATCCTCATAATCTATTGTAAAAGACAAAACTAGTACATGTAATTCCTACCCTCTCTTATCCAACAAAGTAGCAAGAACTATGTCACTAGTATCTTCATATCTAAAGCCTCACTTCATCACTTCATAAGTAATTTTCAAGATAACCTCACGTTGTGCAAAGTCCTAGATACAACCTTAAGGCATTCTACATCTCAAAGAATACTTAAGGTTTCACAACTCCTCGTATATGCTAGGTAGATATTTTTTCCATGAAAATACCCTTATTAATGTCTCATTACATGTAGATGCGTATAAAGAAAGGATTCCAACAAGTAGGGAACTCCAATTTCCCAAGAAAAACACTCTGGGAGTTTCTATGCTTGCGTGATTAAGCACCCAATTTTATAGCTATTAAGCGCCCTATAACAGAAACACTCCCCTATTTTGTCTATCATTAGGCGCCCACAACTTGAACGAATAATCGGTGAACCCCAGAACCTCCTAGCCTCGAGCGATCAAGTGCTCACAAACTAGGCGACTAAGCGCCCTTTACGCAGGAACTCTCTGGTCTTCACCGATTAAGTGGCCAAAACTGGGTGACTAAGCTCCCAGTGCCTGGAACTTCACCACTGTTCCATTGGCTGCAAAATCATTCCCAAACATTCAAACTTGGATTTTAAGTGTTTTCTAACTCTAATAATGTTCTCTAACATATTATAATCATTAAACACTAACTCAACTCATTAAACATGAATTCAAACTCAACTAAGCCAAGAAAACATTCATGACCTAAAAGCTCATCAAAGAGGTTGTGAATATCTACCAAACCAAGTCAAACTACCATGTATTCCAATGGGCTAAAAACACTCTAACTCAACTCTTATGATCAAGAACCAAGTTAAGAACACAGATTTTGGCTCATCAAGCCAATTTTCCCATCCAAGAGCCCTAGTTTCATTCAAAATGAACAAAATAAAAGATGGATAGAAGAACCCCTACCTTTGGAACAAAGATGGTGATGATGATGGTTAGTAAATCACAAGCTTGCATTTTCTCTTTGATTTCCTCTTCTTTCATTCCCTTTTTCCTCCTTTTGTTGCCTCTGGTTTATAGTCAAGACAGAGCGTGAAACATAAGTGAAAAATGAAGAAATAACAAAGACAAATAATATAAAGGAAGCTGCAAAAACGTGAGAGGCTTGGTCATTTAAGTGACTAAGTGATACTTTCAGTTTACTAAGAACACTTAGATTTCTCTAAATCAAGTTTTTTTATAATCAATAAGTTTAAAATAAATCATAAGATTCATCAAAATTCTTGTTGCACCAAAATCATCATTTTCTATATTTGTGACTAATCATTATGATATTAAAATATACAATCAGTATACTTAAAAATATAAAACTAACTTCGATTATTCTCAAATTTTAACTATATCACTAAATATATATTTGTAACTTAAAAATAAATTATTCACATTTATTTTCATTAGATGAATCATTTATATTAATATTTGAGTCATTTTAAATTACTTTTTATATTTTTGAGTTATAACAAAGTATATAAATTAATTCAAATTATCACAAAATTAAATAGACATGTTAAATAAATATTAAACTACCTCTGTAACTAATTTACAAGTCTAATATATTTTAGATAATGTTACAAGATGATGTTGGAGATGAAACCTTAGACTGTAGACAACGAACAAACCTTAGACTGTAGACAACTAACATACTCCATATGTGAAAAATCAAAATCAAAGAGAAAAACAATGTACATGTTGACAAATTGATAACCAATTATAGTCCAAGTAAGGGTCACAATATAATAGTTTCAAAGACCTTGAACTTGAAAAGTGCTCCCAGCATTTTTAACACTGCTATTGCCCGACTCCAATATACAATTAGTAGTATCTCTTGGCGTCTTATTCGGTAAAAGATCATCTGCAAGAATATTTGTTGATATACTTGTTGATATATTTGTTAATAAACAGTAAACTGTGAAATAGAAATACTGAACTTGACTTTAATTCTGATTGAAAAGAATTTTTATCTAATTTATTATCACTTGTTTATTATTTATCTAATTTGTTGCTATATATTAATTAATTTAATTAAATAAAATTAAAAATAATACATAATAATAAATTAGATGTATAATAAATACATGATAATAAATTAAATAAAGATTAAAAAAATTACTTTCCATCAAAGTTAGAGCCAAATTATCTCGGAAATAGAAACCAATGTGGATGTATCGTGTGTTGATATACTTGTTGAGCTTCGTGCAATGTATATACATAAAGCCCTAACCAATGTGGATGAAGACTAATTGGAGTGGAGCAGCCCACTTTTAAAAACCGCTCCATTTGCATGCCATTTACGTTGCATGTAGTAGTGGGGTAGTGTAGCAAAGAAAGGCAAAGCATTGAATGCAGGGGTATTGCTGGTAACCCAACCCACAAACACCAAAACCCACCTCACCCAACCGCTTGCCCCAGACCCAGACATAGACATAAATACGCCTCTTTCTCTTTTCTGCTGTGTTTGTTTCCCACCATTTCAATTCCCAATTATGATTGTTTGAATTGAATTTCCCAATTCTCACTTCGACCGCCATGCGAGGCCATGATTGGATCAACACCTCCCTTCCCGACGAGTTAATCGTCGAGATCTTCCGCCGCCTCGACTCCAAATCCAGCCGCGACGCCTGCTCCCTCGTGTGCCGCCGTTGGCTCAGCCTCGAGCGCCTCATCCGATCCTCCCTCCGAATCGGAGTTATCGGTTCCCCGGACCTCTTCCTCAACCTTCTTGCCACCCGCTTTTCCAATGTCACAAACCTCCACATTGATGAACGCCTCTCCATTCCCCTCTCCCTTCACCGAGGGAGAAGACGAGCACGCCACAATTCTACGGTTTCATCTCATAAGGTGCATTGTGTCACCGAAATAAATGGGTCTCAGGATAGCGATCTTGATTCACTTTGTTTATCTGATGCTGGCTTGGCTGCTCTCGGCGAAGGATTTCCCAAGCTTCACAAATTGAGCTTAATCTGGTGTTCTAACGTCTCTAGTGAGGGGTTGGCATCCCTTGCTCGGAATTGCACTTCTTTGAAAGCCTTGGACTTGCAGGTATTACAAGTTTTTTGAGTTAATCACTTCAATTTCTCACCCTATAGCTGGGGCTGTTTGGTTCATATGCCACTGTATCTGTACTCATTTTGATGTAGTTGGCAATGGCCTTGTTTTGCTCCTTTGCCATATTCTGATGTGATGGTGGTCCTGCACACGTGCTTACTTAATCAGCAGTAATTTTTTTTTAATCGAGCTGCTACTTGGACAGGGTCCATGTCTTCTGTAGCATCAGATATTTACACGCCCATTTTCCCTATCAATGCATTCTTTGCCTTACCACTCTATCAATATCTACAAATCTACATGTTAAATGGCACAAATGATGAATATTTGTAGTTATAATTACTGAGATTTTCCTTTAGGGTTGTTATGTTGGAGATCAAGGTCTGGCTGCTGTTGGACAGTGTTGCAAGCAACTTGAAGACTTGAATCTGCGATTCTGTGAAGGCTTGACTGATACGGGTTTGGTTGAATTAGCCTTAGGTGTGGAAAAATCATTAAAATCTCTTGGTGTGGCAGCTTGTGCCAAAATAACTGACATCTCAATGGAAGCTGTAGGATCACACTGCACGTCCCTTGAGACCTTGTCATTGGAATCTGAGTTCATCCACAATCAAGGGGTGGTTGCTGTGGCTCAAAGATGTCCAAACTTGAAAGTTTTAAAGCTGCAATGTATTAATGTTACAGATGATGCTTTGAAAGCTGTAGGCGCTAGTTGTTTGTCTCTGGAGTTATTGGCACTATATAATTTTCAGAGATTTACTGATAAGTGAGCTACTCTCTCACAGATTGCTTTTGCTGAATCTTTTTCCTTATATTAGTACTATATATTATGTGACACACTGAGCTTAGTCCAAATTGAAAATTATTTTCTTTTCTTGAGTGATGACTTGGTCAACCATTTGTAGGGTCTATAAGTTAGAAGAAGGGAGCTCTGTTCTAGCAATTCTTTTTTCCTGTTTATTTTTTTACTTTCCCTTTTATATAACCTTTAAGAGAGTGTAAACTGCAATCTTTTGTTGTACATATGGGCATAATCTTTTCTCACATGTCTTTGATCATTACTTATGCATTCTTCTAATAATTCTTTCAAGAGATTTTTTGAATGATTTATTAATTTTTTATTTATCATAATGTCTTACACTTAGGGGTTTGTTTGCTATTGGGAATGGATGTAAGAAGTTAAAGAGTTTGACTTTAATTGATTGCTATTTCCTAAGCGACAAGGGTTTGGAAGCAATTGCTACTGGCTGCAAGGAACTTACCAATCTTGAAGTCAATGGATGCCACAACATTGGAACTATGGGGCTAAAATCCATTGGGAAATCTTGCCAGTATGTTTTTCTCTGAGCTAAATGATGTGCAAAAATGTTATAGATGCATTGACTGGAAGTTATGTGTATGCATCAAACTCAACTAACAAGGTTGGAGCCAAGAAGTTAAAATTAGTGGATGCCAAGTAATTTATTCTGGTGGATAGTTTACCTGAGATCACATTAATGCATTTGATGTCTGTCAAAATGGTCACTCAATAAAGCATCACAAGAAGTATAAATTTTACTGTGTTTGGGGAATATGCCATGGTAATTGTTGGCTATGGCATGCGTTTATTGATGGTCCACTGAGGCTCATGTCTGCATGTTCTGGTGGAAGAATGACTGTGTTTACATGCATGTAACTTTTTCGTAAAATAGTGGAACTGTGATATACAAATTTAAGCATTCCTAATATATAAGACAAAAAGCACAAAATGGTAATGTAAACAAAAAAAAAAAACACAGTTCATGCATACACAAAAACTGATTATGCATTCCTAATGTAAACAAAACACACAAAATGCTAAACAATACATTCACAGTAGTGCATATCTTTTTCTCACAGGTTTACCTCTCCCAAACTCAATATGATTGGGAGAGAACTGCATAACATTAACATTGCTGTGGGTCTTGTTCGTGCTGCTAACAGGTTCACTATGGAGCAAAGTTTAAATTCTTTGAACCACATGCTTTTGAAAATGGATTAATATGTACATTTGTCTTGAACTGGAGGATTTTGTGTATTTAACTTTCAATCTTGTATGCACTTCACTCAATTCATATCATCATCCATTCTTCTTTGTCAAACACCATGTTCACCAATTAAAGATTTGAAAGAAATTACCAATGTCAGACAAATGTATACATGCTGTGGACCTGTCACCTATATATGAATGTTAGCTCATGATCTTTCATTGACGATATTAATCCCAGCTTTCAATATGTACAGGCATCTCACTGAGTTAGCATTGCTTTACTGCCAAAGAATTGGTGATGTTGGCCTTCTTGAGGTTGGACACGAGTGCAAATTCTTGCAAGCTCTTCACTTGGTAGATTGCTCAAGCATTGGAGATGAAGCCATGTGTGGTATAGCTAGTGGCTGCAGGAATTTAAAGAAACTTCATATTCGTCGTTGTTATAAGGTAATCGGTGTTTAGGACTTTTGTGGCTTTTAAGAGGATGGCATGAATGACACCATTTTTTTGGTTCCCAAGACGAAATTATGATCAACTGCGCATGTTAACCAATGTGTCTAGTCCTGTGCTGTCTCCTTCTTTTTAAGAAAACATACTTCCCCTTGCTATTTCGGCTCTTAGAAAAAATACTTCCCCTTGCTATTTCGGCTCTTAGCCTAATAAGTATTGCCTCATTTAATTCATTATTTACTCATTATTAAATCTAGGCCCCTCATCTGGACTATGATATGGTTATATTATTCACATGCCAACAAGTTTACTTCTTTTTTCCCTCCTAAGTTAAAATGAGGAATATGGGAAAAATATTTGAGAGGGTAGTACTTGAAAACGAATGTCAATGATAGATCCCTGTTTTAGACTGTGATGTATATACAACGTAACCTACTTTTTATCATTTTATGGTTGACTCATTACATTTTTATGATAGAGTTTTATATGTTTGTTACTTGCTTTGTTTCCACTGTGATTAGATTGGGAACAAAGGAATCATTGCTGTTGGTGGGCATTGTAAGTCGCTAACTGATCTTAGCATTCGATTTTGTGATAGGTAAAACCTTATTCACTGCTTTTATATTCTTTTCCAATCTCCACTGAAATCCTCTTCAGTTACATGCACTATATTCTTTAATTTTTTTATTTTTTATTTTTTTGGGTAAGGTTTTTAATTGTTTTATTGTGTAGAGAATTTTGGTACTTTTTTTTCTTCCGTAATTTCTGTTTGTTGATATGAAAACTATAGATTATTCAGAACATGTTCAGTATTGTTAACTGTGGAGAATGTCTACCTTGACCTCTTTTGTTAAATTACTAGGGTAGGGGATGGGGCCCTTATTGCAATAGCTGAGGGCTGTTCCCTTCATCATCTGAATGTTAGTGGTTGTCACCAAATTGGAGATGCTGGAGTGATAGCCATTGCAAGGGGGTGCCGTCAACTCTGTTATTTAGATGTGAGTGTACTGCAGGTGTGTGCTCATCTCTATCTCTCTTTCTATACCAAATGCACATATAGTTTTTAAAGTTTCTTGTATCCCTTCATTATTTGCTTTATATTTTTCATTTTTATTTTCAAGAGTTTCTTGATCCTGTCATAGTTGTTTCACTAAAACACTGTTGATGAAAACACATTCACATGGTTAGGGACTGAATATATTAGCATATATTGGAGACACATGATACCAAACCCTTGCTTGAGGCATATATAATAGCATGGATATTCTCTAAAACAGTTTCCAGAACTGCATTGCATAATCATGTAATATCTATATGGAGGAGCTCAATATTTCATTATGCATATGAGAATTAGTTACAGAGAATCTTTGAATTGGTCAACCTGCTAACAGATATACCCTTCTGAAATTTTATTACTTCTTTGTTCTACTTTCCTTTTTCTTTTCATTACATTTCTCATATCAATTGCAGAATTTGGGTGATATGGCGATGGCTGAGCTGGGAGAATGCTGTCCATTGCTTAAAGAAATAGTGCTCTCACACTGCTGTCAAATTACTGATGTTGGTCTAGCACATCTTGTGAAAAGTTGCACTATGCTGGAGTCATGTCACATGGTTTATTGCTCTGGTATAACTTCAGCTGGAGTGGCCACTGTTGTTTCTAGCTGTCCCAACATAAAGAAGGTCCTGATTGAGAAGTCAAAGGTTAGCCAACGGACCAAGCGACAAGCAGGCTCTATCATTGCCTACTTGTGTGTGGACCTTTAGACATTTGGTATACCTTTATATGCCTCAGCTTTTTTCAGTTTGATTTGTGGATGTAAATAAAGCTGCTGGCAAGTTGCAGCCTGATCTTGCCACTATGAAAGATGAGGCAATAGTAGGGTGCATGGCTGTAAATCTTGTAATTCAAGCAGCTCTTCGGTTCCCTTACAGGATGAAGTTTTTCCTTGTACAAGTTGTCAATGATCAAAAGTTTAGAAACCAGTGCGCTTCGAAAAATAAATGTTGTTGTTTACAATAGCATGGTTTATGGATAGATATAGTAAATAGAATATTATGATTCTGATATTGATGTAACACATTATAGAAAAATCTTGTTAAGCACATTAAAGGTTTGTTTTGATCCTACTGCTCTAAGTATAAGCCTCAATTCTCCTTCAAGAGATCTTGTTCTTTGCTTGGAACTTGAACTATTTCTTGAAGTAGGGATACGTGCATGGTTTCTGTGATCTCTTCCTTTCTATTGTTCTCTCGTCTTTCCTCTGTTTCCCACTCATCTTTCTCCATCCAGAGGCTGTAGTTTATCCCCTGACCTTACTCCAGCAAGGCAGGTTTTCTTTTTCGTGGAACGGATAGATTGATAATCTTGTTGAAGAGGAAATAAGAAGAGTTTTCTAAGAGGATTTTTTTTTTTTTTGGTTTAAAGATTAAGATTTGATTTTATTTTATTTTTTGGTAAGGTTTGAATTTTTTTATTATTCAAAACAACTTATAATAAAATTTTATGGAGAGAAATTTTGAAAGAAAAAAGTAATTTTTTTTAAAATTAATCAAAACTAAACATCCATGTAATATGACTGCATATTCAAGTGTTTACAATTGAAGGATTTGATAATCATTCAAGTATTCTTTATGCAACAATGTTGTATATATATTTATATATTATCTTACATCTGCACCATTTGGTTATAAATTTTTTTGCATATTCAAAAACACTTTGATTTTATTATATAAGTAAATATAAAATATGTGCTTCTAACATTTTTCTTTTCTAAATGCCTTTAATATTTTTAAATATTTATTTAAAAATAGATTTAAATAAAATTTTGCTCTTTATAGTTTCTACTTATTTAAGTATTAGTCTTTATCCTTTTTTTAAAAAAAAATGTAAATATTTATCCTTATTTTTTATTATTTAAATTTTATTCTTCAAAAATCGATACTTTAATAAATAAAATTATAAGAATCAATTATTCGTAAAAAACATAGTATAATATTTTAATGAATAAAAATTATAAAGACTAAAATTTTAAATGAATAAAAAATATAAAAAACTGATGCTTTAATGATAGGGGACAAAATTTCAAATGATTAAAAATTAATATTTTAAAAATTATAAAGAAAAAATCTCAAATGACTTAATACTATAAATATTAAAATATTATTTAGAACGAAAAATTATAATAAGGCTCAAAATATTATTATTATTGATTTAAAATATGCTTGGAATTTTAAAATTAAGAAGTGAAAAAGACAAACGGTGCGTTTTATGGACGCGCTGCTTGTTTGAGCTTCTCCTCTCACTCTGTCTCTGTGGTACTGGTACCTCCGCAACGCATGAACGGAGTAGCAGCCATGACCATGGCCGGTGGATGCAGCATCAGAGCAATCTGGATTCTGAACAACGTCGACGCCGTCGTTTTCTCCAGGTTCTCTCACTCTTTGCCTCTCAATTTTCTCCCGCAACTCAACTCCTAACTGCCCAACACGCTCTCCGCTTCGTCTATCTTATAAGTAGATTGAACGATTGAACTTTGAATTTGTGATTCTTTTTATATTTTAATACATATATTAGGAGATTTCCGGTTGTAGAAAAGCGTTGGCGAGCTGCTTGCAACTCCCAGAATGAGAGCGTTCAAGTGTTCTCTTCGTTACCCACTGACTCAGACCTAGCTGATGCTTTTCTCGACAGAAAGCATAGGTTAGTTCACTTACGTTACTCCTGTTAGCTTCTCTATCTTACATGTCATTGTATAGACTCGAATTATTTGGTGGTGCTTTGGATCAAAATGCGAAAATGGTATACAAATTAACGAATTAAACAAATGTGTAGGGAAGGATCTGCACGAGGATTTGGCATACGCAAAAGTCAATCATCTCCGGGGTCAGATTCTTGGGTGGATGATCCTATTACTCGTCATATGATAGGTCTTTACATTAACAAAGAAGAGGAGGACGATAAGAATCTTTTATGGCCTTTAATCTTGCACGTAAAAGGCCATTACAAAATAGTTGTTCTGCCATTAGTTGAGCCTAGGCATTTAAAGGCGTATGCAAGGTTATGTAAAAGACCTGATTGTGGAAGTGCTGTTGGGCTGGATGATGGCTTATCTTCCCTCTTGCTGGATCTTCCATCTATAACAGGGTATGGTAAGTTACTTTACTTGCATATGGCACTAACATTCAGGAATTGTAACATACCACAAGACTATCTCTTACATATACTTTTAAATTCATTATTTGTTATTAGTATTATAATTTATAATTGAATTACTCATTGATTTATTGGGTAACTGACCGTGAAGGCAATTGTGAAAACATGTGTGAGAACATTACCTCATTTTACTACAGATTAAGGTTTTGTTTAGCTTGTACTGCCAGATGTTATGGCAATTGGAGCCCCAACTTAGGTTGCATCTTATAACTGTTTATTCTTAATTGTTAAGTCATTATTTGGATTAAGAAAATATCAGTGACATGCTTAAACATTGTTGTCTTGTTAGCAGAAGTGGTTGATGCAAAAAGAAAATGGTGGGTTATGTTTTCTTGTTGGAACTAGATTTCCGTGGGTATTGTTAGATATATTAAATTATTCATGGGTCTCCACCAAACAGCTTAAGCTTTTTGGGAGACTGGTCCTTAACATAGTAAGAAGCCTTTATGACCTAGTGGTCAATAATTTGATCATTACTGCCCCCATTCTTCATAACTAAAGAGAATTTTGCCACAAGATAAAGTGGGCGTGTGGCTCTTGCATGAGGAAGAAAGTTACAGATATAAGACCGTTTATGGGCCTCCACCTAACAATTTAAGCTTTTAGGGTGGTTGGTTCTTGACAGGTAGACTACTTTTTAAATAGTAGCTCTTGGGATTATTAGGTTTTCCTATTGTATAAGGCTGTAAGCTTTTAATTGCTTGTACAAATAACCTTTGTTTCTAATGCTGACTCCATTCCCTTTACGGTGAGGGTAAAGGGTGAGGTTGTGACTTCAATTTTCATCTATTTGTGTATTTGCTTGTTCTGCTCTTTGTGAAAATAGAAAGCCCCTAATCCTAGGCCCTTCTTATATTGCACTTGAAGTGCACCTTCACCGTGCTTTTTTATATACTGAATTGATTGCACTACCAGAGGCCCAAACAGAGCTTGTTTGCACTTTGCAGTATTGATGGTAGTGGAGTTTTACTTCATTGTATATACTTTTAATGAGAGATATCATGCTACTTTTGCCTTTCATTTCGCAGAGCTTTTATGATAGCACATGCTATTGGTGACATAATTACTGGCGACACAGTAGAACCTGAAGTGATCGTAAGTGCAGCTCCCTCTGTTGGAGGGCTGTTTGATTCACTAACTGGTAGTATAGGCATCTCTTCCAGGGCGAAACCTGTAGCTCCACCAGTTGCTTCTTCCTCCCCTTCGAGCGCAGCTGTACCAGGATCAGTTACAGCAGATACTCCAAAAATTGGGTCAAGGCCTTTGGATAAAGATGCACTCAGAACATTTATCAGTAGTTCAATGCCCTTTGGTTGGTACTTTTTATTATGGTATTTCTCATCTCATATTTTTGTAGTGTTTTTACAAGCTTGCATTTACCTATTGCTTGAAAATTTATTCTATTAACGTTTATTTTGTATACAGGCACACCCTTGGACCTTAACTATTCCAATATTTTTACTATCAAGACCAGTGGCTTTTCCGCATCAGATTTGCCTCCTGCAGACCAGAAGCAACCAGCTTGGAAGCCATATCTATACAAAGGAAAGCAAAGAATGCTGTTTACAATTCATGAGACTGTTCATGCAGCTCTGTACGATAGAGATGAGATTCCAGATATTATATCAGTTTCTGGTCAAATAAATTGTCGAGCTGATCTGGAAGGATTGCCAGATGTGTCATTCCCCTTGGCAGGATTGAACACATCAAATCTTGAGGTTTCATCATATCATCCTTGTGCTCAAGTTTCAGATCAAGGTTTGGATAAGCAGGGTCTGATGTTTTCTCCACCATTAGGTAATTTTGTGTTGATGCGTTATCAGGCAACTTGTGCCCTTGGACCACCTGTAATGGGATTCTATCAATTGTCAATGGTTTCTGAGGATAAAGGTGCATTTCTATTCAAGTTGCGTCTAATGGAAGGTTATAAGGGTCCCTTGACAATGGAGTTCTGTACTGTGACTATGCCCTTTCCTAGGAGGAGGATTGTATCTTTGGATGGGACTCCTTCTGTGGGAACAGTGTCAACTTCAGACCACTCTGTTGAATGGAAAATTGTGACAAGTGGACGCGGACTGACTGGAAAAAGTATTGAGGTGACTTTCCCAGGAACAGTCAAGTTTGCACCGTGGCAAAACCAAAGAGTATCTTCGTCTAGGTCATCCTTTGGAATCATTGCCGACGAGGATAGTGATAACGAGGCCGAAAATGCTAGCAACATGGTTAATGAAGAACATTTGATGGAGAAAATGAACAAGGATCTTCCTCCAGTTGATCTAGAGGAGCCATTTTGCTGGCAGGCATACAATTATGCTAAAGTATGTGCCTCCCAATTTTTATATTTCATCTTTTAGTAGGGGATCTTCTTTATCTCATAATATTTTATGAAGTTGATGCATTTCTTTGTTAACTGAAATGAAGTTTGCTTCATTTTTTTTATTTTGGTTTTAGATTAGTTTATGCTTTTGGTAATTTTATCATATCATCATATTCTTAGTGTTGAAATTTTAGGGATTGGATGGAAAAGAAAAGAGAGAACATATTTCACTAATAGGACTTTGAATAATTGTGTTGTTGTGATGATACAAAACACTAATCTAATACTCCTATTTCTACTAATATTCTAGGCCAGATACAAGTATAGTACACCTAGTACAAGCCCAGCCCAATAGGACACCTAACATAACAAGACTCCTAACACAATAATGATAGGACCCCTAAATTAAATAAAGTGTATGTGAGGAGAAAGAAGGGTTGCAATGGAAGGTTACCCACTGTGTAACTGACTGCTAAATTAATGGGGGGAGGGTAGTGGGAGAGTGAATATAGTGGGAGAGTGAATGTAATTGACTGCTGAATTAATGGAGGTAGTGGGAGAACTGAATTAGTGGCAGTAGTGGGAGAGTGATTCGGTTGTAATGGGTATAAGGCTAAGGAGTGATGATGGTGGGGATAGGCTGGAATGGGCTGGGACTTTTGGGAGAGACTGGGCACTTTCTAACTGCCTAGGCCTTTTTTTTTCTCTATGTATACTTTCTTTTCATTTTCCAGAACTAGGCATTGCTATCACCTTGGTACAGGTTTGAATTCTGCAATAAAACAGTGTTTCTTCATCTCTGTCCTAGCTATTTCCTTTCTAGTTCCTAACAACTGGTATCAGAGCTCCCGATTCTGGGAGCTTTGGATGGTCACTACGCGAACTGCAATGGAGTCCCGAGTGGAGAGCTTGGAGAAGAGTTTGCAGGATTGGAGACACAAGAGTCAAGCATAGTTGGATGAGATCAAGCGGCTGTTGAAGGTGAAGGCCAAGGTTAGTTCCGAGGTCGATCTCGACGTCGACATTGTCCAAATCGACGCGATGAGGAGGAGAGTCAGGGCGAGAGGCGTGGCAGCAGCGAGGGCTTGGTTCGAATTGTAGAATCGCGTTCCAGAACATGCAATTCTCTGATCAAACATAGAGGAGGTTCTTCGAGGGGAAGTCGTCTTGTGATGCGAGACAATGGAGGCAGAAAGATGGAGGTTTCGATCTTCTCTGGGGACGATGCCTATGGTTGGATTAACCGAGTGGAAAGGTATTTCAAGGTAAATGTCATGGCAGATTCAGAGAAATTAGATGCAGTGTTGGTAGCTTTAGAAGACAGAGCACTGAATTGGTACCAATGGTGGGAGGAACAAACACCCTCTCCAAGCTGGGAACAATTCAAGGTTGCGGTAATTCGACGTTTTCAACCGGGATTGGTTCAAAATCCCTTCGGGCCATTGTTGAGTATTAAGCAAACTGGTTCGGTTATGGAGTACCGTGAGAAGTTTGAGATGATTTCTGCTCCGTTGAAAAATGCATACAAGGTGATATTAAAAGGGATTTTCTTGAATGGGTTACGAGAGGAGTTGCAAGCTGAACTGAAGTTGTACAACTTGGAGACACTATTGGAACTCATGGATAGAGCTCTATTGTTGGAAGAGAAGAACTGGGCATTGAGGAAGGGGGGATTTGCACCGAATGACAAGGGAGGGCTGTACAGAAAAAGGCCTTCTACTTTCAAGGCCAATGCGGTGGGGGAAGTTGGGAGGACCCAACCCTTTGTGTGTAGGACCAATTATGGGAGTAAAGGCCCATTGGAACCCAAACCTCTAGATGGGCAAGGGGAAGAAAAACGAATTGTTGGTGGCAGAAAACTCTCCTAAGCTGAATTACAAGAAAGAAGTAGAAAGGGACTGTGTTTTAAATGCGGGAAAAAATGGGGGCCTGAGCATGTGTGCAAATTCAAGCACTACCAACTGTTCATGATGGAGGACGTTGGGGAAGAAGAGGAGGAAATGGAGGAGAAGGAAGAACGAGAGGAGCAGGAATTGAAAGACAAGACCCTCCAACTATCCCTTAATAGCAAAATGGGATTGACTTCCAATCAGTCATTTAAGACTTGGGGTAAGATTTGTCACACACAAGTGCTGGTGCTAGTGGATTGTGGAGCAACCAGCAACTTTATCTCTAAAAAACTAGTAAGGGAGTTAAACCTTTCTGTTGGGGACACTCCAGAATATACAGTGGAAGTGGGAACTGGTGAAAAAGTGAAGAGTAGGGGGATATGTAGGGAAATGGTGCTTGAAGTGCAGGGAATCGAAATTAAGCAGGATTTCTTTTTGTTTGGTTTAGGAGGAATGGGGTTGGTTTTGGGGATGGATTGGTTGGCTAGTTTAGGAGATATCGAGGCTAATTTCAGAAATTTGACCATTAAATGGGAGGTGGGAGGTAATAAGATGGCTCTAAGAGGGGATCCTTCCCTTTGCAAAGCACAAGCATCATGGAAAACCATGTTCAAGTTGAGCTTTACAAGATGAAGGAGAAGGGTATTATATAGAATACCAGCAGCTGCAAGAAGAAGGTAGGGGATAGTAGCTTCTATCTGAGGAAATTAGGGCTGTTTTGGAAGATTTTGTTGATGTTTTTCAGGAACCAAACGGATTACCCCCAAGGAGAGACCAAGATCATGCTATCAATCTCAAGGAAGGGGTTCAAATCCTTAACATCCGGCCATACATGTATCCTTATTACCAGAAAAATGAGATTGAGAAAATAATGGGTGAAATGTTGCATGCATGTATAATTAGACCCAATACTAGTCCTTTTTCCGGCCCTGTTATTTTAGTAAAGAAAAAGGATGGTGGATGAAGGTTCTGTATAGATTACAGGGTATTAAATAAGTTGACAATACCTGACAAATTCCCTATTCCTATAATTGATGAGTTGCTAGATGAGTTGGGGGCTGCTATGGTATTCTCTAAATTGGATCTTAAATCTGGTTATCACCAGATTTAGATGAATGAAGGAGACATTCCGAAAACAGCTTTTAGGACGCATGAGGGGCACTATGAATTTTTGGTCATGCCTTTTGTCTTAACCAATGCCCCCTCCACCTTTCAAGCTCTAATGAACAGGGTCCTGAAACCTTACTTGAGGAAGTTTGTTCTAGTATTCTTCGATGACATTCTAATCTACAGTCAAGACGAAAACAGCCATAAGAAACATCTCAAGTTAGTGCTTCAGCTGTTGAGGGAGAATCAACTCTTTGTTAACAAGAAGAAATGCAGCTTTGGGCCAGCAGCAATTAGAGTATTTGGGGCACCTAATTTCAGAAAAAGGTGTCTCTGTAAATCCGAATAAGGTGAAGGATATGATTAGCTGTCCTATCGGGGTTGAGAGGATTCTTGGGGTTAACAAGTTATTATAGGAGGTTTGTCAAAAATTATGGGAAAATAGCTTGGCCCCTCACGCAGCAGCTTAAAATGGACAGTTTCAAGTGGGGAGTGAGGCTCAGGTGGCTTTTGATCAGCCTAAGGCAGCCATGACTACTTTACCGGTGTTTGCAGTCCTAAATTTTGAGAAACCTTTTGTTCTTGAGACAAATGCTTCCGGGAAGGGAGTAGGGGCAGTATTGATGCAGGAAGGAAAACCAATTGCTTACATGAGTCAAACCTTATCTGACAGAGCTCAGAACAAGTCTGTATATGAGAGGGAGTTAATGATTATAGTTCTAGTTGTTAAAAAATGGAGGCATTATTTGCTGGGGAGACACTCTGTGGTGCATACAGATCAAAAAAACCTAAGATTCCTTGCTGACCAGAGAATAATGGGGGAGGAACAACAGAAATGGGTCTCGAAATTGTTGGTGTATGATTTTGAGATCAAATACAAACCCAGAAATGAAAACAGGGTAGTTAATGCCCTTTCAAGGAAGCTACAATATTCAACACTTTCTACAGTCCAGTTTTATGAGTGGGATGGGTTGGAAGATGAAATCCAAGCTGATGAAAAATTGAGGGGGATTATTCAAGACTTGTTGAGGCAACCTGACTCCCATCCAGGATTCCAATTTAAGAAGGGGAGATTATATTTTAAAGGGCGAATGGTGATTCCTAAGGATTCTCCCAAAGTTCCTTTGATACTTAAGGAATTCCATGACTCAACCTTAGGGGGACACTCAGGATTTTTCAGGACCTACAAAAGGATTTCTGGACTGATATTTTGGGAAAGGATGAAGAAGAGAATACAACAGTATGTGTAGGGATGTGAAGTTTGTTAAAGGAATAAATATTAGGCCTTAAGTCCCACGAGTTTACTACAACCACTTCCAATACCAACACACACTTAGTCAGACCTTTCCATGGACTTTATAGGCGGACTACCTAAGGCTTTTGGGGTGGACACTATTCTAGTAGTAGTAGATAGATTAACGAAGTATGCACACTTCACAGTAGTAGCTCATCCTTTCATTGCTCGAGATATTGCAGAGATTTTCATCAAAGACATAGTCAGGCTCCATGGGTTTCCCTCCTCCATTGTTTCTAATCGGGACAGGGTTTTCATCAGTACTTTTTGGACAAAACTATTTAAACTTGCTGACACCAAACTGAAATTCAGTTCCGCCTATCACCCTCAATCTGATAGGCAAACAGAGGTGGTTAATCGATGCATGGAGACTTACCTTAGGTGTCTCACGGGGACTAAACCTAAGCAATGGCCTAAATGGCTCAGTTGGGCAGAATTTTGGTATAATACCAACTACAATTCTTCTACCAAAATGACCCCTTTTAAAGCATTGTACGGGAGAGACCCCCTTGCACTTATTAGAGGTGATGTAAATCAATCTTCAGTAGAAGAAGTCAATAGGATGATGGCAGAAAGAAATCACATGCTGGACGAATTGAGAGAGCACTTGGTTCAGGCCCAAAACAGCATGCGCAATCAGGCCAATAGACATAGACGAGAGGTAGAATATCAAGTTGGAGATGCGGTTTTTCTAAAGATTCAACCGTATAAATTGAAGACTTTGGCTAAGAGGGTGAATCAGAAATTGAGTCCTAGGTACTATGGACCTTATGAAATTGTGGAAAAAAATCAGCTCAGTTGCTATAAGCTGCAGCTACCCGAAGGCAGCCAAGTGCATCCAGTTTTTCATGCTTCCTTACTAAAGAAATCTATCTATGCAAATATCACCAGCCATCCCTTACCTCTGTTTTTAGTAGAGGGTTGGGAACTGAAAGTACAGCCAGCTGAAGCACTTGCCGCCCGAACTAATTCAAATGGAGGTATAGAAGTTCTTATTAAATGGAAGAATTTTCCAGACTTCGAAAACTCACGGGAGACTTTATCTACACTCAAGGATCAGTTTCTTGACTTCCACCTTGAGGACAAGGTGTGTCTTGAGGGGGGGAGTGTTGATAGGACCCCTAAGGGCCGAAATTAAATAAAGTGTATGTGAGGAGAAAGAAAGAAGGGTTGCAATGGAAGGTTACCCACTATGTAATTGACTGCTAAATTAATGGAGGGAGGGTAGTGGGAGAGTGAATATAACTGACTGCTGAATTAGTGAGCGAGTGAATATAATTGACTGCTGAATTAATAGGGGTAGTGGGAGAACTGAATTAATGGGAGTAGTGGGAGAGTGATTCGGTTGTAATGGGGTATAAGGCTAAGGAGTGATAATGGTGGGGATAGGCTGGAATTGGCTGGGACTTTTGGGAGAGATTGGGCACTCTCTAACTGCCTAGGCCTTTTTTTTCTCTCTGTATACTTTCTTTTTATTTTCCAGAACCAGGCACTGCTATCACCTTGATACAGGCCTGAATTCTGCAATAAAACAGTGTTTCTTCATCTCTGTCCTAGCTATTTCCTTTCTAGTTCCTAACAAATAATAATCTTATATTCTTACTATTCTAACTCATTTTTGAACAAAATTTGGAATTTGTCCTAAATATTCTCTGTTGAATTTGTTACCAGATTTGTCCAATCTTACTTCATTGTTCTATAGTTTTATAATTTCTCCTATGTGATTTGATCAGAATAAGAATTTTAGGCATTTAAGAATTTGGTTTCATCTCTAATATCCCAAAGCAGACAGCTGTAGGCATATAGTACAATTCAGTGCTATCTTATGTAATAATTTAGTCGTGTTTCTTCTTTTATTATTTTTATGATTTCATCTGTTAAAATATTTCTTTCCTGTGTTAGCTGTTTATGGCCAGTCTTGATACTCCTTGATGCTTAGAATATCAATGGTAATCTACCATGTTTACTAATTTTGAATTAGTTCTTGGCCCTCAGGCGTGTGTGATTGGCTTCTTTTTAGCTGGTTATACTTTTATATGCTTCTAAATTCAGTGTGTTCATCCTAGTTAACTTTTGTTTCGGCTGATCAGTTAAGCTTTTCATACAATAATTGTGCACTTGGCCCTTGTTCCACCAAGCTTTTGGGAAAAGTCTTTTTTTATGCTACTTAACTGTCTAAGAATAGATTGAATATGTATAAAAATAATAATAAAATTGATAAGCGTGTATTTGTTTAGACTCAATATCTCTGAAAGTATGTCTAAGTATCTTATTCCATGAGGATTAGATTTTCTAATATAGGTATTTTCTTATTATCACAGGTATCCTTCAAGATTGTTGGGGCATCAGTATCTGGAATTGCCATTGATCCTAAATCTGTGAGTCTACGTATCTGTTTTGGCTGAAACTCTTTTTTTAGATAAAGAGTTAAGATCCATATAATTTTGTTTCAGTATCACAAATATATTCCATTTTAGCATAATGGATAATTTATGTTTCTATGTCTTTTTGTTGTTCCAAAGCCATTTCCTGTAGTATATATCATACAACTTGTCCTTTTTACTCTGGAATATCTTTAATTTTTACTTCAAAGGCTAATCTAGAAGAGGAGTCATCAGACATGCTGAAATTTTTACGTTTTGAAACCCTCTTCCTTTTCCATTTGCTGTCTATTTGATAATTTGTGTATTTTGCAGGTGAGCATCTATCCAGCTGTTAAAGCACCTGTGGAGTTTTCAACTCAGGTATTCGCTTACAATATTTTTTTGTGTAGGATCAGTGATTCATATTTTAAATGAACCCCACTGCTTTTGATAAATCTCCCAAAATTTTCTGCTCCTTGCAGTTTCGATGATACTTGTCCATATCTTTTATTATTTCTTGGTCAAAACCAGGTTACTTCTGGGGACTATATTTTGTGGAATACTCTTGGTAAGTGTCCATATGTTGCCACAGTAAAGGTGTAAGTATGAAGGGCCACGGGAGGATATCTGAATGGAGGGGACACCATCAGATATCTGATGGAAACTCGTAGACGATGTTTTATCATTCTTTGCTGAGTAATGTGGAGACGGACAATTGGGTCTTGCTAATAAGGACACTGGTTATTAAAATGTTCCTAATTACTTAAATAAGAAAGTAATAAATGTTTTTGTTGATCTAAGATACTTGTATTCTTTTTTATATTCCACTTGAGGCATTTGTGATTTCAATTGAAACGAAAGTTGTATTGCGTAGACAATGTTGGTTTTCAGTTTTGCAAACTTGAGTCTGATAGATTGGAAAAGCACAAATTTCTTGTTTCTTCTCAAACCATGATTTTCAGATCAAAATTTAGTTACAAATACTTCAAAAACGATTTTACCAAACATGTTTGAGATAAGGTGAAACTTAGTCTGCACCCACCTAACCATGATTTGGTCGGTGTAAACTATAAAACTATAATGGAGAAATGTCATTTACATTATGAAATTAGTTTTGTGCTTTAAAACAGTTTTTGTTGTCGTTTTTACTTTTTACTTCTATGTAGTATGTAATTTTGTGAGACCTACGTTTTAGTAGGTTTTATAAGTACACGAAGGAGACGTAATAATAGGGATTTAGTCTTTGGTAAGGCACTAAAGATAATAAGTGAGGCATCTAAAGAGAACGTTTCAACCAGGGAATTGCTGATTCGAAATTCAACCGGTTTAATTGATTAATCATTGGTTGAACCGACAATGTTATAAATGTATTTGAAATATATTAGATGAATTATATAATTAATATTTATATTATATATAATTCTATGCAGCATATTATAATCAAATTTACGTCTTGAAAATAATCATTCAAATAAACTTAAAAATAAAATTAACAGAACTTAAAATATTAAAGTTGACACTATGCAATAATATTTTGGGTAATGTTTATACTTTAAAATCTAATCTCATTATTTTTTATATGCTTGTGGTTGGAAAAAAATTTAAATGTAATTTTGAGTATTTTTAACTTCTATTAATTTAATCTATTAGATTTAGGACGTGAAGCATTGATGGGTTATGTGGGAGGAAAAAAAAAATAGACGAGATGGCTTCCAGTTGATGCAATATTAAAAATAAATACTGCCGGTACCCATTCATTCATTACCTAGAAATTACGTTAGAAAGTAGGGATGATAATTTTACCCGCTCCAGTGGGTATCTGCGGGTAATACCTGTGATAGGGACGGGTAATATTCAAAAATTCTCTTCGCGGATATAAATACCCGTTTAATATTATTTCTCTTTTAATAAACGGAGTGAAGGCGGGCGATGTAGTGGTTCCCCTGCATCTACCTTTTAAGATCTATAAAAAATTTTATATAAATATTTTATATAAAATTATTAAAAAATTAATTATATAAATTAAAATATTATAAAGTTATATAAATTAAAAGTATTTTAGGTGTTTGACATTATTTTTAAATTAAGTTGTGTTAGACAAATTTTAAAAAATTATAATATTATATTTTTTTTTTATTTTTTATTTTATTTTTTTGATTTTTTTGAATTTTTTATAATTTATTAGTGCATGCAGATATTCATGGATATCTGCTTCTGCATGGAAAAAGATAACCGATCTGACTTCATGAGGATATGGAGGAGAGACGAGAATGGATATTATTCATACGGGGGGGGGACGGGAGGCTACTACCCGTCCCTACCTAGCCTCCCGTCCCCGCCCCGTTGCTATCCCTATTAGAAAAGCAAATTTTTAAAAAAAATTAGGTTAGAATTGTTAAAAGAAAAAACGTAAGAAATAAATAAAGAAATTACATTAGAATATCCTACTTCTCACACACGTTAGCTTAAAATAATAGACGACCCGAGGCCCAAGCCAAAAATACATTGATTGAAGTCTTGAACGACTTACGGCGGCTGAAGTGATGAAGCTGAAACCAACCAAAAAGGTTCCTTTACTTCTGCAGAATGGAATAACCCAATATTAGATCTGAGCGTGATGGCGCTACCGCCCCAAACAAAGTCCGGTCAAGATAGATGAGAGGGAAAGGATCAAAGGATGAAGGAAATGGAGTTGTCCTCCTCAGCTGAAATCAAATTCAAGAACGTGTTGCCTTCCTTCTTGCAGTAGTTTCAATTTTCAAATGGAAACAGCCCATTGCTATTTTCATTTTTAGAATAGGCATTGAGAAATGGAGAGATTGGGCCAATTGGAGGTTGCTGTATGTATGTCCTGTCAGATTCACTTTTGGCAAAGTATGTGTATATGGAATTATGCCTGTTTGTTGCTTGATTTTCATAGTCAGAAGCCATATGGCTATTGGTCTCCCCTTCATCACATATCATATCAATGCATCAGTTCCCTTTTTTCACGGTCTGTACTAGGTCATGTGTATTTGAAGCTGAAATCCTTATATCCAGAAGGTCGTGCTCCTGGTGTCAAGACCAACTGGGTTTATTCATGAATATCGTTCAACTAACTTTCATGTTAGCTCGAGGCTCTTTGCTTTATGTCACTTAAATGAAGAAAGCTTGGAAAATCGGTGAAGAGGGAATTCATGCATTGATATGTGATGAACGGAGATACAGTAGCCATTGGCTTCGACTATGAAAATCAAGCAACAACATATAAAATTCCACATGTTCATACCTCGCCAGAAGTGAATCTGGAATAAATATTTCAGGCACCACACTTTCCATTTCTCAATGCTTATTTTAGAAATGAAAACAGCAATGTGTTGTTTACATTTGAAACTACTGAAAAGGAAGACAACACTTCTTGAGTTTGATTTTTGCTGAGGAGGTTGTTTTAATTATAGAAGAAAGAAGAAATGCTTTTGTCAATGATTCCACTCCATCGAAGTCATGGACAAGGGAATACTATGGAAGTAGTGACAGAGATACTGAAGTAGTCTCTGTACAGGTAAAATATATTTTCTCCATATGATATTAGAGAGTTCACCTCCATTTGTTCATTACTTCATAAGCTACTTATTGATTCTAAAGGTTAGTGTCACTGTGAACATGTTAGTGATGTGCATTTCGCTACATTATTACAATGTCAACTGACTTTCTCCTATAGGTTCTGAAATATGTTTTGTTGTGACCAATGCTTTGCTGAAGGGAAAAGTGGGGAAAGGGAGGGGAATGGAAGGAAAGCTTTCTAATTATTCCCCGCTTTTACCCTCCCTCCCCCCATAATATAACCTAAGACTTCAAAATTACATTTTCTTGGCATCTTGCTCCTTTTTCTTTTTGGACATATTGCTGATCAATATTAACCATCGATGGAGCCTATCTTTAATACAGAGATAAAAAATAAAAAATTTGTTCTACGATTACAAGATAAAATCTAGAAACTAAATATCCTATTTATAAGGGGAAGTGATTACAAGATAAAACCTTGAAACTAAATATCCTATTTACAACTAAATATCCTATTTACAAGGAAAAGCGATGGAGCCTATCTTATCTTATCTAATAATACAAAATTGAAAGATAGACTCAGGCGATGGTTAATATTGATCAGCAATAGGACACTTCAAGAATTAACTCCAACTGTTTATTCTCTCCTGAAATTATTACATTTTGGCAATATTGTCGATACTTCAACAGTGTGTAACAAACATGCTAGTTCAAGGGAATACCATTTATTGAAAATGGTTAAATCATCACATGGTGCTTTACATGCTAGTACTCTAACCACTATCTTCTGATCATGGAGCAAACAGAAAGAAAAAGGACAGTATCGTTCGAGATTATTTCTGGCAAGTTGACACTTCCTCTTGTGACTAAAGTGCAGATAAGCCTTTGCTGATCAACGGTATTGAAATTTCTAGCTCTCATAATTCTAAGGATATGCTTTATTACCTCTTAATATTACATATACTGCTGACTATTCTGCTGGGGACGCCCTGTTAGTTTAGCTCGAGGTTGAGAAGCTTCTCCTCAAAGAAGCCTTGACCCCTGTGTAGGTAGCCTAGGCTTTTAAGCTGTCCTATCCAAGCATTTTGCCTCACATGTTCTCTTTACTGCCTACTCAATGCTAGATTTTCTGTAAATTGTTACGAGCTTAATTTACTCTATGCTTCAAACGGCTATAAATTCAACGATGAAGTGTCAAAGGGGCTGTTGTGTAACAATCTGGTTTATGGTGTTTGCTGTGCTGTACATCAAAACAACACTCATGACAACACTCAAAACAAGTTATACGTAAATGGATTTTTTTTAAAATAAAGCTAGCTTTCATTAAGGACCAATTACAACAACCAATAACAATCAAGCATTTTCTCACTAAGTGAAGACATTAAAGACCAACTATGTCCATAAAAAGTGATGTTAATATAAACTCAGTTTCATACATAACAGTATATCGACCATTCAAAATGTAAATTTAAAATTATAAATGTGTATATTATAAAATGCAAGAGGCGTTTCTTTTCTTTTTCACCCTGATAAACTCATCCTGTGAGAAATAGATAGCTTTCAATACTTCAACCCAAAGCGAATCAAGATTTTTAAGGATCCTCCAAGCTTGTTTGGCCAGTAAGGCCGTATTCATGTGGAAAAACTCTTGCCACCTTCCTTTTTACATAAGGTGAGCTTGCTTCAACTACACCAGTGTATGCCTCTATCCTTCCCTTTCCTTATCCACCAAAACTAGGCTATTTGAGAACCTATCTTTGCACAGAAATTTTTTGGGAACTTGATTACTGTCATAGCATATAAGGGAATAGCCTCTAACATAGCCTTAATCAGAATTTCTTTGCCCGTTGGGTTTAAAAGTTTTTCCCTCCACCCTTCAATTTTTCCCATGATTGTGATAGGGACTGAAAAATATAGATATATGTTGAGGAGACTAGCTCCTTAATGCAGAGAAAGATCTCTGGGTTACAACCAGAAAACACAGAGAAAAAAAGAAGGAAACTATGAAAATGATAACAATGGGGTCCCAAACACCAGGGCACACCCAACCCACACCTCTCCAATTTTCTTAATTCTTTCCTACCCCCCCTAAGCCTCCCTACGATTCCCTTTATTCCCTTTTTTGTTGCAAATCCTCACTCACTCCTCTTCCACTCATTTCCTACCAGATGTCTAACTGCTTAACAAACTTCTCTTTTGTCATATCCTCTCCCATGACACACATTCCTCTCATCCGCATTTCTCCAGGCGGCCCATCCACTTTCTTAGGCCCATTCGATAGTTTTCTCCTCCTATACACTTGGGCTAAGGGTGTATCAATAACCTTCCAATTAGAGCCACCTTGTCCTCAAGGTGGAAGCTCGGAAACTGCTGCAGGATAGTGGCATAATCTTCCCATGAGTTCTCATGATCAGGAAGATGAGCCCACTTGATTAATACCTCAGTTGACCCATTAAGGAGTTTTTGGATTGCTAAATCAGTTTCAGGTTGAACTTGGAGTTCCAGCTCCTCTGTCAGAAAATCTAGAAGTTGTTGACTTAGAACATTAGCATGAAGAGCTTTCTTCAACTGAGAAACATGAAAGACAAGATGGATACGTGAATGGGTAGGCAGGGCAAGCTCATAAGCTACTGCTCCAATTCTGCGAACCACCTTAAAAGGGCCATAAAAACGAGGACTTAGTTTCTGGTTGATCCTTCTTGCTAGAGACTTTAATCTGTAGGGCTGTAGCTTAAGATATACTAGATCATCAGGCTGGAATTCCAACTCCCTGCGATGTTTGTTGGCTTGCAACTTCATTCTCTCTTGAGCCTTGCATAGATTCTGTTTGAGCTCATTCAAAATAGCATCTCTAGTTATTAGCATCTAGTCCACGGCCTCTAGGGCAGTTGCACCCTTATTAAAACGAAAAATGTAGGGAGGATCTCGTCCATACAATGCTTTAAAAGGTGTCATTTGAATGGAAGCATTATTAGAAGAGTTGAACCAAAATTCAGCCCATGCAAGCCACTTGACCCAACTATGGGGATGATCATTCGCGAAACATCTTAGATATGTCTCCAAGGTTCGATTGACAACTTCAGTTTGGCCATCCATTTCCGAATGATAGGCAGAGCTAAATTTGAGTTTCGTTCCTTCCAACTGAAGTATCTCACCCTAAAACTGACTCACAAAAATCCGATCCGTATCAGTAATAATGGATCCTGGAAATCCATACAACCGCACCACCTCCTTTATGAAAATAGCTGCCATTTCCTTGGTTGAATACAGGTGGGTTAGTGGAATAAAATGGGCATATTTGGTCAAACGATCAACTACAACCAAAAGAGTATCAGCCCCCTTTGACTTGGGTAATCCTGCAATGAAGTCCATGGAGACATCCTCCCATACTAATTTGGGATAGGCAAGGGTTGTAATAATCCTGCTGGCTGAAGGGTTTGATACTTGTTTCTTTGGCAAACAGCACATGTTGTTACAAAAGCATGAACATCCCGTCGCATTCCATTCCAATAGAAAATTGCAGCCAACCTCCTGTAGGTCCTTTCAACTCCTAAGTGTCCACCCCAAGAGGTACAGTGAAATTCTTCCAGCAACTTAAGAATATTTTTGGATTTATGGGGTAGTACCAACCTATCCATGTATCACAAACACCCTTTTCTTGTGGTAAACCCGGGATGAGATGCTGGGTTGGATAACAGGTCCTGCAAAACCTTCCTAGTGAAATCATCCCTCAAAACCTCCTCAGATAAAGACTGTAAATCTGGATTAGTTAACATAGTCATCTCCTTAAAGTCCATAACTCTAGAGAGAGCATTTGCTATTCTGTTTTCCACCCCTGGTTTGTACTGAATTTCGAAATCATATCCTAATAACTTGACAACCCACCTTTGCTGCCCTTCTGCCATCAATCTTTGCTCCATCAGAAACTTCAAACTCTTTTGATCCGTGTGAATGATGAAGTGTCTACCCATAAGGAAATGTCACCACTTCTGAACAACAAATACTATAGCCATCAATTCACGTTCATAAACTGACTTAGACCTTGAACTTTTTGAAAATGCTTGACTAATGAAAGCTAGAAGTCGACCATGCTGCATCAAAACTGCCCCCAATCCTAACCCTGATGCATCAATTTCTACCACAAAGTTACTGTTGAAATCTGGTAAAGCCAAAGTGAGAAGATTGATCATTGCTGCTTTGAGATCTTCAAAAGCTTGCTGGGCCTCTGCATGCCATTGGAAACCACCCTTCTTTAGTAACTGTGTCAATGGTCTCGCAATCTGCCCATACTATCGCACAAAGCACCTATAATAGTCTGTTAGACCTAGGAACCCACGCAGCCCTTTGACATCCTTAGGAATTGGCCACTGCTTCATAGCTTCAATTTTAGAATGGTCTGCTGCACCCCTTGTCCCGAAATTATGTGACCTAAATATTCTAACTCAGATTCTCCAAAGCTGCATTTCTTGTAGTTTATTGACAAAGCATTCCTCCTTAACACCTCCAATACCATCCTCAAGTGAGTCACATGGACAGATTTGTCTTGGCTGTAAACTAAGATATCATAAAAAAAACAAGCACAAACCTTCAGAGAAATGGCCTGAATATGTTATTCATCAAGGCCTGAAAAGGTGGAAGGAACATTCGTGAACCCGAAAGGCATCACCACAAACTCATAGTGGCCTTCGTGGGTTCGAAATGCTGTCTTCTTGATGTCCTCCTCTCTCATCCTTATTTGATGGTATTCAGACTTCAAATCCAATTTTGAGAACACCGTAGCTCCCCCTAACTCATCCAACAATTCATCAATGACTAGTATGGGAAACTTGTCCGGAACTGTAATGTTGTTCAAGACGCGATAATCCACACAAAACCTCCAACTCCCATCCTTCTTCTTTACTAAGATTAAGGGACTTGAATAGGGATTGGTGTTAGGCCTAATCATCCTGGTAGATAGCATCTCCCTTACGAATTTTTCAATCTCCCCTTTTTGATAATGTGGGTAACGATATGGATGGATGTTTGGAATTTGGGTTCTCTCTTTCAAGGTGATCCTATGATCACACTGCCTCTGTGGTGGTAAGGAAGTAGGTTCTACAAATAAGTCCTGAAACTCCTCCAACACTGCCTTTATTCCCTCATCCACCATCTCCTTAACATTTTCCACCAATGTGATCATTCCTAACTCCACATAATACCCTTCACCATTGTTTTTCAAATCTTTTGCCATGGCTTTAAGGGATGCCATGGTTCGGGACAAGGATGGGTCCCCCCCTGATGTCCACTTCCTCCCCTTCACATTTCACTTTAATCATCAATTCTTTGAAGTTAGCCCTTATCTCCCCCAACCCCTCTAGCCATTCAAACCCCAAAACAACATTTGCACCTCCCAAATCAAACAAGAAGAAATCCTGCACAATGAATAAATTTGGTATCACTAACTGAACCTTCTTGCAAACTCCTTGGTTGTGGGCCCTATGCCCATCTCCAACTTCCATGGAATAGCTTCTAGTATCCTCCCTTGGCAGCTATAATTCGTTGACTAATTCATGGGATAGAAAATTATGAGAGGCTCCCGAATCTATTAAAACAATAACCTTCTTCCCCTTGATGTTTCCCCATAGCTTTAATGATTTTTTTGATGTTAAACCAGCGATACTGTTCATACTGAGCTTCATAGCTGCATCCTGCTCCTCTTCTCCTTTCGATCCTCCTAATTATGAGTGTCCTCCTTGACCCAGCTCATTTGGGCTTAATAGTAGCACGTTCAGGTGTTGATTTTGGCACACATGGTCGGGAGTGTACCTGACATCACACCTAAAACAGAGATTCCTCTTGTTCTTGTCCTGCATCTCCTCATGGGTCAGACGTTTGAACCTCCCTCCTCTTCGAAATCCTCCAACGTTTGCTGCATTACTCCCTTCTGCTCTTATTCCTCCAGCACCCATTCGTCCACCAGTAGCCATTGGTTATGCTGTCGAGCCTTGGGTTGCAGTTTGGGTGTGGAAATTATTTCCACCCCGCTGCCCATTCCAGTTGGGCTCCCAATGTTGCCCCCCGCGAGGCCCAATTCCCCTATACTCCCCTGACCTAGTTTGAGTAGTCAGTGCGGGACGACTCGAATTAGAGCCACTGGATCCCACCCACTGACCCGACTTGCCCATCGTGCAACTAGTCCCGTTCTTCCACTTGCTGAGCCAGCGTCATTATCTCCCTAAGATCGTCCGACTGGTGCAACCTCACCTCTGCTTTCACTTCATCGCTCAACCCATTCTTGAAAGCAGCCTTCAAGACGTCTTCCTCAGTGTGCCTCAGAGGGGCTGACAAGAGCTCAAAACTCTCTATACTCTACCACCGTTCCACTCTGCCTCAAATTCATAAGAGTTTCATATGGGTTTCCAGACGAAGAAACCTGGAACCTCTATAGTAAAACACTTTGAAACGCTACCCAAGTGGTACGAGCTTCCCACCATTGAAACCAGTTAAGGGCCCTTCCCTCCAAATAAATCATTGTCGTTGATACCTTCTCCTGTTGGGGAATGCGATTGATGCGGAAATACCCCTCGGCTTGGTAAATCCAGCCATACGAGTCTTCACCCGTAAAATATGGGACCTCCAACCTCTGCATCCTATCATCACCTCAGTTGTCCATGTTGCTTCCTGAGTATCCGTCACCTCGTTCGCCATTTTCACCTATACCCGAGCCATGTTGATGACGATCGTTGTACCTCTTCTCCATGCGTTCCATAAATTCCACTAGCCTGTCCTCCAAACGTGGGTGTCTGTCCATAAACTCCATGTGCATGCCCTCCATCCTCTGCTCCAGGTCATTAATTCTCTCGTCCATCTTTTGATTGCAGCAACCAGGGCTCCCTAGATCGAGAGCTCTGATACCAAATTGATAGGGATTGAAATATATATATATGTTGAGGAGACTAGCTCTTAATGCAGAGAAAGATCTCTGAGTTACAACCAGAAAACACAGAAAAAAAACAGAAGGAAACTATGAAAAGGATAACAATGGGGTCCCAAACACCAGGGCACACCCAACCCACTCCTCTCAATTTTCTTAATTCTTTCCTACCCCCCCTAAACCTCCCTACGATCCCCTTTATTCTCTTTTCTGTTGCAGATCCTCACTCACTCCTCTTCCACTCATTTCCTGCCAGCTGTCTAACTACTTAACAAACTTTTCTTTTGTCATATCCTCTCCCATGACACACATTCCTCTCATCCCTGTTTCTCTATGCGGCCCATCCACTTTCTTAGGCCCATTCGACAGCTTTCTCCTCCTGTACACTTGGGCTAAGGGTGTATCAAATTGCTTCTTTGATCCAAGCTAGAGTAGAACTCTTTGACCTTCCCCATTGCGTTGGTAGACCTAAATATTTGTCCGGTGTATCCCAAGCCTGAAATCTAAAGATCTGGATAATCTGGTTCTTTACTTGGTTCGACACAACCTTCCCAAAAATCAATCCTGATTTATGAAGAATAACCCTTTAGCCCGATGCTTTTGAGAATGTATTTAAGATCTTTGAGATTTCATAGGCCTCAGCAGGTTCCGCTTTAGAGTAGGATAATATTATCAGCAAAAAGGAGGTGGGTCAGGGCTGGTGCTGCATAATTCAGCTTAATACCTACTATTCTTCTTTCTTGGACAGCTTTACAGAGCATATGGGAGAGGGCATCCATAGCCAGGATGAATAGGTATGGAGAGAGGGGGTCCCCGTGTCTTAAATCTCTATGTGGGAACAGAGAGCTTGGGAGGATTCTCCATTAATTTCATACCTTTAGGAAACTCCAGATACACATTTCATAACCAACTCCACCCATCTAGAGTCAAAACCATACGCCAATAGAATCTTTTGAAGAAAGCCCCATTCTAATCTATCATATGCCTTATACTCATATCAAGTGTAGCAGCAAAACTATCTTTCCCCCTCCCCGATCTTCTTTTCAAGGCATGAAAAACCTCATGGGCTACTACAATATTGTCCTGGATTAGTCATCCCCCAACAAAGGCACTTTGGTAAAGAGAGATCAACCCATACATATGCTTTTTTAACCGTAACACCATGATTTTTGTTATTACCTTAATATGAAATTACAACAGCTTATGGGTCGGTAATGGCTAACCTCCTCCGGTCTTGGTATTTTTGGGATCAACACAACTTGAGTTTCATTTATTTCTAAAGGAAGATCTCCTTCAACAAAGAAGTTCAGTACTGCCTCACACACCTCTTTCTTCACCACTTCCTAATGATTCTGATAGAACAACCCATTCAAACCATCAGGGCAGGGGCGTTTAGACTGCCCATGCAGTCAACTGGTTTCTTTATCTCTATTGCTGAGATAGGCTGGCAAAGGTCTCTATTCACATTATGTGACACACAGTTGGGGATGGCTTGTAAACATTCTTCCGAGTACACCTCCTCAAAGTGCTCCATCACCACTCTTGTAACTTCTTTCTGCCCCTCTACCTATTTCCCTCGTTTATTTGTCAGCCTCTGAATTCTATTCCTATCCCTCCGTCGAATGGTCGTGGCATGGAAGAATTTAGAGTTTTTATCTCCCCATCTAAGCCATTTCAGTCTGGATCTCTGTCCCCAAAATTTCTCCTCTCGGTTCCAGAGTTCATTAATTTTCATTTTCAGTTGGGAGATCTCCAAATGCGCTGTTAGGGGGCTACTATTTAGTAACTCAGCAAGTTTCCTTTTTAGTTAAAACAGCTTCTTCTCCGCATTCAAGAATGTTTCTTTGTGCCAGCTAGTCAAGGACCTTTTGCACGCCTGTGCTTTGTTGGAGAAATTCTACCATTTGTGAAAAGACTCCTCTCCTTGTCTCCACCCACGATCAATGGAATTCTGACATTCCTCGTGGTCTTCCCAAAAGGCCTTAAACTTGAAAGCTTTTCCCCCTCCCACTTGTGGCTTTAAGTTTAGAACAAGAGGGCAGTGGTCTGAAGAAACAGAGGGAATTGGAGTGACCACCGCATTTGGGTAAAGCTGCCTCCATTCCCAATTCACTACCATCCTGTCAATTTTATCCATTGTAATGCCCCACCCTAGGATTTCCGAACCAGGTAAACTTACATCATTTCACATCCATGTCCATGAGAACGGCCTCATCCAAAAATTCCCGGAACAGCTCCATTCTACCTGGGTGGTGTCAGGTGTGGCTCTCAGCCCCTCCTTTTCGTGTTAGTGTAGAATCTCTTTAAAATCTCCAACGCAAGCCCAAGGGGCACTATGGTTAGTTTGCGGAGCTCTGATTTCCCCCCCAAAGGAGTCTCCTCTGTTGAAAAGTAGGATTTCCATAGATAAAGGTGCAGTCCCAAAAGATAATCTCATCTTTTTCACTAATTGCCGCTGTATGGATAAAATTTTGACAGGCCTAGATGATTTCAATCTCAACATTCTTGTGCCATAATAAGCATAAGCCCCCCGAAAATATGATATGGCCCGCCTCCTCAGCCTTTAGAGTTGGAGAGTCTACCCCTGCATCAGGTCTTGGTTCTCTACAGTTCGCAGTCTTTTCCCCACTTGTCCTTGCATTCCTTCAGGCCATCGTGGGAGAGTCAGTAGAATGCTGCTTTGACCTCAAGGCAATCCCCATCCAATAACACAAGTTGTGGGCTTGGGAAGCAATTGGGCTCAGATTAAAAGCAATGGACCAATTCGCACGGGCCATCATGCATCGCTCTGAGATCCGAATGACTATACCCCCGCCTACCTTTTCATCAGGCCCAAAACTATATAGTTAAAGAGAGTTTTAATTTGATTTCAAGTGTTTTGCTCTTCGCTTCTACAAAACTGGTCCAAGGGAATTAAATCCGTATATAGTAACTATAGAGCTGATATTGGCAGCCTGGCAGGTGATTACAGTTTATACTGGGAGCCTGTTTGTTTCATATTGTCTTGGGCATCCAACAGTTAGGTTTTTTTTTTTTTTTTTGCATATGAGCTGTTGGTTCATGTTTACAACGTGTTTGGTAACTTGCATAAAAGCTGTGAATTAGGATCTTTTTAATTTTTTTTTTCAAGTGATTAATTATATGAGAGATAAAGACATAAAAAAATTATTAATAAAACTCAATTGAAACTTGTGAAATTTTTTTTATAATTTTATATCTTCTTCTCTTTTACAATTGACTACTTAAAAAAAAAATTGAAAAGATCTTGATCCAAAAACGGTTGATGGAAAAATTTAGTGCGGCAACCACTTTTAAAAAAAGCTATAATTTGAGTATTTTTTGAAAAAATAGTTAGGATTATTTTATATTTTGATATATAAATATTATTTTATTTTTAATCAAATAATTTTTATTTTATATTTATTTTGTTAATTTAATATATAAAAATAATTTTTTATATCATTTAAATGAAATAAATTAATTTAAAATTATTTTTTAATCAAAATATTCAAACGGAACAGATTATTTTTATAATTGATTATATAAAAATTTTATATAATAATTAATTATTAAAATAATTAAATTTTTATATTATCTTAAATGCACATTAAATTACGTACTACCTAGAGAATCTTAAAGAGGTTGGAGCGTGTGCCGTGCTTGATTATAATATTATATTTGACAAGAGATTTTTAGGCTGGAAATTCTTATTTCTGGCGCTTAAATTAACATATGACATGTTTAAAGTTTAATTTTTAAAAAAAAATTTGTCAAAAAATTTTTTTTAAAATTTCTTAACATTGTAAAGTTATGTGTATCATATTAAAAATTCATATTTTTTAAAATTACAACTATACACGTCAAATATTTATTTGAATATCTAATGTAGGAAATTTTAGTTAAGAATTTCTCTATATTTGATTGAAGCAAACGGCTCGTGGAACTGAACCTGAGCACTACGAAGCAGCGAAAAAAAAAGCTGTTATGTATGTGCAAATAAAATCTGAATTGGAACCTAACAAGATGTGCATTCTAACCTTCTGTCAGAAAAGTTAAGTGCCAGATAAAATTGCAGAAATGTCAGAATATTTATTTACAGTGAATAATACCAAAATTCAAAATTGGGTAAAATTTTGCGAAAAGCTGAAGCTCTTAGCACTAACCCAGCAAATACACAATTCTGTGAGTGTTAAACTAATCAGTATACAATCACTATGAATTAAAAAAATATATTAAAAGGAAAAATGCTAAGACAAGGAAAGGAAAAAGGAATTTACAACTCCAATGCTTGTCTACAAAGCTACATGCTGTTGGAGGTATTAGTTTCCTTGCTGTCAGCCAAATTTAAGTTAGAAAAGTGATAATATCCAGCAGCAGCAGCGCGCCTCTCACCCTTTTCTTGTCTAATTCAACAATTTCAGTTCCTCCTCTCTCTCTCTCTCTCTCTCTCCTTCTTATATTGCTTAATTTGTTTATCTCTTTTAAACAAGTCTCTTTAATCCATCCCTTCATTCTTCAAAAAAGTGTCTAGACGAGCGATATAGATCATAAGGAGCCCATAGATGGTCCACGATGCATGGCCTCCTAGAATCCAACCTCAGCCATGGCTTACCCTTCCCACTCCAATGCAACAGGCTAATGGGCCCAGGGTGTAGGCTCCTGCATTTACCTTCAAAGTTATCTCCACCTAAACCATGTTGGTTCCATCTATGATCAACCGCTTTAATATTCCCTGCCAAAACCAACAAAAACGGTGGAAGAGAGCCCAAATGATAGATCCTCTTCTGCTGCTTCTGCACTGCCATCCATTCCTCCACCTTCTTTGTATACCCTTCTTTTCTCCATTTATCCACATCCATCACCATCACTCCTGTGTTGAAATAACAGGGGTTCCTTCCCTTAAACGTCTTTGACAAAACGGGGTCTGACCAAAACTTGTCGGTGAAATATAACGTGAAATTTGCATGGCAATATTCTGGAGCAGCCACCACCTTGCCTTCCATGTCCACACCCCAAAGCTTAGCTATATCATCAACCACCACGAGGTCGGAATCTAAATATATCACGCGTTGCACATCCTCTGGTAAAGTATCTGCTAGGTATATCCTTGCATAATTCAAAGGCTGATCCAAGGCCTGTCGAATGGACTTTGATATCTTGCCGCGAACCCGGTTAGAATCAAAGCGATAAATCTTCATGTCTAGATAAGGGAAGGTGGATTTAATGCTGGAGAATAGTTCAGGAGCATCATGCGCGGAGAGGAAGTGGAAGGCGAGGTTCTCTGGGCACGTAGAATGTTGTAACATGGACAACACTGCAGCCATGGTGCCACGAAGGTAGTTTGCATCAAGGGTCATGGCCACATTGATGAGGTCAGCCTCTGTGGACCCACATTCCTCACCGTTGCGGAAGGCGGGAGCTTCCCGGAATTGAGGGAGGTCCGAGGTGGAGGTTCCACGGCGGACAAGGCCAAGGCGGATAGCAGTAATGGGGTAGTGGAGGAGGAGGAGGAGGGACAGGAGGCCAAGGAGTACAGGGGAGGTGGAGCTCCAAAAGACCATCCTGTCTTAACGAGGTTTTTTTGTTTTGTCTTGATTGTCCTCTCAAGAGAATCTGGGTTTTTGAAATACCAGAGAATATAGGAGGATAAGGAGAGAACAAAATCTGATGAAGAGAGATCATTGACTCGTACGGAGATGAGGCTGTGACTGAGAAATTTGGTGGGTGCAAATTGTGAGGAAGAGAGAAATTGTCGGGTCTATCTTTGACTTCGGATGGACTAATTTAGAAACTTCCTACAAAACACGGAGGTAATAAAACAAAACAGTCAAATAAATTAGATTTTTTTCATTTCTCAGAATAGTACTTGTGATTCCTTCGAGTCTTCTTTGATCTTTGTATAGCTAAAAAGAGTCAAAGGTTTGGTCAAAATAAAATAAAATAAAAGGTGGCACGACTGTAATTCTCAACATTTATAGCTCATGCTTGCATGACAAAATTATGAAAACTGAAAGAGGAGAGGCTCCCAGACGTGAATTGGCTCCAACTAGGGCTCATAGCGTACACATCATGTGCAGTTGTTGAAGAGGAAAGACAAACTAGTTTATTTGCATCACAATGGGAAGTTAGGGGGCAAATATTCCTTCTACGTTCTAACCACATTTTGAAGTGAATTTACTTTATTTTGTCACTTTTAAGATGTGGACTACATCATGCTTTTTTTTTTTTTTTGGGTACACGACTACTTCATGCTTTATTGTCACCTAGTGAGGCTTTTGTTGTGTTGTGTGTATGTATTTTATTTGTGCCTTCTCGTGCATGTGTGCATCTATTGTATATTCTCTTCCCTTTGCCTATTGTCAAAGAGAGGAGAAAATGAATATTCTAGCATGTGCGTTAATTGTTTCCCTATGGTCATTATTTATCTTGTCTTTATTCATTTTATTATCACTTTTTGGTACATATTATTTATTTATGTTGTTTAATTATGTAAATGACATAGAGAAACATAAACAGAGACATTTAATCTCCTTATCCACCACAATGGCCAATTCGCCAGGCACCCTACAGCACCATAAGAAAAAAAAAAGCATGAGGAGATAGCTGTAGATACTGATGAGCTGTGTAGCAACTTGGGTAAAAATATACCCTCGAATAGATTTGATAGACAAAATGTGGGCAATAGCAAGGACCACAACTATTCTAGTCTGGCAAGATTTCATGGAGAAGATTAAGAAATTTGATGAGCATGCATGACAGCAACTCATAGATATCCTATCCATTTTGGACCAGATTTGCATTCTCAAACTGCACCAAATGTGATCTACAGTTAAACTAGTATATTGGAGTATAAGGACAAACCTGTCATCATATTCGTTGAAGATCTTAGACTCTATCTGATAGAGAGACATAAAATTTAAGGAAAGGATTCCAAAATATCCTAGCCCATTATATTCCTGGACCTTACCTAATCCAAAAGGCCCACGAACCAATGAGGAACAAATTAAAATCCGATTGTGTTAAACACCCAACCCGACCTAATATCCAGACCCAATGATGTAAAATATCTCTAGGAAGTTGGGGAAAAAGACAAAAGGAAGACACCTGTATCGTCCCCATTGGATAAGCTATAACAGGAAATAATTGGCAATCATTGGACAGAAGATTCTAAGGCCCCCTATAAAAGATGGACTTTACAGTGAAAAGGGGTTACATTCTCATCCTTATCATGAGATACACCTGTGTTCATCTCAAAGAAACAGGCCAAGACCAGAAGGAGCTTAGAGGCTGGAACAATTCCAAGATTCAGCAAATACTATAGCAGAGACTGTCATTGTTAACTATATAAGGTGGAGAATTAAACTTGACAACTTTGTTGTGAACCTGGCAAAAAGTACCTGATCCTAAAAGAAATGGAACTTGACAGGTACAACATGTTGTCACTGCTTTGCAGCCACAACATAGACAACTTAAGGGCAAAACGTTTATTCGTGCTACCCAGATTTCTGAGGAATTGAGATAAACTTCTTTAAATGGTAAAGGCAAATTATATGTGACAAAAGATTCATCCCAAACTAGTCAAGCCACTAAGAGGAGGCTTGAAGACTATGTCAAGAAAAGCAGGAACAAGGATTGAACTTGAGGTCCTAGCACCCAATAATCTGTGGCACCTGGCAGATAGTAGCTGGATGAATAAAATCTAATATTGGATATTTAAAATAATCTGTGTTGTTATGACTTTGGACAAGCTATTGTTTATTTCATTTGTATTATACCTTGGAAGAAATCTGTAATGACTGATTATTTTGTTATACTGACTTAAAATGTTACCTTGTTATTTTAAGTGGTGTTTTATTCACACAAAAATTACAAATGAAACATTACAAATAACTTGGTAAATAACATTGACGTCACGTTGTTCTTTTAAAAGCTTCAGGATTTGTGGATTCATTAAGCAAAACAACTCTAGATTTCATTTAGATGAAGTTAACCCATCACAGTAGCTACAGAGCTGGAGATTCTCAAGTCTTGTAATAAAACTACCCCAAATTTACATCAAGCACTCTATTCTAAAATCTAAATACCCAAATATGCATAGACGCTACCACAGCAAGTTTACACCTTAATCAGAAGAATACCAGCACAGCCACAATGTGGCCACTAAACAGCAATGTTGCAATATAAACTCTCTGTCTTCTACAGTAAAAAGCATTAAGCATCAACCATGTGAAGTAGCCCTCTTATCACCTTTTCCTGATCACAAACTGAAAGGTCCTACCACTTGATATAGTTGCAGCCACGACCTCCAATATCCAGTATTATCCTTTCAGCATGAGGTCACAGTGACTGCGTCGCTTCCTTGTCTCTAGAACCTCGTATGAAATGCTTCCTCTGCCCCTTTTTCATGCTTTACTTACACCCCTACAGTTACACAGATCAAAACAAAGAGACAAGTATGCCAACATTGGAGTGGAAGCTCCTCTATCCACTTCACATCCAAAGCCTTTCATTTGCCTGCCTTTGTGGTCCTGCATGTCATGGCAGAATATAAGATGCCATCTACCATGTCAGCGCCACGTCAACCTCTCACATGGCCACTGAGTGCATCCTCTTGTTGCCAACTCAGAGTCTGTTACTTATTGGATGTAATTGCTTCTGTTATGAAAGTTGAAGATGGAATTGCTGCACTAGAAACTAGAAGATTAATTAGATATTTAGATTTTGAAACCAGAGTGCAAAAGTGTAATAAAACTTATATTTTTAGAAAATTTGGTCATGGAAGGAAACTTCCATAAATTGCAAAAGTATTTTTAAGGATGAAAACTTGGGAAATCTCAAAATATAAGGCACATGAATTTGAGTGAAGATAGAAAGCTTGTGCGGTGAGCTGAAGGAGGCCATGATTGGGTGTGGCTCCTCTATACAGCATACTTGTATTGTACGGGAAAGTAAACCAATAAGAATGAAGTAGAGATTCAACAGGGGAAGAGAGAGAAAGAGCAGGTTGAGGGTCACAAGGTCACGCAGCAGAATGATGCTTGGGTGGAGCAATCAAGAGAGATTCGAATTTTGGAAGAAAAAATAGACAAAGACATGCATTTGTATTCAAAATGAGAGAGAGAGAGAGAGAATGGGAGAGAAGATTTGGTTAAAGCACGAGAGGAATGATGTGGCGTGTATGGGAGGAGGGGATTTATCATATGATATGTATCATGTATGTGTTCTCTCCCTCTTTGTATAGGAGAGGAGTCCTAATCCAATATCTCCATCTTTCGAGATAGATTTAGCCCTGGCATTGGCAGGGCTCGAGGTGTTACATTATACATTGCAAAGGGACTACAATAATTTGGTCACCTTGGCTTGTGGTAAGGGACCAGGTCTCTCTCTCTCTCGTTATTTGTTTTTGTTATTGTGGGGACTTCCTATGAGATTGGCCACTTAAAAGTTCAGAAAATGTCTTGTTTGCTTCAAAAAATCTTAAGCACACCTATGAGGAATGATTCTTGTGGGAGCCATCCTTTGTAGTTCTAGATTACTACTGCTACGGTGCTACCCTTTTTTTTTTTATAAATATTATTTTTGAATCCAATGTGGACCATTATATGGTCTCCTCTAAGTTCATATAATTTGTCAATAAAAAATGAATCCAATCCAACTCAGTTTAGTATGAAACCTTCTTTTTATATATATATATATTTGCATGGTTGATTTTTCCAAAAATTTCCTTAAGCATGTTCATACGATCATCAAGATCCTACTTTGATCATAATTGCTATATCGTAGTCTCACAATCGCTTAACACCTGGGGTTCAATGCAGAGAATTAAAAATGGCATTATCAGGAATGTTTTGGCCATCACAGATTTGTTCATT
This sequence comes from Ormosia semicastrata, assembly GCA_029884595.1. Taxonomy (NCBI): domain Eukaryota; kingdom Viridiplantae; phylum Streptophyta; class Magnoliopsida; order Fabales; family Fabaceae; genus Ormosia; species Ormosia semicastrata. The sequence continues at coordinate 30,731,186 of JAQQTO010000043.1, read as the reverse complement.
TTCCTCCAATAACTTCTACCACTAAGTGCATGGGATTAAAGTCCTGTTTATCTTGCACTGCACATCATGTTTGTTTATGGAAGAAGGAAAAGTCAATGGAAAAGAATAAGACGTATCAGATCCACACCAATGAAGCTCTATCCAAAGATCTTGACTCCTCGAGAGCTTGAGAAGAATATGCCTAGATACAAAGATAAACATGAATGAAGCAGCCAACAACTTTCACGGCTTCTTCAATCTCAAGGGCATGCACTAACTCATTGAAAACATAATAAGGGAACCCTTTCCGAATTTTGAGTTGCAGCATGGTGGGCTCCCTGGCCCTGGCAAGCATTTTGCCAATTTTTATGCGCATGATACAGTAGCACTGCTGTGAGCATATGCTCATTAGTAGTGCACACTCTCAAAAAACATTCCCGTAACATACTAACCCATTTGTTTGTGCTTGTGAGCCAATTCGCCACATGTGTGCCAAAATCTGCGCGTGCTAGCAAGTATGGCGGCTTAAGCCCGCTTGCTCCTTACCAACTAATGCCATTTTCTAGCAGCCAAGGGCATTGTGGGGACCACATGTCTCCCAAATCCAATTTACACTTGAAACAAACATGGCCCCAATGTACCATGAAATTGGGACACATGATAGATGATGTGTAGCTCCATGGGGCCATCCACGGTGCTTGTCGGGGGGGCACATAGTGGGACCAATCATGGGTTTGGGTTTTGCATTATTATGATGATTTGGGCTAAGGAATGAGGAGGAGGAGGAGGAGGATGATGAGGATGGGGAAGAGGGGGATGTGGGGGAAGAAAGAGAAGAGGAGGAGGACGACGTGGCATTCACCTTGTAGAGGTTTAGAAAGTTAACTACTTTTAGTGGGGTCAAAATTTTGGATTAAGGTGGGTTTCAAGCTTCAACTCTCAACTTTTAACTCTTTTTTGAAATATCCTTTTCTTTGTCTCTTCAAATTACCAAAGTCCTCGCCAACAATTAAATCTAAGAGGTCTAAGATTTGGCTTGAAACTTTTTATGTAAAAAGTGGGGTTGTTTCGTTGAGAGTTTGATTTAGACATTTTAAGTAAGATTTGATTCAGCAACGTGGTTGACCATTTTCTTTTATTTTGCGATGGATATATGTAAGCGAGTGACTGTATATGCAAAATTGTAGTGTGTGTTAGCGTGTGTTGGTATGTTGGGGTTGGCTTACCTTGCGTGTGAGAGTGAGAGAATGAAAGTGTGGGCTTGGGAGATAGTGTTTGAGTTTGGTGGTGCGCGTGCATCACTAAGAGGTGGATTGTGGTCATAATGGTGGCTGCCAGCCACACCCATAAAATTTATTCATGAGGCCATACATTCTGCATCATTTCTACCTCTCAAAACTGCAAGTTTTGATTCTGAACTCACAAATTTTCATCATTGCCTTGCCTTCCCCCAACCTTTCTCTACTCCTCTTTACCGCCAAATTTTGTTTATTCAGTCCCCCTCTACCATTTGGTTCTAGTGTACTAGCTTTTTGTATATTTCTTTTTCTTTTTAAAAAGACTCTTTCTACTTATCTTTTAATAGAGGTATCAATTGAGTGAGTTTTGAAGTGTTTTTAAACTTGATCCGTTCATTTAACTAGTGAGTTGTGTTAGATGAGGTCGATGAATTTTTTCTTTTAATCCGACCCAATTTAACCTGCTTAAAACTTGACCCGTTTAAGAGTGAGTTAGTTTGGGTCAAACTCATGAGTCTGATATACATTAAATTTTATTTATTAAAATAAATAATTAAAAATTCGTTACACATAATATATTTTAATTAAAAACAAAATATGTCATAAATAAATTGAAAAGTCACACAACTAGTTGTATACAAATAAAATAAGTCTAAACAAACTAAATAAACTTAACAAATCTTACTAAGTTAACATAAATCAGAAATAAACTAAAGCAAACTAACATATCTTAAATGTCTTGATATAATCATGTATTTCATTCTCAATTTTCTTAAAATACTCTTTGTCGTTCAAACGATCCATTGAATTTTTATCGTAATAATCTTTAGATGCTTCATGAATTTATAATATTTATTTTCTTGGTTATGCTCTCAATGTGATCGCAATAGCCATACGTAAACTTAATTAACCCTACAAAAAAGATGAGTAAAAGTAACTTAAAATTGTCGTCATGGCTAGATGACTTTTTTAAAAAAAAAAATTGAGTGAGTTAAATTTGTGTGGGTCGATATTTTTGAAATTCTTTACCCAACTCGTATCTCGTGAGTTAGAATAATTTTTAACTTAACCCAATCTATATTTTGTAAATTGAGTTAAGTCAAAACTCACAGATTCATGGGTTGACTCAATCAGCAGATCACTCATTTACTATTTGTGGGAAGACTTATGCAATATTGATTATGCTGAATTATTGATATAATCTTGACCATACTCTTAAATTGGAAGTCAAGGAGACACCTATATGATGAAGAAGATGGTTTTAGATGTAGGCAGAGACCGGCTACCAAATCTTCCTCTAAAAGACCATGAAGCACTAATTACTCCCTTTTACTTCACAATTACTGTTCCTTCCATATCAAACTAGTTAAACATTATGATCCAAATCAACTTAATGTCGACCAAATTGAAAGAGAGATGTTATAGTTTAATTGGGGTTTAGTCAGAAACAAATTTGCAAACTGAACAGCATTTATAAGCTGTGTTTAGCAGAAAACATTTTTTAAAAAAAAGTTAGAATCAGATGTATCCGATGGTATTATAACATGTCACCAAAAATATTAAAAAAATTTCAACTTAACATAATGATAAACGTTATTTAATTGTTTTCTAACCCAAGCTTTTTAAAACTAATCACTTGGAGGATAAAGAGAATCCTTATTAATTTCGATGCTGATATGGTTAACAAGTGTGCATGCATGCTTTGATAAATACAAAAAACAAGTTGATAAAATAAATAAAATAATGATAATGCCACCTAGCTACATGAAATTGCATGAAGAATAAAAATGATGTGAGTGCTTTTCATTTCACGTACGGGCCTCCCTCATTCAAGGATATTCTCATTATTTACATGCCACGCCTGATTCCTTTTGGTTTTTTCTTCTTTTTCTTTTTTTCCCCCTTTATAGTTTTCTTCTCCTGCATAATAATAATTATTATTCTAACCCCAAATATGGATGACATTTTGGGCACGTCAATTTTTTTGTTAATTAACGCCTGCTGTCCTAGGAATAGACAATGTTGTCTCCATCATCTGAGGTGTTTTCACCTTTCCATTATGCAGTAGCCATTATCAGTATTAGAGTATGCTCATATCAAACAAAGTCCCAAGTGATTGGTACTTTTATTTCGAATTTCACTTTTTGGTTGCAATTTAACTAACTTATGCTGTGTTTTTAACCTTTGCTGCTAGTAATGTAGCTCCCATTAGAATGGTCTATTGCCTCTACAGAGTTAATAATTGTTGTCTTGCAGAACAGCAATACAACATCTAGCTCTGGTTTATGATTATGTTTCTATTTTATTAGAACTATCATTCAAATAGTTATGTTGAATGCTGAATTTTGACTCATGAAACCACATTCCTTTGAATGACCAAGATCTTGAACACTTACTGGATCTTAATTTGCTTTGTGATTTTGAAAAGTTTATGATATGGTTTCAACACAATTATGTCTGACATTTCCCTGCATCTTCAACCAATTATTCTAGTCAAAATAGGGGCCCCTTATCCTTCAAACTTCAAATTTAATTAAATTTCCCCTAGATTAATTCTTAATAACAATAAAGAAAACTAATTTTACATACCAGAAGGCCCAAAATGTAGAAAATAATCTTCGAAATATTAAACAATGTTTTTTTTTTTTCTCCTTAAACCACTAAAGCCAGTTAATTAATAATAATACTAGACTGCTATGTCATGAACAAGTAAGTTGGAGAACTATTTGATGTGATGCTTTACAATCTTTAAATTATTTAATCGAATCCAAAATATATTAGGGAGAAAGAAAAGACAGAAAAAGCACTGTTCTTATGTATTATTGGAAGCTAGCTAGAGGTAGAACTAGAAATGTGGAACAGTGATGAAGGTGAGTGGAGAATAGAATAGGAAGTGACAAAGGAGAAAGGAATTGACGAGCGTGGGCATAAATCCCGTTTCCTGTAGCTTTCCCGGATGGAAGAGAAGATTGCACTTAAAATACTTAACAAATTGTTGCATATCATCATCCTATTCACTTCATTATGCCTACAATCATGATTCTTGGTTCCATCACCCGCATGCTCTCTTCTAAACACCCTCACCTCACTACTTGCTCACACTCACTCTCACTCACACACACCTATAAATCCCATTAACCCCCCAATCCTTTCTCTCACCTCTACCTCAACATTCCAATCAAATCTTTTCTTCTTGAACTAGCTCTAACCCTTTATCTCCCAATAAAACTACTCTGTTTTCCTCTGTTACACCCCCATCTCCTTACCTAACACACACACACACACACTCAGAAACATAACATTCCAATGGCTGTGTCTGGTTTTGAAGGGTTCGAGAAACGCTTGGAGCTCCATTTCTTCGGGGATAATCCAGTGGTCTACCAACTGGGTCTTAGGAAGCTTGATTTTGAATCATTACAACAAGTCCTAGAAGCTGTGCAATGCACAGTGGTTTCAGCCGTTGGCAACTCTTACTTTGATGCCTATGTGTTATCAGAATCCAGCCTGTTTGTGTACCCAACCAAGATCATCATCAAGACTTGTGGGACAACCCAACTTCTCAAATCCATTCGTCCCTTGATCCACTATGCTCACCACTTAGGCCTCACCCTATGCTCTTGCCGCTACACCAGAGGCAGCTTCATCTTCCCAAAATCACAGCCTTTGCCTCACACTAGCTTCAATGATGAAGTGACCTACTTGGAAGACACCATCCCTTCCAATCTCTGCTACAGAAAAGCTTCCATCATGCCCTCTAAATCTTCTTCTCACTCTTGGCACGTTTTCACTGCCAATCATCATTCTCACCCTCACATACCTTATGAGTATGACAATGAGCTATTCACCATGGAGATCTGCATGACGGAGCTTGATCCCATCCTCGCTCGCAAGTTCTTCCGGCGACCCGGCGATGGAAAAACCAGCGACTCTGCCGGGAAGGAGATGACAGAGCTTACAGGGATCAATGAAATCAACACACAGGCACTTATTTGTGACTTTGCATTTGACCCTTGTGGCTACTCAATGAATGGCATAGATGGGGATTGGTATTCCACCATTCATGTCACTCCAGAGGATGGTTTCAGCTATGCAAGCTTTGAATGTGTTGGTTCCATCAACGATGACATAGTCCACATGTTAACGAAGGTGGTTCAGATTTTCAGGCCAGGGACTATGTCTATATCAACCACATGCAATGACTACAGCAATGAGATGTGGACACAGATGGCAAGTGCAGTGGAGCCTCTAGGAATGAAATGCAGGAGTTGTGCAATGGACCAGTTCCCAGAAGCAGGTACTGTTGTCTTTCAAACGTTTACAGCTCGCCGGAAAAATACTTAAAGCTGGAGAATATAAAAAAGAAGGAGGTGGAGGTGGCGGGCGCCGCGGCGGTGGAGGGCAAAGATAATAGGTAGGAAGTTAGAGTTAGTTGAAAATTTTAGGGTGGGGTGATGGGTGGTGACATGGCTAAATGTGATTGGTTTATGATGGATGATGAATGTTTAGAAAGATAGAAGAAGTGGGTGGTCAGTGATCTAAGTTCAAGAGGTTAGAGATGAGATGAGGAGGGATTGATCTCAAAAAGGGGAAGGTATGGCAGAGTGGGGGAGGTTGGGATACTGGGATGATCATGATAATGCACCCCACTTAGGCTTGTCACGCCTAAGATTTTTGAGGATGTGTAGTGGGTGTAAAAGTGCTCTTGTTTGAGGCTATATTCAATATTTAACTTTCTTTTCTTTTTTTTCTGCTTCTCTTTTGTTTTTTCACTCTCTTTTCTCTCTTCTATCTACCTCTCTTGTCTTTTGTGCTGTTTGTAGATTATTAAAGAACAAAATCACACTTTTGGTACATTTTTTTCACTTGGTGTATATTTATCATTACTCTTTGCTCTGCTATACTATGTTCTTAGAGCTCAGCAATCAAAAAGGGTATAGGTGCATGAAGCATTACCAGAATTATATGGAATAAAGTTTTGGGTTGTCATATCACATTTTCTTTTGCATGGCTTTTGTTGGTATAAGAACAGAAGATCGATCAGTAAGGTATAATAAAATATCAAACAAACAAAAAATTAAAGATGGGCAATTGGATATCTGTATTTTTAGAAAATATTTCTTTTTTAAATAACTCTTTCATCTTTTTTCTCATAGCACTACTTCATTTGTGAAACCGTTTCGATCTTACATTTTAGTTTTATGAGGAATTTGAAGAAGTTAGAACAGCTGCACATGCATTATGTAGATATAGTCTAACTAGTAACAAAGGCTGGTATAGTGGTGGTGGCATTTCCTGAGTGTAATGAAACTTAACGTGCACGTGGCCATAATTGAATTTGGGTGACACGCCATATAGAAGGCAAATAGATGATAAAAGTATGAGACAGGCTGAGAAACCATAATAAGTTCCAATTTCTTGGTTCCCCTTTTATTAACTAGAAGATCTTCCAGAAAAGTTTCATAATTAGTATACCTGTTTGGCATAATACAAGTTACTCAACTAACGGCTGAAAGGCTTAAATACAAATACGGTAAGTTATAAGGGTGCAATTCGTGTCGTTATGTTGATTTTGAGTGAAGTCAAAGAGTATTTAGGATATATAATTTAAACCTTATATTCTATAATCTGCAATTATTATTTTAATTATTTAACTAACAAAAAAACTTTGAAATTAAATCATCAAACGACTTTCGCATTAGCAACAACTATTGTTTAATACTAAAAAAAATAAGTTAAAGACGAGTCAAATTGGCCTAATCTACTGATAATGCACTCAGTCAGTGCCTTTGATGTATGATACTCTATTTATTTTGGAATCTTCAGTTGAGTGTTTATCCCTATATAAATAAGGACATAAGTTAATTAATTTGTATAACCTTAATGGTAGATTATATATATGTTTCTGGAGTTGTTGTTTGTAATGTATTATAAAGTTTTTTTGTGTTAAGTTACTTCACAATAATAATCTGCATGTAATACAACTTTTAGAATATTAGTTTCAAGTTGAATGAACATTTTCTTTATACTTCTGGACTACTTGTTTGTTATGTATTATAATTTTTTTTTGGGTTAAGTTACCATATTAATATTTTGTGATCAAGACTTAAAAATTCTTGACTTATGACATGAAATAAATCAAGTTGCACTCTCTTTAATTTTTTTTTTGCTTCTACACTTAGTTTAGTCATTATATTTATATAAATTAGTTAGTTAAATTAGATATCATGCACTCTTATATGTTGCTCTGATACATTATACTAGAAAGACATTATATATATATATATGGTTGATTTAGTTCGATTTTAGAATTTGAAATTTTCAATCCGAGAACTAAACTAATTAAGTCACATTTTATTCAAATTTTATTCAAACTAATTAACATACTCGAATCAAATCAAACTGGTCTAATTAATTTGATTCAAATTGATCGAGTTAATTAGATTATCCGAATCAATTTACACTCTTACTTTTTACATTTAACTATCACTTTTTTCCTTACATTTCCTTTCCTTTTCACTTTTTTTAGCTTCCACTCTCATTTTTACATTTCCATCCTTCTACATCTCTTTACCTTTTTTATATATAGCTCTCTTAATTCTTTTTTGATACGTTGTATTGGTCCAAGTTCGCATTTTTTTTTTTTTTTTGATAAAGTCGAAATCAATGGCCTTTTTTGGTTAACTCCAGATCAACGTCTTTTTTTTTTTAATGTGTTGGTCCAAGTTCTTGTCATAGGAACCAACCAAATCAACCCAAAATCACCCTATAAATTCATCACACACCATATGCATGTTATTGGGAGATATTATTGTATACACAGAATAGATAGTTGTCAGCATTAAATTAATTAATAAGTGATATATTATTACTTTAAAACAATTTATTTATATGGTACAAATATTTATGTAAATATTTAATATAGATTAGTTTAATACACATAACTTATGTGCTTTTTTTTGACTGCACATAACTTATGTGCTTCATGTATATAAGTGAATTTCTCTGTTATTGGATCTAATCTCCTTAAATTTTTATAAGTTTGTTTCAATCTTAGCCGTTCAATTTGACTAAAGCACGTCCAGGGTTTATGTTCTGCCACATCTATAATTCATATTATTAGCCCTAAACCTAACCACACAACAAGAGGAAAAATAACAGAAATAGGGAGAAGTATTTGGAGGTGGTTTTATTAAGCAATTGTTTTGCTAGCTTTTTTTTTTTTAAAGTTTTGCTAGGTATTTGATAGAGTATATTATGGGTAAAATTTTTTTACTTAACTACAACATGGGATGCTAAAACATTGGCGTTTAGGCAGAAGACAATAACTATGAATTCATAAAGGTTTTTTTTTTTTTTGTGGTATTAGAATTCACAAAGTTTTAATTTAAGCAAATTCAAACTCCCATTTTTTTCTTCTTTTTTTTTATCAACTTGTGTTGGTCCAAGTGGTTATGGGCTTGAGCATCTTAAACATGTGGTCAAGAGTTCGATTACTGACTCATGTGTATGGAGAAAAATGCAATTGGAAGCGGTTGCCCTCTTCGGAGCCAATAATACTGCGGCAGATTAGTCTTTCGCCTTCCGGGTGGAGGGATACTGCGAAGAAAAACCAAAAAAAACCCATCTTTTTTTCTTGGGTAATAAAAACCCCCCATCTTTCATTCAAATGTTTAAGCAAATTCTTAAAGTTTTTTTTTTTTGGGTAATCATCTTTTCTTTGTTGTTGCAAGTGATGGTGTATTTGAGTTCCTATCAAGCCAAACTGTTGTTGATATGGTATGACATGCAACAACCTGTTTTATTCCTTCATTCTTTCTCTTGCCCTTTTAATGTCTAAAGTTTACTAAGCATTTAGATAATGCCTTCACATTTGAACAAATTGATTGACTGATTGAATTTGACTTACTGTAATGATTGAAAACCTATCATCTACTTCTTTTAATAGAAATCATATGTTATCTGTTGACGGTATACAATACAAGTTGCAATGAAAGACTTTGACTTGGAAATCTGGATGCAATTTATGTTATTTTGAGTGCAGTTATGTTTATGGCCTATGGTACATTGGTACTGCAAAATATCTGTAAATGCCTTTCTATAGAAGAGCTACACCTACGCCAGGAGAAATACCATCATAACATTAGACTATAACGGTTATAGCCCCATGAGGCATTTGGCACCCATAGGTTTCTTGTTTAGCATAATTATGGATTATGGTTCATTTTCCACATATTTATGCAAATAAATTGAAATAGAGAGCATAAGAAGAATTATTGTCCCTAAGTGCTTATCATATGGGAGTGGTGTATTACTTAAGCTTCTCCACTTCGCATCTGTTAATTAGATCTATCAACTTATCATATGTATTAACTGCCATAATTCTGTGAGCCTTATCTCTAAATGTTTCACGAGAAAAAAATGTTAATTGCTAATAGTTCTTTTACGTCTCTAGTGTTTATACAATCCTTGTAATTCTAAGTTAGTTGTTCAGTAGGGAAACTTAAAATTTTGCACTGCTTGCCGCTGATCATCCCTAATCTGTTGCATTACTGTATACAAAGATTTCCATGTTTATTTCCCTGCTGCTATATGCAGGTAAAATCTTAACTTTGTTTTGACTCCATTTCTTATCTTGATAAATTTCTGTAATTTATTTTATGGTGTAGGCAGCAAGCTATACAGATCCTCGCGATGCATGTGCTGCCATTGCTGGAGAGTCATATAAACTATGGCTGAAACATGAGAACCGAACAGATGATATAACAATTATCATTGTTCAGATCAAAGGCCTCTCTAATGTATATATTCTTGGATATATTCCTTTGGTGTCATTTGCTTTTTATGTTTTCTTCATTCAAGCTTGTTTAAAGATTTTAAAGATTCTTGATGTTAAGTGTTGAATACCGAAAAAAAAAAGATTTCAAAGATTCTTAGGTATATTCCTTTGGTCTTATCCCGGTAGGTGGGGCCAATTACATGACTAATCGACACCATTAGACTTTATGAAAAACCAAGTTTTCTGTAACACCATTTAGATCTTTGATCTTATTATAAATGTAGTATGCAAAATCAAAATTTCACTACTAGTGGTTCAATAATTTGATTTTATCCTATCATTGATTGGCTTGTTTATCTAATCTTTAGTCTGGTAATGTGGTCAAGTACATCTGGAATCAAATCAGGTGAGATCAATGTCGGTACTGTAATGAGGTCCAATACATGAACTTCTGATATATCTGCTACCACTAGATCTGATGTTTATCGTTCTATGTGGAGCAGTTACTCTGATTTACAGTCCTGTCAACATGTGGCTTCAATGAGAAGCCCGGCCATATTGGTCACCTCTCCAGCATGTCAAAGACCAATTAAATTGGTACGATATAACTCATGAGCATTGTTTCATATTAATCATTTGATCATGATCTGTGTAATTACTTTCTCTTTTTCCCCTTTCTGTGTCACACTTTACAGTGATTGAAGAGAGAGGTTTTATGGAAGTTCACTAAGTCTCCTTGTAGTTTCTCCCAAGTGGTACATTTCCATATTCTAACTTTCTGAGTCTTTTGCATTACTGTTGTACATTTACTGGTCACCATGTAAGTCACTGAGCCAAAACGCTAACTCAATTTTGTTAGGCTGCTCAAGGTTGCTGGTTTGAGGTGCATTATATCTTGGTAGCAGAAGGACCTCGCTCAGAATGTAGAAAATGCAGTTGGTCACAACTCACAAATATTTTTTAGTGTCATTTATTCTAATATTTTTGACCTCTTCAATTTGAAAGGTAACAAAATTAATGACATAAATTCTCTTCCCTTCTCTTATTAAACTTATTAAATATTCCAATAATAAAATGTCACATTTTATTTCATTCTATAGTTTTTATGATTCTATTATCTGTCACTCTCCTTCGTCCTATACGAAAAACCATGAATCCATGAAAAACTACACTTCTCAGTTGTCAGTGCAAAGAGCAAAAAGAGGGGAAGAAGGCTCCAAAATTGACTAGCATGAATGCCAATGGCAATGGGGGACAAGGCACAGTTTGGGAATCGAAATGGAGGGGACCCTGCAGAATCCTCCAACTGTTGTCAAGTGACTAGCAATTAATTGAAATAGTAAACACTGAAGTCTAAGACGTGCGTAGCGCTGCCCTAAAAAATTATTTCAGTATAATCGAAAATCTCTCAGGGTACAGCAGGCTCTTCTTGACGATGTCAGGGTTTCAAGAACTACAAGAGAATACTTATTTTGTAACCCAGCAGAGAGAAGATGAGCATAAGAGAAAAGAAAAGATAAACAAGAAGAACATAATAAAAACTGAATTAATAGATGGTTTTTATAGAAAAACAAAATATGTAATGTTAGCAGAAAATGTACGTTAGAGGATTAAGTCAAAAATAGTTTTTGCACGTTGGAAAAAGATTTGCACGTTGGAAGTGCAGACTGAGTCAAAATTGGACAAAGTCATTTTTAAACTTATTCAAAATACTCATTTTCAGGTAAACTCAAAAATTTAATTAATATTTTCATAAAAAGTTTTGGGCCTCATGTTATCACGCGCAGGAGGGGCAAATCGAGGATTTGCATTAGCCACAAGCCTTCGGCCCATTTTTGTACGCGCGAGACCACCACCTAATTCATTTCTTATCCAGCCTAAATCACAAGTTAATATATAAACTCTTCCAAAGTCTTACTTCCAACTAATGTGAGACTTTATTCTTTTGAAAAATATACTCTTTTCATAACAATCCCCCATATATTTCAAGAGAATATAAAATAAAAAAATAAAATAAAATAAATAATTAAAAAAATAGATTCTGGGTTACATCATGAGTACAAATGTTTCGAATTTGGTGTCTTCTGGATTATGAACCAGACTTAGATAAATAGGATTTTAACTTACAATGTAATTGATGAAGTTTAAACTTCTATGAACCAAAACATTTTTTGTGTAAATTAGAATTTCACTTGATCACATTTACACCATCATTTATCTCTTGTTGTTAACGTTGTTTTGCGCTTTTCGGCCATACGCGTGCCTGGTTGTTCATATACGCGTGTCTGGTTGTTCATGAGTGCTCTAGAGACTATGTCATCATCTCACAAGAGCGGCCCCACTCCCCAGTCATATAGGTGATTTCATCAAGTGTATACTGTACTTTGTACACCACCCATAAGGAATATGAAATTCATTAAAAGTATTTAGCTTATCCTCACATTAAATGCAGTCTAGTACTTCTCATGCCTCTCACACCATAGGAAGGGACAAGCAAAGTGTTAGCAGAACTAACAAGTGACTTGTTATTACTCATATGAACCTTTTTCATGGGATCTCCACTCATAAAAGTTGGGTTACCATCACTGTTAATTTCAAATTAGCTTAAATGTCATTCCCCTCGATGTAGTATTTATTACGTTCCTTCCCAAAGGCTTAGTCAGAGGATTTGCCAAGTTCATTTCTGACTTCACGTAATCAATAGATATAATTCCATCTTTCAGCAGCTGCTTTATCTCCTCATGTCTCAACCTACTGTGTCTATTTTTACTATTAAAAGTTTTATTATTTACAATAGATATTGCTGCCTTGTTGTTACAATGCACAGACATATAAGGGGTTTGTTTTATTCCCAATGGAATATTTTCTAAGAAATTTCTTAACCACTCGGCCTCATTACCAACCTTCTCCAAAGTAATAAATTCTGACTCCATGGTGAATTTTGAAATTATTGTTTGTTTGGCTAATCTCCAAGTCACCGCACCACCACCAAAGGTGAACACATAGCCACTGGTGGATTTAATCTTATCTGAATCTGAAATCTAGTTAGCATCACTGTATCCCTCTAATACAGTGGGAAATCCACCATAAGGAATATTATAGTCCATGGTACCTCTCAAATATTTCATTAGTCTAGCCAAACTTACCTAGTGATCATTATTGGGATTATGTGTATATCTACTCAATCTACGTACAACATATGCTATGTCAGGTTGAGTGAAATTCATCAAATGTAACAGACTCCCAATGATCTATGCATACTGAGATTGAGCAACAGGATCACCTCTGTTTTTCTTTAACTGAGTGTTAGCATCATAAGGGGTACTTATGGGTTTGACATCAAAATGTCTAAACTTTTTTAGAAGTTTATCAACATAATGTTCTTATGATAGTATTATATTATCACACTTCCTTATGACTTTAACACTCAGAATTACACTAACTTTACTCATGTCTTTCATGTTAAATTTAGATGCAAAAAAACATTTTGTTTGATGCACTATGTCATGGCTAGTACCAAAAATGAGCATGACATCCACATATAGACAAATAATCACACACTCTCCATTTATTAATTTTGTATACACACATTTATCAACTTCAACAGAAGAAAAATCATGACTAATTAAAGTTTAATCAAATCTTTTATGCCACTGTTTAGGTGCTTATTTTAGACCATATAAAGATTTGAGAAATTTACATATTTTATTTTCTTATCCAGGAACTACACACCCCTCAAGTTGTGCCATATAAATTTCTTCTTCTAAATCACCATTTAAAAAGGTTTTTTTAACATCCATTTGGTGAATAACCAAGTTATATGCAGAGGCTAAAGTAATCAAAACTCGAATAGAAGAAATTCTAGTTACAGGAGCAAAGGTATAAAAAAAGTCAACATTTTATTTTTGAGTAAAACCTTTTACTACTAATTTAGCCTTATATTTTTCAATTAATCCGCCAGGGTTATATTTCCTTTTAAAAATCCATTTACAACTAATTGGTTTTGTTCCAGGAGGTAAATCTACTAAAACCCAAGTATTGCATTTTGTAATTGAATCAATTTTAGATTTAATGATTTTTTTTTTCAAAAAGGTGCAACAGGTGAGGAAAAAGCTTCAGAAACAGTTAAAGGGTCATCATCAACAAGATATGTGTAAAAATCATTTCAAAAAGATGTTTCATTTCGTTGTCTTTTACTTCTTCTTAAATCTTCATGTAAATTATCAAAAAAAAATTTGTGCTGGAAGTTCAGAAATAATTTCTAATTTTAAGAGAAAAACATGTTTAAAAAAATTCAGTATTTTTTGTCTCAATTATAGACTTGCAATCAAGTACATCACTTTTTAAAACTAAAAATCTATATGCAGCACTATGATCAACATATCCAATAAACATACAATATGAAGTCTTAGAGCTTATTTTCCTATTTTTAGGTTCAGGTAGCATTACTTTAGATAAACACCCCCACACTTTTAAATATTTTAAGTTAGACTTATAACCCTTCCATAACTCATGGTGTTTTATCTGTTTTCTTATAGGGAATCTTATTTTATAAATGACATGCAGTTAATAAGGCTTCACCCCAAAGGTTATTAGGTACATTAGAACTAATTAAAAGAGCATTAATCATTTCTTTTAAAGTCCTATTTTTTCCTTTCACCTACTCCATTGGATTGAGGTGAGTAAGGAGGTGTACACTTTTTTCAAGAAGCAAAATAAAGTGTATTCACCACCTCTATCTATCGCTCAAGTAATATAGGACTTTAGTCTGTCAAATGTTTATCGATCTCACGAGGAATAAATGGTAATTACTAGATTCGCAAAACCCTTTGTTATCCAGATAATCGCAAGTATATGAAGAAATTCAAATTAAAATCAAAATAAACAATTAAAGAAAAGCAATGAAAAATTAAACAAGAAAAGATAATCAATGAAAAAGAGACTAGGGCGCAAGGTTCACTTGAATCCAATTATTTAGATTTTCTTTCAATTGTGATGTAGTCATGTAGTTAATTCTTTTGCCAATATTCTCTTATTTGCTATTGAATCCCAATGGTCATGGGTGAAATAATATTCTATTCCTAATTTAATTTACCTATTTGGTCATTTAGTTGAATTAATCAAGAATGCATTAAGTTTCAATTCAAGAGATGAACTAACATACCGTCAATTCCATTAGTAGGATAAATCGATGCTTGGTCATTCACCAATCTAATCCTAGGCTTACCATATAGATCCACTCATTGAATGTGGATGGTCACCAGTCAAACAATGAATTAACACATGTCAAAAGTGATCAAATTCTGATAAGAATACAAGCAATATGATAACTCCAAAAAGAAATTACCATAATCAAATTAGAAATCAATTCCAAATAATAAGAAAAACAAGATCCCCCATAGCCTAGCTATGGGTTTAGCTACTCATGTTCAATAAAAACAAACTCATATCAGAATACAAACTTATGGAAAGAAAACCCAAAGAAAAAAGGAAACTAAAAAGAAAGATAAATCAAAACCCCTTTAATGGAGATTATGATGTTTAAGCCTTCAAGAATCCTCCTTTGAAATTGCCCTCCAAGGTTTGCTACAGCAAAACAACTCTCTCAGGATTAGGAATTTTCTGTGTAATGTGCTCAATGTACTCCGTATGTTGAATTTGACGTAACTTTTCCTATTAAATGAAAATTATGTGTTCTGTTATGCCCTCAACGCCTAGGCACCCAATCCTGAGCGCTCAAGCGCTCAGCCACTAACTAGAATGTGCGTTGCTGCTTCTCTTGCGCACTCAGGCACTCCTCTCGTTCTTTAGAAGTGCTTTTTAAACACTTTATCACCGTTTCGCATACGCTCGAGTGCTCGGCGTCACGCCCTAACACCAGATTATCGAGTTTGTTACAAATTTTTATTTAAGATTATCAATTAGCAATTTAACTTAAAAAAAATGTAAATCATCAAGCAAGCCAACTGTCACTAAAGGAAATTTCTTTTTTTTCTTGCACCTTTGCACATTCAATTTTCTACCTATACAATTACCTGAAAAAAACACACAAAATATTTAATAAAAACATAATTAAACAATACAAAAAATATAATAAAACTAACAAACAAAATTCATTAAAAATAAACAAAAGAAATATGAAAAACTAAGGAATTGAACCGTAAAAATAAGACATGTTGACGGTTCATCAACTCCCCCACACTTGAGCTTTGCTTGTCCTCAAGCAAAGAATAAGAGTCAACAATAAGATCAAACTCAACATCAAGAAGCATGAATCAAAGGGAAATTTCACAATTTTAAAAGAAATTCGAGTTCAGTAATCAAATCCAATCAATCAAATCCAATCAAGTAGGATCATTTATCACTTAAACAATTAGAGGCTTGAGTCTAGCTTGCAACCATTCTCATCATCAAACATCTGAGATCACTCAACTTACCATCGCTCAAGTGTTTAAAAGACAAAGAGATCACTCAAATTTCTCTTGAAAAATGCAATACCATAAGCTTACTTATCAATCCCATCTCCACTTAGGTTCACATACAACACAAGAATCAAAAGGACTTTCCTTTAGTTGTAACAGGGCCAAAGGTATAATGGAAGGTAGGAAAAAAAGATAAAATAGGGTAAAGAATACTCATGAATAAATCAATACAAAGCAGAATCAGGCTGAAAAGATGACAAACAGAGCATGATGTATAAGAATATAACAACTTCTTACTTTCAACCCAATATTTTCATTATTCTTCACCAACAATTCTTTTCTTTTCTTTCTTTTTCTTTTTTTTCAATTTTTTTCTTTTTTTTTCTTTTTTTTAACCCTTAAAGACAAAGCAACATTTCAAGACTTTTCAATCAACACATCAATTGCCCTAAAAATTTTGACCTGATTATTCAATTGGGTATTCAAAGAAATCAATTTCAAGTTCAAATGAGGCAACTAAGGGGTTATTTAATCAATACAACTCTGAAAGTCAAGAAAGAATTAAGCCTAATTGCCTTAATCATATTCAAGTATGCATGTGAATCATTAAAGCCTCAGCAAGATATCAAAGCAAGTTCTAGCGCACATCAATCAAGAGAAAACTCACTCTAGAAGAAAAATAGGATTTCATTTATAAAAAATCCAATCATTAAAGCTCAAAACTCACTTTCTGGCTAAGTTGATAAAGAGAACAAAAGTAAGCAGACATGACTAATTTCCAACTAAGATGCTAAATTTCACTTTTCTTCATTGAAAAAGAATGCTTCACACATTATCAGCTCATGATCAATGGAATTCCCTTCAAAACATATCTCCATCAGCTCAGAATAAATCAAGACATCAAAACACAATTCCAAAAAAGACAATTTGGCGCAAATTTAAAACAATGGGCAGCCCAGAATTTAAAAGACAATGGGCTTAATTACCAACATTACTCAAGTGTTTCAACAAAAATTTTTTTACAAAAATGGTAAAAGTACCCCCCCACACTTAAGATAAACATTGTCTTCAATGTGGAAGGAAAAGAAATAAAAGGAGTAAAGAAAAGAACAACACAACCTGATAAAAAATGACATAATGCCAGGCAAAAGAGAAGCACAAGAGTCGGCTTTTTTTTTTTTCTTTCTTTTTTTCTTTCTCTTTTTTTTCTTTTTTTTTTCCTTTTTTTTTTCTTTACACAATTTGAAAAATAAAATCCCAAAACACATGAGTAGAATCTAAAAGAAAAACAAAAATAACAAAACAACTAAAATAAAATAAAAAATTTAAATGAAGAAACACGATCAAAAAGTTACCTCTTTTCTCTTGAAGCGCTTATTTAACGTTATTAGCTCGACGTTGCCTCTCTCCGATGAATCAAGGTGACTTAAAGCAAGAGAAATAGGAGGACGTATTCTTCTTTTCAAAATAGTTCTTCCTCCCTTCTACAATGGCCTTGGACCGATTCCTTGAGAGAAAATTTTGCCCAATAGAACCTTGTCTCTCATTTAATTCCTTGCTGGAACGAGTTGGACCTGTCCCAATTGTGCCTTGACTCCACTAAACCATAGTGGTTGCATTCGATCAACGGATGAAGGACCAATTTGTAAAGAAGCATAGATCTTAGGAGGACCTTTATCCGTCTTTTTCATTTTATTTGTTTTTGACTTTCTAAGAGATCAACATCAACAACGAGCTTTTTCTTTTCTTTTCTTTTCTTTTTTTTTGTATGATTTTTTTTGCTGGCCTCCTCTTCCATCAATTGGGATTTCCAAGATCTTTAATAGCTAAGTTTTCCTCATAGTGTTGTACTCATGGTCTTTAACTTGAACAAAATTGATAGAAGCATGGAGATTTGACATTAGGGGAAGATTTAGCCTCCCTAAAGACATTAATAATCACATGATCTCCATCCACTCTCAAGATGAGCTCACCCAAAGGTACATCAATCACAATAATATCAAGAATGGCCAAAAATGGTCTTCCAAGAATGAGAGGAATATCAAGATCCTCTTCGATATCCAAAGACTCACAAAATCAACTGGGAAAATATATCCGTCCACCTTCACCAAAACATCCTCCACTACACCACGTGGGTAAGCGAAGGATCTATCAGCCAACTGTAGTGAAATGTTGGTGGGTTTTGGTTCCTGCATTCCTAATTTCTTAAATACAGAGAAAGGCATCAAATTAATACTAGCTCCCAAATCACATAATGCCTTATCAAAATAAGAGTTACCAATAATATAAGGAATAGTAAAACTCCCTAGATCTTTCAATTTTAGGGGTAACTTCTTTAAAAGAATGGCACGTAATAGAACACTCCTCAAGGTCAAATAAGACATTAAGCAAAGGAAAATATGCAAGGTCTCAAATTTCTCAAGCTTGCGTTTCTTTGTAAGAATTTCCTTCAGAAACTTCACATACTTGGGCATTTGAGAGATGACTTAAACAAACGGAATATTAATTTGTAATTTCTTGAATATCTCCAAGAATTTGACAAATTGCTGATCTGACTTATTGTTCTTGAGCCTCTGAGGGAATGAGATCTTGGCATATGGGGATGGTTCATAAACTGCACTCTGCTCACGATCTTTCTTCACTCTCTGCCACTTTGGTGCTTTCTTCTCAACCTTTATTTCTTGATTGACTTCTTCAGTAAGGACATCTTCAGTTACCTTCTCTTTATCACACACTGACTGAACAAGAGAATCTCTAAGCTCTAGCATTTCCTTCTTTTAAGAGGACTTCTCAAGTTCTTTACCACTTCTAAGGAAAATGGCATGGGCTCACTTTCCTGGATTAGTCTCGACAAGTGCTAGGCAATGTCCCCGGTGCCCTTTTTTGTCATCGATGTAGTCACCTTCCCCCCACCGATCCTTAATGAGTCTCCATGTTCTTCATTCTGACATCATAATTCTGCATGTACTTCATAACCAGATTTTCAAAACTTTGCTTCTCTGCAGGTGCTTGGAAACCTAGAGGTGGTGGTGTAACTCTCTCGAGTGATATTCTGCCGATAGCCCAAAAGTTGATTTCCCCATTTGAAATTCAAGAGACAATTTGGTCCTTCCAACCAAAATCACACAGAATTATACGTATTCGAATATGGATTGTCTTTCTCTCAAACCTGTTGGAATTACCAATAAAATTTAATAACACCTAAAACAGTGCTCTATAAGGGGCAAAAGGACTACCAACTTAATAATTTACACTTGAATGACCCTGTCCTCCACATGCCTTACAGATGATAGGTGGGGCTGCACTAGTTGTCACTAACAAAGTTTCCACCTTCTTGGTCAAAACTTCCAACTGACTCAGAATTGCAGTAGAGGAATCAACAACATGTACACCTACTTGTTTCTTAGGAACCAAAATTCAACAAAATCGCTAATATTCTCGCCACTTAATAATGCGTCTTTATACGCCATTTCTTCAATCAAAACTTAGCTCTCAGTAGGTGTTTTCCTCTATATAGTACCTCCCGCAACAACATCAATAAGTAAACGATTTACAGGCGACAAATCATTATAAAAAGTTTGCACCTGCTGCCATACGGGAAACCCATGATGTGGACATCTCATCAACAACTCCTGAAAGTGCTCCCAAGCTTCATAAAGAGTGTCCACCTCAAACTGCACAAAAGAAGATATGTTATTTCTTAACTTAGCAGATTTAGAATGAGGAAAATACTTAGCTAGAAATTGTTGTGTTAATTGATCCCATGTAGTAATGGAACCCCTAGGAAGTGACGTTAACCACTGACTTGCTATATCCCTAAGAGAGAAAGGAAAGAAAGTGACATCGCAATCCATCGAATTGTATCATCATTCTTCACTCCATTGTACTTAATAGTATCGCACAAATGTAAGAATCGGCCAAATCTTGATTAGGATCATCTCGGGAGGTAATCCACTAAACTAAACCGAATTTCATAGACTTTTGTTAGAGCATCATGGAGATCAATGTTTTCTTAGGTTTAATTTCAAAATTATTAACTCATCACAAAATTGGTCTTATTATACTTCCTCCATACCCTTCAAGAACACGCATGATGTTCCGAGAAAGGTTGAGTACTCAAATATGGTTCGTTCTTAGGATTCTCGGGATAACTCTTTCTTCACAAAAGAACCGGCCTCAACAATTTTCTAAGGAGTAGGTTGCCTCTCCATCTTGCTTATGTATTCTGCAAAAGGTGTACAGACCTTGCATATAAAAGTCTGTTTTTTAACTTCATAAAATTTAATGGCAACCTATCATTGTTGCACTTTCTCAATTTTTGGATCAAAAGCCAAATCATACAAGGATACTAAGATCGAGTGAGCATAAATAAAAATTTTCTTTTCAAAAGAAGAAAAAATTAAATAAAAATAAAATAAAAAATAAAAATAAAATGAAAAAAATGAAAAATGAAAAATAAAATAAAATAAAAATAAAAATAAAATAAGAAATAAAAATAAAAATAAAAATAAAATAATGAATAAAAGAAAATGATGTCTAAATTAACTAGAATTTTTCGCTTCTAATATTACCAATTTATTCTATTTTAAAGGTCTCTAAGCAATGGCGCCAAAAAACTTAGGTACGCATCAAAAATACACTAAGAGCAAGTCAAACTCTATCGCCAAGTAATATAAGACTTGAGTCCCAGGTTATCGATCCCACGAGGAATAAATAGTAATTACTAGATTATAAAACCCTTTGTTATCCATCCCGCACAATCAAAGTATATGAAGAAATTCAAATTAAAATCAAAATAAACAATTAAAGAAAAGCAATGAACAATTAAAAAAAGAAAAGATAATTAATGAGAAAGAGACTAGGGTGCAAGGTTCACTTGAATCCAATTATTTAGATTTTCTTTCAATTATGATGTAGTCATGTAGGTAATTCTTTTGTCAATATTTTCTTATTTGCTATTGAATCCCAATGGTCATGGATGAAATAATATTCTATTCCTAATTTAATTAACCTATTTGGTCATTTAGTTGAATTAATCAAGAATGTATTAAGTTTCAATTCAAGATATGAACTAACATACCGTCAATTCCATTGGTAGGATAAATCGATGTTTGGTCATTCACCAATCTAATCCTAGGCTTACTATATAGATTCACTCATTGAATGCGAGATGGTCACCTAAGTTAAATTATCAATGAATTAACACATGTCAAAAGTGATCATATTACTCGACAAAATACAAGCAATATTATAAACTAAAAAAAAAATTACCATAATCAAATTAGAAATCAAATCCAAATAATAAGAAAAACAAGATCCCCCATAGCCTTAGCTATAGGTTTAGCTACTCATGTTCAATAAAAATAAACTCATATCAGATTACAAACCCATGGAAAGAAAACCCAAAGGAAAAGGGAAACTAAAAAGAAAGAGAAATCAAAACCCCTTTAATGGAGATTATGATCTTCAAGCCTTCAAGAATCCTCCTTTGAAATCGCCCTCCAAGGTCTGCTACCGCAAAGCAACTCTCTCAGGATTAGGGATTTTCTGTGTAATGTGCTCAATGTACTTCGTGTGTTGAATTTGACGTAACTTTTCCTATTTAATGAAAATTACGTGTTCTGTTATGCCCTCAACCCCTAGGCGCCCAGGAAGGTCCGATGCGCTGCGGAGCCACCCGTGAGGAAGGTTGATGGATTCTCAAGCGCTCGTGAGGACTAACTGAGAATGAAGTTTGTCGAGAAGCACATGCTTTGCTTCTCTTGTGTGCTCAGGCACTCTCTCTCAGCGCTTAAGCGCTGAAACACTTCATCACCGTTGCTACATACGCTGAATGGCGCTCGGTTCGCCCCAATACCAGGTGAAGGTGGCTTTCACGGCGGTCACCGGTGAAATTTCTTCTTTTTCTTGCACCTTTGCACATTCAATTTTCTACCCATACAATTACCTGACAAAAATACACAAAATATTTAATAAAAACACAATTAAACAATACAAAAAATATAATAAAACTAACAAACAAAATTCATTAAAAATAAACAAAAGAAATATGAAAAACTAAGGAATTGAGATGGGTTTTGGTAAAAATAGGACATGTTGATGGTTCATCATACATTAGAACTAATTAAAAGGGCATTAATCATTTCTTTTAAAGTCCTATTTTTTTCTTTCACCTACTCCATTGGATTGAGGTGAGTAAGGGGGTGTAATTTCATAAATTATTCTTTTTTTTCACAAAAGTCATTAAATAAAGTGTATTCACCACTTCTATCTAATCTAACTCTTTTAATTCTATTATTTAATTAATTTTGTACTTCTGCTTTATATAAAAGAAATATGTCAAATGTCTCATCTTTATTTCTAAGTAAATATGCATTGGTGTACCTAGAAAAAAAACATTAATAAAAGTCACATAATATTTTTTACCACCTCTAATTATAGTTTGTTTTAAGTCTCCTAAATTAGAATGAATTAATTCAAGTAGTTTAGTATTTCTTTCTACGGATAAACAAGATATTTTAGTTATTTTTGATTCCGCATATATTTCATATTTATTTAAGCACAAATCACTAAAGCCAGAAATTTATCCAAGATATTCCATTTTTTTAATATAAGAAGCACTAACATGTCCTAATCTAACATGGTACATATCCATAGAGTCAATCAAATTCACAGAAGAATATGCATTTTCATTAATTATTTGAGTAACATTAAGTACAAACAGTCCTCGATTACAATAACATTTTCCTACAAGTACATTTTTTTTCATCACAATTTTATCAAACTCAAAAGACACCTTAACCCCAACCTTTTCTAGCAAGGCCACAAAAATTAAATTTGCCCTTATGCTAGGTACATGAAGTAGGGTCTTGCCAGATGTGAGCTTAAGAAGAACTTTTCCTTTTCCAATAATTTTAGCAGTTTAAGAATCACCAAGATACACACATTCTTCTCCATCCCCCACAGAATTGTAGGAGGTAAACATATTTCTATTTGTACAAATATGTCTGATAACCCCAGAGTCTACCACTCAATCATTCACATTAGCTATTAACAAGACTTGAGAAATGACCGCAACAATTACATCATCTCCTTCGACCAAGTTTGCCTTTGGCTTAGGACGATTGTCATTTCTCTTCTTATGTCTATATTGAGCCGCTCGATGACTTGACTTATCATAAACATAACAATTTTCTCCACTATTTTTGAAAGTGAGATTATTCACTTTTGGCACATAATGAGGTTTATTGTAATCAGACTTTTTGTTGGGTTTATTGTCGTACATTTTCTTATTGGCCTGTACCATGTTTGCCCTTAAAGCCAATGCTTTTACTTTTGCAGCTTTGATTTCCTTCCTGTTCCTATTCGTGTCCTCAATGATGATGTGGGTGATCAGATCGACAAGAGACAATTGCTTGTTTTTGTGTTTGAGTTGCTACTTGAAGTCCTTCCAAAATACTGGTAATTTTTCAATGAGCAATCCTGCAACAAACTTATCTGGTAGTGTGATCTTCTCAGCTTTCAACTCTTCCAACAGCTTGTGGTACTCGTTGATCTGAGTCTTGATGTCATTTTCATCAGTCATCTACCACTTGTAGTAGTTTTCAATGACAAACTTCTACCTCCCAGCATCCTTAGCAGTGTATTTGAGAAGCATAGACTCCCAGATTTTATTAGTTTCCTTGTATGAATAATAGACATCAAACAATTCGTTAGATAATGTACTAAGAATTGTATGTCTATAAACCTTGTTGGCATAAGTCTAGTTGTCCAATTTTTTTGGGCCAGCAAATGAGTCTGGTTTTGGATATGTGAGAGCA
Organism: Ormosia semicastrata; assembly: GCA_029884595.1. NCBI lineage: Eukaryota > Viridiplantae > Streptophyta > Magnoliopsida > Fabales > Fabaceae > Ormosia > Ormosia semicastrata. The sequence goes on along the minus strand of JAQQTO010000043.1, from coordinate 30,706,951 downwards.
TCAGTGACGTGCATGTCAAGAACAGAGTAGACATACTCCTACCACCGTTTGAAGTTTTGGCCTCCGAACATCTCGATTTTGGATACATTAGGGAAGGCTTGGCATAGATGACTGCGACAACAACTAGATGAAGGGTTTGCGTGTTAGAGCTGTCAAATCCGTTGTTGGCTGAAGGGGTGACGTGTTATTGTTCGACCATAATATTTGAGATTGTTGTCACCTGTGACTAGCAACTAATTGAAACAGTAAACACTGAAGCCTGAGGCATGCGTAACACTGCCCTTAAGGATTATTTTGGTATAATCAAAAATTCCCCATGGTACAACAGGCTCTTCCTGACGATGTCAAGGTTTCAAGAACTAAAAGAGAGTAATTATTTTGTAACCCAACAGAGAGAAGATAAGCAGAGGAGAAAGGAGAAGATGAATAAGAAGAACATAATAAAAACTGAATTAATGGATGGTTTTTATAGAAAAAAAGTATGTAACGTTAGTTGAATATGTACGTTAGAGGATTAAGTCAAAAACGATTTTGCACGTTGGAATCTACACAATAAAATTTGTACATTGAAAAACCAAATAAAAATAAATTTACACGTTGAAAGTACAGACCGAGTCAAAATTGGGCCAAGTCATTTTTAAACCTCTTCAAAATACTCATTTTTAGGTAAGCTCAAAAATTTAATTTATTTTTTGATAAAAAGTTTTGGGTCTCATGTTATCACTCGCAAGTGGAGCAAATCGAGAATTTGCACTAGTCATGAGCCTTCGACCCATTTTTGTGCGTTCGAGATCACCACCTAATTCGTTTCATACCAAGCCTAAATCACAAGTTGATATATAAACTCTTTCAAAGTCTTACTTCCAACCAATGTGAGACTTTATTCTTTTGAAAAACATACTTTTTTCACAACAATCCCTCACATATTTCAAAAGAATATGAAACGAAATAAATAAAATCAATAATTACAAAAAAATATTTTGGGTTACATCATGAGTGCAAATGTTTCGAATTTGGTGTCTTCTGAACTATGAACTAGACCTAGATAAATAGAACTTTTATGAACCAAAACATTTTCTGTGTAAATTAGAATCCCAATTGATCACATTTACACCCTCATTTATCTATTGTTGTTAACACTATTTTGCGCCTTTCAGTCATGCACGTGTCTGGTTGTTCATAAGTGCTCTAGAGACTATGTCATCATCTTATAGGAGCGGTCCCACTCCACACTCATATAGATGATTTCATCAAGTGTATATTGAAGGAATTTTGTTTCAAACTAATTAACGACATATCAAAATTCCTAAATTCATTTAACCACAAATTATGACATGTAGAAAATATAATATACAAGAGATCAGATTATAAAATCATTTGGAAAGGATAAATATGAGTGCGGCAATGCTTGATCTTTAAAAGAAAATCGCGAACAGTGCGTGTGTGTAGAGGAGAGAAACTATCCTCATTCTTTATATGTGCAAAAAACCATTGTGGCATCAATGGGGCAACCATAATACATATAGGATGAGAATAGGGGTCTTTCCTTGTGTTTATAATATGGGTTAACCTATCCATCATAGAAAACTCATACACAAGGCCCACAAACCCAAAAAAACATTATCCATATGAGTTTAGGTGCTTATAAGAGCCTAATAACAAAATTGATCACAAATGGGCTAAACAAATAGATGCTTAACAACATTTGACATTCAATTAATCTGGGTTTTAGAAAATTAGTGACTATGCTAGTCCACACATATTAAAAAAAAATCTATCAATCTCTCATTTGGACAGCATAGACACTTAACTTTAAACAAAATAACTCTTCATATTAACGTGGCCACAATAATGTCAACTATGAGCAAGCACTTCCAACCATCAGTTCAAAATAGAATTACAAGCATCTCAACAATGCAGAAAATCATACTTGATAGGAGTACTGATATCATACATGCAAGATACTTATAACTCGGTGACCTAATAAAATGTGGTATGTGGGTCAAAGGAAAAGCACAACAAAATTATATGCGAAAAGTGTGATCAATGTGCAATTCCCTCAAAATGGCCCCGACATCTACCAAGGATGCATATTGAGATTCAACAAAATATCTCAAAGAAAATATCTCAGTATAACAAAATGAGACCGAGTACTAAAGTCTCCAACAATATGTCATATCATCACAAAAGTGTGCACAACAACAACATATGACAATAACAATTTCAATGAGTCTCGAGACAATATAATAATTATAATTATAATGTACATTCTCCCACTAATCTAACATATCAAAACAAAACAACAATAACAACCTCATTAAAGTCCAAAAGTTTCAAAATACTCTAATGATAACATCATTATTAGTGGGACTATCAACTCACTGGTAAAGTACTCAATGTGAGTCTGAAACTCACCATATCTCTTCAGCGACACAAATATCAAAATAGAGAGAAATACAATATTGCAGAGTTATCCAAAATGTGGTCATAACAATAAAAATAATATTAAGTTAATCTATATAAAATTTATCAGCCACAGAGTCTCACAAAATTACTTCATTATCAACCACAAACTCTACATTCATAATTGAGGATATTACAAATGTCCATATGAGACTTTACAATAAGTCAACTTCTTTTTGTCATCACAAATACAAATCCACAAAATAATTTTCACAAATAAGGTAATCTATACTTCACAAAATCATAATGACCACTTAAAAGACTTGACAACATACGAGTGAGTTTAAAATATCAAATGTCTTACACATATTATAGGATCACTTGCAAGTTTTCAACAACCCACTCAAAACCCAAGTGTCACAATGACATTAAAAATAATAAGCACATGTACACTTGAGCACAACATTAGATTACCAGCAGCGGAAGCATATGAGACCTATACTTAACAACTATTGAGGACATAACCAAAAGACAGTCTCTAACTCCCACTATAGTAAACATTAATATGCAATAAGAACACAAACACATTTCAAAATTTATAACAATATGTGCCTTGTGAGACAATTCGTCAATATATTATGATTTAAAAGGTCTTTATGCCTTAGACATAAAATGACATCACCAAGATTTTTCACATGATAGAAATAATTTAATATAGAATATTGTCTCCCATTTAACAATAATAGCAATATTGACCATTAATATACAACTAGCACAAAACACATTAATAACAAATTTGTTCGCACTTACTTATGGCAACACTCATTAATGTAAACAACATCAAAATTAATATTAAACAATAATACCTGACAGCTCGTATCAAGTCAATTTAATTTGCACCTAAACATTTAATTGCCTTTAATATTAGGCTTCATACATAGTAGGCTTAAAAAATTTTCAACAAGTATTTCAAAAGAACAACAGTTACAAAATCGCTTTCTTCTTATAAGAAACAAAGAGCTTTAATTCATATTGATTTTCAGGTAATTTACAAAATTAAAATATAAATACATAAGAATTAAATATACACATTTTTTTACTTCAATCCAAAAGAAATAAAATTTTTTAAAGTAAATGTCATAAGTACAATAGGTTTAACTCAATGAATTTTCATCATAAATTTTGTATTATCGACAAAAGAAGTTTTTTTTATTATGAAGTTGAACTAATCAACATAATAATTTGGGCTAAAAAAAAAATAAATCCTCACAAAATGATTAAACCATAATTGGAAGAACGTTTTCCTCACAACAATACTTGAATAATTTTAATTGCAAGATTTTTCTCAAGAAAATTAGCAAAACTAAAAAAAAATTCTTTTGAGGATTTCGACATTTGAATAATATAAAAGGAAATCTTCAAAGTTATCATTTCAAGATATTAAGCGAAAATAATTATCACTATCATATCGACAAAATAATATTTCTCAAATTACTACGATAATACTTATAACAAAATAAATTCAACTGGCTAGTGATTTAATACAGCACAAACAATGGTACAAAATAGAAAAAAATTTATTTATGCTTTCAACATGTCTTATTAAGACTAAAGCATATTAACACAACATGACAACTATAGGGAGTTCACTATATTACAACATACTTTAGGAGACTCAACAATATCCTTAATAGGTCCCAACAAGCAACAACAAAGCGATGACAAATACAAAAGTTGGAGAAAATCATGCATTAAAATATTTATTATACTTAAGCAACCATAATTGTATTGGTTTTCTCTTTTTCAATTAGTTGGGCAATTAATTGAACTAGAGCCCTTGTATCATTGTAATTCCACCTAAGGGTCCCAGATTACAATATACAAGTCTCTCCTACTTGATAGAGTAAAATAGTTGAACCAATATTTTCATAATTTATGCACAAGTAATATTTTTTAAGATTTTCAAAATAAAATTTAAACTATTTTCTCTATCACACAAATGATTATGTCAAATAATATCATACCAAATAGTATGTTCATTACTTACACAACCCAACATTAATTGCAATTTATTCAATATTATTAATTTTTTTTATTTGACAAAATTACATATCCAAATAAAAAAAATTAGATTGTTACAGAATGTTCAATTATCTCATTCGTCAAGTTTCACAAAACAATACAAATATTTAAGGTTGCTTAATTCAATTCGATAAAACACTTGACAATGAGTAACATTATATATATGTCACAACAATTTGAGCTGCTATGTCATTATAATCCCGCCTAAGGGTTCCAAATTACAATGAAGAAGCAAAGTCTCACAAATCATTAAATATCATGTTCCTAAAGCTAGTATCGAGAGGATACTGAAAACTCTAAGGGTATAATCATTTAATGCATTCAACAAAACATCAAAAATCATATTAATAAAGACAAACCGATAGGGTAAGTGCATTATTAACATAATTTTCAATGAAAACACCAACATTATTAACAATATAACACTTTGTCATAATTGGTCCCGCGAATGCGAACTCACAACTATACAAAATGTTCAAAACAATTATAAATATTCTGGATAGAACTCTTAGAGATAAGATCTCACAAGATTTACAAAACACAATACTGATCTTATAATAGGTGAGTATGTGACCATAAGAAACTATAATAATCAATGACAAAATTGCTCATAGAGTTCTAAACTTTTCATGCCACATCAATAAGATAACTTTCACACTTTCATACATAATTGCATATTCAAAAATAGGCATGAAAAGGGAGAAGAAGACCTTAAGAACAAATTTCTCCACTTATGCAATTATACAATATGTCAATAATCATATAAGTTTTTTAACTAACCTTAAATAGTGTGTTGCTCATCCTTGTGTGTAGAGCCAACAAAAGTGGATGTTAACTTAATAGGATTCAAATTACCAGAACTTTATATAACTTTCACAAATGACTCACAAAATAAACTTACGAGATATATAAAACTTAACCACAATAATGACTTAATATAAACTTGTCATTGCCTTAAATATTTCTCAATAATCAAAATCATTTTAAATAATATTCTCATAATAGCCACATTGAAACTAATTTATTTAAATTTGCAATGGCACAATATACAATAAAATTAATCACATACAATTGTACTTTAATTCTCAATAATATATATCAAAGCACTTTAATATTGTCAATGCATAAACGCCTAATACTAAAATAATTATATGCAGCACATGATACATTATCATGCTCTTATAACAAAAAAATTATTTCAAGAATAACTCTCAATATTAAATTGCACAATTTACGAAGTTCAATAAGCTCAACTAATAAAATTGGCATCAACAATTGAAGAGCAAAATATGTATAAATAAATAAATTTTAATTTGCCCAAACTTATTTAAATAAATCTTCCATTTAAAAAAAATTCTCAACAGCAATAAAAGACATACAATCAACATGAATTTCTTGGCATCAAAATAATATATTTATCGATATCAATGTTCCTTATCATACAAAATAAAATATCCAAAATTATCATTTTAATTATAATTCTCACTTGTCTATTATATATAGTGAAATAATTTCAATAATTACCAAGCATAATAAAAGATAATATTTAATATCAAAGTATCCATAGCTATGTGAGAATTAATTACAAAATTTTATTCCATAATTTGGATGAGACATCACGCACTTAGAACATGAGGAGTTACTCCTTTATTTATTTAGTTATTTATCCATGATTTAAAAATTAGATAGGAGCAAAATTAATCAAAACAACTCTAAATATACCAAATAAACTCCCAAATTTTAATTAGCAAAATAGTTTATAAAAGCGCAGCAATTTCAACATATATATAATATTATACACTTAAAACAATCCAAAAAAAATTATTTTGGTAATTATTTAAACAAACTCTAACCAATTTAAATTGTACAATAATCTAAAGAGTACAATAATTTCAATATAGCATAAAACAATCCAAAAAAACTTATTTGAGCATTTAAAGAATATCACATGTGAGAGTATAAAAAATTATAACATGCCCAATTTTATACAAAATTTTTCAAAAGGCAAGTTCTGAGACTATCCAATTTTATATGTATAATTCGGGTCGAAGAAAAAAATAGTTGTGACTCATTTTTCTAACACCTTGCAGCAGCTATTCTCATAGAATTTTGAAATCATTTAAGATTCTTAAATATCAAAATTAATTATTACGTACATAGAGCACATTCCAAAATCAAATTGGAAATAATAATAATAATAATAATAATGCCAAAGTAAAACCAAAATCATAAATGATGTTCTTGTATGGTTGAAAAATTACACCAAAAATACACGCAAATTACGCTTTGAAAAAATGTCAAAACTTCAAACAACGGGAATCGAAATCAATTTTGGATTTTGATTAATTTTTCAAAAAAAAAAAGTTCTTGAATTGACCAAAATTCTCATCAATAGGCTAAGTAAGAAACTACAATAGTGAGTCTGACGCCATATCTTGACCCAAAACCTTAAGGTAATGAGTCTATGGGTCTTCCCACTTATATAGTCTTCACTTAACCCATTCTTTACCAATGTGGGACTTCAACACTCACACTTAAATTTCTAACATTCTCTCCCTCAAGTGTGAGTCCCAATATTAGTATGCTCCCCCTCAAGCGGAAGCGATTCTGAATATTCACGGAGTTACCAACCAAGACTCAAGTCTTGTCAATGTGCTCCACAACATGGGTTTGGGCTGAACCTGAGCACCAATCACCGTCTCTAAATCTTCAGCCCAAACGAACCATCGGCTCTGATCCCAATTGAAAGAATTTTGTTTCAAACTAATTAACGACATATCAAAATTCTTAAATTCATTTAACCCCAAATTATGACATGTAGAAAATATAATATACAAGAAATCGAATTATAGAATCACCTGAAAAGGACAAATATGAGTGCGATAATGCCCAATCTTTAAAGGGAAATCACGAACAGTGTGTGTGTGTAGAGGAGAGAAACTATCCTCATTACCTGCGCAAAAAACCCTTGTGGCATTAATGGGGCAACCACAATACATATAGGATGAGAATAAGGGCCTCTCCTTGTGTTTACAATATGGGTTAACCTACCCATAATAGAAAACTCATACACAAGACCCACAAACCCAAAACAACATTATCCACATGAGTTTAAGTGTTTATAAGAGCCTAATAACAAAATTGATCACAAATGAGCTAAACTAATAGATGTTCAACAACATTTGACATTCAATTAATCTGGGTTTTAGAAAATTAGTGACTATGCTAGTCTACACATATTAAAAAAATTTATCATATATTGCACTTTATACACCACCCATAATGAATATGAAATTCATTAAAAGCATTGAATTTATCCTCACATTAAATGAGTCTAACACTTCTCATGCTTCTCACACCATAGGAAGGAACAAACAAAATGCTAGCAGAACTAACAAGTGACTTGTTATTACCCATATGAACCTTTTTCATGGGATCTTCACTCATAAAAGTTAGGTTACAATCACTATTAATTTCAAAGTGGCTTAAGTCTTATTCCCCTCGATGTGGTATTTATTAAGTTCCTTCCCAAAGGTTTAGTCAAATGATCTGCTAAGTTCACTTCTGACTTCACGTGATTAATGGATATAATTTCATCTTTCAACAATTGCTTTATCACCTTATGTCTCAACCTAATGTGTTTATTCTTACCATTAAAAGTTTTATTATTTGCAATAGATATTGCCGCCTTGTTGTCACAATTTACAGACACATAAGGAGTTTGTTTTATTCCCAATAGAATATTTTCTAAGAAATTTCTCAACCACTCGGTCTCATTACCAGCCTTCTCCAGAGCAATAAACTCTGGCTTCATGGTGGATTTTATAATTATTGTTTGTTTAGCTGATTTTCAAGTTACCACACCACCATCAAAGGTGAACACATAGCCACTAGTGGATTTAATCTCATCTGAATTTGAAATCCAATTAGTATAACTGTATCCTTTTAATACAGCGAGAAATCCACTATAAACAATATCATAGTCCAATACACGTTTCATTAGTCTACTGATCATGGATTATGTGTAATTTACAATCTAAATATTAAAATCAATTAGACTCTTTATACTAAGTATTACATCATTTTATTTTTCTTTAACTGAGTGTTAATATTATAAGGAATACTTACGTGTTTGACATCAAAATATCTAAACTTCTTTAAAAATTTCTCAACATAATATTCTTGTGAGAGAAAGATCTTCCTTATAATGTAGAAAATGCAGTTGGTCACAACTCACAAATATTTTTTAGCATCATTTAGTCTAATATTTTTGACCTCTTCGATTTGAAAGGTAATAAAATAAATGACATAAATTCTCATCTCTTCTCTTATTAAACTTATTAAATATCCCAATAATAAAATGTCACATTTTATTCCATTTAATAGTTTTTGTTATTCTATTATCTGTCACTCTCTTTCGTCCTATCTGAAAAACCATGAATCCATGAAAAACCACACTTCTCAGTTGTCAGTGCAAAGAGCAAGAAGAGGAGAAGAAGGCTCCAAAATTGACTAGCATGAATGCCAATGGCAATGGGGGACAAGGCACAATTTGGGAATCGAAATGGAGGGGGGCCCTGCAGAATCCTCCAACTGCCTCTCGTCATAGACATATTGTGAAGGCTTCCCATAAAAGCACCATTCTCAGCTGCAGATGTGTCTGCAAATCTTGGCTTCTTCTCATTTCCCATCCTCGCTTCGCCCAACTTCACCTTGCCACAAGCCATTCTCATCAAAACCGTACCTTCCGTCAACGCTTCCCGCAAAATAACCATGACCCAAGTCGACCAACGTGGCCCTGCAGCACCCTTTCGCCTCCACAAACTAACCCTTACTCCCAAAACCAACTTACCCAGTTCCACATTCAACCTCGTGATTCGTGAACTCATGCAATGGCTTGCTTTGCTTGTCTGGCCTTGTCAAAAAAGACAAAGATCCCACTTGGGTATGCAATCCAATTTTGGGTGAGTACGTCACTGTTCCCCCACTACTAGCAAAGATCCAAGTTGGGGTTCTTTCCTTGGACTTGGCTTTTGCTTTATCACCAATCGCTTTCAGCTGCTCCAAACTTTCCACCCCAAGCTTCACAATGACTACCTGGATGCTCAAATTCAATATATTACTTGGACACGGGAACTTGGAGAAGCATTGGGCATGCACCCTATGCTTGTCTTGATATACCTTCCAATTCCTTCTTACGTGTTGCTCTGCATTGGGCTCCTATCACAGGTAACAGTCCTGAATGTATTTATTCTTTCAATTTTGAGAGTGAGGAATTTGGGTCGGTTCCCCCCACCTCCACCCCCTGAAGATCCAGCTATAAGGAAGTTATATGAGTTCATCAAGTTGGGTGTAGTTGAAGGTTGTCTCTTTCTATTGGTCTTTGGTGATGATGACAGTAGCAAAATTGGCATATGGGTTATGAAGGAGTCCTGGACTATACACTTTGTCATCGAAGATTTAGAACAAAACTTGGCTTCAATCATTTTCCTCCAACCATTCCCTCCAACCCCTTTAATCACCCTTTATATATCTATTAATTTAATTAAGTGAGGTAAGAAGTAACAAATGAAAGGTGATTAAAGGGGTTGGAGGGAAAGGGTTGGAGCCAAGTTTTGTCGTAAGATTTATATCCTGAGGAGGGATACGGCAATGACTTTTATTGGCCACTCATATTTCTCAACAATGGGGAAATCTTCTTGTTGTACAACGACTTGCAAGTTGTCTGCTATAATACTCGGACAAAAAGGTTGCGTGGTCCTAGTGTTACCCGCACTCGGAATGCATTTTATTCAATTGGTCATGCTCCAAGCTTTGTTTCACTATACCATGTTGCCCAGGGAAAACTAGTGCACAGGTAATTTTGTTCATCTCATACACTGATATAATCATCCTTTAGATGTTACTACCTTACATATGATGTTTCAGGACTGGAATGAAATTTATTTTCGAACGAAAAAGTAAATATCTTTATTGCATAATAAACGAAGAGGTTTTAGCGCAATAATATGTTAAATGAATCAAATCTTGGCTCCTGATATGCACACAGGATGTAGGTGTCCTTATGTTTACTTAGTGCCCCATAAATCAAATACATAGCTTTTTGATACAATGAATTGAAAACTTATTTCCTTGCTCATGCTCAATTATCTTTGTTCTATTCTCAAGTAAGATTGCGATTTTTTTATTAATCTTTTGTCTCAGGCCTTTTGTCATAATATACAATTTCTTGTATTTCATCTGTCATCTGTGATAGGGATGCTTTATAGTTCTTGTGTAATTATTAATTATTTTATGACTACTCTCTGAATGCTATACGGTTTAGATATTAGGCTCTAATTTACTGTTTAGTGCTTAGTCATAGAAGTATTTTGTTGGCCTCGTATGCAGCAGGGTCCAAGGCAGTAAAGAATATGCAAAGTTGCCTGCTGATAACACTGATGACTGGGCTGGTAGTGGAGTGTCAATTAACGAGGGTCACCCTGGAGCCATTATTCATTGTTAGTAGTTCTCATTCTACCTAATTTAATTGTCTAGGTTCTTGAATTTTTATACTGCAATGCTGCTGCATGTATTTCAAAATTTCAATATTATTTATTGCAATTTAACCAACTTTGCAGCGGGATCCTGATCAAAGGACTGAGTATATGAGCGCAGCCAATGCTGGGTATTTTGGTCATACTGCTGCTCAGGGTTTGTATACACCTTGCATCAATGGTGTCTCTAGCAACTTAGCTACCATGAAGTCTTTATCTTTTCTTGTGACATCCGAAACAGCCATCACCATTCACCAGAAAAGATTAATTGTTTTCTGCAAATCATCATTCATCAGCATAACTGCATAAGTACTAAGTTTATATGCAGCAACATGACAGGTGAAGCAGGATGAACTCAAGACGATGCTGAAGAAAACTTTTGTTATGCCTGGCTTTAACATATAAGAAGGGTCTTTCTGGTTTCTGACTATCGTGCTTTTGTCTATGGTATTTACTATTTATTGTTTTCGTTTTGTTCTTTGCTATACTATTTATGTATAGTATTTACCTACATAACACTAATATTTTAAAATGATTGCCATACTGATATTTAATAATTTTTGATATTTTGATATGAATCGTATAAGATACTTTAATACTTTTAAATATATTTTGTCTATATATTTTTTAATTATTTTTTAAATTTTTATCATATTAACATATTTATATTATATAGTATTGTATTCGTGTCTAGTATCCTAAATATTTACTATTTATCGCTGGGTAACTTTCGTCCAGAATTTTAATAGAACCTGGGATCCTATATTAGAATGCAATAGCGTAGAATAGTGAACATTGGGCTCTTTAAGAAAGCAAAGTGAATCTATCCAAATCCTTGCTTCTATAGTTGTTTTATTTATTTATTTTTATTTTGTTATAACTACAGTTCTGTTGTTAAAAACTTAAAATCGTCCTTCTTTTCTTAACCCGTAAAAGGGCTACTCTACTTATAAAATCACTTCATCAACTAATATCATTTTGCTGTCTTTCTGGGAAGAATTGACCAAACCAGATGACTAAGTATATTGCAAAACTGGCTTCATATATAAAGGAATTGCCAGTCTTGCCTTAAAATGAATAATTTTGGCTATTTTAGAGGCAGATAACTTCCCTGATTGAAAATTTTAATAAAGTGAAAGCAAAGCATTCCCACCAATTCTTAAAAAAGACAAGTGAGAATTAATTATGCTAAATTCCATATTAATGAGAATGATATCGTTTGATTAAAAACACCAATCAAAGAAAGACTAAGAAGATTTGCAGAGGCATTTGTTGAACCTAATTGTATGCATAAGCTGAGCAGAGTTAGTGTCTATGATATTTGTGGCTGACAATTTTAAAGCAAAATATTCAGTGAAAATGTTTTAGAAATATTTCTATCCCAAACTTACAGCAAAAAAATGGATATCGTCTCAATGTTTTTCTTAAACAAACCTAACACTGAGGATTCCCTTCCACCTTTCTCTTTACTGGTGATTTAAAACCGATGAGGACCATGACAACCTGAAACCCTCATCGATATGTTCGAAATAAGCACATTAAACTACACCAGGAAAAATTGACTGACGTATAGCTAAGGAAAATTTTGTTCCAATACTTGGTATTGTTGAACTTAGAAAAAATTGTCATATTAGGAGTTATAACTAAGTGTATTCTCATAAAGGAGATGATAAAATGTCAATTCACCGTAAGACTTTTGGCATGATGGTAATGGAACACTATAATTGACTGAGCTAGCTCAGGTTTGATCCTACGAAGAGGGAAAATTTCCCCTCCAACCACCCCCCGGCCCCCCTCCTTCATCCGCAGTCCTCACCACATGTATAAAAAGCAGATCCTATATTCTCTCTAAAATAAACAATAATAAATAATATATTTGGATGGTGAGTCAATTGTATATTTGTAAAAAAAATAAAAATGGTAACCGCGATTCTCAACTTGAGTTTGATGTGAGTGAACTTTATTAATTTCGAATTGAAATTAGTCACTTCATGATCTCACCCGTATATATATATATATATATATATATATATATAAAAAGAGAATATGATATAAACTTTTCTATAGAAAACTTAATTTAACTTTATTTTATGTGTAATTTATCTCCTACAATTTTAATTGGTACAATTTATTATCGTAAATGTTCGATTGATGCACATAAATGTTGCTATTTATTCTACAATTTTTTTTTTTGCGAAATATCATGATAAAAGATGGTAACTTACAAATTCAGGTATATCTTGTTAATATATATCTTGCAGGCACATCAGTGTGAAATACAATTACACTCATGCTTGAGAGTGTCCATGCCAAAATATGTACATATCAACATAAATAAATATGAATTTTAGACAAACATCGTATGGATTGAGGAAGCATTACAGCTCATCTCTAATCTGGCTTTATTGGACACTCTTTGTCCATAGCAATAAATTTTCCTGTTCCTAATAAAAAAATTAGACAAGATAATTTTATTTTGAATAATTGAATAACTATAATAACGCATAAGGATAGGGTTCTGGTTGATGGGTACCTGAAAATTACAGATACGACCAGCCCAAAATTATCATTATTTTTTTATTTAATTTTATTTAGAGAGAGGGAGAGACGTTCAATGCTTAAAGCCTTCAAGCTCTCTTAGACCTCAGCCTCAGCACAAATAAAATAAAGGAGAAAAAAAAACAAAAAAACAAAAAAGGGTGTGGATTTTCTTTCTGATTCTCCGATTTTCTAAGACCGATCGTACCTTTGATTGTTCGAAAAATTGCTTCAATCGGGTACGTATCGATCGTCTAAAACTGATTACAACTCTCGTATCCGCATGTATTGGGGATCTTCTGCGTATCAGTGGCTCCGTATGCTATAATAATCTTTGAAAACTATTTGCTTTCATCACTTTTGTGATCTGTGGGTTTTTTTGGAGTATTGATATGTATTGCAATTCATTTGGGTGTTTTCAATTTTCATTTTTTGTCAAACGGGTATGCTCCTTACGCTGAGATTACTGGATATATGTTTCTGGGTAGTTGATTGATCCATTCATTGGTTTTCCTCCTTTATCTGAACCTTTCATGAAGTTTAATATCGTTGGAATACTGAAATTCAGAGGTGATTAATTTTCAGTGCTTAAATGCATTCAAATATGCAATGCGTTATAATCCAGTCTTAGTTATTAGTTATTTGATTCATCTTGGTGAAGAATGTTATAAACTTTCTTATGAATTTTCCTCATCAATTTTTTTTTTATATTAATTTTTAATTCATGGAACTTGATTTGGGAATAAGTAAATCATGGGTGCTTGTGAATAGATGCTAAATAAAACTTGACAAGTGTGTTCATAGGTTTTACTTTTTCTTCTCTTTTTTTTTTTGTTTGTTTGCAGCTAAAAATGATCTCATTGGTTGCCAGTGGTAGCAGTCAAATGTCTCCTTCAGTTTCTATCCAAGAAAAAGGAAGCAGGAATAAGAGAAAATTCAGGGCTGATCCACCTTTAGGGGAGCCAAATAAGATTATTCCTGCACCTCAACATGAGTGCCTCAGTTATGAATTCTCTGCTGATAAGTTTGAAATAACCACAGGTCATGGGCAAGCCGCTGCTTGTGACCTGTGTAGTGTTAGCCAAGATCATTCTGATGGATTGAAGCTTGACCTTGGATTGTACAGTCCTGGAAGTTCATCTGAGGTTGGGCCTTGTCAACCTAAGGAAGAACTCGAGGCAGATGAATACAGTGATGCTGATTGGAGCGATCTCATAGAAGCCCAGTTGGAAGAACTTGTCCTGAGTAATTTGGACACCATTTTCAAGAGTGCAATAAAAAAAATTGTTGCATGTGGTTACACTGAAGAAGTTGCTACTAAGGCCATCTTAAGGTCTGGCATCTGTTATGGATGTAAAGATACTGTGTCTAATATAGTTGATAATACTTTAGCGTTTCTTAGAAACGGCCAAGAGATTGATACTTCACAAGAGCACTATTTTGAAGATTTAGTGCAGCTTGAGAAGTATATCTTGGCTGAATTGGTTTGTGTTCTTCGAGAGGTTAGGCCATTCTTCAGTACTGGGGATGCAATGTGGTGTCTGTTAATTTGCGATATGAATGTGTCACACGCTTGTGCGTTGGACAGTGACCCTTTAAGTAGTTTATGTAGTGATGGCATTGCTGATCGTTGTTCATCTAGCCAAACGGAATCACAATCAAAAGCAGAAACCAAAGTTCCTGAATTGAGTCTTCCAAGTCCTTGTAAATCTATTCCTGCAGTTTCTCATAATTCTCAATCTAAGAAACCCTTTGTGGCAGGAATTCCTGGTGCGAACAACTTAAAGAATTCTCAAATTATTGGTGGACTCTTGGAGAATGAGGGTGCCAGTTGTGGATCTGACTGTGTTGATAAAGCATTTAGTGCTGCCGGAACATCTCAATCTCCCCTGGTGGAAGAAAAGTGTGGGAGTGTTAGAAAGGTCCATTCTGGTAGCAGCAAGAGGGACTACATTCTTCGACAGAAGTCATTTCATGTGGAAAAAAGTTATCGGACTTATGGATCTAAAGGGTCTTCAAGAGGAGGGAAGCTGAGTGGCTTGAGTGGTTTAATCTTAGATAAAAAACTTAAATCTGTGTCAGAATCTTCTACCATAAACTTAAAGAGTGCATCATTACAGATAAGTAAGGCAATGGGAGTTGATGTGACTCAAGACAATCTTAATACTAATTTCTCATCTAATGCTGGACCATCTACCCCCACTGCATTTAGCCTGGATTCTGCTGATGCTGTTTCTAAATCAATCAATACTTCATATTCAGTACATGCAGCAAATACTATACCTGCATTCAGTAGCCCAACTTCATTATCAACTACAGATACTGATCTTTCTCTTTCATTGTCTTCAAAAATCAAGTCTTCTACAGCACCTGTCTGCTGCAATAATGAGGCACCTAATAGTAGTTATGTGGGGATACCATATGACAAGTCCCTGGGGCAGTGGGTACCCCAGGATAGAAAGGATGAGATGATTTTGAAACTGGTTCCAAGGGTTCAGGAGCTGCAAAATCAGCTTCAAGAATGGACTGAGTGGGCCAATCAGAAGGTTATGCAGGCTGCTCGTCGGCTGAGTAAGGACAAGGCTGAGCTTAAGACACTAAGGCAAGAGAAAGAGGATGTTGAACGTCTTAAGAAAGAGAAGCAATCTCTGGAGGAAAACACCATGAAGAAGCTTTCTGAGATGGAAAATGCCTTGTGTAAAGCTAGTGGGCAGGTAGATCGAGCTAATGCTACTGTCCGGAAGCTTGAGGTGGAGAATGCTGCACTGAGGAGAGAGATGGAGGCTGCTAAGCTACGTGCTGCAGAAACTGCGGCAAGCTGTCAAGAGGTCTCAAGGAGAGAAAAGAAGACCCAGATGAAGTTTCAGTCATGGGAAAAGCAGAAATCCTTGTTTCAGGAAGAGCTAATGAGTGAAAAACGCAAATTAGCACAGCTGCTGCAGGAATTAGAGCAAGCTAAAATGCAACAGGAGCAAGTTGTGGTATGCTATTTTAAGCTTATTCCAACTTTTTTCTCATATTTCTCTATATCTTGTAAACATCCACCTGATATCTATACTAATATAATATGGCTCAGGCAGTAGTTCGGTATGGTGTCTTCAATATACAGATACAATATACAAAGTATTTGTATATTGAAGACACCATACTTTATTCTTAAAAAGTAGGAAGTTATGATTAGTGAGTAGTTATGTGAAGTTTCAAAGCTCCTCCACTCTCATTTTAATCTCGGAATAAAAATAATAAGTGGATTGGCACGTACCGACACTAGTATTTGTTATCCATTTCTATGCATGGCTTGACCATTATCATTGCTTCCATGTAGAATGGGTGGGTAGTGCCTGCATGGTAAATAATATGGGTCTCAAACCAATTTTCCCCTTGCCAGTGTGAGCTATCAAGGTAAATATTAGCTTCTTACCTTTTAAAAAGTCAAGAACTACCCCCAAGGTATTAATGTTCACTTCATCTATGTTAGCAGAGAAACTGACTGTGACTTTACAGTAACTCCTAAAACTTTTTTGGTTCCCTTGCACCGTGTTTGCTTAATTTTTCTTTGAAGGTTCTATCCATCTTGTAGTTGCAACTCTCATCCTTTTAGTAAACTCTTGACATCATAAGAACAAAAATATGAATTTAGTTATACTGAAGTGAAACATGATAAAACAGTTTGGTACACATGCACAACTTGTGAGATTCCGCAAATGCAACCATCTTCTGTCTATATAGGTGCTAAATGAGTTTTGTTACTGGGTCTGTTCTCATTGTAAAAGGAAAATATCACAGGCTAGATGGCAGCAGGAAGCAAAGGCAAAAGAAGAACTCTTCCTACAGGCCAGTTCTATAAGAAAAGAAAGAGAACAAATTGAGGAGTCAGCAAAATCCAAGGAGGGTATGATCAAATTGAAAGCAGAGAGGAATCTGCAGAGGTACAGAGATGATATCCATAAACTTGAAAAAGAAATTGCACAACTGAGACTGAAGACTGACTCTTCAAAAATTGCTGCACTGAGGATGGGCATTGATGGAAGCTATGCCAGCAGATGCATGGACATGAAAAATGGCACTGCTCCGGAGGAACCCCGGGCTTCTTTTATCTCAGAACTAGTCAGTGACTACTCAGTGACAGGGGGTGTGAAACGGGAAAGGGAATGTGTGATGTGCCTTTCCGAGGAGATGTCTGTTGTATTCCTCCCATGTGCCCATCAGGTTGTTTGCACAACATGCAATGAGCTCCATGAGAAACAGGGTATGCAAGATTGTCCTTCTTGCAGGAGCCCCATCCAGCGGCGTATTGCTGTCCGTTTTACACGTACTTAATTTATTTACTTGAGTGAGTTGAGCGTTTTGAATAATGTCTATGGGACTCATGCAATGAATAATGCATTCAAATCATGCATCTCCAGAGTTGAGATACATTAAGTTGCTTTCAATGCCAAGGTTGATTCTTCGTTGGTGCTGTTTTGATGTTTCTTGAAGTCCTTTTTTTCTTAAGAAGGTGCACTTGTCTTCCTTAGCGTTGTTTGATAATATAATGCTTAGCTCCTCATGTAACCCTCTTGGTCCACGATAAGAATTTATTTTCCCATCTTGAGGTTTAAAACTGCTCAGCTCAGCCCCATTTTGAAGTAAATAAATTTGAGGGATACGAGTACGAACAATTGAAGGATGTGAGCAGAATGGAGAAGAGATCAGTTCTTATTAATGAAGGCTAGGAACAATTGAAGGGACGTGGACAGAATGGAGAAGAGATTAATGCTTATTGCTCAAGTATATTATTCTTTTCTCAAGCTGGTTTTTATTCTTCTTTTCTAGTATCTTCCTCAATTACTGATCGGACACGAGTAGAAGCTGAATATGCAACTTCTTATCATCAACATCAATCCTTCCTTATGAACACTATGCACATCCACACTAGGAAGAACGTCAGTGATCAACCACATGTGCCATCCAACATTTTTGTTTAAATAGCCTTTATGATTCAATCAACAATCATAAATTGTGGACTTCAAAATCTCTATCATGCATCAACTCTGATTTTCTTATTATTTTTTTACATCATTTTTTACACCCTTTTCTATATCATTAATCATGCATATTTTTTTCTTATAATTTTTTTTCACTTAATCACAACTTTTAAAAAAAATATAAATAATAATATACCTTTAAAAAAAAGTATAAGAATAACATTTTCCTTTATGCATATCACACAATTGGGGGGGTGGGTTGGGAGGTTAGTGCCCCACCTATTCATGGAGTTTGATTAATTTTCAATAATTAAAAAGTGCAAGTAGCTTTTTATAATGAATACAATTTTGTAAGTTCATTATTTTATAGACTTTTTAATGCATAAAAAGCTATGATAAGTAATGGCCTGTTATATTAATTGTGATATTTTAACTTAAAATTAATTGACATTAAGTAGAGTTATTTAATAAATATATAAATTACACTTGAAAGACTAAGACAAGTGACGTGAGACTCTTAACACTCTTATTTCATATATGTCTGGACAGAACAAGCGAGTCTAGGGAAGTAGATAAGAACAAACTTAATAAAGTAGGCGACTGAGATAGGATCTTAACTTTGATATCATGTTAGATTCTAATCTAAAACTAATTGATGTTAAGTGGAGTAGTTTAATTGATATATAAACTGCACTTGAAAAATTTAGACAAACGATGTGAAACTCTTAACACTAATTATCATGAAAGATAAAACATTAAGTTATTTTTTATAACTGTTATTATTGTTCAAAAATTTTTTGCATTGATGAATGGCATATATGTGAAGAAAATCAGCAAAATAATAAATAAAATTGCATACGCTTTATGTGAATAAAAAAATATATGGGAGATAAGATTCCGAAAATGATGGACGATAATAGTTATTGTTTTATGTGTCTTTTTGGCCTTAGCCACGTGGCATCCTGTACTTGGATCTGAAGTATATTCCACTTGAGCCTCATGGGTCCCCATAACACTTTTCAGTCACCGTCATTGGTATCGTCCACCATAAAAATGTAAGTGAAATCTCCACAATACCTATTACTAGAATAATCTCCAACATAAATCTACTTAATTAATTAGCTGATAACTAGAAAAATTATGTAAAGGTGTCAACTGTATGTGAATGTAAGTATTTAGGGATTTCCTAGGTGAGTGTGTTGTGTGTCAATATTAATTGAAATTTGAAGAGTTTTTCAAATTTGTTATCTCTTGATAAAAAAATTTGTCTTCTTTTAATTTTTTACATACACAACGTCATTTTATGATTATAATTTCCATAAAAAGCAATGCTATTTCGTACCAATTATATTCAATGAAAGTATTATGAAGGGTTTGTTAACCAATCACTGTGAGGATAAAAAATTGTCTTCAATATTGTATAAAAAAAATAAGAAAAACATATTTAAGAGAAGTTAGGTTATATTAGTTTTATCTGAATTGTATTAGGTTATTGTTCAATATACTTATTTCAAAATTATGAAGTGGAATTTAGTATACTTAAAGGATCATTGATGATGTTTATTATATTGAAGTCAAATTTAAGGTTATAATTTTAAAAAATAAATAAAATATATTTAAAATAAGTCAGGTTCAACAAATAGTAGTTTCATCTTATTGGATTGGGTTAGTATTTAGTGTACTTATCTAAAAATTATGAGACATAATTAATTCTACTTAAAGAATCACTAAAAACATTTATTGTATTCAAATTCATTTTACTATATATAAATATAGATAAATAGATGTGGGTGCAAATCTTTGGAAAAAAAAATAGAAGATAAATTAGATAACTATCCAAAAGGTTCTCTATCAGGGAGAATTATGAAGTGATGCGAGAGATGTATTCAGCCACATCTTATTCACATTAAAAAAAAAGGAAATTACATATCTATAATTAATATAAAAAAATTCTTTAATAAGTGTTTGCAGTTTTGTATTTTATTTTTAAATAAAGAATAATTTCCTGCACCTTTTAATTTTTCCTGGTTTTTTTTTATGATTGGTCAAAAGCACAGAAGTTATTTTTTTAGGCACACTTTTGTGGTGTTAAGTCATTCTGACGCTTTGAGGAGCACTAAAAACAGAGAAGTTTATTTTTTGGCAAGAAATAAAAAAGAGGGGGTGGAGAATTTCACATACAGCCAGGCAGGGTCACAGGGACTAGGTGTATATTTTTTTTACAAATTTTTTTGGATATTAATTTGTGTGCCACAAACCCTTTTCCTGCAGAACGACTAAGGGTAGACTTGGTAATTCAGAGAAGCCCAAAGGCTTGCCCATATCTGTTCTTCACATAATAAGCATTAGCATTTAGCAAGTCAAAGTTTGGTTATATTATATATGAAGACGACTTAGCTCCATAACCGTAATTTCGTCCACTCATTTATCATCATACCCACTTCATATTTGCTTATTAAAATTTTGAAATATAATAAAATTAATCATAGAGAAAACGGGGAAAAATATACAACTGCCATTTCCATTTTGAGAAGCTGCTGTGTATATTAACTATTAAGCTCCTCTTTCTTGTTATTTTCTATCTTTAAGTTTATTATATAATCCTTTTCTTCTCTTTCTTCCTTTCCTTTTGTTTTTGTTTTCGTTTTTTTGTGGGGTTGGGAGGCAGGGATAGTTGGGTGTGTGTGTTTCTGATCAAATGAATATGAATATCTAATCTTTCATACTGTATTTGCTTTTATGTGCTTTTCAATGGTAGATGAACCACAACACTTTCATGTTTGTATTCACTCATGAATGTGTAGGAATAAGTTGCAGTGTTTTGGGTGTGCAGCAGGGATGTGCGCAACAATAATTATAAGGTCACAGATGTCTTCCGTAGTGAAAGGCATAATCATAAGGACTACACCAGATGTGCGCAACAATAATAGGATTTTGAATGGTAACAAGTATGTGCAGCACAGCGACCTTGTTGTAGTTGCGGAGCAGTGTGGGAGAGTTGGGGGAAGAGCCACAAGACTGCAGTTGCGCCTTAGATCAAACTCAAACCGGTTCTCAACATGGAAAGCTAGGAGATCATATCAACCTCCAATACGAGGCCAAGCCATCCTAACCCCAGCAACACCACCCACCACCAAAAAGGTACACTATATACATTACACTGCACACACCCTTGTCTTGCTTTTCTGTTTCTTATCTTGCTCAATTTTTTATGGAAAATTATGATTGTACATTAATTTTTTTACACCAATTTTACACTAATGATATATAAATATCTTATTAACAGTATGTATTATGATGTTAACGGAATTAGTGATTAATTACTAAGCATATAGTATTGATATCAGCACAAGTCCATATACTATCATGTATAAAGTTTATTGTAAATTTGAGTCTATATTAACAATACTTAATAATAATAAATAATGTTAATATAAATTCAAATTCATGGTAAATTCTATATGTATTAACATATTTATCATTAAATTTTATAATATGTATATATTTATAATTTAAATTATATTTAAAATAATAAATATACTGTTACATGTAGTGTTTATTGTGATCCAAATCTTTATTAAGACTACTCAATAACAATTGTAACTTCACCATGTACTTGTTATAGTATTGTGTTCTAATACGCTGCTACTTCTCCACAATTATTTAAGTAACTATATTTTATAACAAAAGACTATAGTTTATAATATAGTTGAATAGTCTCACGGGCATTTAAAAATGAGCCAAACATGTGAAATATTACATGGTTTCATTAAAAAAATATATAGTCATTATGTTATAAAAAAATATGAATATTTTATTATAACATTTTTTAGTAGCAATTTTTTTTAAGTATCATCTCACTAAGTAATAATAATTTTTTATATAATAAGTACAATTAAATATGATAATAATATTTCAAAATATGATTACTTCGTAGCATGACTAAATGTGAAAAAGACTTGTATGCTTTAAAAATATTACACTATTCTAATAAAAACGTAATATGTAATACCACATAATTATATCAGTCATTGAATTGAGAAAAAAAAAATTATTATATTAGATTTTGACAAACACAACAAAATTATAAAAGTATTACCCGTCGCAGAGTATGTAAGAAGTTATCCCGAACCTGCCTCGTAAGATTTTCGTGAGACCGTTTTTCTTTTGGACATCTTGAGTCGTGTTTTTGGACATCTCCTAAACTTGGGTCGTAAAAACCGTTGAAACTGTAATTGACAAGACGCCCTGATTGGAGACCCAAGCTTGTTTATGGACCTCAAAATCTAATTTGTGGCCCAAAGATTAAAAGAGTCAGATGTTGGTCCCTGACACAAATGTTACATGTAACAATAAAAAATATTCAAAAAAAGTTTTTCAACTTTAAATTATATATTTAATTAAATGATAAAGTTTTCAATTATGATATATGATTCTTAAATCTGATAAAGTATTTTGTTTATCAACTTGCGCAAATATTTTTTTTTCTCTTTTTAGGTTTCTTGTCAAAAAAGATTTTTATCGTAATTATAATATCATTTTAGTTAAAATAAAAATTATGAAGATGACTAAGTAGAAGGCGAATTCTATAATATCGGTCATATAAACTTAGTTTACATAATTGAATTGAGTAAAGATTTGAATGTAAATGTCTAAAAAAAAAGATTTGAATATTAATTTGTAATTTATGATAATGATTTCTTAAACTAAAAATGAAAGAATTATCGAACACATGTTTAAATGGAATTTGCTAGTAAGATGAACTATTAAACATCGATTAGGTCATAATAAAAGTGGAGCCTGAATTGGAAAGATTATAAAAGAGAAGCTGGCCCTTCATTTCAAACAAAGCATAGTTTTATTTTCTCCTCCTTCTTCTTCTTTTTTTTTTTTTTTAATTTTTAATGCACACCTTCAGTTTTCACATTTTTTAACGCCTTATATTAGTGAATTAACATTTGCTTTGCTGGATAATTACACTTGGTTCTGTTCTGAAGTGGATTCAGAGGGTACCTGAATTAAGCACGTACAAGGTGGTTTCCTCCTCCTTGAACAGCAGCTAAGCGTATTGCACAGGGGGTGGGTATCTGCAAAGAGACTCCAACGCTCAAGTCAGGCAGTGCACAAGGAGGTTTTAGAGATTGGGTTAAAAGTTACCTTACTAAGATAACTTAGCCTTGTATTTATAGAGCGTATATAGAATCCTAATATGATCCTTACTGGATGCAGGTAATTTAGGATTAGTATCCTGATGAGGATCGCCTTCCCATTATTATTGGATACGTCCCTGTAAATTTGGGATTAAAATATAGAAAGTATCTAACCATTAAAGATATCTACGAATCTTATAATATCGTAAGTCGATGATTGGCAGTTACGGATATTTAGGGATTCATCCTCTGCTCGAATTTATTAGTCACGATGTCGTATACTAACACCGCTCAAGGGCCGTAATCCGTGGTCCGGAATACGTCGTGAATCTTCCTTTACGCCAGCTAGGAGGAGTCCAGTAGTGTGCATGCCGGGTTGATCCCATGGAGTGGGATCCCGGATCACGGTCCAGAACAGTTGCCCCCAGCTTGGCTCTTGGATGAGACAGACCAGAGTCAAGTTTAGAATAGATCAACCATCACACAGCTAACATGGTAATTCGACGGACGGGTGTTAGACCCCGGGTTATTACCGACACCATCGTCCTATTCATTTATGGGCAAAGATCACTGCCCCCAAGTATGAGTGCTGGAAACATATTCGATGTAAATCCCGAACGCGATCTCTGGTGGTAACAGTCTGCGATTCTCTGGGAAACTGATACTTGGACTTTATTGGGAAGTAATGATTCTTTAAAGAAAACGTCAGTTTCACACGGATTTTTCCAACTACTCCCTATCTTTGTGACTAACCGGAGATCAGAAGCATTTATTTTAGCTGACTTCATGGGATCAGGTCACCTTTTTCAGGACCAATCAGAATCTCTCATGCATGCTATAAGTAGAGAATACTTCTCCGTGAGTTTGCATTCCCTCATTTTTCATTGTCGAACAGAGATGATTTCTTCCAGGAGAATGAGTGTAGTTCTTTCTTCATTTCCCACCTTTGCGAAGAGAGTTTCATCATCTGCAGAGATTATACTTTTATTTCTTCTAAAGTTCTTGAAGAGGTTTGATCTTCCTCGAGCGTTTTTTCCTTTCAACTGGGGCCTTTCTTTCTTGGCGTAAAACTGGGTTGCTATGCATTTAGGGAGGCAGAAGCCTTTCTCTCATGGCGTACACGGCGGTGTCTGATCTAACGTGTTGCCAGGATGAGACAATGCCTTCGTCTACTGTTGCATAGGGACCCGATGAAGCACACCGTTCCTCTTTCCATCCTCTTAGCGGGTTATTTGAAAGCACCTGGCCGATTTTCTTCGTAGTAAAGGCTGGATATGCAAGGATGCCGGGTCGAAGGAAGTGAAGACCCCCTTGGAGTAACCTGGGGTAGTTTGCTTTCTTTGACTTGCTTTCAAGGAAGCAGCGGGTATCCGCTTCTGTTGTTATCAGTCGAGAAGGTGGGAGAAGAACGGGTGGGCGGAGGATTTCTACTCCGGAGTGGCTTCACTCTGTTTCGGGGTGGAAAGGCCGCTGTAGCTGCTCCGTGACTTGAGGCAACTTGGAATGGCTGATGCCGGCGGAGAATTCTTCAGCTAGAGAGGTCGTACCCCTTCCAACAAGCGAAAGAAGATCTCGGTCTTTAGCTGCATCGCGGAGAAGCAGTGCAAGGGACTTTGGTATTTTCTCCGGGATTATGATCCCGGTTTGCCAATGTTCTTCAAAACCAACCCACTTTTTCAAGAGACCGAGGTTTGGAGATATGGATGGGGTATGACTCAGGCAGCCGGAGATGTTTGCCCCCTTTCCCAGGATATCTGTGTACATTCCTTGTCTCAATATTTTCTTTTTCCTCTCTTTCGGATGTATGACGATGTATGGAATGAAGATGATTCAAAAGGCTTTACTTTCTTTGTGCTTGTTTATGCCTTTCGTTATATATATATATATTTTTTCCACCGAGGTAATGCTGTCGGGATGAGTCCAATGCTTATCCCGATATAACCAAGTAAAGACGTTGCCGAGATAGGTCCAATGCCAACCCGACATAATCACCACCATAAATGCACCTCGACATTAGCACGTTGTCTGTGATGTTAATAGTGAGTTGAAGCTGGAATCCGCGGTACAAACCCGGGTTCTCATCCAGCATTCGTACGACGCTTTGGATCACTGCGTAACCGTCCTTTCAACTGCTATTACAGCTGTGTGGGCCACGTGTTGCGATTTCATCGGAGGGACGTGCCTAGAGCTCCGCAAGCCATGATGAGCACCTTTTGAACTTGCGTCGGAGGGGACAGAATTGTCCCTTAACCGTTCAACCCTTTATAAATAAGAGTCAAAGGTTCGTCTTCCTCACTTTATCGTTTTTGGTCTCCTTCACTGAAAACACCGTGCATCGAAAACTTTGGCTTCTTTTGGATGCTTTTCAGCCACTCGCGGCTTTTCCACTGTTCTGGCATATCTTCTCCACTGTTCAAGTATTCTGCCTTTATATAGTAAGTAGCTTTCTTCCAACCTTCTCGTTATTTGCACTTTCAGTATGTCAATAACATTTTAAAGAGTAGAGTAGCTTCGCATTTCTGGTTTTGCTTTCCTTTAAATAGAGCTTAGCGACTTAGGTAGATTTTATCGCATCCCTGAAACATCATCTTCGCTGCGCCAAACGCGGCGGAGGAGTTCCCCTGAATGCTTTGCTTCTGGTGGGACAGGAGATCGGTAGGGGAGGTTTGGATTACTTCGCTCTCCCTGTGTCTGAATCTATGAAACTATCGATTCTGATAGTTGCTTACCGACTTCTTTGGATGTTCTCAGGATTTTCATGGCCAAAGGAAAAAAGGCTAAGGTCCAGCCCCTACTCCACGACGTTCGTGACCCAGCAGAGGACGAACTGGTTCGAGTTCGGTGGGGTCCCGGGCTGGTATGCCCCTGGGTGGTGGATGACGTATAGGATCGTAAGTCTAAGTTTTCGAGCGAAGTCGTACTCCGAGAATCCTTATTCGCCTTGGAGTTAACTATGAACAAAGCTCGAGACGACGAATTCGAAGTTGTCTGCCCGTACTGGAGGGAGAGAGTGTGCTTCTGTCAAGAAGAGGGTTCACATTTTATGTTCCTGTATGAGCCACTTTTCCTCAAGTTGAGGCTTAGGATGCCATTTTCAGACTTCCAAATGGCCGTCCTCCGTACTCTCCAGGTGGCCCCTTCGCAGATCCACCCTAATGGTTGGGGCTATATCATCTCGTTTGAGAGGTTTTATCGGTTGATGAGCCTTAAGTGCTCCGTGAATACTTTTTTTATTTTTATACAAGAATAAACACCCAGGGGACGGTAAGGCAAACGAGTTGGCTTGTCATCCGATCCTGGCTTGGTCGAAAGTCCTTTGATGTTTTCGAATAAAGCTTCAAAGGGTTTAAGATTGCATTTTTCAAGATAAAAGCCAAGGAGGGATGTCAACCATTCTTCCTCAAACCGGATGGGGAGCCAGAATTTTCTCTTTACTGGACGCAGAGGTGCTGGGACGTACCTATCGATTTGATTGAAAAAAGAAGAGGAAGATCTCGACCCCGAAGAGCTTAGGACTGCCAGGTTCATAACCCGATATGCCGAGAAGCATGGGAACATCAATATTAGAGATGTTCTTTATATCCCTGGTGATGATCTTCTTTACGCTTTATTAGGTAGAATTAGGGCATTTTTACCCGTAGTATCCCTAGGTGTTTGCTCTGTATGCATGTATCAATGTTTCGTGATATGCTGACTGTACTTATTTCTGTTTTCTTTCAGTTAGCAACATGACTTCTGGGTCTTCCATGGTTACCCTGCATTCTTCAAGGAACCGGAAGAAGAGGAAGAAGACTGCGACTTCCTCCTCTGCAGCCATTTCGGCCTCCTCCGACCGGGGTGTTGTCATCAGAGAACAAGATCAGCCAGGGTCCCCTACCCACAATTTTAAAGGGAGAAAAAGGCAAGCTGTCGAAGGGCCTTCTGAGCATGATGGAAGGTCGTCGGAGGGCGGTGAAAGAGAAAGGGCGGACTTCTTGCCAATCATAACGGGGACTCTGATCCCGGCCCCTTCATACCTGAGCGGTTTTTGAGTGGCGAGGTGAGGCAGTATATTACCGAGCAAGGTCTGGCCCAAACCTTAGCCACACTTCAGAGGCAAGCTCTCCCGGCAGCGACCGAGATCCGTTTCATCGAGGAGACTATCGAGAACGCTGATCGGCAGGCGTCAGAAGAGCTGAAGACTTTGAAGAAAGAAAATGAGAAAATCAACCAGAAGTTGACCGCGTCCTTAAAAGCCAACGAGGATAGTAGGGCGAGGGCCGTTGAACTGGAAAGGAGGGTCATTGAACTGGAAAAGGCGTTGGCAGACTCTGAGGCTGCCAGGAAGACCGAGAAGCTTGAAGCCGACCGAAGCATTGGCGCACTGAGGGCTGAGGTGATAGAGCTTGAAAAAGAGGTGGAGGAGTTAGACGACGTAGCCAGAAAGGTCGAGGGAGAGCTGTTCCAAAATACCGTGGCGCAAATCCAACATTTCAATCTCGGGGTCGCCTTTATCTTGGAGGGTGTGACCCCGGATAAAATCTTTCACAACGGCCAGCTTGTAACCACAACGGCCAGCTTGTAGCCGCAGCGAAGTTAGCCGCAAATGCTTCTGGTGGCAATCCGGAGGTTATTCAGATCCCGGAAGGAGAAGAGGCCGACGCTTAAGTTTTTCTTGCTTTTTTCATTTCCTGTTTTCTGCCCCCTGCGTGGGGTTTTGTTACTTGTATGGACAATTGCCCTGGGTTTGGGGTTTTATAATTAATTACTTTATTTAACCATTCATTCTTGTTTTTCATAGTCTGACTTGGGTCCAACGCCCATTTTCATAGTCATTCTAATGGACTTAGAAAACTGTTTGTCATAGAAAACCATGATCCGGGATCTTTCACTCATACCGTTGAGTGAGTGACATTCCACTTGACTTAGGTAGGGATAACGCCTTGGTCTGTAATCTAACGCTTATAATAATCAAACGTCAAGAAATTTTAGACTTAGGTAAAGTAAAATCTTAATCCATATTCCAGTGCTTGCTATGAGAAGCGTTTGGAATCGCAGACATAGGTAAGAGTAATGCCTGGCTTAGGGCATTTTACGCGAGGACCCTTTTACCTAAAGCATCAACATTGTTTAACCTTGCCCAGGGTAGGTACCCTAATAATCATATAGATTTTGGGACCCCTTCTTGGCTTAGGTATAAAGAAGGAGTGTGTACATATGATCCGTACTGCCTCCTATCGATTTAACATTTTAGCAGTTAGAGCAGCGCGTTGGATCAACCTTGGTACCTGAATAGCAACTTTATTGATGATATTGGGAGGACAAAAGTTCGTACATAGCATATTTATTCAAAACAAGAACGGATCAAAGATAATTCTACTATAGGGCTAAGCCACTAGGGGCATTTAGCTATAGTATTTTCTTAGTTTATCCGCATTCCAATAATTCTTGATCGGGGTTCTAGATAACGTTTCCAGGGTGTAGGCTCCCTTACCCGTACTAGTGACGACATGGTAGGGGCCTTCCCAGTTAGGGGCCAACTTCCCTTGGGAGGCATTTTTCCCTCCTATGTCGGCTCTCCTAAGCACTAGGTCGCCCGGCT
Organism: Ormosia semicastrata; assembly: GCA_029884595.1. Classification (NCBI taxonomy): domain Eukaryota; kingdom Viridiplantae; phylum Streptophyta; class Magnoliopsida; order Fabales; family Fabaceae; genus Ormosia; species Ormosia semicastrata. The sequence continues at coordinate 30,677,694 of JAQQTO010000043.1, read as the reverse complement.
GGAATTTTCTTGGGACCACTTTCTTATTGTACCTGGCCACTGTCTTCTGCTTAAGGGCGGCATCCCGTATGTGAGCTACGTTTCTTCTTTCTTCGAGCGAGTCTAGGTCCTCTCTGATTAGACCGGGGTTACTGTCGGATAAGAACTGTTGGTAACGTTAGCTGGGCTCCCCTATTTCCACCGGGATCATGGCCTCACAGCCATAGGTCAATTTGAAAGGGGTCTCTCCCGTGGTCGAATGTGGAGTGATCCAGTATGCCCAGAGAACATGATCGAGTTGCTCGACCTAGTTCCCTTTGGCTTCATCTAACCTTCTTTTTAAGCCTCGCATGATGATTCTATTGGCGGCCTCGGCTTGTCCATTTGTCTTGGGGTTCTCGACGGAGCTGCAGTGATGCTTTATTTTCAATCCGGCTAGTAGCTCTTCAAAAGCTTTGTTTTTGAACTGAGTACCGTTATCTGTGACGACAGATTTCGGTATGTCGAACCTGGTGATAATATGGTGCCAAGTAAACTTATGAATTCGCGCTGAGGTGATAGTGATCAGAGGTTCGGCTTCGACCCACTTGGTAAAATAGTCTAATGCTACCACCAAGTATTTAAACAGCCCTGAGGCCTGGGGGAACGGACCCAAAATGTCAGTACCCCACTTATAAAAGGGCCAAGGAACCGACGTCGTGAACAGTTCTTCAGATGGGGCTTGAAAATGATCTGCATGGCGCTGACACTTGTCACAAACTTAAACATGTGTTTGAGAGTCAGCTTCCATTGTCGGCCAACAGAATCCTGCCCTTAATATCTTTTGGGCTAGGGCTTTGGCTCCTAAATGATGACCACATCTTCCTTCATGAATTTCAGCTAGGGCGTACTCTACTTCCTTTGGGGTCAAGCATTTTAGAAGGGACGAGGAAAAACCACGTCGGTATAGGCGGCCGTTGTAAATGGTGTATCTGACCGCCTTCTTTACCAATCTGGAAGCCTCTTTCGGGTCCGACGGTAACTTTTCATGCTGCAGATAGCCCAGTATAAGGGTGATCCAAGATGGCTGATGGTCCTCCACTTGGGATATGCTGTGATCCGTGATGGAGGGTTGGGAGAGAGTTTCTTGGATTACAGACCGGTTGTTGCCGGGGCTCTTCGTGCTGGCCAGTTTAGATAGAAAGTCTGTTCTGGAGTTCTGTTCTCTTAGGATGTGCTCTATCTTGACCTCTTCAAAACCTCTCAAAAGTTCCTGGACCTTGCTCAAGTATTTCTGCAGGAGGGGTTCTTTAACTTGATAGTCACCTCGGATTTAAGAGGTTACTAGCTGGGAATCACTGTAAAGTGTGATTCGCGTTGCCTCCATATCCTTTGCCATTAGCGAGCCGACGATGCAAGCCTCATACTCGGCCTGATTGTTTGAGGTTGGGAATTCAAACTTTAGGGAGTGCTCCAATGTCAAACCCTCCGAATTTTCCAAAATCACTCCGGCCCCGCTCCCTTTGGGGTTCGATGATCCATCGGCAAAAATGGTCCAGAATGCTTTCTTAGGGTCACCATTGTCTGTCGTGAGTTCCACTAGGAAGTCGGATAATGCTTGAGCTTTTATTGCAAGTCGTGGTTCATATGTGATTCCAAACTTTGAGAGTTTAATCGACCATGCAATCATTCGCCTGGCCAGATCTGGTTTGTGTAGCACCTGTCGGATGGGTTGATCTGTTCTTACCGCCACTGGGTGGTATTGGAAGTATTGTCGAAGTTTTCTTGCGGTGATAATGAGCGCAAAGGTAACTTTCTTAATCTTTTGATATCGAAGCTCGGGGCCCTGAAAGACCTTGCTTACGAAGTAGACAGGCTTCTGTCCTTCGTCGGTTTCCCAGATCAGGACTGAGCTTACGGCTTCGTCGTGGACAGATAGGTACAAGTAGAGTGTCTCCCCAGTGTCCGGCCTCGTCAAGATAGGAGGGGAGGACAAGAGGTTTTTTAATGATGTGAAGGCGTCCTCGCACTCTTGGGTCCATTCAAAACTTTTCCCCTTCTTGAGCAATTTGAACAGGGGGAGAGACTTGTGAGCGGCTTTAGCTAAGAATCTTGTGAGGGCCGCTATGCGCCCCGTAAGCTGTTGTACTTCTTTGATGTTCCGGGGACTTCTCATGTTGAGGACGGCCTGACATTTATCCGGATTAGCTTCAATTCCTCTATGAGTTAGCATGAACCCCAAAAATTTACCGGCCTGGACCCCGAAAGCGCACTTCTCCTGGTTCAACCTCATGTTGTACTTTCGGAGTTGTGCAAATACTTCCTCAAGGTCCGTCGTGTGCGATCCGTTGTGTGGGGTCTTTACTATCATGTCATCTATATAGATTTCTAGCATCTTTCCCACTTAGTTTTCAAAAACCTTGTTCATCATCCTTTGGTAGGTGGCTCCTGCATTCTTTAGGTCGAAAGACATGACCTTGTAGCAGTAGCTCGCCCTGTCGATAATGAAAGCGGTTTTATCCTCATCCCCAGCGTACATGGGAATCTGGTTGTACCCGGAATATGCGTCCATGAATGAGAGCCATCTGAACTCCGAGGAGCCATCCACTAATTTGTCCACGTTGGGGAGTTGGTATGGGTCCTTGGGACAAGCTTTATTCAGGTCGGTATAGTCTACGCACATCCTCCATTTTCCGTTGGACTTTTTTACTAGAATCACGTTGGAAAGCCATGTGGTATAGGAAATTTCTCTGATGAAGTTGCCATTTAGTAATTCTTTAACTTGGTCTTCGACGACTTGCTGCCTCTCGGGTCTGACCTTCCTCTTCTTTTGTGCGACCGGCCTGGTACCCTCTTTAATTGACAATCGGTGGCAAATAAAGCTGGGGTCGAGTCCGGGCATGTCGGAGGAAGTCCAAGCGAAGAGGTCCTTGTTTCTCAACAGGAGTTCCGACAGTTGTTGTTTTTCTTTTTCACCCAGACAAGCTCCGATCTTGGTGACCTGTTCTGGGTTGGTCCCAAGTTGAAGAGACTCCAGTTCACCTTCGGGCTGGGGGCGAGTACCCCGGATTTCTTCTCTGACATCCAATTCTGTCATTAAAATGTTAACCTGGTCGATAGCCAGGGTGGATACGACGGGGCTCGACCTCTGGGGCACTTTACAAATCTTCAAGCTCTCATTATAGCATTTTCTGGCTGTAATTTGGTCGCCTTTTATAGTGACGACGTCATTGTTCTTATTGAGGAACTTCATCATGAGGTGGGTGGTAGACACCACCGCTCTAAGGGCGTTGAGAGAAGGGCGGCCCAGGGTAATGTTATAAGCCGAGGGGCAGTCTACAACTAGGAACTTTACCTTGACAGTCCTGAATAGTGTAGATGATCCGAGGGTCAGGTGGGTTTCGTAATATCCGACCAGGGTGATCTTCTCACCGGTGAAACCCGTCAATTCTCCAACATGGGGAGTCAAGTCGGATTGCGTTAGTTCCAACTTCTAATAAAGATCTAGGAATATAATGTCGGTTGAACTCCCTTGATCGACGAAAATTTGGCGGACTTCAACATTGGAAATCACCCCAGAGATGACGAGTGGGTCGTCGTGATCTGGGATTATTCCGCCGTAGTCTTCGTCTGAGAAGGTGATGAGAGGTGCCTTTCTATTCTCTGCTTGTGTTCTTAGTTCTGAGTGGACCACGCTAAAAACTGTCATTCTAAGGGCTTTCTTTCGAGCTCCATAGGAGGATCCCCCTCCGGCAAAGCCACCGGCAATGGTATGGATCGTCCTATTGGGCTCGGCGCGGTAGTCGTCGTTATCAACGAGGGGAGTGTTCCTGGCCCGACCCTGTTGATCGCTGTTATCTCGTCGAGGTCTGGGATCTTCTCCTAGGATTTCTTATCCTTCTTCTGGGCGGAGGGGACGGACTTCGACGTGGGGTACGTCTGCTGTCTCTGCGTCTATTGTCCCCTTCGTTGTTTTGTACACGAAGGATATACTGCTGCAAGCGTCCGGCCTTGATAAAAAATTCAATGGCATCGCACAACTGATAGCAATCTTCTGTATCATGGCCGTAGGCCTTATGCTATGTGTAATGTTTGGAGTGATCTTTCTGCTTGTGTTTCTTGATAGGGGGCGGTCTCCGGACGTTCTGAAACTCCGTATTCATCACTTCCCTCAAGATTGTTTCCCGTGGCGTGTTCAAAGGAGTGTAGTCAGAATAGTTTCTCCGTGGTGGGCTACCCTTTGGGGGTCACGACCTTGAGGAATTTTGGTTTGGCTTTTGGTGAAAAGGCTCACCTTTGTCCCATCTCCTGTGGTCTTCTGTTGCCTCCTCCAAGTAGACATACTTCTCGGATCGTTTCTGGAATTCGGTCAGATTGTCCGGTTTCTTTTTTGCCAGAGACTTGAAGAATTCGGAGCCTATCCGGAGACCGCTCCTGGCGTAATGCAAGGCTATTCTATCTTCAAAATTTTCTACATTGGTGCAGGCAGCCATAAAGCGCCTAACGTAATCCCGGAGGCTCTCGTCCTTTCCTTGGCAGATCTTAGTCAGGGATTCGATGGATTTAGGTTGTTCCTTGCTTGTGGTGTACTGCAGCAGAAAGCGCTGTTTGAGGTCTGACCAATCCATGATGGTCCCCCGTGATTGGCTGGTAAACCACTTGAGGGCCCCCTTTATGAGGGAGAGAGGGAAGACTCAGCACAACAATTCCATGGATCCGCCATAGAAACATAGGGACTGCTCGTAGGCATTTATGTGTTCCTGGGGGTCCGTGGTGCCGTCGTAAATTTCCAAGTTTGGAGGAAACTTGAAATTTCTCGGAACCCAGAACTCCATGAGTAGGTCGGAGAAAGGTTGTTCTATAGTTCTGCGATTCCGGTTATTGTCCCCAGTATTGGGAATTCCCTCATCGTCGTGGGCCCTCCTTTTGTTATTTTCCACGTCGGCGCAACTTTGGTTGGTTTTCATGCATGGTGCGCTGCATGTCTTCCAGCCTCCTGTATTGGTCATTGAGCAAGTCCATATATTGCTGCAACATATCTTGAAATTGGTGTTGGGAACCCCGAGATTGATGTGTGCATTCAGAGCGGGATGCACGATCGTCGAACTCATTGTTCGGGATTCCCAAACGTTGGTGTACCGGAATCCTGTACTCTTGAAGGCTGTGATCACCTCTCTGGGCTGGGAACTCAAGTCTTTTCCTAACAGAAATCCTGCGTGATGGGTTAGGAGACTCCTCAGAAAAGGAGGTGGAGTGCCCATCACGTCGGCTTCCTGATCCGGGTGCCTGATTTCTCATAGCGAAGGTTTGAGCCACAAGTGGAGGCAGTGGTGGTGGCGGACGTTGCATGTCAAGATCTTGTCTCTGGTTGACAGAGGTTTCTCTTCTCGAGTTTTGCCTCGTATTCACCATGATTGGGTGGGATTAGAATTTTATGGTTTCCCCACAGTCGGCGCCAATGTTCTGAAGTGGATTCAGAGGGTACCTGAATTAGGCACGTACACGGTGGTTTCCTCTTCCTTGAACAACAGCTAAGCGTATTGCACAGGGGGGTGGGTACCTGCAAAGGGACTCTAACACTCAAGTCAGGCAGTGCACAAGGAGGTTTTAAAGATTGGGTTAAAAGTTACCTTACTAAGATGACTTAGTCTTGTATTTATAGAGCGTATATAGAATCCTAATAGGATCCTTACTGGATGTAGGTAATTTAAGATTAGTATCCTGATGAGGATCGCCTTCCCATTATTATTGGATACGTCCCTGTAAATCTGGGATTAAGATATGGAAAGTATCTAACCATTAAAGATATCTACGAATCTTATAATATCGTAAGTCGATGATTGGCAGTTACAGATATTTAGGGATTCATCCTCTGCTCGAATCTATCAGTCACGATGTCGTATACTAACACCGCTCAAGGGCCGTAATCCGTGGTCCGGAATACGTCGTGAGTCTTCCTCTACGCCAGCTAGGAGGAGTCCGGTAGTGTGCATGCCGAGTTGATCCCATGGAGCGGGATCCCGGATCACGGTCCAGAACAGGTTCTAAGTTGAAAACTTTTTAAGAATGTTAGATCATATCTTAAAAGTCAAATAATTATTATATTGTTACATCAAATAGTATATACACTTCTTTTTACACTATATCTAATATCATTCATTATATATATATATATTTTTATTTTCTCTTACTCAATTACATTTCTTAAAAAAAGTGTAAATAGTATTTACAGTCCTTTTTAAATGTGTAAGATAATAATTTTTCAAAACCAAATTATCAACATCCTTTTAAAGTTTTCACACATTCTTAGTAAGTATAAGGAGGTTTAACAGTGGTATGCAACTATGATTCCTAAAAGCATTTTCAATGTGACATTTTTGCTGAAGCTGGAGTGTAACTCTTCTGTGCTTTTGTTTAAACAGCGTGTATTCACTTTTGGCAAAGGGAGAAGTGAAGGAAACAAGGCCATGAAGTCCTTGGTAAGCATTCTTTATCTTTCCACAATAAATTTTTTTAAATTGACGTGGAAAGTTAGAAAATCAAACTGATTTCTCAGTCATGTTCTTATTCATTAGTAACATTTGTCATTGGTCTTCCGGCATGATAAAACACTTAACACACGTTATGTTAAGCAAAATAGGGCTGTCTGCTTTTCATGTAATGGCTATTTTTTTCCCTTTGAATTGATGAATAACTGCATGTGTGTGAATTATAGTTGGGAGGAAAGGGTGCCAACCTGGCAGAAATGGCAACCATTGGCTTATCTGTGCCTCCTGGACTCACTATATCAACAGAAGCATGTCAAGAGTATCAGCAGAATGGAAAGAAGCTACCAGATGGCCTGTGGGAGGAGATACTTGAAGGCCTGGATACTGTGGAGAAGGAAATGGGGGCCTCTCTTGGGAATTCTTCAAAACCTCTCCTCCTCTCCGTGCGCTCTGGTGCTGCGGTATGAGGATTTTTGTGTTTGGTTTTGGTTTTTTCTATGACTTGTTGAGTGCCTCAACCTAGGATCACTTTTGGAGTCACCTTTGGTAAGGCATATGTAAAAGGCCTACAGGAAAATGGTAATGAGGTATATATATAGGAAGAACAGGAAAGCAAATGTTAAGTGAGAAATTTGTCTGTCTGTGTAGAGAAGTCGAGGTCATGGTATATTGTTTATTTATTTTGACACTGCCATTGGCTTCCAATGATTGAACAATCATGCAAGAAAAATGTCCTTTATTGTAGCATTGATTCACCTCAATTTAGGATTTCAATCCAAGGTTCTTAGCTGGGAAGTTCTTGATTCAAATAATTAGTAAAATGTTTCCCTTTCTTTTACCTTTTCTTCTAACCTTCATAAGGAGATAGTTTAAGCTGTAAGCTATAAAATTGAATTGTTCTGGATGCTGGAACATCCTACTGTATTTACTTTGCATTGCTTTGACCTAAATTTGATCCCCTTTTATGGAGTAGTTAACATGTTTATAGCATAAACTAACTTGTTTCCTCCATATTTACAAGATTTCCATGCCTGGAATGATGGACACAGTTCTCAACCTTGGGCTGAATGATGAAGTGGTGGCTGGGTTGGCTTCAAAAAGTGGAGAGCGCTTTGCTTATGACTCATACAGACGTTTCTTAGACATGTTTGGAGATGTTGTAAGTGGTTTTTTTACATCCTATGCATCGGATTGCTTTCTGTTTGCTTACTTTTGTAGGTTCTCAACATTTCTTCAGCAACTCAAAGTCAAACTGACCAAATTGAAAGCTAGAATCCCTTAATGAATGCAATCTGTTAGCATTTTTCCCTAAAGTAAAATTGTTGTCTTCCATTGTTTTTATTCTAACTGTTCTTTTGTGTTATATTGAGGTATTGGACATTCCACACTCGTTGTTTGAGGAGAAGTTAGAAAAGCTAAAGAATACAAAAGGTGTTAAACTTGACACTGATCTAACAGCCTCTGATCTCAAAGATCTTGTTGAACAGTACAAGAATATCTACCTTGAAGCTAAGGGAGAAAATTTTCCCTCAGGTGCTGAATGCAACACCATCAACTTCTTCACGTTTTTTTGTTATGTCCTAGCCTTTAATCCATCCCCACTCTCATTACCAAATTGTTTATAAGTAAAAATATATCTGCTCATCTTCGTTATTGATTTTCCAACTGCAGATCCAAAGAAGCAGCTAGAGTTAGCTGTTAAAGCTGTTTTTAATTCTTGGGATAGCCCAAGGGCTATTAAGTATCGGAACATTAATCAGATAACTGGGCTAAAGGGAACTGCCGTAAACATTCAATCCATGGTATTTGGCAACATGGGGAATACTTCAGGAACTGGCGTCTTGTTCACTAGAAATCCAAGCACTGGGGAAAAGAAACTTTATGGGGAGTTTCTGATTAATGCTCAGGTTACATATGATATACTAGTTGTTGTTTTACTTTCATGCCCTTATCATCTCTATTAGTCTGCGGAGGTTAGCAATTACTTTTGGTGTTGATGTTTCTAAAATGTGCTGAATTGTTTTTTAATAGGGAGAGGATGTAGTTGCTGGAATCAGGACACCTGAAGATTTGGAGACCATGAAAACTTGCATGCCAGAAGCTTACATGGAACTTGAGGAGAATTGTGAAATTCTAGAGAAACATTACAAGGATATGATGGTAAAATTTCAATCCCCATAGATTATTTTTCCCTGCTTTTATAATGTTTGTATAGATAGACCGATAGGTAAAGCTTCTGAAAATGCTATTATAATGCAGGATATTGAGTTCACTGTTCAAGAAAATAGGTTGTGGATGTTGCAATGTCGAAGTGGAAAACGAACTGGTAAAAGTGCAGTCAAAATAGCCGTAGATATGGTTAATGAAGGGCTTGTTGATATTCGTTCTGCAATCAAGATGGTAGGGCCACAGCATCTTGATCAGCTTCTCCACCCACAGGTATATAATTTGTTATAATTACCATTATCCATGCATGATGTGCCCTTAACTTCCTTTTATAAATAATGCATTGATCAAAACAACTTAAAAGCATCAACTTACTTGCACAAACGAAGTTAGGAAAATAATATAATAGGCTAGTGATCAGAACCATATACATTAAATCAGTAGTAACATTTTAAAAGAGTAGCCTTGTTTTGCTAGATGATTTTTATTTTGTTCAATCTTGAAGTTCTTACATATTTAATAGATATGCAAATTTATTTCCATTTATATTTGTCTACTAATTTACCAGATTCACAAGTAAGATTGTTCTTGACTGCCTTTAAGTTTATTTGGTTAGTTTGAGGATCCATCTGCTTACAAGGACAAAGTGATTGCCATCGGCTTGCCTGCATCCCCCGGAGCTGCAGTTGGGCAGATTGTGTTCACTGCTGATGATGCTGAAGCATGCCATGCACAGGGAAAGAGTGTCATCTTGGTATTCCTTTTTATTATCAAGCAATCATTTTTCTTATCTCTTCTTTGATCCCCTTCTTGATATAAGTCCTACTCTACTTGTCTATTTTTAGCTAGGAAAATCCAAATGTGCCTTAGGTGGAATGCTTGTTTGTCTAGGATTGGAGATTTTTTTTTTGTTAGTATGTATATAATGTCCTAGATTTAGTTTCATGATTAGGTTGAACAGATCATCCATTAGCACTCAATAAATGCTAATCCACTCTTGCATTGTTGAAGGTGAGGACAGAGACAAGTCCAGAAGATGTTGGGGGTATGCATGCAGCTGCTGGAATCTTGACAGCTAGAGGTGGTATGACATCTCATGCTGCTGTTGTAGCCCGTGGGTGGGGAAAGTGTTGTGTGTCTGGCTGCTCAGATATCCATGTAAATGATACTGTGAAGGTAAACTCTTTAGATTTTCCATTTATGTAGCAGACATATCAGTAAAAGTCCATCATATTGTCAGTAAATCGGTATAATCTCAATTGATAATGCAGGTGGTTGCAGTTGGGGATAAGGTGATTATGGAAGGAGAATGGCTCTCATTGAATGGATCCACGGGTGAAGTGATACTAGGAAAGCAGCCACTTTCTCCTCCGGCTCTAAGTGATGATTTAGAAACCTTCATGTCTTGGGCTGATGAAATAAGGCATCTGAAGGTGCTGCATATTTTTTATCTGCTGCAGAAGTTGAGTTGAACCAAAACATCTAATTCTTGTTTTCTGGAAATTCTGTCATATTGCCGTTGTTTATCAGGTTATGGCAAATGCTGACACGCCTGAAGATGCAATAACAGCCAGACAAAATGGTGCCCAAGGGATTGGACTTTGCAGGACCGAGCACATGGTACAAATAAATATTCACCTCCTTGTAACAACTGAATGAGAAGTGTGACTACATTACTCTTTTTTGAGATTTATCTCATCTTTTTGTTTCCTTAAAACGGGTTAAATTGGAATTTTGCCATAACAAATTTTAGTATTGTTCTCCTAATAAAAAAGAACAATGTACTCAAATAGAGTATAAGATAAAAGATATCCTCCTCATATGCTAAAAGTTGAATTAACGGACGTTTTTTTAAACCTTTTCCAAGGAATCCAAAAGTAAGATCCTTTGTAAGACCTTTCATTTTTTTGTTAGTATTACACAATAATGAATGGCGCCATAGTGTCATATGGGCATGCATAAGCACACGCATACACTGACACATTTGCAGTCACATGCATGACACCTGAAATGAACTTCTTCATTTATTTTATTAATTGACATAGAGTAGTTACAAATTATATGATTATTTGTTTTTACATGTTTTGGTGTGTTTCAGTTTTTTGCTTCAGACGAGAGGATAAAGGCTGTGAGAATGATGATAATGGCCATCACACCGGAACAGAGGAAAGCTGCACTTGACCTGTTACTACCTTATCAAAGATCAGATTTTGAGGGGATTTTTCGTGCAATGGATGGTCTCCCAGTAACAATCCGATTGTTAGATCCTCCACTTCATGAATTTCTTCCAGAAGGTGACCTGGAGCAAATTGTCAGTGAACTAACTTCCGAGACAGGCATGAAGGAAGAAGAAATCTTGTCTAGGATTGAAAAACTATCAGAAGTGAATCCCATGCTTGGTTTTCGTGGCTGTAGGTTAGTGTGCCCTTCTTAGATGCTTGTATATGACAAATAAGATAACTATCATATGACTGAATGTTAGTGTTGAAATCAGGAAGTTCATGTTTGGGTCCACATATACATACATACTTCTACACACACACACACACACACACAAATGAAGTAACATGGCCCATAATTAGTTTATGGATATGGATTGATTAGCAATTCCTCACATCTGACAATTGAAATTCTATGAACAGGCTGGGAATATCATACCCAGAATTGACTGAAATGCAGGCCCGTGCAGTCTTTCAGGCTGCTGTTTCAGTGAGTAACCACGGTATTACAGTTCTTCCTGAGATAATGGTTCCACTTATCGGTACACCTCAGGCATGATCCTTTTTCTTATTTATTTTTTCCCTTGTTGCTTGTCCTTCAATTTAGTTCACATGTATCATATATGCATAAAATTTTTGAGGAAAATTTTATTGCCATGTCATTGTTTGAGACACTGCCTTGTATTCCTTTTTCCTTAATAATATGTCCCTTGAAAAATGACATGAGACACTATCTTAGGTTCTCAACTTGATGAAGTCCTTGTGACGTAATTATTATATGATATAAGCCGGAATTTTTATATTGCCAGGAATTAAGGCATCAAGTGAGTTTAATAAGAAATGTAGCTGAGAAAGTGTTCTCTGAGATGGGTTCCTCTTTAAGCTATAAGGTTGGAACTATGATTGAAGTTCCAAGAGCTGCGCTAGTTGCGGATGAGGTAAAGAATCACATTTAGATTCTAACATATAATAGTTAAGAATCTGGTAAAGAAAAACAGTCATCTCTCCCATTTCGCTCAGGTTTCAATCAGCTTAAAACCTAGAAGAGCATTATCATTTGCAACACAATAGTTAAAAAAAGATTATTTTGTTCTATTCTGGTTATTTACACTTCCTAATTTTATAATTCATTCGTATAGATTGCAAAGGAAGCAGAGTTCTTTTCATTTGGAACCAATGACCTTACCCAAATGACATTTGGATACAGTAGAGATGATGTCGGCAAATTTCTTCCTATATACTTATCCTCCGGCATTTTGCAGAGTGATCCATTTGAGGTTAGTTGCCTAATGTTCATTTGCTCATTGAGAATATATGAAGGATGGCTGCTGAATTTGAATTGTTGACAATAATTGCAGGTACTTGACCAGAAAGGTGTGGGTCAACTCATCAAGATTTGCACAGAAAAGGGTCGTGCTGCTAGACCAAACTTAAAGGTAAGAGTAACTTACTAATAGAAAATTGAACCAAATAAAATGTTATTACACACGTTAGTTATTCGTACTATGTCAAATATGGTGTATTGGTGTTAAAACATCTGATCTATTCATTATACCCCATTGAACTGCATCTGCAGTTAATTTATTAAGTTGATTATCAGGTTGGAATATGTGGAGAGCATGGTGGGGAGCCTTCTTCTGTTGCATTCTTTGCACAAATTGGACTTGACTATGTTTCATGTTCCCCGTTTAGGTCAGATTTCCAGTTCTACATTATATGAAAATGAGAGATTTATATTTTCAGCTGCCAAACTGAAAAATCTGAGGACTCTTTTGCAGGGTTCCAATTGCTAGGCTCGCGGCAGCTCAAGTTGCAGTTTAAGATACAGTTATCTGGTATTTGAGAGGGTTGACTGCTTCCTGTCCAGGGCATGACTCTCTACAGCTGTAAATAATTGTGGTTTATAAGCCCATGTACATAGAAATGGAGGTTTATATGAGGTCAGATAAAGGAATGCTACTAACATACTTATAGAAGTGAAAGCAAAGGGAAATTAATAGGAAAATCTTTGAAAATAGAGAAAAAGAGAGAGAGAGAGAGAAAAAACATTGTGTACAAATATTCTTACAATGATTCTCTTATAATTTGATTGCATAACGTGTCTTTAAATATTTGATGTATGAGATATCAGTATTGACTTATAGGTATATCTTGTCATATAAAATAAGATTGATTCTTCTGTAAAATTCTTTGTACATGTTCTACCCTATCACTCTAAGAGATGCTCCGAAAAATTCTTCTGTATATCATCAACTTTTTTCGAATTAATTGATCATGTTGTTTGGAGAAGAACTTTGAAATTTGAATAGCTCGCTAGTTACAATTTCATGTCCCCCAGCTTGCTATGCTACAACAGCATATGTCACTTTCGTTGATTTGAAATGTATATTTGCTCTATCTTCTCATCCGGTTTACTTTCCCGTACATGCCAGTTACCATATCAATTTGATAGTTTTGTTGAAGATGAAATTAATGCAAATGAAGATAGAGAGACATCAGACATGCAAATGAAAAAAGCTATATATGAGATGTCAAGAAAGTTGATGAAACTTTAAAACTAAAAGAAAAAGCAAGGGGTGAAATGTTTTTAAAATTTTTGAAATTGTTGGTTCTTGTACACAGTTCACAGTACACCAAGGAGAGGTAGAATGTGTACTTCGTTGCGCTGAAAACGTTGCTAGAAACATGTTCTGTAGTAATTGAGGGTGCCCTGCCCAGCCAAATGAGCTTAGGGCCAGATCGAATAATTGGGCCGAGTTGGGCCTATCTTGTAATTTCAATTTTCAACGTTGTATATTCTCTAATAGTCTATAGCATTTTCATCTCTCTCTCTCTTGCTTGCCCTGGGTTGAAAGAGCAAAACCCAAAACCCCAATAACTGAAAGCTATCTCTTTCTGTCTTTCTGAGAATTGGGAATAATGGGGTTGGAGAGCTACGTGGTGGTGCACAACATAGCAAAACGGCATAATGTTGGCACACTGGCTCGAAGTGCCACCGCCTTTGGGGTATCGGAGCTCATCCTTGTTGGGCGTAGAGACTTCAACTCATTCGGTAGCCATGGCTCCTCCTCCCACCTCTGCTTTCGTCACTTCCATTCCCTCCAAGACGCTCGCCGCTTCCTCAAGGACAAAGACTGTGATATTTGTGGTGTCGAGATCACACACCATGCTCTCCCCGTCAATCACCATCCTTTCAATAAAAGCACCGCTTTCCTACTCGGCAACGAGGTATTTCTCATTTCTCAATTCTCAAATTCTCCCCTTCTATTTTCTGATTCCTCCATAACTAAAACCATAACTTTCTCTTTAGGGTACAGGCCTTTCTCCTAAGGAATCTGAGATTTGTGACTTTTTCGTTTATATCCCTCAATATGGCTCTGGCACTGCTTCCTTGAATGTTACTGTCGCTGCTTCAATTGTACTCCATCATTTTGGAGGTACACTTTCACTTTCTATTCATTTCATTGCTCCGCTCCTGTTATTATGCAACATACATATCTACTTTAAATTTACAACCATGCGCTATTTCTTATGTGACTTACATTACCATTGATATACAATGAGCCTGGTTTCTGTGGGTTTACTTCTTGGAAGTTGGAACAATTGTTATTCAACATAAATTAAAGCATCTGTTTAAACAGTCATTCGTTAAGTCTTGATAACTCCCTTAAGAAATAACTGCTTCAGTGGTACATCCTATGTGGATTTGGGTTCCCTTTGTTCTGTATGTACCCATTTTTCAGTCACCTTAAGCTTTTGGAAAATTGTGCTCATTCATTTCATGGAAGGTTCATTTCATCTCTAAACAGTTGCTTCTGACAATGAAAGATATATACTTTTCCACACATTGAGCAAGGCAATCAGTAAACTTCCCCGATTGCATCTTGTTTCTTAATCTAGCTCGTATACATTATGATATTAGTTCCAATTGCTTTTTATATATTTCATATAATACTGTAGTTTCTGAGCCATGTTTTTTGTCAGTCTGGGCGGGATTTACTGAGAGATCTCGTGATGGAAACAAATTTGTTGTGGCTGAGAGACCTGTAAAACAGGTTCGACGAAATTACTGCAGTGAAGCAGAAGATTCTATCATCGAAGAGCGTAAAGCTAGAAGAGAAAATGCTGCCATTGGTTTCTTTGATGAAACCGAGAATGGCAATTCATCTTTAAACCTCCTTGATGCATTATTTGTTGATGGCTAATGAATTGGGGAGGGGGGCAATGATCTTTGAGATTGAGGGCTTAAATGCTTCAGTTTCAGCAGAACAGAACTGGCATCTTACTTATGGAATGTGGAATGGAGAAAACTGACTATTAGATTAGATGGATGGCTTGATATATGTAACGTTAAAAAAAATTAAAAAAGGACCATTAGCTGGGGAAGGTTTCTACCGTCATTAGGTGTGTGTATGCTGTAATTTTCGGTGAGTTTGCTGCACAACTGCCACCAGTTACAGGACATTATTTGAAGTTGTCAAAAACCACTTTTGCTTGGATTAACTACTCTTGTAACGATGACATTTGTTTTACTAATGTTAAATGATAGTTTCCCCCCCTTTCCCTATAGATTTCATTTAACTGTCTCTCACCTTCTCTGCCTCCATCTTTGGCTTTATCTTGTTCTGTGGAAAGGTTCTAGTAAACCTTGGATTAGGAAAGAGCGACTAAATGATAGCTTTTATAATTCATCCCAGGAAGCAAGATTTCAACTCTTAACATGCGTTATTGAGGCTTCCACTGGACCTACTAAAAGAAACTATAGCTACATCACAGATGAAATATAATCGTGGTGTAGTAGAACCTGTACTCTTGTTTACTACTCTCATTGATAGCAGTCTGCGTTGTTTTGTTGTGTTGGAGAAGCTCAACAAATCAAATAATTGACAACTTTCTTGTCACCGTAAAAAAATTTAATCTTTTTTACAAATTAAATGCTCGTGCCAAAGCTGGGGGAAAAAAAATCTACAAGTCACAAAAATGGCCACTTGGTCGAGTATACGAATCTAGGAGGACTACTCGGATTGCTACTTTAATTGTTGCCATGTTAACCCTTGCATCTACTGTTTCAGAAGTTGGTGAGTGGGTTGTCTTCAATCATGAACATGGATCGAATAAAAAGAAGGGGGAAATGCGTAGATACCCGAAACTTTTTTTCACGTAGTCATTATGAACTTCTGTATCCTTAAAACTTACGAAGAGACATTCATATTATTATTAACAAAAAATTAAATTTTTTCTCCATTTCTTCCAAAGAATTTGTAAGGAGGCTGATCTAACAGTATCAGTAAACAAATCACAAAGCTAAAAGGATGCTGGATAATGCACTTAGAAATTTATTATCAAATCAGTTCAAGGAATAACAGATAAACTCATAAGGACAATATTGATTAAGAGTGCTAACAAGTAGAAGAAAATGCAAGAGAGCAACAGAGAGGAAAAAGACAGATAGAAGCAGAGGGAGAAAGAGACCAGACTTCAATCAGATTCTTCACAGTTCAGACCCAAATTCTCCCGCATCTTAGCCTTTTATCCCCTTTTCTTCAGCTCCCAAAGCCACGTGGCAGTTTGTTGCAACTAGTTTCCCCGTGTCAGCATGGAGGTTCACACAGAAGTCCGCAAAGGTTGATTTTCTCAAGAGTATACTAAGGCAATCTCCATTGCATGCCGCGATCAAATTTGAAGGTTTCTATTAATCTTCCTGATAATGAGATTTCATTGGCCAAAAGTAGATTGCTTGCATCCATGGAGGATGAAGACAGTACAGTACATCTGACACAATTGTTGACATAATTCATGGAGGAAGTCTACCACTCACAAGAAGTAGAAGCATCCTGCAAGTTCTCAGGGAGATTGATGTTGATGTTGTTGGCTTGGCCCTGCAGGATGTGAAGGCAGAGGAAGACAAGAGCTTGAAGCCTTTATCTGATTTGGCAGGTGCCTTGGGTTGGGGATGAAATATTTGTTTGCTGAGAGTTGGACTCCAGAATATGGAAATGAATGCCATCTTATCCAAATGGCCAGTTAAGAGGTTGTTGGAAAGTTCAGAAGATTGCTGACGATGATGAATTTCGGTTTTTTTTCACTCCCATTTCTTCCATTGAAAAATCGCCACTTCATGAAGAAGATAGTTATTTTTGTGTGACTGCAAAACGCAACAACACATGTTATGTGTGATGCAGCAACGTTTTGAAGGCTACAATTGATGTGCTACTCAACTTGAGAGAATGAAGCAGGTTAACGCAATAATCCATTCCAATGACCCGCCCCACATCTTGGTTACGTTGATGTACAAGATTATGCTGGAGAATGCGAGCCCATTGTCATCACTGCCAAAGGCCAAGGTACTATACTTGTTCAATTACTTCTGCTAACCGAAAATAGCTTATGAGTGCTCAAAGTTTAATGTGAATGTTATACTCATTCATGCAAGTATATATGGTACGATCCTACAAGGGTGGATTACATTTTTGCTTCCCCAAACTCAGCTTACAACTTTGTTCCAGGGTCATACTCATTCATTTCTTCTTAAGCCACTTTTGATCACCACAAAGTGAAGGTAGACATGATGAAAGCAACTGCTCATAAAAATATCATTACAAAATGCAGGAAAATAAAGTAGAATATTGCAAGAATAACACCACTTTGTTCTGTAACTCGCGTATGGGAAGCATCCCCACCTGCTAACCTTATTTGCCATAGAAAATTTTGACATGGAAATAAGATGATATATTTTATATATAGAAAAATTTAGTGGTTCAAGTGACTATCCTCTTTCGCCGTGTATATATATATATATATATATAGGAGGCATATTTAGTGAGAGGAGTTTTTATTGTGAGAGGGTGAGAAGAGTAAATCTTGACCATACAATCATACATGGATGGTCAAGATTAAAAGTTACTTAAAGGTCATGTGACCACTTAAAAAAGTCACATGCATTTATGTTCTAATCTTGACCATTCATGTAAGATCCAATGGTCAAGATTCACTCCTCTCACCTCTCACAATAAACACTCCTCTCACTTGATACACATCATATATATATATATATATATATATATATATATAGGGGACATATCTAGTGGGAGGAGTTTTTATTGTGAGAGGGTGAGAGGAATAAATCTTGACCATACAACCATACATGGATGGTTAAGATTAAAAGTTACTTAAAGATCATGTGATCACTTAAAAAAGTCACATGCACTTATGTTCTAATCTTGACCATTCATGTAAGATCCAATGATCAAGATTCACTCCTCTCACCTCTCATAATAAACACTTCTCTCACCTGATACACATTATATATATATATATACACATTGTAGCTGTATTATTAGCAATGTGTTTTCCATTAACTGTAACTTTAAGTTTGTTCATGGCAATACTCCAATGTATCGTAGAATTTTATCTAAGGATCTTCTATAATAATAGGGTAAGGCAACTGTATGTTTCAACTATTAATTATTTCATAATACAAATAATTAATGGTCAAGTTCAATTTGATGAGCATAAACACAACTAGTATTTGAGAAATTAAACATCAACCCTTAGAAACTAGATACTTCTGTATTATGTTAAGAATGTTGTAGCCCCACATCGAGAGACAATGACTGAGTCTGATATGAGATGCAATATAGAAGCATAAGAGCCTTAGTATGTTAAAGCATGCAACCATGCGGGGAACATAGAGCGAATTATTCTTTCACCTTTTACTAAAGAATACCTTGTGTTCGCCACAAACGGTGGCATACGCCAAATTTTTAAAGGGCTTCTTCCCATTGGGTTGTGGCCTTACTCCCTACAATCAAGTTAAAATCGTTCTCTTGGCCTTCAAACCTCAAAGAACTTTCTGATACTGCTGTTGTCAGCGTCTATCTTGCAGGGTGCTTGCCTTTTTATAATTGAAGTAAATTGGATATAAGGTTGCGTACAATTGCCATATGGTACAATTTATAATTTTTTTTCTAAATATTACATAGGATTTTAAAAAAAGTGTATAAATATTATCTATTCAAATTTATAAATTTATAAAATTTTCTATATATGCAATTATATGGACTTAACTGTGTGTAAAGATTATTAGTTAAAATTTATAAAAAAAAAAATTACATGTATAACTATTTATGATAATAAGTAAATAAATAAATAAAATATAACTTATACTTTTAAATTATAAGTCATCAATATCAATTTTGATTTGGTTTTATGCCAAATCAATGATGGTAAAAGTTGGTGTATGCATGTCGTGGGTAGGTGCATATTAAAAGTTTCCTTTATTTATAGGTTTCACATACTCCACTGTAAGTGTGGAGTACCCAAACTTCACAATTTTGACTTATAATAACAAGTTACACACTTTTTGTTATTTATTAAAAAGGATTTATTTATTTTATTTTTGCTTATAGGTCATTGCTTGTTCTGTGTAAGCCAGCCACCACCAAGTACTACAACCGAGCACCGACGAGGCAGGCGGCAATATAACCAACCTTTGAAATCCATCATGCTTGAAAACTTGTGTCTACAAGCCAAAATTAGAACCTCGAACCACGACCGCCATCAAACCCAGCACCAAACCTAAATTTGTCGTCAACCATCCCCTACCAACACCACTCTCAACCTCCACCACCACAAACTACCATAGATCACGTAGAGCACAACGAACTTAACCACCACTAGCTAAACCTAACTTCTAAAAAACTCCCATCAACTATCGATCACCACCATAAATCACCAGCTAATTCCATCGAGCCACCAATGTTGTCCAACCTCGCACCGCCCAGTCACCATTGTTACCCCTTCACCGCGCCTGCGAAGTTCACCCCCAAATATTACTACCATTGCCACCCACCAACATCGTTTCTGTTTTCATTGGTACGTAACCCTTCAATAACAATTTCCATTTTTCAATAAGGACTCCTTTGTAATTCAAATTCCATAGCTTATTTACCTCCTCAACAGGTTTTTCCCACTCAAACTCACTCATCTATTATTTTTTGTGCGAAATCAACGATTATTAAATGGTGGAGTTTGGGTATTCCACAAAAAGTTTGGTATGTGAAACGAATCCCCATTTATAAACCAAATGTTTGTGATAATTGAATTTTCTTTACAAGATTATGAAAAATTTAATACACCAATGAAATAAATAGCCAAAAATGAAAAAAAGATGTTGCCATTTTGTAGCTAGATGTGCTTGATCTTTTAAACTTATGCCTTCAAAGGTAAATCAATGTTAAACAAAGTGACACATTGCTTTCTTAGAGAACACTAAAAATATTAGTATTAATGTGGAATAGATTAAGAAGAAATTGCAACTTGTTGAGTTGTCAATAGTCTGGTAACAAAGTGACACTGCGCTTTCTTATAAAACACTAGATGAGGGGTTTGATCTCCAATCAATTTCAAACTTTCAATACTGACATTAGCCTAGCCTACCTTTTATCATTCCCCTCTAAGATTTAGTACCTCCAATGTTAAACAAAAAAAAGTACAAATTCACAATAATCAGTCAACCTTTTTTTTTTGCAAGTAAATAATTACCATCCATAATGGAAGTAATAGGATATCCACCGACCCGTCACTGCATAGATCGTTATGGTTAAGTCAATAAGGGCAGCTTCTAGCCCAACCCATGAAGAGAAAAAGAGTCCCTCACCTCTTTAGCTGAGAACGCCTGCCTTTTATTGAATACTGATTTCTATTTTTATATTTGGAACCACCTATTCTTATAGGCATACTTTTCGATGGATGGGAGCCCAAAATGTCATCTATTGAATTTCAGCCTTGGTTTTACTGGTTTAAGTATTATTTTTCCTTTTCTCTGTTACTTTTTTGAGAAATTCTTTCTTATTCTTGAGAACCTCTTTTGTTTATGATATTTCAAATCTATTCATCCAAAGAATACTAATTAGCAGTAAAAAAAAAATAGTGACTGTAGAATGTAGATACTATATTGAGCTTATGATAATTGCATAAATAAATAGCAAACAAGTGTCAAGGAAATTGAGCCCTAAGGATGTGCAAGTGTATGGTGAATATTGGAAAAATGGGTTGTGATTGTGAAGCAATTTAGTTGAAGTCTCACATTGGTGGAAACAAAAGCAGAAAGGTAGAAGCATTATATAAAATGGAAGACTAGCAACACTTCAAATTCATACCTTTCTCAGCCTTTTGGCTAAGATCAAGTGTAGTATCTGTTCCTATCAATTTAATATTTGATATGTGGGCCATTGGCCCACACGATATTATATTTATTTTTTAAAGGGGAGTGCCCTTTATGGTAGCTTATTGCCAGGGGTCTCGAGTGTCGCCCTTGTCTTGCACTACTACTTGGGCCTGGCACACAGATTGCTACCGCAAGTGCACGGATCGCTCAAGTAATACAGATACAGTGTAAAAGTTTGTTCCCACGAGAATATACAATTATAAAGTTAAGTACCAGCTAATAGCTTAATCCATTCTAGTCAAGGACATAAAAATAAGAAAGCAATAAATTAAACTAAACCTAATCTACAAAAGCAATAAACATAAAAGCGGTTAAGTTTCAGGAAATCCTCCTTCACCCCCTATATCTACTAACAACATGCAATCCTCCTCATAAATATAAATGCATTGATTAGGTTAGCTTGAGAATCTGATGTAGTCAAAAGCCTATGTCTAGGTCAATCAACCCTGGTAGATCCAAGATCCACTTATGAATGATCTATGCTTAATCACACACTATACATGGTCAATAGGTATATTTCTATCCTATTAACGAATCAACTCATCCAAGCCAATTGAACTCGCTGAACATGCATTAACCATACTATATCCATACTCACAAATCCTTATGTCTAGTTCATTTGCTAATATTAAGATCATGTAATCGAGGCCAACCAAGAACAAGCATTAAACACAGATAATGATTAAACCATAATCAAACATCCACACAAACTCAGAGAAGAACACATCATTAATATAAATAAAAGGATCCAAAGTATTCCTAAAACATAGCTCAGCTATACAACAAATAAGCAAGAGAAGAAAGAAAGGGAAATAAGAGAAAGAAGCTTATTGATTTGTCTCTGAAACTTGAATCCTCCTTCAATCTTTTAATCCTTGACTCCAATCTACCATCACTGGAGATCTAGTCAAACTAACTAACCTAAAACTAACTAAAACTAAGAAACTACAAAGGAAATACCTAAAACAGAAAATGGAAATGGCCAAAATGGGCAGCTCTCACAGAAAAATGCATAAAATCTATTTATAGGCTCAGCTGCCGCCTCAGCGCCGCGGCCCCCACATATGTGCGCCACGGCGCTCACACGGTCGTTCTACTTGCGCCGCAGCGCCCACTTCATTTGGGCCGCGGCCCTCTTGCCTCGAGTCCAAGTATGGCATGCTGAAAAAACCACTCAGCGCTGCGGCGCGCAACACCTTACGCCGCGGCGTTGACCACTGAATTGCTAATTTGACTTCCTCTTCCTCTTTAAGCTCAATTGCTCCATATTTGACCTTGTTTGGAGCCCTTCCTAACATAGAGAAAGTACTAAATTAGTAACATATATAAATCTACTTAATCAATGACAATTAAACACAATTTTGCACAATAACACATCAGAAAGACTCAAAATCAGAATATGACAAATATAAGCACAAAACCCTCCAAATATGCATTTAAACAAGGAATAAGCATTCATTTTAGCACAGAGATAGGGTCCAAATAACTGCATTCTATGTAGTTATCACACCTCTAAACCTACATTTTGCTAGTCCTCGAGTAAAACAAAATAGAACTAAGTAAATTACTTAAACAGTAAAAGCAATTTTTATTCAACAAATTTTATTTCAATTTTCTTTTTCATTTAAAAATAAATACTAGTGTGTAATGGTTGCATCAATCCTCAAAAAGTGCAAATGCCCCGTAAACAGTTCCACACATATGCAATCCTTAACATGCTTTTAATCTATACACTCTTCATACAATTCACATTTATCACAAACATGCAAGAAAATTTTCTCCTAATCAAGTCATACATATTTAGATAAGTTTACAAGCATACATGCATATGATTCACAGAATCCACAAGATTGTAAATCAACTCTCTCTCCACTAATGTAAATCACACAAGATTGAGGATAAAAAGAGACTTTATCAGCTTATAATGTAAGGCCAATGGTATGGGTGAAAGAAATGAATAGGAAAAGGTACAACACAAATATTGAGACACATAAACATGATATTTCAAGAAATGAGCCACTAACTGATATCAGCATGGTATTCAAAAGTGAGATCATAAAACTTGTCAGAACTATTTCCGATGCTTTTCAAACTTTACTTTTCTTAAGCCTTGCTTTTCTTTTTCATTTTTTCATTTTCATTTTTTTTTCATTTTTTTTCTTTTCTATTTTTTGCAAAGCAATGCTTTTTCTTTTCTTTTCACTGCATCTGGTTTCTTCAGGCTCATTTTGAATTGAATATTCATACCCCTAATCATCAACTCACATCAAGAAATAACATATCATGTACTCAACAAACATTAAGGGTAGGAAGAAAATGCAATACTTTCACATGCATTAGAATGGTTAACAGGTTAACGAACACAATGGTTATGAGAAACAAATAAGGCCAATAGTATAAGGCTTCAAAAAGGGACCTAAGGATATCATAATATTAGGGTAAGCTTTTTAAGGCTCAATCGGTCCAAACAATGCCCTAATCATTTCTTCAATCATGCATAATCTAGGATTTCGCCTCAAGAGAGTTCAAAAACAATTTCTAGGATAATCAAAACTCTACATGTACATCCATAAACATTCTCAAAACATGCACTCTTATCATTTTCAAAGTTACACTTGTATCTAAGTGAGATGTAAATCATGCATCAAAAGTAATTAAATTGTTTCACATGCATCAAGATCACATAAGGTTTCACTGAAAAGGGGGCAAATAGCAACCTTTCACATCATGGACAACCAAAAACAACACCAGTATTCTTGTAACATGTCATGCATTCAAATAGATTCAACTTTCTCAATCAAGCATGCAAAACATCTTTTGCATAAAGTTAAAAATTGAAATTCTTATCATCAGCACATTAGCGATAGTCAAAACAAGATATAATCATGCAAATATAATGACTAAAATCACTGCACACTCAAAATACCAATACATGTTAACATTAAGCACAAAAGATAACAAAACATGTAAAGATACTCCCCCAAACCT
Organism: Ormosia semicastrata; assembly: GCA_029884595.1. NCBI lineage: Eukaryota > Viridiplantae > Streptophyta > Magnoliopsida > Fabales > Fabaceae > Ormosia > Ormosia semicastrata. The sequence goes on along the minus strand of JAQQTO010000043.1, from coordinate 30,653,647 downwards.
AAATGAAATGTATCTTTAATGAACATGGTCTATAGGAAACCTGAGACTAGTACTGAGCATTACTAAATACTAAAAAAAATAGAGAAAATAAAAAAAAAAAAAACAGGGGTTTAGCGCCGTGGTGCCCCTATGCCTGGGCCGCGGCGCTCACAAAAAGTTACAGAAAATGCCCCATTGTGCAGCGCGGCGCGCACTAACCTTGCGCCATGGCGTTGAAACTTAAGCTGCTAAATTTAGCAGCAAACACATTTTTGCTGCTGGATTTGGCTCTTATGGTTCTCTAGCTGCAATAAAATTTGTTCAAAAAGTTAAATTACAAAAATGCACAACACACATATAATAAAACACAAAAACAACATAATAACCTATTTACAATCTAAAACAAACTTAAAAACTTAAAAACAAAAACAAACAAAAAAAAAAATTAACATAACTAACATACTAACATACTAACTAAAACATAATAACAAAACTAACAAAACATGAACATCTATATACAAACATACACAACACAACATACTATATATTTATGCATAAAGTAAAAATAATAAAATAAACATAAACATAGGGTTCCCTCTCACGAAGGGCCTGAGTTATAGTCCCAGCAGGACTTTGTCACCAAAATTGAAGTGTCACGGATGAGTAGTATTCAAGAACTTGATCCAAGGGTTATCCTTTCCAGGAGTCGCGAATTCCCTCAAGAGCCTCGTATGATTGAAATCACCCGGCTTCTTATTTGAAACTGAAACAAAACAGAACGAAACATAGATTATATACAACTTATACACAACTTGAATTAGAACTAATCAAACTCATTATTGATATTAGCAATATAAAACTATCTCCGGCAACGGCGCCAAAAACTTGATTGCTACCGCAAGTGCACGGATCGCTCAAGTAATACAAATACAGAGTAAAAGTTCGTTCCCATGAGGATATACGATTATAAAGCTAAGTACCAATCAATAGCTTAATCCATTCTAGTCAAGGACATAAAAATAAGAAAGCAATAAACTAAACTAAACCTAATCTACAAAAGCAATAAACATAAAAGCGGTTAGGTTTTAGGAAATCCCCCTTCACCCCCTACATCTACTAACAACATGCAATCCTCCTCATAAACATAAATGCATTGATTAGATTAGCTTGAGAATCCGATGTAGTCAAAAGCCTATGTCTAGGTCAATCAACCCTGGTAGATCTAAGATCCACTCATGAACGATCTATTCTCAATCACACACTATACATAGTCAATAGGTATATTTCTATCCTATTAACGAATTAACTCATCCAAGCCAATTGAACTTGTTGAACATGCATCAACCATACCATATCCATACTCACAAATCCCTATGTCTAGTTCATTTGCTGATATTAAGATCATGCAATCGAGGCCAACCAAGAACAAGCATTAAACATAGATAATGATTAAACCATAATCAAACATCCACACAAACTCAGATAAGAACACATCATTAATCTAAATAAAATGATCCAAAGTATTCCTAAAACATAGCTCAACTATACAACAAATAAGGAAGAGAAGAGAGAAAGGGAAAAGAGAGAAAGAAGCTCATCAATTTGTCTCTGAAGCTTGAATCCTCCTTTAATCCTTTAATCTTTGACTCCAATCCACCATCACTGGAGATCTAGCCAAACTAACTAACCTAAAACTAACTAAAACTAATAAACTTCAAAGGAAATACCTAAAACAGAAAATAGAAATGGCCAAAATGGCCAGCTCCCACAGAAAAACGCATAAAATCTATTTATAGGCTCAGCTGCCGCCTCAGTGCCGCGGCCCCCATATATGCGCGTCGTAGCGCTCACATGGTTGGTCTACTTGCGCCGCAGCGCCCACTTCATTTGGGTCGCAGCCCTCTTGCCTCAGGTCCAAGTATGGCATGTTGAAAATACCACTAAGCGCCGCGGCGCGCAACACCTTGCGCCGCGGCGTTGACCACTGAATTGCCAATTTGGCTTCCTCTTTCTCTTTAAGCTCAATTGCTCCATATTTGACCTTGTTTGGAGCCCTTCCTAACATAGAGAAAGCACTAAATCAGTAACATATATAAATCTACTTAATCAATGACAATTAAAAATAGTTTTGCACAATAACACATCAGAAAGACTTAGAATCAGAATATGACAAATATAAGTACAAAACCCTCCAAATATGCATTTAAACAAGAAATAAGCATTCATTTTAGCACAAAAATAGGGTCCAAATAACTGCATTCTATGTAGTTATCACACACTCTACCAAATTTAGTGCAACTTGTTTTGAGATACTAAATGGGGCTCAATGCCCAAAGGAACACAAAACTGCTACTATTATTATTCGAGAAAAACCAACACCTATCATATCTTGCCACTATGCAAAGTTAAGGATATAGCAAACATGGGATAGTCTAACTAGTATTATAGGATAAGGATCCTCTCCGGCTGTTTTGTCAAAACATGAAAAAATGGAGATTAGAGGGTAGAAGGAGAAGAAGGAAAACTAATCATTTTTTCTTATTTTGCAATGTAAGATCCTCTCCTGTCTTGGCCAACAAAAAAAATCCTCATCCAGGATTATATATAGAAGTGTTAAGTATAATGATACTAAGGAAAATTATACACATAAATAGCTAATGGAACAGACTTTTCTTTTCTTTTTTTTTTATGTGTTTTGTAAGTTTGAAGCTTAAACACTATTTTTTTTTTGTTATTCATTGCTGCTTATTACAAACTTTTTGTGGTCTGATTGAGCGTTTAAGATTCCGAAGTATAACACCATTTATATTAAAAATTGCGATTATAGATAAAAGAATTTATAAGAAAAAGATACTTGTAATATAATTGATCTCATTGCAATTTATATACATTTTTTTAATGCACTTGAAATCCAAACTCGAATCAAGGATGGAGGAACATCCACGTATTACCAAGTGAGTGATCAACCGGCTAAAGGCCCATGAAAAATTTATATATACCTAAATATTCTTATCATTTACTACGTTTTAAAGAAAATTGCAGAAGTAATATAATAATTATATTATAAAATTCAACCCATCTAATGACAGACGAAATTTTTATATAACGATATATAATAATAAGGGAGTTGGTTGTAATATTTAAAATTCGAAAAAAAATCTTATATGACTATATTTCAGAGTTGGCGGTTATCATAATTTTTCCTATTATAATTTATTAGCAAGTTGAAGGCCCTAACGTGCCTGGACATAACTTTCGCATATCAAAGTCGATGTGGGGTTGTACAATCAGCCAATAAACAATTAGTTAAATGATGGTGAAAGTTATGCAATTTTAGTGCAATTGTAACTGAGAGTCTTTAAAAAATATATATAGTTAAGTTATATTTTTATTTTATTTTATTTATATTTAATATTTAAAATAAATAAATGTTTATAACATTATAAAAAAAACTAAAATTTAAGACCATAGCAGGAGAATCCCTTTTGTTAATAATATAGAATATAGATAAATTCAAATTCGAAAACCCGGTATGTATACATAATTTTAAGCCTTCGCGACAAACGGTTCAAATTGGAAAACTAACCAAGTCCCAAAATATTGACACCCAAACTCAAATATAGCTAAAACATTTTACGTTTAATATCAGTTTTGCACTAATGTTGGTAGCATAAATGATTAACAAGATCACCATGGACAAGTGCACAAAGCCAACCCAAGTTTTGACCAATAAATAATAACTTATCGATACAGTAAGTCGAAGAGATGATTCTTCACTTTAATTAAAATTTAGAGGCAATAGAAAAGCCTAGTACATAAGCATTTCCCTTGCACAGTTGCGCTATTGTTTCAGTTAACGAGTGGGTTGTCTCCAATCATGAACATGGATGAAATAAAAAGAAGGGGGAAATGCATAGATACCCTCAACTTAACTTTATTTTGAAGTAGTCTCTATGGACTTTTAGATATTTAAACTTTTTTAAACTTGAAAACAGATTATTTTATTCATTAATTAAGCTATAAAACCAGTCATAATGTGATTTGTACTTATTGATTAATTAATATATATGGCAATATTTAATTAATTCATATTATTTTAAAATTGAATTTTTTTCCTTTTATTGAATTTTTATTTTTAAATAAAAATATCAAATAATTAAATATTAAATTTAAAGGAGATTTTTTATTTTTTTTAAAACAATATCAACAAATTAAATGTTATCATGTGTATTAATAAACACATGAAGTCAATATTTAACTTATGTAAAAAAACTATTGGGGAGAGACCGCATAACCCATAACTCTTGTGTTCCGCGGTCAAACTAAATTTAAAATTAATTTCGTGGGATAATTTTACGGATATCACTAAGATTTAAAACTTCATCTTGTTTATTTGAAATTAAGGTGAAAATTAAGAAGTGTTTGTGTATTTTTTCTTCCAAAGAATTCCGCAAAGGTTGATTTTCTCAAGAGTATACTAAGGCAATCTCCATGACATGCCACGATCAAATCTGTAGGTCCATGGCATGCCACGACCAAATATGAAGGTTTATATCAATCTTCCTGATAATGAGATTTCATTGGCAAACAGTAGATTGCTTACTTCCATGGAGGACAAAGTCAATGCTTCGCGTTGGAATCCAAGTGAATGTAGGTAATTAAGGAAGTTCCACATTAAAAAGAATTGATAAAGTGAGGATTTTATTAGAGGAAAGATCTCAATTATGAGAAATTGTTATTCTAGTATTGTGAACAAACTCAGAAAGCCCAGGCCATAGAGTCATGGACAAAAGCGGTGGGCTTTTTGAAATCTAACGACTACGTTGATGCACAGGATTATGCAAGAGAATGCGAGCACATTGTCATCATTGCGCCAAACCAAAGTACTATACTTGTGTTCATTTACTTCTGCTAGCCGAAATTAGCTTATGAGTACTCAAAGTTTAATGTGAATGCTATAATAGATGTGCAGGGGACATGCACGTATGGTACAAGGGTGGATTACATTTTGGCTTCCCTTTGTTCCAGGGTCGCACTCTGTCATTTCTTCTAAAGTCATTTCTGATCACCACAAAGTGAAGGAAGACATAATGAAAGCAGCTGCTCAGAAAAATGTCAATACACAACTCAGGAAAATAAAGGAGAATGTGTTACACCACCTTGTTTTGTAACAGATGTGTGGGGATCAACCTATCACCTGCTAAACTTGTGCCAAAGAAAAATTTGACACCGAAATAATATGTATATTTTATAATAGAAAAATTTAGTAGTTGAAGTGACTCTCCTCTTTCGTCCAATATATAAAATATACTTTGTAGCTATAATATTAGCAATGTGCAATTTGTTTTCCATGAACTGTAACTTCAGTTTGTCCATGGCAATACTCCAATGTATCAAAGAATATTTTTTTATCCAAGGTCCTTCTATAATAATGGGGGTAAGGCACTTGTATGTTTCAACTACAAATTATTTCAGAATACAAAATTCTAATCAAGTGGGTTTAGATTATGGCAAGCATCACTAGACTTTAAACATGATTATAAACTAATTCACAATCAGTCATTATCAGGATGCGTTATCCTTTATAAAAGGAAAAACCAGCAGAGAAAAAGCAGTACAAGTCAATTATTAGGACACAAGTTTAAAGGCTTTAGTAATCGATCAGTATTGTCTTTCAACAATGTCATCATATTAAACAAGAAATTCTTAGGTACAAGATTAAATTTGTACGTAGTAAGGATCATTCTACATTTAGAGGTGGCAAAATGGGCAACCTGTCCTACCCGCCCCGCACAGCTTTCAACCCGTCAAAATATGAAGTGAAGCGAGTTAATCCATTTTAAAAAATAGGTTGAAAGAATTAATTCATCTCGTTTTAAGATAAGTTGACGGATTGACATGCCTAAAAGAGAAATGAAAAAAAATAAGCGGGTTGTCAACTCGCCTAACTCACTTAAAAAATAAAAAATATATAAAAAAAATTATAAAAATTTAAAAAAATAAAAAAAGTATAATTTATAGAGACTAACAAAATAAAAAAATAAAATAAAATTAATATCATACTCATTAAAATACTATAAATACAAATAAAAAAAAACTTATTTATAATACTTTAAAAAAAACTTCAATCCAATGGATCAACTTTTCCCATTCCGCTTAACTCGCGAGTTATGCAAGTTAAAAAATAAAAATAAATTAAAATCTTGAACCTAATCTCCTAAAAAATAATAAATTAATAAATTAACTCAATATATTAAATCCGTTTTAGCACCTCTATGTACATCTCTCTCCTCGTTGTCTCTATCCTTTTTTTAATATCCTAATGATTATGATGGGACTACAAATTGAATACTTGAAATCTCGGGGAAGCCTTGTCGCTTGCGCTCAAGAGTAATTTGGTAATCTTGGATTGTTTTTAATTTTACCTCGGATAACTGTTATTAGTGCAAATTATTAATTGTCAAGTTCAATTCGATAAGGATAAACACAATCAAAGTTTGAGAAATAATTAAAGTCAACTCTTGGAAACTAGTATTTTTGTGTTATGTTAAGAATGTGGTAGCCCCATGCACATCGGGAGAAATGACTAAGCCTGGCATTAGATGCAATATAAATCACAAGAGCCTTATCAACTGAATTATGCAGCCATGCGGTGAGCACAGAGCGAACTGTTCATTCGCTTTTTACTGAAGAATATCGTGTGTTTGCTACATAGCTGCATATGCTAATTTTTTCATTGAAGGCTTCTTCCATTGGGATGTGGCTCTGAAATGAAGTTATAATTCTCCTTCTAATACTGTTGCTGCCAATTTATAATATAAGTATATGAGATGAGTTTTAGTTGATGAAATGAGTATGATGTGATCTTAATTCAATATGATATTTTAATTTGGTCTAATATTTTGATTTTGAGTTATTTTTCTAAACTTATAACTTGATTATGACATGATAATGATTGAGCTTAGATCAAATTAATTCGATATGTAGACATATAATATATAAATTTAAATATTTTATATAATTAAGTTAAAATTATAAAAGTGAAAAAATAAAATTAAGATATATTTTATAATATATATTTAAAATAAATAATATTAATATAAATATATTATTATGTTATGTAAAAGTTATTAATTTAAGTCAATAAAATTTATTATTTATAATTAATTATAAAAAATATAAATTTTAAAATAATTTGAGATACTAAATTAGATTAAGACAACCTAAAATATAATTCAAACTCGACTTAAAAGTATAGTCTAATTTTTAACATCTAAACTTATTCCAATTAATTTCGGACTAGGTCTGATTTGTAGGAATGGTTGGGTTTAAACATCCCTAATGTCTAGCTTGCAGGGCACTTGTCATTTTACAATTGAAGTTAGTTGGATAATATGGTGCGTATAGCTTGCAAAACGGTTCAGTTTGTTCCAGTACTCTTACGTTTTGAATTTTTAATAGAAGGAGCTTCATTTATAAACGGAACGTAAGAATAGCTTGCAATATGTATCCTTAAAATATTAATTAACATACTGCGAAAAAAACAAAAATAGGAATAACGCGGAATAGACTAGGAAAAAATTGCGTCTTGTTAATACTGCTGAATAATTGTCATTTTAAGATTTGCATAAGGCTAAAAAAAGCTAGTAAATAACTTCAATAATAGTAAAAAATAAGTTAATTTAGTAAAATTGTACTTTAATTAAAATTATGACCTTATTTATATTTTCACACTATTAATTTTATATCTTTCTCTATTAACACTATTTTTGTAAAAAGGATAAAATACAGAATACCCCTTCAAACTTCACTTTATGTGCATTTTAACCCCTAAGATCTAACAAGTAACAACGTGCAATTTACCCCCACAATGTTGATTGATAGAGAGCTTAAAACCTTATTCGTTGATGACCGCATTCATGGTGCTATTACCCAAAGTTTTAAATCCTTCTCTCCTATATTTTCTATATTCGGTGTCTGGTTTGCTGTTGAGGAAGACAAATTCTTATGATCGAAGCTCTTCATTTAGAGTAGTCTGAGCCTTAGTTTTTTTCTCCCTTTAGATGTCAGCGGCTGTGGGATGGTTTGAGGTTATGAAAAATTAAAAGTTCTCCCAAAAATTTTCATTTTAGCTTTCTAACACTTGATCCTGATGAGGTATGTCAACACCATGAGGAAAAAAATGAACACAATGTTAGAGAGGTACGTCAACACCATGACTGTGCCAGTCACGTTGATTCATTTCCATGTATCTTGGATGCTCATTCCTATTCTTTTATGACCCGAATACATCACAAAAATAACGACCAAGAACTAGGCATCACGTCCTTTTGAACATTTGCCAATTCCTCATAATGATTTATTGAGATATTATTGCTTATTGAATCAATACTTCCATCTAAGTTGCCAAATATTTGATAGTGGCTTCAACTCTCCAGTGGCGGCAGTGGTTGGGTGTCGGCCAAATCGCAGGTGCTTGTTCTTCTATACTGATGGATCTTAACGGGACAAGGAGCGAGGGATTTGCATTCGGGAACAAGGATTCAGATTAGGTCTGGAGTGATCTCGTGCAAAACCCATGCTCCGTCTTTTATTTAACACAAGGGTAACAGAGTATGTCATTAGCATGGTATAAAAGGTTAAATAGGTAGGGGTGATTCACACAAGACAAGACATATAGATGAATGGGGTAGTTTGAATTTTAACCTTAACAATATGGATGGCGCGGATTATCCACAATGGGGAGGGGGAATAAATATCTGTTTAATAAATAGGGGTAGGGATGAAAATTTTAATATTTACTTTGTAAGAACTCGTAAATACGTTAAGTATATTTTTTATTTAAAATATATTATATATTATAATTTTTTTTATTTTAAGATGAGATGAAAATACATATATTTTTATTATTTTAAAATAAATTTTTTATTGAATGAGTTTATAATGATAAAATTAATTGAAAAAATATATACTATTTATGTAATAATTATTTATATAAATTGATTATTACAAAAATATAATTAAATTTAGTTTGTTATTTATAATATTCTTTTAATTTTGTAAGAATTTTAGATTGTTAAACAAAGTTGTAATATGTGGTGTTAAAATTTATTTTATTTATATTTTTTTTGTAATTTTTAAGATTTTATTTTAAATTATTAACTACCCATGAATACTCATAAATATCCCCACCTATCCGTGAAAATAATAAATAGATACCCGTAATGGAGATAGAGGCAGAGACGAGAGAAGCACTACCCGCCCCCGCCCTACTCCACTCATTGCCATCTCCACTTACGAAAAAGAAATGAATTTAATATGAAGGAGAGAGATAAGATCTTATTAGTTGAGATATTTTAAGAAAATAAAATTAATAAATACTTGTAATTATTAGTATATTTAATAAGGACAGCTCCATAAGGGTAAGATTGAAAAAAAAAATAGCTCATTGCATAGTTGTACGAATTGAACTAATCCGATCGTTTTAAAATAATTACTTTTTAAAGTATAGATTACACTTTAAAAAAACCAATTTTTATTTTTTAATGTTTGAAGCTTAACCGGTAGTTTTTCTTTGCTGTTTATTACATAATTTTTCATTTTGGTCTGATTCAAAGTTTAAGAAGCAAAAGTATAACACCATTTTTTTATCCAAAACGAAAAAGTATAACACCATTTATATTAAAAATTGTGATTGTAGATAAAAGTTTTATAGGAAGATACTTTTAAATATAATTGATTTCATTTAAATTTATATTTACATTTTTTTATGCACTTTAAATCTAAACTCAATCAAGGATGGAGGGACATCCACTTATTACCAAAGTGAATGATCAACCAGCTAAAGGCAATATTCTATATATCAAACAACATTTTGGTCTGATTCAAAGTTTATTAACACCATTTTTTTATCCAAAACGAAAAAGTAAACACTTTATATTAAAAATTTTTGTAATAAAAGTTTTATAGTACTTTTAAATATAATTGATTTCTTTATTTTTTTAATTTTTTAAAAATCTAAACTCAATCAAGGATGGATCCACTTATTACCAAAGTGAATGATAACCAGCTTTTCTTACAAACAACAATTATTCTTAGGGTAAAACTTAAGTAAAGTTTTTTAAGTGTTTATTAAAAAAATAATTATTAAGTTTTCTATAACTCATCAATAAAACTTAAGATATATTAAGTGTTATATTTTTATTAAAAAATAAGACACGTGTCATATTTTTATTAAAAAATAGCACCTCAAGTATCTAAGAAATTTTATTTAAGTTTTGTCCTTATTCTTATCATTTACAATGTTTAAAAAATGAAAAAGTAATATAATATTTATATTATGAAATTAACCTCTTTAATGATAGGTGAAATTTTTATGTATCAATAAATAATAATAAGGGAGTTGGTTGTAGTATTTAAAATAAAATAAAAAACTTATATGAATATACTTTAGAGGTGGTTATCATAATTTTTCTTATTATAAATTCAAATTTGAAAACCCTTATGCCTTGACAGCTAATGGTTCAAATTGGAACAGCAAAATAATGCATTCTCCAAACTCAAATATAGCTAAGACATTTTAAGTTTATTATCAGCTTTTTTGGTACAAGTTTAATATCAGCTTTACACGAATGTTTTGGTAGCGCAAATGATTAACAAGATCATCCAAAACAAGTACACAAAGCCAACCCAAGTTTCCACATGAATAAATAATCGCTTAAATATGTTTTAATTTCTTAAAAACATAGTACTTTTTTTTTACCTCAATTTTTTCTTTAATTTTAGTCCCTCTAAAACTTAGTGCTTGCTGCAGTTAGTGAAGCTTCATTTGAATGCTTACATGATAAATTGAAATTTCCCTCATTAATGTCACATGTGAATAATTTTGTTTATCACATAAGTACTTAACTAAGTATTTAACGGAGGTTCACAAATAACATGGCAAGAATTAAAAAAAAATTAGATAGATCAAAATCAAACAAAAAAATTTAAAATGACCAAAACCAAAAATATTATATTTTCAAGATTAAAAACATATTTAAACTATAAATAATAACTTACCGATACAGTCTAAGTCCGACCCTGAAGAGCGAAAGATGATTATTAACTTTTATTAGAATTTAGAGGCAATGGAATACATTAGCATTTCAAAGTTCAAACCATGCAGCAGTGCAATATGCACATCGCGAACTATTCGTTGGCCTCTTGTCAATTTTTTAGAAGAAAAACTCTTACTTAAATTATGAGTACCATAGTTAAGTACATCAATCAATTAAAATTTAATATTTTTATTAATTTTTATAAAATTAATTATATAACATAATTATTTATAAAAATATTAAATTATAATTAATCTGATACACTTAATTAAGTGTTTACGGTTTAAGTAAAAATTTCTCATTTTTCAAAGACTTTTCAGCAGTTCGAGATGCACTTGAAAGGGTTCATTTAGAGACAAAGTAAAATAAGCCAACTAAAATGAGTAATCTATGCTAGCAACATGACAACATCAAAGAGAGATGTTTAGAAATAAAGACTCCTAGAACTAACGTACTAAGCGTTATGGTTTGGATTTTGTTAAGTTGCGTCATCTTTGGATTTTGGAGAGGTGTCCTTTGAATCAGTGCTTGTAGGGTATCCAATTCCGTGGCGATTATTGGGGAATATCATGAAGACCCCACCAGCAAGTACCCCAAGAGCTGGGGGCAGCGCCTGTAGCAGACGCTTCTGCGTTGACTCAAAATCAGAGTAGAAGCAATGGACACTGGAGTAATTTTTAGATGGGCATGGTCCATCTTAGGCATTTAAATTATTATTTGACATATATAAGGTAATGGGGATTATCATAGAATTATACCAATTATTAATAATACTTTTACACGTATCAAATAATGATTTAAATGCTTAATTAATGACGTGGTAGACCGTGCCTACCTAAGAGATTCTCATGGACAGTGTTGGTGTCCAGCAGCGTCAGCACAGCAAATACAACCAACGATAAGGCAGCATGCACGAAGTCACTAAACTTGAGCCTATACCCGGACAAGTCAATGGACTTGGAGGCCGGAGAAGGCCACAGGCCCTTGGTGGTTACGATGCCATAATGCCTCTCTTTGTCAGTTCCTGTGTAGCTGTCCGTGAAGGAAGAAAAGCAGCAACTAAAACCACACACCACCATGAGCACGACAGTTAGGTACTTGTTGGTGGTGTTGCAGTGGCCACTGTTGGTCACCACGGGGTTGAGGAATTGGAACAAGAACACTGTGCCTGTAGGGAGCAGCTTGATGAGGTTGCCAACTGCTGATGTGATTGTCGTACCTCCCATGCCTGTACTGCCTTCTTTCAGTGTTTAAGGATATGTGATGTCTGCAATCATTTTCTTGTTGGGGGAATATCACATCCCCCTTTCAATCTTTTGGAGAATACCACTTCCCTGTCAATCTCTTTAGGAATATCACATCTTCTTCTATATAAACATGTAATAAATATTAGTAATTGAGAAAAATATCACACAAATCAAGCACAAGATTTAACGTGGTTCGGCTAATATGCCTACATCCACGGATGAGATGAGTCAAATCTACTATCAAAACAAATCTAGTCTGCAGGCCTTACAAGACAATCTCTCTCAAACTTTCATTCTCATTCTCATAACCCTACAAATTCTCAAATACAAGTATTTATAATTTATCCTTCCTAATTTTCTATTGTAAACAAATCTTTCACAAATCTTATTTATATCTCATAAATCTCTAACATATTTTTCAAATCTTTTAACAAATCTTGACATATCTTTGCATATATTTCATATCTTCAGAAATAGGAAACTAGCGATAACAATCTTTAATGGAATTTGGGTCAAACCCAACAATCTCCACCTTGATACAAATTCCATCATCATCTCTAACAAAACAATCTTCAAATCTCTAAACCTTCAAATCTATTGGAAGGTTTTAGGTAGGAAAGAGGAAAAGAGAGAAAATGAATACTCAAAATAAGAAGACTATATTGATATTGGTATGATGATATTGTGATACAAAAGACAAACTCAATAGTCTTATTTATACTAATATTAGGATATTAATCCTAATTAATAAGGAAATAAATCAGAAAATATAATAAATAGGAAATAAATCCTAAAAGATCCTATGAGATACTCTAAACTATTTCAAGATATAATAAAGATATTTTAAGATATTTTTCAGATATTCTAATACTTCCCCTCAAGCTAAAGTTTACTAAGCTTTAAGCTTGTTACAATTACATCTTAAAGAAAACAAACTAAAAACATAATGCGCCAAACAGTGTGACAGTGGCAGGCAACTGAATCTGGGATGGAGGCAAGACCAATGCATCTAGGACTAAGACGGACAATGTCGGTGCATCTGGGGCAAAGCTGGGGGCTGGTGTGAGTCAAAACCAATAAAAATCACCATCGGAATGATCATCAATGGGAAGAAAAATCACCACTAGCATGATTCATCTGTGGGACAGAAGTCACCATCGGAATAATTGTCGATGGGAAGAGAAGTCACCACTAGTATGATTCATTAGTGGGAAAAGAATGGCATGACAAACACCGGTATTAAAGTATATGTTGAGATGTGGTGAGGCAAACGAACGGCGGAGGAGTCTAGAAAGAGGGCGAAACAGCTATGAATCAGTGTATAATGACCAAAAACAGAAAGTACAAGGTACCTGAAAGTCTCAACGCAAGTGAACAAGGGGATAGAGATGTCAAATGAAGGATCTGAGGGCAGATCTGTGTAAAGGAGACAGAGACGAGTCGGGAAAGAATAACGGCGGCCGAAGAGGCTGTTGGACAGCGGATGCAGTGGAGATGGGAGATGAGATGCCGGAAAGACGTCGCGATAAGGGAGAAAGACCGACAAACCAAAATGGAAACACGATTGGCCAAAAAAAATATAGAAAGAGGGTCTCGAAAGGAGAACTAGGCAACCATAGGCGGCTAATCGGAGTTCCAGATCTTTGGGAACTCAAAGAAAAAAATGACGACAGTTATGGAGGATGATACTGCGCTACGATCTGTGTTGAATTGGAAGGTTTTAGGTAGGAAAGAGAAAAAGAGAAAAATGAATACTCAAAATAAGAAGACTATATTGATATTAGTGTGATGATATTGTGATATAAAAGACAAATTCAATAATTTTATTTATACTAATACTAAGATATTAATCTTAATTAATAAGAAAATAAATTAAAAAATAAAATAAATAAAAATAAATCTTAAAAATCCTATAAAATACTTTAAATTATTTTAAGATATAATAAAAATATTTTAAAATATTTTTTAAATATTCTAACACATTTGATTTTCTTTTCTTTTCTTTTTTTTTTGCCCTATATATATATATATATATATAGGTGTAATCTTAACGAATGGGGCTTGCAGTTGCAGCCAGACTTGTAGGTGAAGTTCAGCTTGCAGTTGTAGACTTGCAGGTGAAGTTCACTGCTCACATCACAGACTTCTTTGTCTGCGTGCTGCTCGTGATTTTATAGACTTTGTCTGCGTGCTACTCGTTTATTTTATAGACTTTGTCAGCATGCGTGCTACTCGTTGATTTCAAAGTAGCAGAGAGAGAGAGAGAGAGCTTCTACGGAAAATGCTTTAATTCTAATTGGATTAGAATAATTCAGGCATTCAGGAGCTTTGAAATTTCTACACATCCTTAAAAGGAGACCAAATTGAATATATTATATCAAATAATTCTAGTTTTCTCACACATTTTTTTATATTATTTTTTATATTTTTAATCATATTTTTTCACTTAATTATAATTATTAAAAAGTAAAATAAAAATAAATTTTATTATATTCTCTTAAAATATTTTTTAATAATTATTTTAATATTTAATAAAAAATATTAAATAAAAAATTAAATATATTTAATATCTTAAAAATATAAAAATATTTAATATTATTTATTTAATAATTTAAAGGATTATTAAGAAGATTATTTTAAAAGATTTATAATTATTTAAAAAATAATATAAAATAAAAAATAACGTGTGAATTTCATTTTCCGATTCCAAGTTGCACTATTCCATGTAGGAATGCACATTGAACGAGTCCCAAGATAGTTATGGAAATTAAAAAGTCAAACAAGAAAAAAATACACAGATATTCTCTGGCTACATATGCTAACAACAAGCATATGGCTAGAAATAATAATTAAAAAAATTTAGGGTTATATAGTAATTATAAAAGTATTATTATGGATTATGAATCACTTTCTTATTTCATGAAAATTAGCCATATATTTATCTAAGCATTATGCATTTAGTTCTTCAAAATATGAAATAATGTAATTAGTAATATAGAATAATTATAAATGATAGCTTAAGAATTTTCTTGGCTATAGTATAAATAAGAAATTTTAATCTTGTATTAAGTGCACCAAGTAATAAAAATCATTTTTCTCTATAGTTTTCCTTTTCATCCAACACATTACAAGTTTATATTATTTGTTATTTGAACATTTAAAATATAATACTTAAATGATATTTCACTTATATTGAGATACAATATAGAGAAAGAGCTATTCATAAAGTATATGAAAATATTAAATCATATTTACATATGAGACGATGTTTAAGAGGAATGTTATATTCTAAGTGTTAAAAAAAAATTATACTTAACACCCCTCCGCCAAAACAAAAGTTCTCTTCTGAGGACTTATTTGGAAAAGTTAAAAATTATAGATTATGCTGATAATCAATTATTGTTATAATCGATTATAATTGATTTATTTTTATGTTTGAATGCATTGGCTGTAAAGTGATTTTAAACTAATATGATTTGTTTGAATGATATAAAAAAGAATCGTTTTTATACATTAAATTATTAAAATAGGTATAGAATGATTAAAAAAATTATTTGATTGAGGACAAAATAGTATTTACATATCAAAGTGTAAGAAATAATCTATAAGCTAAAATCATAAGTTTCAATCTTCAGCTTATGATTATTAGCTGTAAAAAACTTTTTTTTGCATTGAATTTCGTGTAAAATTTTTTTTAAAAAATAATCTTTTTACCTAATGTCGCGACCGAATTTAATCGCGATGAAATAGCAACTTAAATTAAAATATATAATTAATTAGGAGTCGCCACCAATTTTATTTTTTATTAGGAAAAATTGAAAAACCCAAGAAAAATAGTCTTTGAAACCAGATTGAATTCGGGAGTCGGTTATGTGTAGGGAAGGGTGAAAACTTAATCCCACAGCACCCCTAACACACCCGTCCTAAGACGGTACCTTAAATTAATTTATGCAAATTCTTAATAATCTTTGAAAATATTTGTTTTACCCCTTTTGTAAAATATGTGAAATAAACAAATAAATTATAAAAATTTAATTTTTGGCTTGACAGAATAGAAATTCTGCTCCTACGTATCCTCAGGTGCAATGAAAACTCAAAGTCACGTAGTTCTTTAAAAATATTTGTGAGTTGGTTGATTTTAATTAAAATAATTTTGAAAATTTGAATTAACAAGCCGTCATTCGCTTATCCAAATTAAAGATTAAATAGGTGAAGCTTTCGCGTCAAAGACGTCCACCACCGATTATCAAATTTGTTACAAAATTTATATTAAAAAATTATCTAAAAAATGGCTGATTTTATTTTTATTTATTTAAAAATTTGATTTAACAAGTCATCTCATCGCGACTATTAATCAAATTAAGGATTGAATAGGTGAAACTCGCGTCACGCTTGAGACGTCACCCATTATTCATCAAGTTTGTTACTTTATTTAAGATTATCAATTAGCGATTTAACTTAAAAAATTGAAAACATGGTAATGATTTAAATATAATTTGAATAATATTAATAATAATAATGATAATGTAAACCATCAAGTTGTCATGCAACTCGGGATGTTTACAAAATACAAGGGTTAGCAAGAATTGTCAAACTCATATAACCCATATTATTATTATTATTATCATCATTATTTTTAAAAAAAAGAGAAAAAAATTATTCTTATATTTTTTAATTTATCCTTTCCTTCTTCCCCTTTTTTTTCCTTCTTAATCCCTTAATTGATTTTTATCATTTTCGACCCAGTTTTGCTGCTTAAGCGGTTAAGCCCACTTCCAAAATAAACCCCCAACCCAAAAAAAGAAAAAAAACTACAATGAAAAACCAATAAAACCAAACTTACAGTTTAGCAAAGGGAGGGACTATTTTGGTTCTTTTCTCTGCTTTTTGCAGAAACCAAACGTAGAGGAGAAGCGAGGCAGCCGACTGCTAGCGGTGAAGGGTCGACGATGGTAAGATGAAGGCGGCGATTCAAATAATTTCGCGATACGTGGCAGGGACGGACGCAGCTGAGAATGGTGGTATAGCGCGGTTTCCGGGTTTGACGGCGAACGGCTTCGGTAGTGACGCAGGTTCTTGCTCGGGCGGCAGCGGCAAGGGCAGGGGTTCGAGTATTGAACCGTGGACTCGGCTTGGGTTAAGGATGGGGAGCTGTTTGTGTGTTTGCTTGTTGGTGGTGAAGGAGATTTTGCAGGGAAGATGGTTATGGTAGCTTGATGGTGTTGTTGAAGGTTGGAGAAGATGGAATGGTGAGAAAGGTGAGTTAACTCACCGAGTTGACTCGATTATGGGAGAGAGGATGAAAGTGGGGTTAATGGCAGGAATGCATGCGTGAGTGAAAAAAGTATATGGGTGATTCTGATAGTGTGGGTGAAGGTTAGAGTGGTGAAAGGGGTTCACAGTGGAGATGGTGGCTTGAGGTGATTTATGGTTGCTGTGCAACGGGAGGCTACGTGAGTAAAAATGTGTTTCAAGGCTGGCCAATAAATCAAGTTCTCAGTATAGGTTCTGTGTCTATGTTCTCATCTATGGGTTAGGTGTTTTATAGGAGAGGATTAGGCTGAGGTGTTTGAGTTAGGATGTGATTAGGAGTTTGTTCAGGATAAGTGATGGGAGGTTTAGGATAAGTTTGTTTAGGATGAGTTTGAGTTAGGATGAGTTTATGATAGGATAAGTTTGTGTTAGGATGGGTTTATGATAGGATAAGTTTGTGTTAAGATGGGTTTGATGATAACTGCCAATGTTGGTTTAGGATAAGCTTGTGGTAGGATGAGTTATGGTTAGTTAGGATAAGTTTGTTTGGGATGGTTAGGATAAGTGCTTAGGGATTAGGATAACTGATGGAGTCTGTTTTAGGATAAGTGATGAGTTTAAGTGTAAGGATAGCTGATGAGTTGTGGGTTAACGGGTTAATGGGTTAATGGACCAATGGGTTGAAAGATTATTTTTTATTTTTTTATTTTTTTTATTCACAAAACACTCCGAACGAAATTGGGTGTTCACACCTATACATAATAATTATTTCACAAAATAGCTTAATCCTCCAAAAATAACTAAATGAGAAATAATTCATCTTTTTCAAACATGCTATGAGTCTATAATTCTCGTATATATATGGGCACAAGAATTTTAATTCTCTTATTTATTTAATTATAAAGGTGATTCTTTTAATACTTTTTATTTTATGAGAATACCGATAATATTAGCTATTAGTGACCAAAATTGTGTTATGCGTTCTATTTAATTAAATGTAATTATAGAAATGGCATGCTGGATTTGTATTTTAAGTAAAGTATAATAAATAAATAAATATTCACTATTAATTATTAGAAGGTACTAGCAGAGAAACTTCCATATTTGTATATTCTGATGACGAGTAGGGTAACAAAAATTGTGTCAATAAAAAAAAAACAAAAATTGTGATGTTATTTGCTCATGCTCAACCAATACCAATGGTGTAATGTGACTATTCAAAGTTTCAAACAACTACGCATAATGAGACAATAACATTAATAAATTTAATTCTTTAAAATAAATTAAATATCAAGAGCAGCTTTTGTCCGTAACTGGCTAATTTTTTTTCTCCATCGATGCACATTAAACAATAATGCTACTTGTAAATTAATATTTATAAAAATCCATTTACCCTTTAGATAATTGAAAAAAAAACGTACATTTCCCTTTAGTGGTGATTGGATTTCTAACAGTATGCCAAACTAATTTATTGTGCAGGTTTGAAAAGATTTGACATCTTAATTCATACTAATCCTAATTCTTAAGGGCTGCTTCAAAGGTCTTAATTAATCCCATCCTACATTGTTCTTATCAAGTGCCTCTTATGATGATAATCTAAAAAATTCATAAGTAATCAGCAAGACAGCAACTCAGTTTTGTTTTCTATCATGGGAAATTTTCTTTTGTAACAAAAACGTCAAGAGATGGGAGGTTGCCACATTTCAAGGTGAAGACACATCATAGCTTCAATAAAGATTTATATTGGTATTTACATATAACCTACATATAAAGAGATTGCTAACAAAAATCAAACTCAATACCTTTTTATATCATCGATGTTCAATCTTACTAATTAATTGAGTCAATATTCAATAACTTTATCATATGAAATTTAATGTGCGTCTAGGTAATTAAGTACCACAACATTCAACTATATGTGAGTCAGGCAACTTCACATAAACTCAATGAAATAATTAGTACGTGATAAAAAAAACATGGATATTTAAGTATCTTCATTTGTTGAATTTTTTTTGCCAATTTCGAATAGTTTTGTGAGTGAAAGCATAGAACAACTAGATCATTCATAAATTAATTCCATGACGTTACAAGTAACTTTCAGACAAATTATTAGATTAGGAAATCATATATGCATGCAAGTAATGATGCATAATCTTAATTTTGTTAAGTAAGATGTATATCTAAAAAAACTGTAAATGACTCATTAAATTAGTTACAGTTTATTTAATGATATCTATTACTTAGATAATCATAATAATTTTAGAACTAATACGTGTAACAAATCTTGACTTCTGTATGAGATGCATTTATTAAATAAAATTTCACAAGTTATGTATTGCTTTGATGATTCATGATCATTCAGATTAAACGAATGAGACCTTTCCTACTAACTAGTTATGTGGAGGTAATCTCCATGGCAAACTTAGAGACTATAACCGCCTAGGCCACAAAAATTTGGGAAAATAACAGGTCTGTGATATATTTAGATGTTTAAATTTATCTTGTACGGATGGTTAGTGTCACAGTTGGCGTTTTTTCCCCTTCAATTTTGATCTTTTTGGTATGTTTCACGGAATAGAGTTCGAAATAGAACTGACTGCTTAAGTTGACTATGAGTTGACCATTGGCCTAACTAATTGAAGTAACCTTTTATGATTGCTATGTGATTAATTGAAGTGACCTTTTTACGACTGTTTTGGGATTTATTATATGACTTGTTTCGGTGGCGGCTTTTCGATCCCAAGCCCAACAACCATTTATAATTTGACCTTGACTTCACAACAAGGCAATATTTTCTTTTCTCTTTCATAGATAAATATATGTTCATTATTTAAAATAAAGAAGAAAATACAATTTTAAAGAACATTACAAGAAAGACTTCTTAATATCACTTTCAATATGATTAGAACGATAACAAAAAAGAACTTGTAGAAATCTAATAGAATCAAAATGAAGAAATAATATAAGGGTAAACACAAAAACCCTCATAAAATCCTAATAAAAAAATTAAGGAGAATAAAAACATGAAATAAAATGTTACATCTATTTTCCCATTGAACTAAAAGTGTTTTGATTTTGTTCTAAAAGGGTTTCTTTTTTGTGCCAAGACATCGCTTATTTTGCCATCCTTATATGATTTGTAGTTTTGTTCATTAGATCTAAAGATTTTATTATTTTGTAAGTTAAAGCATGTGATTAATCTGATAAACTAATTAAAGGTAGAAATTTCATATCTACTATAACATGCAACATTTATGGAAAATTCAAAATTAAACTCCTCATATTTGTTGATTTGGATACATTTATACGAGAATAATAAGAATTTAAGTCTGAAGATGACAGCTAAATTCATTAACCAAAGATTGTGTACAAAGTGTAAGCTTATATACATCAGTCGTATACAAGTTGTTGTAACTACTCACCATAACTAACTAAAAATTGAATTAGTTAACTACCAACTATATTAAGTAAGTAACTAACTAATTACACATCAGCTACATGACTTAATCACATAGCAAAATAGCTAGCAACTAGTACACTAAGTTGGATCACATGGAACTAGATCAGTAGGAGCAGCGCATCTGGACTATTATCAGTTGCAATGGCAATATTGGACATATTAGGTCTGTCGAGCCTGGTAGCTAGTAGTTGGTATTACCCCCTACAAGCTAGAGCATAGATATCTTACATGCCCAGCTTGGAAAGGATGTAGCAGAAAGGAGAGAGGTGTAATGGTTTGGTGAATTTATCAGCGAGTTACAGAGTGATGGAAATAGGAAGAAGGTGAAAAAAAATGGAGTGCTAGAGCCTTGTAAGTCATGTAACAGATAGGTTAACCACTGTAAGTCACAGGTAGTGGCAGCTAGAGCACTGTACTCTGCCTTACAAGAGGATCTAGATATTTGTGGTATGCTTCTTAGACCCCCAAGAGATGAGAGACTGACCAAAATAAATGTAAAAACCAGTAATAGAACATTTGGTATCCAAGCATCAAGCCCAGTCAGAATTAATGAAGGCTTTGAGCCTCATATTAGACTAAGAATGAAAGAATAACCCAAGACCTAGAGAACGTTTAATGCATCAGAGAATCTTATGAACAGACTGTTGATGCAGATAAGTGGGAGAAGCCAAGAACTGGTTGAGCTGCTAAATTGCAAAATTGATATCGGGCCTGTTGGTGGTGAGGTACAGTAGCCGACGAATTAGTTGCCTATAAGAAGCAACATCAAAAAGTGGAGTGCCTGAATCCTTTAAAAGTTTCATTGTGCTGTCCATAGGAGTCTAAACATGTTTGAATGCAAGGAGGCCAACATTAAACAATACTCTAGAGCATATTTCCTTTGGGAAAGAATAATACCCTTAGTGGATCTTGTAATCTCCAATCCAAGAAAAAATTTTAATTCTCCAAGGTCTTTGATTTTGAATTAGTCATCAAGGAAAAACTTTAAAGCAAAAATATCACTAAGATCAATGTCTGCTAAGATAACATCATTGACATACACGAGCAAGGCAGTGAAGGAGGAATCTGATTTCTTGACAAATAAGGAATGGTCAAAGGCAGATTGGGTGTAATGAGTTTGCAGTGTAGTGGATAATTTGGCAAACTATTGCCTACTAGCCTGTTTAAGTCCATAAAGGGATTTCTGCAGCTTACATACAAGATTAGGCTTGGGAGAGGTGAATCCTTGAGGAAGTGTCATGTAAACCTCCTCTATAAGATCACCATGGAGGAAGGTATTATTTATATCTAGTTAATGTAAATATCAATTGCTAGCTGAGGCAATGGAAAGAAGCAACCAAATTGTAGACATCTTGGCAACAAGTAAGAAGGTATCCGTATAGTTAACACCCTCTACTTGTGTATATCCAAATGGTATTGTTTATGCTCCATATTTTTTGGGAGGGACTTATTAAGTAATAAATATTAACACATATAACATATATTAAGATATTATAAATATTCAAGTTTATAAAAATGATATTAATAAATTATGAATTTTTTTCTTAAATTTTACAATTATCTATATACATAAATCAAGCTCTTTAATTTACTTTAATATTAATTTATATGTGTGTGTGTGTGTCGTGTCTGTACCTTATAATTTTTTGAATTTGATGTGTCCCCGTGTTTGTGTTGGGGCCAGTATATGTGTCAGTGTTTATGTTTCATAGGTGCATATTAAATGTTTCCTTCAGGAGAATCCCTTTTGTTAATAATATAGAATATAGATAAATTCAATTTTGAAAACCCAGTATGAATACATACTTTTAAGCCTTCACGACTAACGGTTCAAATTGGAAAACTAACCAAGTCCCAAAATAGTGACACCCAAACTCAAATATAGCTAAGACATATTTTACGTTTAATATCAGCTTTGCACTAATGTTGGTAGCATAAATGATTAACAAGATCACCATGGACAAGTGCACAAAGCCAACCCAAGTTTTGACCAATAAATAATAACTTACCGATACAGTAAGTCGAAGAGATGATTCTTTACTTTAATTAAAATTTAGAGGCAATAGAAAAGCCTAATACATAAGCATTTCCCTTGCACAGTTGCACTTTTGTTTCAGTTAACGAGTGGGTTGTCTCAAATCATGAACATGGATCAAATAAAAAGAAGGGGAAATGCATAGATACCCACAACTTAACTTTATTTTGAAGTAGTCTCTATGGACTTTTACATATTTAAACTTTTTTAAACTTGCAAACATATCATTTTATTAAGAGAAATGTTTTATGTAAATTAGAATATATATACTGTAATTATACCGTATGTTAATATAAGAGATGTTAAATTATCTTATATGTGACTATAACATTTTACGACATATAAAATTATTTTGTGAACGAGTTGAATAAAATTGAACGTATTTTGGTTAGACGAATAATAAGATCGTTTTATTCATTAATTAAGCTATAAAACCAGTCATAATGTTATTTGTATTTATTGATTAATTAATATATGGCAATATTCAATTTATTCATATTATTTTAAGAATTGAAATTTTTTTCCTTTTATTGATTTTTTAAAATAAAAATATCAAATAATTAAATATTAAATTTAAAGGAGATTTAAAAAAAACAATATCAACAAATTAAATGTTATCATGTGTATTAATGAACACATGAAGTCAATATTTAACTTATGTAGAAAAACTTTTATAGGAAGACTGCATAACCTATAACTCGTGTTTTTGAGATCAAACGGAAATTAGTTTTATAGGCAGTTCAAAAGGAATTGAACATGTGAAAATATATTGTAATCTTACTTTAAAAAATATTTACCTTATATATAAAAGTATCTGCAAAATCTATTTGCAAGTTTGGGATAATTTTAGGGTCTATCATTAAGATTTAAAACTTTCATCCTGCTTATTTGAAATTAAGGTGAAAATTAAGAAGTGTTTGTGTATTTTTTTCTTCCAAAGAATTCCGCAAAGGTTGATTTTCTCAAGAGTATACTAAGGCAATCTCCATGGCATGCCACGATCAAATCTGAAGGTCCATGGCATGCCACGACCAAATCTAAAGGTTTATATTAATCTTCCTGATAATGAGATTTCATTGGCAAATAGTAGATTGCTTACTTCCATGGAGGACAAGGTCAGTACTTCATGTTGGGAATCCAAGTGAATGTAGGTAATTAAGGAAGTTTCACATTAAAAAGAATTGATAAAATGAGGATTTTATAAGAGGAAAGATCTCAATTATGAGAATTTGTTATTGTAGTACTGTGAACAAACTCAGAAAGCCCAGGCCATAGAGTCATGGATAAAAGTGGTGGGTTTTATGAAATCTAACGACTACGTTGATGCACATGATTATGCAGGAGAATGCGAGCACATTGTCATCATTGCGCCAAAGGCCAAAGTACTATACTTGTTCGTTTACTTCTACTAGCCGAAATTAGCTTATGAGTACTCAAAGTTAATGTGAATGCTAAACTAGATGTGCAGGGTGTTGAAAATATTCAACATGTGTGGGTTCACATATGTATCTAATAATATTGTGTGGTTATCTTGAAAGTATAGTTTAAAATTAATTGTGATTTAACAAGGTTAAAATTGGACTCAGGAGTATTAAATTGTCATAAAATTTTATGTGTAAATATCATTAGGTGATTTCTAATTTGATGAGGGGTCAAATTAAAAATAAAAGAAATATTATAATAATTGATAATTGTCGGTTGTTATAATAAGGGTTATGGTCCCCATTTGAACGTATTCATTTTGGTTTCTTAATGTAACATTTTTACAGAGAAAATACACCAAAATACGTATCAAGTGAAAGATCTTTAAACCCTCATATCTCTTTGAAGAATTACTATGGATCAAGGTACACTCCCGCTTTTGTGTTCCTCTTACATCTTTCTTTTTGAATCTAAATGGCGAATGATTAAATCTTTTGGCATTGATCTATATTGAGTTTTGATGTTTCTCTGTATGAATATTTCAAGAATTGAAACTAACAAGTGGTATCAGAGCCATCTCTTTTTTGGATTCTTTGAGAAATTTCAGATTTTGAATTTTTTTTGGGGGGAAAATTAAGGTTCTAAAGTTTTCTGAATTTACTCTTATAGAAAGTTACGGTTCTGGTGGTTTCACATTTTTTTTGTTACGGTTTAAAAAAAATCCCTTACGATTTGACATAAATTTTCTTTACGATGAATCAAATTTCATTTGAAATTTCCTTTCCGAGTTGTTACGTGAAATTTCCATCACGTGAAATCACCCAAATATCCATCACATGAAATTCTGTGTTGTTACGTTTGTCTGGATATGAAATATATATATGCAGAATTGATTGGATCATTGCTTACTTTTGTCTAGATATGATATATATATATATATATATATATATATATATATATATATGATATATTGATACTGTTCGTCTTTTGATATATATTGACATATATTGTTCGGATATGAATATATATATAAAATATACTGGATCAAGTATATATATAATGATTGAATCAATTTGTGGGCGTTGAGCCCATGGACAAAGGCAATGATTTTTTTTTTTTGGTGCATCTAATGACTTGTTAATTAAGTTTGTCTAACATTTAAAAGAACTAATTTATACAAGATGTCGCCAAAGTGAACTCTCTTGTGTAGATTAGTTTATTGAGAGTGTTAAGATGTTTTTTGTGTATGTGAATTCATGCGGGTGTTGGTTGGCCCAAAGAAAGGCTAATATTTGGCCGAATTGCATATACATTTGTAGTGATAAATATCTGAAAATTGTAAGGTTTCCATGTGAATAATGAGTTGATCCAAAGATAAACTCATTATTTGACTGAATTTATTTTCAATATTTGATCACTATACCAAGAGTACCACTTACAATTAATATTACTGTCCAAAAACTTGATATTAATGTTGCACTAGGTATCTTGATATGCATCCAATAATTGTTTAAATTTGACAATCATATATTTAGTTTATGATGTGAACATGTTTATTTATTTCGATTAAATTCTCTGTACAGTTATTGTATCTGCTACTACTATATCTGCAAACACAAACAATATTCTCATGCTTAATGGGACCAACTTCAAGGATTGGAAAGAGAATGTGCTAATCATTCTTGGCTGCATGGATCTAGATCTTGCGCTAAGGACGGAGTAGCCCACTCCTCTTACAAATGAAAGTTCTTCTGAAGCCAGAAGGTACTTTGAGAAGTGGGACCACTCTAACCGCATGAGTCTAATGTTCATAAAGCGCGGCATTCCGGAAGCCTTTCAAGGTGCAACATCTAAAGAGGTAACTTTGGCTAAAGATTTCCTTGTTGAGATTGAAAAACGCTTTGCCAAAAATGATAAGGTGGAAACAAGCAACGTTTTTAGCTAGCTTGACTTCCATGAGGTATCAAGGCAAAAGAAATATAAGGGAGTGCATCATGCAAATGTCTCATATTACTTCTGAACTTAAGGCACTAAAGCTCGATTTGTCTGAGGACTTACTCGTGCATTTAGTATTGAATTTTCTTCCTGCACAATTTGATCAATTCAAGGTCAGTTATAACTGCCAAAAGGAGAAATGGACTCTTAATGAGCTCATTTCATATGGTGTGCAAGAAGAGGAAAGGATGAAACATGAGAAATTTGATAGTGCTCATCTGGCTACTACCTCAAAAGATAAGGGCAAGAAAAAAATTAAAGATGAAGCTGCTAAGGGTCCAGCACAAAAGAAACCTAAAGAAAGCACTGAAGGATGTTTTTTTTTTGTGGAAAGTCTGGACACATGAAGAAAGAATGTCCGAGGTATCATGCTTGGCGTGCCAAAAAAGGTATGTTCTTTACTTTGGTCTGTTCTGAGGTAAATTTAGCTTCAGTACCTAGAAACACTTGGTGGTTGGATTCTGGTGCTACTACTCACATTAGTGTTTCTATGCAGGGTTGCTTGAGCTACCGAAGGCCAAGTGATGTTGAAAAATGCATCTTTGTGGGTGATGGAAAATCGGTGGAAGTCGAGGCGATAGCACATTTTAGGTTATTATTAGGAACTGGTTATTATTTGGATTTGAAAGACACTTTTGTTGTACCGTCTTTTAGATAGAATTTGGTTTCTGTTTCTTTATTGGACAAATCTGGTTATTATTGTTCTTTTGGAAACAATCAGTTTAGTCTTTCTTTAAATTCAAATATTGTTAGTACTAGTTCGTTGAGTATTTATGATAACCTATATTTGCTTGAAACTATTGCATCATATAATGAAACCTTGCATGTGGAATCACATGGTACTAAAAGAAAGCTAAATAATGACAAATCGGCAAAATTATGGCACAAGCGTTTGGGTCATATATCCAAATCAAGAATAGAAAGACTTGTGTCAAAAGGTATTTTAGATTCACTTGACTTCTCAGATTTAGATATCTGTGTTGAGTGTATCAAAGGAAAACAGACCAAACAAAAGAGATTATGTGCCAATAGGTCTTCAAATGTCTTAGAATTGATATATACGGATATTTGCGAACCATTCCCGATGGCTTCTTGGAATGATCAACGATACTTTATATCATTCATAGACGACTACTCACGTTATGGGTACCTATATCTCATTCATGAGAAATCAAAGTTGTTAGACATGTTCAAAGCTTTTAAGGCTGAAGTTAAAAACTAACTTGACAAGAAAATTAAGTGTATCAGGTCTGACCGTGGTGGTGAATATTACAGCAGATATGACAGTTCATGAGAACAACGTCCAGGACCATTTGCTAACTTCTTGAAGGAATATGGAATCGTCCCACAGTATACCATGTCGGGTTCACCTAGCATAAATGGTATAGCTGAGAGACAAAATAGAACTCTTAAGGATATGGTAATGAGTATGATCAGTCAATCCACCTTACCAGAATCACTCGATCTGGGGAGAAACAATAAAGACAACGGTTTATATCTTGAATAGAGTACCAACTAAAGCGGTTGCCAAAACACCTTATGAGCTTTGGACAGGCCGAAAGCCTAGTTTAAAGCACCTTCACATTTGGGGATGTCCATCTGAGGCTCAGCCTTATAGGCCAAATGAAAAGAAATTGGACTCCAAAACAGTGAACAACTACTTTATAGGTTACTCTGAGCGATCTAGGGGCTATAAGTTTTATGATCCCACAATCAAGTCAATTTTTGAAATAGGAAATGCAACATTTTTTGAGGAAATTGGGTTTGGGAGGAGAAATAAGGTTAAGAACATTGTCTTTGAGGAGGAACTGATTCTGAATCCTACTACTACTACTTTTGACAGTGTACAAGTTTTAATACCTATACTTATCATTGATCAAGAATCAATTTTGGAGCCTCAACAAGATAATGCTAAACAACTCCCCAATCAAGTTAGGGTAATTATTCCTGAAGAACAAACTCAACAACCTTAAGAACTCATGCCATTAAGGAGATCCAGAAGAGAGAGGAGAAATGCTATTCCAGATGATTATATAGTATTCCTCCAAGAACATGAGGACGCTGATGGCTTAGTGGAAGATGATCCAATCAACATCCATCAAGCTATGCAGGATTCTAACTCTCAAAAGTGGATAGATGCCATGAATGAGGAGTATAAGTCTACGCAAGACAATCAAGTTTGGGATCTTGTCCCATTACTTGAAGGAAAGAAGCTCATTGGATGCAAATGGATATTTAAAACCAAAAGGGATTCTAAAGGTAATGTGGAAAGATATAAGGCTCGTCTTGTAGCTAAAAGTTTTACTCAAAAGGAAGGTATTGATTTTAAAGAGACTTTCTCTTCGGTTTCTTCGAAAGACTCTTTTAGGACTATAATGGCTCTTGTTGCACATTTTGATCTTGAATTACATCAGATGGATGTTAAGACACCGTTTCTTAATGGAGATATTGATGAAACAATATATATGGTGCAACCAGAAAAATTTGTATTTGGAGACCCAAAGAACATGATTTACAAATTAAAGAAATCCATCTATGGACTCAAGCAGGCTTTCCGTCAATGGTACTACAAGTTTCATCAGGTAGTTGTCTCATTTGGTTTTGAGACAAATGTTGTTGAGAATTATGTGTATCACAAGTTCAATGGGAGTAAGTTTATATTCTTAATTTTGTATGTTGATGACATACTACTTGTCACTAATGATAAGAACATATTGCCCGAAACTAAGACATTTCTATCAAAGAGTTTTGATATGAAAGACATTGGTGAAGCATCTTTTGTATTAGGAATCTAGATAAGTCGTGATTGCTCTCGGGGTATTCTTGGATTGTCACAAAAGAGTTATATAGAAAAGGTTCTCAAGCGATATGGCATGCAAGAATGTAGATCAATAGACACCTTTGTCGCTAAGGGAGACAAGTTCAGTCTCAATCAGTGCCCAAAGAATGACCTTGAAGTTAAAGAAATGTAGAAGATTCCCTATGCCTCACTTGTTGGGAGTCTAATGTATGCTCAAGTTTGCACATGTTTAGACTTAGCATTCATAGTTAGAATGCTAAGTAGATATTTAAGTAACCCTGGGATGGATCACTGGAATGCAGCAAAAAGGGTTTTGAGGTATTTACAGAGAATTAAGGACTACATGCTCACATACAAGAGGTCAGATCATTTGGAGATCATTGGGTACTCAGATTCTGACTATGCTGGATGTCACGACAGTAGGAGATCCACATCAAGCTACATTTTTTTGTTGGCTGAAGGAGCTATTTCCTGGAAAAGTGTCAAACAAACACTCATAGCTTCCTCCACTATGGCAACAGAATTTGTAGCATGTTTTGAGGCATTCAACCATGGATTATGGTTGCGAAAATTTGTCACTGGGTTACGTATTGTGAGTGGCATTGAAAGACCACTAAAGTTGTATTGTGACAATAACTCAGCAGCTTAATATTCCAACAATAACAGGAGCTCATCTCGTTCAAAGTTTATTGACATAAAGTTCCTGGTTGTGAAGGAAAGGATACAGAGTGGACAAATTTCTATAGAGCACATTGAGACAAATTCTATGATTACGGATCCACTTACTAAGGGATTGACACCCAAAGTTTTTTATGAGCACACTACTCATATGGGTGTTTTATCATATGAGGAAACTATGGTTTAGTGGGAATTTGTAATTGTCTATGTTTTGATGCTCTATTTTGTACTTTAGACATGTTTTGTGTATTTGAATATTTTCTGTAGAAATATAGTATTCAGTTCATTCGCACTCTGTTTTATTAAGTTAAACTTTGATCTCAATAAAGTTTAAAGTAGGACAAGTTGAAAATAAACATGTTTGGATCACGTTACATGTAATTTCCATGCTACGCATCCATGATTGATCAATGTCATTTGGTTGTATTGGTATATGTGACTTCTGATGGATTTAGTTACACTAAATGTAACGAAAGTTCCTTTAATCCTATATCAATGTAGTCAATGGGCGAGATTGTTAAGAATACCCCATTATGTGATAGTAATATTTAAGCGCATAAGGTGTATACATTTATAAGGTAGCATATGTAGCCCAAGTGGGAGATTGTTGAAAATATTCAACATGTATTGGCTCACATATGTATCTAATAATATTGTGTGGCTATCTTAAAAGTATAGTCCAAAATTAATTGTGATCTAACAAGGTTAAAGTTGGATTTAGGGGTATTAAATTGTCATGAAATTTTATGTGTAGATATCATTAGGTAATTTCTAATTTGATGAGGGGTCAAATTAGAAATAAAAAAATATTATAATAACTAATAATTGTCAGTTATTATAACAAGGGTTATGGTCCCCATTTGAACGTATTCATTTTGGTTTCTCAATGTAACCTTTCTACAGAGAAAATACATCAAAATACATATCAAGTGGAAGATCTTCAAACCCTCATATTTCTTTGAAGAATTGCTGTGGATCAAGGTACGCTTCCACTCTTGTGTTCCTCTTATATTTTTCTCTTTGAATCTAAATGGAGAATGATTAAATCTTTTAGGCTTGATTTATATTCAGTTTTGATATTTTTCTGTATGAATATTTCAAGAATTGAAACCAACACAGTGGGCATGCAAGTATGGTACAAGGGTGGATTACATTTTGGCTTCCCTTTGTTCCAGGGTCACACTCTGTCATTTCTTCTAAAGCCATTTCTGATCACCACAAAGTGAAGGTAGACATAATGAAAGCAGCTACTCAAAAAAATGTCATTACACAACTTAAGAAAATAAAAGAGAATGTGTTACACCTCCTTGTTCTATAACTGATGTGTAGGAATCAACCCCACCTCCTAAAC
Organism: Ormosia semicastrata; assembly: GCA_029884595.1. NCBI lineage: Eukaryota > Viridiplantae > Streptophyta > Magnoliopsida > Fabales > Fabaceae > Ormosia > Ormosia semicastrata. The sequence continues at coordinate 30,622,328 of JAQQTO010000043.1, read as the reverse complement.
TTGTGCCAAAGAAAAATTTGACACGAAAATAATATGTATATTTTATAATAAAAAAATTTAGTGGTTCAAGTGACTGTCCTCTTTCATCCTATATATAATGTATACTTTGTAGCTGTATTATTAGTAATGTGCAACTTGTTTTCCATGCACTATAACTTCAGTTTTTCCATGACAATACTCCAATGCATCGAAGAATTTTATCCAAGGTCCTTCTATAATAATGGGGGTAAGGGAATTGTATGTTTCAACTACAAATTATTTCATAATACAAATTTAATTCTAATCTAGTTGGTTTAGATTATGGCAAGCATCATTAGAATTTGATCATGATTATAAACTAATTCACAATCAGCCATTATCAGGCCGCATTGTCCTTTAGAAAAGGAAAAATCAAAAGAGAAAAAATAGTACAAGTCAATTACTAGGACACAAGTTTAAAGGTATTAGCAATCGATCAGTATTGTCTCTCAATATCCCATCATATTAAACAAGAAATTCATAAGTACAAGATTAAATCTGTACGTAGTAAGGATCATTTTACATCTATCTGCTCGTTGTCTCTATCCTTTTTTTAATATCCTAATGATTATGATGGGACTACAAATTGAATACTTGAAATCTCGGGGAAGCCTTGTCGCTTGCGTTCATGATTAATTTAGTAATCTGGGATTGTTTTTAATTTTACCTCTGATAACTGTTATTAGTGCAAATTATTAATTGTCAAGTTCAATTCGATAAGTATAAACCCAACCAAAGTTTGAGAAATAATTAGAGTCAACTCTTGGAAACTAGCACTTTTGTATTATGTTCAGAATGTGGTAACCCCACGTAGGGTGACATTGACTGAGCCTGACATCTATATACGATACAATTACCGAACCCTTTATTTTACTATTCATTTCACTGTTCATATAAACAGTGCAAAGCTTCGATTCTTTTCAATCCATTTACAATTTTAATTTTTTTATTTCCCTTTTTTATCCTTTACTTTAATTTGATAATGAAATCAGGCCCATAAGATTAGGGGTGTCTCTGTCCAAAAAAAATTACTAGCTATTCTCCAAAATTGTCACCTCTATGTGACCTTTCAGTATGCTCTTTTTTTTTCGATCTTTCTCTCTTCTTCCTCACTTTCTCTCCACTCTCTCAAGAACCCATTCTCTGTCCCTTTCTCACCTTCACCGCTTAATGCTGTAGCAGGAGGACGAGCAGAGTTTAGAGCCCCACTCGGAATGCTACAACTTGATCGAGTTGAAGGTGAGATCCCAAAATACCATCCAACTTCGATCGCTCTCCTTTTCGTTTCCTTCGTGAATCGTCTCGATCATTCTCTTTTCGCAGCTCACAGGATCGATCTGTGAGGTTTTTTTTTGCATTTAGATTAATCGTTTATTTTTGAATTTTTTGGAATTTTTTTGGTCAATCATTTGTTGTTTCCACTGTTGAGCTAGCTTGATGGTTGATTGTGTGATTTTTCTAGAAACTTTTTTTTGTAAATTTTGGGTTTATATATTTGGATGATCGAATTGGCGATTGTTTTTGTTCATCAGTGTTTTCAACCCGTTTTTTTGAAAAAATATGTTTTGTTTTTTTTTTTTTTTTTGTTGTTTTAGTTGAAGTAGTTGGTGAAATTTGGAGGTTTGAATTTGTGTAATCTATTTTGATGATGAAGGATTAGGCTAAGAACTTGCTATTTTTTGTTTTTGATTTTTTTTTGTTTTTGGTTTTGGTTTTCTGAACAATAGTTTAAACTATTGACCGACAAAGGATGATATAAGTAGTGTGTACATAGATTGGGTGAAAGTAGAATCTTTTACTTGGTATCTACCGCTTTATCATGAATGCTACTTTCTTTTTGTTGTTATCTAAGGGCAAACTGAGCCTAGCTCCAAAGATATTTTCCACCACTTTATAGTATGATACGCAAATGTAGAATATAGATAGATATTTTGACTTAATTTTAGGATCTGATATTGTTGTTGAAAAGTTTTGTTAGTGAATGCTTTGAACTCATTTGTCTATTTGCTGTGAATTTTGCATTGCAAGGGATTTTTGCTGTGTAGGGGGCGACTAAAGTGGGCTATGATGTGAATGGGGAGAGGATGCCAGAGTTGAGAACTAGAGCTAGAAGGTCGAAACGGCTTGGTGGTCTTCAGCCTGGTCCACTACCTGTCGATCAAGGAGAGAATTTTGCTCATGTGGTCCATTTACACGTTTTGTTTTTTTTTTATTTCCCTTTTTTTACCGTTTACTTTAATTTCATTATGATACATGTCCATAGGATTAGGGGTGTCTTTGTACAAAAAAAAATTGCTAGATGTTCTCCAAAATTGTCATCTCTGCGTGACCTTTCAATATGCTCTTTCTCTCTTCCTCCTCATTTTCTCTCTTTTTGCTTACTTTCTCCACATTCTCTTGAAGAATCCATTCTCTGACCCTTTCTCACCTCCACCACCTAATGCTGTAGCAGGAGGACGAGCAGAGTTTAGAGTCCCACTCGGAATGCTACAACTTGATCGAGTTGAAGGTGGGATCCCAAAATACTATACAAAAAACCCTAATCTCAACTTTTAGGGTTAGGGGTGGGTAAGATCCATTTTCATTTTTTTTTCAAATTTCAAAAGTTTCTTTGTTTTGCATGTAATTCTTCAATTTTCATCTCTACGCTGCCTTTATGCTTAGTTTGTAATCTCTTAGGTTGGGTTTAGGCGCGGTGGTTCATGAAGGTTGGGGCGATGTGTATGGGCTCTTTGGGTTTAGGCATACCTATTTGCTTTTAAATTGTGCTATTTGATTTTTCTCCCTTTATCGAATTTTTTTACTACTTAACAAATTGCGATTATCCCAGCCAAGATTGGAGAATCTTACCGATTTACTTTTTTGTAAAAATAGGAAGATATTATCATGGCCTATTCTGACGATGACACGGTTGAGATTGTTCTTTTAGGGTCGGATTCCGACGAGGATCGGGAAGATGATGAGGAACCTGCATTCTTCGTGTACCTGACAAATGCTAAGGCTTCCAGTCGTCATCCTTTGGTATGTGAACTGAACCAGTTTACACATGTTTTCTTCACTGTGATTTTTTATTGCCCGAACCATCTTACTTATATTTAGGGTTTGAAATTTAATTTTTTTAAAATTTGGGGTTCGAAATCCAAGTACTCTTAAGCAATTTCATAGTCTTATAAATAATCTACCCGATAGAATTTATTTGTTGTTGGCAACACCATTTAAATCTAGATATTTATATTAATGCTATAATTGTGTACACTCTGGTATGGGCTTGTGGTAAAATGATTAAGGAAAAGATTTTTCTTTTCTCTTGCTGTTGTTGTTATGAATGATTTTCGCCATATACTTTCCTGTTTGGGAACCCAATAAATGGGAGAAATGTCAGATGCTTTCCTTTTAGGGACTAAGGGTTCAGGAACAGCACAAGGAAATGAGCACACTTCGGTCTAACATATATTCAGGATTTATAATCATTCTTTCACACTGGGGTTCATTCCTTGCTGCATTTTCACTACTCCTATGCTCTCGTGTTTGAGGTTGAGGCACAAAGGCATTAGGTTCTGTTTGAGGTTCAGCAAATAAGAATGAAAATATTTAGTCTTCCTTATTTTAGTTCACTTTGGCTATGATGGGTTCTCATTTTTATTTCTTTTCTCATATAAATTACGTATTATTTTTTTGATATTATGGCATCACTGCAGTTTAAAGCTTTATTTTACATATAAGGTTTGTTTGTGTTTCTGTTCTGCCTTTATATAGCTAAGTTTTTTGTTCAAAATACCTAGGAGGTCATTACAAAATTAGAAGGTACTTACAAGCCAAAGAAATGGAGAAACAATAGAAGGTAACAACTGTTTATGTTCTTTAATCTTTTTTATTTGTTATCTACATAATATATTTCTATTCTATATATCATGGATATATGATTAGAATGGATTGCTATGTAGGAGGTTTAGAGTTGTCTAACACGATGTTTGGTTCTAAGTTATTTATTGATCCTGAATTGGAGGAAGCTACTGATCTAAAGACAAGGTAGCTTTTGTACACGTATACGCACACAGTCATATAAAAAAATATTGAAAACTCTAAATAATTGTTGTATGTATTTGTTGTCATGTTTACGGGGTATCTCTTGGTGAGGATAGTTTATCTATGAAGTTCACACAACTGGCTTTAAGCTTTTATATTAGTCTGGAAGAGGAATGGTTGAACTCTACTCATAAGAAAACAATCATAGAGGTAAAACCTGTAGGACAGGTGTATTTTTCACTTGCTTACACTTACTTATTATTTCTCTGTTATTACTTACTGCTTAAGTGTATTTGTTTGTCTTTTTGATTAATTCATATTGTCAAATAGGTTGGCACTTGGGTGGTTGTAGGGACAGTACAGAAATTGCTCACAAATTATGATTGGTGCTACTTGGGATGTTCAATATGCGCAAAGAAGGTTTACTTTGAGAGGGATGTAGCCAAATACAAGTTCTGCCGTGACAAAGGACCAATATTCGCTGTTCCAAGGTGAATAAAGCTAATGACATTTATTTTAAAGGTGTTACTATATGTAAAATTGTTAAAAACGAAATATTTATATAAGTTGGCTCTAAACGACAGATTTAATCATCAAAATCTACAGTATTGTGTACAGCTTAAGGTTAAAGATCACGTGACATAGCTGAGTTTGTTGTGTGGGATCATGAAGCTTTTTCTGGATTAACAAGTCTGCAGCAGATGTTAAACTAGAGGTAGAACAGGTATACAACTATTTAAGCATCATAGAATGTGTATTGACATTATTTTCGAATACTGTATTGTGTCTAGAGTTACTTCAAAGTGAATCTGTAACACATGTTATAAGTGCTCAACTGCTTCACTTTAATTTGTATAACGGCAAAGACTATAAAATAAAAAGTAAATACATTAAAAAGATTATTTGAAGCAACAAGATAATAAATAAACAGATATTAAATTATTACACTGGCAAAGTTTTATAGGCTAGAGAGTTTGCCTGGTATACCCCCTGTTGTCCTTGACATCTCAAGATTAAGACTGAGTTGAGCCTCAATGCTAGGATCTCTAGGAGATTTACAGTCCAGAAAATGAATGACAATGAGCAATTGATCAAGAACTTTAAGGCAAATCTTGAAATGCCTCAGGTATTTGAAATTATTTTGTTTGTCTTATTGTCAACACATGATTATTCCACCAAGTTGTTATAAGTCTTATGACTTACACCTTAAATTTAAGGATTCTGTTGAGATGCCCAACTATGATTTAGAGGTCAACGAAAATTGAAAAGTCCAGCTTTTGAGAATGTAAGTTTTTTTCTTTACCTTAAGCTCATTGTTGTCATACAAGAAATATGTTTCATGAACCTGAACGTGAGGGAACTTAAATAATAAATGGTGAATCTATTATGATTTCAGGATTCTGTATCAATGATGAGTGAAACTGATCCTGATACCATGCTGACAATAGATGAAACTCCAGTCAAGAGGTCTATGTTTTCTCATGATTTGGAACATATAGATTTAGCTGACCTCATTCCACCACAGGCCTCTTCTTCCAAGGAACTCAAACGTGTCGAGGTAGAATAATCATTGGAGTCTAAAAATTCTTTGGAATTATAATAGTGATATGACTGCTGAAGCGTCTTCAACCAATGAGCTTTTATTTTCAGAGTGTTGTATTTTGTTGATTTTGGTGTGATTTTGCATGTTCCACCCATTGAAGAGCATGGTGCATCATATATCACTAGAAACTATTAGCATTTTGTAATTTAGTACCAGACACAATGTTAGCTCCTAAACCATCGACTATTATGTCATTTTGATGTCAACATTTTACTTTTATGCTCTTATGACATTGTTGAATGTATGATGTTTGTGAGTTATATACTTTCATTTGATGGTGGTATTTTGACATTATCTATATATATTCTATATAAGTTAGTAACTGGATACTCACTTTGCTAATTTCCAATTGTTGCATATTCTGTTGTTATTAATTTTTTTTTAAAAAAATTGTAGAGTAGCTGAAGCGATGGAGCAAAGAGATGGATCAGGCAGAACAAAGACTATGTCCACTCCTTGGGGTCTTTGGCCAATGTAAAGTACTGATTTTTATATTTTTTTTATTTTTAAGTAAAGTAATGGTATTTGTTACTTGATTGGTGGTATTTGTGTTGTGCCTAATTATAATATACATATTTTTTATAAAAATTTGGGAGAAAAGGGTGGTTTGATGAGTTTTATGCTATATTATGCTGTAGTTTTGCATATTGTTTTGGCTTCAATCATTGTTTCTGAATCACAAACACTAGGTATAGGAGCTTTGGGCTAAAACTTGGTATTTATTTTACTTTCCTTTGTTAGCAACAAAAATGCATGTTACATGTTTGATGTAATACCGAAAAGGTTTTGTTTTTAAGGTACCCATGTCTATGTTGAAAGGTTTGAGTTGTGTTCATCAATTGGCATCTATTTTTTTTTTGCCTTTGCCTAAACACAAATGAATGTTACATGATTGATGTAATGCTAAAAAGGTTTATTTTGAATTGACTTTGGATGATTGAATGTCTCATAAATAAGAACTTTGTCTTCTTGCACTGTCTGCCTACAATTGTAAGAGATTATAAAATTTTCATGAAAGGCAATGGTTGGTGTAGAAATTGCAAATTAATTTGGTGAATGATGTGAACACCCAATTTTGTCCGGAGCGTTTTGTAAATGAAAAAAAAAGATAAAAAAATAATAATCTTTCAACCCATTGGCCTATTAACCCGTAACCCATAAACCAACTCGTTAACCCATAACCCGTTAACCCACAACCCATCAGTTATCCTCACACTTAAACTCATCACTTATCCTAAACCAACCTATCCTAAACTAACCATAACTCATCCTACCACAAACTTATCCTAAACCAATCTATCCTAAACTAACTCAAACTCATCCTACCACAAACTTATCCTAACATAAACTCATCCTATCTCAAACCCATCCTAAACAAAGCAAACTTATCCTAAACCTCCCATCACTTATCCTAAACAAACTCCTAATCACATTCTAACTCAAACACCTCACCTAATCCTCTCTATAAAACACCTAACCCATACATCGAATTTGATACTCGAAACACGCTAAGCACCTCTGCCATAACCGTGAGACTTCACCACTTTCCTTTGCCAAATACCCCCGTTACGAAACCACCACCAAATCCTCCATTAAACCAAGCTTCCATCATTCCACAACCCCGACTCACACCATCCCAACCAAAATTCACCGATCCCTCAACATCCCAACACTATTCACCTTCTTCAACCTCCTATCACCCTCCATTACCACCATCAAACCATTCACCGTCACATCACCACACCCTTACATCTTCATCACAAATAACCTCCCCAAACTGAAAACATCATAAATCACGTATTCATGCACCACAACCTCCCTCTCACCGTGAACCTTCATCCACCCTCCAAAACATCCCAACCATCTGAACAACCCCACCGTCTTCACCCAAACAGTTCTTCTACTCGAACCCGGATCAGAGCTCCTCTGCGCACGGCCCAGCCAACCAGAGCTTTACTGGGGCGTAGCTCCCCTTCTTCCACCGGACACGATGCACCACCCGAAGACAAAGACCTCATGCGCCCAGTTGATCCGTAACGTTTGGACCTCGCCACGCCACTGGAGAGCCGTCCGTGCGCATTCGCTAACCACCGCCTCGCTGCCCGGACAAGAACCTGTATCCCTACCGAAGTTGTTCACCGCCGGCGCGCCACCGGTTGCTTCCCTCTGCAACTATCCCAAATAAGAAGACCCCATTTTTGGTTCCGTAAGCATTCTGTTCTGTTTTTAAAAAAAAAAAAATTTGGGTGGTTTGGTTAATGGGCTTATTGGGCTAAAGGAAAATTAATAAAAAAAAAGATAATAAAAAACGAAATAAAAGAATGATAAGAATAAAAAAACATAAATATGAATAATTGAAATTTTCTTTAATAATAATAATATGGTTACACTGAGTTGAGCTAACCATTGTATTTTGTAAACATCCGAGTTGTGTGATGGTTTACATTATCATTATTATTATTAATATTATTCAAATTATATTTAAATCATTATCATGTTTTCAATTTTTAAGTTAAATCACTAATTGATAATCTTAAATAAAAATTTCATAACAAACTTGATGAATAATGGATGACGTCTCTAGCGTGACGCGAGCTTCACCTATTCAATCCTTAATTTGATTAACTGAGTCGCGACGACTTGTTAAATCAAATTTATAAATAATTAAAAATAAAATCAGCCATTTTTTAGATAACTTTTCAATATAAATTTTGTAACAAATTTGATAATCGGTAGGTGACGTCTCAGCGTGAAATTTGAGCTTGACCTATTTAATCTTAATTTGAATAATGAAGGATTACGGCTTGTTAATTCAAATTTTCAAAATTATTTTAATTAAAATTAACCAACCCACAATTATTTTTTAGAAAACTACGTGACTTTGAGTTCCTCATTGCACCAGGGGATACGTAGGAGCGGGACTCCAATTCCGTCAAGCCAAAAATTAAATTTTCATAATTTATTTATTTATTTTATATTTTTACAAAAGGGGTAAAACAAATATTTTCAAGAATTATTAAGAATTTGCATAATTAATTTAAGGTACCGTCTTAGGACGAGTGTGTTAGGGGTGCTGTGGGATTAAGATTCTACCATTCCCTACACATAACCGACTCCTGAATTCAATATGGTTTCAAAGACTATTCTTTTGGGTTTTCCAATTTTTCCTAATAAAAATAAAATTGGTGGCGACTCCTAAATTTTTTAATTTAAGTTGCTATTCCGCCGCGATTTTTTCGGTCGCGACAGATGGCGACTCCACTGTTACTTGAAAAAGCCTTTAAAAGTTAGTTATGCAAATTTTTTTTTGTGATCTTTATGTGTTTGTTTTACCTTTTTTTTTTTTTTTATTATTTGATGATTTTTTTATATATATTATTTTTAGTGTTAATTGTTGTACTATCTGAATCTTAGGGTAGAAAATTTTTGGAATTTGTTTTGTATTTGCTTTGTTTTGCAGGATGTGGGTAGTCTTTAGGATTTTAAAGGTTTATACGCTCCCTACACCCACCGCACCTATACATTATTCACACACATTCGAGTGGGGCCCTATACCCGGGTCTGAGCGAAGCCTAAGTTAAGTAGAGGTTGTGTAGTAGTAGCCATTTTGGATGTACTTCCTGTTTGGTTATCGTGAAAACCTCATCTAGAGTGTGCCTTTTTCATGAATGTCCCACACCTAATGGTTTACGCACTATTTCGTGGTCAACATTCTGAAATAGGACTTGGCTCTAGATACCTTTAGTACAAAAAAGCCACCCAATGAAAGTTCTCCATTAAATTGACTCTTAGATCTTTAGGATGAGTCTCAAGTTTAAGGCAATCCCATTAGGACACAAAGGGAGCGTCTTTTTCTTCATGCCATCCATTCTTGCATTAAAAAAACTTAAAAAAGTACATTATCTTGCATTTTCATGTCATTCCAGCATTCTTAAAAAAATCATCTTGCATTCCTAGATTCTTAAAAAAAGGGGTAAAATAATCATGCATTTTCATGACACTCATAGCATTCTTAAAAAAAAATAAAAAAATCATGCGTTTTCATGGCATCCTTAGCATTTTAAAAAAAAAATAAATCATGCATTCTCATAAAAAAAAATCATGCATTTTCATGGCATCCTTAGCATTTTTTAAAAAAAATTAAAAAATAAATCATGCATTCTCATAAAAAATATTCATGCATTTTCATAGCATCTTTAGCATTCTAAAAAATAATAATAATAAAAAATAAATCATGCATTTTCATTTCATGCATGTAAAAAATGTTTTCATTTTATCTTATGCATGACATTAATCTCATTCATTTCCTCTCATTTTTTGTATGATGTTACCGTGTTGCTTATTGCACGTAAGGAAAGAAGGCACCAATTAAACCCGTGTTCACAATACAAGGGCTCAAACAAAGTTGCTTGCAGTGATGGCAGCTGAAAATGAAGGCAGGAACCTAAGTTTGGAAATGGATGAAGTGAAAGGAAGGATGAATGAGGTGACAGAGTCTCAAAGAAGAATGGAGGAAATGTTGTTAGCCATGAGGGAGACCCTCACCTTGATGGGGGCAGCTGGAAGTACAGGAGTAACTGGGGCATATTCGCACCCACTGAATATTACTTCCATGAGGACAAACCCAGAGGTCACTACTGAGATACCTTTTGTGGGAGGAACCTCAAACACTACATCAGTAGTAATTCCTATTGGAGAAGGATATCATTCATTAGAAGGTACTCAAAATGAGGTCCATGGTAACACCAAGTTCACGTGGGAACCACCACATATGTTCATTCAGATGCCAACCTATTTCCTACGACATACACTGTTCGAATGATAAGATGAAAGAAGAGTGGATGGGAAAGATGGAGGAGCAAATCAAGGCGATCAAGGGTCCTAGCACCTACGATCCCCTTGATAGAAGAATTGTGCCATTCTTAACATCATCATCCCTAAGGATTTTAAAATCCCGCAATTTGTCAAGTATGATGGGAGCACCAACCCCTTTTTCCATCTAAAAACTTATATTACCAAAATGTCCATTTGGTTTAAGGACCGGAAGTTTCTCGTCGGCTTCTTTCATGAAAGTTTGACTCACCACCTTTGGAGTGGTGTATCCAACAGACCTTTCGAAAATCTCCTCTTAGGATGAGGCGAATTTTTATAGGACAATTTAATTACGACCCAACCCAAGAAAGCGATTGGGAAAATACAAAAGAAAAATAAGGAGACATTCAAGCAATATGCCCGAGGTAGAGAACTCTCGCAGCTCAAGTTCAAGTCTTATAAATTAATCTAACAGATAGTGCTTTACTTTGGGGACTTTAGGAGCTCCATATTGGGACAATGGTAGATATTTATATTAAGGCTTTAATTGTTAATTCTTCTTTGGGAGAAAGGATTGAAATTGTAAAGTAAAATGTCAATTGGCAATAATGAAGGTAGTTTCTTTTCCACTAAGAAAAATGAGCCGAAGTGAGTTATCTCAAAACCAACAACCTTCACGCCTCGATATTCGTTTCCTACCCCGTATACCGACCACCCCCATATAACCCAAACACTTACCCTTCTCGCATCGTCCCTTCTACCTGGCCTAATCGCCCATCACGAATGCACCTCAAACCCACCACTCCAAATCAACAATGTTCTGTTCAACCATACGCACCACCGCCCAACCTATACCAAATATCCACATTCGGCTTCACGAAATTTCCCAAATCATCCACAAATCGACCAAACTTTCAAAATCAAGGTCGTTTTCATCCCCATACCTCCTTTCCCAAGATTGTCCATTTCGAATGCGAGTTATTCCAAAGGCTCATGATGCCCATTTAATTTCACGCCCATGGAGTCACCATTCCCGAGTTAGCATAACCCAAATTTGACTTGTAAATTTCACATGGATGTTTCACATTCCATTGAAGACTATGCTTTTAAGACAAAGAGTGAGGAAGTTAATTGCTTATGGGAAACTTGATATCCAAGAGGAGGCTGGACCCGATATTGTCAACAACCCAATTCCTAATCATGGTGGAAGAAATGGGGTAAATGTTTAGAATAGTTGATCAAGGAAACCTCGGAAACTTCAACTTAGTGTTGGTTCATAAACAATACCTTAGAGTCCTTCAACACTGGGGAATTTCTAAGCGATTGGTATTCTGATTTGTTTATCAAGTAGTTACCGTGAAATGATGGTTTAATTGTATTAACCCTATGCTTGGTCGATCAATAAAATCATTTAGGTTTTGAACTTATGATAACTTTTTTGAAGCATTAGTATAATGAATTTGCATGGATATCTTGTTTCCTTTCATTTTCATCACGTTGTCTTTCTTGACATTTATTCGCTTTCCTTTCTTCGAAGTGTTTTCCTTGTATCCCATTGAACGCCAATTCTTGGTAATTCTCAGTTTGGTATATACAAGAAGCTCACGCTTACAAGTGCCTTTTGTAAAAAGAAAATAAAAATAAAAAAAAAAAAAAAAAGAGCAAAGAAGTAATCACTTGGTGTGCACTATCCTTTTGTCTCAAAATTACGTTTTGAAAATAAACAATCATGATTTGAAAATGAAGATTGACCATTTTTTCTATCTTTTACAAAATTTCATTATCTTTATCCATTGCTACCCTATTGAGCTTGAAAATTTCTTCAATAAACCTTGGATAAGGATCACCCCTACACTAGGGGATAGTACAAGACAAATGTTGATTGTCGTGTGACTATTTTGAAGTATAATGAAAAAGGAAGAAAAAAGTGAAAGGGGAAGAAGTAAAAAAAATGATGAAAAAATAAAAAAAATAAAAAACAAAAGGAAAAAAATAAAAAAAGAGAGAAGAGAAAGAAAGAAAAAAAAAAATAAAATGAAATGGGGAGGAAATAGAGAACAATAAAAGAAAGGTGTGCTTAAAAACGCATAACACACTTGACGAATTTTAGTTTTGGTCAATGATCCTTATCTCATTCAACCCTAAATACTTGTTTGAACCTTATATCTTTTCCTTCATAACCCCAGCCTTGGCCACGTTACAAGCCTCAAAAAGTCCATTCTATCAATGAAAGGTTGTTGTCATTTCGTTAACTTTAATTTTGACAAATGTTACACTCATCTAAGTATCCAGTTCATCGCTCTTAAAAAAAAAAGGGAAAGGCAAGGCAAAGGAAAAAAAAAAAAAAGACTTTCACCAGGGCAAGTTTCTACCATGTTCGAGTTGGCCCTACACTGGGACATTCTTTTCCCTAGTTTAATTTAACCTACACTAAGGCAAATCTTTTGGTCACTAGAGCGAGTTCCTGTTCTATTCAATTCAGTCCTAAACTAAGACAAATTTCTCTTTGGTTCAATTTGGGCCTTACAGGACAAGTGTCTACCCCGCTCGATTTGACTCTAAACCTAATTTTTCTTTTCCTTGGTTCGATTGACCAACACCTTAATTCTTTCGTATTTGTTAGCCTTATTCTATTCTATCCTAAACTGTCAAATTTTTTTTTGGTTCAATTTGACTTGATGTAGATGTTCAAAATTATGATGAAGAAAATCCTTAGTCATAATGTCTAAAGTGAGCAACTAAAGATCTTTCATGAGGATCAAACCAATCCATATCAAGGCAACTCTTCTTTGAGTCACATACCATCGTTTGTGTCTTTTTCCATATATACCCTTTGGTGTAGTCAAACTTCCAAGGTCAATCTGAATTTGTTCACTTAGTCAATTCCCTTTCAAATCCATGTCTATTTGTTATGTAATGCTTCGGTAAGGTGAACATGAGTACAACATTATGATTTGACCATCTAATGGTAATTCCAGGATGAACAATTCAGATCGAAAAGAACTTAGAAGTTCCAAAAAGGGAAAATGATATCTCATAATCTAAGAATAAGAGGTCTCCGAGCAAAAAGGAAAAGAGTCTCCAGAAAGGGCGGTTTAAGAAAAAGCAGGGCAAATAAATAGGAAGATGGCACAAGCCCTCTTGAAAAGTTTACCAAACCTGGGGCAATTTTGTTCAATTGGTCATACTTGGGCAAATTTTTGAAGGATTAAAGAGAAGATATGTTGAAGGAAGTAACAATAGAGATAGTGATTGAGTAATCAAGCGCGTTGTAGGGAATCAAAAAGATGAGGGACAAAGTTAAATATTTAGTAAAATTTTCTCTCAAGGACTCAAGTAAAAGTTCATGACAAAAGATGATCATTTTATTTCTCAAAAGGAGAGTTGAGAGTGACAAACAAGGAAAGAGAAAGAAAGAAGAAAAAGGAAAGAAAGGATGAGGACCAGAGTTATCGTCCAATGGGCTAAAGCACATGAACGAGAGGTTTGATTGGTCAAAGCTTTCTAAAGTCGCTCAACTGGTTCAAATGTTTTTTTTAAATAAATTTTTTAAAAAAATAACAAAAAATAAAAAAAAAAGAAAGAAAAGGGAAAGAAAATAAAAAAAAAAAGAAAAAAAAAGAGAAAGGAAAATAAAAAAAAACAGAATAATAATAAAAGAAGAAGAAGATCTTTTTGGGTCAAGATGCTTTATTGTCTTTAAAATTTGTCTTTTGGGACTACATGTTGCCCATTGTCTTTTAAAATTTGAGACTCATCTCAAGATTATTGTCATTTAAATTTCGGGACTCTGTTGCCCATTATCTTTTAAATTTCTAGGACTTTGTTGCCCATTGTCATTTTAATTTCGACTGATTGCTCATTGTCACTTAAATCAAGAACTTTTGTCTTTTTAATTTTGGGACTCATGCAAATCCCATTGTCTTTTAAATTGGGACTCTGTTGCCCATTGTCATTTAAATTATTTTGTTTGTCTTATTGTCATTTAAATTATATTCCACCAAGCCCATTGTCATTTAAATTCTAGGACTCTGTTGCATATTACCTTTTAAATTCTGAGACTCTGTTGCCCATTGCCTTTTTAATTTCGGGACTCTGTTGCCCATTGTCACTTAAATTCCGGGACTCTGTTGCCCATTGTCTTTTTTAATTTCGGGACTCTGTTGCCTATTGTCATTCAAATTTCGGGACTCTGTTGCCCATTGTCTTTTAAATTTTGGGACTCTGTTGCCCATTGTCATTTAAATTTCGGGTCACAGTTGCCCATTGTCTTTTAATTTTCGGGACTCAATGTTGCCCATTGTCATTTAAATTTCGGGACTCAGTTGCCCATTGACTTTTAAATTCGGGACTCGTGCCTATTGTCATTTTAAGTTACATTGAATCGGCTCCATGCATTTCATGCATTTTAAATTTTCATCTTTTGCTTTTGAGTGTATCGGCTCTGTCTTTTACTTTTGAGCGCATCGGTCTATATCTTTTGCTCTTGAGGGCAATCATTTTTTGCTTTTGAACGCATCGGCTCTGTCTTTTAAGTTTCTATCACTTAGCGACGCTTTTGCATTGTTTTGTTTCTTTTCGCTCCCGAACAAAATTTGAGTTCATGTCTTTACTCATTCTTACTATGATAAAATGAAAAAGCTGCGGTTATTCTTTTTATCTAGTAAAAAACAAGTAAAGAGAGGTAGAATGAACACCCAATTTTGTCGGCGTTTTTAAATGAAAAAAAAAGATAAAAAAAAAAAATAATCTTTCAACCCATTAACCCGTAACCCATAAACCAACCCGTTAACCCATAACCCGTTAACCCACCCCATCGAGTTATCCTCACACTTAAACTCGTCACTTCCCTAAACCAACCTATCCTAAACTAACCATAACTCATCCTACCACAAACTTATCCTAAACCAATCTATCCTAAACTAACTCAAACTCATCCTACCACAAACTTATCCTAAACAAACCCATCATATCTCAAACCCATCCTAAACAAAGCAAACTTATCCTAAACCTCCCATCACTTATCCTAAACAAACTCCTAATCACATTCTAACTCAAACACCTCACCTAATCCTTCCTATAAAACACCTAACCCATACATCAATGTACTCGAACTCCCTAAGCACCCTCTGCCATAACGAGACTTCACCACCTTCCTTTGCCAAATACCCCCATTTGACCACCAAATCCTCCATTAAACCAAGCTTCCATCATTCCACAACCCCGACTCACACCATCCCAACCGTGAAATTCACCGTCCCTCAACATCCCAACACTATTCACCTTCTTCAACCTCCTATCACCCTCTATTACCACCATCAAACCATTCACCGTCACATCACCACACCCATACATCTTCATCACAAATAACCTCCCAAACCGGAAAACATCATAAATCACGTATTCATGCACCACAACCTCCCTCTCACCGTGAACCTTCATCCACCCTCCAAAATATCCCAACCATCCGAACAACCCCCACCGTCTTCACCCAAACAGCTTCTTACTCGAACCCGGATCGTAGCTCCTTCTGCGCACGGCCCAATTGAACCAGAGCTTTACCGGCACAGTAGCTCTGTCGTTATTCTTCCACCGGACACGGTGCACCACCCAAAAAATTGTACCTTGCGCCGCCCAGATCTGATCCGTAACGCTTGGACCTGCCACGCCACCAGACCCGAGCCGTCCAAGCGCAACTGCTAACCACCGCCTCGCCGCCCGAGCAAGAACCTACGTCCCTACCGAAGTTGTTCACCGTTGGCGCGCCACCGGGGTTGCTTCCTCTCGCCAATCCCAAATAAGTAGACCCCATTTTTGGTTATATATTTTTTTAAATTTTTTTTTTTTTGGTGGTTTGGTTAAAGTAAAGGAAAATTAATAAAAAAAAAAAGATAATAAATAATAAAAAACGAAATAAAAGAATGATAAGAATAAAAAAACATAAATATGAATAATTGAAATTTTCTTTAATAATAATATATGGGTTACCCGAGTTGTGACTGACTAAAACCATTGTATTTTGTAAACATCCGAGTTGCGAAATGTGGTTTACATTATCATTATTATTATTAATATTATTCAAATTATATTTAAATCATTATCATGTTTTTAATTTTTTAAGTTAAATCGCTAATTGATAATCTTAAATAAAAATTTCGTAACAAACTTGATGAATAATGGATGACGCTCTGTGGCGAAAACCTATTCAATCCTTAATTTGATTAATTTCCTCGCGACGACTTGTTAAAAATAAAATCAACCATTTTTTAGATAACTTTTCAATATAAATTTTGTAACAAATTTGATAATCGGTGGGGTGACGTTCTTTAAGTGTGTAGCCACCTATTTAATCCTTAATTTGAATAACTGAGCCGCGATGGCTTGTTAATTCAAATTTTCAAAATTATTTTAATTAAAATTAACCAACCCACAATTATTTTTAGAGAACTACGTGACTTTGAGTTCCTCATTACACCAGGGGATACGTAGGAGCGGGACTCTAATTCCGTCAAGTTAAAAATTAAATTTTCATAATTTATTTGTTTATTTTATATTTTTACAAAAGGTGTAAAATAAATATTTTCAAGAATTATTAAGAATTTGCATAATTAATTTAAGAATGTCTTATATGTAGGATTAAGATTCCAATTTGTCCTACACATAACCGACTCGAATTCAATATGGTTTCAAAGACTATTCTTTTGGGTTTTCCAATTTTTCCTAATAAAAAATAAAATTGGTGGCGACTCCTAAAATTTTTAATTTAAGTTGCTATTCCGCCGCGATTTTTTGGTTGCGACAAATGATACTGTTACTATAATGTTAATGCTTACCTATTTAAACAAATGAACTAGCATACTAAAGGGTCGTAAGATTTGGATAACGAATTTAAATTTTTTTTATTAGTACAAGTAAATTGTGTTACTCAACCTCCATTTTATTTTTCTCATAAATAACCATTTTTAAGTTTGTTCATGCCATTGATTAATTTTTTTTTTGGCAAATATAAATTTCAGATAAGGTGTGCTGTCTAATTATATGTTACTTCTGAAGATAAGTTTTCTATTTAGAGAGTATTTGAAGGATGAATCTTGGATGCTGCTTTTGTGTAACAATCTTAAGTATGGCCTTTCAAAATGGCCTATTATGATGATTTGACTTTTATACATTCCTCATACTTTTATCGCTTAGAAACTATTTTTATTTCCTGTGAAAAAGATTTTTTCACCTGCATGCATGATTTATATTCATCCTACCTTGCTTCAAAAACTGAAATTGAAAAAGATGTTTTAAACTATGCATCAATGCAAGTTCTTCTGCTTTAGACCAACGAACGCAATTTTTCAAAGTGCACCTCAAAGTACGTTTTTCCTTGCTGGCAAAGATTTATCATCTATGGCAGAGACATCTTCATAATCTGCTTGAGAATTGCATGTAAAATCAGGAAAGTATACTGTGGTTTTTATGATTTTGAATCTTGAACCGAGTATTATTGTTACCTGTGTTCTAAACCTTTGGTAAAATACTTTGGGACTGAAACAGTATCATTTTTTAAAGCAATTGTTGAGGGGATGCTATGTGATAACGCGGTGCTAAGTTCTAAAACTTTTATTCCATTTGCTGCTAATAGTTTCAATCATTGGTTTGTTTGAAGGGGTCTCAGACTGATAGTAAGGGAATATGTTCAATTGGCTTTGGATTTGGAAGTCAAAATGTAGATTGTTATAGCAAGGGAATTTGTAAACTTTTGTTTGATTACTTTTGTGTTTTGAATTTGTTTGATGCAGTTGGATTTTTTAGTACTGATTCTTCGTGTCTGTGTCTGTTCTGCATCAGAGTTGCTAACCGAAAATCTTATGTGATTTTTGCTTCTAATATTTCTATTTCAGTTTCAAAATGTGATTCTTTATCTCCCTTCTTCAACCGTGGCGTTAGCTTCCAACTTTATACTTTTGGATTTTGATGCTATGAAACCATGAGAATCTTCAAGCAAATGTCAGATCTTTTTTTATTTTTCCAGAATTCCAGTGGTTCGAAGCCCTATTACATTTACTCATCTTATCTCTCGCTGTTTCATTCTAAATCTCTTCATCTTCGTTGTGGTATAAGGATGAAGGTGCAGATAGTAAATTCCCAGTTAAGCTCCCCTAGCCAGCCATATTCCTTGAGAGAAGCTGTGACTCAAGCTCAATCTTCTATGATTTCCTAGGTACTTCCTGGGGATATGGGAACAGGGAAGACAAGTTCGATTCTTAGATTTGTCAAAGGCCAATTTTCTGAGCACCCAATTACTGTTATTGTTTTTTCTTACTTCGATATTTTGATTTTCTTTGTGTCTCCTCACATCATCGTAGTGTATTATCTTTAATGTATGTGTAATTTGCATGAATCAACAATTGGAGCGGCATTCCTCGAGAGAAGCTCTGACTCAAGCGTAGTCTTCTATGATTTCCCAGGTACTTCCTAGGGATATGGGAAAAGGGAAGATAAGTTTGATTCTTAGATTTGTCAAAGGCCAACTTTTTGAGCACCAAGTTACTGCTATTGTTTTTTCCTACTTCGTTATTTTGATTTACTTTATGCCTCCTCTCATCATCGTAGTGTATTATTATCTTTAATGTATGTGTAATTTGCAAGAATCAACAATTGGAGCAGCATTCTTCACTCAGGTCTTGTCTTTAAACGAAGCCAGTGTAAAATTTGATATATGGGACACAGCAGGGCAGGAGCGATACTACTGTTTGGATCCTATGTACTATCATGGTGCTGTTGCTATAGTGATGTATGACATCACAAGCATGGTAACTAAATATCAAGCTTCCAAGTGATGTTTATTGTTCATTGCTAGCATTTCACACATAATCATTTTCATTTTGCTTATAAATGATTAGTTGTTTGAAATATGTAGTAGAAGCAAAAATTTTACAGTGATGCTCTTTCTGTTTTTTTTTAATACCTGTGTATAATTTTTCTTCTCTGAAGTGGATAGAAAATTTGCAATGTTGTGCTTGAATTGTTGTCACTGTTGAATGTGTATTCTTTTTTTGTGTGATGGTAATTGTGTTTTAATGGTATTGATGATTGATCTGTAGTGGGGATAAGTTTTTTCCTGATTTTTTGTAGTGGTATTGCGGATACATTATTCAATAACTTGGTTAGTATATAGTCAAGTAGTCATACAGCAACGATTGTTTGGTTAATTTGTTGTAACTCGGTTATAGAAAATCATATTCAATGAGTATACCTTAATAATTATGGTAGAATACTTGAGATTATATGTTCTAAAGTAAATGCGTCGTTTCATATCAATTTTCTCCAATTTGTTGTATAATTCTATTGTACCTTAAACTATCATACATTTCACAATTAATTATATGCATTGAAAGTTTTTAACGGAGTTGATTTGCACTTACAAAAAAAATACTCAAACTTGAAGCCAATTATGATAATATATATAAATAGATACTTAGAATATGAATTGATCATGTTTATCCGTGCATTGCACGGGTCATTGCACTAGTTAGATACAATATAAAATTACAAGAGCCTTATGAAGTGAAACATGCAGCCTTACAGTAAGTACAGAGCGAACTATTCTTTCACCTTTTACTTAGGGATGGCAACGGGGCGGGGCGGGGACGGGTAGTAGCCCCCCGTCCCCCGCCCCCGCGAATAATATCCGCCCCCGCCCTCACCTCCATATCCATGCGTGTCAGTTTATTTTTCCTCACGGGTATATAAAAATAAATTATAAAAAAATCAAAAAATCAAAAAAATAAAATAAAAAATAAAAAAAGTATAATACTATAACTTTTTAAAATTTATCCAACACAACTTAATTTAAAAATAATGTCAAATACCTAAAATACTTTTAATTTATATAACTTTACAATATTTTAATTTATATAATTAAGTTTTTTAATAATTTTATATAAAATATTTATATAAAATTTTTTAAACATGCAGCCTTACAGTATATTCGCGAGAGAATTTGACAGAGCGAACTATTCTTTCACCTTTTACTAAAAGAATACCGTGTGTTTCCTGTAGATAGTAACATATGTCAATTTATTGAAGGGCTTTAAAAAAATGAAGAAGTAATATAATATTTATATTATAAAATTAACCTCATTTAATGACAAGTGAAATTTTTATGTATCAATAAATAATAATAATAATAATAAAGGAGTTGGTTGTAATATTTAAAATAAATAAAAAAACTTAAATGACTATACTTTATAGGTGGTTATCATAATTTTTCTTATTATAAATTCAAATTTGAAAACCCTTATGCCTTCACGGCTAATGGTTCAAATTGGAACAGCCAAAATAGGGCATCTTCCAAACTCAAATATAGCTAACACATTTTAAGTTTATTATCAGCTTTTTTGGTACAAGTTTAATGTCAGCTTTACACAAATGTTGGTAGCACAAATGATTAACAAGATCATCCAAAACAAGTACACAAAGCCAACCCAAGTTTCCACCAACAAATAAATAATGACTTAAATATGAATTTCTTCAAAAATATAGTACTTTTTTTAATCTCTAAATTTTTTTCTTTAATTTTAGTCTCTCTAAAACTTTTTAAAAAAAGTTTTTGTCCTTCCTACTGTTAGTGAAGCTTCGGTGTTTATGTAATATATCGAAATTTCACACATTAATATTATGTGTCAATAGTTTCTTTTATCACGTAAGTATTTGATGGAGATTTATTAATGACATAACAAAAACTAAAAAAAAAATAGAGGAACGAAAATCAAACAAAAAAAAATTAGAATGTCCAAAATAAAAAGGAGAAAACTTAGGTAAAGTTAAAAGGTCTAAATAAAACACAAATTTTTTAGTTACTTAATTATTATTTTTAAAATTTTCATTAATGAGTTATAAAAAAATATACACATGTCATATTTTTATTGGAGACAAACACCACAAGCACCTAAAGAACTTTACTTAAGTTTTGTCCAAATAAAAAATACTATATTTTCAAAACTAAAAACATATTTAAACTATAAATAATAACTTACCGATACAGGTCCGACCCTGAAGAGCGAAAGATGATTATTCAATTCACTTTTATTAGAATTTAGAGGCAATGGAATACATTAGCATTTCAAAGTTCAAACCATGCAGCAGTGCAATAAGCACATCGCGAACTATTCGTTGGCCTTTTATTGAAGACGTCAATTTTTTCAAAGGCTTTTCAGCAGTTCGAGGTGCACTTAAAAGGGTTCATTTAGAGACAAAGTAAAATAAGCCAACTAAAATGAGCAATCTATGGTAGCAACATGACAACATCAAAGAGAGATGTTTAGAAACAAAGACTACTATACTAGTACTAACGTACTGAGCGTTATGGTTTGGATTTTGTTAAGTTGCGCCATCTTTGGATTTTGGAGAGGTGTCGTTAGAATCAGTGCTTGTAGGGTATCCAATTCCGTGGCGATTACTGGGGAATTTCATGAAGACCCCACCAGCAAGTACCCCAAGAGCTGGGGGCAGCGCCTGTAGCAGACGCTTCTGCGTTGACTCAAAATCAGGGTAGAAGCAGTGGACAGTGTTGGTGTCCAGCAGCGCCAGCACAGCAAACACAACCAACGATAAGGCAGCATGCACGAAGTCACTAAACTTGAGCTTATACCCGGACAAGTCAACGGACTTGGAGGCCGGAGAAGGCCACAGGCCCTTGGTGGTTACGATGCCATAGTGCCTCTCTTTGTCAGTGCCTGTGTAGCTGTCCGTGAAGGAAGAAAAGCAGCAACTAAAACCACACACCACCATGAGCACGGCAGTTAGGTACTTGTTGGTGGTGTTGCAGTGGCCACTGTTGGTCACCACGGGGTTGAGGAATTGGAACAAGAACACTGTGCCTGTAGGGAGCAGCTTGATGAGGTTGCCAACTGCTGAGGTGATTGTCGTACCTCCCATGCCTGTACTGTCTTGTAAGTGTTAAAGGATATGTGATGTCTGCAATCATTTGGTTTTCTTTAATTTTCTTTTCATTTTGCCCTATATATATATATAGGTGTAATCTTAATGAATGGAGCTTGCAGTTGCAGCCAGACTTGTAGGTGAAGTTCAGCTTGCAGTTGCAGACTTGCAGGTAAAGTTCACATCACATACTTCTTTGTCTGCGTGCTACTAGTTGATTACTTACTATTGCATTACATATATTTGAACAGATTAATTTTATTGAGATTTTTTAAATTATTATGCACATGATTTATACATTATTGATGTATTGAGTTATACATATTTTACATGTCCGAGATTTTTTAATTATTATGCCTATGATCTAT
Organism: Ormosia semicastrata; assembly: GCA_029884595.1. Taxonomy (NCBI): domain Eukaryota; kingdom Viridiplantae; phylum Streptophyta; class Magnoliopsida; order Fabales; family Fabaceae; genus Ormosia; species Ormosia semicastrata. Next base: position 30,599,570 of record JAQQTO010000043.1, on the reverse strand, counting down.
GTATTATTAGTGTATTGAACTTTACATGTTTTACATTTAAGAGATTCTTAAATTATTATATACATGATCTATGCATTATAGCCACAAGCCAACATATATCCACATTTACTCAATATACCAATAATGCATAGATCATACACATAATAATTTAAGAATATCTGAAATACAAAATATATAAAGCTCAATATACTAATAATACATAAATCATGTGCATAATAATTAAAGAATCTCTCACATGCAAAACATGTAAAGCTCAATACACTAATAATGCATAGATCATGTGCATAATAATTTAAAGAATCTTTGAACGAAGCCTGTGCAAAAGCATGTGATGCAATAATAAGTAGTCAATCAAGTCATGCAACACATAACCACATAGTTAGAAGCGTGCTATATGATATATTCTTCTCCTTTTAATTTTATCTTTTACAAAACCACCATGGACGATGATGGTTTCTATGAGCATTTTGTTTTTTATTTATTTATGCATAAAAATCGCTCTCATGGATGGCAGCTTTTGTGAACAAAATGTAATTTTTTTTGTAAAATACAATGTCTAAAAACTGTAATTAGCCATGACGATTTCTATTAAGCTACTTAACAAAAATATAAATAAATGTACAAGTATAAGAAGATGTCATCACCGATGACAGTTTCTAAACTACTTACTATAAAAAAAAATTATAAAAAACATAATTGTACAAAACTCGCTTTCATAGATGGTGACTTTTGTTAACAAAATGCAATTTTTTTTATAAATATAATGTTTGAAAATTACCATCAATCATGGCGACATTTAAATTATTTAACAAAAAATATAAATAAATGTACAAGTAAGAAGCCATCATCACTTATGGTGATTTCTGAACTACTTATTAAAAAAATTACATAGATCATATTTAAAACAAGCGTATTTTGATATATAATCTAAAAAATATGATAAAATAATAAATAAAAAATAGCTATATTATGATATATAAAAAACCGCATTGAGGAGCTTTGAAATTTCTGCACATCCTTAAAAAGAGACCAAATTGAATATATTATATCAAATAATTTCAGTTTTTTTATTATATATATTTACATTATTTTTTATATTATTTTTTATACTACTATAATCATATTTTTTATTTAATCATAATTATTAAAAAGTATAATAAAAAATAATGTATGGACTTCATTTTCCTATTCCAAATTGCACTATCCCATGCAGGAATGCACATTGAACGAGTCCCAAAAGAGTTACGAAAATTAATTAAAAAAGTCAAACCAGAAAAAAAAAACACACATATTCTCTGGCTACATATATATGGTAACAAACACATGGTTAAAAATAAAGGTGATCACGGGTCGGGTCGGGTCGAGTTTGGGTAGAAAAAAAATCCAAACCAATTAGGTAAGGTCGGGTCGATTCGGGTCAGGTTTGTGATTTTTTTTCAAGTAATCCGAACCGAACCAACTCGATTGTAATCGGGTTGGGTAATCGGTTTAATCAGGTTAGTCAGGTCACCGGGTCGGATTATAGAAATTAAATAAAACAATAATTGAATTTAAGTAAAACGACATTATTTTACGGGTCATCAGGTCATCAAGTCGGGTCATCGGGTCGGTCACTTAAACCTGTAATCCGAACCAATAAGAATTCGGATTTAATCGAGTCGACCCAAACTGACCCGAACACCCTAACCAACCTAGATATTTGTAATCAGGTCGGGTCGGGTCGATCGAGTTTTTGGGTCGTTGGTTCGAGTTGATCACCCCTAGTTAAAAATAATAATTAGAAAATTCTAAAGTTATATAGTAATTTCTAAAGTATTATTATAGATTATGAATCACTTTTTTTATTTTATGAAAATTAGTCTATGCATTTATCTAAGCGTTATGTATTTAGTTCTTTAAAATATGACATTATGCAGTAAGTACTATAGAATAATTTTGAATGATACCTTAATGATTTTTCTAACTGTAGTATAAATAGGGAGTTCTAATCTTGTATCAAGTGCACCAAGTACCAACTTGGGTTGGGGTTAGCTGATTGGGACTCTCCTCTCTTAAACAAGTGGTCCGTGATTCGAATTCCGACCCTTGCGTATGGAAAAAATCCAAGTTGGAAGGAGACTCCGGCCTTAAGTGGTGACTTTAGTTTTTCCGCTAGAGATTAGTCACTGCTATCGATGGTGGATACTCCCGGTCAAAGACAAAAAAAAAAAAAAGTGCACCAAGTAATAGAAATCATTTTCTTATAGTTTTCCTCTTCATCTAACACACATTACAAATTGATTTTATTCATCATTTGAACATTCAAAATATGATACTCAAATAACATCTCATTTATATTGGAATACGATACAAAATAAGGAGTTATTCATAAAGTATATGAAAATATTAAATCACACTCACATACAATACAATGTTTAAGATGGATGTTATATTTTAAGTGTTCAAAATAAATTGTACTTAATACCCCCCCCGCCAAAACAAAAGTTCTCTTCTGAGTCTATAATTCTCTTAGTATAGGCACAAGAATTTTAATTCTCTTATTTATTTAATTATAAAGGTGATTCTTTTAATACTTTTTATTTTATGAGAATACCGATAATATTAGCTATTAGTGACCAAAATTGTGTTATGCGTTCTATTTAGTTAAATGTAATTATAGAAATGGCATGCTGGATTTGTATTTTAAGTAAAGTATAATACATAAATAAATATTCACTATTAATTATTAAAGGTATCCTTACTCTCACAAAAACATAGCGGAGAAACTTCCATATATGTATATTCTGATGACGAGCTAGTAGGCTAACAAAATTTGTGTCAATAAAAAAAAAACAAAAATCGTGATGTTATTTGCTCATGCTCAACCAATACCTATGGTATATTATATATTTAACATTTTTGGGGAAAAAAAGGAGCTCCAATACAACATTTAAGACTTTGAGATTATTCTACATATTACTTAAAAAATTATACTTAGACTGTTGTAATGTGACTATTCAAAGTTTCAAACAACTACGCATAATGAGACAATAACATTAATAAATTTAATTCTTTAAAATAAATTAAATATCAAGAGTAGCTTTTATCCGTAACTCGCTAATTTTTTTTTTCTACATCGATGCACATTAAAAAATAATGCTACTTATAAATTATTTATAAAAATCCATTTTCCTTTCAAATAATTGAAAAAAAAAGTACATTCCCCTTTAGTGGTGATTGGATTTCTAACAGTATGCCAAACTAATTTATTGTGCAGGTGTGAAAAGATTTTTGCTATGTTTCACGGAATAGAGTTCGAAATAGAACTGACCGCTTGAGTTGACCACTGGCCTAATTCATTGAAGTAACCTTTTATGATTGATATGTGATTAATTGAAGTAACCTTGACTTGTTTTGGTGGCGGCTTTTCCCAAGCCCACCAACCGTTTATAATTTGACCCTTGACTTCACAACAAGGCAATATTTTGTTTTCTTTTTCATAGATAAATATATGTTCATTATTTAAAATAAAGAAGAAAATACAATTTTAAAGAACATTACAAGAAAGACTTCTTAATATCACTTCCAATATGATTAGAAGGATAACAAAAATAACTTGTAGAAATCTAATAGAATCAAAATGAAGAAACAATATAAGGACAAACACCAAAATGCTCATAAAATCCCAATAAATAAACTAAGAAAAATAAAAAAACGAAATAAATGATTACATCTTTCTTTCCATTAAACTAAAGGTGTTTTGATCTTGTTCTAAAAGGATTTTTTCCCTGCGTCAAGGCATTCATTATTTTGTCGTACTTATATGATCCGTAATTTTGTTCATCAAATCTAAATATTTTACTATTCTGTAAGCTAAAGCATATGACCGATCTGAGAAACTTAAGGTCAAAATTTCATATCTACTATAACATGTGGTGTTTATGGAAAATTCAAAACCAAACTCCTCATATCTGTAGATTTGGATAAATTTATATGAGAATAATAAGAATTGAAGTCTGAAGATAAAAGCTAAATTCATTAACCAAAGATTCTGAACAAAGTGTACGCTTATATACATCAGTCCTATACAAGTTGTTGTAACTACTCACTGTAACTAACTAAAAATTGAATTAGTTAACAACTATATTAAGTAAGTAACTAACAACTATATTGGACATATTGGGCCTGTCAGGCCTGGTAGCTGGTATTACCCCCGCAAGCTAGAGCATAGATATAATACATGCCCAGCTTGGAAAGGATGCAGTGGAAGGGAGAGAGGTGTAATGGTTTGGTGAATTTATCAATGAGTTGCAAAGTGGTGGAAATAGGAAGAAATTGAATAAGGCTAAAACTGAGTTTTTCTCGGACTAGGTGACAATCAAGCTCAATATGTTTGGTTCTCTTGTGAAAAGTAGGGTTATGAGCTTATATGAGTTGCTGAGTTATTATCACAGTAAATGGTAGCAGGGTGATTGACTGGAATATGTAAGTCATATAACAGATAAGTTAGCCACAGTAACTCACAGGTGGTGGCAGCTAGAGCCCTGTACTCTGACTCACAAGAGGATCTAGATACTATGGTCTGCTTCTTGGACCCCGAGGAGATGAGAGACTGGCCAAAATAGATGCAAAAACCAGTAATAGAGCATTTGGTATCCAAGCATCCAGCCCAGTCAGAATCACTGAAGGCTTTGAGCCTCATATCAGACTAAGAAGGAAAGAATAGCCCAAGACTTGGAGTACGTTTAATGTATCGGAGAATCCTGTGAGCAGCCTGTTGATGCAGATCAGTGGGAAAAGCCAAGAATTGGTTGAGCTGCTGAACTGCAAAAGTGATATCGGGCCTAGTGGTGGTGAGGTACAACAGCCGGCCAATTAGTTGCCTATAAGAAGTAACATCAGAAAGTGGAGTGCCTGAATCCTCCTTTGAAAGTTTAAAGTTTCACTGTGTTATCCATAGGATTTTAAACAGGTTTGGATGTAAGGAGGCCAGCATCAGACAATAACTCTAGAGCATATTTCCTTTGGAAAAGAACAATACCCTTGGTGGATCTTGCAATCTTCAATCTAAGAAAAAATTTAAATTTTCCAAGGTCTTTGATTTTGAATTGGTCATCAAGGAAAGACTTTAAAGCAGCAATCTCACTAAGATCAATGCCTGCTAAGATAACATCATCGACATACACGAGCAAGGCAGTGAAGGAGGAATCTGATTTCTTGACAAATAAGGAATGGTCAAAGGCAGATTGAGTGTAATGTTGAGTCAGAAGTGCAGTGGATAACTTCGCAAACCATTGCCTACTGGCCTGTTTAAGTCCATAAAGGGATTTCTGCAACTTACATACAAGATTAGGCTTGGGAGAGGTGAATCCTTTAGGAAGTGTCATGTAAACCTCCTCCTTGAGATCACAATGGAGGAAGGTATTGTTTACATCTAGTTGATGTAAATACTAATTGCTAGCTGAGGCAATGGAAAGAAGCAGTCAGATTGTAGACATCTTGGCAACAAGTGAGAAGGTATCCATATAGTCAACACCCTCCACTTGTGTATATCATTTGGTAACAAGTCTTGCCTTGTATCTCTTAGTAGAACCATCAGACTTGTGCTTAATCTTATACACCCATCTACAACCGATTGGAGTTTTACCTTCTGGAAGATCAACAAGGACCTATGTCTAATTTTGCTCCAAAGCATTTATCTTAGATTGTATGGCATCTCTCCAACAATTATGTTTGACAGCTTCATAATAGGACTTAGGTTCAACATATAATGAAATATTAAGGACAATTATTTTATACGTGGGTGATAAATTGTTATAAGAGATAAAGGATGAGATGGGATAGAAAGTAAGTACCTAATTCAAGATTACCTGTGGATGAGTTGAGTGTGGCAGAGGAAGAATGTAGGCTGTAGTGGTAGTCTTGGAGATAGGATGGTGGTCTTCATGGTCTAGAAGAGTGTCTAGGGGAAGTAACAGGAGGTGGTTTGGGCAGAGAAGAGGGTAAGGAACTGAAATTATCAATAGGTGGCTGTCTAAGAGGGACATAAGGTGGGGAAGAGTCAATGGGAAGGGTAGGAAGAGCTGTATGTAGAGGTAAAGAAAAATCAGTGCCAGTAAAGTGATCAAGACTAGATTGAATGGAGTGAAAAGGAAAATGTGCTTCATGGAACATAACATTCTTGGAAAGAAACACTTTTCTGGTCCTAAGATCAAACAGAAGATATCTTTTTGTCCCTGGTCTAAAGCCAAGAAATATACACTTCCTAGCCTTAGGATCTAGTTTAGTTATATGATGGGACAATGTGGAAGCAAACCAAAGAGAGCCAAACACCTTAAGACAGGTGAAATCAATAAATTTATTGTATAAGACTTGATATGGACTCTTGTTATGCAGCACAGGAGTAGGTATTCTATTTATCAAAAAAATAGAATGGACAATTGCATAGCTCCATAATGATTTAAGGAGATTAGCTTGGAATTAGAGTAAGAAAATATTTGTGACCATGAATTGATGCAACAGAAATAGGCCTACAAATATCAGCATGAAGTAGATCAAAAATTTTATTAGTCTTAGAAGTACTGAGAGAGTATGGTAGTTTTTGTTTAGCCAAGTGGCATACATCATACACAGTGTTAAGATGACTAGAAATGAAAGGAAATTGTTGATGTAGTGTATGAATTCTATCATGTGAAGGGTGACCCAATCTAAGGTGCCACAAATCTATATCAGTATTTATAATATTTACATTGACAAAATCAGAGATATTGGGACAAGGAGCAGTTGGCGAGGATAGAACATATAGCCCATTTTCAACTATAGTTTCACAAATCGTCCTCAAGACATTGATATCCTGAAAAGTACATGAATTTTTGAAAAACGGTTAGTTGACAGTTAAGCATGGAGATAAGCTTAGGTATAGAAATGAGATTAAAAGTAAATTTAGGTATGTAAAGTACATTGGTTAGGAAGAAAAGGTTAGAGAAGTGAACAGTACCACTGTAATGGGAAACTAAGGAATTTCCATTAAGAAGATTGACAGTAACAAGATTTGTTCTTGTATAGGAAGTAAATTGAGTCAGGGAAAAACAAATGTGGTTAGTTGCACCACTATCTAGAATCCATTTGGAGGATACATGGTTACCTTCTGGAGAAGGAAATGTGCTATTTTGTTGTACATAAGCAAAATTGGCTTGAATGGACTGGTTTGTGACTACGTTTTGACATGGTTGCTGAATGAGAGCCAACAAATTGTGATAGTGCTCAGTAGTAAAACTAAAACTTGAATCTGTATCAATCTTTGAAGGTACATCAACATTTTCTTCATTGGTCACCATATTTACCCCTCTGTTGGAATAACTTGGATTCTTGAATTTGAAACCTAGAGGGAACCCATGTTTCTTATAACAAGTTTCAATTGTGTGGCTAGTCTTGCTGTAGTAGGTGCAAGCCTTCTTGACATTAGATGCCTTGTTTCCCGAACCTCTTGTGAACTGTTGACCGTTTGGAACTCTATCAAAAACAAACTTCTTAGAGCTTGATGAAGGGTTGTCAGCAACATTAAGTAGAACTTGAGAACTGTTAACATGCTCAATCCCAAATTGCCCCTCTTGTTGTATTACCAAAGAAAACACTTTGTTAATTGATGAAAGGGGCTCCATCAACATATTTTGGGACCGTACACCAGTGAGTTGCTCATTCAGGCCCTTTAAGAAACGTATGACATAATCAGCATTTCTCTATTCTTTGACCTTGGTGAGAGCATTGCAAGTGCATACTGCATTACATGTGAATCTTGGTATTGGTTTCAGAACCTCCAATTCATCCCATAAGATCTTGAGTCCTGTGAAGTACTTGGAAACTATTAAATTCCCTTGCCTAAAATTGAAATTTTCTTCCTGAAGGTTTGAGATTCTGAAAATATCTTCTTGAGAAGAACATTATTTCAGCTCATTCCACATTTCCTATGCCTTATCCAGCCACAACACACTCTGAGCATTTGAGGGTGTCATTGATCGAATCAATCGTGAAAGGACCATGGTGTTGCACCTACGCCACTGAGGGAAAAGAGGATCATCCTCTAGTGGAACCTCGATCTTCCCATCGATCTTATTCTTGGTCAAAAGACTCATCTACATAGCTCTAGACTGAGGAAATTAACACTATTCATAAAATTTGCTATTTATATGAAAATTAAACCGAGAACTCACCACGCTTATCGATCTATTGTAGGGAGAATTACAAAATTTCATATCGTCAATTTGTGAATGCAATATGACGTCATTGTAAACCAAAATTGATAACGGAGTTCGTAGGTGTGCCTGTCTCGATTTCAACTGTGAGATATTTTCTTGAGAAAGAAAATTATAAAGGTGTATACAAAACACTCTGTAAAATCTCTCCTACAGAAAACCACCGATTACCCACTACAAAGAAATATTTCTCTCTAAATATTTCTTTCTCGATCCATGGTAGTTGGATTCAGAAAGAGCTGGTGTCACCAAAACTAGCAATGGGTTTTCACTAGGGTGAAGGTAAAAGGGGCTCGCAGGATCTTGAATCTCTTTGATCTGAAATTGATGAGGGTTTGCCATGATTGACTTGACAACGTGCAAACCAAGAATAGGATACAAAAGAGTGAGTGAATCAGGAAAGAAAGAAGCAAGAGAATGGATCAGAGAAGAGAAGGAAGAAGGTGAATCTCAGAGAGAGTGAATCACAGAAAAGGGGAAAGAATGAAAATGGTGGAATCCCGCGCAACAGAGCCCTCGTGTGAGAACTTTGATACCATAATAAGAATTGAAGTCTGAAGATGAAAGTTTTGTTCATTAACCGAAGATTATGTACATAGTGTAAGCTTATATACATCAGTCCTATACAAGTTGCTGTAACTACTCACTGTAACTAACTAAAAACTGAATTAGTTAACTAACAACTATATTAAGTAAGTAACTAACTAATTACACATCGGTACATAACTTAATCACATAACACAATAACTAGCAGCTGTTACACTAAGTTGGATCACAGGGAACTAGATTAGTATTTAGTAACAGCAGCTGGACCATTATCAGTTGCAGCAGTAGGACTATTATCAGTTGCAGTGACAATATTGGACAAATTGGGCCTGTCGGGCCTGGTAACTGCTATTAGAGAAAAAACAAAAGAGAGAACGGAAAGGGTTGTAGCTAAAAGATACTGCTGACAACTCCCATGAGAAAAAGACCCCACGAAAGGGAATCAAAACATCACAAAAGGAGATCCAGTACCACAAAGAGAAAGAAAAGACACTACCAAAGGTGAGAAAACTCCTCAAAAGAAAAGAGAGAAGCTACGGCCCGTTGAAAAACTTCACTCCTTTATTATTATTATTTTTGATAAAGAAAAACTTCACTCCTTCGTTTTAGGCTGTGAAGCCCGATTTTGTGATTCACCACAAGAAGGCAACTTTACCTGCATAAAAATTAGGATAAATTATATTTTATGATTTGGTCCAAGTTAAATTTATTTTGTCGGTCCATACATGTTATAATTTATGGTTATGAAATCAATTTTATGGTATGACATTTTACATATAAAAACTATACATATAAATTATGAGATTAATGGTAAGTAATAATTAAAATAATTATAAATTCGTTGTCTATAATTGTGTTATCAATTAATCGGTACTGGCAAATTTCCCAAGATTAACCACTACATTTAATTGTCACAATAGCACAGTACCTGGACTTGGATTTTTGGTTTGCTACACAGCGCACAGACCACAAGCGTGGATATGATCGACGATTTGACATGGGTGAGACCTGCCGACACAGTAATGTGAGCTGAGGCCTGCCTCCACAGTCCACACAATGACAAACTTTGAAGTCTACTAACTATCGTCATCTTCTTGTGCATATACCAGACAGAAACACACTAAGGGTTATTAGTACAGATTATCTTTGTCGTCTAACAACTTTTTTGCTAAAAAAAAAGCTGTTGAGTACTGTTGGTGATATGTGTTGGTGATATGTTTGGGTTTCTCGATGAAAAAAAGTAATAATTTTTTTGTTTTGGGGAAAATTGTTAAAATAAAAGTTAAAATTTAGAAATTTTGTAAAAAAATTATTAGAATTATTTTTAATAGTGATATGTAAATATTATTTTTTTTAATTAAATAATTTTTTAATCAATTAAATAATTTTTTAATTATTTTATACCTATTTTGATAATTTAATATATAAAAATAATTTTTTTATCATTCAAACAAAACAGATTAACTTAAAATTATTTTTCAGTTAACATATTTAAATATAAATTTTTTCATTATAATTGATTATAACAAAAAAAAATTATACAATAATTAATTATTAAAAAAATCTAATCTTTACAATTATCTCAAACACACACTAAATTATGAACGTCTTCTAAATTCCTAGAAGCCAAGATGCCATTTCCCTTTCCGGCACTGTGATGCACTACTGGGTTTTTGATCAAATTAGGGTAATTTTACAAACTATTTACTAAATTGAGATAATTTTAAAATTATTTATTAGTTTGAGATCTTTTTTGTCACACTGATAAGGGATCCTATATTTTATTATTTTTTTACCACGTCATGTAAAGAGCAACTTAAAGTTGCTATTTGTAAAGTCAAAAAAGTAAAAGAGAAAGATCAAGTTACTCTTTTTAATCTGTCAAGTGCACATCACGTTATATAACATTCAGAAGAATCAAATTTAATAATATTTTAACACAAAAGTGAAAAAGCAACTTGGAGTTGCTCTTTCCACATAAAGTGACGCGTGGTTATATGTAACCCACTAGTTCTACCAAACTCCTCCTTTTTAAACGATACTGGTCCCCTCCTTCCTCACGTACTTGTTTTTACTCTTTCATTTTCACTCTATCATTTTTATTGTTACACTTTCATTTTGTTGATTTTTTTTTTATCTCTCACTTTTCACCCACCTTATTAGTTGAATGTGGACCGAGCATGAGTTTATGAAGCATAAAGCATTCATCGATTTAATCTGGAGAGTTAGATAAGTATTTTATATTATATTTTAAAATATATATTTTTAAATTTATGTTATTTAAGAAATTAGATACAAATATTTTTAATAATAAATAAATTAAGTATCCAAATTTAATATAGATGAATGGTTAAGATTAGGAGTGCTCGTGAGTCGGATTTAACTTATTAAAAAAAGTATTTTTTTTATTGTTGAATCATGTTTGGGTAATTTGATGGAAGAAGTTAAAAGTTTTTAATCATTGTAAAAAGTTGTTTGCTCATAATATGATGGTTGAACGTTATTTTAAAAAGCTTTTAACTTTCAAAATTTTTGCCCATTAACCGTTGAGCATCATTTTTAGCTTTCAAAACTTAAAAAAAATAATTGAAAGGCTAATGGTTACAGGGGTTTAATGGGCAAAAATTTTGAAAGCTAAAATTTTTCTAAAATAATGTCCTACCATCATATTATGAGTAAACAAATTTTTATAAGGATTAAAAGTTTTTAATTTCGTCTATCAAATTACTCAAACATGATTTAAATGTAAAAAAGAAACTATTTTTTTCAGCAAGTTAAACTCGACTCATGACCACCCCTAATCTTAACCATTTATCTATATTAAATTTGGATCCTTAATTTATTTATTATTAACTTTTTTATCTAATTTCTTAAATAACCTAAATTAAAAAATATATATTTTTAAATATAATATAAAACACTTACCTAACTCTCCAAATTCAATCAGATGAATGTTTCATGTTTCATGAGCTCATGCTCAGTCCACGTTTCAACTAATAAGATGGGTGAAAAGTAAGAAATTAAAAAAAACCAACTGAATGAAAGTGTAATAATAAAAAAGATAAAGTGGAAATGAAAGAGTAAAAATGAGTACGTAGGGAAGGAGAGGACTAGCGTCGTTTAAAAAAGAGGAATTTGGTGAAATTAGTGGGTTATATGTAACCATGTGTCACTTTATGTGGAAAGAGCAATTCTAAGTTGTTCTTTCACTTTTGTATTAAAATATTATTAAATTTTATTCTTCTGAACGTGATGTGACGTAATATGTACTTGATTGATTGAAAAGAATAACTTAATATTACTTTTTCACTTTTTTGACTTTGCAAAGAGCAACTTCAAGTTATTCTTTACATAACGTGAGAAAAAAATAAAATATGAGGTCCCTTGCCAATATGACAAAAAAAACCCGATACTGATAAATAATTTTAAAATTACCTCAATTTAATAAATAGTTTATAAATTTATCCTAGTTTGGTCAAAAACCCAATTGTTTGTAGTGATGGTGCAGCAGTAGAAACTACTTCCGTAAACATCATAATAGCAATATAATTCAATAATGCAGTTTTTTGCTTGAAGCTCTCATGTCACATTTGCATATTACACAAACCAAAATTGAAATCTTGTTTTGGTGCAAGATCCAAAGTTTTTAAGGCCAGAGATCAAATATTAGGAAGAAAATTTCTGTCACCAAATGAGTGTTTTAATTAGTTTCTATCATGGAATAGGGCTCCAAAATCATAATATCACTATTAAAGTGGGCACCCATTTTAGCAACAAATTAAGTCAGCAGTACTATTCCCTTCATGGAGAGTATGGGAAAGATCGACAACCCATTCTCTTTCTAGCCAATCATGAATGTCAACTATAATAGCAGCAGCATAACGATGGAAGGGGGGAAGTGAGCTCTTTACCAGCAACAAATTAAAGCATCAGATGTGTCTGAATAGAGGGTATTTTGCAGAGCTCCAATTATTCATCCAAGCCTGTTTGAGCCCCTATAAAATGTCCTGCAATGAAGCACCGGTACGGCTCTCAAGCCGCCGTACCAGTGTTCGATACGTACTGGACATGGAGACGCGTACAGTACTCCAGAAAACGTATGGACAATTTTTTTTTTGACATGTTCCGAAACGTCCCAAAATGCCCCAAAACAGTCAAAAATGTGTAGATGGCCGGTGAATCAAATCAATCCAAAAATTTTAAAATTTTTTGGGACTTAACTTATCAAAGATATTCAATCTATTTAACTCATCTTAACCCTATATTTTGAATCGAAAAGCACCCATTCACCGATGGTTTTCTAGATCTGCGGCCTCAGTCTTCGATCTACGACTGCAACTTTTTCGGTGACTCTCCGACCTCCGTCTTCGACCTCTGCTGCGAATTTGTCTGTGACAGAATGAAGGTTGTCTCTCCCTGCTCGAAGCTCATCTCGTCTCTCATTGCTTGAAACTCTCTCAGCCTCCCTGTTCAAAGTTCTCTCGCTCTCTGTTTCAACTTTTCCCACTCTATTTTTAGTTTCCTCAAACTAGAGAGGAGACTTTTTCAGTGAAAGCCTAGGTACAGCACGTGAAACAGAAAGGGTAGTTGATGGCCAATTACAATTCTTGTTACTGTTTTAATATTTTTATTCAATTCTCTTTATTCTTCATCTTATTATAATAAGCTGATGGCTTTAAGCCTTTAAGAGGCACTTATTCTTTCTTTTATTAATTCATAACCTTTACGTTTTACTGTATTACACGGTAATTGAAAAGCTTTCAAGTCTCAACTTTTTAATTGAGTCACTATTTTGAAACTATCAATTTAATTATGAATAAAAAGATATCAACTTCTTAATTTACTTATTATTTTGGAACCCATATTCATACATTATAAATGACCAGTAATTCTGCATGTACATGTAAATTGTCTGATATACCAATATGACCAGCAAAACCAACAATCCAATCCAAGAGCCATCATATATGTCTCCTCAATAAACCACCAAACCCAGCACGGCCTGGATTTCCGTGGGAGCTGCCACTTCCTTTGCAATGCACTCCATATTTCTAGCTCGCCACACCCACGACAGAGATGAGATGAATATGCTGTAGTGTCCTTGAAGACAAGTGTTGAGCCAAGAGTAAACATCCATATCATTTATAAAATTTGGGTCCTGAGTGTAGCCAAACAAGTCCCAGATTTTCCAAGCGCTGGGACAGTCCCGAAGACAGTGCTGCATGATGTCTTCGGTGTTACTAAGGCCCCGTTGGCAAAATAATCAAGACTATTATCTTTAAGAGTTAATGAAATTAATTAGTTTAGTAATTAGAGAAGAATAGTTTACCTGTCATGTTAAAAGATCATTTAAGAAATTGTGCCCTTTTTTATAATTAAATTATTTTAAACTAATTTTTATTAACTCTGATCAAACAATATTTATTATACTAAAACTACTTTCTTTTTTGGGACATAAAATTACTTTTTAAAATTTAAACATTAACGAATTTATGTAAGGGAGATTTTATCTAACTGCTACTTTCAGTTTAGAAGTTAATCTCACTGCAATATTTATAGGAATATTTTGATCAAAAGACCAAAAAATATTAATCAATTCATTCTTTTTTTTAGGTGCAAAATTTTTTTTGAAGGTCAGAAAAAGCTAACAAAATTGATCGATTCATTCTTCTTTTTTCTTTGTGTAGAAAAGTTCAGAGTGAGAAGTTCTCCCCATTCCAGAGCGAGCCAACCACTAATCTCGGTAAAAGTTTATAATAAAATTATATATCATTTATTAACAAACAAAATTTTTTAATTTGAACTCAAGTCCTATTATTATCTTAAAAAGTTAACCAAAATGAGCCAACCGTTACCATTGAATATTGATCTATTCATTCTAAATTCACTTCTCAATAAAGTTAAACTAGCAAGTACGGTGCATTGAACGATTTTTTATTATATAAATTTTAATGTTTTTAAATTATATTTTATTAAAAATTTAATTTATATAGATTTAATTAAGTAAATTAAAAAATTATTTTAATAAATTTTAAAATTAATTAAGTAGACTTATTTTTTAATAAATATAAAAAAGAAATAGAATAAGTTAGAATAAATAGAAAAAACAAAGAAATTTAACATAAAAAATAATTAAAGTAAAATAAAAATATACGTGATATAAAAATAAAAAAATATCATAAAAAATATTTCTCTGCAAAAAAAAATATAATAAAAAAATATTTCATTCTTAAAATAAATACTATTACTTATAAAATAGAGATAATTTATAAGTTCATTTAAAATCAAAATTACAAATTATAATCCAATCACATACAACCATACACCATGTCAAGTAGTTTTCATTCCTAGTTATTCCTCTCCTTTTTTTGAAGGATAATATTTGTCGTATAATTAAAATATATACATCATATTTATATCATAAATTTATATAAAAAAATGTTAAATTAAATTATATATTCTCAGTAACTTTCTTTGCGAGATCAAAATAAATGTGAAAAAATTAAATAAAAATTAGAATATTTTAATTAAATGAATAACATTATTATTTAAAAAAAAGTTATGTTTTTAATTCAATAATTACTAAATTATATTAATAATTTTTATTTTATTATAATCTAATAAACTTGAATTATTAGAAGAAAAACATACCACTCTCATTTCCTTCATTTTCTTAAAATAAAGGAAAAGATCGTAATCATTTCTAATCTTCCACCAAACAGACGTGACTTGCTTTCGTTTGGTTACACTAGCAACCTGAAACTTAAACTAATTAGGATATATTTTTTTATCCAACTTCATTTTTTATCACATTTTTTATATCATTTTTTACACGATTATTTATATTATTAATCACATAATTTTTTTATCACTTTTTATTTAAGAACAACTATTAAAAAATATAATAAAAAATAAAAAAAATATTAGAACATATTTTCCTTTCATATCCGTACTTCTTTCAATTTTTCTGATCGGTTCTAAATTAAACACTTTAATAATTGATTATACTTTTGTTTCATAGTTATTTCTAATATCAATTCTTATATTTTTATATTAAATAATACTTATATTTATTTTTATATTTTATCTAATATTATTTATTATATATATTTTTTTATTATTTTTTTATTCAATCACATTCTTAAAAATAATATAAATAATATAAAAATATATTTTTCTTTCTAATATACACCTTCCAATATATCTCATATATCTAAGTCATTAATTTATTTATAAAATAAATTAATAACTTAAATTAATTATAGAAAATCTGCTAAACAAATTTTTTTTTTAAATTTTTTTTTAAATTTTTAATATTATATTTTTTACATATTATCACCATTATTATCATCAATTACGCTACTTATCATTATCACCTATCATTTTTAATTTTTTTAAATTATATAATTATATAAATATTATCAATTAAAATTTATAAAAATTTTTAAAAAACAACTATAATTTTAAAAAATTGATCACCTCTAATTTTTTTAAATTATATAATTATATAAATATTATTAATTAAAATTTATAAAATTTTTAAATAATAATAATTTTTAAAAAAATTAATATACACAATTATTTATAAAAAATAATAAAAATTAACTAATATAATTTTAATCGATATTATTTATAAAATTATGTAATTTTAAAATATATAAAATATCTTTTTTAAAAATAAACAATATTTTTTCTAACATAAATAATATTTTTTCCTTTATAAATAATAGTTTTTTTAATTTAAATAATATTTTTTATTATAATAATATTTTCGATATAAACAGTATATCTTGCGTAACGTAAACAATATATAATCTCTGAAAAAAAGATAACCTACCTAAAAAAAACCTACTGCAGGTAAAAGTCAAGAATGTATCGCAAAACTTAGTGTATATTAGCAAACGCCCTGTTTCATAACCAAATTAACAATTAACAATAAAATCACCAATCAAAACTCAGATAAAGCAGACAGTAATCCTAAATCAAATGAAATTTTTAATAATAATTTAATAATCTTCCGCATTTGATTCCACGTTATATTTCATATCGTTCCGTCTATATTATTTTTATAACGCTGTGCAATTATTAACCGGTCTAAATCTCAATTTTGTGGAAAATATTTTTTTAATTCACTTACATGAATTATTCTCCGGATCTCTTAGCAATCGACAAATATTTACTTGCCAAAAATTTCTCACAAGTTAAAAGAGAGTTTTACGAAATCTGCTCAAATCTACCTAAATTTAATCATTTACTTTACAAAAAGGATACAAGGAGCTAGCAAATTCACACCAAGAGTAGAAACCTTCACAGCCAACACCCAAAATACACCAAACCCAATCACTTACTTTACGGATTTTACAAAACAACCCCATATTTCCTCCCTTCTTTCCTTTTGTTTCTTCCTCATCTTTTTTCCTTTCTAAACTGAGATTACAACCTAATTTTTATCTTAAACTTGTAAAAACCAACCCCACAAGATGTTACATCACTACTCCAAACTTTTCAAACATTTCGCCCCAAGTTCTTCCCCCAATTTCAGATCCACCCTTCCGTTTAAAAAAATCACGGTCGGGTCAGGACTTGAAACCGGGAGGGGCGTAACGGTAACGGAGACAAGAGAAGGAGGAGAAGAAGATTCTAGATAATAAAGAGGAAAGAAAGAGAAATAGAGACTGGGAGATGGATAATCCTTCGGGTCCAACCCGATCCGAAACCCGGAACTGCAACCCGCCTTGGTGTCATTCGAGCCGGAGCAGACGCCTTAGATCTCGCGTAGCAGAGTCATCAAACGCCGGCGAAGCCTGCTTCTTCGTCTGAAAAGACGGCAGAGGAAGCGCGCTCGGCGACGGAGACACCGCGAACGCCGATCCGGCGTACACGTCGCTCTTCACGGCCACCACCGACGACGAATCGAGCGACTGGCCCCTCCGGAGAATCGTGACCTTCTCCATCGCCGAACCGCTGCTCTTCGCCATCCTGGAATCATCGGCGCTCGATCTATTCAAGACCGACGCCGCCTCCGGCTGGCTCGAACCAACGACGACCCGTTTTCTCTGATCGGGTCGGGCAGTTGGCTTCCGGAAAGGCCTCAGAGGCGCGGCATGATTAGTGTAATAATAATTAGAGTAGCTGGCGTAACTCCTCCGCCGGGAAAAGGCCGCCGGAGGAACTCTGATCCGTTGGATCAAACAGTCCTGGGGCCGCAAAATCTCGGTGCCCATGGAGGGTATGGGTAATCCTCAAAATTAAAACACCCAAAAAAGAAAACCCTAGCGGAAACCAACCAAAAATGGAAGGATGGGTATGCACGTGAGCGTGTGCGTGGCCTGGCCTTGAAATGATTTCTTCTTTTTTTCTTCTCCTTCTTCTTCCTCCTCACAACAGCATGAAAAGGAAGGAGGAGGTTGCTCTCTTGTGTCAGAAAAATGAAATTCCCTTTTGTGTTGTGGTGGTTGTTTAGGTGAACCTGAGTTTGGGAATGAGGAAGTTGGAGGGGATTCAAACTTCATATATAGAAGAAAGAGGAAGGAGACAAAAGTGGGGTTTGGGCTTGCACCGACCTTGGCAAAATGACGCGTCACGATAGACAGACTGACACTACGAAAAGAAAGACAAGAGAGATAATTTAATAACAGAGGAGAGAGAAAGAGAGAGAGAGAGAGGCCACCTCGTCTGACTCAACAATGGCATGGACAGGTGTAGGTGTTGGCTGACCAGACTAGGTCTTTGTTCGTTTCAGGATGGTGATGTGGGGCCGTGGGAAGCCATCGTTATCCTAACGGCGACTGTTACTCTTTACTTCGGGGCCGCTGATTTTTCATTCCCCAAGGACCCCAACCACGTCATTTCATTTCAATTGCCCTATTTTTGGTTCGGGAGGTAGCACCAGCTTAGCTAAGGTAAGGTAACGGCGTCAGGCTAGTTGTCCTCTTTCATGCAATTATTATTTTGGCTGGGGCCCACCTGACGTTGCCTATTAAAAATGCAAAAATAATTTACTTTTTTATTTTTTTCTTTCTTGTCACAAATTATTATTATTATTTACTAAAATGTAAAAATATATAAATAATAATTTTTATATTGTTACATCAAATTATGTATATATATATATATTTTTTATATTTTATTTAATATTATTTATTATATATATATTATTATTATTATTTTTACTTAATTACATTTATTAAAAATAATATAAATAATAATATATTTCTTTTTAAAGATGTAAAAATATCTTTTTTTCCTAAAAATGTGATACCTTCTACCAAAAAAGAAAGTTACTTTGGCCTAGTAAAAATCAGGAAAATGACACCCGCGCAATGGCAGAGTTTCAGTCAACAATTAAAACAAGCTCACACATTTATGAAAAGAGGTTTAATTTTATTTAATAAAAGTTTTATTTATCATGAAGATTTTTTAGAAATCATATTTTTTCCAACAATATTTTGAATAAATCAACTTTCTCTTGCTTCTTAATAAAAAATTACTATTTAAAAATTATTCCATCATTTACCCGTAATGGTCGGCTTCACGTAACTCGTTCGATGATCTACTGGGTGAAGATGAGATAGTATTTTTACAAAAATATTTGGATCAGTCAATCTCGAAGAGAAGACGGTAATGAAAGTTAAAGCAATGTTTTTAAAATTGAATTGAATTTGTTAGATCATAAATTAATCATATTTTTTAGTTAGAGTATTTTTTTTAATTTAAACACAATTCAAATATAAATTTAATTGATTAAATTAATTGAATCATTATTTAAAAGTTTTATCAATTTAATCTCTAATTTAATTTTTAAAACATTAGGTTAAAGTAGAAAAAAATGAACATATTTATCTTCTATTAAAAATGGTGCTTAAATAGAACTATTGGATACCTGTTAGACTCACAAGTTTATTTTGCCTAAGTATACTAATTAGTTAGAACGATGTCAATTGAACTTAATTACTTGAGTTTATTGGACCTAAAAGATCTAAATATATTAGTGAACTTTTACAATTAATTTTAGCTTTTTTTGTACACAATTTAAACTTTTAAACACAATAAATTACTTATTGATATTAAAAAATTTCAGTATCATCAGGTATACCATTAAATTTAATCTCTTATGTGACGTTAGAGATGAGCAGCGCTAGCTTGCATAAGCAAGTTATGCCTTCCCTTGTGCTCTTTTTCGGCCAATACTTTGTAATGCTTTTTTATTTGAGTGATAATGGCAAATTCCCAATTGCTCCTAAGTTTATTATGAGCACTGATACTTTCCAAGTTGTCCTTCTCCTCCAAAGAGAATAATGGGAAGCGGAGCCTAATAATTGAAAGCATTATATATCTACCAAATATAATGCATATAAAATGAACATACACAATAATATAGGCAATAATTTTGTATTTCACATGGCATGGTTCTTGCAAATTATGAACCTTGGATATTGCCTTATCTAGTTTTTCGAGAGCATGTCAAGTTGCCTATTTCCCGGGGGAAATGTTTTATGCATATCATAATATACACATTATATTTATATTATAAATTTATATAAAAGAGATATTAAATTATTTTATATATAATTATAACATTCTTATACATATATATTATATATTAATGTGAGAGAAATATCAAATTATCATGTATGTGATCAGTAATATTCTTCTAATATACAAAATAATTTTATAAATAAATTAAATAAAATTAAACGTATTTTAGTTACGAATAATAATGAGACTGATTTCTTGGCCACCCATTTGTTCTCCAACTTATGATTATACTCTGCTAACACATTTTTTATACGATAATCCCTTATAATAATCCATAAAATCAAAGACAATCTTACTTTTGCAAAGGATAAACGAACGAAGATGGTCGTGCAATATTAATAAAGAAAAGAAGGCTTTTTTTATACGATAATCCCTTATAATAATTCATAAAATCAAAAGCAATCTTACTTTTGCAAGGGATAAACGAACGAAGATAGTCGTGCAATACTAATAAGTAAAATAAGGTCTTTTTTTTAGTGTGTGAATGAAGCATATATCCTATTGTGCTCTAATTTAGTCAAGCATTTTCATTGCTACTTAAATAGAGACATTTTCGTCGACTTTTATCTTGATTCATATAGTCGATCTCACGTAATAAAAAAAAAATTAGTTATCATTATTGTTATTAACTCTTTCAAAGAGGACAATACAAACCAAGTATATAGACATCGTATTAGTATACGAAAGTGAGTTAATATCATGCATTTTCTATTTAACGTTGTAATGAGTGATTTGGTATCTCATTAGACGAACAAGAGTTAGACTATGTTCATTTGTTAGTAAAAAAATTAAAATAAAATTTTTAAAATAAGTTATAAATATTATTATGTAAGCATTCGCATGAAGTGCAGGCTAAAATGTTTTTTTTTTTGGGTTAATTTTAACATTTTAAAGCGTCCACTCTATTCAATTTTATAATCAAATCAACAATTATATTTTTTGAACTGAAATCAATAATTATTATTACTTAAAAATTATTATTATTTACACATAAAACTATTATAATTGCATTTTTAACAAAGAAAATGAATTATATATTAATAAAAATCCAACAATAGTTACAAATTAAACAACAAATATCAAATTTAGTCATAGAGAAATAAATACAATATATATTCTAAAATAAAATATAAAAAAGGTTATATTCCTTGTCTTAAAATTATTAATAACTAAATATATTTTTTAATAGAGACCAATATAGATAGTGCTATAGTTTAAAGAATGTATCTCATCTCTTTCTAAATTTAAATATCTCTTTTATTTGTAAGATTGTAGAAACAAAAAAGATACAATGAATTCATAAAAATCATTCAAACAAAGAAAAGAAGATAAAAAAAGACAAACAAGAAGACAAGAAAGAAGAAATAACTCGGATTTGCCTCTTTTAAAACAAATATGGGTTAAAAAAAACTAAAATCTAATAAATTTTAGCGAATTATTAAAAATAAATGTAAAAAAATTAGAGAGAGGGACAATAAGGACTCTCATCACAAGATAAAAGTCCTACCACTCTAAGAAAAATCACAGGAAGTTTAAAACAGAGTTGAGAATAGGAGAGAAACGGAAGAGAGATACAAATTAATGAGTAGACTAAATTCCTTGTCCCCATGGTTTCTTTCAATAATTTCCCACTAGAAAAAGAAAGTAAAAAGGAAAAGTAAAACACTGGGAACAAATCTAAGCATGCTTTTGTTAAGGTGTGGGATCAAACAAACCATCCACATAATATATAGTTATTTTTTAGGGAATTATGATAGGATAAGAGAGATTAATTTTTTAAGATATTATTAAATGTTTAAATAAGATTTTTTTAAAATATTATTTTTATACATATATACTTTAAAATCAAATTTAAAATTATATATTTAAAAGATTTAAATCCATTTCACTCATACTAATATATGTTGATTCACATAATATATAGTGAATTGCAAATAATATACTCTCTTTGAGTCCTATTTACAATTTTTAGAATTGAACTAGATTGGCTGGTCCAATTAGAAAAATTAAGAACAGGTCCTTTAGTTAATCTAATCAATCTTTAAAAATTAAATTTTCAAAATTTTGAAATTAGCTTTGAACCCGTTAATCCATTTGAATCAGTTTATTATTTTTAAATCCAATTTTTTTGACAAAAAATATTTAAAACTTCTTCAAAACACTAACTATTTAGTTTCTAATTTATTACCAAAATTTAAAACTCAATATTTATTCTCTTAATTTGTCCAACAGAAATTTGTAATACAATAACAGTTATCTTTAATTTATAATGATAAATTTAATCTTTTAATTTTTTATTTATTCGATGCCAAACTAATATAAATTAAAAAATTAAGTTAATATTAGTATAATACTTTTAATTTAATATTTACACATGATAAATCAAATTGAATTATGTTAGAAATATAATTTAATATTTTTTTTGTATTTTATATTTATACAATTAATATATACATATTATATTTTCTTATATATATATTATATATGTATATATGAAACTCCAATTTAACTATATTTTAACTCTGATTAATCTTCAAAACTTTTACTTTTTTTTTATCAATTGAATCTATGGTTTAGTTCTAACATAAGTCCTGTCTCCTTTTTCTTATAATTTTTTTTTTATCTGTTTTCTTATAAAATTTTTAGAAACACACATAATAGAACTAATAATACTTTGGGTTTATTAAAAAAAAAATTAATACTTTGCGTCTTTGGGAAGGAGTAGTGGAAACATCGTGCTAGACAGAAAGCAAAATTTTAAATGTGACTGAAAGTCTGAAATAAAGAATCAGTAGGAGTCTAGTTGAAGAATCATGACGCTATTTATCTTCTTTTCATAAAGAAGACCTAAGTTTTGCAGACCCATTTTTGTCTGTTCTATTGCGACATGTGAGCTGCCTTTTTTGACATTTCTGTTTTATAAAAGTATATCGTGCGTTGAACCAATTTTTTTTTTTTTACGGCTTCGTTGAACCAACTTAGGATGTTCTCATTTTGGGAAATTTCACTTACTTCATAAACTTTCTTGGAACAAGGATTCTTTAGAATAAAGATACTTATAAAATGAATAATTAAATTTATATTAACTATTAATAAATAATTAATTTAAATTTATTTATTAATGATTGATGTACTCTTATCCAACTTTGTTAGCATGCGTATGTAAGCACTCATATGAGTTATGACAGTAAATGCCACGTTTGGTTTCAGATATATATATATATATATATATACATACATACATAGAAGAAGATTAATTTATATTTGTGAAATTTTTTTTAATATATTTATTTTTAATAGTTAATTTTATTTTTAATAAAATAATCTTAATTATTAAATAAAAATAAAATTAATAATTAAAAATAAATATTAAAAAAAATTTACAATAATATAAATTGACCCTTCTTCTATATATATATATATGTATGTGACAGATACGTGTAAGGAGTAGTTAGTTTGATTTCGTGCCAGATTACTCCAAAAATTATTATTGTTTCCAAAACTCAAAAATTCAATTAAACTAAGAAGCATTAAGAAAGTAATCACTTCTGGGACTTGGTTTGTTTTCATCAATAATATGTGCTGTCCTTAAATAAATTATAAGAGGATTATATGATATTTCTATATTTTATGGTATATACTGAATTAGTAATGTAACTAATTGTTAGAAGCTTGATAAATAAAATCTAATAGAAAATACGATAATTAATAAAAGAAATACTATACTTATAGCATGCTTGATTCAATTTAAATGCTGAATCAATAGTTTTTTTTTTTTTTTGGTTTTAAGCTGTTGAAGGAGATCATGAACGTGTTTGGTAAGTTGACTCTCAAAATTCAACGGCTTTTTTTATAGAAAAAAATAGTTGGATGATAAGCTTAAATTTTAGTATTATTCTAAAATGTTGAGATTATTTTTAATAGTGAGATGTAAATATTATTTTTTAATTAAATAATTTTTTAATTAATTAAATAATATTTTAATTATTTTATATCTATTTTAATAATTTAATACATAAAAATAATTTTTTTTATATTATCTAAATAAAATAAATTAATTTAAAATTATCTTTCAGTTAATATATTTAAATATAAAACTTTTTTGTTAAAATAAATTTTTTTATTATAATCAATTATAACAAAAAATATTTATATAATAATTAATTATTAAAATAATTAAATTTTTACAATTATCTCAAACACACACTTAATATTCTCATAGAAAACTTCAAAATATAGCTTATATTTACTTCGCAGTTTGAAAATTCACCCCTACAAATACAAATGAAGAGAAATCTATATCTACTCTAAAAAGGCACGTCTGACTATATGGTCTGGGTTTGTAACACGCACCACTCGAAGAATTTCTGCCATGATATGAAAGAATGTAGTTAGTCATTGTACATCAGCAGATCAGCTTCAAACCATAGATACTAGCTAGGAATGTTAAGAGAGATCTACTTATATTGATTCAGTTTTGGCCTCTAGAGAGAAGCTGAGCAACCAGCACTCACATTTCACTAATTGGCCAGTCGGTGACTCTGCGATGAATCCCCCTCTACTACTAATAAAGGCGAACAAAATTATCGTTTTCTTGGGTCAGGGAGCCACGTGAGTACCTGTCCAGGAAAGCATCTACCAGATTGCCTACCATAACATTGGGCCCATGGCACATAAAGCCCACCCCTGAAGAAGTATGCTGATATCTTGCAATGCCTATGAAGGGCCTAATCCAATGAGGCATACCATATGATATTGAGAAGAGAAAGACTCTTTGTAGTCGTTAGTCCTTACTCAAAAAAGATGAAGAGTATTGATGAGCCAAAAAAAAATTAAAAAAAAATTGAGAGCACGTGTAAAAAGTGACAGAAGTTATACAACTAATTAAATTGGAAAATGATGATCAACTAATTAAATTGGAAAATGATGATCAACTAATTAAATTAGAAAATGATGTTGTGTATACTTTTTTTAAAGATGTATAATTGAAAGAGTGAAAGTCGTAGAAAAAATAAGTATAATGAATTATATTAGATAGAGGTATAAAAGTAAGTATATGTATTATTTATAATAAAAATATTAGAGTTAAATTAAATTAGTTCAACTAATTAAATTATAATTAAATTGTGATTGAATAAAAAAATATTCAAATAAAAAATAACTAATTCATAATCTGATTTAATCAAACACTTCCGTACCATTTTTTAAAATTGTTTTGTCCTCTACCTGATGGGGTGGTCGTCAAAGAGTCCCAAGTCGATCGTTCGGTAGATACCCGAGGAAGACAGGGTGAAATGTCAGCATAAACATTCTGACCGATCAGTCTTGGAGTCAAGACAGTGATGAAGACATAGATAGAGAAAACGAACATGTCTGGCTTAGTCTGTCAGGTCGGTTTATATAGAAATTCAGAGGACTGGCTCTCTGGATACCCTCCATTAAGGTCATTTAGGATTCTAAACGTTATGTCTGATTATTATGGTGTGAGACAGTATATCTGGTTATTATGACACGAGACGTTATGTCTGGTCATTATGGCGCGTGACCATTATGTCTGTTTGGTATGTCGTATTAAGCACGTGTTTGTCGAGTTGTTACTCATTCGGGTATAGGCCGGTCGAACCTTGCAGAAATGGGCCTAGCTAATGGCCGGATGCCAATTGAGTCAAGATAGTCCACAGCCCCCCAGCTTGGTCATCTGTAAAGATGGGCTGAGCTTATAATTGGTCGGATGCCAATTGAGTCAAGACGGTCCATAGTGATCAATGATATATCCCGAGCTTATATTATTAAATGTTTATTCTTATCTAAGCTAGACGATCCACAGCCCTTCAGCTTGGGCAAATCACAAAGTAATGACCGAAGTTTTCTGAGCTCTTCATAATTTTTAAGTTTCATCCTTAGGTAACCTTCCAAGGAGAGTGGTGAGGTCTTTTGTACATATATTTTCTTGACCTTAGCTATGAATTTTCCTGACCTGATCCTATCTTGAGTTTCTTCAATTTAGATAAGTCTTCAAGGACATCATGGTTTGATCAAGGTTTCTCCTCCAGCTTGGTCGATGAATTTGGCATTGAACGAACATGATATCGGCACTTGCAATCAGTTCAAGGTTATCTACTTTAGGTCGGCATCGGCTCGGGACCGGTTACTGGCTCGGGGCCTTTCATCAGCTCGGGACTGGCATCAGCCGAGAGCTGGTTACTTCCTTTAGCTTTGTGCTGGAATCGACTTTGGCCGGCATCGACTGAAAAGTCAGTGTCTTCCATCAGCTTTGACTGGCATTGGCTTTGGCCGGCATCAACTGAAAAGTCGGTGTCTTTCATCAGCTTTGGCTAGCATTAGCTTTGGCTGGCATCGACTGAAAGGTCGGTGTCTTCCATCAGCTTTGACTGGCATCGGTTTTGGCCGACATCGACTGAAAAGCCGGTTTCTTCCATCAGCTTTGGCTGGCATCGACTTTGGCCGGCATAGACTGAAAAGTCGGTGTCTTCATCAGCTTTGGCTGGCATCGGCTTAAAGCCGACATCGCTGAAAAACCAATTTTTTCCATCGACTTTGGTGGCATCGGCTTTGGACTCGGGCCCGACATCGGTAGCTCGACTAGGGCCGTTTGACCCGAGTTTTCAGAGCCTTCATCTAGAATTTTCTAAGATTTTGTCAGAGATTGTCTTCATCCTATCATATGAGTAATTCTGACAATAATATACAATTCAAATAAACATAACTAGATTTTCGAACAATTAAATTTGTATACCTCGGTGTTGATTGTATTGAATCCATGCAAATAAAATTCAAATACTTATAGCTTAAAAAGTTTAAATTAAAATAATGAAATTTATAAAATTGTAGAATTTTATACAAATAAACAATAATAAATTAAGATGAATACAAGTATTCATTACAGAAATTATCACATGTAGATGTAAATGCTAATAATCAACTAGCCATGAATGTCGTTCTTAATGATGACTATAAAAATATTCTCACACGAAGTCAATATGATATTAATCTTATGTAATTATGACAATTAATATTGAATTAATGTTTCACTAATAACATGTCGAGCAATGAATGAATAGCCAATTAATTGTGTGATATCATGACAATAATTATATAAAATAATGATCAATCAAAAGTCAATTAATTATATAAAATAATAATAATGTAAATCAATACCATTTATTATCATATCATATATATTCTCTAATTATAAAAGATAATTATATAAAATAATAACCATCAATGTGAACCTAACATCATGCTCATATGTATAAACTGTTGCAACTGTAATTAATGACAAATGGTTCTTTGTGCAATAGGGTAGAAATTGGGAACTAACGCACACTTAGTCTGTGTCAAGTGCAAATACGTGTGTATACATACAGAATGAGAATGGTTATTGAATAGAAGGTGCAATTAAGTACATATTCTCAAAGTAATAATGTGCAAAAATGACCTGAATGGATCATATAAATTGAAAAAACCTCTCTCACATTTGAGCTCAATACCTAAATTTGAATATCTTATGAAGAATGTTAATGTTCACTAAGTGAAATATATGGCTAATTGATCATGCAATTTAGAAATCAATGTAAAAAAAAGTAACGAATGTCACTTAAATAGTTATTGATGAATTTTTTTAATTAATTAAAGAAAAAGAATGACAATTTAAATGTGACCAATAAATTATATATATGCTAGTTAATAAAGGGATAGAATATCAATTTATGATTGATAACGGTCTTATGCAATTATGTGATAAGCGAGGGTGAGATTAAGTGGTATACATTCCTATTCGGTAGTGATGAAGAATGAATAAATGAATAAATAAATTATAATGACAAATAAATAAACAACAATAAATTTGATAATGTATATTCTAATCAAATGGTCAATTTTAATAAGCTAGAAATGATTAAAGCACGCTTTGTGATGCATGGTCATTTATAGTATGTATTTAAATCAAATAATGGTCCTGCAATTTATAGAGAAAGATAATCACATATATAAACTAATTAGTATTATGCCACTATGCGAAATTAAATGAATTAATGTTTGTGAGGCCTTATGACGCTAAATTAGTGCCTGAAATGGTATGATAACAGAAGACAATAAAAGGGGATGAATGCATGCTAACAATTGCAAGACTGTAATTTAGAGACGTGGTGCATATGATAATTAATTTATTGCCAAACCATTATTAATGAAAATAAAGCAGAGAATTACTAACGTATAGAATGCAATGTTATATCCTACTAAACTACTCATTTCCTGTGTTTATTTCATGCAAGTGTGCTTAAAAGAAATTAAGAGGGTAGAAGATAAAGAAAGAGCACTAAGAAGTTTTCTATCGCAAGTGCTGAAAGCAATGTAAATCAAGTACAAGTACTAGGGCATTACGCCAAGTCCTCTTCCAGCCAACATTCAGCATAAACCAAAACTATTCAAACCAAAATCAAGTTGCCTCACACCTTAAACCCAAATCTTGCATCTTGTTAAAGTCATGTAAATTACTTGATATGTAAATTCTTCCTCTTGAATTTAGGGAACACTTCGACATTTCTCCATGTAAGCCTACTTTTGCTTGTGCTGCAAAGTCGTGATTAAAAAAAATAAAAAGTAAATGACACATGAATGGCACAAGGCAATGCCTGATCAGTGATCACACATTAGTGGCATTTGTCCAAGGTTTACTCTGTCAATGAAAGAACATTCCTTTTGCAATTAAAGGGTAGCATAATATTCATGGCAATTAAAAGTAATAAATTACACATGTGATTTCATAAAACCATATGAGTGAATAATAATAAAACATAAATGGGATTAATGCTCATTAATTCAATTATTATATTTAATAAAAAGTTCCCTGCCATCATAGTAGTATGCTATGAATATTAGCAATTTGAGATTAATACTATGTGTAATGGAATATATATATTTTTTACGGTCAAAATTGATGATAATGACATTGATGGACACTTAACGTCATTGATGCGCTGTGAGTGGCATCTTCCCATGGTTTGACTAGAATACCATTAAACGGTATTTTGATGCAATGCCCTGATTTTGGTACAGAGGACTTGCGATTTTGATCTTGAGCCTGAGAGACTGAAATGAGTGGCATCTTCCTATGGTTTGACTAGAATACTATTGAACGGTATTTTGATGCAACGCCCTGATTTTGGTACAGAGGACTTGCAATTTTGATCTTGAGCCTAGAGACTGAAATGGTGAGAATAAAAACCACAAGCAAATAATCATTCAAAGTTGACGATGCAGTGGTGATAAAGTTAAATTATTACAACCTTGTTCACGATTCTGGTTGTTTTTTTTTAGAAACAACGCCAAGGCTCCGAGCATGCTTAGAAATAGTCAATGTCTGTGATATTTTGAAACAATTAAATAAAATTAAAAATAAAGGGTGAGATAAATTTCTCAAAGAATAACCAAAGATAAAAAGTTCTTCAATCCGAGCTTTTTCCTTATAATGAAACCAGCATCAGAGATATGATTTCTTTCCTATGTGAAGTATGAGGTTTGTTACCAGAAAAATAGGGAGAGTAGCTTTGATTGTGGAATGGGAATCATTTTACCAAATTCCCACAGATGGCGCCAGATGTTACTCTCTCTGCCGAATTGGTCGTAGAAGAGTTCCAAGTCGGTCGTCCGTGATTACTTAAGAGAAGACAAGGTGAAATGTCAGCATAAACATTCTGACCGATCAGTCTTGGAGTCAAGACAGTGATGAAGGCATAGGTAGAGAAAAAAAAAACATGTCTGACTTAGACTGTCAGGTCATTTTATATAGAGATTCGGAGGACCGACTCTCCGGATACCCTCCATTAAGGCTATTTAAGATTCTGAACGTTATGTCTGATTATTATAGTGTGAGACATTATATCTGATTATTATGATGCGAGATATTATGTCTGGTCATTATGGCGCGAGACTATTATGTCTGTTTGGTATGTCGTATTAAGCACGTGTTTATTAAGTTGTTACTCATTCGAGTATAGGCCGGTCGAATCTTGTAGAAATAGGCTTAACTTATGGCCGGATATCAATTGAGTCAGAATGATCCATAACCCCCAGCTTAGTCATATGTAAAGATAAACTGAACTTATAAGTGATCAAATATTAATTGAGTCAGGATAATTTATAATAATTAATGATATATCCTGAACTTATATTATTAAATATTTATTCTTATTTAAACTAGACGATTCAAAAACATTCAATCAACGATCGCTAATCTTCTTGTCTCTTCTTCAAGTCCTATCCTTTCTCAAACCTTGTCAAGCCACATAATTTGGCAAAACAAAACAAAGAGATTCTTTGTTAAAAAAAAATAAAGCACTTTAGGACACTTCTGTATCCATCTGATGATCCAATCCTTCTGCCCCCCTCTCTACTTTGTCCACATGAACATAACAACGCTTTTCCAGCACAGAAATTCAAAGATAAAATAAAGCAAAAAAACTTTGACGAAGAAAACAAAAAGAAAAATTTGTACCATATAATAATATATTTTTTTAAGAAAAAAGAAAGAGAAAAAAGTGGGAGGCATTGATAAACGCACGATGGCGGCGGAATCGGGGGGTTCGAAGTTCGATCTTCCCGAGGAGGTGGTGCAAGTGCTACCGTCGGATCCCTTCGAGCAGCTGGATGTGGCCCGCAAGATCACATCCATTGCGCTATCGACACGTGTCAACGCCCTCGAATCAGAGTCGTCGGCGCTGCGCGCCAAGATCGCCGAGAAGGATAAGCTCATCGCCGACCTTCAAGCTCAGTTGGAGTCCCTCGACGCCTCCCTCTCTGAATCCGCCGATAAGCTCGTCCGCGCCGACCAAGAGAAGGTCCCAACCACCCACCCTCTCCAACCCGGTTCAATTTGTCCGAACCAAGTTTGACTCCTTTATTTTTTTTTCTTGAGATTATAGGAGAGCTTGCGCAAGGAGAATGCTTCGCTTTCCAGCACCGTCAGAAAGCTCAATCGAGATGTCTCCAAGGTGCCAATTACTACGTTCATAGTAAATTCTGAATTTTGATTTTAACTCATTTTTTGTGTGCTCAAAATTTTTACCTTTAATTAACTTGGTTTAGTAATTTGATTTAATTTAAGTTGGGGTTACCGCGATTTTTTGTTTATATGAAAATGATAGTGAAATAAGAAATTGGCAATTCCATGAATAGAGTAGAGCGTGATAGGAGTAAAATTTAAGATTTAGATGGAATAGAGCAGGGTGGTTAAATTGAATAATTTTGGTATTATGTTCTTAATATATGGAATGTGGGTGATTGTTGGACTTATGAGCTCTTGGTGTAAATGCTTGCAGTTGGAGGTTTTCAGAAGGACGCTTATGCAATCACTTCAAGAGGATGAAGATAATTCTGTAAGTTACTATTTAATGCTGCTGTCTGTGACTAAGAAGTTTTTGTCTTGCTTACCTTTGTTTAGTTTGGGGAGGATGAAGAGTTTGGTATTATGTGAGTATCATGGAATAATTTGACTTATTTAATGGGTTCATATCTTACTGAATTATACTTATTATCATTTATGAATTGTCTACCAAGTACTAGCTACTGCTATTTGTTTTAAGGGTATTTCCTTATGTAACTTTTGGCTTTTACTGGTGTTTGGCATAGGGAGGAGCTCCAGACATTGTTGCTAAAATACAGAGTCAACCAAGTTTGACTTCCACGTCCCAGTTTGGAGGTACTTTCAACTTGTCGTATGCCATCCCCCTTTACAACATCGCTTTTCTGTTGATTCTTGGTGCCCTGCCCCAGATGTAAACTGCATTCTCTTTTACACCATTTACTTAATTTATTTTATTTAAGCTATGAGTTTTAGAGTGCTCTGGGTTTAATTCTTATTTTGTAGTGTAGACTCATAGGCAATATAGCAACATCAAATTCTCACAAGCTCATTTCCTTACCATAAGGACTATAAAGGAATTGGTATGCAGATCAGAAAACTGCCTGGTGAAGACTTTGGAACATCGTTTAACCCATACAACATTGTTTGTCTTCTTTTTTTTTGGCTGAATAGATATTTAGGGTCAAGGTGTCTGCCACAAGGTCAGGGCAGGCCCCTAGCCTTAACAAGCACTTACAAATAACTCACCAACAATGAACCCTGACAGGATTCGAATCCCAACCAACTTAGTTGATGCAGTCTGTCTTTTATGCAGTCAGCATCTTATCATTTTGATGCCTGCACTGGCACATTTGTGTTTGCACTGGTTTAAACTCTTGATAATGGCAATGATAACCCATAAACTATTAGAATTTGGACCCTCTCCTTTTCCTTAGGACCATGACATCTCCATGTTTGGAGAGGATGGTACTAATTTCACTGTACAGGGACCCACCTTTTCATACGCAGGGGTTCACAAATCCTTCATAGGAGTTGTTTGTGTCTTTCTCTCTTTGAACAATACACTGTCATGTTGCTAAAGAAAATGAGATGAGATGATCCAAATCTGTCCTCCCACCTTTCCAACATACAACAATAAAGAGTGAAAATAGCTTAATTTTTTATGTAAACTCTTTGGTATATTAGTCTAGTTCTGACATTAATGTTGGCTGAGAATCCCATGCATAAGCTGTAAGTAAATCAATTTAACTATTTAAACCTATCTGAGATCAATAAGCTGCTTGAATTTGATAGAGAGGGCACTGATTAAAACAATTTAGGTTCTGTTTGGGAGAAGGGGAGAGAGAGGGAAAGGGAGATGAATGGAGGGAAACCTTTCTATTTTTAGTTAGCTTTCCCCTCCATTGCTCTCCCTTTCTTGCCCTTCCAAATAGACCCTTAAAGTTGAGGTCCTTCAGCTGTATTGTTCTCATTTTGGGTTTTGAGAAGTTCTCATTTTATTGCAGATGATGATGCTTCATTGCCACCGTCTAGATCTTCTTCAATGCAAACCTATATTTCTGATATAGGACATTCTTTTGCCGAGGATCATGAATCTGATGGTATGTACTATCATCTATGATGGAGTGGGAATACATACATTTCATTTTCCATTACCAAAGAAGATAGTATTGTGTCTCTTTGTTTTGGTATTTCTGAAAAATGAACAAATATAATTTTGCATATGTATCCTGACCTTTCTCTTATTGCTTTTCTATTTCCAATATTGCAGCCATAAGACCTCGAGTGCCACATAATCTCCTCTTAGCATCCCAAACTACCACCCCTCGGATTACTCCCCCTGGTTCCCCTCCTAGTCTGTCTGCTTCAGTATCCCCAACAAGAACATCTAAACCTGTGTCTCCAAGGCGACATTCAATTTCCTTTTCAACTTCAAGAGGCATGTATGATGATAGGTCTTCAGTGTTATCCTCGATGTCCTCAAGTCATGGTTCAATATCAACCTCTGACACAGGAACAGGATCACAAACTGGTGAGTTGTTCCAAATCTGCTGTCATTGCATTTGTGCAATCAGGTTATATCTAGAAATGTTTTCATTAGTTCAGTCTGTAGTGGATTACTTTCTTGGATCTTGCATTTATATGAAGGAAGAGATGATTAATTAACATACTCACCAGTTTTTCTCTCATTTTTTTTTTCTTTGGGTGTCATAGGACGAACACGGGTGGATGGGAAGGAGTTCTTTCGCCAAGTCAGGTGAGGGCCCTTGTATTTGAACTTATTGAAAATTATGGAACCAAGTTTTCAAAAACTTGAAGTTCTACTGAACAATGGCAAAATCAGTAGATTTACTTTGAGCATGTACACATGTCCACATGCGTGCTACTGTTTCCATAATTTAGAAGGAGGACCTTTGCAGGATCCGTGGTTTTAGCTATCCACCCTCCAATTATGATAACTAATTTCACCTATCAAACAGTTTGCAAATTATGCGATATTAGTGAAGTGAATCCAACTTCTTTAGTTCCTCAAATCAAAATAATCTCATCTTATTACATATTATTTCAAAATCTATTTGAATTAGCCATGCTACAGTACATGACTCATAATTTTGTCAAATTAAATCGATTATGTCATTATCTTTTAACATTACTTGAATCTGGTAGCACAAATGTTAACTTTTGCGTTTGATAGTTGGGTCCTCCATTTTGTTTCTTATGTTTGTTATTATTAGGAGTCGATTGTCTTACGAGCAGTTTGGTGCATTCTTGGCAAATGTTAAGGAATTGAATTCCCATAAACAAACAAAAGAGGTAATCCCTCCTGCCTCGTTCCTTCTCTCATGCTTCCTCTGATCCCCTCCCGCCCCTCCCCTTTTCAGTTAATTTACACCTGTCTCTGTTTGTGTAAAATTGCAGGAGACGCTACAGAAAGCTGATGAAATTTTTGGGCCTGAAAACAAGGACCTCTATGCTATATTTGAGGGATTGATTACTCGCAGTGTCCATTGACATTGTGACCAGCGGAAGTTTTATTCCGAGTTTGTAACCACTGATATTTTCGTCTCCTTTAGCAACTTCTTTTTTTTCCCCACTGTGTATTACATATAAATTATTGTGTGATATAACAAATTTTTTGAACATGATAGCCTGTAATTTTGAATTGACGAATGACTTTTCTTAATACGACAACAGGGTTGCCATTGTTTTGCTTGTAGTGTGGATGGGATGTCTACTCTATTTTTTGGTTCATCCAATGCTAAGCATGGAGTATATCTTACTCTCAAGGAAAATGATATTTGCATTTTTTTTTACTAGAATCCACTACGACTTAGGGGAGGCTCTATCACTTGGATGATGCCTAAGGAAATTTCACTAGGGGGCCCAAGGAGGGGGAGGGGGGCGGAGAAGGGATGTTCAATCAGGGGAGTACCTAGAACTTGTAAGCAAATGTCTCAACTATGTGAGTTAGGTTCACGGAACATACTTGCATAGACTTTATTAAATCTTAATAAATTCCTCATAGATTTTCATGCAAGTTATTGGATAACACTTTGATCTTACTATTAGTTTTTTTAATGATTGAGATGATTGCACCTTAGAATTTGTGAGGGGTTTGTGAGGATAAGGTCTATGAATGAATGCACAGTGCATCTTTGTAAAGGCCAATTCTTTTAATTTGCTGGTATTGTATCAACGGTAAATGATAGAAGGCTTCAAACTTCCCCCAGAAAATGTAAAACTAGGTATCCCGTGTGGATGGTTTATATGCAAGAAATCAATGTGCTTAATAAGTGATTAGATTAACTTTCAGGACTTCTTTGATTCCCTCGTGCGTGAAAATCATTAACTTAATTAGTGTCATTAACTTTCTGACCTAAATAAAGAAGCCGAAGCTGCGATCTTCCATTATGAAGGTCTGTGTAATGGTTACAGTGACGAATAACAGAATGGAAGTAAAAGAATTCAACACACTTGCACAATGTAACTGAACAGTACTCTCTGTAATGGTATTATTATGAAATATTCCTTAAGAGAAAGGATGCTATCAGTGACAGCACTTTACAGAGAAGAAGGAAACGTGATGGGGAATAACAGAATCAGAGGAGAGGAGAAAATAAGCATTCACACAACAAACTTCACCCCACTCCCTAACTAATTCCTTTTCTTATATCCTTCCTGATTCCACACAAATTCTCTCAGCCTAGAATTTACCATCCTAGACCTCTGGCTCCTTTTAACTTCCTGCATGCCCTTGTCAGCAACTAACTGATGGTCCACTTGTGTGTTTTGCTGGCCCAATTATGCTAAATTATCCATTGGGCCTATCAGTTCTGTTACAGTCTGAATAGTTATTTTTTTATTTTTCTTCAATTTTTTAATCTTAGTATCTTACTTGCACGAGACCAGGACATTTTCCTCTTGAGGCTGGCTTTTAGCTAGTGTTTCCATTGACTATACAGGTAGTTCCCCATTTGCCATAATAATTTTGATAATTTTATCTATTTTTAATAATACTATTTTTCACATCACATAAAGTTAGTTAATAAAATACAAATTCGTAATTAATGACATATAAAAATTGATTAATAAGTATATAAAAAATTGATTAATAAAGAACAAAAAAATAATTAATGACATATGTAAATTGATTAACGAGATCAAGTTGAAAGAATTATAATTTGTACATATCCATTAACTAACAATTTATACTTCATTAACTAATTTTTATGTGGTGTTAGAAAGGGTGTGGATACTATTTAAGATGAGATGATCTTTATTCTTGCCATAAACCTCGGATTTAGACACTGGCTAGGACCTAAGAACATCATATTTTTACCGAGGAATGTTAAACACATAAAAATATTTTTCATACACTTTTGACATTTCTTTGGACCATTTAATAACAACTTAATCTTACATAATTGTTTTCAGATTGTTTAAATTTTACACAATCTCGTCATATATTAAGATAATTTTTCATTCGAAGTTATTACATTAACAACTAACGCAATCTGTTTTGCTCCACGTGCCAAAGACATAGAACGAGGGAGAGGTTTCTCATCCTAACGTGCTAGATCACGAGCACCTCTCCAATCCAAACAGCTATACTGCTATACCCTGCTAATTAATTGGACTATTTTTGTATTAACTTCTTTTATTTAGTCATTTTATATCAAGGGAACAGAAAATCACATCAAGAAGGAACAAAGAGTGACTACCTTAAAGCCGTCTTTTTAGCATAAGAATTCGGTTGAAGTAGTGACAACATTTTAATATTATTATCGTATCAAGGCGGGTGGTACAGAAAAATTATGCCAACCGCAACTTTCATTTCGTGTCTCTTTCTCTCTGTTGTCTTCCCTGTCTGACTCTTTGCGCGCCTCATTCCGGTGGCCTCACCTTTGGTTTTCTGAGAATCATCTGGTTTGGCCACCATGAACAATGAACAAGGACCCCAAGCTTCCTCGAGGTAAGTAATTTTCTGTCTCACTGTCTGCATTTAGCTTTCGTTTGTATTCATGGTTTAGATTTTTCTTCATTGAGGGCAGGGAATTTCACCTCCATTTCATGGCATGCATGTACTGTCCATTGGTGCTTCAGCTATTACTATTAGTTTCAACAACCAGGGAAAAAGTCATTTAATTTAAATGAATTAATGTTTCTTTTTATAATCTATTTAACGTGCCAATGGATTTCAAAGTGACAGACTAGTTACTTCTTTCTATCCTTGCAACTTACTTCCAACGTTTCATTTTGTCGTCCTTCCTTCCTTTCAACCATATGTTGATATCGCGTTGAGATATTTCTGAGATACTTTTGCCTATTGGCCCATTTTTTCCTTTCCCCCCTACAATATGGGTAGTTGCTGCCATTGAATCATGGTTTTATTGGAATCTTTTTTAGCCTCCCCATTTTGTCACATTCTATGTTGTTTGCTGAAAAGAATATTATTATATTGGCAGCAATGACTTTCACAACTTAGAAAGAGAGCAAATAGAAGGAAAGGAGACGCCTTTAAGAGGCAGGGAACCTTGTACTGGATTCTCTGATTCACTTTCAAGAATTGGTAAAATTGCTTTTCTTTTCTTCTTCTTTTTTCCCAGTAGTTTGGGTGTGCAGGAACTTTGCTCTAAACATGTTGAATCTTACTGTTTTAAGATCATTGTTTATTGTACTAATGCTGGAATGAATACCATATTAGAATTGGGGTGTTTAGACATTGAGGAGGGCTGTGTATCTCAGTGCTCTCCTAGAGATGCACTCCAGGACTGCTCGAGAAGTCTAGAATCTGGAAACCCTTGTTCCAACGCCAGCACTTCTGATTCAGAGGGTCAGCCAGATTTAAATGGCAGTAACAATTTGCGAGGTTTCGTTAAATTCCTGAAGAAAGGATCCCAAATGCACTTCCAAACCTTTCAACCACTTAAGAATGTTCCAAAATTCAGAAGAAAAAGCAACAGAATCAGGGAAGACCTGATTCCATCACTGAATTCTCCATCTCTAAAATCATCTTTTGATAACGAGTTTTGCTGCTTTAAATCTTCCTGGAAAAATTTCACTCTCTCAGAGCTCCAGGATGCAACCAATTATTTCAGCCATGGTATGAAATCCTTTTCTTAGAGTTGGTTGAAAAGGCTATTGCTTTTCTACCTGATCTAAGTAATTCAGAATAAACCCATCATTTTTCATGATGACATATATTAACATCTGCTTTCTCGGATGATCAGCAACTTCTAAATTTTTCTTTTTTGAAGAGAATTTGATTGGGGAGGGAGGTTATGCTGAGGTTTACAAAGGCAAATTGGAAGATGGAAATTTTGTTGCAATTAAACGGCTGACAAGAGGGAGCCAAGAAGAAATGACTGCAGATTTCTTGTCTGAGCTTGGTATTATAGTGCACGTGGACCACCCCAATATTGCTAGATTGATTGGATATGGTGTTGAAGGCGGAATGCATCTTGTTCTTCAGTTGTCTCCACATGGCAGCCTAGCATCCATACTTTATGGTTTGTTAACCATTGTGAAAATTTTGAATATCAAATACCTGATGACTAGTTTTCGGAAAATAAAATTAAGGTTCCTTCCCTTGCATGATTTCAGGGCCTCGAGAGAAACTGGATTGGAACACGAGATATAAGATTGCTTTGGGGACTGCTGAGGGCCTTCGCTATCTGCATGAGGAATGTCAAAGAAGGATTATTCACAGAGATATTAAGGCTTCTAATATATTGCTCTCAGAGGATTTTGAGCCACAGGTGCCTTTTAAGCCTGACAAATCTAATTATAGAACATGCATGTTTCAGCAATTAGGATTTATTTTATAGTTATGAAGTTCTTATTGCTCTAAATCAAATTGTATTCTTAATTGTTTCTCCTAGTTTTCTTGGTACAATGTTAACTTGAATCTTACTCCAGATATCTGATTTTGGGCTTGCAAAATGGTTACCTAACCAATGGACTCACCATACTGTCTCCAAATTTGAAGGCACATTCGGGTTTGCATATTTAACAACTTCACAAGTTTCCTGTGTTCAGTATTTATAATCCTTTTTCTTTCCACCCATTATTTGACCCTCTTATTTTCTTATTTTCCTTTTGCAATCATCTTTGATGTCACAACAGCTACCTTCCTCCTGAATTCTTCATGCATGGTATAGTTGATGAAAAAACTGATGTCTATGCTTATGGAGTGCTATTATTGGAGCTCATTACTGGACGACAAGCTTTGGATAGCTCACAGAAAAGTCTGGTGATGTGGGTATGTCTGCTATTGCACAAACTAATAGTTTACTGATCTTCTTGATAGTAAACATATCAAGTCTAATCTAGCCTTCCTTTAAAAAATTTATTGCAGGCAAAACCTCTGCTATCTACAAATAACATCAAAGAGCTTGTTGATCCATATTTGACTGATGCCTATGATGAAGAGCAGATGAAACATATAATCTTAACAGCTTCTTTGTGTATAGACCAGTCTTCAGTTCGACCGCAAATGAACGAGGCACGTTCTTTATATATTAGATATTTGGTTGTGTTTTATGAAGTAGATGTTGAGCTACATTGCTCGAACATGTTGGCCTGTCCAAAGCACCTTTGCACCGTCAAAGGTGGTGCATGCTCTCATCTGTTCTAACTTCTACCTGCTTTATAGAACTACGAAATGTCAAAAAGTAATCTCATTGAGTGATCTTATCACTCTAATCCTGATGTGTGCAAAAAGAATCATGCTTAAATTTTCTCACAATATTCTATGTCAAATTGCTGTTTCTAGGTCATGTTTTGTTTTAAAATTATTTTTCTTAAGAGAGACAGTTCAGGCATCTACTTTCACAGATTTCAAAAGCCATGATATTCACTTTTACATCCTGTAATAAATAACTTGGGGGAAGGTCATATAAGTGTTTTTTCCAGATATTGTTTACTCTATATTTTCTCTGTTTTAGAAAACTGCAGGATCAGTTTCAAGGTTCCTGCATATAACAGAAAAAAATAGTCAAAACAACAGATGTTCCACCCTTATCTTTCTTTGCTATCTGGTTTCTGGCAACATACTTCTCATGTTAGCTAAACCACTTAATACACTGCTGATGATGATTGTGAACTGATATAGAACAAATAATGTTTCCAATTGGATGCAGGTATTACAGATGTCAAGAGGCGAAGAAGAGAGCTTGAAGCTCATAAAAGAACACCACAAGTCTAAACCTCAGAGGACGTACTCTGAAGAACTCTTTGATGCAGAAGATTACAACTCAACTAAGTTTTTGAATGCCATGGATCGACATATGGAGACCATTCTAGGCTCCTGTAACTCTATTAAAGAAGTAAGCATTCAAAACTAGATTATGGCCTGTGATTCAGATAATGTGACTTCTGACATGGAAGTGGAAATTTTAGGGGCAGTGATTTATTTGCAAAACATAAGTTGACTAGGGATGCAGAGCTGGCCGGCCAGAACAGGTTGAAGAGGGTAATATATACATTAAGACAAGGAAGCCAATAAAGCAGAACCACATTTGCATGTTTGTCAAAATTGTTTTAAATGAGATTACTTCTCTCCATCTCCATGGCATCATCCACCCAGCGTCAATGATCCTCATGAACTGTACATGCCATTTTTCGATGTCCAAGTTGTTTAATCATTCTAAAGTACTTTGTACTGAAACTGGAGACATTCTTGCAAAGGAAGTGTCTTGCAAGCTGTGCTTACAGTGGTTCTCACTCTCACACCAATCATAACTCAGATTTCAATATGGCAGTGCCTACCATAGGCAGTCTTTTGCAAGAAAAATTCTTGAAACTGTGCAATACCCATTATGTGGATTGTGGATTATCATATTGAATGATTTTATAGATGATAAAGAGCATTGAAGGATAAAGAAGAGCTTTCTTCATAGTCATAAGATCTCTTTTCTGTCGTAGCACTTCAAAGCATTGTCCGCGGTCAATGAAATGTCCTGTATTGAGGTTAAAATGCAGCCAAATGAAGACATCTTTATTTTATTATCATCATCTTCCTTTCTGTCTTTTTGTTGGAATATGATTCATACAATATGCTTGGCACATAAAGTTGGTCGCCTCATTTTTTTGCCAACCTATTTACAATCGTAAGAAATGTGAGTGTCATTATTTTTTTTAATACATATAAGTAATGCTTGATATGTAGCAAAATAAAGCATAATTATATTCTATAGGTAATTTTATCTAAATTTTAAAAATAAAAATAAGATCACTTACCTTTACAAATAATTTTTACTCAAAAAAATAAAAATAAAAGAGGTGAGCATATCACTATATCTGAAACTGAAAGTTAAAACTAAAATAAGAACATTTTACCCCAAATATTATTTCACACAAAAAATACTTTATTGTAAAAACTAAAAAGGTTTTATTGAAGAAATTTGTTAAGGAAGTCAAAATAGAAATTTTTAAATAAAAATAAGACATAGAATGTATTAAAAATTGAAAAAAAATTACTATTTACCTTGATTTCATCTAAAAGTTTTTATTTTGATTTTCTTAAGAACAGTTATTAGCAAAACTTAAATTCAAATGGAAGGAGAAAATTTTGGAGAAAAAATTTTCTACCTTAGAAATACAAATCATTTTAAACATG
The DNA here is from genome assembly GCA_029884595.1 of Ormosia semicastrata. Taxonomy (NCBI): domain Eukaryota; kingdom Viridiplantae; phylum Streptophyta; class Magnoliopsida; order Fabales; family Fabaceae; genus Ormosia; species Ormosia semicastrata. Next base: position 30,557,752 of record JAQQTO010000043.1, on the reverse strand, counting down.
TATTAAGTTATGTAGAGCTTGTTAAAAAAACACATACATCTCTTAACATAATTTTTAAATGTTAAAATTTGATTTACATATCTACAATAAGTTTTCACTCAAAAATCTCTAAAAAATATATTAAAAAACATTCATTAAATTAAATTAAAGTTAGAGTAACATTATACCAAAAAAAAAAAAAAGATAAACATCATCTGTCTCTAATTCTTGTTTCTTTTTATATTTTTTCACTTAAATTTTATCAAGTAAAATAAAAAAATTAAAACATATAATTAAGTTTAACCAAGGATCTGGTTTCTCTCCAGTTAGATCTCCTCTAACAGTCTAAGAACATTTTGAATCGTTAAATAAAAATTCAACGATCCAGATTAAAAGATATTAATTTAATATTAATTTTTTTTAATATTAAAAAAAAAACTAAACCGTTGAATTTTCATCCGAGAATCTATTTCCGTTTAACCAAATTTGAATGGACAGACAGAAAAATAAGACGTCATCGTCATAAAAAAAAAGTTAGGGTAAAGTCCCATGGTGGTCCCACACAAAAGTAAGAAAAACTACCCCTCCCGCTCGATGACTTGGATTTGGAGTCAAAAATAGAAAGAGAAGAAAAGAGAAAGAGGAGAGAGAAGTCATTTTCCGGGAAAATTCAACTGCGAAAACGAATCGGAAATGAGTAGGGTTTGGTGTTTGCTATTGCTCCTGGTGTTGATCTCCGAATCCGGTGAAGTTTCGAGCTCGTACGCTGGTTCGGCTAGTTCCATCATCAACCCTTCTAAGGTCAAACAGATTTCCTGGAAGCCAAGGTCTCTTCCTCGTCCTCTTCCATCGCGTCGATGTCGCAGCTTTAAGTTTCTAAATCTGCCAATTAAGTTTATGAAACTCAATCAATTCCATATGTTTATGTGCAGAGCTTTCGTTTATGAAGGTTTCCTCACGGACTTGGAATGCGACCACTTGATCTCTATAGTGAGTATCTTTATATTCCAAAATCCCATAACTTGGTTGCTGTCAATTTTTCTGTGATCCAAGTCACGCTTGTTAATTTAGGCGAAATCAGAGTTGAAGAGATCTGCCGTAGCGGATAATCTGTCTGGAGACAGCCAGTTAAGTGAAGTTCGAACAAGCTCTGGCATGTTCATTACCAAGAGCAAGGTTTCCTTCTCCCTTCTCTTGTTTCTTCATCTTTGAAGACTTACTCTAAAATTACTATGATCTACTAATATCACTGTCAAGCCTCAATCAATATTGAATATACTGTCCTTTTATTTTATAGGATCCTATTATTGCTGGTATTGAGGACAAGATTTCATCATGGACCTTCCTTCCAAAAGGTATGCCATGTTTAAAATCCTCATGAAAATCTGTGCAACTTATATTTATTTCCTCCTACTCCAGATTTTTTTTGTCATTGCTCAAGTTTGGTTTGTATTATTGCTTGCTTGTGCATGGGTAGACAGTAATTATGATTGTGTTTTGTTATCAACAATTTGTTAGCTTTTCTACTACTATGATGTCTGTATATAACAACAAACATTGGATTTTTCATGAAAATGTGTGGGAAGGTTTGTTTCTTATTCTCAAAATATGAAAGTTCATCCGCCATCACTTGCTGTTTTTGTAAGTGCCTTCCTTGGCTTTATAAGGAAGTCTATTAGTAAAGACCAGTAAAGATAAAATGTAGATTGCTCTATACTAATCATGAGTCATGACTATGATCACCCGTTGAATAAGAAAGCCAGCAATATTTAACGTACAGGTGAAATTAGGACCGAAGTGTAGTTGATGGAACAAATAGAAGCAATTAAGTAGTGCTACACAGCTGGAAAAAAAAATATTTGCTCAGAATTTTGACGAAACCGACTCATTCTGTTAAAAATCCTGGTAAAAAAATTCTGTTAAGGATTTAATTGAGAAAATTAAAATAGTCGAACCATATTGATAACCGGTGCATTATTCGAGGATCAAAAGACTGAAAAGAGTAGTTTACCCTTGACTTCTGAATCAGCAGTATCTCTGCGCAAATTATCTTCATACATTAAAATTATTGTGTCACTTGCAAAGCTGGGGACTGCAGAGGAGAATAAACGTGTATCTGTATGATCAGTTAAATGATGAAAATGGTCCGGATTTTTTCCCCTTCCATCCTACAAAAGAAAAAAAATGTAAATATTAAAATAAGCAGTCAAGCACTAATCAGTTCCCTTTAATATTTTATTATTGAATTTCAGAAAATGGGGAAGACATACAAGTATTAAGATATGAGCATGGGCAGAAATATGACCCGCATTATGATTACTTTGCTGATAAAGTTAATATAGCTCGGGGTGGACACCGCTTTGTGACTGTTCTCATGTATCTCACTAATGTGGCCAAAGGCGGTGAAACAGTGTTCCCCGTTGCAGAGGTTTGTATAGTAATTGATGCACTTTTTTCCTCAGAATTTAGGAGATATTATTTTGGAAAATCATTGCGGTTGTAAGTCGTCAAAATTTATTTTTCTTGATTGAATGGCCTTGGTGTCCAGCTGGTTTCCTTTAGTGCAGTTTTCTTGTGCCAATTGCGTCTATCAGTACGAATAATTCTATGTTTCAGTGTGACAAAATTTCTTGCCTGAGATCATAATCTGCATATGAATTTTTCTCATGTTTTGACTAGATGTAATATATTATTCTATTTCTATGACACTAAATACTAAAAGCCTTAGAGGCTGAGCAGAAAATTTAGATGAATTAAAAGTTTGTGTTCGAAATGGGGGACCCCCTTGGCTGGATACCCGGACAGGCAGTATACATTTTGACTGTACATTTGGAAGATAAATGTTAACCACACTGCACAAGATTCATTTTTTGTGCATGGAGTGGTGGAGGAGATAAAATCTTTTCTTCATATGATATTCTCTCTCTCTGGTTTCTTCTGTGTCAAAGGGCGGATCTGGACTGTTCTAGTTTTATAGAGGAAATTGTTTTTACCTTTTATTCCCAATAGCAAATTTTGATAGCTTCTGAATTTTCATTCTGCTTCCAGGAATCTCCACGTCGTAGAGGTTCTGAATCAAGTAGTGATCTCTCTGAGTGTGCCAGAAAAGGAATAGCAGGTGGGCACTGGGCAACTGGATAAGCAATTACTTTCATGGGTTGTCCTCTCTATTATACTTTCATGTCACATTTGCTGCCGGTCAACTTATGCTAAATAATATTTTTTTTCTTTTCCTTCCTCGCCTGGCATTGCATAGTGAAACCGCGTAGAGGGGATGCTCTTCTTTTCTTCAGTCTTCACACAAATGCTACCCCAGACACTAGCAGTCTCCATGCAGGTTGCCCAGTAATTGAAGGTGAGAAATGGTCAGCAACAAAGTGGATTCATGTAGACTCGTTTCATAAGACGGTGGGAGCTGGAGGGGATTGCTCTGATCAGCATGTAAGCTGTGAGAGATGGGCTTCCCTTGGAGAATGCACTAACAATCCTGTGTATATGGTTGGATCTTCAGACCTTCCTGGGTACTGTAGGAGAAGTTGTAAGGCATGTTAGAAGTTTTACTGAATGCTTTCCAGATTCTGCATGGTATTTCTGCCACTGGGTTTTGCCCCTGGGTGTCAAATTTCAATTGGTCCTTGATATGTTCTCTTCTTTTCCTGGATTGTAAGGTAATTCTATATCATCATATTAGTTAGCTTTTCGTAAATCAAAAAAATAATGGTTAGCTTTTCAAATAGTGTTCTAAGTGTCATGGCCTCACATCAAGTGGTAGAATTGCGGGATTCAGCATTTTTTTTCATTGGTTATTTTGTATGTATAAAACGAAAAAAGAAATACGTCAATTGATTTATTATTAGTGTAATTTTTATAATAATTTAAAAATTATTTCAATAACAAATTTTAATATTTAAAAATAAATTATAGGATTTTTTTGTTACAAAAATAAATTAGAAGATATAATGTTTTTTTTTTGTCAAATTGCTCATGCAATTTTAGATGTGATAGTTAAGAAAAGTTCTCTTTAAAATAATGACTCTAGTTTGTCTGACGTTGCAGTTTATTTTTATTGCTATCAACTAATGTAGGGTAATTAGGATGTAATTCACTTAAGTATAGAATCAATAAATCAAAATATAATCATATCTATTTCCACTTAAATTTTAAAAGAAGTAGATAATGAGTATTATTTTGGTTCTTATCTCTTTCTTTTATAAGTATAGTATTTATCAAATATTTTATTAATTACTTAATTATATTTATTATAAAATTAATATTTAATAAATATTTAACAGCCATACCAGGAAGGTATCAAGACAACCCTCCTAGTGGTCAGTTTTACGTCAAAGCTTTGATTCACTTCCAAAAAGAATCATATATAGGGTGTGTTTGGATTGTTATTTACAATTCCAAGATTATGGATGCATTATTCCAACGTGTCTTGAATACTTTGTCAACGCGTTTGATAATTTATCTCTAGAATTAAGTTTGAGTGTAAACTTAAGTTAGACTATAAAATGAAAAAGTAATATTTTGTTGCTTTACGTTGTGAGAAAATCTGCTTGTGTATATAGACAAATATATTTTTATAATTTAATATTAAATATTATTTTAATTATTATTTTTGTATAAATAGTGCAGTATCCGAAAATTGTATTAATTCTTGACTAATACAAAGTCGAATCAAGTTGAATCATAAAAGTATAAAAAAAATTTACTATTAATTTTTTTTATTTACAAGATTTAAACTCAAAAAATATTAAAAAATATTAAAAATTAACTTAATTATTATTAAAAATTATTGTAATTAATTTCATAAAAAATTAAGTTTACAAACTCTAATTTAAATACACACTAAATGAGCGACAAGAACTCTCTTGTGGTGTATGTGTGTGTATGTATATATATATATTGTTTAAGTATATTTAAAAGATTATGAAATGAAATAAAAAATAATATTAATGTTACAATATAAAATTCATACATTTTTTAATAATTACACATTTAAAAATAATTTTGATTAATATCATCTAAATAACATTTATTTTCTCAAAATCACATTTAAGATAAAAATTACATAAATAATCTTACTTCAAATCTCTTTTTAACCAAAAATAAAATTTACAAAGTCAAATTAACTTAAACTCAAATTTGCAAAACTGTAATCAAACACATATATAGTCTACCAATGTATGTTGGTCCAAGTGGAAGAGACTTGAGTTCCTTAAGCATGTGGTTTTGAGTTTGATATCTAAATTCATGTGTATAGAAATAACACTATTAGTAAATACAGATGCATGTATAAATGAATGATGACACATGCCTTTAGTTTACTTTGAAATTTTTTTTAACCTTATATAAGTATATCTTTTTTAATTTTTTATGTGAAATTTTTATCCTCATTTCTAAATATGTTATTTTTATTGAATAATTGTTTGATTATATATCTAGAGAAAGAAATATTTGATAATAATAATAATAAAAAAATTATTCAATATTTTTAAAATATGAAAACCTAAAGAAAATAATTAAAAATTAATCTTTCATAATTTTATATTAATATATAAATATAATTATTAAAAAAATTATGTTTCTGTATTAAAAGTGTTACTTTTATTCTTATTTTCTAAAATTTCTGAATTAGTGACCGTAAAAAAGAATCTTTACTTAAATACATGTGTCGCGACCGGGATCGCGGCGAAATATAGCAACTTATGAGAGATTTAGAATATGAAAAATGGAGTCGTCACCAATTTTATTTTAATTTAGAAAAAATTGGAAAACCCTTTTTTGAAAATGATTTTTGGAACCAGATTGGATTCGGGAGTCGGTTATGAATAGGGAAGGGCAGAAATTTAATCCCACAAAGACTTAATACTAATACACCGTTCTAAAACGGTACCTTAAGTTAATTGTGCAAATTATTAACAATCCTTGGAAATATTTATTTTACCCATTTTTGCAAAACATTGTAACTATTTATAAAAAAGAAATCACAAAATTATGAAAATTTAATTTTGACTTGACAGAAATGAAATTCAGCTCCTATGTATCCTCGGGTGCAATGAGGAACTCAAAGTCACGTAATTCTTTATAAAATGATTGTGAGTAAATTGATTTTAATTAAGGAAAAAGATTTTTGAAAAGGAAGTTTTATCTGAAAATAAATTATTCTTGCACAGGGTTCAAGTTAGCACTGGGCTATTCAATGAACTCTTATGATCCAAATGACATTGAAGATAACATTTGTTATTCAATCATCATCATTGGTCATTGCATTGATTAAAAAAATATTTTTTTTATTTTTAAGAAATGTACAAAAAAATAAACAAATAAGCACAAATTTCCACGAGTCAGGTAAATAAAGAAGATTAAACATAAATTTCACAAATCCAACAACCCAAAGTAAAACTTATTTTTTTATTTTAGATTTTTTTTTACCATTTTTTTGTTTTTTTATTTTGTTTTATTTTTTCATTAATCACAAAACACAACATAAAACATACCATTAAGTAAAATAAATATTGTCAACTAAGGACTAAATCCTAAAACTCAAAATATTATTTTGACCCTCTTTTTTATATTCCACCCCCTTTTTTATTTTAGTATTACGAAAACAAAAAAAAAAGCTTAAAAAAAGGAAATGGGCTGTTATCCCATCAAAAAAAAAGAAAAAAAAAGATTAGAAAACTTTGGAAATCAAAGCAGAAGAGAAAAAAAAACTGAAAGTTTGAGAGAGTGGGTGAGAGAAGAACGAGACGCGTAGGGAGGGAGGAGGCTCACGGCGTACGACGGCGACGGTGGACTCGGAACGGAGCAGCGGCTGGGCTCGTGGGATGGACGACGACAGTGAGGACCGAATGGCTCGCGCGCTAGTGGCAGCGGCTCACCGGATCTAGGCAGCGTGGTCCCGGTTCGAGCGGCTCGGGGGGCTGCTACGGTGGTCACGGTTGGTTGAGGCGTCGCGGATCTAGGCCGGCTCTGGTCTAAACGGCGGTGGATCACATGATGGGTGGTTCTAGGTAGTTGTGGGTGGGTGTTTGGATGTGGTGGTGCAAGGTGGTTTGGGTGGCTATTATGGGTGAAGGATGGACGAAAATGGTGATGGCGAGAGGAAGATGGAAGAAGGCGGTTGGTGGTTATGGGTTGTAGGGCGAGAGGTAGTTGGACTCTATTTTGTGGTTGAGGGGAGGGTGAAGATTGGTGAGTTGATGGTTATGGAGGTTAAGGATGGAGGTGATGGTGTTTGTTTGGACTTTCTTTGTGTTGGTGAAGTTGGTTATGGGTATTGGTGGTTTGAGGTGATTATGCAAGTTTATGGTGGTGAAGGGTTGATGAAGATGATGGGGGTTGGGTGCATGGGTGAGTCACGGTTGGCGAGAGAGAAAGACGGAGGCTTATGGGGCGAGAGAAAGAAGGTGAAATGATGGAGGAAGGCGATGGGGGTCGGTCGTGAATGGGGTTTCGGTTGGGGGGTGTAATGAAGGTAATGATGAAGGTGTTGGAGATGGGGCGGAGGAAGAAGATACCAGTGAAATGGTGATTGGTTGTGTTGTTGATGGTCCCTACGGTTTGGAGGTTGAAGGGAGAGAGTTGTGCTTCTGTTTTGGGTTGCAGGAGGGTGAAGATGAGGGTTTACGTGGGGAGAGGTTGAGATGGTTAAGATGTGGGGGTGAAAATGGGGAGGTTAGGAGTTATGGAGGGATGATGTTGAGAATGAAGTTGAAGATGGGTGCAGGCTGCTTGCTGCTTGCTGCTGGCTCCCCCTTCCTTACGTAAGAGCCAAAAAATTGAAAAAGTAGTGTGTGCAAGGGTTACGTGTGAGGGGAGTGAAAGTGTGCAGTCTGAGTGTGTGCAGAGTGATGGCAAGAAAGAAAAATAAAAAAGGTTTTGTGCCTGCCTCTGCGTGGTATGGCTAGAGGGATAATAAAAACAAAGTGTTGTGTGTGTGTGTGTGCTGGAAAGTGAGGTGAGAACGTGAAAATGGAGTGAGTGAGTATGACTATTTTGTTTTGTTTTATTTTCTTTTTTTAGCCCGGTCAAAATTGGGTGTTTACAGTTGCCCATCTTTACTTGTTTCTTATTAGATAAAAAGAAAAACTGTGATTTTTCATTTTATCGTCGTAAGAAATGAGTAAAAACATGAACTCCAATTTTTTCTGGCAATGCATAAAAAGATAAATGCAAAACAAAGCAGGAACAACGATAGGAAGTTAAAATGCAATGAGCCGATGCGCTCAAAAGTAAATGACAGAAATTTAAAAATGCATGGAATGCATGGAGCCGATGCGCTCAAAAGTAAAGACATGAATTTAAAATGCATGGAATGCATGGAGCTGATGCGCTCAAAAGAAATTAAAATGCATGGAGCCGATGCGCTCAACAAAAAGTAAAATGCATGGAGCCGATGCGCTCAACAGAAATTTAAAATACATGGAGCCGATGCGCTCAACAGAAACTAAAATGCAGGGAGTCGATGCGCTCAACAGAATTTAAAATGCATGGAGCCAATGCGCTCTACAGAAACTAAAATGCATGGAGCCGATGCGCTCAAAAGAAATTAAAATGCATGGAGCCGATGCGCTCAACAAAAACTAAAATGCATGGAGCCGATGCGCTCAAAAGAAATTAAAATGCATGGAGCCGATGTGCTCAACAAAAAGTAAAATGCATGGAGCCGATGCGCTCAACAGAAATTTAAAATGCATGGAGCTGATGCTCTCAACAGAAACTAAAATGCAGGGAGCCGATGCGCTCAACATAATTTAAAATGTATAGAGCCGATGCGCTCAACAGAAACTAAAATGCATGGAGCCGATGCGCTCAACAGAATTTAAAATACAGGGAGCCGATGCGCTCAACAGAAACTAAAATGCATGGAGCCGATGCGCTCAAAAGAATTTAAAAAGATAATGGGCAACTGCGTTCCGGAATTTAAAAGACAGACGGGCTACTGTACTCCAGAAAAACAGAGATTTAAAAAGGCAAGATATCTTGATGCAAAAAGATTTTTCTTCTTTTTTTTCTTTTTTTTTCTTTTTCCCTTTTTTCTTCTTTTTCTTTTTCTCTTTTTCCCTTTTTTATTTTATTCTTCTCTTTTTTTGTTCTTTTTTCTCTTTTTTTATTTTATTAAAAGTCCTTTGAACCAACATCGACTTTTGGAAAGCTTTGACCAATCAAAACCCTTGTTCACATGCTTTTCTTCCTTAGACCCTTCGGTTCTTTCCTTCTTCTTCTCATTTCTTTCTTTTTTTTCTTTGTTTTTCGCTCTCAATTCTCCTTTTGAGAAATGAGATGAACCATTGCTTGGCTGATTCCTTGAGAGAAAATTTTGCCCCAGTATTTAACCTTGTCTCTCATTTAATTGATTCCCTGCAACTACTTGATAACTCAATCACTGTCTCTGTTGCTACTTCCTTCAACACATCTCTCTTTAATCCTTCAAAAATTTTGCCCCAGTATGACCAACTGAATACAAATGAGATTGCCCCTGTGTAGCTGATTAAATGCAATTCAAAATTATCCCAGTTTGGTGCACCCTTCAAGGCATTTCAGGCCAAGTTTCTCTGAAATTTTGCCTATTTATTTGCCCTAACTTTTGCTTAGACCGACCTTTCGGATTTTCAGACTACAGGCTCTTTTCCATTTTTTTTCTTTTACTCTAACTTTTGCTTAGGTCGCCCTTTCGGGTTTTCAACCTAACGAGCTTTTCCTCTCCCCCTTCCTCTCTCTCTCTTAGGTACCTCTTCTTCCATCAAATGGGATTTCCAAGTTCTCTTCAACCTAAATTGTTCATCAGGAGATTATCATTAGATGGTCAAATTATAGTGTTGCACTCGTGTTCACCTTACCTGAAGCATTACGTAACAGACACTCATGAATTCAAAAAGTACAACAGAGAAGAAGCAAATAATTTTCAGATTGTTCTTGGAAGTTTGACTACAGAAAGAATATTATTTACAAAGGATAAAGACACAAGAAGTAGAATAGCAAGAAAGCCAAAGGTTTTTTTTTTTTTTGCCCCAATATGGACGTGATTGATCTAGACTCGACAACTGGATATCATGACCATTGTTTTATCAGGTATATACAAAAATCTGCCTTCATGTAGGGTATCAAATGAATTTGGCTCAGAGTATGTCATTTGTGAACAAAAATTACCCCAGTGTGAGTCACGAAGCTACACTAATGTAGGTCAAATTAAACCAAGAGAACGACAAAAAAAAAATTTGTCCCAGTTTAGAGTCAAATCGAGCAGAGTAGAAACTTGCCTTGGTGACCAAAATATTTGTCCCAATGTAGGTCAAATTGAACTAGGGAGAAGAATGTCTCAGTGTAGGACCAGCTCGAACAGGGTAGAAACTTGCACGGGTGTAAGTTTCTTTTTTCTTTTTTTCTTTTTTTTTAAAAAAAGCAATGAACTAGATATTTAGATGAATATAACCTTTGTTTCAAAATTAAAGTTAGTGAAAATGACAATAATCCTTCATTGATCAGAATAGACTTTTTGAGGCTTGTAACGTGGCCAAGGCTAAGGGTTATGAAAGAAAAAATATAAGGTTCAAACAAGAATTTAAGGGTTGAATGAGACCAAGGATCCTTGTTCAAAATTAAACTTTGTCAATTGCCTTTGTACTTTCAAGCACACTTTTCTCTTACTGCTCTTTATTTCTTCCTTTTTTCTTTTCACTTTCTTTCATTCGCCCTTGTCATGACTTATTTCATCTCATTTTTTTCTTTTTTTTTTCTTATCTCCTTTTTTGGTTTTTTTTTTCCATTATGCTTCAAAATAGTCACCATGACAATCAACTTTTACTTTATGTCATCCCCTAGTATAGGGGTGATCCTTGTCCAGGGTTTATTGAAGAAAACTTTCAAGCTCAAAAAGGGACATCGAGAGAGTAATGAAAAGATGAATTCTTATGAAGGATAGAGAAACATGGCCAATTTTCATTTCAAATCTTGATTGCTTATTTTCAAAAATTTTAATTTACAGACAAAAGGCTAATGCACACCAAGTGATTACTTCAATGCTCCTTATTTTTTTTGTTCATTTTTTTTTTGCAAATGGCACTTGCACACGTGGACCTTATGACTATTGACATCTATCAAAGTAAGGATTGTTAAGAACTGAAGTCCAACGGGGTTCAAACAAAAGGAAGACACTTTAAATAAATAAGAGAAAAATAAAATGACCAGAAAGACCATGAAAATGACAGGAAACAAGATATGCTTGAATCCATATAAAATCATTACATTAATGCTTCAAAAAAAAAGTTAACATAAGTTCAGCACCACAAAAATCTAAGATGACAATCACATCAATTAACGCCTCAGATCGCTAATTGTTCAGAGGTTTCCAGTTGATGGAGGGCGAACAGTGTAGGCAGGGTAAGATGGTGGGTTTCCAATTTTGGTTTTGCATGTAGTTCACTTTTGATTCCTTTTCCCTTGGAGGAAAAACTCATTCTTGAAACTACGTTCATCATTGCCAGTTGGCAATTTACCTGCTTTTACCAAAATTTCAATCCTCTCCCCGGCAGCTATTAACTCAGCAAAGTCTAGATAAACGGCACCTGCCATTGTCTCAATATAGGGAGCTCCCAGAGTCCCTAGAAAATATGAGCACATTTCTGTCAACGTCAACGGTGGTTGCACTTGTGCTACGAGAGCTCTCCATCTCTGGGCATGCTGCTTGAAAGCTTCCTCATTTTTCTTTTGCATTGAGCCCAATTGTTCCCGGGTAGGAACTGCATCCAGATTAAACTTATATTGATCCATGAATAGATTAGCCAATTCCGTCCAATGAGAAATCTTAAAGTGATCTAATTGAAGATACCACTCTAAAGCAAGGCCTGTAAAACTCTCGTGGAAAAAGCTAATGAGGAACTTATCATCTTTGGACCAAATAGCCATCTTGGTTCCATAACTGATTAAATGAAACCGAGGGTTACCACTCCCGTCATACTTGGCAAAATAAGGAATCTTGAAGTCTTTAGGGATTACGACATCCATGGTAGGACACAGTTCTTCTATTCTAAGCGGTCCATAAGCACTAAGGCCCTTGATCGCTTTGATTTGTTCTTCCATCCTTTCCTTCCATTCTTCTTCCATCTTATCTTTCTGAATTGCCGTATAACCACTCCTAGCGGGAAGTACCATTGTCACTGGGATGGACATACATGGTTGTTCCCATATGAATTCAGCATTACCATGAACCTCATTTCGAGTATCCTCTGAAGAACGATACCCTTCTCCGATAGGAATTACTAGCGATGCAGTATTTGAGGTTCTTCCCACATCAGGCATCTCAGTGGTCAGCCCGGGGTTTGTCCTCATGGAAGTGATAGTTGGCAGGTGCGGATGTGCCCCAGTCACTCTTGTGCTTCCAGCCGCCCCAATCAAGGTGAGAGTCTCTCTCATGGCCAACAACATTTCCTCCATTCTTCTCATAGACTTTGTCATTTCATCCATCTTCCCTTTAATCTCATCAACTTCCATACTCAAGTTTCTCCCTTCCTTAGGGTTATTAGCAGCCATTCTGATCTGAGATCTAGGATTATGAATTTGGATTTGATTGATCTCTTCTTTCCTAGGCTGCACAATGGTTCAAACCAATTTGATTTATTAAAACAAAATAATATTTAACAAAGAATGAGATGAGATGCATAAAATGAATGAATTTTGAAAACACTTTTTTCATTTTTCTTCCCTTTTTAAAAAAAAAAATGCTATGTCATGATGTGAACACCCAATTTTGACCGGACTACAATAAAAAATAAAAAAATAATAAAAAATAATAATAATAAAAAATAAAAAAAATAAAAAAAGTCTCCACTTTCTATTGTTCCCCACTCACATTTCACTAATTTTCCTCACCTGCACACACTCATTTTTTCTTCACTCACGTACACACTTACCCACTCCATCATCTCTCTCCACTCACTTTCCAAAGACACACCCACAACATATTTTTTTAAATTTTTTCTTGCTCACTCACTTTCGACCGCACCCACTCACCTTTTGTTTTCTTTTTCTTTCCACTACCTCGCACCCTTCATAAGGACCCTTCCTTCATCCCCATCATCCAACTTCACCAACCAGACTACACCACCACCTTCATCTCCTTCACTTCCCACTTCATAACCCAATTCCTTCCAAATCCCTTCCAATCGAAACACACAACCATCACTTCTTCCACCATTCTCTCAAACTACAAACTCACCATCATCTTTCATAAAAAAAAAAAACCCATTCCCCTTCAACCACCATAACCGTTAACTCACCAAAACCTCCATCAAGCTCCATTTTTTTACCATCCTACCATTATAACAAAAAAAAAAAACTCATCTTCCTCCATTAGCCACAAACAAAGAAAGCTCTCCCTTTAACCACCATATTCATCCACTCCATCACCATCTCAATCACCCTCCCTTCAACTTCAACCGTGACTCCTCCACGTCCAAACCAACTATCACCTTCTTCCCTTCACTTTCACCATCAACCGTCCCTACCAACCTTCATCTTCAACCCCTAAAAAAAAAAGAAGTTTTCTTCGTTCTTTGTCACTTTGAGGAGCAAAAAAAAAAAAAAAAATCAAAAGAAGAGGGAGTAACAAGAGTGGCTTGCGGGAAGTTGAAGAGCAAAGAAAAAAAAAAAGAAATTTTTTTTGGGTCTCTGTTTTGTTCGTAGTGCCCATTCCCTCTGTCTTCACGAGAAGACCAAAGCTTGTCTTTCATTCCTCTCGTATCTCTATCTTCTCGTAAGTGTTTTATTATTTAGTTAGTTGTTTTTATTTTATTATAATTATTTATTTATTTATTTATTTTTTTGCTTGTCCCGTAGATTGTATTCTCTTGATAATTGAACGTGGTTATGATTTGAAATTGATATTTTGATTTGGGTCAGCATTTTTTTTTTACATATAAAAATAAATAGTGGAGGCTTTGAATTAAAGAAAATCGATAACTTGTTGTCTGCCATTTTTTTTTTTTTACATTTTGAATAAACAATTAATAAAAAAAAGAGAAAAGTTAAATTGTATAAAAAAAAATGAAAACATGTGAAAGTGTTGTCTGCCATCTTCATTTTTTTTACATTTGTATAAATAATTAATAAAAAATTTAAAATTTAAAAAAAAAAGTGAAAACACGTGAAAGTGTTGGCTGTTTCATTTTTTCTTTCAGAGGCTAATAAAGCCTCTTTCTTGTTTCCTTGTTTTTGTTTTTTTTATATAAAATAATAATAAAAAGATAAAAAGTAAGTTTTGGACGAGACACCATTCTCAAGTGGCTGTTTGCACTTTTTTTTTGAATAAAAAATAATTAAAAAAGAGAAAAAAAATCAAAGAAAGTTTGTAAACAAGTTTTGGACGGGACACCACTTTCACGTGTCTGTCTGCACCTTTATTTTTTTGGTTGGTTATTTTTAAAAAAAAAAGCAAAGAAAGATATAAGCAAGTTTTGAATGGAATGCCACTTTCACGTGATATCCTTACTTTTTTTTTTCTTCTTCTTTGTTTAATATATAAAAATAAAAGGTAAAGAAAAAAATGAAAAAATAATAAAAAATAAAAGAAAAAAAATCAATCAAAAATAAAAAATCAAAAATAAAAAAAAATATATAAAAAAATAATAAATAATAAAATAAAAATGTTTTGAGTTTAATTGGTTGTGTTACTTAGAATTATTAATAGTGTTTATTTAATTTAATTGTGTATTTTGTATTATATCTTGTAATTAATAGAAAGTTCAAAAAATATAAAAAATATAAAAAAATATAAAAATAAAAATGTTAAGAGAAAAAAAAAGAAAATATGTTTTGTGATGTTGTGTTTTTATTATATTTACTTGGTTCATGAAAAATTATGTTTACTTGTTTGTCTTAGAGTATTCTCAAAAATGAAATGATAAAAAATAAAAAGGTTTTTTTAATCAATGCAATGACACTAATATTGATTGAATAACGGATGTTATCTTCAATGTCAGTTGGATCATAAGGGTTTATTGAGTAGCCTAGTGCTAACTTGAACCCCGTGCAAGGCTGAATGTGTTTTCAAGCAAAATCCCTTTTCAATTTTTTTTCAATCAACCCAAACTAATTTTTCTAAAGAACTACGTAACTTTGAGTTCCCCATTGCACCAGGGGATACGTAGGAGCGAATTTCATTTCTCAAGCCCAAATTAAAATTTCATAATTTTGTGGTTTCGCTTTTGTAAATAGTTATAATGCTTTTGTAAAAAGGGGTAAAATAAATATTTCAAAGGATTATTAAGAATTTGCACAATTAATCTAAGGTACCGTCTTAGGACGGGTGCGTTAGGGGTGCAGTGGGATTAAGTTTCCACCATTCCCTAAGCATAACCGACTCCCGAATCCGATCTGGTTCCAAAGACCATTTCCAAATAAAAGGTTTTCCAATTTTTCCAAATTCAAATAAAATTGGTGGCGACTCCATTTTTCCATTTTCATATTTTCTAAATCCTTTCGAGTTCTTTGTTCCCGCCGCGATCCCTGTCATGCGACAGATAAGGCGACTCCACCTGGGATATTTGGAGAGTCAGGCCTATTGTTGTTAGTTGTGCAAATTGTTAATAATTTTCATTTATTTATTTTACCCTTTTTATCCTTGTTTTTATTTTCTTTTTGTTTGTAAATGGATTTTATTTATTTTGTTCTATGTAAATATCTGATAGCGTTATTCCTGTGTTTGTTTTGACATGATATACTTGTATATGTTTTGTACTTAATTGTGAATAATTGTTGAAACTTTAGGATAGATGATTGCTGCCTGGCTATTGTATATATGTTTTTGCAAGTTGGGGATAGTTTCTTTTTAAATTTTTGTACAGATTTGTATGCTCCCTCACACACTTTTTGGGCTCTATACCCGAGTCTGTGCGAAGCCGAGGAATAGGAGGAGTCTCGATTTTTGTTATTGAGGGGCTTTATGCTCACTTGACATTTGTTGAGACACCACTCAGATTGTTACTAATACCATGAACTAATCATATTGAGAGGGTTTATCCCTACTTGTGATTAATTCATGATTTGGGTCTTTGTCTTTCGAGATAAGGGCAATCTGGGAACCATGACTTTTTAGAAGTTTAGACCGTCCCCGAAAATCCGGACTGATAGATTGAGCATAGTGGATGTCGAATATTAGGTTCCACCTGGCTAGGGCACAAAAGGGAGCGTATTTCTTTTTTTTTTTTTTTTCTTCTCTCATATCATTCATTCTTGCAAAAAAAAAAAATCAAAAAGAAAAGAATAAAAAAGGAAGTTATTCATTACTTGCATTTTCATAAACATGCTTAGCATTAAAAAAAACTTGCATTTTCATAACATTGCATAAAGAAAATCATGCATTCCTAGCATTCAAAAAATATCATGCAATTTCATGATACTCCAAGCATTCTTAAAAAAAAATAAAAAATAAAAAATCATGTATTTTCATGCCATCCTCGATTTTAAAAAAAATAATAATAATAATAAAAATAAATCAGGCATTTTCATAAAAATTTTTTTTTCATGTATGGCATCTTTAGCATTCTAAAAAAATATAAAAAAAAAATAAATCATGCATTTCATTCCATGCATTTGAAAAGAAAATGTTTTCATTTCATTCATCTCATCTTATGCATGTTACCGTGTTTGGCAACTATTGCACGACTAAGGAAAGAAGACACCGCCTCAAATAGTTTCAAGAACTTCCAGAGAATGCAGAAATGAAGGTGATGAACCTTCTCCATCCGCATTATGAAAAAAAAAAAAAGAAAAAAAACAAATTTGTGTACCCGACAATGAGGTAGGTAGTGCCATTAAACTTTATCGGAAGCATGTGGAGACAACAACCGCGAAAATCTTGCAGTATGGATTTTATTGGTTTTCTTTATTCAAGGTTTGTTACACCTTTTGCAAAAGTTGCGAAAATTGGTCAATAAAGTTTTGCTTTAAGATTCTCATCCGCACCTACTCCTTAGAAAATTGAGATCTAGGAGGCGCGGTTCTTTTGTTGTCAAACACGCGTATCTTGTGGGGCCATAGATATTGAGAATCCTAGGAATAGTAATGCGCTTAAAGTTAATGACCAAAGACTCAGCTATTCCTGGAAAATCAAGTTGTTAAGTTCTCTGTGTTCCCAGTTAAACGGCGGATAACGGTACTCCGTGACTCTCGAGTCGGTTTGTCTTTCAGTTTCCCAAAATAACTGAACCCTTCTTCTCCTTCAAAATGGATGTCATTCTTTCAAACCTGAGCAAATATTTTCCTTCTCTTCCTCAAAATGCTCTGAGAAAAATCTACAAAGTTCGATGTGAAAGATTGAGACTGTTAATGTATAAGGGCATCCCAGAAGATATACGCTGGATAATCGAAGCAAAGGTTCGTTTAGCTGGTGAATCTTCAGATTCATTTCTCCCATACATGCCGGTCTTGGAAGAAGTTCATATTCTAAAAGGAGAAGAGCAAAAAGGTTACAAGTCTGTCACAAATGTGGACGATGGAACTGTAATAAGCAATGTCGTACTTTGGGGATGGTTTCTGTAAATAGAGAAGATAAAATATTCTTCATTAAGAATGGACTGAGTAAGGAGTCATTAGATAATATCTTATTGACTCTTGAGACGCATTCTTGTGGAGTTGTGCAACGTGAACTTCTTAGATCAGGAATCTCTTCAAGGACGAGCAAGAGCGTTACATCTTGGGAATCGACTCAAAAAGATCTCGTTTTGCCAATTTATAAGAAAATTGGATGGGAAGCTTATCCTCGACTCATAGAAGGCGTTTAAGCCGTTTCTCGGATGTGAAACCAGAGAGGAAGATGTGAGCCACAATCACAACAACATGTATATATTATCTTGTACATTTTAAAAAAAAAAAAAAAAAAGAGAGAAAAAAAAAAAAAAAGAAAGAAAGAAAAAAAAAAGAAAGAAAGAAAGAAAAAAAACTAAATGAAAAGAGGGCGAAACTTCGGTTGTACTTGGTCTTTAATTAGATTAGGAGCCCCCGCCGTGGAGTGGCGGACCGTCATTGACTCGGGTGGACCTTCGCACGCCGGTCGGTAAATAAGGTTCGTGTGCCATGCTCGTAGAGAGCCGCAAGCATTCCTGTGTTTTAACCAAAGGCTCGCTTGTTGATGGACGAAAGAAGCGTCCGTGTTTGCATTCTCGCGTGACAATGCCTCCGAGTGAATCTTGTGATTTAATGCCATGGGCTCTTCAAATGACCTCTCACCGGCCGTGGTCGTTGGTGGTAGTCATCGATTTACGCACTTTAATTAGTGGCGTCGTAGCTCAATCCAAAATATCCCACAAGCGGGAGGGAGAAGAATGCCCGATTGGCCGAGCCGTCTTGGTATTACTTGCACTCATGACACGCAAATAAAGATCTGCCATGAGACACGTACATAAAGGTATGTAATCATTTGTTATTATTTTATCTTTGTATGATTTTGTTGAATTTTGGTTTTGGACAGACGATCCTTTGGATGGGATCCTTCGGGGGTTTCTAGACTTCTTTACCCTGATGGTTTTCTTGAAAAAAAAAACAAAAAAAACAACACAAAAAAAAATAAACAAAAAAAAACACAAAAAAAAGTAAAAAAAAAAACAAAAAAAAAAGATTTTATGTTTCTTAAATTCAACCTTTTCTCGACAACAAATTTACTACCCTTTAGGTGCAATTATTTCCCTTTCCATTCTTTTTCTTATTTAAACACTCCATTTTCTCCTTCATCTTCAACTCAGAAACACTCAAAGAGAAGAAGGGTATAGAATGGGGCCTGCTATTCGTAACCTAAAAAATGTCTGTGTTTTTTGTGGGTCGAGTTATGGGAAGGGATTAGAGTTTGTAAACGCAGCTAGCGCTCTTGGTCGATCACTTGCTGCGAGGAATATTCATCTTGTATATGGGGGAGGTTGTCGTGGGTTAATGGGGGCTGTTTCACTTTCTACTTTTATAGGAGGCAGTCAGGTTTTAGGTGTTATTCCTAAACCTTTAGCTGAAAGTAACATCACTGGCAAGACAGTTGGAGAAGAAATTCAGGTAACATCCATGCATGGACGCATGAAAATAATGATTGACAATTCTGATGCATTTCTTGTCTTACCAGGTGGTTTTGGTACTTTGGAAGAAATTTTTCAAATTGTCTCTTGTTTGAATCGAACATCCACCATAAACCCATTGGTTTGTTGAATGTTAATAATTTCTTTGACTTTTTGTTATTTTTTCTTGACAAAGTCAGTGGAACGTAAATTTATCACTCCTTCTAAGAAGACAACTTCTTATCTCTCGCCTCCACTATTGATGAGCTCATTGATAAATTGGAAGCTTTTGAGTATGTACCGATAAGGTATTGGCTCGATAGATTGGTCAATAGGAAGCAAATAAGGAAGTAACAAGAAAAGCAAGACAGATCGACACTTTCTCTTTAATCGGTTTGATTTTATTGTACTTTGTTTCTGTTTACATTTGTGTCCGCTTTCTCCAACAGGTAATTCTATCCTTTACTCATCTATATTTTAACATTAAGGACAATGTTATGATCTGGTTGGGGGGAAGGATGGTTGTGTAAAAAAAAAAAAAAAAAAAAAAAAAAAAAAAAAAAACAAAACAAAAAACAAACAAAAAACAAAACAAAAAAAAAACAAAAAAACAAAAAACCAAAAAAATTCAAAAAGTGTGTTTGTTAATATGTTTGTTGTGTTTGTCATCAATTAACAACAAAAGTAAAATAGGGATGGCAGAGTAAGGAGTAATTTTTCTCTTGAGACGCATCTTAATTGGTGGCAGAGTAAGGAGTGTTTTTAGGTAGTAATTAATTAGTATTAAATTGTAGAAGTACTTAAGTTTTATTATCTGATTTCTTTTAAGGGTCAGATGCGGCGCTGACTGTGTGTTTCTTTTTTGCTTGGCGTTGATTCACTTCTTATGAGGGTCAGATGCGGCGCTGACTGTGTGTTTCTTTTCTGCTTGGCGTTGATTCACTTCTTATCAGGTTGTTTTGCTCTTTTCTATATCATATTGAGGATAATGTTATGATCTGGTTGGGGGGAAGGATGGTTATGCAAAAAAAACAAAAAAAAAACAAAACAAAACAAAACAAAAAAAAAACAAAAAAAAAAACACAAAAAAAAAACAAAAAAGATGTGTTTGTCAGTAATTTTCTAAACCAGTTAAGGATGGCGTAGTAGAGTAAATTTTACTCTTGAGACGCATTTTAGTTGGGGTAGATAACTAGTTTGTGTGGAAGTAGCAATTGAAATTCAGGAAAATTTGCATGATTGAGTTAATTGTCTTCTTTCTTAAAAATCATATGTTTGGTTATGGATGTTGAATTGGTGGACTGAGAATGATAGAACTATATCTTGTGAGATCTTGAGCCTAATGGATGGATTCAACATTTATGTCATTCTCTTCTTTCTTGTGTGATTTTCACTCATGATAATGATCACTCTAGAACTTGCTTTGATTCTTTTTGAGGCTACGTTTCACTTGCATGCATGAACATAATTGAGGCCCTCTTTCTTAGCCAGCTTAACCAAATAGCCAACCTTGTTTTCAATATGATATTAAGCACTCTTTTGACTTTTTGAAAATTTTCTGATTCTTGCCAACCTTGTATATGTTCCTTTGCTTAACCCCTTTGAGCTTATTTGACCATTCTTTGTTTCTAACTCATTATGTGCCTTAAATGAAAAACCATGTTCTCACCCAACCTTAGGGAATAAGAGAGCATTGACGTTGTTATTTGATGAGTTCTTGAACAAGTGTGGGGGTGCATGTGCAGATTGGTTATATAAAAAAGAAAAAAAAGAAAAAAAAAAGAAAAAAAGAAAATATGTTTCTATAAAAAAAAAAAAAGGTAAAAAGAGAGAGAGAGAGAGTGATTATTGCTACAATCAAAAGAATGCACCATGTGATATATTCATACCTAGAATGGGGGTGGATGATTGGAAATAACAGGAATAGAAGGAGAATGTTCAAGCCTAAAGGAATTCAATCTACCAATTGATCTTTAACAAAACATTAGTTAGATATTGGTCATTGTCCTGTATGAGAAAAAACTAAGAAAATCTCGGGAAAGTTAGACTGAATGTTCTCAAACATCTTCTCCACTCTAACTGTATCATAATGCTCTTCTATTCTCTTTGGTATTTAACTTGACATATCCATATTACTTCCACCTTTACCTTGACCTCACTACAACCTTGAATAAAGTCCTCATGATTTGTGTGTGCATGTGTTTTGAGTAATGGAGGAGTAGAAGATAAGCAAGCTTATGGTAGTGCAATTTTCATGGGTCGAATTGAGTGAAATACCTACCTTTTAAACACTTGAGAGATTGAGAGTAAATTCTGTGAGGATCTATCATTCTTTACTCATGTTTTTTTCAATTAAAGTATCATTGCTTGTTGATTTGAGATGTGAAGATATGTTACCTCATGAATGTTTTAATTACTTGAATTTTTAATTGCTCTTCGTTCTTGAATGTCATTTGAAATTGAGTCTTTTAGAGTTCTTACCTTTTGAGTTTGTTTTGTTTTTCTTTGTTCCCTAGTTTTGGTTTTTCTGTTTTGCCCGAGGACGTGTGGGGGGGTGTTTGATAATTAATGATGTCCAGTTGTCGAATCTTGACTCGAGCAAAAAAAAAAAAGAAAGAAAGAAAAAGAAAAAGAAAAAGAAAATATGTTTCTAAAAAAAAAAATGCATCTTCATAGCATCCCTAGCATTCAAAAAAAAATCATGCATCTTCATAGCATCCCTGGCATAAAAAAATATATATATCTTGCATTTTCATGACATTGAAAAAAAAGAGAGGAAAGAAAAATGAAAAAAAAATGTTTTCAAAGTTCATTCATTTTGTGCATATTATGCATTTCATTTCATCCTTTGTTTTGTTTTAATAAAATCAAATTGGTTTGAACCACAGAGCCTAGGAAAGAGGAGACCAATCAAACCTAAATTCACAAGCCTAGATCTCGGATCAGAATGGCTGCTGATAACCTTGAGGATGAAGGAAGAAATCTGAGTATGCAAGTAGATGAGATGAAAGAGATGATGATTGAAATGGAAAAATCTCAGTGGAGTTGGAGGAAATGGTGAGGAGCATAACTCTGGGAAAAGAAAATGATGCAGCACATTCCTCATCTGAGGGAAATATTCCCCGCACCAGTCAAAATAATCATCTCTGAAGAAGTCACTCATCCTCCAGCAATTTGAAACCTCTGAGTAATGGGAGATCTGAGGCATTAATTGATGTGATTGTCATCTTAGACTTTTGTGGTGTTGAACCTATGTTAACTTTCTTGAAGCATTAATGTAATAAATTTGCATGAATATCTTGTTTCCTTTCATTTTCAGTGTCTTTCTTGATATTTACTTTTTTTTCACTTCTTCAAAGTGTCTTCCTCATATTTGGGGGCCCATCAGACTCCAATTCGTGGTAATTCCCAGTTTGGTAGATGTCAATAAAGTTCACGTGTACAAGTATCCTTTACCTAAAAAAAAATAAATAAAAAAATAAAAATAAAAAAATAAAATGGAGCAAAGAAGTAATCACTAGGTGTGTATCATCCTTTTGTCTCTGAATTAAAGTTTTTGAAAATGAGCAATCAAGATTTGAAATGAAGATTGGCCGTGTTTCTCTATCCTTCATCAGAATTCATTATCTTTCGTTGTCCTTTTGAGCTTGAAAATTTCTTCAATAAACCCTAGACAAGGATCACCCCTACACTGGGGGATGACACAAAGTAAAGATTGATTGTCATGGTGGCTATTTTGAAGCGCAATAAAAAAAAAAAAGAGATAAAGAAAAAAACAAAAAAAAAGAAAAAAAATGACATGGAATAAGTCATGACAAGGGCGAATGAAAGAAAGTGAAAAGAAAAAGGAAGAAATGAGGAGCGGCAAGAGAAAAGTGTACTTGAAAGTACAAAGGCAATTGACAAAGTTTAACGTTGAACAAGGATCCTTGGTCCCGTTCAAACCCTTAAACAATTGTTTGAGCCTTATATCTTTCCTTCCATAACCCCTAACCTTGGCCACGTTACAAGCCTCAAAAAGTCCATTCTGATCATTGAAGGATTGTTGTCATTTTCACTAACTTTAATTTTGAGACAAAATGTCATGCTCATTTAAGAACCTAATTCATTGCTCTGAAAAAATAAATAAATAAATAAATAATAAAAAAGGAAGAAAAAAAAAAGACTTACACCTGGGCAAGTTGCTACCCTGTCTGAGCTGGTCCCATATTGGGGCATGTTTCTCCTTAGTTCAATTTGACCTACATCGGGACAAATCTTTTGGGTCACTAGGGCGAATTTCTGCCCTATTCAGTCTTAAACTGGGGCAAATTTCTCTTGGTGCAATTTGCCCCAATTTGGTGTAGCTTCGTGACTTACACTGGGGCAAAATTTTGTTCACAAATGACATACTCTGAGCCAAATTCCTTTGATACCCTACATGAGGGTAGATTTTTGTATATACCTGATGAAAAAATGGTCATTGGTGTCCAATTGTCGAGTCAAGATCAATCACGTCCATACTGGGGTAAAAAAAAAAAATCTTGCTTGCTATTCTACTTCTTGTGTCTTTACCCTTTGTAAATAATACCATTTTCCGTAGTCAAGCTTCCAAGAATAATTTGGAAGTTGTTCGCTTCTTTTCTGTTGTACTTTTTGAGTTCATGAGTGTCAGTTACGTAATGCTTCAGGTAAAGAGAACATGAGTACAATACTATGATTTGACCATCTAATGGTAATCTCCTAATGAGCAATTCAGATTGAAGAGATCTTGGAGGGTCCCATTTGATGGAAGAGGAGGCACCCGAAAAAAAAAAAAGAAAAAAAAAAGAGAAGAAGAAGGAGGAAAAACTCGTTAGGTTGAAAACCTGAAAGGGCGGCCTAAGCAAAAGTTAGAGCAAAAAGAAAAGAATGAAAAAGAGCCCGAAAGGTCGATCTAAGCAAAAGTTAGGGCAAATAAATGGGTAAAATCTTAGAAGAAGTTGGCCTGAAATGCCTTGAAGGGTGCACCAAACTAGGGCAATTTTGGAATTGCGTTTGATCAGCTACACAGGGGCAATCTCATTTGTATTTTAGTTGGCCATACTGGGGCAAAATTTTTGAAGGATTTAAGAGAGATGTGTTGAAGGAAGTAGCAACAGAGACAGTGGATTGAGTCAAGCAGTTGCAGGGAATCAACTAGATGATGGATAAACTAAAACACTGGGGCAAAATTTTCTCTCAAGGAATCAGTCAAGCTATGGTTCATCTCATTTCTCAAAAGGAGAGCTGAGAGCGAAAAACAAAGAGAAAAAAAGAAAGAAAGGAGAAGAAGAAGGAAAGAACCAAAGCATGTGAACAAGGTTTGATTGGTCAAAGCTTTCCAAAGTCGTCTTTGGTTCAAATGTTTTTCAAATAAAATTTAGAAAATCGAAAAAAATAAAAAAGAAAAGAAAATGAGAAAAATGAAAAAAAAAAAAAAAGAGAAAGAAAAAAAAAAAAAAAGGAAAGAGAAAACAAAAAAGGGAGAGAAAGACAAAAAAAAAGAGAGAGAAGCAAAGGAAAAACAAAAAAAAAAGGAAAATGAGAAAAATGAGAAAAAAGAAGAAAAAATCTTTTTTGATCAAGATGCTTATTCCATTGTCATTTAAATTTCGGGCCGCAGTTGCCCATTGCCATTTAAATTTCGGGCCGCAGTTGCCCATTGTCATTTAAATTTCGGGCCGCAGTTGCCCATTGTCTTTTAAATTCCGGGACTCAGTTGCCCGTTGTCTTTTACTTTTGAGCGCATCGGCTCCTGTCATTTACTTTTGAGCGCATCGGCTCCTGCCTTTTAATTCCTATCATTTACTTTTTGAGCGCATCGGCTCCTGTCTTTTGAGCGCATCGGCTCCCTGTCTTTTAATTCCTGTCATTTACTTTTTGAGCGCATCGGCTCCTGTCTTTTACTTTTGAGCGCATCGGCTCCTGTCTTTTACTTTTGAGCGCATCGGCTCCCTGTCTTTTAATTCCTGTTGAGCGCATCGGCTCCTTGCATTTTACTTTCTGTTGAGCGCATCGGCTCTATGCATATTAAATTCTTTGAGCGCATCGGCTCCTTGCATTTTACTTTCTGTTGAGCGCATCGGCTCTATGCATATTAAATTCTTTGAGCGCATCGGCTTCTTGCATTTTACTTTCTGTTGAGCGCATCGGCTCCATGCATTTTAATTCTTTTGAGCGCATCAGCTCCATGAATTTTAATTCTTGAGCGTTTTGACGCTTTGCATGTTATTTCTCGCATTTGTTTTACATCTTGTGCTTTCTTGGGACAAAATTAGAGTTCATTTTTTTACTGCTTTTCTTACGACGATAAAATGAAAAACTACAATTTTTCCTTTTATCTAATAAGAAACAAGTAAAGAGGGCAATCGTGAACACCCAATTTTGACCTGGGACTACAATAAAAAATAATAAAAAATAATAAAAAATAAAAATAAAAAAAATAAAAAAAATAAAAAAGTCTCCACTTTCTATTGTTCCCCACTCACATTTCACTAATTTTCCTCACCTGCACACACTCATTTTTTCTTCACTCACGTACACACTCACCCACTCCATCATCTCTCTCCACTCACTTTCCAAAGACACACCCACAACATATTTTTTTTAAATTTTTTCCTCGCTCACTCACTTTCGCACGCACCCACTCACCTTTTGTTTTCTTTTTCTTTCCACTACCTGCACCCTTCATAAGGACCCTTCCTTCATCCCCATCATCCAACTTCACCAACCAGACTACACCACCACCTTCATCTCCTTCACTTCCCACTTCATAACCCAATTCCTTCCAAATCCCTTCCAATCGAAACACACAACCATCACTTCTTCCACCATTCTCTCAAACTACAAACTCACCATCATCTTTCATAAAAAAAAAAAAACATTCCCCTTCAACCACCATAACCGTTAACTCACCAAAACCTCCATCAAGCTCCATTTTTTTTACCATCCTACCATTATAACAAAAAAAAAACTCATCTTCCTCCATTAGCCACAAACAGCAAGCTCTCCCTTTAACCACCATATTCATCCACTCCATCACCATCTCAATCACCCTCCCTTCAACTTCAACTGTGACTCCTCCACGTCCAAACCAACTATCACCTTCTTCCCTTCACTTTCACCTTCAACCGTCCCTACCAACCTTCATCTTCAACCCCTAAAAAAAAAAAAAAGCGCTTTTCTTCGTTCTTTGTCACTTTGAGGAGCAAAAAAAAAAAAAAAACAAAAAAAAAAAAAAACAAAATCAAAAGAAGAGGGAGTAACAGTAGCTTGCAGGAAGTTGAAGAGCAAAGAAAAAAAAAAGAAATTTTTTTTTGGGTCTCTGTTTTGTTCGTAGTGCCCATTCCCCTCTGTCTTCACGAGAAGACCAAAGCTTGGTCTTTCATTCCTCTGTATCTCTATCTTCTGTAAGTGTTTTATTATTTAGTTAGTTGTTTTTATTTTATTATAATTATTTATTTATTTATTTTTTGCTTGTCCTGTAGATTGTATTCTCTTGATAATTGAACGTGGTTATGATTTGAAATTGATATTTTGATTTGGGTCAGCATTTTTTTTTACATATAAAAATAAATAGTGGAGGCTTTGAATTAAAGAAAATCGATAACTTGTTGTCTGCCATTTTTTTTTTACATTTTGAATAAACAATTAATAAAAAAAGAGAAAAGTTAAATTATATAAAAAAATGAAAACATGTGAAAGTGTTGTCGCCATCTTCATTTTTTTTACATTTGTATAAATAATTAATAAAAAATTTAAAATTTAAAAAAAAGTGAAAACACGTGAAAGTGTTGGCTGTTTCATTTTTTCTTTTCAGAGGCTAATAAAGCCTCTTTCTTGTTTCCTTGTTTTTGTTTTTTTATATAAAATAATAATAAAAAGATAAAAAGTAAGTTTTGGACGAGACACCATTCTCAAGTGGCTGTTTGTACTTTTTTTTTGAATAAAAAATAATTAAAAAAGAGAAAAAAAAATCAAAGAAAGTTTGTAAACAAGTTTTGGACGGGACACCACTTTCACGTGTCTGTCTGCACCTTTATTTTTTTGGTTGGTTATTTTTAAAAAAAAAAGCAAAGAAAGATATAAGCAAGTTTTGAATGGAATGCCACTTTCACGTGATATCCTTACTTTTTTTTTTCTTCTTCTTTGTTTAATATATAAAAATAAAAGGTAAAGAAAAAAAATGAAAAAATAATAAAAAATAAAAGAAAAAAAAATCAATCAAAAATAAAAAATAAAAAATAAAAAAAATATATAAAAAATAATAAATAATAAAATAAAAATGTTTTGAGTTTAATTGGTTGTGTTACTTAGAATTATTAATAGTGTTTATTTAATTTAATTGTGTATTTTGTATTATATCTTGTAATTAATAGGAAGTTCAAAAAAATATAAAAAATATAAAAAAATATAAAAATAAAAATGTTAAGAGAAAAAAAAGAAAATATGTTTTGTGATGTTGTGTTTTTATTATATTTACTTGGTTCATGAAAAATTATGTTTACTTGTTTGTCTTAGAGTATTCCCAAAAATGAAATGATAAAAAATAAAAAGGTTTTTTTTTAATCAATGCAATGACACTAATATTGATTGAATAACGGATGTTATCTTCAATGTCAGTTGGATCATAAGGGTTTATTGAGTAGCCTAGTGTTAACTTGAACCCCGTGCAAGGCTGAATGTGTTTTCAAGTAAAATCCCTTTTCAATTTTTTTTTTTCAATCAACCCAAACTAATTTTCTAAAGAACTACGTAACTTTGAGTTTCCCATTGCACTGGGGATACGTAGGAGCAATTTCATTTCTGTCAAGCCCAAATTAAAATTTCATAATTTTGTGGTTTCGCTTTTGTAAATAGTTATAATGCTTTTGTAAAAAGGGGTAAAATAAATATTTCAAAGGATTATTAAGAATTTGCACAATTAATCTAAGGTACCGTCTTAGGACGGATGCGTTAGGGGTGCGATGGGATTAAGTTTCCACCCTTCCCTAAGCATAACCGACTCCCGAATCCGATCTGGTTCCAAAGACCATTTCCAAATAAAAGGTTTTCCAATTTTTCCAAATTCAAATAAAATTGGTGGCGACTCCATTTTTCCATTTTCATATTTTCTAAATCCTTTCGAGTTGCTGTTCCCCGCCGCGATCCCGGTCGCGACACATGAAAATGCAAGATATTTTTTTTTTGAATGCTAGGGATGCTATGAAAATGCAAGATGCTATTTTTTTTAAGTGCTGGAAATGTCATGAAATTTATGATTTTTTTTTTATAATGCTAAGAATGTTATGAAAATGCAAAATGATTTTTTTCCCTTTTTTTTTAAAAAAAATGCTATGAATGTCATGAAAATGTAAATTGGAGTTTTTTTTTTTAGAATGCTATGAAAAGGTAAGATGATGTATCTTTTTTATTCATTTCATTTTTCATTTTTTTTAATGCTATGAATGCCATGAAAATACAAGATGCATCTTTTTTTTTTTAGAATGCTTAGAATGTTATGAAAATGCAAGCAATGAATAACTTTTTTTATTATTTGATTTTGATTTTTTTTAAATGCAAGAATGAATGATATGAGAAACAGATAAATAAAGAAGAAGAAGTACGCTCCCTTTTGTGCCCTAGTCAAGTGGAACCTAAGATTTGACAGCCATTATGTTCAATCTATCAATGCAAGATTTTTCAGGACAATCTAAACTTCTAAAAAGTCATGGTTCCCAGATTGCCCTTATCTTGAAAGATAAGGACCCAATTCATGAATTAATCACAAGTTGGGATAAACCCTCTCAATATGATTCATCCATGATAATGGTAACAATTTGAGTGATGTCTCAACAAATGTCAAGTGAGCATAAAGCCCCTCAATAACAAAAGTCGAGACCCCTCCTACTCCTTGAGTTCGCACAGACTCAGGTATAGAGCCCAAAAAGTGTGTGAGGTACGTGATAGTGATGTGTGAGAGGGAGCATACCAACCTGTACAAAAATTTAAAAGACCAAAATACCCCGAACCTGCAAAAGCATATATACAATAGCCAGGTAGCAATCATCTATCCTAGGATTTCAACAATTAAACACAAAATATATACAAGTAAATCATGTCAAAAGAAACACAAAAATAATGCTATCAAATATTTACATAAAAATACTAAATAAAAACTATTTACAAACAAATAAGAAAATAAAAAGGGTAAAATAAATAAATAGAGATTATTAATAATTTACACAGCTAACAACAATAGGCCTGACTCTCCAAATATCCCCAGTGGAGTCGCCATCTGTCGCGACCGGGATCGCGGCGAAATATAGCAACTCATGGGAGATTTAGAATATGAAAAATGGAGTCGCACCAATTTTATTTTAATTTAGAAAAAATTAGAAAACCCTTTTTTAAAAATGATTTTTGGAACCAGATTAGATTCGGAAGTCGGTTATGGATAGAGAAGGGCGGAAACTTAATCCCACAGCACCCTTAACACACCCGTTCTAAAACGGTACCTTAAGTTAATTGTGTAAATTATTAACAATCCTTGAAAATATTTATTTTACCCCTTTTTGCAAAACATTGTAACTATTTATAAAAAGGAAACCACAAAATTATGAAAATTTAATTTTGGTTAGACAGAAATGAAATTATGCTCCTACGTATCTTCGGGTGCAATGAGGAACTCAAAGTCACGTAGTTCTTTATAAAATGATTGTGAGTAAATTGATTTTAATTAAGGAAAAAGATTTTTGAAAAGGAAATTTTATCTGAAAATAAAATCATTCTTGCACAGGATTCAAGTTAGCACTGAGCTAATTAATGAACTCTTATGATCTAAATGACATTGAAGATAATATCTGTTATTCAATCATCATCATTGGTCATTGCATTAATTAAAAAAATATTTTTTATTTTTAAGAAATGTACAAAAAAATAAACAAATAAGCACAAATTTCCACGAGTCAAGTAAATAAAGAAGATTAAACATAAATTTCACAAATCCAACAACCCAAAGTAAAACTTATTTTTTTATTTTAGATTTTTTTTACCATTTTTTTGTTTTTTTATTTTGTTTTATTTTTTCATTAATCACAAAACACAACATAAAACATACCATTAAGTAAAATAAATATTGTCAACCAAGGACTAAATCCTACAACTCAAAATATTATTTTGACCCTCTTTTTTATATTCCACCCCTTTTTTTATTTTAGTATTACGAAAACAAAAAAAAAGCTTAAAAAAAGGAAATGGGCTGTTATCCCGTCAAAAAAAGAAAAAAAAAAGATTAGAAAACTCTGGAAATCAAAGCAGAAGAGAAAAAAAATCGAAAGTTTGAGAGAGTGGGTGAGAGAAGAACGAGACGAGTGGGGGAGGGAGGCTCAAGGCGTACGACGGCGACGGTGGACTCGGAACGGAGCAGCGGCTGGGCTCGTGGGACGGACGACGACGGTGAGGACCGAATGGCTCGCGCACTGGTGGCAGCGGCTCGTCGGATCTGGGCAGCGTGGTCCCGATTCGAGAGGCTCGGGGGGGGGACTGCTACAGTGGTCACAGTTGGTTGAGGAGTCGCAGATCTGGGCCGGCTCTGGTCTGAACGGAGGTAGATCACGTGATGGGTGGTTCTAGGTAGTTGTGGGTGGGTATTTGGATGTGGTGGTGCAAGGTGGTTTGGGTGGCTATTATGGGTGAAGGATGGACAAAAATGGTGATGGCAGAGGAAGATGGAAGAAGGCTGGTGGGTGGTTATGGGTTGTAGGGCGAGAGGTAGTTGGACTTTGTTTTGTGGTTGAGGGGGGGTGAAGATTGGTGAGTTGGTGGTTATGGAGGTTAAGGATGGAGGTGATGGTGTTTGTTTGGACTTTGCTTTGTGTTGGTGAAGTTGGTTATGGGTATTGGTGGTTTGAGGTGCTTATGCAAGTTTATGGTGGTGAAGGGTTGATGAAGATGATGGGGTTGGGTGCATGGGTGAGTCACGGTTGGCAGAGAAAAGACGAGGCTTATGGGGCGAGAGAAGAAGGTGAAATGATGGAGGAAGGCGATGGGGCGATTGTGAATGGGGTTTCGGTTGGGGGGTGTAATGAAGGTAATGATGAAGGTGTTGGAGATGGGGCGAGAGGAAGAAGATACCGGTGATATGGTGATTGGTTGTGTTGTTGATGGTTCCTACGGTTTGGAGGTTGAAGGGAGAGAGTTGTGGTTCTGTTTTGGGTTGCGGGAGGGTGAATATGAGGGTTTACGTGGGGAGAGGTTGAGATGGTTAAGATGTGGGGGTGAAAATGGGGAGGTTAGGAGTTATGGAGGGATGATGTTGAGAATGAAGTTGAAGATGGGTGCAGGTCGCTTGCTGCTGGCTCCCTTCCGTACGTGAGAGCCAAAAAATTGAAAAAGTAGTGTGTGCAGGGGTTATGTGTGAGGGGAGTGAAAGTGTGCAGTCTGAGTGTGTGCAGAGTGATGGCAAGAAAGAAAAATAAAAAAGGTGTTGTGCTTGCCTCTATGTGATATGGCTAGAGGGATAATAAAAACAAAGTCTGTTGTGTGTGTGTGCTGAAAAGTGAGGTGAGAACGTGAAAATAGAGTGAGTGAGTGTGACTATTTTATTTTGTTTTGTTTTCTATTTTTTTTATTTTTTTTATTTTTTTTACTTTTTTTAACCCGATTAAAATTGAGTGTTCACAACATGAATATACTCACTTTTAAGAAATTAGTTTTGAGAAAATACTCAAAGAAATAAAAAAAAAACATATATAGTCTTGAGAGAAGAATCTAAAAGAAATCCTTCCAAAAGACTCTATAATATTAATAACACATAAATGGTCCGAAATGATATATAAGGAAGAGGAACATGAATATTTAAAGGAAAGATGCTTGTAAATAAATTTACATTAATAATTGATAAATAGGAGAAAATTTTAGATAAGTATCATTTATTACGTTATTATTTAGATATTTAAATTATTATTTAATATATATAAAAATATTATTAATAATTAATATAATTTTATGATAATTTTTTATTATTTTATATATATTAAATAATAATTTAAATATTTATAATAAATTAAATTCATCTAAAATTATTTAATAAATAAATTTATATTAATTATTAATAATTAAAGTAGATTTATTTATTTATTTGTTGAGGATCTTTGTCCAAGGAAGAGTAAATGGTGGTGGGGTCACTGATTCTGCAAGAAAATACCAAAGCAGAGCACGAATCCAGAGAGGAATAAAATGGGGTGTTAGACTCTCCCGGGGCCAGGTAGAGATAGTAGACATAGACCTTAATGCTCTGTAACAAAACCTTCGATTTTACACCTGTCTCTCATAAGTCTCTTTCAAGGTCTCTACTGCATTTATACCTCCCTTTGATTGAGCAACAATTCCTCAAAATCTAAAATTGAAGGCCCAAACTGTACTGGATCACTGCTTGCTTGTATAACATAAATAACAATTAGTGGCTTGCGTTTTGTGACAGCAGAACCGAGGGCCAAAGGCAAAGCATGGAGGTGAGTCATATGCAGAGACAGTGGTTGGACTACACCAAATCCTTATTCATGGAGGTAAGGCAAACACAGTATCTGCAATAAATTGACAATTCTGAGATGGGGCTGCTTTTGTTTGTAGTTAGATCTGTTGGGCTGTTTTCAATTGTTGATTTTATTGGTCTTCTTGTTTTCTTACGGTGAGAGAAGGGCTTCCTGGATGGTCAATTTCTGCAACTTCTGCAGCTACAAGATGAGAACAACCCAGAATTTGTGGTTGAAGTGGTGTCTCTCTTCTTTGAAGATTCTAAGAGGCTTCTCAATGATCTGACCTTTGCTCTGTGAGTTTCCTATGTTCCCATCCCTCCCCTTCTCTTTTATCAGTTAGAATGCTGTTTACTAGACAAGGTTTAGTGGTTATTAGTGACTTAGGAAAAGTGCATGAACTTCCATCCTCTTGGGATTTTTCTTTGTGCAGAGATCAGAGAAGTGTTGATTTCAAAAAAGTTGATGGTCATGTTCACCAGTTAAAGGGTAGCAGCTCAAGGTATGACTTTTTATTGAACCCCACCAAAAATGTAAAAGCCCTCAAGAATCTGAATAAAAAAGGATCCTGTTTGTGTAATTAAATTTTGTCTGGTGTCTCTTTGGAATGCTTGTGTACTTGTTGGCTCCTTAAGGATTATAGTTACATATTATTATAGTTACATACTATAAAACTCATAAAAAACTAATCAAGTTTAGATCTTAACCATTATTAGGAGAAACAAAAAGGCGAGAACCAATTCATTTTCTGTTAAACTATGACTGTCTTTCCTTGGTTTGCTGAGACAAATTTTATGTCTGGTACACAGCATCGGGGCACAAAGAGTGAAAAATTCTTGCATTGCTTTCCGCAACTTTTGTGAGGAACAAAACATAGACGCGTAAGTTATTTAACTTCAGACAACTTTTTTGAAACTTGGACTCTTGGAAGAGTACAAAAGCTTGAATAACAAAGCCACTTGAGCACAGCTCAACTGCTTAAGTGGTAGAGGAATGACCGTGAATTTTTTTAATTTCATTCTCTGGTCATAGAAATTTTCTAATTGCTGCAGGTGCCTCAGATATCTGCAACAAGTTAAGCAAGAGTACTGCCTTGTCAAGAATAAGCTTGAAACACTGTTCAGGGTAATGAGATGAAGCTAAAAAAAAATAGCTGAAGAACATTCTGTTTCATTCCGGATTTGTAATTTATATTTATTTTATGTATATTTGCTGCAGCTTGAGCAACAGATTGTGGCAGCTGGTGGGTCAATCCCTATGATGGATCTTAGTTTCTAAGAGACTGGATTT
Source organism: Ormosia semicastrata (assembly GCA_029884595.1). NCBI lineage: Eukaryota > Viridiplantae > Streptophyta > Magnoliopsida > Fabales > Fabaceae > Ormosia > Ormosia semicastrata. Next base: position 30,523,929 of record JAQQTO010000043.1, on the reverse strand, counting down.
GTGGAGAAGCTTGTAAGAGTGTTTTGTGATCCTCTTCTCCTTCGTTAGAGATTCTCTTTTATCTCATGTCCCGATGAATGTATGGATTTCCATCAAGAAAGAACTCAAGAGAAGTGTCCATCCAGTGTACCTTTTTCACAAAAACAACAGCATAATTTGTGGCCTCTTGCACGCTTTAATGAAGCTTGATAGCACAAAAGCCTCCCCTTGTCCTTTTTTATTTTTTCTCTTTATCTCTCCTAATATAAGAGGACAAATTTTAGTGTGACAAACCCTTTGAAAACCAGGTACTATGTTAAAATCTGGATCACAAATACGTTTCACTACAGGGAAAGAAAAATGGTCCTATTAAAAATGTGTTTGATTTAAATTATTTTAAAATTTATTTTATATTTAAAATAATTTATAATTAATTTTTTAAAAATAAAAATTTAAAAAATAAATAATTATTCTTTTAAAAAACTCATTTCCAAGCATGCTACATACTTCCTTAAATTGGACATGGACAAGTTAAGGCGTTTCAACTGTGGCAGTGGGGTAGATACTGATTACGACAATGTTGTCATTACACTGTCCTTCATTAGACTTCCCTGTACTGACATATAAAACCGTCGACTGTTTGTTTCATTGGGGTATATCATTACAAGGAAATGTCCCGTAAGTCATTAGTTGGCATTCATTGGTTAAAAAATACAGTAGTTGAAGATTATGGAGATATAAAGTCACTTTATTTTGGAATAAGAAACTGGCAGATGGACAGCTAATGATCCTTTTAAATTGGTGTGCAAGATTAGGGGAATCCTGAGAAGATATGATTCTTCTCAAGTCAAATCAGTATGCGGTGGCGTTATCCCTGTCTGATACCTAATGGCGCAAATCACGAACGCCAAGTATACGTGCAAATTATGCTCTCACTTTGCTTTCCGTCATGGAAGCATGCATTATTATTATTATTTAAATTATTGGACATCTGTTATTGCGCTTACCATATTTATGGAGAAATAATAGATTTTTATATTCTTATATATATATATATATTATATTTTATTTAATATTATTTATTATATATATATTTTTATTATTTTTTTACTCAATCATATTTCTTACAAAAAATATGAACAAAATATATTCTTAAAAAATATATATATAATTAACATTTTTTAAAAATAATAGATACCCATAAAGAAATTTCGCATAAAAAGAAGTGACAAATGCTTAAGGTGTCCCAACGCCACAATGGTGTCAAGTCACCAACACAGCGGGCACACAAATAGGAACAGGAGCATGGAGAGGCAGAAAAAGAACAATATTTTTTGAACACTTGTCTATACAATACCTAATATAGATATTATATATTATATATTGATATAAGTATAAGTAAATGTTTAGGTATATCATATCTCGATAAAATAATATACCACAAGCTAATGTATAACAGGTATTAACGGATGTCGTATTCTTAATGTTCAAATAATGAGATTTAATAAAAAATTTAAAATATGTATTATATATTAATACTTTGTATCCATACATTGTATAAGTAATTAGAAGAAGGGTTAAAATAAATAAATAATTATATAATTTCAATCTATTTGAAGTTTGAATTTTACAGGTTTTTTTAATATAAGTTTCTATATTTTTATTCATTTTTTTTGTTAATTCACTTATTTACATTTTAATTTCTGCAGTTAAGATATCAAGTCTTTACACTCATTCATATTTTAGTTTTTATAATTTCTATTGATTAGGATATTACTTTCTATTTTTCATTTAGAATCTGTTGTTATAATTTCCAATTATTAAGATATTAGTCCTTAATAGACAAAATATAAGTAAGTTAAACGATATGAACCGATATAAAAAAATAAAATTAGGTGAGATTATAGGGACTAATTATTTATTTTAACTTAGAATAAGTAATATTTTCAAAGATTTAGATAAAAAATATTTCCGTTAGTTCTAAGGCATCAATATAAAACAAAATAACAAAGTGATTTGAAATTAAAAAATAAAAAGTATATCAACAATTAATCATTTTACAAACCCTATATAAAGGATATAATAAGCATTAATAAGACTACTATTTTATACACTAAGAAAAGAATGGATAATAATAACAAAATTTGTAATTCGAAAAATAAGAATTTTATACTATTATAAAAACAAATAATCATCTCTTAAATTCTCATTCCTTTCTAAAGGCTATACCAAATCGATCCCTAGTGCAAAAACTATATTTTTATTAATAGTCATTTTAGTGTATGATGTTATAAAAAATTCATGGATGAAATTTATATAAAATACTAAAACTTTATCCCTTAATTTTTCCCGTGATGTGGATATAATATGCTTTCATGTAAAGTTTTTTCTAGTGTAATATACATATTAAAATATTTAAATATTACAAAACAATTTATATATCATAATAAAAATAGTTATTTTTTAAAAATTATTAATTAATGCAATTTTGTAATAATAATTCATATTTAAATTAATTTTATTAGGTCTTATGTAAAAAATTTAATTTTGAAGGGTAGTGATTATATATAAAAATTTGTAAGACAGATAAATTTTAAAGAAAAATAAAATTATTAAAAATTTTGTGCAAGTATACTTTTTATTGTAAAGTTTTCGCTCCTACAGATATAAATTTTTATCATATTTTTATATAAAGTTTTATTCTCGTGTAATATAAATATTAATATATTTTTGTGTTAAGTTTTCATTCTTATTATTATAGATAATAACAATGAGAAAGAAAATAAAAGAATGTGTATTTCTAGTAAGTTTTTGAATTTCTTTCTCTCTCTATGACGTAATATATATTTCATGGGTGCAGTATAACTTTTGCAACTTTCTAGTATGTATAAAAATATTCTTACTAAATTCTCCTTTTTTTTTCATTTGATTCGAATTCAATGAATAAAATTCAATATAAAATAATTCCATAAATAAAATTGAGAGAATGTGTTTACATATCATGAAGCTAATTTCATTCTTTCACCCTCATCAGATTAACTCTGTAAATTGTCATTTTGAAGCATTTACCCCTACAAAGAATATATTGCTGCTTAATGAATAAATTGGAGTCAAACACTTTACGTGAACATTGTTTACCGACACATTTTCCCCCAAGATGTAATTCATTACTCATCTTCTAGAATATTCAAACTGTCTTGGTAAACAAATGTGAAACTCTTCCACACACGAAAATGATTATTACTTGCAGTAAATCTTGGTTTCCAGAGTCTTAAACATTCCTAGATAAACAAAAGAAAGTGCTGCTCTCTTTTCAGGTAGCAAATTTAGTTTAGTTTTGGTAACAATGTGAGCCTGCTCTTGGAGAATTATATACATGGTCTATAGTGTGTCCAATAGAAAGCGATCCCCGCCATGCCAAGTTATCAAGAACATTGAAACAGGACACTAGCTTGTCATAAAATCCTAATATTATTGTGACCTGAAAGGATAAATCAAAAGAATAAGGATAAAAGACGAATAAAGGTATAATTCTATCACTAATACAAATCAAACATCTTACATGCAATATTGATTTGGGAAACAATTTTCTATGAAATAAACATAAACATTCTAAATATATAGATAAACATGGTCGGAAAAACACCAGATAACATTATGCAAGTTTCATGCTGCCACATAACATTTTGTTTTGTTCATAAGAAGAATGAATGAAATATGTCAATAGGCAGATCATATAGAACATAGAAAATAGGAGGTATAGACACTATCATACTTCAATCTTACCAATAAGATAACACGGTAAGTTTTTTAATCTATACTGTGGTACCCAGGCTCTTGTGAATAAAATTGCATTTACTGAAATTATACAAACCCAAAAAGAGAAGGAAAAATACTGATACCATCTAAATACTGTCAACAAGGGATTCTGTCATTAATATGTTTTCTATGATATGTTGTATATATTAGGCCGAGTAATCTGTCCATTCATTGTATATAATTAGATTGCCTAATTATAGGGATTAGAATAGGAATTAGAATAATTGTGTCATTAGTGCCATTAATGGTTGTAAATGGGTCTGTACTATTTATTGATGAGATCACTATCAATGAAAGCAGAAAATCAGAATTCCTAACATGGTATCAGAGCCAAGATCCCATCTCCGTTGTCGCCTATTCCGCTAGACTCGCCTGTTCTGTCCAGGCATCTGTGGAGGGGGGTGTTAAGAGTCCCACATCGCCTGCCTCAATCTTTCGGGTGCGGTTTATATATCTGTTAGGCCACTTTACTTAATGCCAATTGATTTTAGGTTGGAATCTAACATGGTATTAGCAGGCTCTCGATCGGACCTGTGATTCCTTCAGCGACACCATCCTTGGTCGCTCTTGTCTTGGTCTTCTTCGTTGCTCTTGGTTCTCGTGTTCTGGGCCCTCTGTTTCTGGTTCGTGGGTGTCGTTTCTTTCTTCTCGGTTGCGGTTTCATGGCTACGGAAAGTTTTTGTGCTCGCTTTACCGGCAAGAACTATGCTGCCTAGGCATTTCAGTTCCAAATGTTTGTGAAAGGGAAAGGACTGTCGGGTCATCTCAATGGGACTTCTGCTACCCCCGCGGACAAGGCTGCGTTGGTTACATGGGAAACCAAGGACGCGCAGATTATTTCTTGGATCCTTGGCTCCATTGAGCCTCAAATGGTTAATAATTTGCGCTCCTTCTCAACTACTAAAGACATGTGGGATTACTTGAAGACTATTTACAATCAGAACAATGCGGCGAAACGTTTTCAGCTCGAACTCGATATTGCAAATTATCAACAGGGACCTATGTCCATTCAGGACTATTACTCTGGTTTTCTTAATTTGTGGGCTGAACATTCTGAAATTTTACATGCTGATGTTCCTAAAGGTTCGCTTGCTGCTATTCAAAAGATTTATGTAGTCAGCAAACGCGATCAGTTTCTTATGAAGCTTCGCCCAGAATTTGAAGTTGCACGTGCTGCTTTACTAAATCGCAGCCCGGTTCCTTCTTTGGAGGTTTGTGTTGGTGAACTTCTTCGCGAGGAGCAACGTTTACTCACCCAAGGCAGCATGTTGCATGACCATAGTGCTTCCGAAGCTATTACGGTTGCCTATTCGGCTCAAGGTACTGGCAAAGGTCGTGATATGAGGCGTGTCCAGTGTTTTTCCTATAAACAGTTTGGTCGTATTGCTCGTAATTGCAGTAAGAAATTCTGCAAGTATTGCAAGTAACGTGGCCACATTATCACCGAGTGCCCCACGAGACCTGCACAGCGCCCTATGCAGGCCTTTTATGCTACTGCTGGTTCTGCTGGTCCGTCTCCTCCTTCTACCACCACCAGACCTGATGTTTTGACTCCAGAGAAGGTGCAGCAAATTGTTCTCTCTGCTCTCTCTACCTTGGGCATCCAAGGTTGGTGCTTCTACACCATGGTTTGTGGATTCGGGGGCTTCTAATCATATGACTGGATCCCCTGAACATTTACACAATGTACATGCTTACAATGGCACCCAAAACATTCAAATTGCCGATGGTAACACTGTCTATTTCTGCTGTTGGTGACATTAATCCTTTCTTTAGCAATGTATTTGTGTCACCAGGACTTGCTTCTAATTTAATTTCGGTTGGGCAATTGGTGGATAATAATTGTAATGTTAATTTCTCTCGAACTAGTTGCTTTGTGCAGGATCAGGTGTCGGGGAAAGCGATCGCGAAGGGACCCAAAGTGGGCAGATTGTTTCCGCTCCAATTTCATTCCCCTAGTTTTTCTTCTTTTGCTTGTACTGGTGTCCCGCATTCATTTGAGGATTGGCATAATAAATTGAGCAACCAAACTCTGTTGTTTTGTCTCATTTGATAAAAAATGATTTTTTGGGCAATAATAATATCACTTCTGACTCATCCTTTAAATGTTCTATGTGCAAACTTGCCAAAAGCAAAACTCTCCCTTTTCCTCCCCATGCTCATCATGCTGAAAAATGTTTCGAAATTATTCATAGTGATGTTTGGCGTGTGTCTCCTGTTTTATCTCATGCCAATTATAAATACTTTGTGACGTTTATTGATGACTACAGCCGCTTTACTTGGGTTTACTTTCTTCATTCTAAAGCTGAAGTTTTCACAATTTTAAGAATTTTTTGGCTTATATTGAGAACTAATTTCACACCAACATTAAGATCTTGCGCACTGACTCTGGTGGGGAGTATATTTCTCATGCCTTTCAAGAATACCTGCAGCAAAAAGGTATCATGTCTCAGCGTTCCTGTCCTTATACGCCTCAGCAAAATGGCATCGCAGAACGCAACAATCAGCATTTGCTTGATGTCACACGGTCCTTCCCTTCCCAAGTCCTAGGGTTTGATTCTCCTTTCTTTCATCTCTTTCATGCACATCCTGATTATACTAATCTTCACCCTTTTGGTTGTGTATGCTTTGTCCACCTTCCACCTCCTGAATGTAATAAACTAGGGGCTCAATCTGTCATGTGTGCTTTTTTGGGTTATAGTACCACTCACAAAGGATGCTTGTGTTATGATGCCACTTCTCATCTCTTACGCATCTCTAGGAATGTGGTTTTCTTTGACCAACAAATTTTTTTCCCATGTTCTAGTCCTTCTTCTAATGGTTTTGTTACACTACCTGACTTTTCTGATGTTTCTCATTCTATAAAGCGGTTCAAACCAGGTAAAGTTTATGTTAGGCGCAATCCTACTTTGTCCCTTCCCGCCACTGATCCACCATCTATCCCTGCACCAGCAACTTTGCGACGCTCATGACGGGTGTCTCGTCCGCCGGATAGGTATGAATTTGGGCCTATTTGTCTTACTGCTACTCTATCTGGCACATCTATTCCTACATGTTATTCCCAGACAGTTAAAGATGTTCGTTGGGTCAAGGCAATGAACGATGAACTCCATGCTCTTCAAGAAAATTTCACTTGGGACATTGTCCCTCGGCCTCCAGGTGTTAAGCCCATTGGTTGCAAATGGGTCTATTCGGTGAAACTGAATTCTAATGGCACTCTCAATCGTTACAAAGCCCGATTGGTCGCATTGGGTAATAAACAAGAGTATGGTGTGGATTATGATGAGACGTTTGCACCCGTCGCAAAAATGACTAGTATTAGAACCATTCTTTCTATTGCTGCCTCTCAAGGCTGGTCACTCACTCAAATGGATGTGAAGAACGCATTTCTTCATGGAGACTTGGCAGAAGATATTTACATGACTCCCCCTCCGGGGCTGTTTTCCTCCTCTGACGGTGTGTGCAAGCTTAAACATTCTCTATATGGCTTGCGACAAGCTCCACAGGCATGGTTTGAAAAGTTTCGGACTACTCTTCTCGGTTTCTCTTTTACTCAGAGTCGCTTTGACTCCTCCTTGTTCATTCATCGTACGCCCACTGGTATTGTTCTTCTGCTTATTTATGTCGATGATATGATTATTACTGATTCTGATCATGCCGCCATTCAACACATTAAAGAGCAGCTCCAAGCTTCTTTTCATATGAAAGACCTCAATTGTCTTCACTATTTCTTAGGTCTTGAGGTTTATTCTGATTCTACGGGTATTTTTCTTCATCAGCATAAGTATACTGAAGACTTGATTTCTTTAGCCAGACTTACTTCAGCCACCCCAGTGGATACTCTTCTTGAGGTTAATGTCAAATATCATCGTGATGAGGGCGATCTATTGTCTGATCCCTTATTGTATCGTCAGCTAGTGGGTAGCCTTAACTACCTGACCATTACACACCCTGACATTGTCTTTGCAGTCCAGCAAGTGAGCCAATTTATGCACACTCCTCGTCATCTTCATTTGGCCGCTGTTCGTCGCATCATTCGGTACTTGAAAGGCACCTCTACTCGAGGCCTATTCTTTCCTGCTGGGAAGCCTTAGTTTGGTTGGCTATAATGATGCGGATTGGGCTGGTTGTCCCGATACACGAAGATCGGTCACGGGTTGGTGCATGTTTCTTGGCCCTGCGTTAATCTCTTGGAAGAGTAAAAAGTAGTCTCGTGTCTCTAAGTCCTCCACAGAATCTGAGTATCGGGCTATGTCTACGGCCTGTTCTGAAATCATTTGGCTTCGTGGCCTTTTGGCTGAGCTTGGCTTTCCTCAAACTACTGCCACACCACTCTATGCTGATAATACTAATGTCGTTCAGATTGCTACTAATCCAGTTTTTCATGAACGCACGAAGCATATTGAGGTGAATTGTCATTCTATTCGGGAAGCATTGGACAATCACGTTATATCTCTTCCTCATGTCACATCACAACTTCAGCTTGCAGATATCTTGACCAAGGCTGTCCCATGACCTCGACATCAGTTTCTCATCAGCAAATTGATGCTCCTTGACCAGCCGCATCAATTTGAGGGGGGATGTCAATAAGGGATTCTGCCATTAATATGTTTCCTATTATATGCTGTATATATTAGGACTAGTAATCTGTCCATTCATTGTATATAATTAGATTGCCTAATTATAGGGATTAGAATAGGAATTAGAATAATTGTGTCATTAGTGTCATTAATGGTTGTAAATGGGTCTGTGCTATTTATTGATGAGATCACTATCAATGAAAGCAGAAAATCAGAATTCCTAACAAATACATCATTGGGAGCGGGAATTAGTATAATCTACAGCACTTTGGCTTGCTATCATGGTGTCAATAAACCTCTAGACATAAATGGAAGAGCATTAGTTTAAGACCTGGAGCTAACAACGAAAAAGGATAAATTTCAATGCTTAAAAACTCATTCTATTAATTGAGCCACAATTGATTTTCTTGTAGCAAAAGGCATACAAAGAAAGACAATTTCAAGATTATATGTACACCTCATAGCAAATGGAAGTTAATTTGAAGATTGAGAGCTCCATCCTCCTTCTCTTGATTGATACTTTTATATGTATTAGAAAAAAACATGTGTATTAGGATTTAGGAGGCACACACTTCACTGCATTAGTGACTAAATGATTAAAAGATTAATTTTCATTGAAGAATGAACATGAATGACATACCTTAGAAGCAAGGATAACAACATTTTTGTTTAGATAGAGCATGAAGAGACTGATGAAACCAAAGCTCCCCAGTAAGCCATTTCCCAGCAAGAACATACAGCTGAGCCCTCCTTCAGAAGCATACTGACTCAGGTGAACTAATTGCAGAACTGAAAGGCCTTTGCGTTGGATGTCTATCCATTCTCAACACCACCAAAATTCATCAATGAAGCGCTGTGAGCTCTGTAATTTATAGCATTGTACTCAGACGAAGTGGTCACAGTTTTGGCTTTTATGCTATCAGCTTTCTGCTTACCTCCTAAGGCCAATTTCTTATAGGTGATGATGAAGCCTGCTGTCTCTGCAACAGCAAAATACCTTCAACATCAGACACATGAAATTGAGCAGAATGATGAAAATAGGATTTGCATCGATATAAAGTATGGTATCTTCAGGTATTAATCCATTTGTTTTTCTGCTAAATCAGAAGTATTAATTTGATTGCATGTAAAAGATGATGCTATGTTTATGCAGCACTCTTTTGTCATTATGTTGAACAAAAGAATAAAATGAAAAAAGTATAATAATATGTGTTTTGAACAACATGCAACGTGTTTTTATCAAGGATTCCACCATGCCATGCTCTCCATAAATCATTTATCAACATTTTGTTACTGGGTTCTGCTTTATGCACCAACACTATATTTAAGGATCTTTAAGATGGGCAAAGTTATAAGAACATTGATGGCCTAGTAGAATATGTGCTCTCAAACCTTAGTATACCTTGAAAAGAGTCTCCAATTTGGCTGTAACCCAAGATTATCTGAACATTTAAGGACACATTTAGAGCTCCTTGTATAGCTCACATTGTTTGCATAAATATCTGCAAACCAATCACATGGTAATATCTCTTTCAATACCCTGCCAAATAAAAAGGTAATTTATTTAAGTATATTTTAAAGAAAGCTTATATAATCTATGCAGATCCCCAAATTATTTTAGGTTGCTAATGTCATCTATCCAAAATCAAGTCCACATATTTAGTGGGAGTTAAATTTCAAATCAGAAATGATAGTAAATTTCTTTACAATAAAATTGAGTTTAATAATATGGGACTTACCTAGTACCATTTTGAAGAAAACCATTGGATTCTTGCATTAACTTCACTAACAACCCATAAACAACAACTTCATGTCCAAACAACAACCTTAACAATCAGTTTATCTCATATCAATTATACAATCAGTTATCATGAACCATAAACAACAACTTCATTTGCAGATTCTCACCTCAACCTTTCAGATGTCGGTTCAACTTCAATCTCTTCATCCACATTTGAGACAACTTGTGAGCATGACTGGTTAACTGAAGAAATACAATAAATTGGGCCCTTGACAACAGCCACTGATTCTGGCTTATTGACACAAATTTCATTGATGTATCTACTCAGATTGTTCGTTAATGACTGTATTTTCTTCCTAGTGGTGCAGATAATATGCAGGATCCTTATCATGGATAACAACCTGTCTTATGGAAGAAGATCCCATGTCTGTATACTGAATTACAATAGGCAAATACTATGATTATTATATGCAAGCTCACAGCAATTTCCAATTGGTACGTGATATATTGACAATTTTTATTTTTATTTTTGGTTCCTAGACAACAACCATTTCTAGGTAAATAAACAAAAATTGTATGATGTGAAGTCGTGGGATTTTTTACCTCAGGATTCAAGTACTCAAATATCATATATGCAGTATCACAAAAAATGCACTCTTCTGGATCCACAAGCTCAGAGAATATATTGTGGTGTCCTTTCGGCAATGATCTACTTTCAAAACCTTTCCATCCTTCAAAATCATCCCATCATCAAATGCCAAAAAGACATGTGCGTCCTTATGTATAAAAAAAAAGAGTGGCTGAAGGATAATTTAATTAGGAAAAGAGTCAAGGAAACAAAAAAGTGAACCTGTTTTGAACCTGTTGCTAATGGACGATGCAGTGGCGGGAAGAATAGTTGAACCTGTTGTCTAAGAAAAAGGTCTATTTGTTAAAGTACAACACTGTCGCTGTAAGCAATCAAATAGACATCAATATAGGCATCTTAAATTTTTCCAATAAACTATGCACACACAGATATGAGTGCAGGACTTGCATTAACAATCCAAAAAGGCATTTAGCAAAGCACAAAAAAGCAAAAACAACAAACAAAATCAAGAAAGACATATGCAGATTATAAATAAGAAAAAACTAATACTTTCGTTAAGCTACAATCAAATTAACATGCACATTCCCTTGGTTTCCAAATTTCCAATTTAATAATTTCAAATCCTATCATTTTAAGTCTATATTTTTAGATATAGTGGATTAAAAAAATTTAACATGTCACCACCCTCATCATCCTGGAACAGAAGTTAATCAAAGTGAGTCCGGCATCCAAAATCTAAAATAACGGGAAAAATTCGGATGCCATGTTACTTAAACACACCCGTGCTACCAAAGCTTCAGCCTCTGGAGGAGCCCGAAATCGCTGCCACCAAGTAATACAGATTAGTATTGTATATTGAATGTCAACAACAAAGAATTTGGGGTCAAGGATAGCCTGCATCTTCTTTGGTGAAACATAGAGGTGTAATTCTGAAAATATTTCCATAATAATCACCCTTTCCAATTAGCACTCCTGATTCCAAGAAAGCTGAAAAACCAGAATTGGAGATATCAACAATTTGATCAGCAATATTATATAATAATTACAGGTACCATTCCAAGAGGGCTGAAAAACCAAAATTGGAGATTGAAAATCATATAAAAACCCAAACAAAAAAAGAAAAAAGTGAACGATGGACGTTAGCTTTGATAATAAGAAGAAAGAAACCTTAAAGAGGTGGGTGGATTAAAAGAAAGATCTGGAAGAAAAAATGGCAGAAGCACTTGAAGCGTGCCAGAGAAATGAGACGTAAGTAGCAATACCTACAATATAGGGAAGTGATATTTTTTTTTTCCAGTTTTTACCTGAAGGAGCAGTGAGAGCTTGAAGCAGAAAGGTAGTGCAAGGACCAGTTTGAAGCCGTTGAAGGTTGAAGCAAGGAGCCTTGAGGATGCACGTCAAGGAGCATCAGGGAGATCCTGAAGCAACTCTTCAAAGCTTTGTTGATTTCTTTTCTCGATGATGATGCTGCAACATCCCACCTTCGAAGTAAATCAAGGTCTCCAAACGATCCATTGGGAATTTTGAGGTGGAAGAAATATAGAATCTTTAGCAGGAGCAGGTGAGAAAAAAAAGATAGGAGAAAGAATGAAAATGTAGGAAAAGAAAAAATAATATGATATTTTTGTTAATTGTTTTGACTGAAAACTTAGCATAAGCAACACATCAACCTTAATTTAATGAATCAGAATCACTAAACCAATATTTATATAAGACTTTGCACTGTGTCAACATCCTATCCATGCCTATAACAGTTAGAAGATGCAGCAGTAGATTAAGGATAAATGGAGAAGGTTAAATTAAGCGGGACATTCACCTTATCCTCAGGCTCCATTTCTTCAGCTTCATTAGTACTCGTAGGACTTTTCTTGTTTTCATCTGCTGCATCTTCCTTGCCTACAAGCTTCTCATCTCTCAATTTCTTTTCAGTTTCATTCACCACTTCCTCAGTCACCCAGGCCAATTTAATATCAAAAGGAAAGAACATATAAACAATAACTATCAATTGAAATCAAATAATTTTTTACTGTAACCATGCACTGAGCACATAAAAGCAATATTGCTCAGTCTAATCCATGCATCCAATTAATGCTATTAATTTTCTTGCTAGTTAGTGCAATAGAGAACATCTGAGGTCAATGCAGCAAGTAGAGCATAAACTCATACTTGGCATAAGTACGACGTTGAATTGTTTCAACTTCTCACATAAATAAAATCTCAGAAGTAATATAAAATTATGAAAAGAAATTCTATAATCTATTTTGTATTTTTAAAGTGATATAAATTGATATAAAACATTAAAATCTTAATTTATTAGATTTATTTTATTAATTAAGTTATAATATGTATATATTTTTAAAAAAAAAAAAAAAAAGAGAACATTAATAAATATATGTTAATAAAATAAATATAATGAACTTAAATTTTTCCTAAAGAGTTTGGGATTTGGTAAAGATAGATAATGGGGTGGTCGGTGAAAGAATATCTCGTTAATTTTAAAATGAGAAGGCTCGTAAGCTAATTCTTGGAAAGAGAGAAGCTTGGAAGAAAAGTTTTATAAATTTTGAATAGCATCACCACTTTCAAAAAGCATTTATATTTAGTAACAAATATCTAAAAGGTATTTGAATAAAATAATAATATTATTTCAAATAAGTTAGTCTACAAGTTCGTAGTCTGTCCTAAGTAACTTTAGAGTCTGTTTGGTTGGGATGTTTTCACATGTCTAATAGTTTTCTTTTTTATGAAAAATAATTGTTGTCCAATGAGACATTGTGTTCAGCTTTGTGAATAAAAAAATTTAACAGCTTTTATGAAGAGAAAAAAGTTTTTGGTAATTAAGCAAAATTTTGAACTTATTTCATTTAGCTGTTTAGATTATTCTCAATTTTGATATATAAATATTATTTTATTTTTAATCAAATAATTTTTTTAATCAATCAAATAATTCTTTTAATTATTTTATACCTATATTAATAATTTGATATATAAAAATAATTTTTTTATACCATTCTAACTAAATAAATTAATTTAAAATTATTTTTTAACTAATACATCTAAATATAATTTTTTTTACTTATAATCAATTATAATAAAAAAAATTTATATAATAATCAATATTAAAATAATCAAATTTTTATTACTATCACAAACACACACTTAGGAGTACATAACATTCTCTTCTTTATGCTCGAAGTTAAACACGGCCAGTAAGCGTAATGGCTATTGACGTAGATGGTAGATTTAATTAGAAATGTGAAAACCTTGAACTTTTATGCCTGGTGCCTTGGTCTCGACGACTGGGAATGTGGGATTATAAAATATATCAACTTACGATGTATTGCAATAAAATTGACTCCTATCTAAGCTTTGATATAATTAATATGTTGGGTTTAGACTATAGTCATAGATAGCAACTACAAGATGATGGACTAATTGCTTCAAATTGAGGTCAATCTTTTACATGCATGTAATTAAGTATTCTATCTTATTTTCTTGAACGAAGTTGGCAAGGAGAAGGAAAGGCACCATGTCAATTCCGATATTAAACGTGAATTTGAAAGTCTATCTTGAAGAATATCAGCCACACAACTGAAACTATAGAATATAAAATAAAAAAATGGGTTACTGTTGGCAGAGAATCATAAACAAGTGCCTTTTAGCTTTTATCTTGAGGATGACTCCATTTTCTCCTCTGTTCTTCAAAGCTTCCTACCTTGGCTGACTGGTTCTGATCGCCAAGCTTGTTTACATACAAATCATGATAAGCCTTGGCATCAACATGGCTTAAAATTCTGACTAATTTTCCATGTTTCTCATCCACCACAATTTTTCCATCAGTGGATTCAATACCATCAGCGAAGACCTTAATGGGCTTGACCTCAAATTTTGGATTAAGACTTGAAGGGCTATCAGCCAAGACAACTGCACCCAGAATTTCCCCCAAGAATGTGTCCTGCAACATTATAACATTAAACGCTAACGAAGTTCTGCCAAATGCAATTTCTTAAAACTACTATGCTTCTAAGTGAGACATTCTGTTAAAATGATTCTAATATTGGTTCATTCTCCTTTTTGTCCAGTCACAAGCAATAATAAAGTCTTAGCATAACTACTGAAGTTATGATGTGAAGGAGGACCAAGCTAGAAATTAGTTGTAGATAGGAACTTATACCATATGCTGATATCTGTGGTGGACTCGTTTCAAACGGTATAGCCTTGACAGCAGACGCTTGGAAAACACAGCCTCGGGTGTTTTTCTCGTCCCACGCAACCAGCTTATAATAGTTGAAAACGAACTTACTCTGCGCTGGATACTGAGTGGAATGAGTGTGATGTTAACTTCTGATTCAAACACTGTCTTGGCTGCTAAAGGATCAAGGAACATATTGAATTCCGCAAATTGGTTTGAAGGAACAGAAAAGATATTTCCTTTGTCATTGGCATTCTTGCTGATGTGTCCCCCCAATACATAAACCTCCTGCAGCATTTGGAATTGTTATGCCATGCCATTAGTACGCAGATTATAATCATCTTAACTATATTTCTGCCCTGACAAAATGTTAAAAGACAGAATTAAGTTAGAATATTCAATTTAAGTGTTTCCTTTTGGTTACAGTAGAAAATTTTTCTAGGTTTACTCTAAAGTCCACTTTCTTGGCGGTTGATTGTTCTTGCTGATATACATAACTCTTTAAAATAGATGACAGACAAATGCATAATATAATTTACCTGAATTCTTGAGCTCATGTTTTTCACCGATACAACCTTTGCCAAATTAGTCAAGGGTCCATTGGTTAATACTGTAATCTTAGACCCTGGTTTAGTTGTTTGCAATATAGACTCCCAAACTTCCATAGCTAATGGTTGTCTGAATTCAGGGTGATCCGTATCCCGAGGTGCCCCAAACTTCACAGAATTTTCTGCTGTATACCTGAGACAGATCTTAAACTGTTAGTCCATTGCTAGTGATAAACACTGGAAATTTAAAAGCGTGGCAACTAGTAAAATGCCCTATTACAGTGGTGCCAAAGTTACAGACTGCATGATGCATTTCAAAAAATAAACTACAAGCAATATTTTAAAAATTGCTAAGCCGCTGATTATTTTATCAATGTTTGTGTACCCCACATTGCGTGGTGCATTTTACATTTATCTAATGATAGAAGCCCAAGCCCAAAAGTGACAAAAGTGTATGTTAGAAGGAGGCACCAAAAGGCAGGTAAGTCGGGGTTTGGAAGTGAGAAAATGAACATTGGCTCAGACGTAACTACTTGCTGAGCTGGCCAATGTATGAGTGGGATATGTGAGTGGAATTCTGTTAAGAGGTATATATGTAAAGTAAAAGGAAGAACGTGAGCTAGGCAAGAATTGGCTTGGCCTTTGGGAGGGACTAGACACTCTATACTTGTCTAGATTATCTTTGTTCTTTATTGTATTCAGTTTATTTGAATTCCAGAAAATACAAATTTGGTTATGATATCACCTTGATATCAACCAGTAATTCAGTATAATCTCCTGAGTTCTATTATTTCCGTACTGTGTTTACCTGGTTCTTATCATCTAATAATTCCAATTTTATTAGGAGATAATCCTAGCCTAATTCATTTCTACATGACATATATTCCATTATATCTTTGGTGGCAATAATAGTAGCTTCCATTTCCCACATAGTCAATAAGATTTTAATAATTTCTGATGCATCGTAATGTTGAAGCATGAAAGTAACTGAAAAGTACCTCCTGGGGCTACGTGGTAGATGACGAGCAAGACCATAAAGAGTGTCAGAGTCCAGAAACCCACCACTCCCATGGGGAATGGCTTTAACATACTTGCATTCTCCAACAGCTGGAAATATTGGATCTGACAGATTCATTGCAAAAACATCTCCTAGACCAATTGGGATATCGTCACGACCCATCATGTGCAGTAAGTCATAGATGATATCTATTGTTGCAGGATTTGCCCATCCAGTTGGGCTCACAATGATTCCCTGAACCCATAAGTACAGGGAACCCACATTAAAGGTGCTATGTCACTATAATTCAGTGGTTCAAAAACAAAATAATGCAACAGAATAAAACTTGGGTTTTTAAGTACCAGATAGCGAGTAACATCAGTGCTCAAATTAAAAGTAGAGAAGTTCCTGATTTAGCTAAAAGACCATAAAGAGTTTTTCATTTGGCCACCTTTTCCTTACTTGGTGTCAATATTTGATTTGATGTAGAACAAATAAATAATTAAAAGAAACAATTAAGAATGAAAAATCAGAATACCTTAAGGTTGATCACTTCAACAGGCACTTTAAGGAGGTAAAAAAGAGCAAGAAAATCTCCTGCACTCATGTCCATGTCAAACACAACAGGTTTCCCCAGTCTTTTATTTTGAAAATCTGGCTTGTAAGTTACTTCTCTATAGTACGGAAACTGTGTAGTGAAGTTGAACCTGCCAGCATGTTGTGGTTGCTTTAGAACCTTTGACCCACCAAAAAACAAAGTCAGATTCAGATACATATGAGTCCAATCACAATCAGAGCACAAATAATTCAGTTATGAGTTTCTTTCTAGACAACTTATGTGAGTGTGCGTCTTTCCTCACATACAACATAAAACAGTGTGATTGATTAATCTTGAAGGAAGTTTGAACAATATACCAAAAAAATTGAACTCACATTCAAGAAGCTTTTGAAATATTCCCTGTCAAGTGAGCTCCCAACATCCGGGTTAGGCTTTGCTTTTGTGGCAACAAGTACCCTCACTGAGTCTGGACCATTTACCTCTGCCGTGTAACCATCCTATAGAACATGTTGCAGCACATAACATTAACATTTTCTATATGTATGTATGTGTGTGTGTGTGTGTGTAACAAATTAAAGTTGCAACCAGAAAGAAAAGCAACTACCTGACATCTCCCTTTCCCATTCTTCACAAAGCAAAGCGGATCTCTAAGTCCATGTTGAACATGACCACTATGCACCCCACCTTTCTCTAGATTGAACTTGGGAAATTTTAGGTCATCGAAGAATGGATTGGAGCCATCAGATATCCCATAGGGTTTGTTTGAAGTGATTACAGTTATGTTCATATACTCCATTTCAGCAAATTCATTTTCCCCTTTATAGTTATTGGATTTACTCATGACTGAGACGGCTACACCAGCTGTAAAAGAGTCCCACATAAAATAACTCTGCTAACAATGAGTCATTATGAATATTAGTTCCTTTCTAATCCATCAATCAAAGTAGATGTTAATAACAAAAATATTATAGGCATGTATAAATTCATTAAGAAATTACCGAATAGAATTCGTTGTCAAACCAAGTATCACGAACTATTTTCAAGGACTTGAAACAGTATTGTGCCTCATATGTGTCTTGACTTTTTTTAAATGCATTAAAGAATTCTTCATTGATGGGGATGGTATTTGTCGCATCAAGAGGAACAAGGGTGACAGAAATTCCAGAATGAATCACCTGAAAAATGAGACGTACTTTTTTGTCATGAACATAGCTATCTATATATTTATATCTGATATAAACATACATAAAACAGAACCTTATTAAGATGAATGTTTAGTTTATTACAGTTGATATCAAGGGCTAAGATAAACAATAATGAGTAATATTTATTTCAAATGAAACAAAATATATTTTATTCTTTATAGAATATCAATAAATGAAACATTAATGGTATTAATTAGGATTTACAATATCTTACATTTAATGAAAATTGAAAAAATTGATTTCATATAAAAGTAAATAAAAAATGATTCCAAAGAGTTAAAAATAATAATGATAATAAATCTGGTGCAATATTGCCAATGCATGGATTACTAACTAATGTGTGTTAATAACTACTTTGAAGCAAGAACTGGTTTTATGCATATCGAAAAGACTGACCTGGTATGCTGCAAAAGGGTCTCCAAGTACATTGAACTCTGCATAAGGGTTAGTATTATAATCTGTGAACATATTGCCACGGTCACCACACTGCCGAGGCACACAGGAAGAGGAGGCATTTTTGGGGCAACAACCGGTTGGGTTGCTTGACCTTACACCACCACCCATGATATAAATATGCTCCACATTTTTCTTTAGGTGTGGGTTACTCATAAGGAAAATGGCAAAGTTTGTATGTGCTCCAGTCACAAGCACAGTTATGGAACCTGCAGATATTTTGTCAATCAGCACTTGTTGAGCAGTTGGTTGCCGTAGTGGACTATATTTCCTTTTGCCCTAATTTCGTGATGAAATCAGCAAGCAAATGAGTATGAGTGATTAGGCTTCAAACAATTAAAACAAGTGAGTGTACTGAATATCAATTTACATATATTGTATATAGTTTGCAATGTAATTTTAGACAGTTTCAAGTCTTAGATAACTGATTGAGTTGCTAGGAACATCATTTATGTTGACATGGCTCTTATCCTTAAGGTTGGGATACTGTGGTATAAGGGGACGGGTGATGCAATATGCTAGGAGTCTCTTCCAAGGTTGTTCCAAGCAAAAAAAACAAAAAACAAGAAATTTACAAGGTGTACTGCCATGACTTTTTGGGCTCAAATTTTGGGTACAGAACCTTGGAAAATTCATTCCCCTAAATGCAAAGGCTGATGTAAAGGGTGCAATTGCATTGTTAAAATTGTCTGATAAAATACTTATCTCAGTTAACGTGCAAACTTACTGTATATTATACATACAACCAAACAAAAAATTACAAGGAATACTATACCTGTGGAAGGAAAGCTTTCCGGATGCCATAGTTTGCATCGACATCTAAGCGCCCTCCAAGACCTACAGGAATGGCCTGCCTGTATCTGCAACCTCCTGCTGTTGTCATCCCCTGATTCAACGAAGTGGCATATCAGATATATATAGATCATTAACAGGAACATAACTATAAACTTCTTTTTTTTTTTTGCAGTTATTTACTTCATTACACTCAAATTATAAATGGCATCGTTGAGCAGACTCTTAACTATATTGTCTACAATGCTCCATTTATTTATGGAAACATAAGGTACAAAACAAAATATAAATATTTGTTTTTTTTTTTAAAAAGGAGCCACACTCTTGGTAGTTGGTAGTACAACTACATACCTGCTCTATAATTGGAAGATATCCACCTACATTTGGGATTATGGTACCATTTTCAAGTATTCCACCCTCACCTCCCACTCCAACAGCAATGTCATCTCGCCCCATCATGTAAAGTAAGTCATAAATTTGATTCACAGCATGCCCGGCACTAGTCCAAGCATTTGCATTGATGGTGACTGCCTGCAGATACGCACCAAATTGGATCCATGACTAACTAATAAACAAATGCGGGAAATGGTTCAATCATTCTATACATTCAAAGCACTACAAATCAGAAGATCAACATGTTACATGTCTGGGTTCTACAGCACATTGAGACAGACAGAATACTATTGACAACTTTTAAGACATACTCACATACCCTCTATATTTAGAAAAGAAAATGTACTCCCTTTATATTTCACTGTGCAATTAAGCCAACGGAAACTATCGATCCTCATCAGTTAGAAAAACAACTATTTGGGTTGGGAAGTAAATGATTTCAAATACGCAGCTCAGTCTAAGCAATGAATGATTCACAATGAAAAGCATCAACAAAAGAAGGGAAACTAATGTTGCTTCATTTGTTTTTCCTTGCTCACCTCCAACTCAAATTCTGATCTATTGAGCTTCAAAGGTAGAGCAAAGCAAATAAATCATCAGTATCAACATCTGTATCCAGAAGAATCCGACGAGGCCTACCATCCACACCACACAGAGCAGCAGCTCCAAGAGTTCCTATAATCAACACTAGAGCTACCCAAGACCTTCTTGGCAACAACATTCTCTCTAGTTCAAGAATAACCCAGAAATCTGGTGTCCAAATTTGCCAAAAACAAAAATACAGTTGTGCTTTGATCAACAAGAAGCACTATTTTACGATTATATATATCAATGTCATTGCTGTAACAACAAAGAAGGCGCCACAGGCGTACATAAAATAAATCATAATGAAAAGCATGCAAAGCAAATATGACAATTTTATGTATTTGAAAAAAATAGAAGATACGAGTAAGAGGAAGCAGAGAAGAACCTCGGCTCCACTCAAGTGGGATGGGATGGGAGCGATAGAATATAAAAACAAGAAGCAATCCACGTGCTCATTGGCTATCTATGACTCTCTATTATTATAATTCGATGTTCGATTTTGACAAACCTGAGAGGGACGGAGAAAGAGAGACACGAGAGAAAGACAGTGAAATATTACTTGTGTTGTGGCTTGGCTACGAGTTTAGGGGAAGAGGCTTATCCTTTGTTGGGTGAGTCTAATATATACCTTTTAAAATAAGTTGTATGTATATTACCTAATGTAAGTTATTGATTTATTTATAAAATAAATTAATAACTTGGATCAATTACAAGATGTTTGCTAAGTAGGTTTTTTTCTTTTTTTGGTTTTTTTTTTTAATTTTATTTTAGTTTTATATTTTTTTTACGTACTACTATCACCACTATCATCATTGATAGGCCATTATATATTACTTTATGTGTCACTTTTAATCTTTTTTTAAATTGTATAATTGTATAAATATTATCGCTTAAAATTTATAAGATTTTTCAATAAATACGCTTATAATTTTAAGAAAATCGATTAACTCTAGTTTTTTTAGATTGTATAACTGTATAAATATTATCAATTAAAATTTATAAGATTTTTCAATAGTTATAGTTATAGAAAAAAAAATTTAGTATGCACAGTTATTTATGAAAAATTATAAAGATTGATATAATTTTAACTGACATTATTTACACAGTTGTGTAATTTTAAAAAGTAAACAAAGAATCAACGAAGGTGACCGACAGCTTCCAGATGGCGAGGCGATGATTGATGGTTTTCGATCGGGTGAACAAGATCTGACGGCAGTGGTGAATAGTGTCAGCGTGCCGACAGTGAACAGTGAGAGGTGAACAATTTGACGATGAATAGTACCAGCGGTGAACAGTCGGGCGGCCGGTGGTAAACAGTCCGGTGGTGAACAGTGTCGACGGTGGCGATGAACAGTGCCGATGTGAACAGTCGCAGTGGCTTGTGGTGGGAGGTGGTAGTTGCCTAAAAAAAAACAATCTATAAAAAAAAACCTGTAACAAAAAAAAACTTACAATAGCAGGTAAAAAATAAGGTGTATAGTATACCCAAAGTGAGAAGAGTGCACAATAGCACCCGCCATCCTTTGTTTGGCATGGTATGTATTTGTGAATAAAAAGGAAATAATTTGGAACGCTAACAATTTTATGTGTCTTACTATTTTTTCATTCTTTCTATTTTGAGAGGAAAGGAAGCGAAAAGAAAACAAGTGTTTTAGTAAGTCTCAACGTATATTATATATTTTCATTTATTAATATTCTTTTCCTTTATTTTTTGGTACAATGGTGATAATGAGGATTAAATTTAAGATCTCATGCAAATTATCAAAACTCCTCACTACTTGTCTAATCTTATTGGCTTACATTCTTTTCCTTCATGAAATTAAACAAAAGAAGGGAAACATCTATCATTTTCTATTGCATGATATCAAATAAGGGGAGTCATAATTCTTCCACTCCATCTTCCTTTCTAATGAGAATGTAAAATTTCATATTTTTCTTCCTTAATGTTTAGTTTTTTATACTAATTTGGTGTCTAAATATACTCATTATTCACATTTTGATTTAAGATACAAATGGAGGCGTTAAGTACAAAACGAAGCTAATTGGATGATTTTAGATAGTTTCAACATCGCTTCATAATCTGGGCATAACTCTCTCATCCAAACTTTGATTGAGATGATTCAAGATGCTATGGAAAGTCAAGAAAAAGCTCTACAACTTTCGTGTTTTGAGTTTTGAGAGACATTGGCTGCATCAAGGTCAAAATTGGGCTTGAATTTGCTGCACCTACACTGCTGACATTTTGGGACATACATGAATATGACGTGATGTATTTTTAGGAATTTTCAGATCTGGTACATGAAAATTCTAGCTGAAAACATCATTTTCCTAGTTATATTAGGACTATATTTTATTTTTAATATTTTCCTTAATTAGTTAGATTTAGATATTATTATCTTAAGATAATATTTAGAATATTTATAGAAGATTTGGTACGAGATTTTATAGAAAATTTTATAGAAAATTTGATAGAAGATTTTATAGTAGATTTGATAGGAAATTTGGTAAGTTTGAAAAATTAATAAATAATGGGTAAATGGGGGATGAACAAATTTTCAAACACGTCGTTCCCCCTTTTTCTTTTTCTTCTACTCCAAGTTTTCATTCATGGTCTTGCGTAGCTAAATTTTATAATTGGTAAAAGGAAACAAAAGCCCCAGAATCAATAAAACTATAAGATTTATTTATATTTATTGTTCAATTTATGCTTTGCGTATCAAATGTTCTTCTGTGATTATTTTCATGATTGTTTCATTTAATTACTAATAGACTTACTGGTTTATTATTCGTCGCAATCTACTGCTAGATTAGATATCAAATTTATAATTATTTGATCCCTCTAATTTGTGAAATAACTAAAATTTAATTATTTGTTATGTTAGAAATTATTAGATATTAGAACGAACGCTTGACTAAATTAAATGCAACTGCTTGTGCTTGTATTGTTTAGTTTCATCGATCTCTTTAACTCTTAAAGTTGCTACTAGATTAAACATTTAGCACTTGTCTTGGGATGTTTAATAGTTAGAGTTATTTAGATCGTTTGTTTTCTATTTAACTACGACTAAGGAGAGATAGGAAAATAGTTCTAACGGTGAATATTCAAAATGTGAATTGATATATACTTGCATTGATAATCAATTATAAAATTTCAACGGTGGATGTTGACTTAGACAAAAGTTTGTTCTTTTGATTAATTTTGATACTTTAATTTGAATTATTTCTTAGTTGTTTTTCTTAAAAATTATTTTCGTTATACTCAAAATCCCTTATCCACGTTCACGTAGCCTAAAACTAGGCTAGATACTCTCCACGAGAATAATCATTTCTCGTACTACTACATGTATTTTTAAGATTATAATTTTATTTTTGGTTGCTTGCAACAGCACACCACTTTCCTTTTCTATTGTATCCTTTAGTTTTCTTTCCCCTCTATGATACCAAACATATCCTGAGATCCAAAAAACTTAAGGCTATATATGTTTGGTATGACCTTTTAGAGTAGAAAGGAAACGATATCAACTTAAGAGTCTGTTTGGTATTATGGAGAGAGAAAAAAAATGAGAGGAACATGATAGAAAAGAAAATAAAAGAAAGGAAGAGAGTGTGGAGAAGTTATCACTCCCTTATTTGGTATCACTCAATGAAAAAGAATAAAAATGTATGTAAATAAATAGAGATGTATGTAAATTTTGGGTGAGACTCACAAAAAAATTTCCTCTCCCACTCCTTTCCCTCCCTTTCCATTTCCATCTAATGTGGACAGGATAGAAAAATAATGGGACCTATAGATGCAAAATCCTTCTAAATCCTTTCTCCTTATTTGTTTAAGTCATACCAAACAAAAGGAAGGATTCAATCCTTCTCATTTTCCTTTCCTTTCGTTTAAAAGATGAGATACCAAACATACTAGGGTAGAAAGGAAGAGATTCATCTTTTTTTCCTTTCCATGGGCGTCACATTATTCTTTTCCTTCCTTTTTGGAGGGATTGAGAGGAAAATAAATTTTCTTTCCCAATTTATGCCCAATTTACTCACTTTACCTACTTTTTCAATTAATTAGATTAGGAATAATAAAATAATTTTACATTTATTAACATATATTTTCTTTCTTTTTCATTTGATGATACCAAACAAGATGAGTAATGACTCCTCCACTTCTCATTTTTCTCCTTTCTTTTCTGTTATACTGCATTTCCTTATTTTCTAATTGAATCAATATTAAATAATTACATGAATTTATGTTTCACAAATATTTTTTATTTTAGAGCAATGATATTTTTCTGTCATTAACTCGTTTAATGCATTTACACAAGAATTTAAGGTCTTTTAGTGTCTATTTGACATCATGGAGAGAAAAGAAAAAGAAGTGATATACAATAGAAAAAAAATAAAAGGAAGAAAGAAGTAAAAAAGTTATCATTCCCTTATTTGGTATCATCAAATAAAAAATAAATGATATTTTCATTCCTTTATTTGGTTTTATAAATAAAAATAAAAATACATATAAATAAATGAAATGTACTTAAATATATAATAAAACCCACAAAAATATTTCCTTTCCATTAAATTTAGAAAGAAAGAAAATTATAAAGTCCATAGATACTCTTTCCATTCAAATCCCTTCCTTTGCACACGTGCTTTCATACTAGGCAAGGTATTTTCTTATCTTTTCCATTCTAACGTCTCATAATACCAATATGTTGTTAATTACTCATTATTGAAAGATATTAATACCTAAATGGGTTGTTAATTATTTATTATTATATAAATTTTTAAACATTCATATTAAAACCAACCACCAACATGGAAAAGCGGAATGAATTAGGAATATTAGTCAATCAATGTATTAAGTAGTAGTCATTTATTTATTTAAATCATTACATGATAATATGTCTTTTACTGCAGTATTATTTTATATTAAATACTAATAAATTCATTTTAATACAAACTTTGGTATTCAATTTTTTTTATTTTAAAAAAAGTCTAACTTGCTAATCGTCGTTCATTGATTGGTCATTTTGTACCTCCCCTGTCCCTAATGTTTTTTTATATAATAAAAAAACATTTTCAAACAAACTCCCTTAAATGGTTATAAAAAAACATTTTCAAACAAACTCCCTTAAATGGTTAGCGCGGGTGAAAATGAGTTTACGGGAGTAATCTCCTTCCACAGGTTTAGCCAATAATTGTCGCTGGTTTTAATAATCTGGTAACCTCTTCTAATAGCTAATTCAAATAGTCAACTTATAATTATACAATTTCGATAATTTTATCTATTTTTAACAACACTATTTTTCATATCATATAAAGTTAGTCAATAAAGTATAAATTTGTGATTAATGACGTATAGAAATTAATTAATGAGTATATAAAAAGTTGATTAATAAAGAATAAAAAAATAGTTAATGACGTATATAAATTGGTTAATGGAGTCGGTTGGAAGGATTACATATTTGTATATATCCATTAATTAATAATTTATACTTCATTAATTAATTTTTATGTGACGTTAAAATGAGTGTGGATATTATTTAAGGTAAGATGATCATTATTCATAATTATATTAATTACCACAAAAAATTATATTCTCAATGTTAGTTTTTAAAAAATTACAATACGTGTTAAAATTATATATATATATATATATATATATATATATATATACACGAGGTGTGTTAAAATTATATTAATTGTAAGTTCTAACTTGGATTTTGTCTACCTACTATTGTACATTAATTTATATAGCTCGCAATAGTTATATTCCTAATTTAATAAAAATTGGTAGAGAAAATATCAAATGCTACTCCATTTATTTGTATTTTATTGGTATATTTTAACGGTGGATGCCTTTGGCTTTTTATTAGTAAAGTTTCTACTATTTTTCAACCGAAAACGAGAAACTCTTTACGAATTTGTCAAGAAGTGAATGCATTTTCATGTTTTAGATTATGGGCACTACTTAGCATATTCTTCCCACCATAGAATTGTCAAGTTAAATTATCTTGTGTGCTCGACTTCAATTGTTATAGTCTACAGACCAATGCCTCTGTTTGGAGATATTGTTAAAGTACCGATAAAAATGTATATTAAAAAAAATTGGGTTACTATCCCTCCTTTCTATAACATCATACATATTAGTATATTATTATAGACTAAAATATTATGCAATGTTGCAGGATCTAAGATGAAGTTAAGACTTCATGAATTATTTATGAATTTGGCGTTTCATGTGGTTTATTATACTTTTATTTTATTCCTACTGAGATTTTTTAATCATTTATTTATTTATATGATAGTCAAGCATGTGCATAGTAAAAACATTATCAATTACATTGGCTGTTATCTGCCAAATTTGCTTGCATATCAACGTATTCATACTCTAACATATTGTACGATAAAACAAAATGCCTAAACTAACTTGTATTTATTTTCTTACTAACAAAATTTATTCTAATTAGGAGTGCGTTCATACCAGTTTGTTTAGCATTTCTCTGCATGGTGTCTAAAAGAGTGCATTCATACCATAAAGTCTGTTTGGTACGAAAAATATGATAAGACCTGATAATATTAGATTTGATAATATAAAATTTAATAAGATAAGATTTGATAAGATAAAATGCCTAATACGTAAGGATTGAAGATATCAAAGTATTTAAAATTATAATGAAAAAGTATTTATAATAATTTATACATCAAAATCTTATCAAATTTACTCTTTCTCTTCAATACTTAATTAAGTTATCTATTATTTTAATGTATAAAAAATATAATAAATAAACTTATATAATATAATATTTACATTAAATAACTAATAAAATCATAATATATTATATTAACTTATCTTATTATATCTAATATAACATGCTAAATAACTCCCAAATGTATCAAGCCCTCGTTCGTTTGACAATTTCTGCTGAATAATGCATCGCTTATCTGTCTGGTCAAATTTGACAGCGTAACAGCGCCCCCCAACTAAAATAAAGAAATAAAAGTTTGACAGCCAACAAACGAGGCTTTGGTAAAGACATCGAACACCCAGTAATAGATCGGAATGAAATATATAATGTATAATTTGGTCCCATTATAACTCTTTCGAATAGTCCAAATCAATGAATCCAACTTTAGTCTATCAGAAATTTTTTTCGGTTTAGATCGGGGCTTAAAAAGCCCGTGCCCCCAACTAAACGAGAAACAGAACGAAGAAAACCAATTATACAAGCATCAGTCGAAAGAGCCAGAGAAATAGAGGGGAACTACTGAAAGTGTGAACTCCATGATGAATGGAATGAGCATGACGTGCCAGGAAGGAGGTCCGCACACAGATTCCCTTCTCAAAAAACATGATGCATCTTAAACCAATAACTTCTAGGATGAGCACGTTAATAATTATACAATATATTTTTTTGAAAAATATTATTATTTTTATAACAAATTGCTCTCATAATTTTATATCGAGAGTGATAATTAAGTAAAATCCTTCTCAAAGTGATGACTCTATAAAAAATGTTATTTGTATCAACATAGCCGTCAATAAAATTAAGAATATATTAATTATTTTTTTAACTTTATTATTGTTTCCTAATATCTTTAAAGAATATTGATGAAATATAATATTTTAAATATGAACAAGGATCTTTTAAAGTGAATATCTTTTTAAAGTGAATAAGTAAGTTCACATCAATCATTGATAGATGAGTTTACATCAACCATTAATAATTAATGTAAACTTATTTACTCACTTTACAAAAATTCTTACTTTAAAGAATTCTTATCCTTTTAAATATTTTAATATAACATAATTTAATCAAATATAGTTTTATTTTTTTATAATTAAAATTATTTAACAACTTTCCTAATTCTTATACAATTACTTTAAACCATAAATAGCTTTTAGGTGTTAATTATAGTTTTCTTTGTGAAACTTCAATTGTAAAATGTAAAGTTGGGACAACGATCCCACATTCAACTTTTCTCGATGGTGGAGGATGTAAACTGTAAAGGGTATCCTCAGATAAAGAGGATGTAAAGTTGGTATTATTAAAGGCCAAGTAAAATTTAAAAAGAATATTGAAACTGAAACAGGAAAAATAAGATAATGTAAACCATTTTGGGTTATTTTGCAGCAAAAGGAGCTACATTTTAGGCCACTAATGCTCTTTGTTTAGCTTGAGTCAAATCTCATTTGAATAGTATAAAGGTCATATTGCACCAAAAAATCTAATTTTTATTGTTGATTGATTAACTAGGTTAGGAACTTTGGATACGGGACAAAATGTATATATAGAAGTACAAACATGGCTAAAACAAAAAAGAAATACAAAGGGCGATGATAATATGGTTTTTTTTTTAAAAAATTGAGAGAAAACATATTAACTCATGCATAGGAAAATGGCCTGGGCCATATACCACAAGGTTCCAATGGAGTCATTTTCCATAATATGTGATTAGCAGAGGAATATATAGGGATATGGGCATGAAATACTTAAATAAGCCAGCAAAAAAGAGGCCCCAAAGTACAGCAATACTGCTAAAGGTCCCAAAGGACTTGATTTTGACCCTGATCATGAAGCTGCCTTTCAAAGGGAAGGGATCAATAAAGTGAGAGAAGATGATTTGCTATTAGAGCTGTCAAAATTAATCCAGTTTAATGAGTTGAACTGAATAACTTGACAAAGTGAACATATAAAAATAACAAAAGTGAATATAAAATAAAAAAATAATCTAAATTAGTCTAACTTATTGCGAGGTCGAACTAGAATGACCTAGTCAAACCTAACTCGTTAACATTAAATAAGGACGAGTTAAGTTAACAAAATATTAACTCGAAACTTACACAACTTGATCTGACCCGATCCAACCTGAACTGATCATGTCCAAATGGGTCGACCCGACTCGTTTTGACAACTATATTTGCAATTATGGAAGACGATTGAATTAATTGCAAAGATGATGAAATGGAAATTAATAATACAAAAAATTTTAAATTCTCTTAATAACCGATGATATGGACCTTGGGTGGCAAATGGACGGATTGGTTTGATTTTGGATAAGATCATAATAGATGGATTCAAAATAAACCATTAATCTATTTAAGATCTATTACAAAATGTTTAACATTATCCAATCCATCCATAACTCAATTTAATGGATGAATATTCAATCAATCCATCAATCAATTTTAATGGATTGGATAGATGGATATTCAACCCACTCTTTTAAAAAAAATATTTCTCTCTCTAAAAAAATTTATTCTCTCTCTAAAATATGTTTCTCTCTCTAAAAAATTTTATTCTCTCTAAAGAATGTTTATCTCTCTAAAAATTTTCATTCTCTAATTTTTTTTTTCTTTCTAAAAATTTCATTCTCTCTCTACAAAAAATGTTTGTCTCTTTAAAAATTTCTTTCAAAATTTATCTTCTTTCTAAAAAATTTCTCTCTCTAAAATATTTTATTCTCTCTTTAAAATATATTTCTTTTACGATATGTGCTATGGGCTTGAAAAAAATTCACTTGTTTTAATCCAATATATATATATATATATATATATATATATATTGGATATCCATTGGATTAATTTTTAATTGAATATCCCATACATATTTTAGTTGAATTATTAATCATCCATAATTAAATTTAATCCATTAGATCCAATTTAATAAGATATATTATTTTAATTAGATAGATTGAATTAGTTTAATATAGATGAATTGGATGAATTAAAATTTAATAAATTTAATTATCAGGCCTAAGTGTCCCGTACATAATAATAATAAAATATTAAATGCAAATTGGGTTTTAACATTAAATTGTACTTTTTTGTATTTAATACTTTCTGAATTCTGACTTATGCAATTAGGAAGATATTAAAAGAATTTGTTATGTAACCCCAAAATAAAAGAAAAAAGAATTTGTTAGGAGGATATACCATTATTCCTGATGACATTGTCTAGTTGAGCATAATCAAGCGAACAACTAGAACATTCACGCAATAAGTCAATGCCTTTACCGTCCCTAACCATAGAGATTTATTTAAACTGTAAAGTTATAAGTAACATTGGAACTTCATCTGTTCGGATCTAAACTAGTAAGTGCAAAATTTCCTGCTTGCATTTCATTTAGTAGCATGGAAGTTGAAGGATTCATCTTACGTCTCTTCCTCTCTCCTTTGTAGTTGAATACATCCCCTAATTCTTTTATGGAATTAACTGACAGATTCAGGCACTCTCCTATTCACGTCCTAGACCAACACATCATTCAAAGTATAAAGCACAAGCAAATGGCAAAGCAAGAGTAATGTAATCCAACAACTATATTTAATAGCCAGATGGTTGCCTAACCAAATGACCTGAGATGTCTGTAGTAACGCCAGAAAAGCGAGTAGAAAAATTATTCAATAGATCCTCTAGAGTGACATAATATAAATGCAGCAACTTTTGCAATCTGAACTCGACTATTATCATTGTCAGCGAATGTTTCAAATCAAGGGAAATAGGCCAAGCTGGTTTACTTCAATGACAAGACAAGATAAGGAACGGAATCTTCCTTGCTTTTTTCCCTTTCCCCGCCCACAAACACTCAAATTTAAGGTTAAAAAGGGGGTAAAAAAAGAAAATTGGATTGTGGTGACACTCCTAAGCCATATGAGCCTCTACCTACCATGCAAGAGTGATAGCAGAAGGCTAAACAAGATCCAAATTTGATTGGCTTGGGCATGCCGTCAGATCCAACAGAAGCTCATGTTCAAGTTGGCTAAGCATATCCCATTCCCACCACAGGCAGAAAATTAGAACCAAGTAATTCAGTGATACATGACAGAAGCTCGTATCTCTGTTAACTCAGCAACTTAACAACTATAACATCAACATTTATTAGACCCTGCCATCAAACTGCTTAAGGAATAAGCCTCTTAACTTGCTGAGGCATACCCTTCGTTGCTTAAGGAAAGGAACCTGTACTTAATATGGAAAGGAACCTATACTTAATATGAAATTTTCAGGGATCTGAAGTTGAAGACACCAAAAAAATTGTGAAAAATATTTTTAAAAAAAGTTTCCTAAGACAAGTAATCTAATGCATAAACTGAAGGGAACAACTGCTCTATGGCATTGATACATTTCCTGTTCCCATCTTACTCCCAATCCAATGAACCAAATCAACGTTACCCTTCCCAAATTATTGAGCTTTAAGAAGTGTAAATTTGATTTTCATGTTATTCCCAGTAAAGTGGTGTTATTCATTCAACCATACTAGCTCTAAGAAGTAAGAACTGCAAAACTTCAATTCCACCAAATATTTGAACTTCTAGGTTCAATAAACAGTCCTCCCATACTTTAAGACCATAAAATACATGAAGCTAAAAATCCATGCCAGTTAATAACTGATGCCAATTTGATGAACATTGAACGGCCTTAGAGAATATGAATTACACAATGACTGAATTGAATCAATTTACTTTTGCATTGATTCATTTCAAATTCAATACCCAGCTTACTCTTTAGAGCGCATAGAATTGACTTTCTTTTTCTTCATGAAGTATCAATTGATATATAAATATAACACAAGCACAAAATTACCCTTCCACCACTTCAAAATAAAAGGAAAAGAATAGGTTAAAAATTCATAAGAAGAAAAACATTCACATTCACTGGCAACATAATTATCTAATTTGTTTCACTGCAGTATATAACAGCCTTTATGTAACTTAATAAGCACTATTCTGTAATAAGCACTATTCTGTTTGACTCAGAAAGTCCCAAATCTAGCATCCCATGATCATTTTCTACTTCAATAAAATTCATCTACCTTATTATTGCCACTATAAGACAAAAAAAAAAAAAAAAACTTATAAGCAAATCACTGAATCATGAAAAAGAAAAGAACAAAGACACCCCCCAACCCCAAAAAAAAAAAAAAAAACTCACATCTAACCAACAACTCTCAAAAAAACCTGATGAAGAAGCAGCTTCCGGTTCTTGGCACGGACCCCTGAGTCGGACTCGTCGTGATACCAACCCACCGATTTCTGAGCTTCGATAACGATCTGGGAAAGACCTAGAGTGAACAAGACCCAAAGAAGAAAAGGGTAATTGAAAAATGAGAAATTGAAGAGAGAAAGGTTCCAACTTGACCAGAATTGAAATTGAAGTAAGATACCTTCTCGGACGGTTTGCTTGTTGTTGCGGATATCGTGGACGGTAGCGGAGATTTTCCAATACAAAGGGCGACCAATGTAGAAGAGGAGGAGAAGCACTAAAGCCACCATCACAATGCGGAATGCGATCCTTGATGTGGGCGAAGCCATTCGCCTTTTCCTTCTTCTCTTGAGATTGAGATTTCTGTATTCTGTAACTGCGTCTGTATCGGATTTAAGAAAAGAAGAAGAAACCGGGTACCATAAAACTAAAACACACCACATTCACTCTTCCTAATCCTCTTAGATCTCGTTTTGCTGTTGCTTGTGTTTATAAATAATTTCCAGGTCACTATTTTATTTTACTAAATAAAAGTGAGTTGATGTGAGTATTGTATCTTATCTGTAGTTTCAAATTTAATTTTAATAATTCATAAGGTAAATCGTTTAAATCAATAATTGCTATAAATAATAGTTATTTTTTAGTATTTTTTTTGGCTATTTTTTACTTAAATTTTTTAATATAAATAGTTATACATCTTGCAGAAGTTATTGAAAAGTAATTTTTTAAAAAATTCGTATTAAACCAAATTAATACATGCTGTATCAAAAGACGAATAATTAAAAAAAAAAAACCAGAGTTTTGCCTTTTTTTAATGTTGTGTTTGGATGGGGCATTTAGAATTATATCAATTTAATTTTCTTCATTTATAAAATTTTTAAAATTTGTTAATGGATAATGAAATGAAAATTAAAATAACAAAAAAAAACAAATTAGTAAAATATATACATATATGAAAGTGAGATTTATTTCACATCATTTTTTACACTAACAACTTAGTTCAAGCTTACATCTGCATTGAAGTTTACATTTGTGTTTTGTTAAGTCTCACCTAACTCTAGTTCACAATTTCTAATTCCTGTGAAGTTTAGAATCATTGGTTGCCAAGAATTGTGAGGTTTATGTAGGACTTGTAATGAGCATTCTATCTAATTCAAGCTTATAGCGTGAATGCAAGTGATTAAGCTCTCTTTTTAATCTACGTGAATACGTCAACTCTTATAAATGCATGCATATTATATTTGCTTAGATAATAATTTATATCAATAATTAAGAGGATATCTGGCTAAAGATAAAAAAATATATTATAGTACATACAAATATGTGATACAAAAATGAGATCAAAAGTAAGTATAAAGGGTTATAATGAAACTATAGTGACTACATGTTTAATTTAATTAAATATTTTAAAAACAAAAGGGTACAGTCGCAAAAAAAGAAATTGACGTGGCAAAAGAAAAGAAATACTTGTGAATAGTCAAATAACTTGTATAGAAAAAGTATGTAATCAAACCTAAAGATAAATATATAGATAATATATGTGAACTACATATAAGTTGTGGGAAAACTGAGTGAAGCAACAATGATTATGGGACCAGGAAAGAGCAACTAAAGGAAACATCAAACATGCTAAAAACATGAATAATACGTATAAATTTTACCAAAGGCTTAAGTTTCAATTATCAAACATGAACTTGAAATTCAAACTTCTCAGGAAAAAAAGAATTCAATAACCTTATATAAGAAAATAATTCAAAGTTGCAATATTTTCCTATCAAAATTATTCTGAAATAATAAATTAATTTGACCTTCACCTCTACTAACGATTGATGACCCTTTCTTTGGGTCCTCTAGCTTCTGTTAGACAAATGACAGTTGGCAAAAGTTGAAGGAAAAGTTCCCCTCTGAGACTTAGATCACTTAACTCTTAATTCCATTCAATGGAGTGAAAAAGAATACCAGGAAAAAATAAGCTCTGATAACGTGACCTGCTCAACAAGCTCAATAAATATACTTAAACAGTTTTAATGAACTTTCACATAACATACAATAGAATAATTCATCAACTTATATCTCTTTCCATTCCACTTATACGTCACAAGGCATTTGGCAAGGAATATATTTCATTATGGACTATATTTACATTTGCCGAGGCTAATGTACATCCACGGTAGGCTTACAAACCCTACAAAAACAAGGCATGGAATGCAATTCTGTTTGCCCCTCTTCCTACAGCTGTAGAAAAATCAAAAACGAAGAAAAGTTAAGAGCATAAATTCCATGTAGCTACCAAAATATATAGACTCAAAGACATGTAAAAAGAACATGGGCTACAAATAAAATTTCTCCTACGAGTACGACCTGCTCTTCTATTTGGTGGTGCAGGGGCTCCATCACTTCCCGGAAATTCCCACCTAACAATGTCACCATCCCAGGCCGAAGTTATCATCATTGGGTAGACAGGATGCCAACTACAATCTCGTACTGGTGCTTCATGATGGTCAAGTTTAGCAACTTGAGCTCCAGTCACCTACAAAGAATGATCCCAATTACAATCATGTTGTTGATATCCTGTACTTGTTCAGCAGAAAACCAGACAGTGCACAGAAAAATATTATATCAAGAAACGATGTGAACTACATATGTTCGGCACTGATGAAAACTGATCAAAACCAAAAAGAAAAGGGTTAAACCAGAGTCCTTCATCCAAATACACTAATTATTAATAACGTATCTAAGCAATTTGTTTTTACCAGGTCGTATATATAAACAGAGGAATCACTGGACCCGGTGTAAATGTACTTTTGACCAGTACTGCAACAAAAAATACACATCATGAGATCATTTCCATTCTTCGCAATATCAGATGCAGCAAGAACATGCAGCATTATCACAATCAAATCAATGCACTAGATTTGTTAATAGATGTCATTCATCTATTTCAATCAGCAAATAACTAGAACTAAAAAGTAAAAACAATAAGAAAAACTTAAGTTTGCAAAACAGAGATGAGAGTCGAAAAGGATTGATCAATTCAACCACGGCGACCACTACAAGCCAAAAGAATATTGTCATCCGGATTTCTAAAGTATATAGGGGTTTGGAGCAAACTTCTTTGATTCCTCCTTCCATGAAAGAAATATCCTTATGGCAACATTTACGCCAGACTAAAGAGGAAACTTGTCCCAGTCATTCATATTTGGCTTTTATAATCTAATGGCACAATAAGATGTTCAAAATATTAAAACAATGGATGACAATTAACCATATACCCACATCATAATAATTCAGCAAAACATATTCAAGTCACTCTGAACCAACAGCCATCAAATTGGTTTAGTATTGTATAATATATAGCTATCTGATTTTAAAAAATAAATAAATATCATAAGCAATTCAAAACCCAAATATATTGGATAATTTAGAAACTTACATCATGTGAAAGAAAGGTGATACCAGAGTGAGGAAATACCAACAGCACAAGTTACCTATATGATGGTGAGAAGTAACAGCAAATTAGAGTACGCAACACTGAGTGGCCTTTATATGTTGCCAATGACAGGTCATGGGGATGTTTTAAATTTCTTGCATATTCAGGGTAGTCCATCCACCTGTAGTCCCAACCTTGATCTCCAAGCCCCGACCTGTTGGTTTAAGTAACAAGCATCATCTATGTACATCATAGATTTAGGAAAAGTAAATGAGAATTGTAGTCATTACGGCTTATCTTATCTTTCTTTCTTTTTTTTGGACAAAAGTGTCACTCCAATTTAAAATACCCAGCCCAGCTCAAAAAATATTATGATGAGAACATGCACAGAAACACACACATAAAAATTCATGCGGAACAAGAGTTATGCTTTACAATTAGTAAAAAACATGAAAAATAACCCAAAAATATGCTGGAGCTCTGAAAAGATAAAGGCCCGTTGGAATTTAGGGATTAGACAGAAAGAATAAACAAGAGAATATATTTTACATTTTTAATAATAAGACCCTGAATATTCTAGGTCAAGTACAAGTGTAGTACAACTACTACAAGCATAGCCCAATAACACTCCTAATATCTGGCCAGCCATCAAGATCACCTTAGAAATCCTAAAACATTCGAAAGTTAAGGTGTAAAAGAATGAGATAAACTTTTTTCTTCTGAAGAGGATTTTCTTTCTTCTAAGAAAGAAAGACCTATTTCAGATTTTTTTTTAAGAAAAAAACTGTTCCACAATAATCTTATTTAGAAGAAAGGTACTTATCTGAAACAGTAAAACTCCAAAATCGACAAGATCTTCATAGTCTAGTAGAACTCTATGTAGAACTTATTTTCAAATTATTTGGGATTGCCAACAAAAAGGCCTTATTGTAATTGAGTTCTCATTTTAATAATGTATCGAGTGCAAATAAGACTGCCCTGAGTATTTTTCTTTTCCTATTCTTGTCTCCATATTCTCTCTTTTCTCTACTTCTTTCTCTAAAATTCTGATTCTACCATGAAATAGCATTTCAAGTTGTGTATTGGAGAGGGAAACTACCAAATTCATTTGCCTAACTCCATATCTTACTTAACAATGAGAAAGATAACCAAAAGGTTGGGATAGGACAAAGAATTTAAAGGAGGAAAAAAAGGAGAAATGATGAACAGACTTACTTTACGGCATTAGATGACATCTTCCTTATGTGCCATAGTTTGGTAGTTTGATCTTTTCCATTAGAAATTAAATAACGGCCGTCCCCATGGCTATCAATGAATGTAATGCCCTCTAAGTGGCCCATTAAGTGTTGAGAAATGTCAGCACCATTTCCCTCCTCTGTAAACTCAAAATAGACACTATGCGAAAACGTAAAATAAGTGTAATAACATCAGAAAATTTTAGCGTGGAAAACCTTCTCAATGTGAGCAAGGAAAACGGGCACACAATTTTTGGTGAGGAGGATTTGCTGCTTCACCTCTATATCCAATTGTGCTTCCTTGCCCTCTATTTATAGGAAGAAAACGGGCACAATTTTTGGTGAATTGAAAAATGTCATTTGTTTTCAAAGCTGCACTAAAAGTTATTTTCAATTTGTTAAAAGTTATACACTTGTTTTCAAAATTGCACCGAAAGTTGTTTTGAATTTGTCAAAAGTTATGTACCGAAAGTTATGCATTTTCTTTGACTGGACCCCACAATTCTCCCCCTCCAACCAAAGGGAAAATATCCTTTGATCAATTTGGGGTTGATGCATTTTCTTACCTCCTTCAGCACAAGCTTGGTTCCATTCTCACTTATCAAAGTTACTTCACCAATACCGACGATTTTACTTGTGACGTGGTTGCCCATCTTCACCGTACCAAAATCTCCTTTTTGGTATGATGAGAAAAAACTTTCATGAGGTGTAACGTGGAAGGATGATTATTGCTCGTGGCAGAAAGGAAGGCTCTCTGTACATTATGCAGTGAAAGATATGTAAGGGGGAGATGAATGTTGCTCAAGACACAAGCAAGGAATTGTGGCACAAACAATTGGGCCACATGAGCGAGAAGGGTCTGGAAATCTTAGCAAAACACTATCTTCCAAACATAAAAGGGCAGCCACTTGAATCCTGTGAAGACTGCCTAGCAGCCAAACAACACAGAGTATCTTTCAAAAGATCAGATGATGTAAGAAGAAGAAAGCAGATTCTGGATCTTGTTCACTCAGATGTTTGCTCAACATCTGAAAGGTCCCTTGGCGGTGCCCAATACTTTGTTACCTTCATTGATGATCACTCCAGGAAAGTGTGGGTGTATTCATTGAAGACGAAAAATCAAGTTCTTCAAGTTTTCAAGGAGTTTCATGCTTCTGTAGAATGAGCATCTGGAAGAAAGCTGAAATGCTTGAGAACTGACAATGGCGGAGAGTATAGAGGTCCATTTGAGGATTATTGCAAGACTCATGGGATAAGACATGAGAAAGTACCCCCCAAGACACCTCAGATGAATGGACTAGCTGAGAGAATGAACAGAATGATTGCAGAGAAAGTCAGGAGCACGCTTTCTCATGCAAAACTCCGAAAGGCATTCTGGGATGAAGCAGTAAAAACTGCAGTTGATTTAATCAATTTGTCTCCTTCAAGACCATTAAATGGAGAGATTCCAGAAGAAGTATGGTCTGGAAAGAAAGCTTCTTATGGTCATTTGAGAGTCTTTGGGTGCAGGACATTTGTCCACATTCTTAAAGATGAAAGAGCAAAGCTTAATGCAAAGACGAAGGAGTGCATATACCTTGGCTCACCAAGTGATGAACTTGGCTTCAGATTATGGGATCCTGTAAACAAGAAGATCGTTCGAAGCAGAGACGTGGTATTCTATGAAGATAAGACAATCCAGGATATTCAGCAATCTAAGAAGCCAAAGACCATTGTGGTACACAATTCAGGGGGAGAGATTCCTCAAAGGAATAAGCAACCTGATCAGACGAAACAACCTAACCAGACAGAACAAAGTCAGGCAATGCAGGGAGAACAGATGGAGACTGATCAGGTAGAACAAGAACCTCAAGTGAGAAGATCAACGAGAGTCAGACAACCATCAAGAAGGTATTTCTCAGATGATTATGTCACTCTCACTGATGGAGGGGAACCTCAAAGTTTAATAGAAGTCATTGAGACGAATGATAAAGAGAAATGGATGCAAGCCATGCAAGAAGAAATACAGTCCCTGAAAGAGAATCAGACGTATGACCTGGTGAGATTACCAGATGGACGAAAGACATTGAAAAATAAGTGGGTATTCAAACTCAAGACTGAAGAGAACAACCCAAACCCCAGGTACAAAGTAAGGATTGTTGTGAAGGGGTGCAACCAGAAGAAAGGCATAGATTTTGAAGAAATCTTCTCACCAGTGGTGAAGATGACATCCATTAGAGTGATCCTTGGTCTAGCTACAAAACTAGACTTGGAAATAGAATAGCTTGATGTTAAAACAACATTCTTACATGGAGACTTAGATGAAGAAATTTATATGGAGCAACCAGAAGGTTTCGAAGAACCAGGCAAAGAACACCTAGTGTGTCGTCTAAAGAAAAACCTCTATGGTCTGAAGTAAGTTCCAAGGCAATGGTATAAGAAGTTTGATCTCTTCATGACCCAACACAATTTTAAGAAGACCTCCGCAGACCATTGTGTGTTTGTGAAGAACTATGGAAATGGTGAATCCATCATACTATTGTTGTTGATGATATGCTGATTATTGGGAAAGATAAGACAAAGATAGCTGCTCTCAAGAAGGCATTGAGCAAATCATTTACCATGAAAGATCTGGGTGCAGTAAAGAAGATTCTTGGAATGAAGATCATTAGAAATCGTTCTAGAAGAATGTTGTGGGTGTCACAAGAAGACTATATCAAGAAAGTTCTTAAAAGGTTCAACATGCATAATGCCAAACCTGTGCATGTTCCATTACCTGGTCATCTTAAACTGAGCAAGACACAATGTCCAAGGAATGAAAAAGGAAAGGAAGAAATGAGCAAGGTGCCATATTCTTCTGTTGTTGGTAGTCTTATGTATGCAATGGTCTGTACAAGACCAGACATTGCTTATGCTGTAGGAGTTGTGAGTAGATTCCTATCGAATCCAGGAAAAGAGCATTAGAATGCTGTGAAATGGATACTAAGGTATCTGAGAAGAACTATCAAAAGGTGCTTGTGTTTTGGCAATGGAAATCTAATGCTCACTGGGTATGCAGATGCAGATATGGCAGGGGATGTAGATTCAAGAAAATATACATCTGGATATTTGATTACTTTTGCAAGGGGAGTTATCTCATGGCAATCACGATTAAAAAAGTGCATTGCTTTGAGCACCACAGAAGCAGAATACATCGCAATCACTGAAGGCTGTAAGGAGGTCCTGTGGATGAAGAAGTTTCTGCAAGAGTTAGGCCAGAATCAAGAAAGTTATGTTCTCTATTGTGATTGTCAAAGCGCAATTCATCTCAGCAAGAACTCGACATTTCATTCAAGATCAAAACACATCGACATAAGGTATCATTGAATACATGATGTGTTGGAAAGTAAACTGCTGCAGGTTGAGAAAATACACACCAAAGAAAATGGTGCAGATATGATGACAAAAGCTCCACCAAAAGAGAAGTTAGAATTTTGTCAAGAAGCTGCAGGCTTAGCATCAACCCCAAATTGATCCAAGGATATTTTCCCTTTGGCTGGAGGGGGAGAATTGTGGGGTCCAGTCAAAGAAAATGTATAACTTTCGGTGCATAACTTTTGACAAATTCAAAACAACTTTCGGTGCAGCTTTGAAAACAAGTGCATAACTTTTGACAAATTGAAAACAACTTTCGGTGCAGCTTTGAAAACAAATAACATTTCTCAATTCACCAAAAATTGTGTGCCCGTTTTCTTCCTATAAATAGAGGGCAAGGAAGCACAATTGGATATAGAGGTGAAGCAGCAAATCCTCATCACAGAAAGCCTCACGAAAAAATAGTGAGAGAAAAATAGAGAGAATCTCTCAAAGAATTTTTTTAAATCCACTTAAGGGTGAAGTTTGTATTCCCATTATTGTTATAGTGGAGATTTAAGTGGCCTACGGGTCCCGTGATTTTTTCCTTGCTCACATTGAGAAGGTTTTCCACGCTAAAATTTTCTGATGTTATTACACTTATTTTACGTTTCTGCATAGTGCCTATTTTGAGTTCACAGAAGAGGGAAATTATGCTGGCATTTCCCAACATTAGGATACCAGCTGGCTGTCTTTTTGTGACAAAGCAACGCCTATCCCACACCTGCTCAAAGTCATAACAACCAAGAATTCCTTTGCTGACTAATAGCAATAGGAAAATGAAGTTCCATTGAATTAAAATAATAATGCAGTGTAAACTTTACTTTGCATTTATAATAGAATTGCCTTCCTTCATAACAAGCTATTCCTCATACATACGCCATACTTGATTAAAAATAAGGAAGGAAGACAAAAAGGAAATTATGAACTTAGCTCTACAAGAAGCCGAGGATAAGTTAATTTCACTGCCAACGACCAAGAGATCAG
This sequence comes from Ormosia semicastrata, assembly GCA_029884595.1. Lineage (NCBI taxonomy): Eukaryota > Viridiplantae > Streptophyta > Magnoliopsida > Fabales > Fabaceae > Ormosia > Ormosia semicastrata. The sequence goes on along the minus strand of JAQQTO010000043.1, from coordinate 30,482,498 downwards.
ATTGCACTTACTACCCCTCTTAGCATAATATACAACTGGTTCTAAAGCCGTGAGGGGTACTTACTTAAGTCACCAATAATGGAGTACTGATTTGCATGAAATGAAAACATCACTCCCAACAAAGATCTATGGCCATCACCAAATTCCTACAACTAGAATATGAAGTTTACCTTACAGAAACTATCATCACTTCTGGAATATATGAGATGACCAGATTCATCAGCAAAGCAGACAGTGTTAACATCAGCCTACAACATCAAAACGTGTATTAGATATGATCCACCTTCTGTACTGGCAAGTAAAAACAAAAAGGCCATCTTAGTCACTATATGCCCACTTTTAAGTGATGAGCAAAATTATTAATGATCTGTATTCAAATAATTTCTACAAGAAACTGATAGAAAAGATTATGAGGTTCCAAATGTTGGCTGCTTTGAAGTCTATGCTTCCCTGAAATCAAGGCCTCAAACTGCTCTCCAAATGAACCGCAAGACTCAAGATTTAGAGCAGATTCAGGTTAAAGGAAAGGAAAGCAGGGAAACTCATATATTTCTTTAAGAATTCATATTATTTTTCGGCCTACTTTAGAGCTAGAGACATTCCAATGATATACTACTTGCAGCTACAAGATGTTCTTTTTGCCAATAAGCGAGTTAGAATATATACATATTCTATAACAAAGGGGATAAAGAAAGTAATGTGCACTAATCCCAAAATGAGTTTGAGTCACTATTCTGATGTTAAGCAGTCAGCCAACTTTCAATTAGCATCCTTATGTTAAGAAGTTTTTTAATTATTCAAAACTAGCATCTAATTATAGCGGCAAAAACTAGAATACCATGTGTGCAGGAATTCTAAGGCTAAGCTTATCTGCTCCAAGATCATAAACACATATCGAACTATTGCTAGTTGCAGCCACAAGCTCTCGCCCATCCGTTGAAAATTTGATAGAAAAAATCCCAAATTTCTCCTGATCATCATCAGAAGAAAAATCTAATCCATAATGAATTTCCTGCAATAAAAGAAGGATTCCTGAATGTAAAGCAAGTAATTAATTGATGTCTGTGTGTACACACACGTATATATACTATATATACATTATTGTACATTCATAATTGTTAAAGTTGGATGCTTAAATCACAAAAAGAAATGTATATGTTTCTTACATAATAAGGATAACAAATAAAACAGGTTTGCCGTATCTTTGGCACAAAACATTACAAAATTTCCCATCCTACATGCGAGATTGGACAGACCTCAACTGATGACCTACAATTACAAAGTAATAGGAGCATTTCCATAATAAAACAGAAGGCATTTCATTAATTTACAGATTTGAAATGCTCAGGAAAAAGGGAGCCACAGCTGTCAATCCAGTCAACTCACCTTTTGCAATCGTAGAGATCATAATAAATATTCAGAGTATATTAATTGCTAGGAATGTAAGTATCATACAACTAGGAAAAAAACTGTGAATGTAACATCAACTTTCTCCTCTATACTCTATAGTTTTAAAAAATTTAATGAAAGTATATGACACTGGCTATTATGAAAAAAGTGAGAAATTCCCAGCACGTACTGTAACATTTGCTACTGACTCTGTTGTAGAAGACCCGATGTTGACCATATTGATAATGGGTGACATACTAGAGTAAGTCTGCAATAATTAATAAAAGTCAATTCGTGAAATGTGGGTCAGGAGGAGTTAAAGAAACAAAGTAGTGAAAGACAGCTAAAACTTGTATAAGATTCAGAACCCATGGTCAGCAGCGTGGTATATGAGGTACAAGTACAGGTACGTGATTTGTCTCTTCTTGTGATTATATTACAAGACTTTCTTTATGACAAATCTGGTAAGTAGTATGCAGTACGGCAAATCTAGTACGCAATTTGCAGGGTGGTTGAGCGAATCCGGTAACTATGGTCAGTAGCATTGGTCATTTATAATACTAATAGGAAATTCTTCATTCTAGTAATGACTATACTCCATAAATGCAACCTCATGAACTGAAACTTACAAGATAGTGACGATCGGGGGAGAGAGATGAATCAGTAATAGTCCACCTCAAGTTTCTAGCAGAGATGTCCTTGATAACTTTCCAGCCCCTGTCAACATCATAGACCCTGATGTAGCTTCCCTATTTTATAACAATTAACAAGACAAGACTCTTCAATTTAACAGAATCATCTCCAGCTTCATACATCATTTAATTCAATTCATACATACAAATATAAGAGTAACTACAATGATAATAAATAGAAAAACAAAAACAGAAAAAACCTGGAATCCAGCAATGAAAAGAGAACCATCAGCTGAGAATTGAGATATATAGGCACGGCTTTTCATGCGATCGACAATCCAAGGACCTTTGGTAGGCAAATAGCGGCTTAAAACATGACAAGCATCTGCTGATGAGAATCTACCTCGTCCAGGGTAATTACCTTCTCTACCTATTAACATTCTCACAGTTGATACCGGTAAAGGTAACCTCCTCATCATCCTACCACTATCACGCCCCAAAAGCTCATGCGGACCTGGCCTAAGTTTTGTGAGCTGCGCGATTTCATGATCAACATAACTTGTCATTTTCCTTTCTCCCGCAATTCTTCCACTTGCAACTGCAAAACTGGCGCCACCACCCTCACCCTCACCACAGCTACTTGTATCTTTGTTCAACCCACTCATAATCTATATTTTGCAAATAGCATCAAGTTTTAGAATCCCTAAGCCACAATAAATTTTACTGACAAACAAACAAATTTAGTATGGTTATTGTTTCATCAAAATGAGCATGTTTACTAGAATGATCACTACAAATAGATAAACGTTTTTACACTGAGAATTGAAGATTGATGCTCACCTCTGATTGGGAAATGGGAATTCAGGTCTACGAATCCGAATTTTCGTCCCCTTTCAAAGCACCACTTTGTATGAGCGTGTGAAGTGAGATTATGAGAAATAGCAATATATTTCTTTTATATTTATTTTATTATTAGTTTAAAAAGTAAATGTTATTAATATTTTTTTAATAATTTTTTAAAATATATAAAATAAATCAATAATAAAATAGCTTTTCTTATTTTCTTTTTAAAATTTATAGAGTCAGAGCACAAGTGTAACTTTCAAAACCGATGCTTATGTATATAGCAAAATCTGTCTTCATGTGAAGTAATAAAAAATAATCACAAAAAATAACCGTGATGATATATAAATTTCTTTAGATTTAATTATATTTCTAGTCTTTTTAAATATAACAGATTTTGATTTTAATCTCTCTAAATTTTTTATTACAATTTTTGTCTCTCTAACAATAAGGACTAACTTTACTTATTTTTAAATTCAAAAGAATTAAAATTAAAATCAAAATCAATTATATTTAAATAGATTAAAAATATATTTAAATTAATTTTTTATTTTCAATAATTAATTTTACGAAATAATTTATAAGAAGATGAAATTTTACAAAAGATGTACCCTTAATATAATTAATTAAAAAATGTTAAGGGATTGTTCTTCCTTTTCGTTTGATGTTATGGTGGATTTGCTAGACAGTAAGGAATTTGATTATAAGAATATTATGATTGGGGCTAGTTCTCAGTCGTGTGGTTTGCTTACGTTACTATTGAGTCCCACGATATTACGTGTTTATACCGTGATATTATGCAATCTCGTTAATTAATTCACTATCGACTTATATAAATGAGTTGACTCTCTGATTAGGATCAAGTTATCTACATAAATAAGCTTATAGTTTGACGTTGATGACAATCCCTATTCCCTAAGCTTTGCACCATATGTTGGTTCCTATCTGTTTTATTCAATCTCTGCATTCATAGGTTTTCGGTTTCATAGCAGTTCGGTAATTTAAATATCTCTGTTTATTATGAATAATTATAAAAGCTGAAGATGGAAATGAAATGATGATTGATAGAATTAACAATACCTGTTTTATTTTTTTATTTTTTATTGGTCTTCTTTTAGTTTTAATCTACAAATGTTAAAAACAAAATTGAAAGTGACTATTTTATAATTTCATTTTTAAAGAGTATTTATTTACAACTAAATTTATAAAGACACACCTTAGCCTCATTTCATCTATATGTTATTATTTTATTTATCCACATCAGCATAATGTTCCAGTATTTATAATTTTGTTTTGGTCTCATAATAACCCTTCTTTTTCCCAAATATTATATATAACCACATATATATATATATATCAAATGGTGAGAAAGTATTTATTATGAGATTAAAAGTTACTTAAAGGTCTTGTAATTATTTAAAAAAATTACATATATTTATATTTTAATCTTGATCATTCATATAAGATTCAATAATCAAAATCTTACTCTTCTGATAAACATTCTTCTCATCACTAGATACGCATCCTATATATATATATATATATGAGACATATCTAGTGAGAGGAGTTTTTATTGTGAGAGGGTGAAAGGAGTAAATCTTGACCATACAATCATACATAGATGGTCAAGATTAAAAGTTACTTGAAGGTCATGTTACCACTTAAAAAAGTCACATGCATTTATGTTCTAATTTTGATCATTCATATAAGATTCAATGGTAAAGATTCACTCATCTCACCTCTTATAATAAACACTTATCTCATCAAAGTAAGATCCTATATATATATATATATATGGCATATCTAGTGAGATGTATTTTTATTATAAAAGAGTGAGAGAAGTAAATATTGACTATACAACCATACATGAATAATCAAGATTAAAAGTTACTTACAAGTCATGTGACCACTTAAAAAGATCATATGCATTTATATTCTAATTTTGATCATTCATGTAAGATCCAATAATTAAAATTCACTTATCTTACCTCTTACAATAAACATTCTTCTCATCATATACACTTCATATATATATATATATAGCGCTTTTAAGTTACAGTTGATTTTTTTTTTTAGAGCCACGATTCATTTTGGTAAATTAAATAATTAATTTTTTGGTAAGAATTAACATTAGAATTTTAGAATTTTTTTAAATTATAAAATATTATTTTCGAGATTTAATTAAAACTGTATTTTTAAAAATTAGTCTTATTTGTTGAAATTAAATATTTTTTGGAGAACCACTACATTATAAAGCTTGGCCCAAATTATATTTCGGCTGGGTTTAAATTCAATTTGGATCTTAAAATTGAAGCTTGCTTAAATGGGACATTTCCAAGTTTCGTCCCGCATTTTGAGAAGGAATCACAAAGCTTGCAAAAATTAAAGCAATAAAAAGTTTGGTTATTTCTCAATTTGCTTTTCACAAATGATTAAATTATGCTTTGCAAATCAAGTATGAAAAATAAGTGGGAAGAAAGTGAATTTATCCAATAGATAGTCTTCTTTTCAAAACAACACCCTACAATGGCGGAGACATGTTTTAGCTAGGAAGATGAACGAGACGAGTTATCTGAAATTGCCTTCTTTTGTGAACAGATCTATGTGAGAGGCGTTTGATTTTATTCAAACGAAAGTTCAAGGTGGAAAACCTACCTGCAGTTGATAATAGGTCATGATTAAGGCAGTGTTTTACTTGTGTCTATACGCAGACACAGGCTTGAATAATGTGAAATTATTTTTACCAATGAAACTAATAATGGATACATATATCAACTACTATTTGTTACATCAATGCAACTCATCTGTAGCTCTCATATATCCTTCATCCTTCACATAGTTATACTCAGTTATTTTATGCCTTACGCAATGCCGATCTTATCCATTGTTTCAAATGGATCTAAAAGAATTTGATAAATAATGGTAATAATTGCACAAGATCTTCCTGCTGCGATTTTTGGCTTGAACCCTAGCACCACCAAATAGATAAAGATAGTTGAGATTTGAGAACAACACCTGGGAGAGCAAGTCCGGAATTTATCCATCTAAGCTTTGTAGCTCTTTTCTCTCTATGAATTGATGCATGCCTGAATTTCTTCCAGTGTTTTTCCTTTGGTTTCTGGGACTAACTTTGCTACAAATAGAATAGTCAAGAGGGAACATCCAGCATACAAAAATAAAGTACCTGGCCATAAACAATTGAAATATATGTTACCAATTAAAGTCAGATGGACATAATAAGATTATAAGAATGCTAACCAACTGTGCTTACCAGGAGAACTCCAGCTCATTAGAAAGTTGAAAGTATATGAAACTACCCAAGCACCTAGCCAGTTCACCAAAACCACTAAGCTCCCAGCAGTTCCCTTCACATGTATGGGAAAGATCTGCAATATGAAAACTAGTACATAAATAATACACTACAAGAGCCAAAACCATTCAAGTGTTGTGTCAAATGATACATACCTCAGACATTATTACCCAAGGAACCGGTCCCATTCCAATTGAAAATGCTGCTATGTAGATCTGATTAAAAGCCGTGCCAAAAAATGGTAGAATTTCAGGTCAAACTGGACTTTTGAGTTTAAAGATTATGTAGTTAACTGAGTTGTCAATAACCACAATACCTTTAGAAAGAAGGGGAAAAAAATGAAAGAAAGAAAGAAAATCAACATCTTCAGAAGAAGACTCACCAGCACGCCTGCAACTGCTAATATTGGTACCCAGCCAAGCATTATGCTCTGATCCTGATCCATGGAGTCATAAAGCAGAATTTTAGAATTGAGATACACACACAATCTATGGTAAAATATGATATAAAAAACTTGCCTTGAGAAAGAAAGCAATGCCAGTAATAAAGCAGCCTAAAAATGTCCCACTTGCTGAAGCCTACATAGCATACAGGCACTTCTATTAGGCATCAAAGCTCTTATTCCCCTTACTTTTAGATGGTATAATTAAAAATTTAAATGCTTGAAAACAGATTTACCATTATAAGTGGTCTTCTTCCAGACTTATCCATCAAAATGGCTCCCAATACAGTGAATGGAACCTGTCATTCATTTTAACTGATATAAAGTTCAAACAGAAAAATGCAGTTATGTGATTAATGTCTGAGAAATCTGTCGAGGGATCAACTACCTGCATACAAGCATAGGCTATGGTACCAATTTTTCCTGAAGAAATTCCTGCAATTCAAGTTGTAGGGGAATAAATACAACAGAAGAAAGACAGATATTTTTATTTTTTCAAAATCAGCATGTAGTTGTTCTCACTTACCAGCTGCAACAAAAGTCTCGGCTGTATAAAATCCAATACCGTTAATGCCAACAGATTGTTGACATACCATTAACCCAACCCCAATCTGAAATCGTTACAAACAGTTAGAAACCTCTGGGTAGTTATAGTTATGCACACTAATTGAATTTGTGCAAGAAAGGTATGTTACTTACAACTACAGAGCGCACGTGCTTGCTTTGGAACAAATCCAGAAGCTTAGTTTTAGGAAGGCTTTGAAGAGTTTCAATATAATCCTATTAGCAAAAAATAAGTCAGCTCAGCTTATCAAGCAGGTCAAATTGATTAGGAAACATCTTAAAGATGTTCAATCAGTTAAGGGAGCTTGGAAAGTACGAGAATTTCATCAGCTTCTTCAGAAATATCAACATCTTTTCCTCGAAGTCTCCTTAAAGCTACTTGAAATTCTTTTTCAAGGCCAACCTTTGCCTGAAAAGAAATTATTTTTGGTTTATTATTATGTTTCTTCCTCTTGTGCTTATCTAGAAGAAGCAAACAGAGGACAGTTTGGGCTTTAGATTCTAGGTTAATGCATACCAGCCATCTGGGAGACTCTGGGATAAACCACAAACCAATCAGCAAGGAAATGCAAGGCACAAGCCCTTCAAAGTTCAAGCCAAGACAACAGTTAGACCTTTTTCTCCATAATTGGCTGCACCTTAAGCAACAATTCAAAGCTAATGTTATAACTTACCTGCTAGAGCTAGTTTTCTCCAATTTATGACACTTCCCATTAAGAATGAGACTGAGGCTCCAATAACAATCATAAGCTGCAGAACAATTAGAGTCAAGGCCAAAGTTCTTCTCAATGATACTTAACTTTTAATCAAAGAAAAAATATAATAATTCTTAATATTCCCCCACCTGATTTGTTGTTGCAAGTCCACCTCGAAGATTTTTGGGTGCTATTTCAGCTATATATACAGGGACCTGTTCCATTTAGCTATGTTTTGTTAAAATTTTGAAATATTATCATCAAGATGCTCTTAAACTTTCTGAATACAAAAATTTATGGTTATACTGTTATAGTTAGTTACCACGTATGAGATAACTCCAATTCCATATCCTGTGAAAAATCTTCCTATGTCAAGTGAGTAAGGATCCTGTGGTAGATAGAATAACACAAGTGAAACCTCCTTTCCATTTTGCAACATTTTTTTCTCGAGATGAATTTGTATTGCGCCAAAAATGCATACCTTTGAGAAGAAGACAGCTAACCATCCTGTAATGCAAAATCCTGTTGACATTCTCATTGCCTGTTTCACATGAAAATTAAGGCTTATTAATACTGAAACTTGAAAGGCCCTATAGAGTGCATATATTTATTAGGAATTTAGATTCCGCATACCCCTTTCCGGCCAATGAAATCCGTAATCCGGCCACTTGTTATAGCCCCAAGCATTGCACCAATGGTTACTAAAGAACCAAACATGGAAAACTGCCATTCCCCAAAGACAGAATTAGTAGTCTTTCAGACAATATGAATGATATAAATGTCAATGAGGAGGGGAAATTATTAGAATACTAACCTCAGCAAGAGATAGATTAAGATCTGCTCTGATAGCCGCTTGAGTGGGTGCTGAATAGCCCACCTGCCAAAATAATAACTTAAGCTAAAAATACAAACCTTTTTTTTGTTTATTTGGTGTGATTTTTGGTTTGGTTCCTAACCCAGAAAACAAACACAAAAAGGAAACAGACATTTAGTGAACTGTATTTTCAGAATGTTTCTTTCTTAAGCCATGCATGCAGGCATGCACCATATTTTGAAACAAAACAAAAACAAAACAAAAAATATGGTAAAGTTTTCTTTTCTTTTTTTTTTTTTTTGGCTGTCCTGTCTCCCTATATAATTTGTCACTGAAAAAAAGACTCCTTGGCTTCACCAATTATAATTTTCAGAAAGCTTAAAGATACTTACACAAGTTCCAAATGAAAAAGAACCACAAACCGCAACAAATGTGCTAAGCAGAACCATTCCAATGGATCCGTTTTCCTCCTTTTTATTATATTCAACATGTTTACAGGCAGCAGCAGCATCCTTCCGTTGTTGAATGAAGGGCGCTTGCAAATCCCGAAGCCCATTGTCTTCTCCACTCTCAACATCCTTGTGCTGCTCAATTGCCATTTTCTTCAATAGCAATATGACCTCGAAAAATGAGTAACACAATAATAACGAAATAGCCCCCCCAAAAGTTAAGAGCAATGTTGTGATATTAACGGAGAACATGCAAAAACATGCTGTGTGTTGGATGGTATTTATACTACATGTACCACAGCAACATTTTGGCTAGAAGATATTTCCACCGTTTGTCTGATTGTGTTCATTGGAAATTGAGGAAAGGGTCTGGCATGGTACAATGCAACAACTTGTGTCTGATTGAAAATTTGGAATGGCATGTGGGAAGGAAGCTGTCATTGACGTGGTGATTACAACAGGCCTATTCAGACCCTTCTGCTAGGAAATGGATTAAAGCTCAAATCAACGTTGTTGGTCTTTGGTTACCAAAAACTTGCATGTGAGTCCTATGATGAGTACCTGATTGCACTTGTTTATTCTTCAGAGCTTACGTGGTTCTTACTCGGATGGGTCAGCTGCAAATAAAGCTCAATTGAATATGGTTCTCATAGTAGGCGGCAAGCTGTTGGTGTTGGGTACGGTGTATGATATGATTGCTTTCATGGTCTTTGGCTCAATGATTGAGGAAATGCATGGAAGCACGCGCCATTGCAATTAGTCTCAGTAAAATTTTCGTTGTGTTGTGATGCAAGTGCTAGTAAACTATTGCTTAATGGCAGCCTTTTAGCTTAATGAGAGATTAAAAAATGGATTGCGATTGGTCTGTAACCTATATATAATATATGTGAACAATTTTATATCCTCTTCACCGACCATTCTAATAATCCTCTTATTTATTAAATAATAAAAAATTAAATATTTTTTATATTTTTAGATATTGAATATATTTAGATTATATTTGGATTGGTGAGACTTTAAATTAAGATTAAGTAGAATGAAATCGAATAGAATGAGATGGAGATAGATTCTATTGTTTGGTTATGTTAAAAAATGGTGAAATGAGATGGAAATGGGTGGTTTCACTCACCACAAACTATTAATTTTATTTCCTTTCCAATTTGAGAGATATAAGATGGAATCATCTTTTCTATTATAATTATAATTAAAATTTTATTACATCAACCTCATACTCTAAAATTAATGTGTTTACAATAAGAGTAATTTAGAAAAAATAAAATTATAACTCTTACATATCATCTACTTCTCAAACAATAAAATGGTAACTTTATTCTATTTTATCTTAAAATATCTAAATAATAAAATAATACTTTTATCTCATTTTATCTTATCTCATCTCATTTCATTTCATTCTCATCTCATTTATTCATTTCATCAATTATTACTTTTTTTATTTTTTTCTATTAAATATTAAAAAATTATTAAAAAATATTTTAAAAAAATATAACAAGACTCAACCTATGTTATGCGAAGTTGGAGGTGCCCTTAGAATATCCTTGTATTAATGATTTTGGAAAATAATTTTTGCACACCATCAATTATATATTTGTACACTTTTAAGTTTAGGTGATATTAAAAAAATGTAGATAAATCTAGCTAAAATTCAATATTGTTATGCGTGTAGATATATACGTGATGTGTACATTTAAAAATTAGAATAATATAATTCTAATTTTTTAAATATTTTTGATGTGTTTTTTGTTGAAATGATGATTAGGTTGTTGTTAAATGTTCATGAAACATACCGAATTAACAATGCATTAAAGTTTAAAATTTTGAAAATGAAATCTACGAGAAGATATTTTTCCTCTCACATGTGTAACCAAAAGTTATATAAATAATGCTACATTAACACCTTTTACTGTAATTATATTTCAGTTTCGCCCTAACCCTTCTCTCTCTTTCTCTTTTTTCTCTTATTCTGATCTTCTTTTTATGAGTGTGGGAATGTATGTACGGTTGTCATTTTCGTTTTTTGTTGGTAGTGTCACTGTCTCTTCCTTTTTTTTTTTTTTTATGTTTTTTAATAAGTAATTTAGATCTGTTAGATTTTGAATATATTTATTTAAATCTATTTCTCTTAATAACATATTTTATGATTTTAATTTTATTTTTTTTGTTTTTTTTATTGGTGCTTTAGTTTTTTTTGTTATTGTTCTTATCTTATGATCTTGTAGGTAAACAAAATTTTCATATCTATTTAAAAAAAAAGTATAATATATTCTTTAATCTGTAATTTTTTTTGTGTTAATCTTTATATAAAAAGATGTTTAAACATAAAAAATCTTTGGATAATGAACAAAATTACAAATGATTAATTAGTTTATGTGTAAAATATATTTATTTTTTATTTTTTATCTAATATATCTTTTTTGATTTATAAATACTGTTAAGTGTTATTTTTAATTATTTTTTGTTCTTTCTCGTAAAAAAAAAAACTTTTAACTATACTTTTTTTTTGTTTGATACATCACGTGGTAGAATTTTATATTGACAGCTTTCAAAAAGGTAAGTAATATCATGATTAAATTATAATTGTAATTTTTGTATATTAAAAAGTTGGTGCAAGTAAATATTGCCGTCTCTTTATGTCACTTTTCGAGTTATTTAGTTATAAATAACAAATATCTCAGTAGATATTTTTGTAGGTCTTGAATTGAATATTGTCACCTGGTAAAGTCTAAATGGCTAAACGTTTCTTACTTTTATGTGATGAACTGTCACTCCATGCAAAAAGTATTATTTTACCTGACATAAGATAATTAACAGTTTAAAACTGGAAAGTCTAGTTAAGTGAATGTGTGTTTTTAAATATGTGTAAAACTGTTAAATTATATATAGATAGAAAAATATTAATGGTGAGGAATAAGGTTCAAATTACCTTCCCTAACTAGCAAATGTTAACTCACTAAATCCCAATAGGTTAGCATCACGGTGAGCATGTGATATATAAGTAAATATATATATCAGTAAATATATGATCATATTTAAATTTTAATTATGTCAATTTTTTAAAATTAGATCACAAAAAATATTTTTGTGAATTTTTTAATCTTGACGTAAATAACTTATTTTTTATCTGATCAGGAATGTAAATTAATCGATGTTTGTGTAAGTTGATTCGAATATCACCTAATCACAATATAAAAAATATGAACTCATTAAAACCAAAAAAGAGAGCACACAATTTAAAAATAAATTTAATTATACCAAAAGACAATTTAAAAATGATTTCATATATATATATATGAATAGTCATTTATAAATAATTCAATCAATTAGTTTTAATGAGCACTTATGTTCTTTGTTTTTCTTAATATCAAATGTTTTAATATATAATAAATAAGGGTTGAATGCAATGGTAAGTAAACTGCATTTCTAAGGAGATAACCAAAGTTCAAACTTTGGACATGATAATTATTGAAAAGCCTTTTAGTAATAATAATTATTATGAATAATAATATTAAATTATCTTATTAAATTGACTTATCTTATTTAAATTATTATGCACTTCAATAAATAGAGTACTAAAATTTGTAACTCTTTTATTTTCATACTTGCGCACGAGTTTATAATATATATAATGTTTATAGTGTTAATCATTTAAAGTTTATAAATAGCAATATTAACTGATTGGGCTTATTTAGATTATTATACATATCCATAATATAATACAAAAATTTATTTTTGACACTTTAATTTATAAATTTTTTCTACATATTAGATTTTTTCTTTTATCATGTTAATAGTATCAATATATATTAAAATAATAAAAAACCTTAAACCTGTAAAAATAAAAAATAAATTACATTTACCTACTTTTGAAAAATAATTGAGTCATAATACATGCTTTAAATTTGTGTTAATGTTCAATCAAAAAGTATCAAACCCAACAAATTTTGTTATAATTTTATAATTGCATTAAAGGGATATAGTTTTCTTCACATTCTCTTTCCGTTTTTATATCTTAAATCTCTTATTTTTACGAAAAATCTCAAACTCTTAAATAAGAAGAATAATTATTTCTTATCATTTTTCTTTCATTCTCTAGTTACCTCTCATTAAAATAGACACAATGCTTAAATATTTTAGGAATTTAACACAATTTTTAACTCATATTATGTACTTGAAATTTGTGAAAATCCAACAAATTTTGTTAAATTTTATATTCGTATTAAAGGGATATAGTTTCCCTTACATTCCCTTCTTATTCTTATATCTTAAACACTTATTTTTTCATAAATTAACCTCAAATTGGATCTTAAACACTTATTTTTGTCCAAAATATTTTAATTGCACTGCTTCCCGAAAAGCTTTTTGGGCTGTTTTTTTTTTTAAAGAACCTCTGACTTTTAGCTTCTTTATAAGCTCTTTTAAGAGTTTTTACAAAAACAAAAGCTAATGCAATAAGTTTGGCCAAACATTCACTAAAAAGTAATATAAATGCTTAATCTAATAGATAAGCTCATACAAGCTCTTATGACCAGTGTCCAAATGGGACCATTGCGAACAACGGGTAGAACATTCACCCAAAACAAACAAACAAACAAATAAACTAACAAAAAGCTACACAAACTCCTGCTGGAAAAAGACTCGAGTCGTGTGGTCACGAAGCACATTCACTCAAGAAGGGAAATGCTCCGTGGACGGATGTAAAATATATTTAGTAAATGAGTTAAAAATTATGAATTATATTATTAAATATAAAAAAATTTAAAATTAACAAATAAAAATTATTTATATTTAATAAATATCAAAATAAATTATTTTAAATTAAAGAAAATATAATTATTTATCTAAAAATATATTTACTCTAAGAAGATTTATGAATAAAGTTATCACATTATACATAATAAGTTAAGATCAAAATTGATAAATTTTTTTTTGAAATTGAATTTTTTGTTTGCGTAATTTATGTCTTTATAATTTGATATACTATTATTTATCAACTTTAAAAAATATTTTAAATTTTATTATATAAGATAAAAATTTATGATCATAAAGTTGTCAAAAAAATTAATAGTTAAGACCCATATCTACAACTATTTATTTTCCATTAAATATCAAATGCATGGCCCGCAGCACAATTTGAGTATCTGGATTGAAATATTTATATCAAAGCCATGATTCATAGGTAAAAATGACGAATATATATGATTTCGTGATATATACATATATATATATTTATATCTATAATATATATATAATTATAAAAGGAGGCTTTGGCAAATTGAGGGTGTTAGGTGTTAGTTAATCAAAATTGTCATTTTGAGGAGCTTGTAGTAATATTAAAGTTGTTCTTCTTCTTCTTCTTCTCTCTTTCTTTCTTCTTATCTATAAAAATTTCATTTTACTTGGGTGAAGGGGTGAAGCTATTGGTAATGAAATAAGGTTAGATTAATTTCTCTCTTGTGCTTAAATGATATATTTTCAAGTGGTTTATACGTATTGTAAATTAATTTAGAAACCCTCCTTGTAAAGTGGAGTTAACTTGATTTGTTGTAGACAAAAATTAACGCAATGAATCTTTAACCCATTTACAAGTAATAGTGGTGTTAGAAACTCTCCTTATAAAGTGAAGTTCTTGATTTGTTGTAAGATAAAATATTGACAAATGAATATTTATAAGTGATAGTAATATTTTTTCTAAACATAATATAAATACATTTTAAATTTTTCGATTGGAACCTCCATTCATGCGAGGATTCTAATTGAGTTATAAAAGGAATTAATCTTACCTTTACTTTATTTACCAAGAGTGGATCTTTTAACCCAAGTAAATAATTTTTACCATAATAACAAAATATTTACTTCACCTTAATTAATCTTCAATAATTCCTCAAGATCATCTCGGACTTTTTATTACTTGAAAAATTATAATGACAACAATTAATCCCGCATCAAGTTTGTAGACTTGTTTGAAACTAAAAATTGTGCATCAAAAGTGAAAAAATTAAAAAAATATTTATATTAGATATTAAATGCATCACAATAGTAGTTGTCCCTTATATCATGATTCATAGAAAATAATATATATATATATATTAAAAAAGGAAAAAAAAATAAAACTAAAATTGAGAGGAGCTAATATATTTTTATTATATAAAAATTAAAAATTAATAAAAAATAAGTTAAAATTGTAATATCAATGTATATAAAATAAATCATAAATCACATGTCAAATACATATTAAGTATAAGTTCTTTTAACTTTATCATTTTTATTTTTGGTATAATTATACTTGACCTCCGTTTTGGAGTTAGTGTTTATAATATTGACACTAGAAATTACTCATACATTTTTTACTTTATATTTTCAATAAAATTTTGTGCAATATTTATACATAAAGTAAGAAAAGTATATATAATTTCTTAAATAAATAAAGATGTTAAAGTCTAATAACAATATATAAAATTAAATATGTAAATATAATTTTTAAATAAGAGTGTCAATATAATAAATATTAATTTTATAAAAAAATCAATGTAATTATATTTTTATTTTTTAATAAATTAAATTAAATTATTAGTATTTACAAAAATTAATAAGAAAAGGGGCCGAGCCCATGCCCCTCCATGAACCTGTTCTATTGGAGGCTACGCAATTACCCATTTTTTTTATTTAAAAAATTAAACGCAGAATCATTAAAATTGATAATATACCTAGTACACAAATATTAGAGAAATTCTCAAAGTAACTAGAGTAACAAATAGTATCATATACATGGCTAAATTAACAAAACCAAGAACTAAATAATAAACTAACCTAACAAACTAACGGGTAATAATGGACTATAAACTCTGAATTTCTCACACTAGTGTTTGTGGTAACAGGTAAAGAGTGGGAAAAGAAACAAAAGCAACTTAAATAAATAGTTATATAATAAAGCTTATAATTTTTCTAACCCTTTCTTCGGTTTGACGGACGGCAAAGAAGCCTTATCAATCTATCCCATACCATATGGCCATACCCTAATGCCCGTGAGTTTTGTCAGATTTGGTTTCACATCCACCATTTAAGCCATTAAAAATTCTGAACGTTAAAAAAATAATGTTAGCTTGAGAGCAAATTTTTGGATAAAAGACAGATTTTCATATCAAACCTACCAAAATAAATTAAGAGTTATAGCTGAATGTGAATCATTGTGTTTTTCTTACATAAATTAACAAATAAAAGAAAAGATTTACCCCAAAATAAAAAAAAAATAAAAAAGAAAGAGCAGTACTTCGACGTAGAAGAGGACCATTGAATTTGCACTTCCTGATCTTTTTATGGCGTCTCTGCATTTCTTTTTTTCCTTTTATAAAATAATTCTGTTATTTGTAGACTTTGAATTTAAAATTTAATTTATACATTTCTCACATTAACATGCAATATGTTAATTTATTTCATTTTGAAATATAATATATTTTAATATTCACTTAAATTTACATCATTATATGATATTTATACGAAGTGTAAAATTTAATAATACAAAAAACAATTTTCTTTGTTAAATTCCCAATACGAGTCCATATATATATTTTTTTGTGTCCATATAATTTGTAGATTTCTATGACACCCATTATTTTGTTGTTACAGGGAAAGGAAAATGTTAACGTCCCGGCTTTTTAATAGCACGGGGGGTTTGATAAGTATCTTAAGATATTAAGTTTTTTATTTTAGTTTTTATTTTTTTTAAATAAAAAAGCTTACAATGCAATTTAAGGAAGCCTGGCTCCCTTAGCTTCATAAATCCGCTACCCGAAGTATGATCCATAGGGAAAAATACTTAGATATTTCCTTTGTTAATTTATTTTTGTTTAAAAATAAAACACATTGTTCTTAGTTTTGACCAATTAATTACGCAAGTTCGAATTGAAAGTGATAGTTAAATAAAGCACTCCTTAAAGTAGTAAAACATATTGTTGTAATATAAAATATAATATTTTTAAAATGTTAAATAATTGTTTATAGAAAATATTGTCAATAATTACTCATTAACTAGGATTTCATGATTTTTTATTATAAGTTGATATTTATGTATGAAAAGATGAAAAATGCAAAAAAATATGTAACATATTATTTGGTCCCTATAATTTATATTTATATTTAATTTAGTCTTTATAATTTTTTTCTTTTCAAATCAATTCTCACACTTATAATTTTTTTTAAATTAACCCTATCGTTAACTTCTATTATGACATTGTTAGTTGACTAACACAATGTTTCACTGTTTCTTTATCCAGTAGAAACTCTTTTAAATGTTTCTAATTTATGCAAAACATCTAGTAAATACTCATTCATTCTAGTAGGTGATCATTTTTTTTAATAGATACTCATTTGTCCAGATCAATCCCTTAATTTTATTTCTAAATTTTTTTCATTTTTTTGAAAAATTAGGAAAAAGAGTATAAAGTCATTATGAACTTTCATCATTTTACAAATCACCACCATAAACTTACAAATCTTTTTAATTAATCTTTAAATTTTAATTAATAACTCAATAAATCCTTTCATAACCATCTTTTAAATCATTAATGGAGATGCCACGTGACATCATTTTACCCATTTAAACTTATTAAATTTGGACCATTAATTTTTTTTTTTTATTAAAAATTTATTTTTTAATTATGTTTTATTCTTAACAAATTAAATAAAAATAAATAAATTATTTTTAATATAAAAATACATTTTTTAATGCATGTAAAATAATCTTCAATGTCTTTTTTTTTTTACACAAAAGTGATGTAAAAAAATGTGAAAAAATGGTGTGTAAGTTTCATTTTACTAATTTAATATGAGATAAGGTGAAAAAATGGCGGTTCTCACTTGTATTTTTTTTAAAATTAACCCTATCGTTCAACTTCATTATGTTAAGAGCTACATCAATGTTTCAATCTTTATCTAGTAGAAACTCTTTAGATGTTTCTATATCTGTCTAGTAGATACTCACTCCTAGTAGGTGATCATTTTTTTTTTTAGTAGATTGATTTTAATAAGTCCTTTAGATATTATTTTTTTTAGGAAAAAGAGTAAAAATCAATGAACTCATCTTTGTTTACGCCACCATAAACTTATAAATCTTTCTAATTAATCCTTAAACTTTAATTAATAATCTATTTTTTATTTGTTTTAAATCATTAATGGAGTCCACGTGACATCATCTTACCTATTCAAGTTATTAAATCTTGTTTGTTTTTTTATTTATTAAAAATTTATTTTTAATTATATTTTATTCTTAGGGATGTTAAATTAAAAAAACTATTAAAAAAAGACATCGTTTAATGCATGCAAAATAATCTTCAATCTTTTTTTTAATACGTGATTTATATATCTATTGAAAAAAATGGTGTGTAAGTTTCATTTTACTAATTTAATATCAGATTGATTTTGGCAGTGTTACAATCTAACATTCACCACGTTCGTTTAGCACCACACATAGATAGATAGATGTACAGTGTACCGGGCACTGGCCTGCCGTTGGAGAAGACAAACTTCAATTGGTTTCTCCAAAGTCCTAAGAAACTCTACATGTTACAGCAATACATGTAGATATAGGGATGAAAAACTTGACAGCAGTGATATCATATCAGTAAAACCAAAATTTCCTTCCAACAGTTCCAAAATTTTGCCACCCCTGTATGCCCTATATAGGGAGAATAGACGAAAAAAAAGCTAAAATTTAAGGAAGAAGATAAAAGAAGATACTTGCAGTTGCAGCATCTTTCCGTGTCTGAGCTACCACATGTCTTAAAAAATGTCTTTTTTTAAATAATTTTATTTGTTATTTAATTTGTTAAGAATAAAATATAAATAAAAAAATAAAAAAAATAAATTTTAATAAATAAAAAAAATTAACAAATCAAATTTAATAAGTTTAGATAGGTAAAATGATACCACGTGGCATCTCTATTAATGATTTAACAAATGATTAATTGAAAGATTTATTAAGTCATTAGTTAAAGTTTAGAGATTAATTAGAAAGATTTTTAAGTTTATGATAATGATTTATAAAAAGGTGAAAGTTCAAGATGATTTTATACTCTTTTTTCTTTTCTTTTGATGTAAAAAATATCTAGTAAAGACTAAATTGATAGTATTATAACAGAATCATTTTATTGTAAAAATTATTTTGAAAATATTTATAAGCGTGAAAATTGACTTGAAAAGAAAAAAAAATCTATAGAGACTAAATTAAAAATGAATGAAACTATAGAGAATAAAACTTTAATTTAACAAAAAAAAAGTCCTGATTTTAGCATATTATTTTTGGATTATCTTATCCTCTCAGAATTAAGTCCTAGTTAGGTAATTTGATGTTTCACATAATAAACTAAATGTTAAACTATTTTTTTTTATACATTAACACAATTTTTATAATACATGGCGTGCTGAAAAAATTCAACTTTTGCTCTACTCCATTTCTGCATAAAGATTGGTCCATAAAGAGGAAATGGCTTCTAAGCTTGCTGCAAGTTACTCTTCTGAGCCTCACGTCAGGCTGGGTCAATTAGTTTTAAGTTAGAATCTCACATTCACTAAACCTCACAATCTTAAGTACTAGTCTTGCCATTTTAGGCATAAATGGTCCACAAGGGAACTTTTTTGAAAGGGCAAGTTCTATGATCATTGTTAGAGTCTCACATCATCAGACTTAATTTTTCGAATGCGATTTATATATTTGTTAAGCTACTCCACTTAATACCAATTAGTTTTAAGTTGAAATCTTACATTCACTAAACATCACAATCTTAAGTTAAAAGCTATAGGTCCACCATTTAGAGTCTCCATGTTAATCGTAGATATGAAAGATCGTCTGTTATTGCAACGGGAAACTAGATCATGATGATAGAAATTTAGTATTAAGCTCGATCATGAGAAGTTAGAGGCATCGCACTGGAAAAATTCATATATGTTATGGCTTAAAGCTTTAGAAAATGATGTGGAAGATTTCTCTATGATCTTCATCCTCTTCTTCTACCATGTTTTTAGACACAGAGCAGTCAATGGATATGATTCTAGGTCTTTGTCAAAAGTTCCCTTCAATGATCGGGTTAGGATGATAGTTAGCTAGCAATAATTACTACCAATCATTGAGGCATCCACGTTAGAAATAATGAAGAAGCTATGACTAGGTCGTTGCAATACCATGGTGGAGATAAGAGAAATGTTAGTTGTATATACAAAATTTCTCATGTACATTACATACGCTGAGGTGGAAAATTTTGTTGGTAAGATAGTAAGTAACTAAGAGAAATTCTTAAATGTTCTGGAAGTAAGAAATTTCTCTTGTTATGTATATGATTAAATGTGTGTCACATTAGTTACGTGTGTTATCATTGTTACTTACTTTAACTACATTTTTAATATCATAAATGATTTGTTATAATTGAATGGTACAAAGTAAGATATTTCTCTTCCAGAAGCACTTGAGAATATTTGACTAATAACTATTGAGACACCAAGCCAACAAAATCTCTCTATGTGGTATGTAATATATTTTATATTCGCAACTAACATTTCTTGATAATTAATGTTGGAAATAATAACTCCTTCGTAGGAAAGATATGGAAGAATTCAAGAGTGATATCTTTGAAGTTCAAACATGTTGATCATCCAGGCGAGGCCACAAGGATGGGAATAGAAGTCCAAGTTGTTGGACATTTCAAATGTAAGTTAAATGTGGGAGAAGAAGTCTCACATCGAAAAGAAATGGATAAGTTGAAGGCTATATAAGTGAAAAAGATCCGTAGACCTAATGTCTTAATATTTTGGGTCAAGATATAGTGTTAAACTCACTAATGTGGATCTTCGCTTAGCCCATTGGATGTAGATCTCCTCGGTGTTTTGGACTCCTCCCAATCCTAATAAGTGGTATCAGAGCCGATGATTTGACTGGGATAAGAATTGGCGTGGACTTCGGTGGTTAGTGGATCTATGTGCGGGGTCTATTGTGTCAAAAGTCTTCTTAGTGATGTGGAGGCTAGGCGACATGTTCTGTTGTAGATGTTGGACGACGAAGGTACAAGTATAAAGAAGAGCATGTGTGACTCAATCTGAAGGAGATGTGGCTCTTAGATACAAGCTGAGCTCTTGGTGACATTGTTAAATACTTGAAAGATTTTTGCTTGAAGGGGAGTGACTATATGTGAAGGACTTACACTTGAGGGGGAGATTGTTAGGCATTTCAAATGTGCGTTAGATGTGAGAGAAGAAGTCCCACATTGGAAAGAAATAGGCAAGTTGAAAGTTATATACGTGAAAAAGACTCATATATGTCCTACATTCATTTGTGAAGGTACTCCTAATGGATTGAAGACCATATCAACAGGTCTTCCATCTTGCAAATAAGGTATATCTTGTCTAGGCAAAATTTTGGAAATGATGCCTTTATTTCCATGTCTTCCAGCGACTTTATCCCCTACTTTGATTTCACCTTTCTGTAAAATATATACGCGAATTGTTTCTGGATTATAACTGGAACCCCCTTTTTTCTGGATCCATCTCACATCAATAACTCGACCCCTACCGCCTATAGGTAGTTTTAGACAAGTTTCCTTTGAGGTAGATACCTGAATGCCAAGTATAGCTCGTAATAATCTATCTTCCGGGGCATACGATGATTCTTTCGCCAATTGAGGCGTTAATTTACCTATTAAAATCTCGCCTGTCTCTACCCAAGATCCCAGGATCACAATTCCATTTTTGTCTAAATTTCGGAGTAAATGGGCTTCTAGGTGTGGAATTTCATTAGTGATTCTTTCAGGACCATGGCTTGTCACATGAGTCTGAATTTCATATTTCCGTATGTGAAAAGAAGTATAAATATCTTCATAGACCAGACGCTCACTAATGAGTACAGCATCTTCAGAATTGTAACCTTCCCAGGGCACATAAGCTACGAATAAGTTTTCCCAAAGCGAGTTGGTCGCCAACTGTAGTAGCACCGTATGCTAAAATTTGTCCCCTTTTAATGCATTTACCTCGCTGAACCTGGGGTTTTTGATGCATGCAAGTATTTTTGTTGGAACGTTGATACATAACTAATGGAATGCTTAGAGTATCTCCATTTCCCAATAAAATGATCTTGTCAGTATCGGTATAAATGATCTTTCCCTCGTGTTCGGCTATAGCGGGAAACCCTGAATCTAAGGCCACTTGGCGTTCCAATCCAGTTCCAACAATGCACTTTTCGGACCGAGAAAGCGGAACTGCTTGACGTTGCATATTAGAACTCATTAAAGCTCGATTCGCATCATTATGCTCGATAAAGGGAATGAGGGAAGCTCCAATAGAAAAATATTGGAAGGGAAAAATACTTCGAAGATGAACCTGTTCCCATGCAATAGTCAGAAATTCTTGACGGTATCGAGCTGGAACAATCTGTTCCTCCTGAATACCTCGATTCAGTGCCAAAGAATTTCCTGTCGCTACCATATAGTATTCATCTCTACTTGGTGATAAATAAAGCATCCGTATTCTTTTTGATCTCTCAGAGATTTCAAAAAATGGACTTTCTATAGACCCCCAATGACCAATCCTTGCATGAATTGCTAGGGATCCAATAAGTCCAACGTTGATTCCTTCAGACGTGTCAATTGGGCAAATGCGTCCATAGTGACTAGGATGGATATCTCGTATCCGAAAACTAGCAGTTCGCCCCGTCAATCCTCCAGGGCCCAAATAACTCAATTTTCTCCCATGAACTATTTGGGTCAATGGATTGGTTCGATCCAAAACTTGAGATAATGGATGTAATCCAAAAAAAGATTCATAAGTGGTTGTCAATGGAGTTGAAGTCACCAAATTCTGAGGAGTCGGTATCAATTTATGTCTAATTGCTCCACATATAGTTCCTCTAACCATATTTTCTAAACGAACCAGAGCCAATCCAAATTGATCTTGTAAGAGATCTGCTACGGAACGAATACGTTTATTTTTCAAATGATTCATATCGTCAAGTGTACCCATTCCAAATTTCATTCCAATCAAATGATCCGCAGCTGTCAATATATCTCGCGGTAACAAAAATGTATTGTTCTGAGGTATATCAAGATTCAGCCTTCGGTTCATATTTCGTCGACCAATCCTTCCTAATTCACATCTTTGTTGAATTTTTTTTTTGTAATTCCTTAAATAAAGATTCAAAAAATACTGGATCTTCGCATACACAAGCAAATTGTCGATAAAACTCCAAAATAGCATTTTCTTTTGACCCGATTCTTTTTTTCTCCTTATCATTCAGGAAAGACAAGAAAATTTCAGGGTAGCAAACATTCTCTAGAATTTCGCTTAAATTTGAACCCATAGCTGATAATAATAGAACTAGAATCCCTTGTGTCAAAAGTCTTCTTAGTGATGTGGAGGCTAGGTAGAATGTTTTATTATAGATGATGGACGACAGTAGTACAAGTATAAAGAAGAGCATGTGTGACTCAATCTGAAGGATATTAGGCTCTTGGATGTGATCTCTTGGTGACACTGTCAAATACTCGAAAGGCTTTCCTATGAAGGGGAATAACCGTGTGTGAATGACTTACACTTGAGGGGGAGATTGTTGAGCATTTCAAGTGTGAGTTTGATGTGGGAAAAGTATGAAGAAGAGCATTCCCCAATATAGAGGAGATGAGGCTCTTTGATGTAGGCTGAGCTTTTGGTGACACTGTCAAATACTTGAAAGACTTTTGCTTGAAGGAGAGTGACTGTGTATGAAGGACTTACACTTGAAGGAGGAGATTGTTGGGCATTTCAAATGTGAGTTAGATGTGGGATAAGAAGTCCCACATTGGAAAGAAATGGGCAAGTTGAAAGTTATATAAGTGAAAGAGACTCATAGACCCAATGTCTTAACGTTTTTTGTCAAAATGTGGTGTCAAACTCACTTATATGGATCTTTGCTTAACCCATTGAATGTAGATCTCTGCAATATTTTGGGTTCTCCCAATCCTAACACAAGTACCTACCAATTTACAAGGAACATCAACCGTTGCAAGGAACATCAACAGGTTGGTGGGCCAAGGGGAGGAAGGGGTTAAATTTGTTTAGCTTCATGTGTAACTTGAATCAACCCTAACGATTCTCATCTCTACTTGAGGATTTGTTTGAGACAGCTTGAGGTTGCCAGAGGGCTCTGCTCCAATTAGCAACGATGGTCCCTGGTTAAAGGTAAAAGGAAAAAAGAGTAAAGGCAAAAAAAATGAATTAACCTAAAGTACCCTCAATTATTTGCTTATATAAAAAAAAAAGACCCCTAAGGCCTTAGATGTATAAACGATAATCGATAAGCTGAGCGTATCAAGTGTTGAAATATATAAACAGTTCACTAATAATATCCTAAAGAGTAAAGATACTTATTAAAAAAATATTAATTGAAAAGTAAAATATTTTAAATTCTCAATGCATTAAATATATTATTTTTAAATTTTAAATTACTTAATAAGTATTTTTAAGATATTTGTTAAACAAACTCTTATATATGAAAGGAAGGAATTTAAAAAAGTTAGTCAGAAATAGGTACGATAATAAATAATTGTACAAATAGTGGATCAAAATTCAATCTTAATCCTAATTATTTATGACAGAAGCTTAATGCTCATATATTAAACAAAAGAATATAGTCGTCCAGTTAATTCGGGTCATAGGCCTCAATTTTAACAAGAAAATTGAAAAAAGAAGAAGAAAAAACAAAGCTAACAGTCAGTACCTTATTTGTAAACGAACATTATTAGCTAGATGTGGTGTTAATACACGGGACCCAAAGTGACCAAACAGAAAGAAACCAAACCAAGGGACAGCATAGGATTGAGACGTTGCTCCAAACATAGTGTGAAGTAAGGTGGATCCTATGCTTCGTATCCGTAATCAATCGTAGTCATAGTACAATAATGCGATACGGTATGGGCTGGTTGGTGCCTCACCGAATCCCTCTATCCCTGGACAAGGCCTCACCGATATTTTCCTATTTTCTCACATTTTTCTTCTTTTATTATAAGATTTTATTGTTTGTCTAATTAAAATATATTTAATTTTATCTAACTCATTCATAAAATTATTTTATATATCATAAAAATATTATAATTATATACAAAATAATTTAACATCTTTTTTATATTAACATATAATATAAATATAATATACATATTTTAATGTACATAAAATATTTCTCTACACATGACGTCAATCTCATTATTTATATATCCACTTTTTACATTTACTTTTAATATCTATAAGATATAATAACTAATAAAATAATAAGTTGTGATTTTAATTACTTATATAGTAACTTTCTTTTGTTATATATAGTGAGTTAAAATTAAAATTTATTAAATTTTACACAAAGATTATCATTTATCTTAATGGTATTCACCACTTATTGATATATATTTTTTAACACAAATCAAGAATGTGATGATCAAGAAGGTGATAAGTAAGGGTGTAATCGGATTGATTTAGTTTGGTTTTTTTTTATAGTCAAACCTAAACCAAACCGAATCGAACATCTATGGATTAATTCGGTTCAAGTAGTCGGGTTACCATTTTTTTCACACAAAAATAGTTAAATAATTAGCTTTTCATAACAAATAATAATAATAATAAACCAATGAAAAATTTCTAAAAATAGAATCAAACTTACTTATTTCATTAAGCACATTACAAAGTACAAACTCTAAAATTACATATTTAGCACATTACCCTAATCTATTTGATAATATACCTAGTCAGTGTCTTTGATGTATGATACTCTATTTATTTTGAAATCTTCAGTTGAATGTTTAGTCCCTATATAAATAAAAGCATAAGTTAGTTAATTTGTATGATCTTAATGATGGATTATGGTATGTTTTTGGACTTAATGTTTGTAATGTATTATAAATTTTTTTTTGTGTTAAGTTGATTCACAGCAATAACTTGCATGTAATACGACTTTTAGAAGGTTAGTTTCAAGTTGAATGATTTTTTTTTATACTTATGGACTTGTTGTTTGTTATGTATTATAATTCTTTTTTTGATTAAGTTATTATGTTAATATTTTGTGGTCAATGCTTAAAAGCTCTTGACTTATGACATGAAATAAATCAAGTTGCATTCTCTTTAATTTTTTTTTGCTTCTACACTTAGTTTAATCATTATATTTATATAAATTGGTTAGTTAAATTGGATGTCATGCACTCTAATTTGTTGCTCTGATGTATTATGTTAGAAGAACATTATATATATATATAGTTTGATTTGGTTTGGTTCTCAGGTTTGAAACTTTCAATCTGAGAACTAAACCAATTAAGTCTCACTGGGTTCATATTTTGCCCGACAATCAATATACTCAAATCAAATCAAATCGAACTAAATGAATCTAATTAGTTCGATTCGGGTTGATCCAGTTGGTTGGATTATCCGAACTAATTTACATATCTAGTCATAAGTGGTGATTCTTATTACTTATGTAGTGACCTTTTATTCTCCCTAACTTGACCTAATTAGAATTTACCATATCCAATATAAGAATCATCACTTATTTTAAATGCGTTCATCACATTTGATGAGTGTCAAAAATGCGTGTAAGAAAAACATTTTTTAGTTAATGTGTGTGTGTGGTCTTTATTATTGAGTTTGAAAAATGAATATATTAAAGAGAAAAAAATTACATATATGTGAACAAAAATAATAGATTTCAGATACATGCGACTTGAGAGAGCGAAAAATGAGTTCTAGTTATAGAGCAAAAAAAAAAAGATTTTAGGAAATTGATTCTTTTATGTGAAGTGAGATAGATATAGTCACCCTAATACAAAGTTTGACAAATTTTCAAGGTCTCATTATTTTAAATACTAGTATTTTGAACTTATGCAAAGTACGAGATTAATTTCCACACAAATCGATTGATTATTAATTTTAATTTTATTTTAATTTTTTATTTATAAATAATTTTCAATTTGATATAAAATTAGTAATTTTAAAGATAATTATAATAATCATTGTTTCATATAATTTTAAAACACCTATTAGACAATATTTGTCTAAGTTTAACATTAATTTATATTGATTTTTTAGTTCTTTATTAAGAGTAAGAATAATGGGTCGTATAAAAAGTAATAGATATGAACTATAAATAACAGTGATAAAACATATTTGAATTTGAAATGTATAACATAATAACACTAAAAAGTTTAAAACCCAATAATGTAGTACTTGAGTTTTATATTTTCTGAAACACCTCTTGGAACACAACATTTTTTGTTATTTTACACGGATTACTATTTTCATCGAAAATCAAAATCTTCAAATCATTTTTTGATTTGACTCTAGAAATCGCAACATAAAGTTGTCTATGAGTAAAAATAGACTTTTGTAAAAATAGTACAACATATGAAAGAGATTGTCCTTAACTCTTATTAATTGTCATAGCAAAGCAAAGGGTGATACGAAATTGCCTTCTTTGAAATTTGAGAGGCATGCCTAGATTTGATAGGATTACATTCATCCAAAGGATGTAAACATTCTTCCTAATATGATTGCATGTAACAACAATTGCACCTATGACATTATTTTACAATTCTTAAACGATTAGCCTTGTTCCATTACACAGTCCTAAAGATTGATCGATGTTCCTAATAAGCATGATTGAAACTCTTTTTTTTTAAATCAATTTGTGATTTGGAATTCCAAAACACTTAATTTCATTTAAGAATTCAGCAGTTAACCATTTAGCTTCAATTCTAACATCTTTATCTGCTACGCAATATGAGTCAAAACTCAAATACTTTTTCTCTTCCCCAGCTATTTGAGAAAGAATAAATTCATTTACTATTTCAACAACATCTAGAGTCATGGCTAGTATGACTCTGTCTTCAAAAAATTGAAAGTTCTTCATACTCTCCAATAGATTACGATAAGTAAAAGGATTTGAACATCTGCTACTCCATCATTATCGAAACCCAAATTCCCATCTCCAATTCTAATTATCCAATCAGCAAACTCTTTTTGCATTGGGTCTAATGAAGAAGAACCTGTTGTTTGCAATCTCATATTCTTAGTCAAAGTAAGAACTTTACAATGAGACCACAACTTTGATGAGTTTGTGGTTGCAAAAACAATGTCCTGTCTACTTTCTCGTGGAATAACTGGCAATATTTGACAGAAATCTCTTCCCAGAACAACACTTTTTCCACCAAAAGACATTTTTGCAGAATTTTTATTAGAAAATCTCATAATGTCTCTAAGAGTACGATCAAAAGCCTCGAAAGCAAATTTATTTATCATGCATGTTTCATCACATATAATGATAGTTGTTTGTTGAAGAAGCTTCGTTTTCAATCTGCCTTGTTTAATGTTACATATTGATGACTCAGTAATGCTTAATGGAATTGAAAATCTAGAATAGGTTGTCCTCCCTCCAAGTAGAAGTAGGGAAGCAATGCCACTTGATGCAACATTGAGAATTGCTCGAATTGTTGTTGACAATGTTTTCCAGACAAAGGTTTTGCCGATTCCACCATAACCATACACAAAATAAAAACCACCTTTCTTATTTCGTACAACATCTATTATTTCATTGAAAACTAATTTTTGATCTTCACTAATAGAAGATAAATACCTTTTAAGATCATCAACCATTTCTTCTTTGTTGTAGTTCAACTCATCAACCAAGAAGCAATTTTCACATTCACTAATTGGACAGTGGAGGGGGAAAGACATAGAATGATATTCTTTCAGACTTCTTCCATTTGAACGAAGTAACTTCTCTATTTTAATTAGACATAGGTTCTTCAAATCAGAATGTGGAATGGAAAGATCTAAACCTAAAAGAAAATTATAAAATTACACGATTAATGAAATGAGTTTCATATAGTTTTTTTAAATAAATCATTAATAAATAGAAATTTCATAATAACATTTACAATTTGCTCTTGATATATGAAATCTCTGACTTTTCTAAAAGTCCTAGCCAACACATTGTATTCATCGATCATGTCCTTTAAATTTTGCACTAATGAAGCATCCAAATTGAAAGTATTTTCACTTTTTTTTGAAAATGTATAATAATTGAAATAAAGTCAATTATCAAATTTAAAAATAAACAATTTATGCATAATAATAACATTAAAAAATTGATTTTAAAAAGAGTTCTAAAAATAACAAATTTGAAGGGATTCATTCTGTTTGAAATCTCATTCTGAGTCTCATGTATATAAAAAAAAACAAAGTTAAAATACATGTTATATTATGAAATTAGATTAATCTTATAAAGATTCATAATAAATGTATGATGACAAAGTGAATTAATTTACATTTAGATTAAAATACATTTGGCAAGGAATACAATTCTAAAATTACTTATAAATCTATTATCAATTTATTATAAATTTATACTTAAAAAATAGACATCTGTTTATAATAAAATAAATAACTAACATAATATAACTTATTTTAGACTAAATTGTGGAATTGTATGTTCGTTGAATATAAGGTATTGAATAATTTTAATTATGGAAAAAGAAGTGGTAAAAAGATGTATTGATTGTTTGTAATAACTTGACAGTTAATTATTTTATTTATAACAAATTTTGGAATTTCAATTAAGTACTAAGGTTCAAACTCAAGTAATGAGATGTATAAACGGAGAAAGTGTATAAGAAGAAAAACAAAGAAATGACAGAATGCATTAGAAATTGCAAAACTCCATTAAGTTGATGTTACATGTTGTTCCCGTGATGGTTCTTTACCATTTTTGTATCATATATAACTTTCTTTGCAGTCTTGCTTGTTTGGAATTCATAGAGGAGTTTGAAGTTATCCTTTCCATATCATGAAGATGAAGGAACCCATCTGAGAAGTAGCAAAAACGAAGATGGCAGAAGCCGTCTGAGATGCAGACAGAAAAGAAAGCAAGATGAAGTAGTCGTGTGAAATGGTTGCGAAGGAGTTAAGTTTTGAAACTTGGAAGAAGAACATTCATGAAGATGGAGGAAGACGTCTAAAATGCTTATGATCGAATTGGATTTTGAAAAGGAATGAAAAAAATTGAATACTATTGGAATTTGATTGTATTAAAACTCAAACATACAAAGAAATGGACTGGCTTCATTCCTCTTTCATCGTCCAATTTTTTATTTATTAAAACACAATAATTTTAATTTTTGAATGGAATTAAAACACATATGTTATTACTCACAAATTACAGGGCAAGTATTTATGATTACAGCCGTGTCATTATTGACATTTTGAAAAATGTTTTACAATAACTCATTCAAGAAAATATTTTCAAGACACAATAAAGACAAATATTACATTCTCATTAATTTTTGTTGGTATACAACTGTATCCAATAAGGATTTTTTTTTTGTAATTTTGTAATTGAAAATATTCTTAAAAAACTTACTAAATATAGAAAGTTTTAGATTTTGGAGAGAAAACAAGTATAAGAATGAAAGATACTTGTAAAATTTTTTCTTAAAATTACCTCTAAAATATATAGTATAGATTTGTGTTTATTTTTTTTCTTCTCATGACTTTTTCATATGAAATTTTCATATTAGAAAATTCTTATCGAGATTTATCTTTAAAGCATTTGCTTGCACGAATCACTTTTTTCTTTTTCTTTTTTTCTTTTAAATCAACAAGGTTTTAAGGGGCCATACCTCCTTTTTTGGAAACATTCCTTCATTTCCTTGGTGGGAGGAGGCTATTATGGACCTAACAAGTTTGGGTCCATAAATGAGTCCTTTATTTTTTTATTTAATAATATTTATATATAAATTTGTATATATATTAAAATTATCAATTAAAATTTATAAATTTTTTATATTTATAATTATTTGACTAAATTTTTATATAAATTTAAATATTATTAATTAAATTTTATAAAAATTTAACTTTTTAACCTGAATCATTAATTTATTTTAATAATAAATCAATAACTCAAACTAATTGGTCCATCCATGTACATCTTACAAAGAGGTTCATATTAAATTTTTCCTCCTTGGAGTAGAAGAAGGATTCTTCTCTTTGTGTATCATTTGTTTGGATTTGATCCTTAGCCTTGAATACAAAATATTTGCTAAATCAATAACTCTATATTCTATTAGAACCTGGATAATAGGAACACTTGCGGAACTTCACATGCTTTACCGAACAAGGGGGACTAGTCTGAAAAGGTTATAGATGTAGAGTGTAGAGGCTTCTATTCGTGGATCCAACATGTTTAGGTGTATGGACAGACTACTTCTTTTTTTAATATGATAATATTTATATGTAAATTTAAAGTATATAAAAAAATTATTAATTAAAATTTATAATTATATATATATAATTATTTATATAAAAATAATTTAACTAAAATTTAATATAAATTTAAGTATCATTAATTAAAATCTATCTTTTAATTTAAATTATTAATTTATTTTAATAATAAATTAATGGTTCAAAAACTATAATCCATGTATGAATCTCCTTTTAGACGGCCATATTATAATGGAAAACCATATTATAATTTTCCGTAGAGTGTAGATTGAACAGACTGGCTACAGCGAAAAGGCCATCCACTTGGAACGTTGAAAGTAAATGGGATAGCGTTGAAAATCACCAGTAAAACGGGAACCGGTATTGGTAACAGTTCTTAACGATTAATCCATTTAATTTCTCGCTAATTATTCTTGATTCAATATTGTTATTTTTATATATATTTATCATTATTGAAATATTAAATAATTAGAAAAAACTTTTTCATAAAACTCTTTCTCCGATTCACCAAACTGATATAAATTCACTCATTATTTTGAAAAAATCATCTTATACTTCTTTTTTAACCATATTTTTTAAATATATGTAAAAATTAATGTGATATAATATTATAATTTTCCGTAGAGTGTAGATTGAACAGACTGGCTACAGCGAAAAGGCCATCCACTTGGAACGTTGAAAGTAAATGGGATAGCGTTGAAAATCACCAGTAAAACGGGAACCGGTATTGGTAAGTGGTCTATTACAACTTACTGCCAAATGTCCCATATGAGAAATGACGACCACACAACAGAACTTTGCAATCCTCTCTTTCATGAGAGAACAAAATTAACAAGGCATTACCGACCTTTCTGGCAATGAACGGTCATCTTTGTGCAGCGACTGAATTTTCCATATGAACTAAATAATTTATATGATAATCTTATCCTCAATTTTTCTCTATAAAACCCTTAGCCTCCAACGGCTGGTTCTATAGGGCACTGGGCACCCGTTGAGTTGTGGAGCCTGTGCTTATGGACCGGCAATTAGTAAGTAAAATTGCAAACTTTATTTTACTCCACACCCACCTAATCCACCGACTTTTTTCATTCTCATTCTCCCATCCTTCCACCTTCATTGTCACTGCCGTTGATTTCAACCATTACAAGAACTGGAAGGTTGCATATTTATGACTCAACAATTACTTCAAATTTTATAACCTTTTTTTCTTGTCATTGAAACAAACTTAAAATTTAAAACTTTATTCACTCTATGAGCCAGCATTTGTCGAGATTTCTACATCAACAAATGTTACAGAAACTCGAGCAACAAATCATTTTGCCTTCATGGACGAATCCAACTGAAAGCAAAGAAATCGCAACAGAAGCCGATTAGAGGAACAAAGACTGACGCTTTCCTTGATACCTTGCAGTGATTGAGTTCGACTCGGTAATAACTGGAACCAAAACAGAGAGATTGATTTTCCTATCTGATCTAATAAAGCTAACATGAATCAGAAAAAGGAGCAAACAAACGGATCCATTGCACGACCAACAAGTGTCTCAAATCATTGACACTAGAAATAGGAAGCCAATATATCGTGGTCTTATGGTGACCAGCGAGAATAGAAGAGAACTGCATCAGAAATCATAGGCTCACAGAACCAGAGGAAGGTGAGACAATCTTCACTGCGAGCTTGAAAGGGGGGACAAATCCATCATGAGTCTAAAACAATGAAGAAGATGACGAAGACCTCGATTGACTAGCCACCGATGACTTGGCCAGAGACAAAGACGACGACTAGTGATCTAACCATAGCGGAGCTCATCAACAATGAATCTCACCGGATAAGCAATTACTCAGTAAAGCACTCCTGCCTTTGATTTAGATTTTAGCTAATTCAACGGCTATAAAGAAAGGTACATCCATGCTCCCTCACAAGCAGGGAGCATGTTAGACACAGCCAGTCTCCAACACCTGAACTTTATCCTTGAGTCCTGTCTTTTCCCAGCTTGACCAAAAAGCATAATTTCTGCCTTCAAGTCGTTGTTAAGGGATTGCAATTTGGAACCTACGTTACAAAGTCCTCCATTTTGTAAGGGCCGTAATCACCCTACCATGGCCTTCAACTTTTTTTGTCCCATTGCAGCCTTGACGCTGACAGTATTTGAAAATGAAAACACAGCATTCCTGCAATGCGGCTACAAAAATAGGCCAAGTGCTTCCCACGGGGAACAACCCAAAAAGGAGTTAAAATAATCAAGGTTGTTCTCAGTAGTTTGGGACTATGAGGTTGTTTGTCGTTTATCCTTTTGCAGAATTTTTTTTCTTCTAAATATTGGTATAAAAAATATAAGAAAAAGCTCCACTAAGTGAAAATTTATCTAAAATAAACAAGTAAGAATGTATCAATCTTTAATTTAATCTAAAGTATATTATGATTTTAACTAACTAAAATTTAATAATAGAAACACTTTTAATTACTCACTTGAAAGAAAAACTTACTTTAGAAAAATTTTATAAAAAATATGGTGCTAATATATATATATATATATATATATATATATATTCATATTAATATATGCATTTTTAGAGAGAAAACCTCCCGAATGGAAATAAAAGCCGATGATCATATGAATTTCAAATTATAACTATGAACCTACTAGTTTCTGTCACAATTAGCAAATCACCTGTTGGTCCCATAGGAGGCATACGATTAAATTGGAAAGGCACAAATTAGCACCCTTTGATTAAGTTCAAATTTAATGAATCCTAATAACATGTTTATTTAGTGTACAACAAATATGTACCAGCTATAAATAAGTACAAAAATGTGTATCATCTACAAATAGTTAAACAAGCATCTTCTAATGGATACTGCAAACTTACCAACCCTCCCAGGATGAATGAGGGCTGCACATACCCCAAGACAAACAGCAACTGGAGCAATCACAAAAATAGCTGGCCGAGATGTCAAGAATCCCCTGGCAAGATATCGATGGCCAGATTTTATAGGCAGTTCTTCTACATTCATTATAAGATCCCTCTTCAAAAGAGGTATTCTTTCATTTTTGTCATTGGAAATTGTACTTCTCAGTACTACCAACTTAGCATCTTCTCTTGACACAGTACCCTGCAAGACAAATATTAATGTACGAAATGCATGTTAATTGCCATAGTGTCACTAGATCTTTCAAGCTATCAGACGTTACAAGACAATACTCTTTTAAGGGTGATTTCCAGGCTGTAGCATAAAGGTATACACAATATGCAACTGCTGGGGGATGGGGAAGTTAACATCAGAAAAACTAAACCAATTAAGAGAAATTCTAACATTCGTAAATAAAACCATATTCCATGTTCAATCAAAATCAAGATTATGGCCAAATACTTTGTAACTAAACAGCATAACAATAAGTATCCACTAAATAAACCAAGTCAAATATACCAGGAGTTGAATTGCCAAGGAAATGGCTAAACCAATACACTGTACCCCATATAACTTCTAGGAATGAAGTCCATTGACTCCATTTCAATTGCAATGGTTCATGTTACCAATTTTGCTCAAAATTTCAAACTGTCAAGAGCTCTACCAATTTGATTGCCCTCCAGTATGGAGTACAAGATTTAAACTGCTTAGACTGAGAAATGACATCTATTGTTGACTACTTGACCTAATACAAGAAATCTCAATTTTATTTTCCATTTTATGGTAAGAACATGCCCATCAACTAACAATGTAATGCATTTTAAACTAAAAGTTGAAAATGTATTCATCATTATCAAAATAAAAAAATGAGAAAAAATTAATAGTCCTAACCTGATTGTTAATTGGAACAACTGATGGCATGCTATCTTGGGAGTAACTCTGAGTAACCTTAAAGCCTTCCATTTCAGAATGCACAACACCACCTCCACTTTTCTGATGTTTCTGATAAAGGAAATCTCTAGCATTATACATGCAATTCAGCAGTGCCATCATGTCAACATCACTTATCCTATTAATCACATTGTTTGATGTCATGCTTTCCATCAAGATCATCAAATTCGGTAATATTTTCCCCAAAATGATTGTTGAGTCATTGCATATCAGAAAGTCCAACAAATAACAATATCTTTTAACTTGTGAAGCTGTCATCACTCTATCAAAATTTTCTGAAGTAAGATCCTTAAGCAACCAAGCTATATCTAAAATTAAGTCCGATGATGAAGTGTGTCTAAGTGCAAAAGCTTCACACGAGCAGCAGACAGAAGCACCAGATGCAGATTGGAATTGTTTGGAAAGGAGAGACACATCCAGTTTTTGCTGCAATGTCTTCATTTCAGAGCAAATTTCTTTGTCCCCTATGAGTACCGGAACGAAGTTTGATAAGCCAGACTCATTCTCCACCTACAGAAAGGGAAAAGAATATGATAAATAATTATAACGGGAAGAAATATGCATGCGCACAAGAGCAACAATATATGACCCATAAAATGATGTAGTTCTGATGCCTAGAAATTTATGTATCACAAAAATAAACAAACATAAAATATAAAAAACGAACTGCCAAACAAAAATGGCACCCAAAATAATATATAGCACATAAGCTGAAAGTACTCAACTGTGACCATGAGATATTTCTATGTTCCTAAATTGTTTGCAACTTTCCAGCACTATCTATCAAATATTACGCCATCCAGCCAAAATTTAATTGTAAAAAATGCATCAGAAGTTACTGAATCTGAATTTAAGTGATTCAGATTCAACACGCCAAGCAGTAATTGTGGTCAGCACCATGTGTTCCTAATGCAAAAGCTGAGCAGCATACAATTTAAATATCCAGGTCAACATATAATCAAGGAAACAGAAATGCTGGTCAATGCCTACCTCAATAAATGCAGGCCCAAAGAGATTTGGCTTTGTATGAGGAACATGTATCTTGTATAACTGATTGTCAAAAGCACAAGAAATATTGTCTTCGGTCCAGTTATGTGTAGATGCAACACAATACTCATACTTCAGATACTTTCCAGAAAAAGAAACAAGAAGCCTGCCATGATAATAACCTCATCACAATCAGAGGTATACAAGTGACAAGTAAAGAGGAATATTAAACCAGCAGTACAAAGATTACACATTTAAAAGATGAGCATATATGAAAACAGGTGAAATATAAGAAAACCTATAAAGTATAAAACATTATCAGTTTAATATTATATAAGGTTTGCTGACAGAATCGAGACTCAAAGTAACACCAAAAAGAGTTTAAAAAAAGACCGCACCAACCATGCATTTCCACATGCTCTGGGGTCATAACAGAACTGAGATTCCAGAGTCAAATGCACAGATACAGAAGGGATGCTGATTATGCAGTTTCCTTTATTTGCTATACATATATATAGCATTATGGTCATCATGCATTTCCACTGCTTTATTGCTATATATATATATATAGCAATAAAGCAGTGGAAATGCATGATGACCATACTCATATGATCACCTCCTACAAAATAACTGATTTTATTTATTTGTTTGTTCACTGGATAATATTCACAGTTACAGTAAGCAATTGAAGGGTTAATATGTGGCCGTTTTCACAGTTTTCTTATACAACGAATACAAATAGTGGACAAAGAGGTGATAGTTTCATACCGAAACTTAGGTTGCAGTAAGTTACTTCCACAAGCAACAAACTCCATAGGTTTGCCAGCCTCAAAGCATGTGGGATGAACATAGTGAAGCCTTGGTGCCTGCATGTTTACCTCGACTTTCATCACAGAAGTTCCATCTGTAACCATTGAATTGATCTGATGAATTCAAACAACTTAAAAGCTTCACAACTTAGAACTTAAAGAATGCAACTAAACAAAAAAATAAAAAAAACAAAAAACAAATCTTTGAATTGTATAGAATATAGTCATATAGATATAGATACAATAAAAGAGTTGACAGTTTAATAGAAAATCATGCTTATCTCCAAGGTGGAGGATGCATGCCCTACAAAGTTTTTAATATCTTCATATAGAACAAAGGTATACAATAACCCTAATCAAAACTGAATCAACTCTAATCTAACACTTGAGAAGTAATTCAGAGAAAAAAGTTAACCAAAACTGCAAAGTGAACAAATGGAATGACAAAAAACCTTTCATAACATGGAAGATCATGTCATTCAGATGAATTAGCATTGTGCCTTTTCCAGATAGCATCTTTCCAGGAGCAACAAGGTCACACACATAATACAGAGGATCTTCAAGTAACTGCTAATCCACAAAAGAGAAGAAAAAAGAAAGTCAGAAAAAGAAAAAGATTAATCATCAAATCAAACCCAGTAAAAAACTGCAAATTGTGAAGCAAATATTAGGACCTTAGTAACTTATTGTCAGTAATGTGTAGCAGCTCAATAACAATATAAAAGGAGTAACTTAGGTTGCCAAGAGTGAGAGCAGGGCAATTGATCATGATTTAAGATTAACTAAACGGATAATTGTAGACACTTTTCAAGACATTGAAATTGACTTCCTAAAGTATAAAAAGATTCACAGTAACAAGCAACACAATAGCAATCCTAAAACTCTGAAAGGTATCTTTGAGGTTAGATTATTTGAAGACTTTTCCTTCGGATTAATTGTTCATGAACATTTTTTGCACCCAGTTAGTGCCGCTTTATTATAATCTTCTTATCACTTTTCAAAGGGTTGAATAACTCTAGCACATTTCACTTTAACCTTGATAAATGCAGCTCATATGATATTACATTAGTAAGCACAAATTCAAAACCCTACCTAAAATAAATTAAATTTATAGAACAACTATGGAACATACCAATTATGTTAGTATTTCATGTTTTGCAAACAAAGGGGATAACATAGGCCTTGGTAATTTGACCATTACAACTTTCAAAAGGCTTTTGGATAAAAAACTGATCAACAATAAAAAAAAAGGAAGCAAGGGAATGTTGACTTAAAAGCATAAATGTTAATCACTTAAATCAGTAGAGCTGATAAAACATTAAATACACATGCAGTCACACAAAAGATTAAAAAAAATTTAAATTCCTGAATGTGGAATGAATTCAATTTACACACACAAACACATGCAAAGAAGTCAATATCAGACATCAAGTAGAAAGTACAGATTCTAATCAATGAATACTTAACAGGATAGTATTCTATGTTGTTTGAAAGATGTTTTTTGTGCCTTTGTTATTTTGTTGTCAGCTTTGTTCTCTCTGAAATGTGTGACTGTGCAAGTGTGTTGCCTGCCATGTTTTTTGGTTAATGAATGAAATTCCTGATTCATCAGAGAAAAAAAGAATATGTAACAGGTAGTCTACAACCGATTGACACAAACAAGCATGTCAATCAACTCAACTTAGGAAAAAAGCAGTCACAAGAATAAGCATAACATAGAACCATATAGTCACATACTGGAGCAGTTAAACAGTTGTGAGAGAGCATACATTTAGTCCAGAGACTACTAAGAAAATATGACTCTAGAACACATAATGTATAGAATGTCAAGTTGAACCCTTACATTTATCCACATAAACTTCGGCA
This sequence comes from Ormosia semicastrata, assembly GCA_029884595.1. Lineage (NCBI taxonomy): Eukaryota > Viridiplantae > Streptophyta > Magnoliopsida > Fabales > Fabaceae > Ormosia > Ormosia semicastrata. The sequence continues at coordinate 30,443,561 of JAQQTO010000043.1, read as the reverse complement.
TTGAAATAAAATTTGTTAGGATCGTACACCCAGGGCGGATATATCCCTCCAGCTCTAAGGGCATACTCGCCAACCATTGGAATATCTGCAAATGCATTTGACTTCTTGTTAATCAGCTATTGATATCTAGACAACAGAAGATCTAACCACTATTTAAATACTAAACTGTAATAACAATGCTTTAAAATACTTGATGTCGTAGCCTTCTAGGAAACTCTGCAGGATTCCAATCATAAAGCTTAAAAGAGACTCGACCTGTTTGGCACTGCAAGTGAACTTTCAATCAGCAAATATCAACCATGATTTCTCATAGAAAAATAATAACAGGTAGGGTGACTCACCATAGATGAATAAACACTCTTTTTATCACAATATGACGGTGAATTTGAAACATCTTTACCACCATTCACCTGTGCTTCACCAGAAGCAACAAAAGATGCAACACTATTACTATTAATATTCTGGGTATCGGGAGCTGAGCAAACAGTAGTAAGTTGTCCATCTTCATGATTCAGTGAAGTTCCTTTTTCGTTTGTCTCACTGCTCAAATTTGAACAATCTGCATGATGAATACACAGCCAGTTAGTATTCTTGTAACATAAAGACCAACTTTTCTCTCACTGGTACAAATCAGAACAAGCCATATGATGCTAATGACGGAAACAAGGAAAAATGGTCATAAAAAGAAAGAAGCAGCTATGCAACTATCAGCCTGCTAATACTTTAAAATAAACCTTTTCCTGCTTCACCATCACAATTGAAATCCTCAGTCTGTGTAACAGGTTGAAGTTCATGATCAGCTGCAGCTCTGGAATCTGCAGGTTTTCTTCGCCTCCGGTTGTTATGGCGTTCTAGTTTTCTTCTACAGCTACGTTTACCTTCATCAAAATCTGATAATATGTGAAACCTGTCAAGCAATTAGCCAACAATCAAACCATTTAACTATCAAGGGCAATTAAAACAGCAACCCCCAAGAATAAAACAGAACAATGAGAAAAAGGAAGGAAAGTAATGTTAGTGACAAAAACGGACATGACAAATTGACAATTGACAGACAAGTATGATCCAAAAGTAGCAAAAGCAAGAAAAATCAGCCCGCACAACCATCTCACACAGAAGGCACTAGAAGATTCTATGAAAATTTTGAATCATCCAAATTGCTCGCGTTCAAGTAGCAGAATGAGTGAACGACAAACCAGGAGTTCTTACAAATACTACAAAGGACCAACGAAGTGAATTTCGTTAGCTACCAAATAACCCTTGTCATTAATTTCTCTTTGAAGCGTCGTTCTATCATAATACGCTCACATAATAATAATTAGGATTAAAACACATCCTAATTTCATAATTTTATAAGTTAGCACTATTTTTATCAACAAAAACAAAATTTTCCATAATATATCAACTGGTTCAAGAGTTCCAGCTTTGCACTGCTTAGTGCATGAGTCCGAATCTCCTCTTGGCCAGGGTGGTCAACTGGTCATCCTTCCCGAGGAAGATACCCTGGCGACTAGGGGTTACAAGTGAGTGAGTGGCGGAGTAACATATCATCATTACCATTTTATCTAAAAAAGAATTGAAATTTACTTTCCACACTGTTGGCAGTATCTTTTGGCGTTCCCATCAAGCATAACGGTAGTAGCATTTGCGCACCGCAAACAAACCCTATGCCTCCGATGATACCCCTTCAGCTCACTAATATCTGCCTCGCACTCAGCTACCTGACACCGCGCCATCCCAGCCCCATTCGATACACGCACGCTCCGAGCCCGCTTCTTACCAGTCAAGCCTTCCTCCTCCAGCTTCGCATCGATCTCGGGGCAGGCGCAGGGGACCCGACCCGCGATATAATTGGAGCACGTCATCCTCGGGTCTCGCTTGCGGACCTTATCTCTAGTCGGAGTCGGAATCTGTTGAGGTTGAGGTTGTGGAGGAAGCTCCAACGGCTGAGGAAGTTGTGAATTTTGGTAATAATGATCCAAGGGGATAACCATTTGATTGTCTAAATTGAAGTCCACAAGGTAACCCAGGTCCCAAACCGAGGAGGACGGGTCTTCCGTCAAACGCGGTTGGGGCGCTGAAGGAGTAGGGAGGGGTTCCATGGAACCCTAATTGGTGGTTGCCCAGTAGTTGAGGTAGATGTTGGGCGGAAAGAAACGATACGGCGGAGGTTGGTGGTGGTTGTTTTTTTTTTTTGTGTTGGTTGTGCGTGATTGATGGGCTTTTAAGCTTCCAACCACATGCTCTATTGAAAGGCTGGTACACCTGTCAAAACCGGGCCGGCCCGTTCAAATCACTATTGGGCTAAATTACAAAATTTGCCTGGACCGGTCCGGATTTAGTCTGACTCGTAGAGAGTTAGTCCGACTGAACCGGACCGGGCCGAATTGACACAAAGACTTACTTATTGCTTAAATACACCAAAGTCTTCTACACTCGCCTTCTCTCCCTCCGAACTTTTCCGAAGGCTCGAGCGATTGTTCGTTTCCTTTGGTTTGTTAGGGTTAGGGTTAGGGTTTTTCATCACTGTTTTGCTCGAACTCTCCCTGGGTAGTTTCCTATACCTAGGGTTTCTGTGATACAGACGGAGTGAAAGAGAGAGAGAGAGAGAGAGAGAGAGACTTGTGGAAGAATGGCGAGGTATCGAAGCAGGAGCAGAAGCTACAGCCCTCGGCGTCGTAGCAGAAGCCCACCGCGCGGCCGCAAGCGTTACGATGATGGTCGCTACGGTGACAGCAGGTCATACAGAGACCGTCGGTCCCCACTTCCTTCTGGGTTGCTTGTTCGTAATCTGCCCCTTGATGCTAGGCCTGAAGATCTTAGGGCCCCATTCGAGCGCTTTGGTCCTGTCAAGGATGTTTATCTTCCTAAAAACTACTACACTGGGTATCTCTGCTCTACCTTTCTTTATTATTATTATTATTATTATTATTATTATTATTATTATTATTATTATTATTATTATCAATACAAAACTTGTTACTGTTATCTTATTTGCACAATTTTACTTTGAAATGCATAATAAGTTGGTTTGAAACATTGAATTTTTGTTGAATTGCATTTGTAGTGAGCCTCGTGGCTTTGGATTTGTGAAATATCGATATGGTGAAGATGCTGCGGAGGCAAAGCAGCAGCTTAATCATACTATCATTGGTGGACGTGAAATAAGAATTGTGTTTGCTGAGGAAAATAGGAAAACTCCTCAAGAAATGCGTGTTAATTCTCGTGGAAGGTGTGATTACACTTTCATTTCCTAATTTTTTTCAATTTTGCAATTACTAGACTGGATTTTTTAAAATGTTTATTGACTTTTGTTTTTTTTTCCTATTATAAGTGGTCGATATGGAGGTAGTAGAAGGAGGCCTCGCACAAGATCCCCCCCAAAACGCCGATATCGATGTCAGTTTAATATTCACCTCAGCTTCTAAATCAGTTTCTAAATGCAATAATATTCAGTCTTTTTTTTTTTGGATTAAGCTTTCTATCAGAAGGTATTCCTTTTTTCCCCCCTTAAGTTATCATATCATACCTGTTGTTTTTGCAGCCTACTCTCGGTCTCCATCGCCAGCTAGGGATGACTCAAGGTTTGAGCTTTACTTTTACACATTTTTATTATGTTAAAATTTTCGTTGTGCAAATTTCTACATTTTTTATTGAGTGTTATCATGATTTTTGGGTATTATATTTGACTACTACCTAATTTTCATAATAATGATGGTGGGGCTACATTTCAAAGTATTTAGGTACTGAAACATTATTTATAATTGGATTTCAGAAAATAATTGCATTTTCTAAGCAGTGAGTATTTTCATTTTAGCCGCAATACAGCTGGTTTCTATTCATACTGGAACTCATGGGGATGATGTTAGAAGAGTCATGTATATTCACATCGCAAGTGAATGTATATTAATAAGATGGTTGGGTAGAAATCATTATGATCGAAGTTGCTCAGTAGAGCTATAAGTGGTTGAAGGAAATATGCTGTTTGTGTCCTTGCTCTGTTTTCTGATGGGTATAAATACAGACCACCAACTTGTGTTTTGATGAGGTGTTCATCCTGGTAGACATTTATAGTGGCAAGCTGGTTTGTCTAATTAATATTGATGTTGAAAATTGTACTATTTCCTTGCTCGGGAAGAGTATAATTTACAGGTTTGCTGCTTACTGTTAGAGTGGCTTCCAATCCTTTGACCTTGACAACCCTCCTTTAATGTGTTTAAATGAATTGAATGATATCTGGTTATGGTCTTCTTTATGCAGATAATAAAGTGAATTGGGAGACTTTAAAGATGGATAATATAAAGATTAACGAGTAAAGAGGCTTAAAGTGATGCACTACTTGCTTACGTTTCAATCAAAGACTCTCCATAAGAAATATCCATATCAAATTTGCCTTATTCTGCCAGTTGCATGGACTTTCCCTACTTTGTGGCATTTGGTTTGTAGCGTGAAGAATGGTTCAAATAAGTACTTCTTTTTGTTTCCCTTGTATAAATTTTATCTAAAGAAGATTTTATTTAGTTTAATATCTTGTTTTGCATATACTATCCAGTTTAGAAAGAATATAAAGCTTATAGTTGATCAAAGAAAATCATCCTCAAAGAATGGAAGCCAAAGTTTATACGGGTAGAGATATGATGACTTTGTGCAAGAAAGATAGTTGTGATTTTAGAAAGTTGGGACAAAGAGAGCTATGAAGTTACCAGATGCTGATCTTGCAGTACATCATTCATAGCTATCAGTGTTTGGATCCAAGTGTCATGTATTTGTCCAGAAACTTTGGAAAGGTACAGGTAAAGGTCATATTTTGGCTAATTAGATTTTGAAGAGGAAGTAAGTATTAGCTCTCTCATATGAAAACAAAAATATAACTTTGGTTTGAGTGATTGTGTTAGTGCTTAATTATCTTTGAAGTTTGTTGTAGTTGATGCTTATGGTTGGTGTTCTACTATTTCTTGATATGTGTAGGATATGTAATTGTGTTGATTTAACCAACTTTATTAACTTTTGACTAATAACTATTATTATATAACTAAGATTTCTAATTCTTGCTGTTGATATAGGGATGGCAGGGGTAGAGATGAGTATTATTCTCCTGAGCGATCAAGGTCTTATTCTAGGTCTCGCTCTCCTAGTGGTGGGAAGGAGTACAGGAGGTCCCCACGGCCCAGGGAGAATGGTCGGAGTCCTAATGACAAGAGGGATCTTGCACCTAGCAGATCAGAGAGTCCTAGGGGTAATGATCGCAGCCCTTCAAGGTCTCGTTCGCGGTCATACAGGTATGAGCATGATTCTTCCGAGTGTTTTATTGATTGAATATGACATAATTGCAATTCTTATTACACCAAATTTCTGTAAATTTGAAGTATGATATTTAATAATCCTGTTGAGGCAGTTTCAATTCTGTAATTATAATCTGGTGGTGGTGTTACAGAAGTACTAAATCTTAAAGATTAGAATATGTCATATCTATTTCCTTCGGATAGGGATCCTCTCCTGTCTCCAAAAAACAGGAGAGGTCCTGTTACTTAATATCCCTATCCAAGTTGCTTTTTTTTTTTTTTAACCTTCCTAGCTCTCCTTTATTAAGTAACAGGACCTCGTGTTGTTTGGCAACAGGAGAGGATTCCTATCCATTTCGTGTTAGTAAATCAGTAATCACTGTTTTCTGTCAGTTATTTGTACATTAACCATTCATCGGGAGTTCATCTGCTGACATGATACTTGTATATTTTCTCAAAAGTGCCTTTTATATAATGCCTTGAAGTTCAAATTCCTATTATTTATTGAATCAGACACTAATTAATTTGTTCAACCACGATAATTGTACAGTGAGAGGGATTTGCATTTTAAGCCTAGTATTGGAATTGAAATAGATAATCAGTGGTTGATTAATTCTTTCTCTTTGTGCAGTCCACGCTGATTACATGCTTTCGTGGTGGTCCTTTCGGTCTTTTCTGTGGCCACATACTGTAGCTAAACTGTGACATTTTGAAAGACACGAATGTAGCCAAGCAAAATCTATGTTAATATTAGTCTGTAGGCGACAATCCCATCAAAAGTTAGTTGATTTGGTGTTTGTCATTTTGAAGGACCCTGCATTAGACTGTTTCATCAGTTGCACTTGTTCATGAGTTGTTTCTGAATTTAGTTGAAAACTTGTTATTTTAATAGTTATCTAGGCTTTGGAGAATACCCATATTTTGGTTGCATTTTATTCCATAATCTTGATTTTATTGTCAACAGATTCCCAAGCTCGTATAACTTGCCAGATAGTTAATTTGTTGATGTTCTCACTGTTGCTGTCTCGTGAGTGGTGACTGGTGACCTACGGAGTCACAGTCAATTCATGATATAATTTCAATGTTTTGTATTGTGTTTTTTAATTTTTTAATCCTATGGTATCATTACTTATAAACCTAAAAAATGTTTTAAGGGCTATTTTTTGGTTTACAAGTTGGTCCAAGACCTTGTGTGGGGAGAGGAAAGTAGGCTAGAGTTGAGACAAAGCGGTTTTTGTGAGATTTGAACCTGCGATTAGTATTCTTAAAAGAAACATTATACCATATAAACAAAGGCGCATGGGCGTTCAAAGGGCTTCTTCTGCGTGGATTATGCTATTGTGTGCTGAAGCGGTGGAGATTTTCGGAATCAGGTGTATAAGTGTCTATACCTGTATCATGCAGTTGAGCGTTTAGCAGGATGACCCATTTTGTAGACCTTTTGATCAACATATAATTCCCCTTTTTTGAAAAAAAACATTGATGTGGAATTATTTTGGTATTCAGTTTTTTCCTAGTGTATTGGTATTTAAGGTGAGTGGGTAATTGATTTTTACTTGTTAATTATATTTAGTAAAATTTTAAGCATTTATTGTAAAATCAATAATCAATAATTAATTCACAATTCACTTTTGTTATGGTATCTTTATGGATATCATTGTAACTACCCATAATATACATGAACATAGTTGTCATTTCCTGCCGCATCCACAATGCCGATTGCCATTTACCTCGACAAAATCCAACCTCTGTTCCACTCTACAACCACAGCAGAATGGAGAGGATAACACCAAGGATCCAATATAAGAAAAACAGTTATTTATTTATTTATTTGCTAAATATAAAGCAAAATAATCTTTCTTTTTATTACAGGCTGACGTTTCTGAAAAGATCATTTATGTTTTTTTTTGGGGTGATATAAATATGTTTTCTTGTGTCTTTTAAGATTAGAAGATAGTTGAAGAGTTACAACTTAATTACTTAAGTGATACGTAATTTTAGGAGTGCAATATAATAGGGTGGTTTGGTTCGGTTTTTGAAAAAAATAAATTTGAATTAATTAAAATCAATTAGTTTGGTTTGGTTCAGATTTTGTATTTTTTTATAGTTAAATTTAAATCAAATTGAACTAAACATCTTCGAATTGATTTGGTTCAAGTGATCGGGTTGATTATTTTTTTTTACACAAAAATTAGTTAAATAATTAACTTTCTATAACAAAAAAAGGTTGCACTGCTTCCCTCCATTTTACTTACATACATTTCACTCCCTCACAGCAAGCATCTCACTCACTCATCAAGAGAACAAGATATGCCTATAAATGTCAGGGGTGTAAGAGAATTGAAAAGGGAAGAAAGTGAGGAGGAGAGGGTTGAGTTAGAGAGGTCTCTATTTTTTTTACTTTTATATTCTTTATGCTTGAGAATTGAGAGAAAATAAAGAGATAAAAATAGAGATTGAGAGTGGAGTTCAAGAGAAAGCTTCAATTTTTATTTTTTTTTTGGTTATGTGTGAGAGTTGGGAAATAGTAGTGAAGTACTAGATGAATTGAGTGAAGGAAACTAAGAGCTTGAGTGACAATAAGTGAAAGAGGAAACAACTCTTGATTAAGAGTGAAAATTAAAATGCATTCATTCTCTATATCACTCATCTGTACTATTCTCATTCCCATAAAACTATACAAGACAATGTGCACTTTCCTGTAACACTAAATACGCAAGTTAAAATCCCCCTTGTAAACCATACTACAACCCTCAATCATCCAAAATAGAGACATATTCCACCAAAAGTCCTCCATCGTACACAACTAATAATAATAGCAAGTCTTATCACGAGTTTTACAGAAACCCTAAACCTCCATTAATTCGTCTACCCAAGCCAAGGGTATAGTGGATTGCACAACAACAACAACAAGAATATTATAATGAGGAGATTGGATTAGTTCCTATGATGCTCAGAAACGTGTTCTGCGTTATGTTTTGCACCTCAATTTTGAGAAAAACTTAGCACTTTTCTCTTTATACCATATGTGAAAAATACTCCAGTCTTTGTAGCAAATGTCAAATAAAAGGGTATAGACCTGTAGCGAAGCAGATCTGGTGCGGTGAGCTGTGGCGGTGTAGATCTGACCTGAGTTGTGACGGAGGAGAACCTACGATTAACTGTGGTGAGCAGAATCTACGATGAGCTGTGATGAGCAGAACCTACGATGAGCTGCGGTGAGCAGAACCTACAGTGAGTTACGGTGAGCAGAGGATGTTCCTAGCTTTCTGCGTTTGGACGAAGACGAACGTATGACAGAGGAGGTTTTTGGCTTTCTTGGACAAAGCCGAATGTATGGCAGAGGAAATTGGGAAAGTAGTATTACAAAAAGTCAAAAACAAGTAGTAGTCAAAAGCCCAAAAGGTTGTAACATATTTTACATTTTATATATATATATATATATATATATATATATATATATATATATATATATATATATATATATATATATATATATATATATATATTCGGTTTGATTCGATTTTAAAATTTCAAATCAGAGAATTAAGACCTGAGTTGTGACGGAGGAGAACCTACGATTAGCTGTGGTGAGCAGAATCTACGGTGAGCTGTGGTGAGCAGAACCTACGATGAGCTGCGGTGAGCAGAACCTACAGTGAGTTGCGGTGAGCAGAGGATGTTTCTAGCTTTCTACGTTTGGACGAAGACGAACGTATGACAGAGGAGGTTTTTGGCTTTCTTGGACGAAGACGAATGTATGGCAGAGGAAATTGGGAAAGTAGTATTACAAAAAGTCAAAAACAAGTAGTAGCCAAAAGCCCAAAAGGTTGTAACATAGATTTTATATATATATATTCGGTTTAGTTCGATTTTAAAATTTTAAATCAGAGAATCGAATCAATTAAGTTTTAATTAGTTTAGATTTTATCTGAACTAATCAATATATTCAAACTAAACTGAACAAATTTAATTAATTTAGTTCAAATTGATCAGATTGGTCGAGTTATTCAAACTAATTTACACCCCTACTTAATTATGTAATTTTGTCTACATTTTTAGCCTACAATTGGCACCCTCTCTTATAAGTCGTTGTCGGCCAATAGAAAGTTGTCATTACCACTTAGATTTTGAAGAGATAACATGTGATATACGTTTAGGCTGGTTGGCTTGAGGTAATAGATTAATTACTACGATCGATTGAGCATAATCCAAATCTAAATAAATTATATTAGCCAATTACAAATTTTTTTATAAGTTTAATTTAATTAATTGGGTGAGTGCTCGAGTGGAGTCAACTTTATTGGAGCACAAGGTAAATTTGTAGCAACGCATACTCGAAGTCAAGAATTGAATCATATTTGGTTCTCTTAAAGTATAACAGTCCACCTTACCTTGTGGCCACACTAGACTGGTTTGATTACTAATTAATTAAGGATGTTTACCGTTTGACTCTTTTTGAACACTTTTGATGTGAATACTTGGGATGACTTGAATTTTGTTTTTCTTTCTCTTGGATCAATTTAATTCAACAAAATGTAGACTCACAATGTTGTTATAGAAATAAAGGATAATGTTATGTAAAAAATGTTATTCTATTTCCTTTGTGATACTGCAACAACAACAAAAAATATTAATAGTTGAAAGTTGAAACAGGTAATTTGACTAAAAACAATATTGCGATGATCCAAAAGATAGTTATAAAGTTTCTTTTTTTTAAAGTATGTTTACATTGATGAGTTACTAAATATGCAGATGAGTTGTTAAATATTTACAATAAAAATTATTAATAAAATATTAAAAAACTTATTAAAAATTTATGAGTAACTAACAAATAACATGAGTTGAAAAGCAATAAAAGTTAGGAGGTGTTTTTTATGCTACCCATGTATTTGGAAGAATTTTGAAAACCCTCTTAGTTGGCCTAATAAAAATGAAACAAAGGTCCACTCAATGTGCACATCATGAAAGAACTCTATTTTATTTTATAAGGGCTTGTTAATTTTTTCTTTCACAGAATGACCCAAAGATTCTTTTAATAAATTTTAAAATGATTAACTCAACCGTGAAAAAAACACAGAATTCATCAAAAATCCAGTTTCTTGCTTCTTTTGATTTTTACCTTGACTATTAGTTCCTAAATTTGAAAAAGTTTCTCCTTCGTAATTCACAAAGCTATTTTCCTTTTCAAGCTTCCCAAAAAACTCCAAACTCTTCCCTCCAAGTTCTACATTTCGCTCAACCATGCCAGTCGAGCAAATCGCTCCATTATTTTCAAAGGGGTACGAGGTAGCAGAAAAAATGCAACACAATGCAACAAAAGAAAATCTCAATGCCTGCCCAAATTCAGCTTCTGCTTTAATTGACACGATGTCGAGTAATTCGTAGCTTTAAACTATGACCAGCAAACAAAATAAAAATAAAACATTTTGATAATGTTAGGTGAGAACTGAAAACGTCAAAACCCCATTTAACAAACCATGACACTTTGATTCAAATATTAAGTAATGACCCAAGAAATATTTCAACTTTCAAAATCGAAGCATATCTATTTACAAAAGTATTCCCATTCAGATAAGGAAAGCCAAAAATGATAGATTAGAAAACGATGACCATAGGATTCATAAGAAATGAATAAGAAGATAAAAAATGATGACCAAAATGGTTTCACATAACGTTGGGTATTTTGAAAAAAATTCAAAGAAACAATGACGAATTTCAATCTGTGTTGTAATTGTTCGTTTAGGGTTCTTTAATGATTTGAAATTGGGGCTATTGATTTCAATGTAATTTTTCACAAAAAAATTGGATTAATTATTTTAAAATTTATTAAAAAAACTTTAATGTCATTCTGTGAAAGTAAAAAATAATAAGTCTTTATAAAATAAAATAGAATTCTTTCCTAATGTAGATATTAAGTGGACATTTCTCTCATTTTTATTAGATCAACTAAGAAGAATTTCAAAACCCTTCTAAATAGAAGGGTATCATATAAAGCCCCAAGTTAGGAAAATAAGTAGAAGAAAAAGACAAAGCGTAGAAGGGTATCATATAAGGCCCCAAGTTAGGAAAATAAGTAGAAGAAAAAGACAAAGCGCAATAGCGCATGTTTAATCGACACCGCAATCTCATTCGTCATTCCCATTCCCATTCCCTAATAAAACAAAGATATGTGTAGAGGCGGAGGCAGCATATTTATCTATGAATCTATCCTATCCGTTTGTGATTTCGTGTGACGTGGCCCAATGGCTTAACTGATCACTGAGCACTGACCACTGACCCCAACAAACGCAGGTACACTGTCATACAATAGAAATGAATGAAGCAAGCTTGTTGGAATCTCTTCATTCATTTCACTTGTATTGTGCTTCCCTCTCTTTCACTTTCGGTCTCAACCTCAACCACACACGTTCTCCATCCATCCCCACCACCACCATCACTCACAATTGCACCTTCTCATTCACTTGTTTCTCTTCTATTCTATAAAGTGAAGTCACCTTACAGTTATACTCTGCTGTTCCATTTTCAGTGTATCTCTTGTTTCCACCTCTTCATTCTGTTTTCTTCAATTTCTGCTGCTCTCTGCTTGTCTTGTTCTCTCATGGATCTCTCTGCATTCTCCTATCCTGCCTTTGTGAACCGAGTAACAGCTTCTGATCCTCGCACACCAATTCTTCTTGGCTCTCACTCTCAATGGGGTGTGGATCTACTTGCCCAATCTCCACACAGGCTCAACCAGGTTAGGATATGCTTTTAATCATGTGATTCACTCTCACTACGTTTATGAAGGAATACCCATGAATGCAAACACTCTAGCTTCTTAACTCAACTCTCCTGTTCTTTTTCACTCCATTTTTCTTCTTCTTCTTTTTTGTTTTTTGGGGGTTGTGTTTCAATCATTTTAGCTTTGTCTTCTTTTGTTTTTCCAATTTCACATTTTTATTTTGTTCAGTTATTTTCAAGCCTCAAAATTGGGATGGGACTTGCTGAAAGAAATGGGTGTCTCTGTGTTCTGAAATATGAATGGATTTAGGTGAAGAAAAGGCCAGCTGGGGTTTATGCATCACTATCAGAGAGGGAGGAATATTATTCCCAGAGACCACCAACTCCTCTGCTGGACACCATAAACTATCCAATTCATATGAAAAATCTGTCTACCAAGGTACAGTAACTGAAAGCATTTACCTAATGCTGCTTATTTTGTAACAAGAAAAATATCGTGGTTATGTGATATAACCTTAATATTGATGCAGGAGCTCAAACAACTTGCGGATGAGCTGCGTTCTGATGTTATTTTCAGTGTTTCTAGAACTGGGGGTCATCTGGGCTCAAGCCTTGGTGTCGTAGAACTTACTGTAGCCCTCCACTATGTCTTCAATGCTCCTCGAGACAAGATATTGTGGGATGTGGGTCACCAGGTTGGTTATCAACTTCTTTGGTGCTTTAGTTACTTTTCTTGGGGATGGGGATGGCACTTGTTCTGAATTAGGCAATCTTGTATGAATTTGCAGTCTTACCCACATAAAATACTCACTGGTAGAAGGGATAAGATGCATACCTTGAGGCAAACAAATGGATTATCTGGGTTTACAAAGCGCTCTGAGAGTGAATATGATTGTTTTGGCACTGGTCATAGCTCAACAACTATTTCAGCTGGACTTGGTAATTCTTCTGCCTGCTATATTAGTTTCAAGTTTCAACACAGAATTTCAGGCCATTGTTTCAATAAAGAATTGGTTAAATAAAATATTACATGAATAATAAAATTGGAAGATGGTATGAGTTATTTCTTCCAATTTAACAATGGGATTTTGTGATTTGGCTTTAACTTTTGAAGTTTTATTGAACAAACAGGAATGGCTGTTGGGAGAGATCTGAAGGGAAGAAAGAATAACGTAGTTGCCATTATTGGTGATGGTGCCATGACAGCGGGACAAGCTTATGAAGCCATGAACAATGCTGGATATCTTGATTCTGATATGATTGTTATTCTAAATGACAACAAACAGGTTTCTCTACCAACTGCTACTCTTGATGGACCCATACCTCCGGTAGGAGCTTTGAGTAGTGCTCTTAGTAGGTTACAATCAAACAGACCTCTTAGAGAATTGAGAGAGGTTGCCAAGGTGAGTAATACAGTTCATGAGTTTATCAATGAGGGACTTGTGCAGCCACAAATTCTTGTTGAAACTGATTCCGTGCAAAATGAGATTTTTACAGGGAGTAACTAAACGAATTGGAGGCCCTATGCATGAATTGGCTGCAAAAGTTGATGAGTATGCTCGTGGCATGATCAGTGGTTCTGGATCAACACTTTTTGAAGAGCTTGGGCTCTACTATATTGGTCCTGTTGATGGTCATAACATAGATGATCTTGTTGCCATTCTCAAAGAAGTTAAAAGTACTAAAACAACTGGTCCTGTACTGATCCATGTTGTCACTGAAAAAGGCCGTGGATACCCATATGCAGAAAAAGCAGCAGACAAGTACCATGGTAAAATAAGCATTACAAATTTCTTGTTTTTCACCAACATGATATATAAAATAAATTTATAACATTTTGGTAATTCAACCTTAGACCGCACCACATACCTCTGAGCTGTTATGGATATTCAATCTGGAGCTGTTACTTTGAACAATTACTGTATATCACTATGCCTTGAGAAGCATAATCAATAAACTAAAAATAATATCTATTTGTTTAGTGACCTATGAGCCTTGACTTGCTATATTCCTCACAGATATATGACTTGGTTTGATTTTGTAGGAGTTAGCAAGTTTGACCCACCAACGGGAAAGCAATTCAAAGCCAAGGCTACGACCCAGTCTTACACGACATACTTTGCTGAAGCTTTGATTGCAGAAGCTGAAGCTGACAAAGACATTGTCGCAATCCATGCTGCAATGGGAGGTGGAACTGGCATGAATCTCTTCCTTCGCCGTTTCCCAACAAGATGCTTTGATGTGGGGATAGCAGAACAGCATGCTGTTACATTTGCTGCGGGTCTAGCTTGTGAAGGTCTTAAGCCTTTCTGTGCTATTTACTCATCATTTATGCAGAGGGCTTATGACCAGGTAGGATAACAACTCTCTCCCTACATCAATCATTATTACAAATATTTTTTTCTGCTCTATGACCACTTGATGATGTCTCATACAAATATTTAAGTACCTTGGATCTATCATACAAATTGATGGAGAGATAGAGAGAGATGTAAACCATAGGATTCAAGCGGGATGGATGAAATGAAGGAATGTTTCAGGAGTTATTTGTGATAGAAAAGTGTCTCTCAAGCTTAAGGGTAAATTTTACCGCACAACTATAAGGCCCGCGATATTGTATGATACTGAATGTTTGGCGGTAAAAAGCCAACAAGAGCATAAGATCAGTGTTGCGGAGATGAGGATGTTGCGTTGGATGTGTGGCCATATAAGACAAGATAGGATTAGGAATGAATGCATTACAGAGAAAGTAGGGGTAGCACCTATTGTGGAAAAGATAGGAGAATCTCGCCTTAGGTGGTTTGGACATGTAAGGAGAAGACCCTTAAAAGCTCCTGTAAGAAGAGTAGATCAGGTAGATAATAGTCCAATAGCTAGAAGTAGAGGAAAATCAAGAAAGATTATAAGTGAAACCATGGTTTTAAATTGCGGTCCGCAACCACAATTGCAGCCGCAATATTGCGGTTTTTATGATCTCCACAACTGCATTGCGGCCGCATCGGCCGCATTTTCCCGCAATTGGCCGCAATATTGAGGTTTTAGTGGTCTCCGCAACCACAATTTAAAACCATAGGTGAAACGATTAAAAAAGATTTAGATCGAAATAACACATCTGAAGACTTGGTTTATGATAGAGTACAATGGCGTCGTTTGATCTATGTAGCCGACCCCACCTAGTGGGAAAAGGCTTGGTTGGTTGGTTGGTATGATCACTTGATCAGTTAATGATAACATGAGTTTTTAGTGGTCGGGACAAGATTAGTATATTTAATCAATGCTCAAGGTATGTGTTCTGTGTCCATTCCACAGGTGGTGCATGATGTGGATTTGCAGAAGCTGCCTGTAAGATTTGCAATGGACAGAGCTGGATTAGTTGGAGCAGATGGTCCCACGCATTGTGGCTCTTTTGACGTCACTTTTATGGCATGCCTCCCTAACATGGTGGTGATGGCTCCTTCCGATGAAGCAGAGCTTTTCCACATGGTTGCCACTGCCGCAGCCATTAATGATCGACCCAGTTGTTTCCGATACCCAAGGGGAAATGGCATTGGTGTTGAACTACCAACTGGGAATAAAGGCATTCCTCTTGAGGTGAAGTTAGAATTATATCCCCATACATATCCTCACGGAGATTATGAGGAATAATTTTGCAAATCAACTTGATTTTTGTGTTCTGATATTTTAACAGATTGGGAAAGGTAGGATATTGATCGAAGGGGAAAGAGTGGCCCTCTTGGGCTATGGAACAGCTGTTCAGAATTGTTTGGCTGCGGCTTCCTTAGTGAAACGTCATGGCTTGAGCTTAACAGTTGCTGATGCACGTTTCTGCAAGCCGTTGGATCGTTCCCTGATTCGCAGCCTAGCAAAATCACATGATGTTTTGATCACCGTAGAAGAAGGATCAATTGGAGGATTTGGGTCTCATGTTGCTCAGTTCATGGCCCTTGATGGCCTTCTAGATGGCAAATTGAAGGTAAGTACCCAAACAAGATTTTTCATTTTGTACTAAAATACATGCATTTCTTTACCACGGGAATATATGCATCATTGAAGTTTCCATGAACATTTTACTAGTTGCCAAAAACTCAATATGCTTTGCATAACAATTGTGCAGTGGAGGCCAATGGTTCTTCCTGATCGTTATATTGACCATGGATCGCCTGCTGACCAATTGTCTCTAGCTGGTCTTACACCATCTCAAATAGCAGCAACAGTATTCAACATACTTGGACAGACAAGAGAGGCACTAGAGGTCATGTCATAAAAGAAATACGAAGGGGTTCAATTTTTCACTCCCCACAATGTACAAAGTATAACAATATGATTCACCTTGTGTAATACAGAGAAGTAATGTTAGAAGAGTAATGCTACAGGGTCAGAATATTTGACAGAATACATGTGTGATTGTTGGATGGAATGAAGTAGTAGGAATTACTCACTCATCCAAAAATCAATAAACATGCTACATCATTCTGACAAATCCTCTGGCTTTCTAGCATTTTTCATGTTAGTGTGAATTATGTAAGTGGACAATGCAGTTTGTCAAATAGTAATACCAACTTGTTATAAAGGAGAAAGAATCTTAATTTTTCTATGGGTGCAAACGAAAAGCCTTTGTGTTATCCAAACTGAAATTTAAAGTCTAACTTAAAGGCTATCCCGAAGATGAAGCAAAAATTGCTAATTTGCTGAGGAAGTTGGATTTTGACAGGGCCAACAGTCAAAGTAAATATCTGCTTTGGTATGAGCCTGACAAACACTTCACTCAGTTATGAGATTTTTCTTGTTTATCTTTGTCGGTAGAGAAACATGCACATTAAAATCTAGTGGAAAAACTGCAAAATATTGACATTGTCGAAGTTTCACATTTCCTCACCTATGATCTTCAAATTGAATATAATTGTCTCTCCTTCCAAGAACAAGGATGACGGAAATATTATGAGGACATGTCAATTTAAGAAACATATTTGTCTTGGCCTCTCCCCCACTCTTACATTTTTCTGTTCTAGAAATTAGACTCTTTCTATCCCTATCCTGATCAAGTTAAAAACACGGATTTTATTAGCTTGACTAATTCATTACTAAAGAGTATATTATGTGCAAAAAAAATTAATTTAGTATTTAGAGATGATTCTGCAAATTTTAGTGCTCTCATAAGTTGCCATTAACATATTTCAAACAGGACCGAAATAAAAATCATAAAACTAGATATTTGAGTCATTATGTGTGGTGTGGAGTTACATTTAATACTTTAATAGATAAATTTCTATACAGACATTCTGCCTATATAATATGTCGTTGTTTATCCTTCACAATTTCTTCTTTCTTTGTAGTTGACAACTAAAACCTATGTGTATCGCACAATAAGGAGATCCACGCATACCATAACATAAAATAATTCACACTGTTGTTTCCAAGGAGCACTATGAATGTGTAGTAGCACTCATTATTCAATTTTGTGCTAATCTACTGCGCCATTTCAGGTTAGCAGGAGGCACACGGCTAAAAGTTTGCATACGTAAATTAAGCATAAAACGGGGACAAGTCATAAGATGCATCACATATGTCCCAATCCTTCAATGCCAACAAACGGAAGAAAAAAGAAAAAGTACATCTACAAATAAACAAATCAATATGTCAACCTCAACTAAATGAAATTGTAGTGGGAATGCTTCAATTGTTTCAATTGGTGGGATTCTTCTAATCGAAATGGAGAAAAAGGACACATCGTCAATGAGTCTTTGTACGTACCAAAACATGCCCAACCACCGTGAACGTTCTTCTCTGCAATTGGTTGATTAAAAACTCAGAAAAATAGTAACTCAATTCCCACTCTACCAATGAATATAGACAGATAAAGTATATATATTACATCCTAACAAAATTAGGACAGGATAGAAACTACCAAAAAGAATAGCAAAGCAAAGAATAGACAGCTGTCCCAATCCAAATACAAAAACTTACATCAAATCAATTTCTTATCGACATAGCAAGCAAAAGCTTGAAAGAAAATCATTGTCTACATGCATAGAATGGGTTATTTAGTTATTTTATGGTGATGTAACGGTTCACATATTGGGATGTCTTAAATTTGTATCAAATACGATGATTTTACAAATACAATACCAAAGAATAACAAATAAAACCTCTCCAATAACTAGTTCTCTACATTAGTGCACATGCATTTGGGTTCTCATCACTGAACATCATCAAGGTTTCAGTCTTTATGCAACAATCATTTTCAAGCAAAAGCGGTTGCACCAGAACAAGTTTATCCGATTCATGAGATCCATCGTTTGATTCCTCATCCTTGTTAGCCACAATCTCAACTTTCTTCCCTGTCTTCTTCTTTAGTTTCTTCAACACTTTTTTTGGATCGAACAGACCCGTTACCACCACCCGGTGTTTGTTCATGTCTGTAACGAACTTTTCCACTCCTAATAAAAGCAAAGTTACACAATTACTATATAATTACATGATTAAAAAAAAATTCATCAAGAGAAAGAGACGATGAAGTGCCTTTACACTTGGAGATGGCTTTAGCAACGGTTCTCTCACAAGCGTTGCAGTGCATAGAAACCTTGAATTCCACAACTACTAATTTGTTTTGCTCAACTTTTTTGTCCTTACCCATTGAATCGAAACATGGAAGCCTGAACGTTGCAATACCATGCAAAGAGAAAATGAAAAGGTTTCAGAAATTATTATGGGGAAGGGTTATTTTGGTCAATTACGTGGGTGCAGTTTGTTATGGCAGTTAGTACGTATATTATGATTAACATTTCGGACTTAGGTTGACCTGCGTTCTTCTCTTCTTTTTTTTCCCACTTTTTTTAGTACCTTTTTAGAGAAAAGAGAAAATTGTTGTCGTCTCTGTTTTTTCAACTTGAATTTAAATGATTAATTTATAAAAAATAATCTTTTTAAAATTACTCTTTCTTATTTTGTTTTTACTTTTCTTTTTTCGCTCGATTGGATAATGTTGGACCTAGCGAACATTTGATATAGAAATTTAGCAGCCTTCATATCCTTTTGGTATCTAAAATATTGTTTGGAATTCATGCCACACGAACTTGGAAGTAAAATTTTATTGCTTTTGCCTAAAATCAATTTGGCATATTAAAATTTATAGTAAAAAAAAATTGGCATATTAAATTTATAGACTTGTCTTTCTTGTAATCATTTTATATCTCTCTAAAAATTATTCATATTTTTTTACCTATTCCAAAAGTGG
Organism: Ormosia semicastrata; assembly: GCA_029884595.1. Lineage (NCBI taxonomy): Eukaryota > Viridiplantae > Streptophyta > Magnoliopsida > Fabales > Fabaceae > Ormosia > Ormosia semicastrata. The sequence goes on along the minus strand of JAQQTO010000043.1, from coordinate 30,424,322 downwards.
AAGCATAAAAAATTCTTGCATAAGGATGGTCATTGGCACCGTTCCCATGCATGTATATTTCGTGGAAGCATATCTTGAGACCAATGGATCAGTTTCACTTGGTCCTGTGGTGCAGTTTGGGAGGCCCATGTGGCCTGTGTTTTCATAAGGAGGAAAGATGAGAAGGTGTCACTGGCCTTCGAGGGTCGATAGAGATGTACCGTCAACAGCATCAAATTTCACTATTCTCAAACAACAATTTGCCAGTCATGGGCTCAACTTAGTTGATCTTGTAGCTCTAGTTGATCTTGTAGCTCTATAAGGTAATATGCCCTTTCACTATGACATAACATGAATAATACATGTACAAACTTTCTTCAACAAAATGTAAAACTTTTTATACTTACATAGTATAAATACATTGATGTCCATGATTTGGACTTGAATTTGGAAAGCATGAAGTGTTTGGTATGTCTAACATTTGGGCTTTGGAGGAGTGTTGGCATGTTTAGAATGAGAGCATTTATACTTGGATTAGAATCATTTGAGTCAAAAGGGTAACAGTTGGATCTTGATCCACTTAGCTTATAATGCATTCATCTTCTTTCCATCTAATCAATGTAGGACTTCTAGCTACTTCACTATTTCACACTACACTTACATGTATTGCATTCAACACTTTCCCTCACATGTGAAGACCTCAATTGTTCTTTTTTTCTCACATTTTTTTAATATTGAGGGACCCCTAAACTGCACTATTACACATCAAAAGCTACATGAGTGTTTGGACTTGACTTGGTCTACCTTTAGCAGCATTGACAATTTGCCAGCTAAGGGCTCTAGCTCAACTTGGTTGATCTTGTAGCTCTATAAGGTAATATTCCCTTTCACTATGACATAACATGAATAATACATGTATAAACTTTCTTCAACAAAATGTATAAATAATTAAAGTGGTATGTACCGTCAATGTAAAAAGCTTTACATTGACGTCCATTAATAATTTGACACATTTACTTTTATTTCAATTAATAAAAGAAAAAAAATAGTAATAAATACTGATTTGTCAAAATATTAATGGATATTAGTGTAAAATTCCTTTACACTAGCCGTACATACCAATTAAACTCTAAAACATGCATTTTGAGGGGCACATGCAAGTAGAGTTGCACATTATGCAACGTTTCAGAGAAGACTCATCAATTTCACAAGAAAATGGGACACAGATCCAAAACCAAGGCCTATACCAATTAAACTCTAAAACATGCATTTTGAGGGGTACATGCAATTGGAGTTGCACATTATGCAGTGTTTCGAGGACACATCTAAAACCAAGGCCTATTTCCATCAAATGCAACCTTGTTAGATTTTTGGATTGGGAAAGCATGATTTGGACTTGCATTGGGAATGCATGATTTTGGACTTGAATAGTATTTGGTATGTCTAACATTTGGGCTTTGGAGGAGTGTTGGCATGTTTGGAATGAGAGCATTTATATTTGGATTAGAACCACTTGAATCAAAAGACTAGCCACTTGGGTCTTGGTCCACTGAGCTTATATATAATGCATTATTCATCTTCCTTCCATTTATCCAATGTGGGACTTCTACCCACTTCACTATTTCACACCACACTCACATGTATTGCATTTAACACTCTCCCTGATCGGATCCCGCTTCTCTCCAGCACTCCCCTGTCCAGCAACCTCCTCCAGCACCCATCTACACCCTTCATTTCATCCAATGGCCAGCATCAATTTAACATTAAAAATTATTTTTAATATTAAAAAGTTAAAAAAACAACAGATATCAGAAGCGGGAAATGGATCCCCTTCACACCCTTCACCACTCATCACCGCTCCTTGCCCACCGCTGGCCACCGAACGCCGCCGCCGTCAGCTTCCTGCCTTCCATCTTCCTTCCCCGCGGCGGCACGAAGGAGCATTGGTCTCCTCTTCTTCCTTTCTGGGTCGTCGCTGCTGCCCAGCCGGCCACCGCCTGCTCTGCCATCGTTGTTGACTTTCCGGCCACCGTCTACTCCGCCACCTCCATCTTCCCTTACATCGCCGTCACCCTCCTGCTGCGAAGACGTGTTCCCCCCTTCTCCTTTGTCTCCAAGCTTCCTCGAGGTAAGTAATTTTCTGTCTCACTGATAGATTTTTCTTCATTGAGGGCAGGGAATTTCACCTTTCTACTATATTAGCGCCGCCCCCCAAAAAAAACTATAAAAAGCCTTTGTGTTTGAATGTATCAAATTTTTCATGCAGGTCAGCCATACTACTAAACATGTAATATTTTGGTTTGTCCTTGTTATTTATATTAATTGATAAACGATAAATTGCAATGTTGATTAGCCTGTAACTAGTAGTGGTACCAATAGTCTGTTAGTAGTCTTCCATCATATGATGGTAAACATCCCTAACAACCTTAGGCATGATTGCTCTTTCATTTGTTTCCCTTTTGGGCAATCGAAATGCAGCCAACAAAAGTACTTTTCAATATACCACACTAACACTGGTATCTGTTGTTATTATTGCAGAAAAGAACACACTTTTGTCACCCTTCATGTTTATCATGTTTCTTTTGAAACTGAAATGTTGTTTACAATTATTTGCAGCTGACGTAACATTACTTGAGAACAATATCATTATTTACAAATTTGTACAAGACCTGCATTTCTTTGTCACTGGTGGTGATGATGAAAATGAGCTCATTTTAGCATCAGTTCTTCAGGGTTTCTTTGATGCAGTCACCCTTCTATTGAAAGAGAGCAAATAGAAGGAAAGGAGACGCCTTTAAGAGGCAGGGAACCTTGTACTGGATTCTCTGATTCACTTTCAAGAATTGGTAAAATTGCTTTTCTTTTCTTCTTCTTTTTTCCCAGTAGTTTGGGTGTGCAGGAGCTTTGCTCTAAACATGTTGAATCTTACTGTTTTAAGATCATTGTTTATTGGACTAATGCTGGAATGAATACCATATTAGAATTGGGGTGTTTAGACATTGAGGAGGGCAGTGTATCTCAGTGCTCTCCTAGAGATGCACTCCAGGACTGCTCGAGAAGTCTAGAGATGCACTCCAGGACTGCTCGAGAATACCATATTATTGTACAAAGTTAACTTGAATCTTACTCCAGATATCTGATTTTGGGCTTGCAAAATAGTTACCTAACCAATGGACTCACCATACTGTCTCCAAATTTGAAGGCACATTCGGGTTTGCATATTTAACAACTTCACAAGTTTCCTGTGTTCAGTATTTATAATCCTTTTTATAGTGATGTGGGTATGTTTGCTATTGCACAAACTAATATTTTACTGATCTTCTTGATAGTAAACATATCAAGTCTAATCTAGCCTTCCTTTAAAAAATTTATTGCAGGCAAAACCTCTGCTATCTACAAATAACATCAAAGAGCTTGTTGATCCATATTTGACTGATGCCTATGATGAAGAGCAGATGAAACATATAATCTTAATCTTTGTGTATAGACCAGTCTTCAGTTCGACCGCAAATGAACCAGACTTCTATGTAATGTGGACTAGAGGCTTGGAACCAAAGTGCTGCTGTCAAGTGTGAAGAACTTATGTATCATACTTATGTATTTATTGTCATGTACCATTGAATTTCAATAGTTCTAAAATAATGTAACAAAAGTTTTGATTGCAATAAAATGATATTTGAATTACTTGTGAGCATTTCTTGTATGTAATTTGAAGCAAAATCACATGTGTACCCCAATATATATGCTAAACCTATACCCAAAAATCATATCCAATAGACTAGTCAAAATGCCAATTCACCACTTTACAACATATATCCCAAAAAATTCCTATACGGTTCCAATAACCTATACCCAAAAAACATGTCCACTGCTACTAAAAGAAGTACTGCAGCTATTAACCCAAAAAAAGAAGTACTGCAGCCCTACAAAACATTTACTTCAAGACTTCATGGGTAATGTCTCATCCTCGTCATGTTCCGCCTATAATTTCAAATACATAAATTAATATTTCAAATATAGATATGAAATGAATTGGCATAATATAAAATTTACCTTCAATAAACTAGTAAAACTAGTGACACCAAATTGGCGTAAAGTGTCATTGGTCTCCTACACAAAAGGGAAAACCGTTTAATTACTAAACAAATTTCAATTCATTAACAAACTCAAGATGCTATTAGCTTACCATGGATGGTTGATTCAAAATATCATTGAGCCATGAAGGGTTTGGCTGAAGCACTTGAGCCACCATAGTAGGTTCTTGACTTTGTGAAGTACTTGAGCCATCATTTTTCTTTCTTTTGGTAAGTTGGCGCTCTACCCAACCTTTGATACGTTTTGAACCCTTTTTGCCTTCTTTTTTCTTGAAACCCTTTACTTGTGTTGAACTATCATTGATGCTTGCAATCTCTTTAAGGAACCCATTCTCTTGAGCACTACTTACTTGTTTATTTTGAAACTCTAGTATTTGCCTATCCAATTCATCTATGACTTTGCTAAGGAACATGAATGTTTCTTGACTTCTACATGCTTCTGTGGCTATCCTTATAAGGCGAGGACAAATCTCCTTATAGCGCTGCATTGGGGACAAATCAACATCTTCAACTCCATGACTAACACCAATATTAGGTAAAGCACCACTTCTTGCTAACTTTGTCCACCTCTTCAAGATATATTGCTCAGGAACTGATTTAACATCTATATGAATAAAGACTCTTATACAATGACAACAAAGTATGCCATAACTCTCAAACTTAAGACAAAAGCAACAAATTGATCTCTTATCCAAATCAAAAGACACATGCCACTCTCCCAAATCCCTTGCCATGGCAATAACAAAATCAAGTGTTGATGTTTGATTGTTCACGCTCTTCACAGAACATGCTTCAAATAAGTTGTACTCTTGTTGGAATAGATCAAAAATAGTGGGAGTATAAAGCTGTGACACTTGTTGCAAGATATCAGAATATGGGTTCTTGAGTCTTGGAATTTTTTGGCGTGCTTCATATTCACACTTCAATTCATTATATCGCTTTTCTTCTACCACGTCTTCAAAACGCTTAAAAAACTTGACAATATCCAAGTCCACTTTCATAAAACTTTTAATATCTGCATTCACACTTTCACTAAGTTGGGTGCTTCGCATTCCTAATGTGAATGCCTTCTTCATGTAACAAGATGCCCATTTCTCCTTCAGAGTGTATACTCTTTGCAACCAAGTGTTTTCCTTAACATCATACTTTTCAAGGAGGGTTCTCCAACCTTCTTCAAATTGCTCTTCATCCTCATAGCCATACATACACTTCTTAAAGTCACTTCACCTTTCATTAAGTTGCCTAAGTGTTTGATGCCATTCTGCATCAAATGCCACGTACAAAGGCCATGGTAAGTTTCAGGCATAACTTCAACTAGTCCTCTTGCCATCGCCTGATCTTGATCAGTAAAAATCGTAAGAGGCATTTTTTGCTTATGTGCTTCTAGAAATGTTTCAAAAAGCCACTTGTATGACTCTATTGTTTCGTCATACAATAATGCAGCCCCAAAGACCACTGCTTTTCGATGATGGTTAAATCCTGAAAACACAGCTAGCGGCCTATGCGAACTATTTGTGCAATATGTTGAATCAAGAGAAACCACATCACCAAAATACCCGTAATCAATTAGCATCCTAGCATCTGCCCAAAATACATTGGTGATTTGATCTTCTGCATCTATTTGATAGGCATGGTAGAAAGTTGGATTTTCAACCAACTTTCTCTGAAAGTATTGCATTACATAACCAGCTTCCCCATTTGCCAAACTCCTTTGTCTTCTTTTGCAAAGATAATTCTTTTGATCTTCACGAGTATATCCCAAATTCGCTCTACCTCCCACTTCTTTACTCATCAAATCAAATAACTTATTTTGTTGTAGGCCAGCATCATCAGCTAGATCAATTTGATAACATTGAACTTCAAAGTTTTCTTTGAGATGACAACAAATGAGTTGTTTCTTAGTTGTAAAATATGGTTATGTTCCTCCACAAATTCATGCACTTTGTCAATTTTCCACCTTTATCTTTCAAATTCTAACCTTGCTTTACAATCAGTTCTTGTCTCCTGGTTTGGATTGATTATTTTAAAATCCCGCTTTTGTCGCTTTTCGCAAGCCTTCTTTACAAAGAAACAAACCTGCAAGAAGAAGTTGAACCATCTTTTCTCCTGTGCCTATATTCTTTCCTCACTCCAAACCCAACTCTTCCACTATAATCAAGCCAGAACCTCCAAGCATCATCATAACTATCAAAAGTCATGCCAACTTTTGGCTTCGAATCTTCCTGCATCTTCTTGCTTCCAATCCTAATAAAGGGCAACAGCAAGCAATTACATACATATAGAAGGTAGATTTTATAAGTTTTATATATATATATAAAAACACCTATTCTTATCTTGTCTGCTCTACATTAGTCTCCAACTACTAGTTTAATTTATTCAATGTGTGTTGAAATTAAAAGCACCAGTTTATATATATATAAAGCAACAATTCTCAACTCTGCATATATGTTGAGTGATGTCTTTCCAGCTTTTCTATAGTTCATAGTCATTTACAAGCCATAATATGGCAAATATATTGATGGTGCTAATGTTTGCAGATTGCTTGAACCTATTTATCGATTGCATTGCATGAATGACACTAACGAACCAAATGTCGACTCCACACTTGTATATTCTATCCCCTTCTCTTATTTCTAATTATTTCCAATGATGCAAATAAGTAAGCATAGTCACTTGTTATTCAAAAAAGGAATTTTCGATTACATATAAGTTTACAGAAGGCAGAGTAGACGGTGGCCGAAAAGTCAGCAACGACGGCAGAGCAGGCGGTGGCCGGCTGGGCAGCAGCGACGACCTAGAAAGGAAGAAGAGGAGACCAATGCTCCTTCGTGCCGCCGCGGGGAAGGAAGATGGAAGGCAGGAAGCTGACGACGGCGGCGTTCGGTGGCCAGCGATGGGCAAGGAGCGGTGATGAGTGGTGAAGGGTGTGAAGGGGATCCATTTCCCGCTTCTGATATCTGTTGTTTTTTTAACTTTTTAATATTAAAAATAATTTTTAATGTTAAATTGATGCTGGCCATTGGATGAAATGAAGGGTGTAGATGGGTGCTGGAGGAGGTTGCTGGACAGGGGAGTGCTGGAGAGAAGCGGGATCCTCCCTGATCACATGTGAGGGCCTCAATTCTTCTTTTCTTTTCACATTTTTCATGGTCATTTTACTTTAACATTGGGAGACCCTTGGGCTATACTATTACACACCAAAAGCTACATGAATACTTGGACTTGATATGGTGTAACATACTTGGATGGGCATTACATGGTCCAAAAGTTAGCTTAAAGACCTTGGCCCATCCAAGCCATATAAACCACTATTCTTCCTTTTTTCTATCTAATGTGAGACTTTTACTCACTTCACTATTACACACCACACTCATATATGTTACATCTAATGAGTCTTATTGAACTAACCCACTCTTCAAGCTAATCAGAATGAAATTTCAACATAGTTAGATTACTTTCTTTGCTCAATTTGCATGTTCCATGATAAGGATGAGTGCCATTGGAGTAATTAGAGGAGATGACGGAGAGATTAGGAAGAAATGTCGAGTAGTTAATTGATCGATGTTTGATTCGATTTTAGTGGTATTTTTTGTGATAAGTAAACTGTGGTATGAATAAATTATTGTTAATTATAAGTCATGTAGAGTTTTGATGTCAATGCCTGTAAACTATTGTGGTAATCAATTGAGCAAATGCTATCTAAAATTTAAAATTGGGGAATGAATATTCTCATTTGTGTTTTTAATATGAAATTACTATATCAAGAGAGAGAGAGAGAGAGAAATGCACTAAAAGAGCTCCATTAATGAGTTCTTTTAAAATTTGAGAAGTTCTACTCAAGATATTTGTGTTTATCTCTTTCTGCACATGTGAAAAACATGTGAAAAATATATAAGAAGATCTATTCTCCTAAATAATGGTGGATATCATTCAAATTCAATATTGAAGGGGGAAAATAAGTTAATATATTGATCGTTATTTTATCTTAAATATGATTTTTAGACTTTCTGATGTGGTAGTATATCAAATCCCAACGTATTATTATTAATAATTTTTTAATAAAAGATTATTCAAGCACAATAAAGAGAATTCTACAAGAAAAACAGACACAAAGCCTCCTTTTATAAGTTAGCGAAATTAATGGGGAAAAAAGAATGAGAAAGTTGTGTAGTGTTTCATGAATGGAATGTTAAATATGGACTTTTTCATGTAAACTTCAAGATAGTTTTGTGTATATTTTTAAAATGAACAGTGTTATTTTATCTACGAAATTCACGAAAAGGCAGAATACACATGTAGGTCATTATTATAACAGTTATACCATTTTAAAGTCAAAAGATAAAACGCAAACAACTTTTCACATATTTTGGTTTTCGTACGTCGTTTTACGAAAATTATTTCGTAGGATACAACATTTTTCTTTTAAAATATATACAAAATAATTATGTTTGTTGCTTTGTCTTATTTTATTTATGAGTTTAATTTAGTTGAGTTTAATTTTGATATAATATCAGTATAAATTTTTTTATACCATTATCTAATATTATATTTCATTTAATGATTTTAACTATATTAATAATTATATAAGATGTCAAATTTATTAAATAATATGATATATTATTGAATACAAGTACAAAACTTTTTTATCCTAAAAATGTAACAAATGTAAAATTCCTTATTTATTTTTAAAATAGTGTTTGTTTCCCCAAGAACGTAGCAGATCCAAGACATATAAACTTATTTGACTTTTCATTATGATAAAAACCAAAATAATTATGAATGTTTACAATCTTACATGCTTCAGAATTTCCTACTTGTTCTCCCTACTGGCACACTAAATTTTAATTTTGGTTGGTGAGTGGTGACCAAGGAAAAGCGAAAGAAACTTCTGCAAATGTGCTAGTGACGTTACAGAACCATCAGTGGCATCACTTTGTAATCTGCGCTCTGATGTGATACCAAGCGTCCACAGATCCTAGGTTGCATCAGTGCATGAAATACCCCTAAAGGCCAAATTATATATTCATCCATTGAACTATGCATATCCCTAATGATCACATAATTTCAATCTCTAGTCACTTTTTGGCCGACCAGCAACCGACCAGTATTGGCACTTAAAAAGGATAGGAATATAATGTTGCAAATAATGGAGTGGATGAATGACCTGAATGAAACCCACCATCAATTTGGAATGTCAATCAAGAACCAACCACAACCCCCTTTCTTTCTTTTTAATTGGAAATGACTTTGATAGACATGCCAGCAACAAATATATCTACCATTACCAATATGGTTTTGAACAAAACATGAAAAGAATTCACTAAGAGAACAAGTAACAAGTTTTTGTTGTGCTGTGCCCACTTTTCTGTGAAGAAGAAATGAATAGTATGGATGTGTCATCTTTGTTACTTCTTGAGGATAGTGCAGATTCTGAAGAAGACACTCTGGCTTCTTCATTTTGTGTCCCAGCATAGCTGCTAATGAGGATGACGCTGAGTCATGTAACTGTGACACAGCTAGTATATGTGGCCTACCTAAGGATGGTGCAGGTCACGAAGATGACAAAAGAATATTTGGTGAATTTTGTGGTGATGAAGATGACAACTCCACCATGTGGAAGTGGATGTCAGTTGCAGCCTTAGAAGACGAAGCGGAAACAAGGATTGGTGAAGTTAACGTCAATGAATTGGAAGATAGATTATTTTGGGAGATCTGCATGGCAGTGGGGTACCCATGAATCCCAGATTTTAGATTAATTGTCAATAAGGTATCCTGTAAGTTCATTTCCCAGAGCTTTTGTTCTTAAAGACCAAAGGATACGTATATTTTAACCCTTTTATTTTTTTTTATCATGTGCGAGCTTGCAGATATGTACAAAATAGAAGTCTATAACATATTTGAGAAGAAAAATTATGCAATATCATAATTTAGAAAGTTATCAACATTTTATAAAATTTAATTATTGCTTGAATCATCTAATGAAAAATTTTACTTCTGTTTGCGAAAAGTTGGTATATTGGTGTGTTTTATTTGGTTTGGGGCAAAATTTTCAATCCAATTAACTTAAAGTAATTGTGTGCAATGTTTATAATATTTTAAAAAGTCGTGTATATTTTAAAATTTTAAAAAATATAAACCACTATGAAAATTAAGCTGAATTGTAATTAAATAAAGTGTTATTGAGTAAACTTCTATTTTTGTTCTCTTAAAAATACAAACGTCATTATTTTGAATCTTTGATCCACAAAAAACTTTTGTAATCAATTTAGTTCCTCGATAATGTATAGTATTATCACTTATGTCTTCAAAAAAAATTTTACATTAATTTAATCTCTTAATAATACAAGTTATTATTAATAGTTTTTCAATCATCAAAATGCTATCAAAGTAGTCCTATGCATGTTAGGGTTTTTTACACTCATTTCTCTTGATCTGACAAAGCAAAACAAGTTTGATAACACTTTGCATAATTGTAGAACTAAATTAATGACAAAATCTTTTAAAAACCAAAATGATAACGCTCATTTATTTTAAAAGATGAAAATAGGAGCTACTGATTATTTTATTATATGAATGAATTTTCTAATTCGGACCCACAAGATTTAAAGGAAGCATCAATGTAAAACTCAATAGGGACTCAACTTCTTCAAATTAAAGGTCCACCTCTTTATAGAATAACCCAACAAAAAACAAAACTCATAAGACTAATCAATGGAACAGTTTGAGTTCAAGGAGACAATTTACTAAGAAGGGTGCAAAGATTAAAAGTAGGGTGGACACTTGCCCCCGTTACCACTGACTTGTATATTTGTCTTACAATCATAAAAGTTGAGAAAAGTAAACCTATACATTTTTTATGTTCTTTTTCTGTTCTTAAGAAAACATGGGCAAGTGTTACAAACGGCAGCAGCTCACTTTTTCAATCCATATTTATATATGTATGTTACAGCAACAAGATAATAGCTCACTTATTATTTAGCATACAATAGTTATAACATTGTTATCTATATGCAGAACTAAAAATTAAAACTTTGTTAGATTATCTATTTATATTTTATATAAAATAAACACTTTTCATTTTTCTTTTTAGTTTTCAAGAAAATATAATATATAAATTAAACTAATAAATCAATTAAAATGTTTTCACATTAAAGTCTCATATCGAACAACGGTATCTTATTATATTATTTAATTATTTTACTTTGCCAATACCAAAGTTTCGCATCAAACAAAAGTACCTTGTTGTCTTACTTAGTTGTTTTATCTTACTAACATCAAAGTCTAACATTGACTACTTTACAGATCATAAGTAAATTTTGGTTTATAAATAAACTAATTGATACTGATGTCTTCCAATGTTATAGTGCACTCTCTAGTAGGCATGTGCAATGCATGTATCTTTGGGAGGAGTGCGAGAACCACGTGAAGTGGGTTAAATATACCCTATAAGTATTTTTTTATTTTTTTGTCCACGTGAAAAATGTTAAATGTGTTGGCATTTTTTAACTAAAAAACGTCATCTTACATGGCGTATATACGTAAAAAATGTCATGTAAGATGACGCATCCACGTAAGATGTGTCGAACAGGATGATGCATCTACGTGGATAATGCCAAACATATTAGCTTAATCCGCATGATGCGCCACTCAGTTTGGCTCATCTTATATAGATAAAAAATTATTAAAAAATGTTACGTTGGATAAAAGGATGGCAGTTTGGTGTATAATTTTAAAAGAGTGGTATTTTAATAAATAATTTATAAAAAGTAATAATTTGGTAAATCGTTTAAAAATTGATATTTTGATAAATAGTTTTACCATCAAATTGATAATTTAGTAAAAAATTTAATATATATATATATATATATATGAAACTTTAAAATAAAGTTAAAAAGAAACAATAAACAAAGTAGTATTATTAGAGAAAAAGAACATGAAGCATGTTGTACTTTAACCTTTTGGCATGCTCGAGGTATATTGGAATCAAAATCTCCTTCACTATCAAGAAAATGCTTTTCTTGCATAGAAAGAAATGGAAGTTATAATTAACGGGGGAAAGATATAGACTTCATAAAGGCTGTTTCTTGATTAGCTCTGCATATAGTAGAGGAATAAAACTAAAAATGTATTATATATCATTCATACTATCACGCTTTTCCTTTCTCACTTACTTGTTCATTCCACATTCTGATCTGGCTTTTGGGTCCATTTGTCTCGTGGAAGATTTAATTGTTATATAATTTTTTTGCTTCCTCCTTCAATGTAAAATAAAAGCTTTTTAAAGTTTAATGATTTTAGCATAATTATTTACATTTATGTAAATACTATTTTGTCCTAATAAATAATTTTTTTAATCATTCTATACCTATTTTAGTAATTTAATACATAAACGATTCTTTTTTATATCATCCAAACGAATTAGATAAAGAAAATATATCCAAACATAAAAATGAATCAATTATAATCAATTATAACAAAAAGCTTTTATACAATAATTGATTACTAAGCATAATCAAATTTTTGCAGCTATCCCAAACACACACTTAATTGTTCTATAATTTTTTTGCTTCCTCCTACAGCTTACTTTAACGCATAATTTTATGAATATGGAAATCATATAATAATCTGCAAAAGTGGTAATTTGCTAGAATTGATAAAGAAAATATATAAGCTCTATTTCATATACATATATTAGAGTTGGCAAAACAGTGAATTCATATTTTTTTTTGAGTTCAATTTTTGAATTCATATTTTTTTTTTCAATCAAGATAACTTTTCGCTTAACCCGCAGGTTAAGCGGCGGCGTTAGCCCTTACTGATTGACTCTTTTTTTTTTTTTTAAAAATGATAAGTAATACTATAAAAAAAAATTCTTTGATGTTATATAATTTATATTTGAATATTTAATTAGACTATTTTAAAAATTATATTTTAGATATGTGGTTTATAATTTTTTACTTATTATTATTATTATTTTTTTATAATATTTATTAATTTTTTATATATTTTTTTTGTTTTTAAGGTGAGTTAAGTGATTGATCACCCATCCAACTCATCTACTTTTTTCCATTTTATCTTTTATGTGGGTCAACCCGCCAACCCACCAACCCATCATAAAGCGAGATAGGTTGGCTCTTTCAATCTATTTTTTAAAATGAGCAAACCCACCCCGCCTGCATTTTAACGGGTTGAAGCGGGTCGAGACGAGTCGGGACGGGTTAACCCATTTTTCCAGCTCTCCATATATGCACTAGCCACGTAAACCTGGTTAGGTTCGTTTATCGATACATTGATCTTGAGGGAAATAGCTAGCTAGCTAGCTCTTGAAATGGAGGAGGTTGAGATTGAAAGTTTGTTTAATTATGCCATGAAAGGCCAGTGGAGAAAAGTTTTAGAGGCCTACGAGAACAACCCTCGAGCAATGGAGGCTAAGATAACTAAAGCAGAGGACACTGTCTTACACATTGCTGTCTATGTGGGCCAAACCAACTTTGTGACGACCCTGCTAGAGAACATCGGAGAAGATGTGTCTCTTACTATCCTAAATATACAAAACTCAAAGGGAAACACTCCTCTACACCTTGCAGCAGAGCTTGGGAACGTGGACATTTGCAACAGTATAGCCAAAAGAGATCCAAACCTCATTTTAAGTCGCAATTTAGAAGGTGAGACCCCTCTCTTCTTGGCAGCTATTCATGGTAAGAAAGAAGCATTTTTTTGCCTCCATGGTCACCAACAAAACAAAGATGACTACTCGCCATGTAGAAAGAGCAACGGGGACACAATTCTTCATTCTACGATATCTAATGAATACTTTGGTTAGTGCCATTGTCATATCGTGCAATTTATTTTCAGGAACATGCTAGAATTGATTCAACTTTTATATATATTTGTTAGGTTTGGCACTTCAAATAATTCGCTTGTACTCAAACCTTGCCAATTCTGTCAATGAGGATGGCTTATCACCTCTTCATATTCTTGCTATGAAGCCCAATTGTTTTAGAAGCAGCACGCGGATGGAGTTTTTTGATCGTATCATCTATAATTGTAAGAATAATTATTTCCAACTAGTTTTGCTATATATTTTTTTATGCTTATTCCCAAAATGTATATATACCTTTCGATAACGCTTTATAACACTTGGAAGAGACAAAAGAAAAATGTAGAGTTATCGGATCGTATGTTTTTGTGTAAAAATTTTTCGATGTAACACTGCACATATAGATTCAAGAATAAATTACTATTTACATAAAATTACCTTATAATTTTTTATTTTTTATTTAGACCCCATCAATACGTTCACAAAATTTATGTACTCAAAATGGTTAACCACCTATATATGGAATTTTCTAGTTTCACTTTGTAATATTACTAGTTTTTGACATGTCTTGTGAGTTAATTTATTTGCTAATTTTTTTTTTGGAATAACCTTTATCTAACGTAAATTTTAATTACAAATAACTTGATTACAATTACGAAATTATGAGAAAAATGTCATATTTTTAACAAAAAAGAGTTAATAAAACAATTAATAGTGATTAAATTTTTAACCTATTGACCTACAACATTCTCTCTCCTGTTGACCTATTATAAGAAGCCTAAAACATCTCTTCTATTGACCTACATTGAAGTAAGATTCCATTACAAAAGAAAAGAAAATCCTCTATTTTCTCTAGAAAAAAATACCCTAATAATTAGAAAAATTAATTAAATTAAAGGGTATTTTCGCGAAAATAAAAGTTTTGGCAATCGATGCTTTATAATTATATATAGTATAGATAACAACTTTCATCACATCTACATGCCATTGCTGGTTGTGAAAACTAATGTCATAAAAGTTGAGTTTCATTATACGTAAGTATTAGTTTTATATATAGTCTGATCACTTGTATATTTCTAACAAACGGTTGTGGCAGGTTTGATTGTTGATGAGCTGAAGGAAGAAACAGAGGACCTAAGTAGTAATAGAGGCCACAGAAAGATTCCTAACTATCCAATGAACTACAGAACATGCATCAACTTCCTATATTTGTTGAAGAATGCAGTTAAAGTAACAAGTGCGTGAATCGTGTTTCATTTTTACAGTTTGGTTTACCCTATTTCCTGTATATGGCCAGCCTAACTTATCAATCTATTATGCTGGGCTACAGCAATAGGCACAAAGGATACTATTGCTGCAACTAATGATGAAGAGAATCTCTCACGAACATCCTACCCCAAATGTGGTAATCATAAATTTACTCTCGTAAAACCATGATCCTAGTCCTACCCTCTAAACTATCAAGGAATTTCAAGTACTGTTGCATTCGTGGCATTGATTATCAGCAAACTCTTGCTTCTACTCCCACACGCAATTTCTATTTCTTTATTTTCACTTACTATTATTGTGGCATGCATGCTAGCAGCGGGTGAGAATGGTCAACTTTAGGTAGTTCTGAATACCCATTTCCTAACTAAAATCTTCTATATTATTGTACATAGAGCAAGAGCAAACAAGGAAAGAAAAGAAACCCAATCGATTCCCTCCCAATTGGGAAGCCTTCATCCGATTTCTAACCTTTATGATGAAGGCCTTGCTAATCCTTTTCGGTGTTGGTAAGTACATCACCATGTATTATTTCATTGGTAACAAATAAGGATTAGAAAAATGCACAAACAAAAAGCAAACATGTTTACTCAATTTTAGAAGTCTAGGGTTCAAGTCTCATTTTAGTCAACACATTTCTATGTCTACTTGTCTAAATTGAGTGACACACAGGAGCATCTTGGATAGAGAAAATCCAAAAAAAGAAGGAGAAACACATGCGGGCTAAGCAAGTGATGGATGAACTGATTCAGAGAGCTTCTTCGTATAACTATGATTATACTGGAAATAATTCCCTTGCTCTTCAGCATAACATAGATAGTTATATGAACAAAGAAGCTTTTGAGAAGAGGAGAACTGTGTCACCAATTTTAATTGCAGCAAAGATGGGAATGACTGAAATGGTGGAAAAGATCCTTGATACATTCCCGGTGGCTATCCATGATGTGGACTCTGTTAACAAGAATGTTGTACTTTTGGCAATAGAGAATAGGCAGCCTCATGTCTACAACCTGCTAACAAAGAGGAATTTAGGGAAGGAGAGTGCATTTCGTCAAATAGACAATCAAGGTAACAGTGCATTGCACCTTGCTGCCACATATAGGGAACATAGGCCTTGGCGTGTCCCTGGTGCTGCAATGCAAATGCAGTGGGAATATAAGTGGTATAAGGTAAAGATTCTCCATTTCACTCCAAATAATTTTAGAAATATGTACAAATTAGCATAGTCATTTCCCAACAATTATTGGTTTGGTTGGCATTGGCTTTAGCCTTTAGTTTTAGAAGTTTCATATTTATTCACACATCTTTCTCTCTATTACCCACTGTTTTTCAAATTAACAAGGAAAAGTTTATATTTCCCATGCTAGTGGTTTTCCTGGGGTAAGACTTCTGAACAATTGTAGGGGTGGCAGGTTCTTCCTAATGTATTGGAAGAAAAAATAAATTAAAACTTTCTAAAGAATTGATAGTTAAAGTGGATTTCAATTTCGACTAATTAGATTAGATTTTAGATGGGGTAAGCGTAATTTGGCCTTACTCATATAAGTTTTGTGCCTTTTCAGCTTGTTAAGAATTCCATGCCACCAAATGTGTATGCACGTTGCAATAACAAGGGGCAAACAGCAAAACAGGTGTTCATAAATAGTCATGGACAACTAGTGAAAGATGGCAGGAAATGGGTTGAGAAAACCTCAGAATCATGCTCAGTAGTTGCAGCACTTGTTGCAACAGTTTCATTCTCAACCTCAACAGCAATACCAGGTGGTCCCAATGGAAATACTGGTGTGCCACTCTTAAGTGGACAACCTGCTTTCAACGTCTTCGCTATAGCATCACTTGTGGCACTATGCTCCTCGGTCACAGCCCTTGTGTTATTTCTTTCAATACTCACATCTCGGTACCAAGAAAAGGATATTGCTGTGGACTTGCCAAGAAAGCTTCTTCTGGGAATGACTTCACTCTGGACATCTATAACATCAGTGTTGGTTTCGTTCTGTGCAGGACATTCCTTTATCATTGAAGGTGATGGTGAACTGAAATCTTCAATTTATCTCATATATGCTGTCACGTGTTTGCCAGTATCATTTTTTGTATTGGTTCAACTCCCTCTATACTTGGATCTCATGTTGGCTATATTTCGGAAGGTTCCTCAGCGCAGCTATAAGGTCTTCTCTCACTAGTTGCTTTGCTGATTTGTAAATTAAAGTTACTCTTTTTGTTATTTCATCAACTCTATAATGAAATCGATTTGTTGACAAAATTGCCTACTTTTTTAAGATTTTATTTTATACTTGGTTGGCAGAATGCAATTTTGTTCGGATTTGCTGTTTTCTTTGCTTGATCAAAAGGTCCAAGGAAATAATGGGGCATTCCGAGAATCGAACTCGGGACCTCTCGCACCCAAAGCGAGAATCATACCACTAGACCAAATGCCCAACTTTAGTAAAAGTGAAACTAAATTTTAGATAATTTTATTCTTTAACCAATGCTTTAATTTATAGAACTAGTTTGATCGACAGTATGTGCATGTGTGATGCGTCTTATACATGACTATGGGAGTGAAAAACATTTTTTGTCATTCAAACTCAAGATGTTTTCTCCGTCTGAAGTTTTCCGAATCTATTTGACATGTTCCATGCTCCTTTGCATGAAGTTAGAATTCAGAAGGTAGGTTTTTCACCCACCGGGTTGGGAACGAAGTACCCTCTAACATCAAGGATCCTATATTCGTCAGGATAACATAAATTATCTAATCCTATCCAAACTACAAGAGTTAACCCAATCTTTATCTAACTAAATCCATTTAAATATTTTGAACTAATCAATCCTTATCCATTCCTATCAGTTTCCTACGCCTGATTGTGCTAATAGGAACAAGATGATTAATCTTTTTGGTGTTAGCAATAATACTTGTCATGCTGCTTATTCCATCATGTGGAATAGCGGGACTCGAAAACTTCACCGTTCTATTGTTCTTCTGTCACTTAATGAATGGATTGGTCCGGCAGATAATAATGAATGTAACTTTATAGAGTTATAGTGTAAATTATTGTGTAATTATGGTTATCTATACTTCTTTACAATAATTAAAATCTATGAAATTCTGTATAATATATGTTCAATCAGGAGCAAACGATCTTGGTAATTAAAACATATTATATATATATATCTATATAGCTTTTTCTATAGCTCTTAGTAATTCTGATACCACCATATATTCAGGCCACGCATTTATCAGGAATTCAGGTTCCACTTTTGTGCATACGATCTGCCTTTGTCACCAATATTTCTAAAACATCTGAAACTCGTATATAGAAGAAGATACAGAAAATAAAGCCAAGGGGGGGAGAGAGAGAGAGGGAGAAATATTATATTTGCCACGGCTACTCCAGTCTAACGTCATACATGCAAGTCAGTCTTTCTTCTACTAGAAAGATATCTAACGAATAAAACAAAACAGATAACATACTTCTATATGTAAAGCGACTGCACCCTTTTGTGATTGGAAAACTCTTCACTTCACGGATCGAAAGGATCAGAAACAAAACCAAGAATGCAACTAAAGAACCGGCACAACAACCTTCCTTCAAGAGGCAGCCGGAACAATACCTAAATGTTACACCACAGGTGCTGTCATATCTACTGCATTAACACACATTGGATAGTTTCATCTAATTACAAAAAGCTGAATCTCCAAAAATGGCATCAGGTTTGCAAATTTTGCTCCCAGGCTAAAGAGGGATACATGGAACAGTAGATGTGTTCGGCAACCTACGGCTTCTTGCTCAGCCCCTTTCATTTCGAGCCATAATAATGAATTGGTAGCGCTCCTGGATCAAGTTCCCAGAAGCCTCTCAAATCGCCATGCTCTTCTGTTAGTTTGAAAGCGGGGATTTGGTGGGAGAACCTAAGCAACTCTTTTCTGGGTATTCTCAGATTGGCAGCTGATCCTTCATTTGATTTGCTCCTGAAAACTGAACTAAAACCGCCAACAAACTCCAAAACTAAAACATCAATAAACAAATCATTTTCTCCAAGAACTTCCACAATGTCATACTCACAAATTTTCAAGTCCGAATATTTGATTTTACTCGACCATTTTCTATATAATGCCCAGACTTCACCTTTCCTTGGAAAGATGGCATAATTCTTATGCTTACCAACAGTATCAGCATGCACCTGATGTGAAACAGAAGAGGTGTTACTATAAACACTGGGACACGCACCTGTTTTATTAATTTTAAATCTGCCACAGGAAATAAGCATGTCTTCGTCTTCCCATCTAATAGTATTCTCAGGTAGCCAGTAGCAAGTAAGCCAAGTAACATGCAATTCAAGTTCTGGGATAGTCTCAATCCTATTAATTTGACCATAGTATTTTGGCAATCCATCCTCATCACTGTAAAAAGCCCAAATCTGACCAATCTGAAACTTTTCAAGGGACCTCCCAGCATCAAAATTGAAGAAATGAGAATCTGGAATTTCAATAGCTTCTGGGGTCGAAGCTGAAGGAGCACGACAATCATCAATACCATCAACAGAATCCTTGTTCTCCTCGGCCAAATTGCTTCTTTCCAAACTAACCTTAGAAGTAAATACATTTCCCTCAGATGTTGTCAGGGGTTTTGATCTATCTGAAGATCTTGTATTCTCACCAACCTTCACAACCAAATTTTCAGGAACAGCAATTTCTTCAAGATTCATCGGCAAAGATGCAGGATCAAGTTCATAAGATCCAACACGAACACCCTCTCCTTCCTGAATAGTCATTTTATAAGATGGAACCCTGTGAGAGAATCTAAATAACTCCATTGGTGTAATTTGAAATGAGTGGTTATCTTCCTTCACAACTCGAGAGAAGAGACTTACAAAACCCTTCAGCTTAGCCAAGTATGCAACAAATACACCCTCACCTTCAACATAATCTGACAAGATTTCAACAAACTCAAATTCATACTGCTGGTGAGATTCCACATCTATGTACCATTTGATATCCCAATTTTTAAAAAGAGCCCAAGTTTCTCCCTTTCTAGGATACACTTCAAAAGTATTACGGCCAATCTTTTCACACAAAACCAGATGAGAGAAACTCAGATGATCTTCAGTGATGTCAGTGCTACCAAGTTTATATTTCCCACAAGCAACAGGCAATTCCTCATTTACCCAGTTGATTTCATTGTTGTCATCCGGATGTGGCTCAAACCATGTTATCTGCAGCTTGAATCCAGGAGAGAGAACTTTTTTTATTAAAGCATAGAATCTAGGCATGCCATCTGTTGTATCATAAATAGCCCAAATCTGCCCCGCCGCAAAACATTCTTTTTTCTTGTCCTTGTCAAAGTCACTGAACTCTGCATCAGGATAGACAAAAACATTTGGATGATTTGTTGTTTTGGAGGTTGAATCTGGAGAATAATGCTCTGAAGTTTCATCCATCTGCTTTGAGCCTCCCACTGCTTCTTTTCCCCTCACCTCCTTAGTTTCCTCATTTCTATTTAGTAAGCTCTCTTCAGAATAAAAATGTTGTTTCCGGTTTACTTCTTTTTTATCATCTTTCAGATCAGCAGCTAAACCATGTTGATCATTCAATTTAGCTGCCTCACATGGTGATCCACTCTCCTTAACCCTTTTTGAAGGTCTTAAGAAGTCATCATCGTTGTCACTCACATTCTCCTTGTAGGAAACGTCATGCTTTTGCCGTGTAGATCTACGTGGATGCTCTTCTCTATAAGTTGAATGGCTTTGTACACCAGGAAAACCATCCTTGCCAGCAATCATATCATCTTCGGAATCAGTGCTACCTATAGAATCAGAACTTTCACTGGATTCCGCCACCTGCTTCCTCCTCCTCTTTCCATTCTGCTTTCCAGAGACATCTTTAGGGCCTTTTTTCTCATAAGGCTCTGTATTGGACTTCTCAGCATGCAAATTACCTTGAGATCCAACGCCAGCCTTGAAAGCACCACGATTCAGACCACCTTTCTGCTGGCCAGAGGCTTGCTGACTTGAATTACTTGCTGGTGATGTACCTTGCATACCCACATCATATGCAATGAAGGGCTTATTGCAATGTTGACAGCGAAGAGATTTATTTAAAACTTCTCTGTAATACTGATACTTAACAGAACAAAATGGGCAGACAGTCCAAAAAGTAGGGCGGCCACCATTGACCCCCTGCTGAGCTGGCTGCCTAGACTGCTGCTGCTGCTGAGGATTCGAGTTTGTAAAATTGGGCCTGACATTGGTTTTCACCACAGAATTATTCATATGAGCCTTCTGCTGATTATGACGAGACATAGCAGTTTTGTTACTTGAGGCTCCTCTACGCCTCATGTCATACATAGATCGTTTTTCTCTGTCCAAAAGTACTCTTTGAGCTTCCCCAATCAGCTTAAATGCAGCTTCTGCACCAGCAAACTTGTTTTTGTCAGGATGAAGTTGGAGAGCAAACTTCCTGTATTGTTTCTTAATTGTTGCATCATTAGCAGTCTGTTCAAGTTGAAGAATTCCATACCAGTCCATCTCATTACCATACAATTTCAGCTCAGCAGAGCAGTGCACATCACAAACAATAAGCATTTGAGCTATATTTTCCAGATCAGGATACAGCTGCTGGGCCTTAAGAGCAAATTTACGAGCCCCTGTGAAATCCCTGCTTTCCATCTTCTTTTCAGCAATGTCCTTGGCCCTTAAGGCCTCTTCTTTATTGCAGTCCATCAAAGATCTAGAATTCAAAACCTGACAGTGAGTGCTATGCCCAAGTGCACTGACAAACAAGCTACATTTAATTTAACTGCTCTGAGAATAGCTTGACCAAA
This sequence comes from Ormosia semicastrata, assembly GCA_029884595.1. NCBI lineage: Eukaryota > Viridiplantae > Streptophyta > Magnoliopsida > Fabales > Fabaceae > Ormosia > Ormosia semicastrata. The sequence continues at coordinate 30,402,345 of JAQQTO010000043.1, read as the reverse complement.
TTAAAACGCAGAGAGTGAATAAGCCTTCCAACACCCCACCAGTCACCCAAAAGATATCCAGTCCTCACATTCAGATTGACCCTGCATATTTCGTATAACTTGCAACTATTAGATCCTACACGGATCAACAAATCTTAAAAGAATGTAGGAGTCATTGATATTGCAAACAGATTTCCAAACATATAAGCAATGCACCAGTAGATGGGTTGGATCTTCGAATCCACTAAAACAATAATAGTGCTATCACACTAGAAATCTATGACACAGTTTGTAAGTGATCACTTCTTGTTGTATGCGTGTGAATTTGTCGGACACATTACAAACAGAATATCTACAGAAAGTGAGAATAAATAAGATAAGGCACTTTATTCATCTCAACTGTTTCAGGCAACCCCAGAGACCAAATGCATGTTATACAATAAATGGAGGGGGGGGGGGGTACATAATTCCAATAAAAGCATAAGAAACCAGAGGTGAAATTGCTTCAACCCAGCAACAACATCAAAAAGCAACCCAACAAGTGAAGACCCTTTAAAATCTACTTCATCACCAAAAAGGAAACGTGTACACACGCACAGACTCTGCAAGCTTCCCTCCAACAGCTGGAGGATGACCAAATGGGTAACATTCAAACTCCAAACCCTGAACAAAATTCAATTAACATGCAAAAACCCTAACCTAATTCGAAATAAACAACTGGGGAAAAAAAAGAAAAGGAAAAAACATATCTGTGAAAAAAAGCTTGGAAAATGAAAGGTGCCATTACATTCAAGGAACGCGCATCAACCAACACAATAGTCTTCATGTCGGGGAATGCACTCAACGATTTGAATATGTATAATGAAGGAAAAAAATTGAGTAAAAAATAAAATAAAATCAAAACCCTAAAATTGGTTAAATAATAAGCATTAACCCTGAAATAAACACAGAATAAAAACGATTTTAGAAGCAAAGGCTATAGAGATTAGAGATTAGAGAATAGAGAACAAGGAGTTGTACGGACGGACCTTGGGTAGAATGGAGTCCCGCTGAGGGGATGGAGAAAACGATGAGTTCTGACTTCTGAAACTAAAAGTGACACACAACACACATCTCGCATGGACACCAATTTGACTAGTCTTAAAAGGGTAATTGCGTACATTTTGTAGGGCTGAATTATTTTCTTTTTTACCAAACTGCCATTAAATGTTATTATTTTAAAATTATTTATTGAAATATTATTTTTTTAAATTATATATCAAATTGTAATTTTTTTTATTTAACGTTTATTTTTTATTTTGTTCACGTGTAAAACGTCAAAGAGAATAACGTATCTACATAAAAAATCAAATCATTTGGAGTTTTTCACGTGGATGCATCACACCTACTATAATGTTTTTAGTGTAAAAAGGTCAAACTGTTTGAAATTTTTTATGTGCATGGGACACCCTCTTTGACATTTTTCAAAAATAAAAATAAAAATAAATGTCATGTTATGTGTGCTTTTACGATACTTAACTCATTCCACGTGAATCTTGCACCCTTTGATTACTGCGTTGGTTAAGAAATGGAATGGGTCACCCTTGACCTGACACCCACTTAACTCATTCCACGTGGATCTTTGCACCCCTTGCATACACATCACCTCATATATGCACAATTCATAATTTTTGCTTTAATTATAGTTGGTCTCATTTTATTTTCTATATATCTACACTTTAATTTTGCTTCATACTCTCATATTTGAGCAATAAAGATGTTTAACTAGCATTTTTCTAAGAGAAATTCTAAAGTGCTCTTAGAGTAAGAATTAGTTTTTGTTCTATATCATTCAATGTATATAACCTAAGAAAAACTTCTTTTTTTAAAAAAATAAAATAAAAACTTCTTAGGTAATAGTTGTGATAAACTATTTTAATAATTTAGTAATACATGATTGGATGATGATATAAAAAAAGTTTATACATATATTGGATCAAAAATAATTCTTTCCATATAGAAACTAGTAACCTTTTTACATTCTATGCAGTAAAGAATGAAAACCCAATTATCAATTATAAGTGATGCATCTACAAGGGATGACCTAACTGTAGGAACAGGTCAGGTTAGACTTTACTTTAAACGAGTCTAACTTGTTCCCCAAATATGAGACATAAGCCTAACTTATTACCTGACATGATCTTTTTTTAGTCTTGCCTTACTTGAAAGCATATTTAAATCTTACTTTGCATTAAGGCCTTAAATAGGCTAGCAAGTCCATGCTTTCAAGACAATACGATACAAATCTAAACACAATGACAAAAAACTTACAGGCCTCAAATTGTCTAACAACAATGTGGAAATAAGTTTGCCCCAAATAATTTAATATGTTAAGTTTTGATAATGACAAATACAAGACAAAAAGATGATACTTATGCTTGATAGATGTACTTTATAGATGACAATTACATCACAAAAGAATATTGATCATGTTACATAAATGTACTTAATGAGATATATTGTATCATGTATGATTATGTACTTTATCTAATTATATTTCACATAATAATTATGCAATGAGATATATGTAACATTCATCATATAATATATTCAATAATGTTTTATATGAGTTATAATGAATTAATATTGGATTTGACTCTATTTAAATGAAAATGGGAAAAGTACTCTTTGTTGCATCCTACATAGAGCATATCTATTAGTAATTGTTAAATGTCTTATTTGGATATGTCTGTGAAAGTCTTATATGCATGTTAGACTAATTAGAGTTATACATTTATAAATCATGCATATGAAGATATTGAGTTATAAATTTAGACTAACTATATTTATTTTAAGTGAGCAATACTTTGTAGGATAATTCAAGTACCAAGAGTGAGCATTGCAACAAGAAAGCAAAAGATCGTAACTATGCTCAACTCAAGAAGAATGAAAATGATAAAGATGTTCCAAGCATTGACAAGTCTTGAAGAGAAAGAACTTTTAGAAGCTTGGATTATATCAAGATTTGATGGCGGCAAAAGATCAAGTCCAATATCTTCAAGAATAGCTTATAGGACTTAGATATTAAGTAAAGGTAAATGAGAATCACACTAAGCTCAAAATATGTTTTAACATCTTTAAAAGTGTTTCTTACATTCTAAAATGCCCAACAAACCGTTTTTGGAAAGTTAGTTTTTGTGGTAATTCAAATCCTAAAAAAATAGTCAATTTTGTATTTTGCAAAACTGTTCGTTGGTTACTCTTTTGATAATATCTTTCAAAATATTCTGAGTTTTGTTCTGAAACTTCTTTCATATGAAAATAGACTCAAAGATCTTTCCAATGAGTAGTCATTTGCTTAAAACGGATAAGAAACGAAGAAGTTATGACCGTTTAAAGTCAATTTTCAAAATCAGGGGCTCTTAACTAATTAGGGACTTTCCCTAACCAATTATTCACCCTGTCAGATGCCATTTTCATGTTCTGAAAGGTCCTAACCAATTAGGCAATTGGCCTAACCGATTAGGATGATAAAAAGGAGCATTTTTCTGTTTTCAAAATCTCGTAACTGATTAAGAAATTCACCTAATCGGTTAGTGCAAAACTTAAGAGCGTTTTTGCAATGTTCTAACCAATTACATGATGGTCCTAACCGATTAGGAAAAGTTCCTAATTGGTTATTTCATTTCTCAGTGGCCAAAATATAAAGGCCCTAATCGATTAGGACAAAGTCCTAACCAGTTATTTACAAATCAGAAACGCTCCTAACGGCCATAAAACGGCTAGTTTTCATAATAATTCATTTCCAAACTTTACCCAATGGCTCTAAATATTAATACAAGTGTTTGGACATCAAAGAATGTTGGAGAACAATCTAAAAATTACTCTTGAGCATTAAATTCATTTTTCACTATCTATTTCTTCAAAACTCTGTTTTGAGCTTTAAAGTGTGAATCGTTGATACTCATAGTGCTTCAATTTGTATTATCCATTCTTTGAGAGAATTTCTATTATCTACAACTTTGTTTAATCTGTTAAGAGGGTGAGGTATCCCTCAAGAATTTTAAAGGGTGAGGCATCCCTTGAAAGTAGAGGCTCAAGCACAAAGGGTGAGGTATCCCAAGGTGTTGAGTGCTCAAGTTTGTAAAGGTTTTCAAGCACCCGTTCAAGTTTGAAGGTTTAGTGGAAAATCTCAGGTGGTTCACTTGAGGACTGGACGTAGGCCACAAGTGGTTGGTGGCTAAACCAAGATAAATATTAGTATTTACTATTCTCAACTCTATCTCCTTTACATTTATACTTTAATTATATATACTTGAGTTGAATTTGATATCTAGTTTATTTACTTGATTTATCTTATAGCCCAAGTGATATTTGTAAAATCTCTAATAATTGCACTTTTGTTAAACTTATTCCGTTGCATTTATTAATTGAGTGATTTAAAATGCATAATTTGTCAAAGTTGCATTAAAACTTGTCATCACCCAATTCACCCCCCTCTTGGGTAATGGTTTTCATGACTAACAAGTGGTATCAGAGCTTCGTGCTCTGGTAAAAGCTTAACCGCTTGGAGTTAAAGATCCTTGTTTGTTTGGCAATCATTAAAAGCTTGTCAAATGGAAGGTTTTGAAATTAATAAACCTTCATTCTTTGATGGTGTGAATTTTATTTGTTGGAAAGTTAGAATGAAAATTTATATGTCATCTATTGATATTGATTTGTGGGATATTGTGCTTAATGGATTTACATGCAAATCAAAACAAACTTGAAATGACTATGATAAGAAATGATTTTCATTAAACATTAGAGCAATGCAAATATAGAGAAGTGATTTAAATGATGATGCTTATGCTAAAATTAAGAGTTGCTCTAGTCCTAAAGATATATGGGATACTCTTAATGATATCTATCTTGCTAATAATAATTTTTTGTATAAAGTTGTACATAGAGAGTAAGAAGAGCAAAAACCATTGAAGGAATCTTGTTGTAAAAAATATCCTCAAAATGATGCTCAATTTGAAGAGGTGGCAAAGCAAAACCAATTAGTATATACTCTTGAAACTTTGATGCACAACAATGAAGAAGATGATAATTCCCTTGAAGAGTCATTAGTGCAAGAAATTGAGACAACCTCCCACTTGACTCCAAAGAATCTTGAGGTAATAATGTCTATCTTGATTATGGTCCTTCCTATGATGAGCTACAATGTGCATATAATAAATTATATGATGGTTTGTTGAATTTAAAAAATAAAAATTTATCTTGTTTGGAAAACATTTCCTCCATTAAAAATAAAATTGAGATTTTGAAAAATGAATATGTCTTTCTTGATGAGGAAATGACTTTGAAATATAAAACCTCAACTTCTTATAAAAAGTACATTAATTTAGAAAATTAAGTTAAGGACTTATCTTCTAAATTTGCCAAAGCTAATAATCCTATTTGCTGACAATCATTGTGTGTTAGTAAGAATGCAATCGATGTTATTCCACATGAAAATTCAAGTAAAGTTTGTGGCAAAAATAGTATAGAATGTAATAACAACAAAAAGCCTAATTTTTCCAAAGATGATCTTCAAAGAACTAAACCATCATTGAATTCACTTGTTTACAATTTTTGTGGTCATCTAAGACATATTTCTCATTTATGCAACTATAGAAGAAATCTTTATATGAGAAATGGTATAGTATGGGTCCCTAAAGATATTAAATGTCCTAGTATTAATATTCAAGGACCCAAAATGAAGTGGGTACCAAAGTGTCCTCCTAGTGTTTCAATTATGCAGAAAATTTCTCAAAAGGATAGACAAATTGGTCAAATGAAGAAGGAATCATCAAGGAGAATGCTTCCAAAGCTCAATGGTAGAAGTTTTAATCAAAGAAGGAAAATGGCTTCAACCAAAGCTTCTCAAGTACGAAATATGAAACTTGTAAAGTTCAAAACACCAAAAGAGAAGTAATGGGTAAGGAAAAGAGTTTCCTTGATTACCAAGGCCAAGGTATCAAATATTTTTACCTCTTATGAGCATTCACTTAAAAAGACAATGAATATGAGGTATATTCCTTGTAAGCCTTAGGTAAATGATAGAATCATGTGCACTTAGTAAAACTTGGATATTTTGTTTAGCAAATGATTATGCTCATTCTTATTATACCATAGCTCATTAATTTGTTATATATATTGGTATATAAGGTTCTACAATATCTAGGTATGCTTGCTATGTTTTGAATTGTCTATATATCATGAAAGTAAGCATGTTATTAGCTATGTGCTTAATGGTAATTGATTATTTGATTTATTGTACTCAATTTATATACTATGAAAAATTTATTGTTATGAGAACATAATGGATTAATATTCAAAAACTAACACACAATGACCCAAGAAAATTTGGGTACCAAAAGCCAAAATTAAAGTGTGTTGTAGGTGTACTTGAAGGCCAAGAGCTAACTTTGGAATCTCAAAAATGGCTTATGGTTGCATTTTCAAAGGGATGGTTTTCTGAAGGACTTTCGGTTTTGGCTCAAAGGAGAAAATTTGGACTTAAGTAAAACATCAACTTGTGGATTGATATTTGGTGCTTGAAGTGAATGAAAATGAAGTCAAACAAAAAACAAACTCCAAAAAGGCATGAATTGATGTGTTTAAGGATTATTCTCATAAAGGTTTTCTAGTTCTGGTACTGAACCAATCAATTGGAAGAAGGGAATATTTTACTTTTTGGCCTTTGGATCTGTTTTGACACAATAAAGGGGACTCTACCAAGCCAAAATAATCAGTTAGGAAAGGTTCCTAACCGATTACCCTGCATCTAGGAAGGGTTTTGTGCTTACTGGCAAAGCACAATAACCGATTAGCATATTCTGCTAACCAGTTACTGGTGCCACTCGAGACCTCCTGGTCTTCAATCCTAATCAACTTCCTACTATACCTCTAACCAATTACAACTCCTCTCTAATCGGTTATTCACACTTACAGAGACTCACTTTTTAATTTCACAACAAAGCTAATCAGTTAGCATATGTCTCTAACCGATTATTGCTCCAATCTGAGAGCTCAAATTTCTGATTTCATAATGAGCTAATCGATTAGCTTAATCCTCCAATCGATTATTGCTCTAACCCGTAGCCCCCTCTTTTGGTTTCAATTCACAATAAATGGTTACCATCACTCCCTAACCGATTATTGAGCCCTCATAAAACATAAAACCGTGCCTTTCCTCACCAGTCACGAAATCCCAATCTCTTTATTCATCTTGTTCCTCTCAACTCTCACAAACACTCACTTCTTCATGAAGTCTTGAAGCTTGGAAGTTAGAGTCACCTATAAAAATTCAAAGAATACACTTTTGGTAATATCAATCTCTTATCCTTTTTTTTATGCTTTAAATTGAATATCATGTGATATTTGGATAAGTAAAGAGTTATTTTATGCCTTAACATTTTTAAGTTATGCTTTTCTAGCATTATTTCATGAAAATATATTTGAACTTTACTTTTTGGATCAATCATGCATCTAAACTCTTAATGCACAATTCTCTCTTGTTGCACAAAGTCTCATTTTTCTGCATAATCTGCTTTCTTTGCTGTATAATATATATGATTGCTGCATAATGAGTAATTTTACTGCATAACTTCATCTGTTGTACTATTTGATGTTTGATGCATAATCTTCTTTTGCTGCACAATGTGTCATTTAAGTTTTTGAATCTGTTTTGTCTTAAACTTACCTTTAAATTCTAATTATTCTTACATTGAAATATATTTTGAAATGAATCATAAATGATTTTAAAATTTATAATTCCATGGTTTTTCAATTCTTTCATTACAATAAGGGATTTTTTGTTCTTGATTGATATGTGTGCGTACTAGAATTCCTTACTTGATATTACATATCTTACATGATCATTGTTTGTCCCAAATTGTTTATTTCTATTTTGATGATAATCAAGCTTTTCTTGATAAACTTGAATCTTGCTTTGAAAATGCTTAAACTATACTTTTGGATTCAAGTGCATATGTTCTTCCTTTATTCTTGTTAGAGTTAACATTGCATGGTTGATAATGTGGTACATGTTTTACATTATATATTAACCTAAATTATGCTTGTAAATAAGTTTAAATGATATTTGATACTAAACTATGTTTTAGAGAACTTTTAAAGTTAGATTTGCAAGTGTTTCTATGTGCTTCAAATATAGTCATCAAATATTGAAATGTCATACATAAATGGATAAAGAGAAGAGTTAAATGAAGAGGGACATGAGGAGGCTTTCTTCAAGTGCAATGAAATGGAATACTCAATGGATGAAAGCACAAACTCAAAGACCCTATAAATGAAGAACACTCTAAAGAAGCATCACTCTCTATCTAACTCAATAAGTATCTCTATCCCTAAACTATTATGATATTCTATATGCTCTAGATTATATGATACTTGTTGATTAATTGATCTTAAATGATTAGATGTTTTCCTTACATGATAAGTATGCTTAGCATTGACAAAGTGCCTAATTGGATATTAACTTACAAATTTTGTCATTGCATATAGGGTGGATGATATTAGTCTATACATGCTTTGATCTCTATAGCATATTTCATCATGGTGAATGATTGATATATATGATTCTCTTGATCTACGATTTCTTAATAGTATAACTCTTATGAGAATCATGCTCTTGTTTTGAAAAAAAAAATTAGTTTAATTAAAAAAATTTTAAAGCAAAATCTCTTATCATATTTGAAAGAAGTTTTTCAAGTTCCATATCCTTGAGAATCTTTTGAATTTGTCTTAAATACTTGAAAGTATTTTCACCTCATATTTGTCTTGAAAATTTGGAAATCATTGGATTTGTGCTATAAATGTAGTATTATCTTCTTTTACTTTGAAAAATGTTATTAAATCTTGAGAGAATGCTTAAGTTTCTAAATAAATCTTTTGAAATATTCTATAGAGCTCTTCTTGATACTTCAAAAGATAAGTCTTGTTCTTCAAAAGTGTTTTATCTTTTCAAGGTTCTTGTTTAATGAGAAAAAAAGGAGATGTACTTTCAAATGCTCTTTTGACTTGGGTTTGATCACTTTCAAGGAATATGTGATTTCAATATAAAACACTTCTACCTTTTTCTAAAATTCTTTTGAAAATACAATGTGCTCTTGTAAAATTCTTTTTGAAAGGGGAAAAAGTTTTAAAATAGTTTTTGATTAATGGATTAAGAATATGTATCTTTGCCTTCCTTTTTGGTAATGTGCTTACATGATCTTGGCATGCATATTTCTCTTTATCTATCTTGTGCGTTAATAAGGGGAGTTTATCTTATTTTCTTATAACTCCTTATAATTATTTATTGATTTGTAATGATTGTTTATCCTTTTCATCTTACATATCTTTGTTTCATATTCTTGTTGACTATAAACATATGCATGTCTATGTTAAACTATTATGTTTTATATTTTGATGAAATGTATATTTTGAGGGGGAGCCTAACTTTTCAATTGTTATTTATATCTCTTGGCTTACATCATTACTTAACATGAAGTGTTTTATTATTAAGATTATCAATATGTCAATAAAGATTATCTTTTATTCTCTTTTCCTCTATCAATGAAAGAATGTAAACATTATTACACTTCATATCTTTTAATTCTTTCATTGAGGAATGCTTGATATATGGTAAGTTGTATGATCTTTCATTTGAAAATCATAATTTTATGATCTTACATGAATATTTTGTAACTCCTAATAAGTATTATCGATTGGTACTTATTTATCATGTGGTATGCAAGATAATATATATTAGACATAATTTCTTGAGCTTGTTGTCATCATATGCTAAATATTGATGTACCAAAATATAACAAGTATTGTATGAATAATCTTTTATATCTTGAAAGCATATTTATTTCATCTCTCTTTTCTTGAATCATGTGTAAAATTAAATAGGGGGAGATAGTTATGTTTTGAATAACTTAAAGAAGTTTTTAGTTTTGATGATCCTACTCCTTTTGACAACATGAGTTTTATCTATAAAGGGAGTGAAAATATTATCTTTCCTTCCTAAGCCTTTTTGTTGATGTCAAATAGGGGGAGAGAAAATTAGAAAGAAAAATATGTTCTTATGCTTAATTATATTATATACTTGTATGAATATCTATTATTCTATATTGTTCAACATATTTTTCTTTGATGATTTGTCATCATCAAAAAGGGGGAGATTATGAAAATAAGTTTGCCCCAAATGGTTTAATATGTTAAGTTTTGATTATGACAAATACAAGACAAAAAGAATGATGCTTATGCTTGATAGATGTACTTTATAGATGACAATTACATCACAAAATAATATTGATCATGTTACATAAATGTGCTTAATGAGATATATTATATCATGTATGATTATATACTTTATCTAATTATATTTCACATAATAATCATGCAATGAGATATATATAACATTCATCATATAATATATTCAATAATGTTTTATATGAGTTATAATGAATTAATATTAGATTTGACTCTATTTAAATGAAAATGAGAAAAGTACTCTTTGTTGCATCCTACATAGAACATATCTATTAGTAATTGTTAAATGTCTTATTTGGATATGTCTATAAAAGTCTTATATGCATGTTACACTAACTAGAGTTATACATTTATGAATCATGCATATGAAGATATTGAGTTATAAATTTAGACTAACTATATTTGTTTTAAGTAAGCAATACTTTGTAGGATAGTCCAAGTACCAAGAGTGAGCATTGCAACAAGAAAGCAAAAGATAACAACTATGCTCAACTCAAGAAGAATGAAAATGATAAAGATGTTCCAAGCATTGATAAGTCTTGAAAAGAAGGAACTTTTAGAAGTTTGGATTACATCAAGATTTGATGGTGGCAAAAGATCAAGTCTAATATCTTCAAGAATAACTTATAGGACTTAGATATTATGTAAAGGTAAATGGGAATCACACTAAACACAAAATATGTTTTAACATCTTTAAAAGTGTTTTTTACATTCTAAAATGCCCAACAAACCGTTTTTGAAAAGCTAGTTTTGGTGGTAATTCAAATCCTTAGTCAATTTTGTGTTTTACAAAACTGACCTTTAGTTACTATTTTGATAATATCTTTCAAAATATTTTGAGTTTTGTTCTGAAACTTCTTTCATATGAAAATAGACTCAAAGATATTTTCAATGAGTGGTCATTCGCTTAAAATGGATAAGAAACGAAGAAGTTATGACTGTTTAAAGTCAGTTTTCAAAATTAGGGGCTCCTAACCAATTAGGGACTTTCCCTAATCGATTATTCACCTTGTCAGGAGCCATTTTCATGTTTTGAAAGGTCCTAACCGATTAGGAAATTAGCCTAACCGATTAAGATGATAAAAAAGAGCATTTTTCTATTTTCAAAAGCTCCTAATCAATTAGGAAATTCACCTAATCGGTTAGTGCAAAACTTAGGAGCGTTTTTGCAATGTTCTAACCAATTACATGATGGTCCTAACCGATTAGGAAAAGTTCCTAATCGGTTATTTCATTTCATAGTGGCCAAAATATAAAGGCCCTAACCGATTAGGACTTTGTCTTAACCGGTTATTTGCAAACCAGAAACGCTCTTAACGGTCATAAAACGGCTAGTTTTCATAATAATTCATTTCTAAACTTTACCAAACGGCTCTAAATATTAATGGGCTATATATACAAGTGTTTGGATATTAAAGAATGTTGGAGAACAATTTAAAAATCACTCTTGAGCATTAAATTCATTTTTCACTATCTATTTCTCTAAAACTCTATTTTGAGCTTTAAAGTGTGAATCCTTGATACCCATAGTGCTTCAAATTGTATTATCTACTCTTTGAGAGAGTTTCTATTATCTACAACTTTGTTTAATCTGTCAAGAGGGTGAGGTATTCCTCAAGAATTGTAAAAGGTGAGGCATCCCTTGAAAGTAGAGGCTCAAGCACAAAGGGTAAGGTATTTCAAGGTGTTGAGTGCTCAAGTTTGTAAAGGTTTTCAAGCACCCATTCAAGCTTGAAGGTTTAATGAAAAATCTCGGGTGGTTCACTTGAGGACTGGACGTAGGCCACAAGTGGTTGGTGGCTGAATCAGGATAAATCTTAGTATTTGCTATTCTCAACTCTATCTCCTTTACATTTATGCTTTAATTATATATGCTTGAGTTGAATTTGATATATAGTTTATTTACTTGATTTATTTTATAGCCCAAGTGATATTTGTAAAATCTCTAATAATTACACCTTTGCTAAACTTATTCCGCTGCATTTATTAATTGAGTGATTTAAAATGCATAATTTGTCAAAGTTGCATTAAAACTTGTCATCACTTAATTCACCCCCCTCTTGGGTAATGGTTGTCATGACTAACAAATAATATAATACCATAAGACAAATCCAATACAACAACAAAAAACTTATAGGCCTTAATTTATCGAACTACAATACAATACTAATTTCAATTTTATAAATAATAGTGCAATACTAAAATCAAAACTAGAAATAACATTTTCAAATCATATAATAACCCAAATGCCAATAAACAAGACATGAAAACTTCTCAAAAGTTAACAAACAACGAGCAACAACTAGCAAACAAGACATGAAATCCTCAACCTGATGTCTTATAGTTTAGACACCTTTAAAATAAGAAAATAGTTTATGTTATTAGAACATAAAATAATTTAACAATAATCAATTTAGCAAATATACAAAAAATGACCATTTCAAAAGAAAAAAAAATTGAACCTTTTGCTTTATTTTCAAACCATACTCATTACGAAGTCAATCCTCGCTACAAATTTTAAACTGATATTGCCCACACTTTTCGACAATGTCTTCACTTTTTGCTTATCTGCCTCATATGTTACTAAACAATCACCTCTTCATGTTTTACAAGTAACTTTCTAAAATTATGAATTTGCATATTGAAAGACCCACATCTAAACCTCATCTTCAACAATGTTGAAAGGTTGCTTATGCACCATAATGGCAGTAACAATTATTTATCTCATTTTCTCATTAGAGTACCTAACATCGAGACTCATAAATGAATTAGCTAAATTTAAAGGGTGAAATGAAATGTTGGTTTGTTTCTTTTCTGTAGTCATGTGCAACCTCCTTTGCAAGCAATGTTCTACATGTCTCTTTAGATCATCAATGCTAAACCATTTTTTGATAGTTTATACTTACAATATTTACTTATAACTTTCTTTGCACCTCTAGTAACTTCAACTTTATCAATATCATTTCTAAGACTTGATGTTTTTTTGCCTCTTCTTCTTAATGGCACAATATCCATCTTCTTGATCTTTACTTTTATCACTATCAAATATGTTATCTTTAAGCCAACTTGAATCTGTTGCTACACATTCAACGGCCTCATTAATAGAAGCAAGTGTAGATGAAATTTTTTCATTACTTTCAAATGAAGAAGATATTCAGTTGACTTGTTTCATTACACAATAATAAGAAGCACTTAAACTTTAAAAAGAAATTAAAACAAAGGATAATCTAGCACACTAGAATGTTTATACATCAATAAAGATCATCCACAAAGTTAAATCTCTCAATCTAACCAAAACAACACAAGTCAACCAACAGACAAATTCAACACATCAAATACAACACAAAATCATATCAAACAAAACAAAACAAGAAACTCTCGTTTTTCAATATGAAAACAATCACTAAAATTCACACAAAAAACTCTAGTACAATAGGGCGATGAAATGGCAATTGGCGATTATCTCAACATAGGGGAAAAAAAAGGATCTAAGAGTTGTGTTGGAGTTACTTGTTGCCGAATCTTAGACTTGTCGCTTGTCAACTACAAAAGAATGAGAGGAAAAGAATTTTAGTGTTAATAAAAAAATCTCAAATATATCAAGTTGGGAATTAAAGAAATACCAAGCATGATTCACTAGGAATAAAATAAATACCAAACATTACAAAGATTTAAAAAAAAATACAAGTTAATTATATATCTTAATTTGTACCATGGATAAATAGTAGAAAATAAAACTCTTCAATTAGGTTTGCAAATAAGCCTTGCAAATGGTGGAGATTGAATCTAGATCTATCTCACGCATGAATGGTGACCGATGGACTGGAGGAGCTTGACTGTGCCATCAACCACTCGTTGCAAATGGAAGACCAAAACTACTACTCTGTCTCATGAGTCATAAATGGTGGTGTCACAATTACAGCGTGAACTCTTTCATGAAGGGAAGTGGTGGTCAATGAGTTGTGTATTAGAGTATTACCTTTTTTTGAAACATTTTATTAGAGTATTACCTTATTAAGGTTAAATTATTAAAATAAATATTATATTATTTAAAAAATTAAAAATTATATAAATATTTTAATATAAGAATATAGGTTACATATATAGTTAAATAAATTAGCCCATCAAGAAGGTCAAAAGTCTGGTCTTTTTAACTAAATAGAAAATTTTGACCTAATTTATTTATTAAATGGGATATGTCAAGTTGTAGGACCTTGATAGCTTGCTGGTCCTATTCCCTCCCCTTCAAGTGATAAACAAGTTTGAATTGAGTGGTTGAGTGACCTATGTAATGTCAAGAGTTCAAGCTTACAAGAACTCACTTATTGGATGGATAGTCTCAATACCTCAAATAATTATTAGTCTCTCACAATTATTAGTCTCTCACCTAAATAGTATAAAAAAACCTCATAGGAACTAAAAAAAAACATAGGTGATGCATCATTAATATCAACTAAATAACCTTACTAAAACATTAAGCACACAACACGTTATTTATATGTATATAGATTTGTAAGGCACATTTTAAATGACTAATTATTCAAAAATGAATTTGGTAGCAATATCTTTTTCTCAATTTTATTTATTACTAATTATAGACCTGAAATACATTATAAGGGTGCTCATGGTTCGAGTTTAACTTAGTCTGATCTTGGTATGATATTTTGAACAGACCAATTATTTTGACCGGTCATAGCTCAATTAAGATCAAGTCAGAACTAAGACGACTCGTAACTTAAACAAAATATATAAATTTAAATATTATATATGTTTAAATCATAAAATTTTAAAAATAAAAAATTAAAATTAAGATATATTTTGTAATATGTATTTTAATATAAATATATTATCATATTATACACAAAATATTCTTTTAAGTCAAGAAATTTTATAATTTACCTATATTTAAAAAATATATAAATTTTAAAATATTATACAATATTAGATCGGATTTAACTAATTCAAAATTTGACCTGAACCCAACTTGAACATATATAAGATCTCATTTTTAAAATATAGAGCCAACTTAATTAACTCGGATTGGGATAGATTATTGGACTAAGTTGAGTCTTAACTCTTAACCACCCATAAAAAGCATGTCACAAACCTCTCATAAAAAAATTATATATTCCATATACAGGTGTTCTAGAATCATAGTCCTTCTAAGAACCCGCGACAAAAGCTTAGATGTTTTTCGCATTTTTAATGTTCCCATTTTTTTGCCAACAGTCTATTTCTTCCCTAACAGGCCAGAGCGAGTGAAGAATGCAAGAACTATCTTACTGAAGTCTGTCTTTTTGGGACAATTAATTGCTGGATAACTGCCGTATGAAAGAAAGGCTGCAATACGGGTACATCATACATGGATATTTCCATCATGAATTCATGCACATGGACAGTTTACATAAATAAAATATAATTGACATGAATATCGGAGTTCATTTAGTCATAAACTTTATAAGACACTCATTTACAAGTTATATATATATATAAAGTAAGCTTGAAACATCCATATCATCATCTCGTCTTTCAACTTTTATGTACCATCATAAATAAATGGGGTAATTACACTAATTTTTGTTAAGGTTAATGTTTATTACACTCAACATAATTTTATTTATAAAATTATATCTATTTTTTATTTTATTATTTACAAAAAAATAATATAAGAATTTACATATAGTAGAAAAGATAAGTGTATTTTTTAAACAAAAAATGGTATCAGTGTGTAATAATAATATATATAAAGTAAGGATTACGGGGAGAAATTTCTCAAACAAAAAATGTGTTAGGTGTAATAAGTGCTAAATTAAGAGAAACTTAGTGTAATTATCAATAAATAAATTACATTCAATTTAAATTTAATAAAAAATTAAATAGGATCAAATATAAAATTTAATAGTGAATAAAATTATCGAATGAACAGTAAACTTAACCTAAATTAAAAAGTTATTATAGTAATTTTTTTATTAAAAAATAGATGTATTAAGCAATGGAAATATTATTAGAATAACAATTCTATCTTTTCCTCTTTTTTTATGAATATAATTTATAACCTATTTTAAGCCTTGATTTTTCATAAAGGCTCAATCAATTTTTTTAATATAGTACTAACAGTGAGTTGTCAAATATTTTATTATATACTGATTATATTTAATAAAATTTTAAACATTTATTATAAAATCAACTTTTAATAAATAGTTGACAACTCTTCTTAGATACTATAACCATTAGGGATCATATGACTCCCATAAAATTTAACTTGACTAATGGCTTGCTCATATTATATGTCAACAAATTTTCGAAACTCATATTAGGGTTGAGTTTTTTTTTCTTTTTTTTTTTGTCGACATATTAGGGTTGAGTTAAACCAGAAGCAACTCAAGGCTTGTAATGAGCCAAATAGGTTTCAATAGAGTTCCAAATTTTACAAACTTCTTAAATTTATCATGAAGCGTATAAGATAAATTTTTACTAATGAAACTAGCCATATATTGCTCTACTTATCAAACCAAAAAATGAGTCAAGTCGTACGCTGTTTATGAGTTGATCAATTCATTTTCTGCCTGTCTGGATTCCTGGATTTTTGGGTCTTGCTTACATATTTATCTTCACTAATGCTTCAATCAGGTTGGTTTGAAGCAAAGAAAAGCTAACTCAGCATTCAACAGTATATTCCAAAAAAGATATGTCTTGTGTCTCTGTTTGTGTTTATATTAGCAGGACATAAGGACAGCAATAAATTCCAGAAAAGATAAGTCTTTTTTTTTTTAAAATATCTTTATTTTCTGCGCATCCCCATTTATGCTCATAGTAATTCTAATAAACAAAATTAGCTGCCTTCATTGCAGCCACAAGGCAAAGCCATGGCTGGTTGTACTTTATCATTTGAAAGAACTACTAAAAGAATCACTTAGGTTTCCTGACACCGAAGTAGAGAAAAAAATTGCTTATGAAGTTATTTCCCATATAGTTCACCTTCACTGGTCTATAAAGATCCTTCAATATCAAAATTAATAGGCCATGTGTGTCTCATTTCTAATTCAAGCAAGTATAGTATCTTAGATATGTCAGCCATGTAGGGATACGAATTGTTTCCAGATACAAAAGCAATCACCTCGTTTCTTATCTCAATCCAACTACAACCAGGCACTTTCTTCACTCCTTGATCCAGCATTGCCTTCCGGACTATCTCTGCTTCCTTCCACTGCCCACTCGCACAATACAAATTTGACAACAATACATAACTAACCTCTTTTTCAGGCTCTAGGTTCTTTAGATATTCTCCCACAGAGCTCCCGGTTCCTAAATCCCCATGTGTATAGCATGCTCCAAGCAGAACCTCACTTGAATTGGTCCTAGCTTTGCTTGACTTTGAATACTTCTTAGCTAAACTTCTTGCTTCTGCCACATATCCACCTCGACCAAGCATATCCACCATGCATGCCACATGATCCATTCCATGGGTAAGTCCAAATTCCAAACTCATTGATTGAAAGAACGCAAAGCCCTCATCTATAAGCCCCAAGTGACTGCAAGTCATTAGCAACCCTGTAAAGGTTACTTCATCAGGTTTTACACCAGATGCCACCATTTCTCTGTACAGGCATAGAGCTTCATTCGCCTGCCCGTGCAGTCCAAATGCAAACAACATTGAATTCCAAGAAACCAGGTCCTTCTCAAGAATGCCATGAAATGCAAGCCCTGAACCTTCAATATCCCCACATTTAGCATACATATTAACCAAGCTATTGCCAACATATAAGTATTTGTCTAAACCATGATGAATTATGCAACTATGGACCATTTTTCCATGATCTAGTATTGCTAAGCTAGCACAAGCATGAAGGACTGCTCCAGCTACTAAATCATCAAGCTGGACAGAGTTTCTTGTCATGTCCAAAAACATACTTAGAGCTAGCTCTCCATTCCCATTCCTTGTATACCCTGTAATCATAGAAGTCCAAGAAACAATATTTTTCTCAGGGGCTTGCTGGAAAGCAAGAAAAGCATTCTGGGTATCCCCCATTTTCATATGGGCATCAATGATGACATTCCAAGACACTTGATTAAAAGCGCCACAGGAGTTAAATACCTTCATAGCATCACTGTGACATTCTAAATTAGCATAAAAGCTTAAAATTGAGTTCTTTACTTCCATAGCAGAGCTCCAACCAGATTTAATAACAAAACCATGCACCATGCATCCGTATAACATTTCAATTGACTCAGCGCAAGCATGCATGAGAGCACTGAAAGTCCACTGGTCTGGCTGATACAAACTCTCACACATCTCTTTAAACAAATGCAAGCACGCTTCAACTTCTCCACAACGAGCATGGCCTGCAATCATTATATTCCAAGCAATTTCAACCCTTTTGGGCATACTACGAAACAATTCAAGAGCCATGCCAAACCGACAAGAATTTGTATAAGCAAACAGAAGCGAACACCATGTGACTTCATTACTATCAGTCTTCTCATCAAATACTTTTCTTGCATCATCAGGATTCAAACACTTGCCATACATATCAATAAGCGAGTTAGTAACGGGAAGAGAAGACTGGTACCCTGAAACAACCACCAAAGCATGAATTCTTGTTCCAAAACGAAGGTGGGATGCACCAGCGCATGCATTTAAGGCTGCAGAGTAAGAGAAGTTATCGACTTTGGAATGGGAGATTCTCATGGTAACAAAGAGAGTAAGACTTTGTTGGTAAAGTCCTAAGTGGGAATAGGCAGATAGCATGGCGTTCCAAGCAACAGAGTCTCTGTTTGGCATTTCATCGAACAGTTTGCGAGCATGGGAAATTCTACCTGAACGTGCGAATGATAAAATCTTAGACGTAGTTTGGAACAAATCAGAGCGCATGTCATTCATTCAAGAGTCGATCAACGAAGCAAGGACGCTGTTTCCGATTCCGAACAGGAGACTAAGGAAATTTGCTTCAAAATTTTCAACGCAGCTCTACCGCTATTACTCACTACTCTACTCGCTACTAAAACGTCCTGTCGTTCAGGAGACCAACCTACTGACTACTAATTGCATGTTTGGAAACCGTTTCCCCCATCAAGCTGACGTTTAGAATTCTCGAACGAACTAAAATTATGTTCGGATATTTTCAATATTCATTTGCTTTAACATGATTTACAGTCAAACTTACATTGGCCGAAAGGTAAGAAAATCTTACTTTTATATTAAAGTTGTTGTCTCTAACTCACTTTTGAAATAAATTTTTTTAATATAAATTACGTTACTATAAATTTATTTTTAATTAAACTTAAATTTATAAATACATTTTTAACCAAACTTAAGTTTATCAAACGCACTTTTACTTGCAAACACACTTTCAATCAAACTTAAACATCATCACCATTTAAGGAAACCAAAGTTTCGCTTTAGTCCAAACGTCTTATCGCTACTAAAACTTAAGTTTACCAAATTTAAGTGTGTTCGAAAACTCGTTTGTATGTGAAAATGGAACTTTTGTTTCATGGTGATGTTGTTTTGTTTGAGTTTTTTCACTTTTCATTTGCTTTAATTTACTTTCTCTTCATAACTAATGTTGGATTAAAACAAGAAAATCTTGCTTTCGTATTCTGTTGAAAAATTAAATGAAAAAAAAATTTTTATTTTAATTATTTTCTTTGAAGTTTTACCTTTTTAACTATTTTTATTTAAATAATATTTATTTTATTAAATTTATTTTTAAAATAAAAGTTCTCAAATATAAATCATATTATTACAAACTCTTTTTTAATTAAACTTAAGTTTATACACATATTTTTAATCAAATTTAAGTTTATAAACTCTAATCTAAATACATACTAAATAATAAGTAGTACTAGTACAACGTTGTTTAATAGCTAGCACAATAGTATGTGAGAAATATATGAAAATACAAGTATGTCTGCATATTAGATATATATTAGGGTGCTATTAAAATTGATATTATTTTTTTACCCATAATAAAATTGAGTAGTTGAAGAGGTTAATTACAGTAATTATAAAATAGATGACAGAATTCAGTAGTTAAAAGTATGAGGTTTGTTCCCTACCACTTCGTTTGGCTAACTTGCTCCAATTATTGGGACTTCTCTTTTTTTTTTTAGTAAATATGGGGACTTTTTTTTTTACACCACTAGCATTACGGGTATTATTATTATTATTGTGTTATATAAAGAGAAGACATTTGAATCTTTCGCGTTTTAATGAAAAATAAAAATTATTTTTCAAGTAAATACGACAAAAAACAACTTCACTCAATAAATTTGTTTTTCATTTTTTTAATAAATACAAATTTTAAATTATTTTTTTACGGGAAAATTTTTATTTGATTTTAAATATAAAGCACATTATTATTATATGTTAAAATCTACAATCTATTGGTTGTCCACTTCTAGTATAATATAATTTAAAGCAGAATTAGTTTTCCCTATGGCGTCAATGTTCAGATTCAAAATTATATATTGGCAAACAATCAACTGAAACCAAGTTTATACTTCTTGTTTGGACCAATATCTAGGAACTCGTGTCCAACAGGAGTAGGCCGTGTTATTCAGCCCATCTCCACCTAGTCCACTGCGGTCCAATTGGGCTCGTCAGCCTAGCTTCCAAAAAATAAATATATTTAAACAAAATCTCTTCTTAATAAAAATATTTAAAATTAAATCCTCTCATAATTATCATCATTCCTAATTACAGGAAATCAAGTTTAGTCACTCAAGTAAACATCTATTCCTTTTACTTTCCCCCCCTAATGCAAATGCTAACCCCTCTCCGCCGAGTCAGATAGGCCATCCTTAATTCTTGTTCAGAACAACTTCTAAAATTATGTTACAGACTTACAGTAGTGAAAAGTAAATGAAGAGAATGGTCGTCACATCCATACCTTCTGTCTTCTGATGACGGTCAAAACAATTAGATTAGTATTCTTATAACAAATTGACGTGAACGGTTGACGATAACTGGCCCATAATCATCCAAAGTGATATTTCACTATTAATTTGTTGTCGACCGCCTATTTCTCTCGAAGCCGATTTGTTCAATTAAGTCATATATTTTGAATAAATTCAACCAAGAAACACGAAACCGTTGTTGTAACATGTCAGTTAAGTATGATTTGTTCGATGAACCTTTAAAAATCCTGCTCAAATAGATATGTTGCGATACCGTTTCAACAAGTCAAAGCAAAAAAAAACTATCATAATTAGATAGATGTTGGACCATATAATCATATTCCAACATCAAGTCATACGAGAACCAGTTGGATTCAAAACGAAAATCACATGTATGTACAAAAAACCCCTAGTTATAATATCATATATACAAGGACAGATTTCATTACTCAGTTTCAGATTCTACAGCTTCTCCAGCCACTGAACTATCACTCGGCTCGAACTCAGACAAGCTCTTCTCAGGCGCCTTTTCATTTACAATCTGTTAGTTTTGAACAATGTTTCTTCCATCCTCAACTTCACATTCTTTTGATCCCTTCTCAGACGAGCTCTCTGCAATTTTGCCCTCTGCTGCCGAAGGAGGGGGTTTTTCAATGTCTTTCATTGCATTTTCTTGCACGACCCGATTTTCCTGGTTAGTAACACCAGCTTCAGATTCTTTAGTGTTAGGTTTCGCTGCAGAGTTGCCAACTAAATCCTTCTCAGACAAGCTATCCACATGTTCCATGTCTTTCAACGCATTTTCTTGCCCGACTTGATTTTCCTGGTTAATAACACCAGCTTCAGATTCTTTAGTGTCAAGTTTCGCTACAGAGTTGCCAACTAAACTCTTCTCAGACAAGTTCTCCACAATTTCACTCCCTGCTGCTGAAGAGCATAGAGATGAAAAGCAATCAATTGATGCTGTTTCTGACACAGCCAAACAACCTGGAGTAACACCCATTCCGTCGCCTATAACAGCTTCAGATTCCTCTGATACCTGCAATCTTGCTGTGCTGCCAACTATACCTTTCTCAGATAAGCCCTCCACCCCTTTTGATTCATCCTGTGCTCTAGAGATTCCTTGTGGACCCTCATCAGACAAGGTCTCCACCTCATTTTTTCCCCCTGATGCGGTGACAGACACAACCAAATATCTGGATTCATCCTCTACAGATATCCAATCAACCTGAGATGCACATAGATGGAATCACAAGCCAGAAGTAACGGAAACAATAGATCACATATATTGCTTTTATGTAGATCAAACCGTAAATGCTGGATGTGTACAAAATCATCTCCCAATTGGTCTAATGTACTAATTCCAAATATAGGGCATTAGAAAAGAAACAGTGCAGTCATGATTTTGGCAAAGTAGGACACTACAAATGAGTGTACGTATATAAACTCAGACAGCTTAAATTTTAATTTGCTTTACTCTTAACTAGAAGACAAGCTCTTACACTCGTGCAGTATGATTGTAAATATAAGAATACATAAATTTTCGACTTGATTACCTTAAAAATAAATCAAACCTACTGACCTGTAAAACCAAGACAAAAGGTTGAGTCTAAAGGGGGAACCAACCTGTGACTCGCCTTGATTACCCATCTCAGCTTCAGAATTAACTGATTCCTGCAGCAGTACTGGATTTGTGGAGGGACCCTGCAGAAATGAATACATGAAGTTAAAGAGAGAACCACTGTAGTAGACATCATATAGGTGTAAAATGGCTTACCTCAGTGGCATCTCTACAACTCCCCTCTCCAGTCAAACAATCTTTTGGTAGCAGACTGCAGAATGGACCCTTATCAGATGCCACCTCAATCTTACTTTCCTCCATCATCAAGGAACATGAAGGTACATTGATGTTTGTTAATGAAAGCCTTTCTGTATTAACCCCAGCAACATCATCAGATGCCTCCATTTGATTACCATTCTTAGCCTCGGAAGTATTTGATTCCTGCAAAGTCAATGGATTTGCAGTGGGTCCCAGCAGAAATGAACTCATGAGTGAAATTGATCAAGATAATAACTATGCCACTATGCTAATAGGTGCCAAATGCCATACCTCATTAGCATCCCTACAATTCTCTCGAGTCAAACAATCTTTTGGTTCCACACCAGCCAGTGGGTTGCAGAGAAAACCCCTATCATATGATACATCAGCTTTATCATGCTCCATCACCAAGGAAGAAGGTAATTCCATGTTTTTTGATGTCAGTCCTGGATCAACCCCGTCAACATCAGAAGTCTTCATTTGATCACCCATCTCAGCTCCAGAATATTCTGATTCCTGTTGTGGTAATGGATTTGCAATGGGACCCTGCATACATGAAGTCAATACAAAATTGGAGGGAGAATTACTGAGTCAGATGTGCTAACATGTGCAAAACGACATACCTTGGCGCCATCCCTACAACTCTCCTCTATAATCAAAAGATCTCTTGGTTCACCTGCAGTTAGGGGACTGCAGAGAGGGCCCTTGTCAGATAACACATCAACATTATCTTCCTCCATCAGCGAACAAGAGGAAGGCACATCCATGTTTTTGGAAGTAAGTCTTTCTGGATCATCCTCAGAAATTTGAGAAGCATCCATTTGATCACTAATTTCAACTTCTGATTTTTTTCCTTTTACCAACGACAGTTCACCCTCCACAGATTGGCTGACAGTCATTGGGGAATCTGAAGGCATTTTATTGATTTCCAACTCCGTATTTTCTGGCAAAAGATAACCAGATTGCAATTTATCAAAACAATTACTCTGATTTGCCTTGGATCCTTCCATATCATTCTGGGGTATAGACCTTGCAACTAATTTACTGTCAGATGATACCCCTATCATTTTTTCTTCTTTCACTTGGGACAATGAAGGCTGGACAGTATCTGGGGCGGTGATCACTTGGTCAACTTGAGGAACATCCAATTTACCACAAGAATCATCGTAGCATGCAGGTACCCTCAGAGACACTGAATGGCCTCGTGAACCATCATCATCAGATGTACAATTGATCCCTTGTTCCTTACTCACTGAAGGAGATGAAAGTAAACTCAAGCTCTTTGATGTATTATCTCCAGATCCAGTAAGAGAATCACCAACCTGAGACATATATTTATCGCCCAGCTCAACTTTAAAATCATTTGATTCATCCGATGATGATGAATTGATAGATAAAGCCCTTCTGGATGAGCCTTCTATGTTTCCTTCCTTTGTCATCAAACAAGAGGGCAAATCCACATTTTCTTGCAAAATCTGACTAATGGATGAATCCATTTGAACATTAGTTTCCACTTTATCAACTATTGCTGTCTCCTGGATTCCAGAGCTGTTAGCCACGCCCTTCTCCATTGACTCTACCAGAGGTTCCGAATGCCTAACTAGACATGTTATCGATGAACCCCCATTTTGCTCTTTTACCAAGTTCGATGATAGCAGAACAGCAGCTTCAGATATAGTTCCCTCTACAAGACTGCCAGCCCCAGAAACACCCACTGAATCATTCACTACAGCTTCCAAACCAGAAGGTTGTTGCAACACTAACCTATCAGCAGGATCCTTGTGGGAGTGACTATCGATGTTTTCTTCCTCATTAACGGCAGAAGACATATTTATGTTTGATGATGTAATCTTGGTCACAATCTCATCAACCAGTTGAAACTTAATTCTGTTACCATCAGATGTGTCCATTTCCATATGGCAAACCTCAGACAAATCATCCTTTGAATTGCCAATAGGAGTGGGTAATATTATATTTTCTTGGGGAACAGGGTTAGGTTTAGCAACAAAAGACTGAAGCTGTTTACGTATGGAATTCCCTTCATCCCTTCTTTCCTCGCAGAGGGATCCTGAGCAGCTCTCAACCACTGGAGTCTCATGCAAATCAGCAGGTTCAAATGCATCTCGATGCTTCTGAGCTTGAACCACTTTGGGGCTCCCAGGACCTTCCATTTCAGAAGCTGACTCTGAACACTGTTTTATGGAAGATTCTAATGCATTTTGAGAATGATTTCCAAATGTAATCTGACTCTCAGGCTCCAGCAAACCAGAAGCAGGATCCACGCTTAAGTTTGGAGACTCAGCAGTATTATCTCTATCATGGTCAGCTGATGCAGATATTTTATACCCACCACCAATCCCCTCATCCAGAGAGAGTTCAGCAGAAGCTTGTAAAGATGACTCAGTTTCATTTCTAGAATTAATTTCAGCATGTTCAGAAATACTAGAAACTACCATTGTCCTTGAATAAGGGGTTGTTGCAAGACAAGATGGGGTTACTTGTGGTTGATCACCCAAATTTTCAGCCTGAACCAATAACCCAGAGCCGTCACCACAAACAAGAGGTGAAAATTTTGAAGATAATTCAGAAGGATCAAATTTTTCATTAGATGTGTGCTCTGTAATATCAGGAGGTTCTTTTGTGGACGAATGACTCTGACTGAAGGTATCAGCCTGACTAGATTCAGGATTATTACTAAAATTTTCTGGTTTCAATGGAGTTGCTGGGCATCCTGTGCCACCAATATCAAGGGGAGAAGACCTTGAACACTTATCTAAAGAAGAGTCAGATTGGTTTCCAAGATTATGATCAATTACCACTAGAGGTTCAGCACTAGGAGAAACCACAGAAGAACATATCTGATCGGTAGAAGTCTCTATATTTAAATCAGTGAGGCCACCACCACTAGGAAATCTCTCAGAAGAAACATCAGTCTTTTGGGCAATATTAAGTGGAGTTGCATCAAGAGCCTCCATTTTATTCTGAGTAGTTGAGTTTTCAATACAATGTTGCGTTTGTTCTTCCTTTTCTTTAACATCACCACAGCCACTGGTTTCAGGCTCATTGACATTAGGTAGGGTCTCATTCAAAACAGATATTTTTTTATGAGATGTACTGGATTGTTGCTCATCCTCATTCACCAGAATGGCTGATGTTGGGCTCATTGCTCCAGTAGTTGACATATCTAAACTTGCTTTACCCTCCAGATTCTGCATATTGGATGCCTCCTCTGATTGTTTTTCATGACCACTCACCACGACATCTGAAGTAAGACATGCTGCTCCAGTAGTTGGTATATCAAGACATGCTTTATCCTCCAAACTCTGGTTATTGGAGGCATCCATTGCAGCTTTAGTCATTACGGGTACAGAAGGTGTATTCCTGTCTTCACTACCTACAGAATCATGCACTTTAGGCTTTGGCAAGCAAGTTCCAGAGAAAACTTCCTTCATCACCCGAGCAACATCATTGACATTTTGAATTCGGCCAAAAGCAGCAATCTTATCAGAGGATACAGGTGCACCATCAATCCTTGTTGATGCAACTTTCTGCTGCTTATTTTGGGAAGAATTGGTGGCTCTCTCTTTTCTTTTTGAATCATGACCAGCTACTCCACTGGGCAAAAGGATCTCAAATGCTTGAGCTTGAATAACATTTGTAGTCGCTCTACCCACCAATGAATCCCCTGATGAATTCTGGGCATGATGATTTAATTTAGGATCCTGACCGGCAAGAGCATCAGGAACAACAGGTAATACTGAAGCTGATTTTTTCCCCCTACGCCGAGGTGGCTCCACTCTATTTTGAGTTTTACGACCCTGCCTTTTGGCTGGCATGGATTCAAACGAGCAAGGATGAGTAGATTCAGAGCCCGGTGTGGAAGGATAAACACTGCTTAATGGGGCACTGGCGACAACCTTTGCAGTCATAGGATCTAAAGACTTACTAACGCTTTCTGTAGTTGCATTACCAGCCAAGGAATTAGTTGGAGTACCAACAATCAAAGGGACAGTTTTTGAAGCTTCGGCAGCTTTATGAGTTTTGCCACCTGAATGTTGGTCCTTTATCACCTCAGTAACAGGCAGTGTTGTGACATATAAATTTTCATTCCCTGAATTTTCACAAACTTCAATCTTGGATGAGGTAATTTCAGAAGATTTAACCTTCTCCACAGAAGAATCATGAACATCAGGATTCTTAACCTTCTCTAAGTCTGGCCCTGCAAAAGAATTCCTTAGTTTACATCCAAGGTTTTTTCTAAAATAAATGTTAAGATGTTAGAATTCCAATACTGCAATTCACAATATACCTGGGGATTTGATTGTACTATCTTGACTTGAAGACATGATCACTGTCTGCTTGGCTAAATCATCTGATATTTCCATTGATTTTAAATTCTGATCACCTTGGCTCTGTGATGCTTGATCCTGGATAACACATTTTGATTCTTGAACATTGTTCTGTTGCAAGCTTTTTAACTCGGTGGCTTTATCACCTGATAAACTACCTGATGAAATCTGTAGATTAGCAGTTACATGCAAATCCTGATGACCTAGAACATCTGGCACAGGAGGTGATACTGTTGCCTGTTTCTTTCCCCTGCGCCGGGGAGCTCCTGCTCCATTTTGTGACTTCCGATTTTGCCCCTTACTTTGCATCTGTACGGAGGGATAAGTGGGAGCAGTTTGAGCCAAGGGAGTAACAGAGGGCAAAGGAAGGGGTAGCTGAGAATTCAAAGCAATCCCAACACCTAAATGATCCATTCCACTATTTAAAGAAGCAGAACCTGAAATGGCAGTTGGATGGTGTACTGCAGCAAAGCTGGCAACAGGTTCACTCTGGGAGACAGCTTGACCAGAAGATGGACTCACTAATTTATCTTCCAACTGTTCATTCACCTTCAAATCAGGACCAACAGAACCACCAGGGATAGGAGGTGAAATCATGACCTGCTTCTTCCCTCTACGTCTAGTCCCTTCACCACTATGAGTTTTCCGCCCTTGTCCTCTTGCTTGTACAGGTACAGAAACAGAAACAGCAGCTGACTGAGAATTAGGTGGAATAGTAGGCATAGGAATGGCAGGCTGTGCGATAGGAGCAACCCCTGTATCAGGCTGCTGCATAGGTCCACTGACACCTATAACTACAGCAGAATGAGCAATAGAATCAGGAGTTGATGATGTTAAATGTCCAGACCCTATTCCTTTCTGTAGCTGCATGTCTACTTCAATAGTTCCAGAAGTTGCCAGAGGGACCATCACAGCTGGAGTAGTTATTCTTTTTGGCCTTCCACGGCCACGTTTGGCTGGTGGGGTTATCTCTTTGACTTCTTGTACTGGCAAACTCTCCACAGATGGCAATATTGGGGCTACTGGAGGAATGGCTGCAGGTTCTGTCTTAGAAGCAGATATAACACAGCTGGAAGCATTTGTTGGATTACTCATATCTGCCACTTCTTTTAATTTGATTGAATCTGGAGATTCAACCTGACACATCTTCTCAAACTCCTCCTCTGTCCATTGCTCTTCATAGGAACGTACCTATAAAAAGTATGTACATGGTGATCAGCAATTAGATAGGATGCCTAACACACAGGGTAGTACATGAGTACATTTTCAATTTCAATTTCCTTTTCTTCTGCTTTTTGAACATCACTTCTACATCGCAATTATACAAGAAGATTAACCCCAGGGAAACTCAATATAATAGGTAGTATGATGACTGATAGAGCCCAAACTGAGCTACTGGGCTCAAAGGAATATACGGGTCAGTTTGTTACTAATAGGCCTAGGATTTGGAGGGTCTATTCTAGAAGGAAGAGAGAGAAAGCTACTGATGTGGCAGTGAGAGAGGATAGTGGAAGTTAGTTACGTGTTTTGGGTGTGGAATTCTGTTACTAATAGGCTGGGTGAGGAATAGGAGGGGATCTTGAGTATCCTTTTGGCAAGTTTGTTATGGATGGAGAGCTGTAGCTCTCTGTAGGAGCTTAGCTCTGTGGCAGTAGGACCTTGGTCTACTGTAATTACTCTTTTTTGTCTAATAATACTCAGCATTCTTCTTAAATTCTCTTCTACCATTACATTGTCCTTGCTGTTATTTTTCTGGTTCCTATCAAATTGGTCCGACCTGCCGGATACGAGTACGGGACCGGCGCAACAAGGTGACGGAACGGTGAATGCCACCCAAGAAAAAATCAGTGAAGAAAGGAGGTATGGAGGATAAGGTCACAGCTATGGAGACAGAACTTACCAACGTCAAGGCATCCCTAGCCGCGATCGAGAGTAAGGTCGATGACAACCATAAATCTTTGATGGCGCTGCTTGCGAAGTGTTTAGGCAAGAACCGGCTGGAGGAGGAGGAACAGGAGGATGAGAATAGCAACAAAAACAAAGAGACAGAGAAGGAGGATGAGGAGAAGAGTTCACCGTCCAAAAAGACGTATTCGACGTCGGGACTGAAAAAGCTCCACGGTGAGGCGTTGGACGAGTTTAGGCAATCGGTGAAAAAGATAGAACTTCCCATGTTCGATGGAGAGGATCCAGCGGGGTGGATCTCTAGAGCCGAGGTGTATTTTCAGGTACAAGAGACACGTCCGGAAGTACGCGTCAATTTGGCCCAGTTGTGTATGGAAGGGCCTACCATCCATTTCTTTAAATCATTGCTTGATGATGAGAGGGAGCTGACATGGGAGCAGCTTAAGGTGGAATTACTCGAACGCTA
Source organism: Ormosia semicastrata (assembly GCA_029884595.1). Classification (NCBI taxonomy): domain Eukaryota; kingdom Viridiplantae; phylum Streptophyta; class Magnoliopsida; order Fabales; family Fabaceae; genus Ormosia; species Ormosia semicastrata. The sequence continues at coordinate 30,372,644 of JAQQTO010000043.1, read as the reverse complement.
TGGCGGAACCGGCGAAGGTGATATCTACGAGCAGTTGACAGCTCTTCGTCAATGGGGCAGCGTTGACGAATATATACAAGAGTTCGAGAGGTTGACAGCCCAGGTGAAGAGGTTACCCGACGATCAATACTTTGGGTATTTCCTCCATGGGTTACAGGGAGAAATCAGGGGACGAGTTCGAAGTCTGAGAACTTTGGGACCTCTGTCACGATCTCGTCTCATGAGTTTGGCCAAGGCGGTGGAGAAGGAATTGCAAGGAAGAGGAGGAAGTTCGATCGGGTCTAATGGTTCGAAAGGTAGTGGAGCTAGAGGTGGGTACGGATCGGGTCCAATTATCCGAGCTAATCCCAGTCAATTGGGTCGCAACACAGGATCCGAGTGGGTCTTTGTTCGTGGGGAAAAAGGGGCAGGCCCAGTAGAGGGGAATAAGTCAGCAAAAGGAGGATATCATGGGTTAAATTCGAAACCAGGCCCAAGTTCAGAGAAAAAGAGATCTGGAGATAGAGGTTTTAAGCACTTGTCGTATCAGGAGCTTACTGAAAGGAGACAAAAGGGCTTATGTTACAAATGTGGGGGTCCCTTTCACCCACTTCACCAGTGCCCTGATAAGCAATTAAGGGTGATGGTGATGGACGATGGGGAAGAAAACGAGGCAGAAGATCAACATCTAGTCGTCGAGGAAGAAGAGGAGGTCGAGCTAGATGGAGAGTGCAGCATCATGAGTTTAGGGAACATGGTGACAGAAGAGAGAGGGAAGCCTCAAACCATGAAATTTCGAGGTACTGTTAATGGTGTACCTATCCTCATTTTGGTGGACAGCGGAGCCACCCACAACTTCATTTCCAAAAAGCTCGTGGAAGCCATAGGATGGGTAGTAGAAGACACTAGACCTATGACGATTAAGTTGGGAGATGGTCACAAAGCAGAGGCTCGCGGTAAGTGTAAAGGGATCAAGCTGGAATTGGAGAAAGTCAAGGTAACAGTGGAGGCTTTTCTTTTTGATTTGGAAGGCATAGATATGGTGTTGGGAATTTCATGGTTAGCGCCTCTTGGGAAGATGTTAGTTGATTGGGGTACACAAACCATGATATGCCAATTGAATGGAAGATGGGTAGAATTAAAAGGAGAGGACAGTCATCGTTTATCTCAAATAGCTTTACAAAGTTTCGTGGGTAAGCCAAAAAAGATGATTGAAGGTCTGTTCTTATCTACCGAGGTGCAGTTGTCTAACAAAATCGAGAAAGGAGCAGAGACTGGGAAACTGAGTTTGGATCAGCAAAAGGAGTTGGAGGGGTTGTTGATTAAATATGTTGCTATTTTCAAAAATCCAGAAGGGTTACCGCCAAAACGAGGAAGGGAACATGCTATCATTTTGTTTGAGGGACAAGGCCCATCAATGTAAGACCGTACCGTTATCCTCATCACCATAAAAATGAAATTGAGAAGCAGGTGCAGGAGATGCTGGATTCTGGAATGATAAGGCACAGCCAGAGCGCTTTTTCTAGCCCTGTCATTTTAGTGAAAAAGAAAGACAACACATGGAGGATGTGTGTGGATTACAGGGCCCTAAATAAGGTCACAGTACCGGATAAGTTTCCTATCCCGGTGATAGAGGAATTGCTGGATGAACTGCATAGTGCTCAGTTTTTCTCTAAACTAGATCTCAAGTCCGGGTATCACCAAGTGAGAGTTAGGAGGGAAGATGTTCACAAGACAGCTTTTCGTACACATGAAGGCCATTACGAGTATTTAGTAATGCCATTCGGGTTGATGAATGCGCCGTCTACCTTTCAAGCTCTAATGAATGAGGTTTTCAAAACGATGTTGAGAAGATTTGTGCTAGTATTCTTTGACGACATATTGGTGTACAGTACGGATTGGAGGACACATGTGGCGCATCTTGAGGAGGTGTTGGAGACATTACAGAGGCAGCACCTAGTAGCTAATCTAAGAAATGCTATTTTGCCCAATCTACGGTGGAATATTTGGGGCATGTCATATCTCGGGAAGGAGCAGCAGTGGACCCGAATAAAATCAAGAGTGTGATACAGTGGCCCGTTCCAAAGAATGTCAAAGGTGTGAGAGGGTTCTTGGGTTTAACGGGATATTATCGAAAATTTATCAAAGATTATGGGAAGGTAGCAAAGCCATTAACTGATCTCACCAAGAAAGAAGGATTTAAGTGGAATCCAAGAGCACAAAAGGCTTTTGAATTTTTGAAGGAAAAGTTGACAACAGCTCCTGTTTTAGCGTTGCCAGACTTCAACCAGGGGTTTGTCATAGAATGTGATGCTTCAGGCCAAGGAATAGGAGCAATCTTGATGCAAAAAGGTAGGCCTATTGCTTTTTTCAGCAAGGCTTTGAGTGAGAAGAATTTAGCAAAATCTGCTTATGAAAAGGAGCTGATGGCGGTAGTTCTAGCTGTGCAACATTGGCGGCCTTATCTATTAGGAAGGCAATTTACAATTTACAGACCGAAGAGCTTAAAGCAATTGTTGCAGCAGAGGATCACTTCCGTAGATCAGCAAAATTGGGCTGCGAAATTGTTGGGGTATCATTTTGACATTGTTTATAAACCAGGGGTGGAAAACAGAGGAGCTGATGCCCTTTCTCGTGTGACTGAAGAGGCTGAATTTGGAGCTTTGATATCATATCCAACATGGGTAGAGGGGAAGGAAATTTTAAAAGAAGTCCACAATGATGAGGTGTTGCGGTAAAGGTGATAGTAGAGCTAAAAAATGGAGGAGAGACGCGACCAGAATTCACATACAGCAATGGGGTTCTATACTATAATGACAAGTTAGTCATATCAACGAATTCATCTTGGATTCCCAAATTGTTACAAGAATTCCATGCTACTCCTCTAGGGGGACATTCCGGTTTTATAGAACATATAGAAGGGTGGCTGCAAATTTGTATTGGATTGGTATGAAGAAGAGGATCCAAGACTTTGTCAAAGAGTGTGATGTTTGTCGAGACAAAAATATATGGCAGCAGAAGGGGTCTCCTTCACCACTAAATATTCCAGAGGTAGTATGGGACCAATTGTCTATGGATTTCATTACGGGTTTGCCAAAATCAAAAGGGTATGAGGCTATTTTCGTGGTGGTGGATCGCTTTGTCCAAATATAGCCACTTCCTACCCTTGAAGCACCCTTACACGCTAGAATGGTGGCGAGAGGTGTTCATAAAGGAAATTGTGAGGTTGCATGGGATTCCATCTACCATTGTGAGTGATAGAGATCCTATCTTCATTAGCAATTTTTGGAAGGAAATGTTTAAACTTCAGGGAACACAACTCAAGATGAGTTCGGCTTATCATCCGAGACGGATGGCCAAACGAGGTGATTAATCGATGTTTGGAGACGTTCTTACTCTGTTTTATCAGTGACCAGCCACAAAACTGGGTTCAATGGCTGCATTGGGCGGAGTATTGGTATAATACGACATTCCATGCATCTATAGGGGTGACCCCATTTGAGGTGGTGTATGGTAGGAAACCTCCAGTAATCACAAGGTTTTTGCAAGGGGAGACAAGGCTTGAAGCAGTTCAAAGAGAGTTAGTGGATAGGGATGAAGCTCTTAGACAATTAAAGCATCACCTTTCCAGGGCTCAAGGAAGGATGAAGGTACAAGCTGATAACAAGAGGAAAGAACGAAGTTTTGAAGTTGGGGAATGGGTCTTCCTGAAATTGCGCCCTCATAGGCAGCAATCGGTGATTTCGCGGATCAATGCCAAGCTAGCAGCACGTTTTTATGGTCCATTTCAAGTACAGGAACGTGTTGGAGCAGTTGCTTATAAGCTCAAGCTTCCTGAAACTTCAAGAATACACCCTGTTTTCCACGTTTCTTTACTCAAAAAGGCCATGGGAAACTACAATGTGGAAAAAGAGTTACCTATGGGAATTGAAGGAGAATATATGGAAGTTTTGGAACCTGCTGCAGTGTTGGCCACCAGAACTGTGAACAAGGGAAGGGAGTCAATTAATCAATGGTTGGTACAATGGAAAGGCAAAGGAGCAGATGAGGCTACCTGGGAGGATGAATTCACTATCCTCGGCCAGTTTCCAAAATTCAGCCTTGAGGACAAGGCTGGAGTAGATGAGGGAGGCAGTGATAGAGCCCAAACTGAGCTACTGGGCTCAAAGGAATATACGGGTCAGTTTGTTACTAATAGGCCTAGGATTTGGAGGGTCTATTCTAGAAGCAAGAGAGAGAAAGCTACTGATGTGGCAGTGAGAGAGGATAGTGGAAGTTAGTTACGTGTTTTAGGTGTGGAATTCTGTTACTAATAGGCTGGGTGAGGAATAGGAGGGGATCTGGAGTATCCTTTTGGCAAGTTTGTTATGGATGGAGAGCTGTAGCTCACTGTAGGAGCTTAGCTCTGTGGCAGTAGGACCTTGGTCTACTGTAATTACTCTTTTTTGTCTAATAATACTCAGCATTCTTCTTAAATTCTCTTCTACCATTACATTGTCCTTGCTGTTATTTTTCTGGTTCCTATCAATGACATAGAGCATACTCATACAAAGAGCAAAAAGCAGGTGAGGAATACAATTGTCCCCACGATCCAAATGAATAAAATATACAGACAAACCTCTCTTGCACGCTTTCCCCTGCCATATTGTTTAGTATCAAGGCCCCCAAGATATCCACTCTTTCGCTTTACTCCATTAGATTCTACCCCACCCTTAGGCACATCATATATCTTCATTGCTTCATAGAACTGTTTCAGGTCTTCATCAGTGACAAGACGAGAAGGAAGGGGAGGAATAAGATCGGAACCATCAGTAGCCTGCCCAAGCACCAATTTCTTCCATGTAGCCTGCAATATATTTTTTTGATGCTCCAGTAAGATTCTCCATCACATCAACAGCAAGTAAAAAAGCTATATTTATGCTGATAAAAAGCCCAAGCAAATACTAAATAGCATACCAGCTCATCTTCCTGCCTTTTTTTGTCAACAGCCTCGAACACATCTAACTCTGTTTCACTGCCAACAAAGACAAGATTTCTGTCAAATATATCATTTTCGTTCTTCTCTTCTTTGACACAGAACTTGGGTGGAAGGAGGAGGAACCAAGGGGAAAAAACTGAATTATAAGGTAGTTATAAAGTTGTTTTTACAACTACATAGATTGGACGTAACAATGAAACTATAAATGCAATCACAGAATTGAGAGACCAAACCAAACCAACCAAGCCTTTTCCCACTATGTGGGGTCGGCTACATGGATCAAACGACGCCATTGTACCCTATCATAAGCCAAGTCTTCAAAAATGTCATTCAAATCTAAATCTTTTTTAAAAGAGCAACAATTGAAAGACCAACACTTTTAATACTAAAAGAGCCTATCAACAATAAAAGCCAGTACAACAGCACCATGCACTTAAAGGGATATCATGCTTGCATAGAAAGTAACATGACAATCTGTGAATTAAATCATCAATTGAGAACAGGGTAGAAAGCTGAAATGACAATAATACATCAGGAACCCTTTTCTATAATAAATTAAAATGGAGGTTTTAAAGAGTCACATACAAATCTTTCCAGGATTTCCATTCATTCCTACTACTCCCACCAAGTTGTCATTCTCAAAAATTGACACATTAAAATATATGTGAAAGCAGAAAGAGAAACTCCCACAACCCAATTACTCATCAGAAAATAAGAAGACATACCAAGCCATCGATAGATAGACAGATGGTGAAAGCATCAAAAAATTATGTACCTGCGGGCTAAGAGATCATTTAGAGCGTCATTATCCAAAACAGGTGCAGCTTCCTCTTTCTTACACTCACGCAGGAGGGATTCCAAATATTCTCTTCGATCTTCAGCACTGCAAAAACATTGGCAAAAGAAAATTCAGAGCTGACTCAAAATCTTTGCATTGAACTAAAGGTGAAATATATCTACCTTGTATTATTGTCAAAAAAACCAGCAGTAATGCTCTGATTAGCAACGCCAAGTTTGTGCTCAGCTGAAGCTCTGACTTGTTCTTCAACAGTTTGAACCTTGTTACATTGTAAGCAGAAGAAGAAAGAAACTTTAGCAAACATTATATTATATGGCACTACATTTATAGTGATGTTATAGTATTAACACCCAAAAAAGCTACTATCGATATTTACCAAACAATTAAGACGACAAGCTAAAGGAAGGGGCAAAGCCAAACACATTTTGCAAGATAAACAGCTCCCCATGTCCCCCCACCCAAAAGCCCCAACAAAAAAAGGGAATAGAATATAAATACCATAACCACAAAATGTATAATTCCCTATGGTTTCAAAGAGCATAATGAAATGTAATTTTTCTAAAGAACCAAAACGATTGCATGTAACAGCAAAGAAGCAGTACCAATTAAACTGAGTTTACCTCAGTTACTCACCACAGGCTCTCCCCATTGAATGATACATGCACCACATGGTCCACAACAGTATTAAAAAGTAAAAACTATTCCACTGGGAAAAGATAACTCCCAAATTAAGTATTAATCAAATAAATTGATATATGACTCGGAAATTTTGAATTTGCAGATGTCTAAGACAGTAACAAGTGCATTTGAATTCTAACCACCATGCAACATGATAGAAAGTTAGGTTTTATGAGACATGAGACTTGAATATTTCTACAACTCTTAGTTCTCACTGGTGTAAGGAGTATAACTATCTCCAATATGGCATACTGTTTAAAACTTAGTTTTGTGATACTTTGGACCACTTATCTAAAACTTTCCCTAAACTTATTCTCTTTAATAGTACATCTTTTTCTATCAAGAAAAGATTCGTGTGGCTGTAATGTAGCATATATGCAATTATATCAACAATAGTCAGATCAATGCCAAACCGTAAGTCAAAGGGGGGAAAGTACTAACTGTTTCAAAGCGAAGAACTAGAACATCCCTCTTTTGACCAATTCTATGAGCCCTTGCCTGGGCTTGCAGATCAACCTGAAAATATACCAACAAACAAAGAAATCATTAATAATCAGCAACAAAAGCAAACAATTGTATGTATAAAATCATATAAAACAAAATTTCATTGCCTGTGGATTCCAGTCGGTGTCAAATAAGATAACTGTGTCAGCAGCTTGAAGATTCACTCCAACACCACCAGCTCGAATGCTTGTAACAATAAATAAATGTCAGCAATACACAAGATAATAACTCAAAATGAATTAGACCTGGTTTGTTATGTCCTTAAGATTATATCTAAACATCATGAAACAAAATGTAGGGGGGTGAACCCAATTATATGCATAAGTTTTCAGCCACAGGAAGACACTTGATGACTTGAATCCAATAATTTCCAACTTACTGCAGTGAAATGTCTTCCATCAAGAAATATCTAGAAGCGCCACCAAAGGCATACAGAAATCTCAAAAATATTACATTAGCGTGCAGGAGCAGAATTGCAATCAGAATCAATTAAATCAGTTACCACTTATACTCACCAACACTAGGAATCTATTAATTAAAAAGCACCAAGTTTTCATTTTTGGCTTCAGGTGCAACTCAATAATTTCCAGATTTCAGATTTAGAAAGGCAATACACACTTGGTTCTGGAAGTTTTCTCATATTCTTTAACTCTAATTGTTTTCATGAATTTTCAACTAGTCAGCTTTATTTATGTTAATCATCAAAATCCTTCAGTCATAAGCCATTTAAATTTGAGGTTTCAGTTTGGCAAGGGTCCTCACATCTCTCTTCTTAGGGTTGTTGCAATAAAAATCTTGGATTCTTCAATATTCAGTTGATCTTATTATCAGGAAAGTATGCATAAGTGTTTGTCTGTGAGTTCATGTGCAAAAAACAAGATGAAGATTGCTTACATCCTAAAATAAGTCAGTTCCTTAAAGCAAGAAAGTTAAAAGATATAAAGTTCATCGTGTAATTCCAATTCCAATTATAAAATAATCTAAGATTCAAACTAAGTTACCCTAGTTTGCCAAGTGAAGGTTTAAATAGATGTCAAGAAGGGAGTTCAGCTAAAATTCCTGGGGGGTGGGGGAAAACCCTCTTTCTTCCCCCCAATCCAATGTTTTAATTGACTATTTCACAGCCACACCCAGTACTCTAATAGAAGTTAAAATTACCTGAGTAAGAAAATAAAATATGGAGAATCAGGTTGGTTAAATAGTTCAATTAGGGCACCACGATCACTTCCTGATGTATGCCCATCCAACCGGAGGTACCGATACTGTTTTAAGGTTAAGTATTCCTCCATAACATCCAGAAGCCTAGTCATTGTCGAAAAGAAAAGAACCTGTAAAAGCATTGACAGTATGATATCAAACACTAGAGATAGATTTTCAAAATAAACTGTGGATAGGAAGATAAGGTTCTTATCAAATGAGGAACCAGTATAATTTCATTGCTTTAGCAAAGGGAAAATAAACTGTCAAACACATTCAGCATCTAAAGGAGCAACTAGACAACTAGATCTCAACAGAATCTTGAACAAACAGAAGCACGTTAAATAAGTTTAGTAAATATCTTTCTTCACAGTTAATGACAATTTTGACATGGATAAGTCAAATGTAGTGATCCAGCAACAATTATATACGATATTTCATACCCGATGATCTGTCGCCTTCAATTTAGGTAATAACCGGTCCAACATCTCAAGCTTCCCACAAAGTCTAATAATCGGTGGCAGATAATGCTTAGGTATAAAGTTATCCACCTACAAACGGCAAAAGTCACATTGTAGGCATACCCCCGAAAAAAATAAAAAATAATAGGGAAAAAAAAAGATAACAGATATAGAATCACATAAAACTTGACCTCTTGCCGAAGTAGTCAAATAAATGAAGTTGACTACTTAAAACAGATTAGATAAACCCAGTTTAAAAGTACAAGTCATGGCCTATGTAAAGAGTTTTATTACCTTCTGGCTGCATCACCCAGGTTAGAAAGTGACAAAAACTGTAGACAAACCTTACGTTGTAACCAGATGCACAAGCACGAAATAGGAAGAAGAGAAATAAAGACGGAATTTAATGTGGTTGACCTACAGTGAACTATAGGCTACGTACACAGGTGAAAAGGAAAGAAAATACACTATGATCAATGAAGATTACAAGGAGTAGCCGCTCAACACACAAACCCTAATCCTAACACACATAAATCCTCACTGTTGCCGGGATTTCGTTCACTCTACAAATCTCCATTTCATACATTCAAACCCACCACTTCCACCCCAAATCTCCTTGAAAATTCCTTGTCAGGTCGCAACAGGGGCTTTTCTGGTTGGGTCACATGTGGGGGCAAGCCCATAATAAAATACAAGCCACTTTATAGTTTATACCACCTTGGTCGAGGACAAATGTCTAACAACAATCTTTAGGATTTTTTTTGTATTTTTGTCTAACAAGCTTTAGGATCTTGAAGATAATGTTTCATATAATAAATAGAATACTGAGCGTTCTTCAATCTTTCAGTTTCACTTTAAAAATAAAAGTACCATTGTACCAAAAAATAATAATAATAATAATAAAATAAAAGTATCATATCGTTTGTAATTCTTCTTTCTTTGCGTACAATATCGTTTGTAATTTAAATCTCATAAAATCCATTTTCTAAGTGAGTTGCAGTTAAAATCATAATTTGATAGAAACCAGATTTTATTGATAAGAAACTCCTTACACCAGAAATGGATTCTGGAATTTCTTGGAATACAAGAAGAACAGAAATGAAAATTACAAGAAAAAGAAAATGGCTCAACCAGAGATTGAGTCCCCAGCTTTTGGAGAGGCCTACCCCACTTAGAATTCAACTTAATTTCTGCCAATCTCTCCTCATCCTTCTCTTCCCCATTTATTCTTACTCCTTCACCACTACCGCGTAGGCATTCTGTTAGGCTGCAGGTAATTAGCTTGTATATTTCCCATTCTGTCCTTACCCACATGTGCTTCCCATCCCCTTCATTGTAGCATGCATCTCAATAACCACGGGGTCTATCATAATTCAGTTCTCACAAAATACAGTCATGTCAGAGAAGAACCATGTATAAGATAAGAATATACCTCCTCTGCATGAAGCTGGCTGAGATATGGATGATTGCATATATTACGAAGCTCCATGACAGAGTTGTGTACTGATCGAGCCTAACAATTGAGAATTTCAATTAGACCACCAGAGTAATAACATATAAGTATAATATACAGAGAAGCGCCTTTATTTCAAAGGTAAAGAAGAGGGAATTTATTTCTTAGCCCACCGTCAAAGGGTCAAGAAACAAATCATTCAACACAGAACAGAAAGTACTAGAAAGGATACCTTTGAAGAGCCAATAGAACCAAGATTTTCTTCCACCCTCTTCATCAAAAGTTTTTGATATGCAGAAGCCTCACATCTTACAAGTCTCTCAATCTTTTCAGGCAGCTGATTTTCAACCTACAATAAATTGAAAATGCAAGAAAATTATAATAATCAAAACAAGAATAATAGGCCACAGAAATTTTTTTATAAGAATAAACTGTGGTCATAGTATACAGAAAACTCAAGGAGGAGTAGAAATTATGCTTAATAAGCTTAAAGTTGAGTTTTAAAAACCTTGTGTTTCAGCCTCCGAAGTACAAATGGCCTCAGAACTTGGTGCAGACGATTTATGATTAAGAGATTCTCCTCCTCAGACAGTAGAGCCTATTAAGTATTTACAAATATGAAACAACACAATTAGTATACAAAAATCAATGAAGTTAAAAGCTGAACATCAAGACTGTGTAAAGTTAATAGATCAAAACAGAAATGATCCAAAACTCACTTCATCGGGTGAATTATCTCCAGTACTCTCAAATGGCTTGTTAAACCATTGAGAAAAGTCCTCCGATGAATTGAATATGTTTGGTAACAAGAAGTTAAGTAGTGCCCACAATTCTTCAAGATTGTTCTGCATATAGCATAAAGAAACCAGCAGTCATATAGCATCAATGTTATAGAAATAAGGCCAAAAGTAAAACAAAGGACATAGCATGAGCCTGCAATAAGGGCTGAGCAGAACTTCTCTATGTCATTCCCAAGAAAAAGCACAAGTATATGTCTGAAAAACAGTTTTGAAAAAATTCAAAGGGTACAAGCAAAAATCCAAAGTAAACGGCAATGAAAGCCACAACAAAGAAAAATTTAAAGGAGGGGGAGAAAAAACCTGCAATGGTGTTCCAGTTAACAGCAATCTGTGAGAGCTCTGATAGTGTTTCAATTCAGCATTCAACTTGCAAGAAGCATTCTTTATGCGGTGGCCTTCATCAATTATTATATAGTGCCAATGTATTTTGCTCAGCTTTGGTCTATCATGCTTGTTCATCAGATATTCATAAGTTGTCAAAAGAACATTGAATTTCTGGTGAACAATCCTTTCCCTAAAATATGAAAGAACCGATAAGGAACATACACAAAGACAAAAGCATCAAACAGATGGAGGGGGACTGATATCGTAAAGTCTCATTACTTGAATAACCGGCGCCTCTCCTCTGGCTGTCCAGCATAGACAATTTTATGAACACCAGGAGCCCAAAAGTTGATTTCTGATTCCCAACCAGGCAGAACTGAAGAGGGCACGACCACAAGAAATGGTCCTCTATCATTTTTAGTTTCCATCAGGTAGCAAATTAGAGAAATAACCTATAAAATAAAAGGGCATTAGGATTTTATAGATACAAAAGTTCTTCAGATCTTTTAGTGCAATACATGCTCCATGATCTTAGCATGTATACATGCACTGCAACAGAACCGTGAAACCCCAAAAATACAAATTATCCAGAAGGGATAAAGATAGTAAATGACACCCTAGAAAAAAGGGGAAAAAAATTGATTACCTGGACCGTTTTACCCAGTCCCATTTCATCAGCAAGGATTCCATTCAAATGATTGTTGTATAGGGAAACCAACCACCTCAGGCCATTCATTTGATACCTAAAAACAAAAATTATAATCACAAGGAATGTAAATTCAAACTCATTCGTTTGTCAAACAAGATTAATTAAGAAAATTGGCAAACAGAACCCACAGTGAGAAGAATAAAGGGAAAATTAATGAGAAGGACTGTTAACAATGTATAATTAACGAGAAGGACCAATTAACCATTTCTAAGGGTCAAGTCCCACATCAGATGCATGTACGGGCAAAGAACCTTTATAATGACTTGGGCAACCTTCCCCCCTTGAGCTAGCTTTTGCGGTGGAGTTAGGCCCAGTTATTCTAATATGGTATCAGAGCCTAACCCAGTCTTGATGTTGAGCCACCCACAAATGTCCAATCCTGCAAACTTCACACTCCATGCTCCAGATGTCCAGTCCTGGGTGTGAGGGGGTGTGTTAAGTCCCACATCGGATGGGTGTATGGGCAAAGAACCCTTTATAAAGATTTGGGCAACCCTCCCCCCTTGAACTAGCTTTTGGGGTGGAATTAGGCCCAGTTATTCTAATAAGAAGGGTCAATTAACCATTCCAAATGGTCGTTACTGTTATAAGAATGACTATTGGTCCTTTACCTTTAATTTTGTATTGTTAACGGTCCTTCCCAGTTAATTCTACCAAGAATAAAATCCCCCACTGAGCCAAAGACAATGCAGAATTATATAAATAACACTACCACTCTCAACTAAATGCAATCAAACTTGGATCTCCATAGCAAGACACAAACATATATGTTGACTAAATTACATGCAATATAAAAAAGGCGGATATTTAACTTACTCCCTCAATTTTCCGCCCAGCAAACAAGATGGCTGCTCTGCAATGCTCTCCTTTATACTGCAGGGTAAAAAATTGATTATAATGGAGCAGGAGGGCTACTCAACATAGTAGAAATTTCATATTTACAGATTAATGGAATTAATACACCATGAACACTTTTAAACTTTTGAAATTAAAAATAAACCACTAAAACTCCCCATTCTCCAATGATGTTCATCCTTTCATTAATAGCAATGGCATAAGATAAGCAACTCACAGTAGCAAGAAACATTTTTTAAAGAGTACACAAGTGCAGAACTAATACCTGTGGGCCATCATATAATACTTCTCATTGCTTTCCATATAATGCTGTAAAACAGAATTGGAACAAATGACAAATGAGTGACATATTTAAGTTTGTATGTGTGTGTGTTTGTGTTGGGAGGTTGGGGGGGGGGGACACTTGCCTTTGCCTGATCACTTTCATCCTCATTTTCTAAAGTAGTTTCGCTATTCTCAAGAAAATTGTCACTTCCTGTCTCATCAATATCAAGCCCAAAACGTCCGGCTGCAGCCTTTGCTTCCCGTAGCTTGGACCCAAGCTTTTGAAGATACTTCTCAGTCTCCTTAAGAAGCTGCTTTACACGATCTGATTTTGCATCCTAATGTAACCATTGAAGATGATGTTAAGTATCAAGCATGCAAACTTCAACACAAGCAATGTATCTTTTTATATCTATTAAGAAAATAAAGCTACCTGCACCATTCGTAGATAGCCCTCCACATCATTTATCTTCAGTAAATTAATCTTTTCCCGCTGGATTCTATCAATCTTCTCACGATGAATACGTTCTTTTCTTTTATGGAACTCCTTCACATATCTATTGAACCCCTTCCACCGTTCCCTCTTGATTTTGAATACTTCATCAAGTTTTTCCCTAAATTTGAGGTAATAAAGCAAGTGTTTGAGGCAGGCAAGGAGTACGGAGAACACTGATATATAGTTATCTACTACAATGCATCGTAAAAATTGAAGAGAAAGAAAAAGCATGTAGAAATGGACAGAAGGAACACATACTTGTGAACTTCTATCTCTCCGAAAAATTCCTTCTGCCTCTCACGAATTCGTTTCTGACGCTCTTCCTTCATTTTCTGCTCAAACTTTTCAAGTTGTTTGACCCTCCTACCATGTCTATGTTTCTTAATCGATTTTAAATGTTCCATCTCAGTTGTAATTGGTTTGAAAAAATCATTCAGAAAGTCACTGTCCACAAAAGACAAATATACTGTCAAACTAAGAGATGAAGAACAAAAATATTCATATAAGAATATGAATTACCTGCGGAGACGACGTTGGAGATCTAATAGTTGAAGTTTTTTCAACTCTATGACACTTCTTGTTTTAGTAGAAATATCTTCAGATGAGCTTACATTTTCCTACATCATAGGGAATGAAGCACAGGCCATGAGGTTTATGCAACATTAAATCATTACAGTTATGATAGCTGAATGGCTTGAGAATAATGTTCTCAGCCTCCTCTATTTAAAGAATGATAGATTACAATAATTAAATACAAAATCCCTTGATTTTAGGGATTGACTATTAACAACTATATCTAACTATATCAAAACTATATCAAACAATATCAACAACGTAATTAAACAATATCAACACTCCCCCTCAAGCTGGTGCATAGATGTCATAAGCACCCAGCTTGTTACATATGTAAGTTATTCGTGAGCCCCGTAGAGACTTGGTGAAAACATCTGCAAGTTGATCATTAGAATTGACAAATGAAGTACTAATCTCCTTTGAAAGAATCTTGTCTCGAATGAAATGACAATCGATCTCTATATGCTTCGTTCGTTCATGAAAGACAGGATTAGAAGCAATGTGTAAGGCTGCTTGATTATCACAAATCAGTTGCATAGAACCCATTTTGCAAAACTTTAACTCTTGAAGTAGATGTTTTAACCATATAAGTTCACATGTTGTAAGAGCCATAGCCCTATATTCTACTTCTGCACTTGATCTTGCAACAACACTTTGCTTCTTACTCTTCCAAGAGATGAGATTACCTCCAATAAAAACACAATACCCAGAAGTTGACCTTCTATCACTTGGAGATCCTGCCCAGTCTGCATCTGTATAGGCAACAATGTCTGTGTTACCTTTGTTCTCATATATTAGCCCTTTTCCAGGAGATCCCTTAATATACTTTAAAATGCGAGTCACTGCATCCCAATGACTGTCACAAGGAGAGTTAAGAAATTGACTCACAACACTAACAGCAAAGGCTATATCTGGTCTGGTCATAGTGAGATAATTCAACTTTCCCACCAACCTTCGATATCTGCCTGGATCTGAATACGGCTCCCCCTGATTTGGCATAAGCTTAACATTCGGATCCATAGGAGTATCCACCGGCTTACAATTTAGCATCCCAGTCTCTTCCAAAATATCAAGGGCATACTTCCTTTGACAAATGGAAATGCCTGTTTTTGATTGAGCAACCTCAATACCAAGGAAGTATCGCAACCTGCCCAAATCTTTGGTTTGGAAATGCTAAAACAGATGTTGCTTTAGTCTAGTGATCCCTTCATGATCATCACCTGTAATTACAATATCATCCACATAGACCACAAGATAAATGACTTTATTACACTATGAATGTTTATAGAACACAGAGTGATCAACCTCACTACGAATCATGCCAAATCTGCTGTATGACCTTACTAAACCTCCCAAACCAAGCTCGGGGTGATTGTTTCAACCCATACAATGACTTCCGAAGTTGGCAAACAAGACTGACTCCCCCGAGCAATAAACCCGGTGGTTGCTCCATATAAATCTCCTCCTCCAACTCACCATGTAAAAAGCATTTTTAATATCCAACATATAAAGGCCAAGAAAGAGATAGCAGACCATGGATAAAAAGAGACGAACAGATGCCATTTTAGCAACAGGAGAGAATGTATCACCATAGTCAAGACCATAAATGAGTATATCCTTTGGCCACAAGACGAGCCTTCAAGCGATCCACTTTGTCCCATCGGGACCAACCTTAACATAAAAAACCCAACGACAACCAATAGTAGACTTTCCTGGAGGAGAGGGAACAAGAGCCCAAGTGTGGTTAGATTCCAATGTTTGTCATCTCATCAATCATAGCTGTCGCCATCCCGGATGGGATAGTGCTTCCCGAATGCAGTTTAGGAATAGAAATGGACGACAAAGCGATACAAAGGCATAATAGTTGGAAGATAAACGATGATAACTTAGAAAATTATAAACGGGATGAGGATTGCAAGAAGAACGATTACCTTTGCGAAGTGCAATGGGAAGGTCGGTTAGGCTCAGTTGGACCGGAATCGACAAAGACGGAGGAGCAGGGAGGAGAGTCACTGGTGTCCACAATAGGTGCAGCTTCCGGAGTAGTAGGATGAGAACGACGGTGATAAGTGAGACAAAATGGCTCCATGGGGTACTTAGGAGCAACAGGGGCAGCCTCTTGTACATGTGGGACAAGTAGACTTAAAACGAGAGAATCAAAGACAGGAATAGGTAAGACCTGAGAAACAGACTCCGACAAGACTTGTGAGGCAAAAAAAGGTGTATCCTCGAAAAATGTAACATCTGCAGAAATATAAGAACGATTTGTTGATGGAGAATAACATCTCTGTACCCCACCCAGAACCCGAGAATAACCAAGAAAGATACGCTTAATGGCGCGGGTAGCAAGTTTGTCGAGACCAGGGAGCAACATTGTGGACAAAACAGTGGAACCAAAAACACGAGGGGGACAATATAAAGGGGTGCCTATATAGAATAGAGTGAGGAACCCAGTTATTGAGAACAAAGAAGGCATCCGATTTATTAAATAACTCCGCAGTGAGAAACGACATCACCCCAAAATTTAACAGAACATTAGAATGTAACATGAGAGTACGAGCCGTTTCAATGATATGACGATGTTTGCGCTCAACACCATTTTGTTGAGGTGTATGAGGACAACTCGATTGATGAACTATACCGTGTGATGCCATGAAAGAATTAAAAGGGTGCAGAAAAAATATTCTTTGGCATTATCAACTGCGTAAGATATGAATAGTTTGTCCAAATTGATTATATATTTCAGCACAAAAATTTTGAAAATAGTGAATAACTGAGAACGTTCTTTCATTAAAAATAGCCAGGTACAACGAGAGAAATCATCGATAAAAGTAACAAAATATCTATATCCTAAGAAAGAAGAAGTAATCGACTAAGACCCCAAACATCGAATGAACAAAACTAAAAGGAGACTCAAGACGACTGTAACCTTGCTTGGAAAGGATGCCCGAACATGTTTTCCAAGTCGACATGCCTCACACTCCAAAGTCCCATTTTCTTTAATTTATGCAAACTCGGATGACCAAAACGACGATGAAGAAGACTAGGCGACTGCTGGCAGCACATATAGTGGAGGATGGAGGTTGTAAGTAGTAGAGACCGCGTGACTCAGATCCTGCTCCAATCGTCTTCCCCGTACTCTGGTCCTGGATAGAAAAGGAAGTAGAAGTGAAGGTTATGGAACAATTGAGAGATCGAGTAAGTTGACTAATAGAAATTAAATTAAAAGGACATCCAGGTACAAATAAGACTGAATTTAAAGACAGAGAGGGAAGAGGTGAAGCATGACCAATACCAGTGGCTTGAGTTTTAGAGCCATTAGCAAGGGTGATGTGATGTGGTGTTTTAGTAGAAGATAAAGTAGAAAAGAGAGAAGAGTTACCAAAGAATATGATCAGAAGCACCAAATCCAAAATCCAGGAACCAACGGAGATGAATGAGAGAAACAAACTATAGAATTACCAGAATGCGCTATAGTTGCTGAAGATGAGGCTTGTTGGACTGCCTTAAGCTAAAGGTACTCCTTATATTCATCAATTGAAAATTTGTTCTGATTATGACCTGTCTGAGTATCATACACAACCTCAATTTTCTGATCAGCAGACTGCGTCACATTAGTTGACTTTTCTGGGAAACCATGAAGAGAATAACACTTGTCTTGGGTATGACCCACGCGCTTGCAATAAGAGCACTGAGGACGAACACCTCTACCACGACCACTTCTTCCACCACGCCCACGCCTCGTCCTCCACGGTTTGCCGAATTAGAGACAAAGGTCGAGGACTCTCAAGCCGTTCCGAGCCAATCTCAAATGTCTCCACCGGTGACGGAACTCGTAGAAGATGATCAATGAGTTCCTCCACCGTGGGGATGTCGAATTAGTTAGAGCTTGATTCCCACAGATTCAAAGTCCTTATGTAAACCGTGAAGAACAAAGACCATATACATATTATCAAGTTTGGCTAGTACCTTCGTAAGATCATCACCTAAGTTATAATGCGTTTAATGTCATCAATGACAGATTGCTTTGTTCGGATAAGAGGGAAGATCATGATCCGTCATCCGAAGAGTGGCCAAATTGTGGACAGAAGCATAGAGACGCTTTGTAGATCATTGGAATAGACATTTTGAGCTTTCTTCCATATTTCATAACAAGTTTTGTATGGGCGAAAGTGTACCATCAACTTCAGATCAATAGACTGCCATAAAAGAGACGAACTCGATAATCGGCCCTTTTCCATTCATCACGAATCTTCTCATCAATCTCGATTCCTTCGTGGTGAGATGTTCATAAAGCCCTTGACCTAAAAACCAAACTTCAACGCATTATACCAATCCATAAAATTCTTACCATTGAGTTTTTCCGATGTGATAATGGGACTTCCAGAACCCTTCCTGTGAGACCCGTAAACCAAAGCACCAAAATTGACGTAGGAACCTTTGGAAGAGCCAGTGGTTGAATCGGACATGGTGAGAAGGAGAAAACTGAAAGTGCTTGAAATTGGACTTTGATGGTCAAAAGTAGGCCAGAGGACGCCGGCGAGCACAACGGAGAAGACGCGCCGACGAAACGACGCCTGGAAGGCGGCGCGTGGTGCTCACGCCTCGGAGACCCGCGGATAGTGGCGGCGCGTGACGGCGCGTGGATCGGAGAACGGCGGTGGGTCTTCTTGGAAACTGGTCGCCAGCCCTTTCTAAGTTGTCCGGTCACCTTACTTTGGTGATCGGAGACGGTGGCCGGTGACGGTGGCCGGTGACGGTGGCCGGAGAGGATCGCCGGAGAGCGGTTCTTGACCGGATCGAACCCTAGCTCTTGATACCAAGTTATGATAGCTGAATGGCTTGAGAATAATGTTCTCAGCCTCCTCTATTTAAAGAATGATAGATTACAATAATTAAATACAAATCCCTTGATTTTAGGTATTGACTATTAACAACTATATCTAACTATATCAAAACTATATCAAACAATATCAACAACGTAATTAAACAATATCAACAATTACCAACCACATACCATGTACATGTGGGGTGCAAAATAAATCAAATGTGCATGGAGAACATATTAAGCACTAAACTAGAAAAACTGATAGATAAAAGTAAAACAAACCTTTAGCTTGTGAAAACATGTTGCCATTCTTTTCTTTGTTTTCTGCTGTTTCTGCAACCAATTTTGCTCTACTAGAAGCCTCTTTTTCCGCTGATCCATAATCCATCTCTCTGACATCGTATATTTTGGAGGTGGCAAATCAGCTGATACCAGCCTCTCATTCCCTTCTTGCTCTGTAGCAAAAGAGATGCCATGTTTTGATGCATCGTCAACTGGAACTGTTTTGAACCCATCTGCAAGTAATTGCATTTAACATTCAGAAAACCATCTATTATTGACATTTGAAATAACACAAACAACATAAGCATCAAACAAACTGATTGCAATAACATGGTTTTATTGAGCATGGCTTTCACCTAGAGAAACATGTTTTGTCATCACATTTCCATCCTTCATCATGTTTGCTCCATGAGGATCACTGTCAGTCCCTGGAACAGGTTTCCATTGCTCTTTTAAAGAATAAGAAGTCAAGTGATTAACAGAATTGTGATTCCGGGGACCACAATTGTTACCGACATTTTGAAACTGAGTAGGAATATTCTCTCTTCTTTCTAGAGGCAACTCATGCTGAACAGTAGAGATCTGTGGAGCTCCCTTTGAAGCCTCATTATGACCAACAAATCCAGTCCAGCTATTTGGGCCTATGACAGAAGGTTGGTTAGACATTCCAACCTGCAGACTACCATTGTCACCATCATCCAAATGATTATTAACAACTACAGCTCCCCTTGAAGAATCTTGCTGCTGACAAGAAGCTTGTGCAGCCACTCTTTCTTGAATTCGCCTTTCAACCTCTCCTCTTTTTGTGGCTAGGAGATGTTTCCTTTCTTCTGAAAGTACTTGGATGTCAGACTGTAGGTTACCTTTGTCCTCTGACATTCTAGGGCTCTCAGTTCCCTTTGACAAAGAGTCAGCTTCCTGAACTTTTCCCACAGAAGAGGACCCTGAAGGACCTCCAAATGGCATCATGACCCCAGATGTGTTACCCGGTTCATTAAAAGACTGTAATTTTCCTTTGTGGTCAATCAAATCTTTGCGAGAACCATCTGTATACCATCACATTGCTCACCAGTTAGCCAATGAAGATCTTTAATACGTAAGATAAAAAATAAACATCAGTCACCTTCTCTAGAAAAAGTGGTTCCAAGTGCAATTTCAAGATGAAGTTTCTTTGGCGCTAAACCATTTCTGCACATTTAACAACAATGTTTCACAACATAACTCAATATAATTCAAGTCCATTTTTTCATATCCAAAAGGTGGAAGCAGAACTATGTCTACCTAAATGCTAGAAAAACAAGGCACTGAGCTCGAAGCTGTTTTAACTGTTGCTCTTTGAAAGGCATGGCAGATGATGCTGGCGCAACAGGAACAGTGGACTTCCCTGTATCTCTGGAAGGAACACCTTGTCTAAGCATAGTCATTTCTGAGCCACTACTTTGCCTGCCAATCTGTCAATAAAATTATCTGGTCAAGCAATCAAGGTTGGCTCATATACAAGCCACATAGTCAAAAGCAGTGGCAGAACTGGACACAAAATCTTGGAGGGGCAGGAAACTAATACCAGCTCATGATGAGCTGATGTTGAGAGCTAGAAAAACTATGTCAGTGCCTTGAAAACGTTTGTTAGTTTGGTTTCACTACAAAATTATAACCAACTGATTCTAATTTGAAATCACGTCAAAAAAACTATCCATTTTCACATGGTGTCTTTCTTTCACAATTAGATGAAGAATAATGTCCATAAATAACATGGACAAGAAGCTATACATAGCCAGTGAGCAGAGCAAATGACATCAAAGAAACAGGGCACCAAAAATACAGTAGCGTGTAATTGAAAATTAAGGAAGAGATATGGCTTCTCTAGTTTCATCATCCCACTACTTCCAATAACCATGCCACTCTTGCTAAACCAAGTTCAGTTTCTCCATTCACAGGGCTTCAGTCAACCTCAGCATTCCCTTTAACCCACAAGCTCAACAATAATATCAATTCCCTTCTCAGTAATGGTAGAAAAGATCAGTGATGCAAGTATGAGATCATTTAGAATCATACTTCTAAAAATACATATGAGAGCTAAAAAATTTTAAAATAAAAATAAAAATAAAAAACTTTTGGGGGGGTGGGGCATCACTAAGCTCTGTGATAGATACCCACTTATTAATAAGTTGTATGTTAGGAAGTGTTACATGAGCAGTACAGGATCAGCTCCCAAAGTAAGCATGACTAGCAAAGGGGGGGGGGGGAGTAACTAACATCCTACGTGGCATGGGTCTCATGATGGAGAGAGGGTAAGCAGTGGAGGCAGCGTGGGTTATATGGGAAGGGAGGGAAAGAGAATAGGCAGGAAATTAGTCAATGAAGGAATTGGGAGGGAGAGACCCAGGCCTCTCGAAAGCCTTGGGATTATCTTGTATCTTCTCTATTTCTGTTATGTTACTAGCTTCTCTTTATTCTGTATTACTGATACTGATAGTGATATCAGTTTGATATCAGTAACAGGAGTAAGAATTCATAGCAATATATACCATATTTCTTGAGATCTGGTCTAGTTTAAATCAACTAGTATCAAAGCTCCCGATCTAGGAGCTATGGATGGTGAACACACATATGGATTGGAGGCGAGACTGGAAGCAATCAAGAGGGGATTCGAATGATGGCGGGAGGAGCAAGATGCGAGGATGAAACGAAGCGAAGAGGTTCAGAGCAAGTTGTTGTATCAGAGAGATGCCTTGAGGAGGGAATCACCAGACCAGGGATGATTCAGAGGGCAAGGTAGGTGGTGGAAGCTTCGCTGGGCTGAATCGGAACTCACCGATGAGAGAGATGGAGGATCGGTAGAGGAAGTTGGAGATCCTAGTGTTCTCTGGCGATGATGCTTACGGGTGAATCAATAGGGTGGAGCGATACTTCTATGTAAACTCCATGGGCGAAAGGGAGAAGCTACAAGCAGTGATGGTAGCGATGGAAGGTCGAGCACTGAATTGGTTTCAGTGATGGGAGTCGAGAACTCCGGATGCGAATTGGGCCGCACTTCGGACAACGATTATACGACGTTTTCAGCCATCAATGGCAGAGAATCCGTAAGAACTGCTTCTTGGCATGCACCATACTGGAACTGTCAGCGAATTCCGAAAGCGTTTTGAGATGGTCTCAGGTTCGCTACGACACTCCGTTGAAGAGATTCTTCGTGGAATCTAGATGAATGGCTTACGAGAGGACATTCGGGCTGAGCTGAAGCTCTACAGATTTGGATCCTCAGCTGATTTGATGGATCAGACCCAACTCATAGAAGAGAATAATTGGGGCTGCCAAGAGGTTAGGCCCAAACGTGGGAGATAATGGAGAAACTCAACTGGGAGGCAACCAACCAGTAAAAACAACCATTATAGATTTTGGGCCTCGGCCCAGCACTTACCCAGAGCAGAGTAAAAAAATCTGTGTCTGTTTCTAAGCCTATTTACAGTGGCAAATTGACTACAGAGAACAAACCAGCTGAGAGTTCAAGTAGCACCAGAGGAGGAACAGGATTTAGGAGATTGTCCAATGCTGAATTGCAAGATAAAATGAAAAAGGGCCTTTGCTTCAAATGTGACGAAAATTCAGCCCAGAACATGTGTGCAGATTCAAGCAATTCAACTTGATGGCTATGGAAAGTACAGAAGAAATAGAAAGAATGGGAGGGAAAAGAACCTGGGCAGAAAAGGAGTTGGAAGAAAAGGCCTTCAAATTATCCATCCATAGCATGATGGGCATGACTTCCAATAAGCCCTTGAAGTTTTGGGGAATGATAGGAGAAA
Organism: Ormosia semicastrata; assembly: GCA_029884595.1. NCBI lineage: Eukaryota > Viridiplantae > Streptophyta > Magnoliopsida > Fabales > Fabaceae > Ormosia > Ormosia semicastrata. Next base: position 30,349,664 of record JAQQTO010000043.1, on the reverse strand, counting down.
AACAAGTTGTTGTACTCATTAATTGTGGAGCATCCAACAACTTCATTGCAAAAGGAGTGGTGCAGGAACTTGGGCTCCCTATAACAGAAACACTCGAATATTCTGTGGAGGTTGGGAATGGTCACAGGTTCCAAACCAAGGGGGTGTGCAAGGGTCTCACCTTGCAGGTGCAGGGGGTCCAATTTGAGCATGACTGCTTTCTATTCGAGTTAGGAGGGACAGATGTGGTCTTGGGGTTGGATTGGCTGGAAGGGTTAGGGGAGATTAGAGCAAACTTCAGAGATTTGAATCTTAAGGTTGAGGTTGCAGGGAAGGAGATACTACTGAAAGGGGAACCTTCTTTATCAAAAGCACCAGCATCACTCAAAACCATGTATAAAACCCTTCAAGATGCAGGTAAAGGTGTTTTCATTGAGTACCGTTGAATGTGATGAATGCTTCAGGAAAAAACTCCTTAGCAGCTATATATTTATATTGAAGTCAATCTACACTAAAAATGGAAACGGAGCAATCAGCTCCTAATTACAATCTCTAATTATATACAATCCCTGATTTATAGGGATACATAATCTCAACACTCCCCCTCAAGCTGGAGTATATAAATCATATGCACCAAGCTTATTACAAATATATTGAATTCGAGGACCACGAAGAGACTTTGTGAAGATGTTCGCCAGTTGATCACTTGAGTTAACAAATTCAATGAGAATCTCCTTGGAAAGCACCTTCTCTCGAACAAAGTGACAATCAATTTCTATATGCTTTGTTCTCTCATGAAAGACCAGATTTGAAACTATATGTAAGGCAGCTTGATTATCACAGTATAACTTCATTTGTTCAATACTTCCAAACTTTAATTCTTGAAGCAATTGTTTTACCCAAATTAGCTCACAAGTAGCTACTGCCATAGATCTATATTTAGCCTCTGCACTAGATCGAGCACCAACATTTTGCTTCTTACTCTTCCAAGACACTAAATTGCCACCAACAAATACACAATATCCTAAAGTAGACCATCAATAGAACCAAATTTCTCCTATTTGAGTGTTCCCTTTATCTTCATACAACAACCCTTGCCCTAGAGCCTTCTTAATATATCTCAAAATTCGCACAACAATCCCAAAGCGCATAAATTGACTTACCACACTAATCGGAAAAGAAATATCAGGTCTGGTAATAGTGAGATAGTTCAGCTTCCCTACAAGCCTTCGATATCTACTAGGGTTTGGATAAGGTTCTCCTTGGTTTGGTAATAGTTTGCTGTTAGGATCCATAGGACTGTCAATAGGCTTACAATCCAACATACTAGTTTCTTCCAGTATATCTAAAGCATATTTCCTCTGTGAGATAGCAATACCACTCCTAGACTGAGCCACCTCAATACCAAGGAAGTATTTGAGTTTACCCAAGTCCTTAAACTAAAAGTGACTACACAGATGTTCCTTCAACTGAGATATCTTCTTATTATCATTGCCGATAATAACTATGTCATCCACATAAACAACCAAATAAATACATCGACTAGGTGAAGAGTATTGATAAAAAACCGAATGATCAGCTTCACTTCGTGTCAGACCAAACTTTTGAACAACAGTACTGAACTTCCCGAACCATGCTCGTGGAGACTGTTTGAGCCCATAGAGAGATCGTCGCAACTTGCACACTAATCCTGACTCCCCCTAAGCAACAAAACCACGTGGTTGCTCCATATAGATTTCTTCTTCAAGGTTACCATGAAGAAAGGCATTTTTAATATCTAACTGATATAATGGCCAACGACCGATGGCTGTCATGGCTAGAAATAGGCAAACAGAGGCAATTTTAGCAACTGGAGAGAAGGTATCACTATAATCAAGACCATATATATGAGTATAGCCCTTGGCAACAAGCCGGGCTTTAAGACGATCAATGTTACCATCCGCCCCAACTTTGGCAGCATACACCCATCGACAACCAACAACAATTTTCCCGGGAGGGAGAGGGACCAAGTCCCACGTACCACTGTGCTCAAGGGCAAGCATCTCATCAATCATGGCTTGCCTCCAACCTGGATGATCGAGTGCCTCACTGGTATTTTTAGGAATTGAAACAGAGGACAAAGAAGACACAAAAGCATAATATGATGGAGATAAACGATGAAAACTCAAGATATTATAGATTGGGTGAGGATTTCGAGTAGATCGAGTACCTTTACGAAGAGTAATAGGAAGGTCAATGACAGACTCAGAGAGGTCCGTAACAGGTGGAGGCGTTGGAGTAGGACATGATCCACTAGGATGTGCGGCTATCTCGAGTGCAGGAATGGTATCCCATGGTCGACGCTTATAGGTAATGATGGGATGCTGAGGTGGATCTGGGCAAGGCACCTCAGACAAAGCTGTTGGAGACTCTGGAGTATCTACTGATAGTTCCTGCAAAGGAGACAAAGGTGGACCAAAATAGGGAACAGGTAAAACCTCAAAGACCACATTTGGTTCAACTGAAGAGGTAAAATATAGTGTTTCTTCAACGAAAGTAACATCAGCAGACATATACCAACGATGAGTAACAGGAGAATAACAACGATATCCTTTTGTAACCTGGAATACCCAAGAAAGACACATTTAATAGGACGAGCAGATAGCTTATCTTGACCAGGAGAAAGATCATGAACAAAACAAGTACATCCAAAGACACAGGGAGGAACATGATATAAAGGGCCTTTGGGAAAAAAGATTGAATAAGGAATCTGGTTCTGTAGGACAGATGATGGCATATGATTAATCAAATAACATGCAGTTAAAACAGCATCACCCCAAAATTGTAAAGGCATATGGGCATGTAATAACAGAGTTCGAGCAGTTTCAATAAGATGACGATTTTTTCTTTCTACTACTCCATTTTGTTAGGCTGTATGAGGACATGTTGATTGATGTAAGATACCATGAGATGACATAAAAGATGAAAAAGCCATTGAAAAGTATTCTTTTGCATTGTCACTTCGAAGTATCTTAATTGTTTTGCCAAATTGAGTTTGAATTTCAGTACAGAAGGATTTAAATATAGAAAACAACTCAGAACGATCTTTCATTAAAAACAATCAAGTACAACAAGAGAAGTTATCAATGAAAGTAACAAAATACCTAAAACCTGAAGAGGTAGACACACAACTTGGACCCCACACATCAAAATGAATAAGAGAAAAAACAGACTTAGTTTGACTTTGGACCTGACTTGGAAAAGAAGCCCGAACATGCTTCCCAAATTGACATGACTCACAATTTAAAGACTCTAACTTTGTAAGACTAGGAACTATCTTCTGGAGTTTTGACAGACTGGGATGACCGAAACGTTGGTGGAGAAGACTTGGAGACTCAGTCGCAGCGCAAACCACAGGTGGAGATGACTTGAGATAGTAAAGTCCATGTGCTTCATGCCCTACGCCAATCGTCTGTCCCGTACCACAGTCCTAGATAACAAAGGAAGTAGAATCAAATGTTACTGAATAGCTAAGAAAACGAGTAAGTTGACTAAGAAAAATTAAATTAAAAGGACATCCAGGCATGAACAAAACGGATTTTAAAGACACAGATGCAGTAGGTGAAACACAACCAATACCTTTGGCAGTGACCTTTGAGCCATCTGCCAAGGTGACAAAGTGTGAAAAATTAGGTGTAAAGAGAGAAGTAAAAAAGGATCGATTACCAGCTACATGATCAAAAGCACCCGAATCAATTATCCAAGGTCTTGGAGTACTACCAGTATGAGAGATACAAACTGTAGGATTACCCGTATGAGCAACTGTGGTAGTGGAGGACTGAGGTTACTTGGCTGCCTTCAACTGGAGATACTCCTGGAACTCAGTTTCAGAAAGTGTAATGGGCTGTTTTCCCGATAAAAATTCAGACTTTTTCTCCCCTTCATGACCCGAGTCAGATTGAGTGACAGGAACCCATGAATAGAATAGCATGTATCCTGAGTATGGCATGTCCTCTTACAATAAGAGCATTGAGGACGACCTCCACGACCCCCTCGACCGCCTCTAACCCCCACGACCCCCACGTCCACCACGAGACCCTGAAGTGGTCACCATAGCTGATGCTTCGATTATGTTTGAGCGAGAGCCAGAGACTGACTTAGGGGAAGGAACTCTCAGAAGACGAGTGATCAAATTCTCTATTGTGGGAACTTCTTGGCCAGTTAAAATCTGGTCGCAGACATGCTCAAAATTTGGGTGCATGGCACGTAAAACCAACACCACATGCAAGTTATCCAGCTTGTTTAACAAACTCTAATGATCATCTGCCTGCAAAAACATTTTCAATTCCTCAATTGCAGCCTACGCCTGAGTGACAAAAGTCGTCATGTCATGATCGGACTGTTTAAGAGAGGCCAACTTTTGAGCCGAGTCATACAGGCGCTGTATATCATTAGCAAACATATTACGAGCCTTATTCTAGAAAGTAAAACAAGTTTTAAAAGTTCTGAAATTAGCCAAAATAGTGGGTTCCACAGATTGCCATAGTAAAGCACACAATTGATAATCAAATTTCTCCCACTGGCTCCTATGTTCTGGGGAAATATCAGAGGCTGATTTCTCCAAATGATCAACAAGTCTCTGACCTAAAAACCAAAGTTCCACAGAAGTTGACCAAGCCAAATAATTCTTACCATTGAGCTTTTCTGACGTGATTGTGGGTGAACCGGAAAAAGCATATGTAATGGGAACATTACCGGAGGAACCTTTTGTACCTGAAGGAGACTGTAAATGACTTGGGGCAGGTATTTCAGATTCAGACGTAGCGGAAGACATTTTACCACAGACAAGAGCACGAGACAAAGGCTGTTTCACGTAAAAAAAAGAGGGGCTGTGACAGCGAGCACTCAAAACGACAACCCAGCAGTCGGCGGTTGAAGCTGACAACCACCAGAAACGACTCAGGGAGCGCCGACAAGCTGACTGGTGTCGTCGGTGAAGTGATCCGACCGCCAGAGGGTGGAGGGTGGCGCGTGGCTCACACGCGCCGACACAGGGAGATGCGCGTGGCGGCGCGTGGACGAGGTTCTGGCGACGCTCTTCTGGGGGTTGGCCGGTCGGACCCTTGTGACCTCACCTGCTTCTTCTCATGCTCAACAACCCAGCCTTGATGGTGGCTAGGATGTCTTGACTTGGACGGTGCAACTGTTACGCGGCCTATGTTCTGGGTGATCTAGGGTTTGACAGCCCAAGATTGACCCGCTCTTGATACCACGTTGAATGTGATGAATGCTTCAGGAAAATACTCCTTAGCAACTGTATATTTATATTGAAGCCAATCCACACTAAAAAGGAAACGGAGCAATCAGCTCCTAATTACAATCTCTAATTATATACAATCCTTGATTTATAGGGATACATAATCTCAACAAGTACAAGTTGATGACACACATGCAGCAGGAGGTTCAACCTTTTTGGGCAGAGTTGGAAGATGTCCTACATGAATTTGAAGATCTTTTTCAACAACCGTATGGGTCGCCACTTAGCAGACACATAATCATGCTATTGTGTTGATGAATGGAGCTCAAATTCCCAACATTAGTCCTTACTGGTTCTTCAAGCAACTATTATTGATATTTTTATTGTACCAAATGGCAAATGCATTGTTTAGGTTCATTGCTGCAGTCTACAGCACTATGACCATCGCTTCTACTAGTGGACACCTCGCTCCAAGTTGCAAGGGTTGGGGTTATTAGGTTCCCCATGTGACATATGGTTTCAATGCTGTGGCTGTAAATGACATGTTTGCTCCTAGATGAATGAACATAGACTTAAAGAACACGAAGGAAGAACTATCAGCTCTAAAGGTGAAGAGTGGAGCTGGGAAGACAGAATTCATGGTTCTAGCAGGAAGAAAACTAGGTGAAACATTGAAGATGTGGCTATGGCAGCTCATGGTGTGGGACTGGGAGAAGGTAACTGGGATCCAGGAGGCAGTTCTCCTATATCTCCTACATCACTTGGTCCTCGTGCTTCAAACAATGGGACCCTGGTGTAAGTTCTTTTAGCAGCTACCGGAACATTTACCCCAACTTTCACCTTGAGAACAAGGTAAATCTTTTGGGGGGAAGTATTGATAGATACCCACCTATTAATAAGTTGTATGTTAGAAAGTGTTGCATGAGCAGCACAGGATCAGCTCCCCAAGTAAGCATGACTAGCAAAGGGGGCGGGGGGGAATAACTAACATCCTACGTGGCATGGGTCTCATGATGGAGAGAGGGTAAGCAGTGGAGGCAGCGTGGGTTATATGGGAAGGGAGGGAAAGAGAATAGGCAGGAAATTAGTGAGTGAAGGAATTGGTAGGGAGAGACCCAGGCCTCTCGAAAGCCTTGGGATTATCTTGTATCTTCTCTATTTCAGTTCTGTTACTAGCTTCTCTTTATTATGCATTACTGATACTGATATCAAACTGATATCAGTAACAGGAGTGAGAATTTATAGCAATATATACAATATTTCTTGAGATCTGGTCCAGTTTCTATCACTCTGCCAGTGGTCAAAAAAGAATAACAAAAGTAGAATATATCTTAACTTTGTCAACAAAAGGTAGACGAGTACAGCAAGGATAAAGAAAATATAGCTCAGAGACAAACCCAGAAACAAAAAGTAGTGAATAGTAAGTACCTGAGCTAAAGTAGCTGAACTTCCCCCATCACGGTCAAGTACACCACCATATTGCATTGAACTTGAGAAAACTGGTTCAGCCATTGGAGATGTACTAGTAGGAACCACCATCCCTCCATGAACCTTAGCATAAGCACCTGAAATTCAGCATAAACTGTTTTTCATCAATAACTGTGGGCAGGAAATTCAAAACTATAATTTTTTTTTTCTTCGATAACATCTAAGTAAAACTGATATTTCCTAAGTCATTCTTTCCATAATTCGTCGTTCGTATTAGAAATATTCATATACGACGAGAAGTATCCAAGAGCACAGAACACTCAAAAATAATTTATGAACATCCATGACCGTGGTTATATTTACAGGAAAACTCTTCTAGAAAGTCTTTTCTCAAACTTCACCACTCTAAAATTAGGCATTGGCATTTAAGTATAAATATTCCAAATTGTATGCAGTTCTAAAACCCATAAGCATAGTTTGATCAAGTTATATCATAACCTATGCCTGCAAAATTTCCAAATCCCTTACTTGAGCCAAGGGATGGAGTTATTAACTGCTGCATTGGAATTTCTGCCATCATATTACCAGGAACAACATTAGAAGAAAACTGGGGAACCTGAGATTTTTCAAAAGGTAATCCAGCTTTATTTTGATTGCATACACCTCTAAACTCATGTGAAGAAGATAAGGAACCACCTTGCTGCCTCCCCAGAGCAATATGTGCAGAGGAAACTTCTTGGTTTGCCCTAAGCATTGTTCTTATGCTACCAGACAAAGTCTGAAAATTCTCCATTTGACTACTACTTGGAACCGTGTTAAAGTTGGTCAGCTCACCACTTTTAACTGGAAGACCATCTGACGGTTCAGCCTTGTTCATTTTCCCCTTCCTTGCATTAACAACAGTATTGCGAGGATCCAGTTGAGAAGGACTGTCAACATGCAGTTCAACGGGTGATGATGTATCTCCCCTCTTTCTCTTTGTGGTAGCTTTCTTACCATCCTTCTGATTCACCTGTCTGTCCCAATTGGCAGTATCACGTCTGTCTTGTGACTGTGAGTTAGCAGACCTAGAGTCCAAACTAGATGGACTCCCTTGATCAAAAGACTGACTACTCCTCTGAGCCACAGATCCTTGATAATAATCAGGAGCTCCACCACTTGGGGCAACTGGTGGCCGGCCAGAAGCCAAGGGGTCCATTTTGGACATCTCATTTTCAGCCAAGCCCACTCTGGAATCCTTTGCAACACCCACTGCCTGTGAAGAAGATCCTGCATAAATGACCAAACAATGACATCGAAATCTCTGATAAACAATCACAAATATTCTTTATGCACTATGCAAACACACATAATTACCTATTTGAGCACCACCAGTCAAAGGAAGACGAGATGACTTCAATGCTTCAATATCAAGACCATGTTGGTTGATGACAGTCTCCATTGCCCTATAACAGACAAGATTAAGTCAGAAAAAACAGCAATACACATGAAACGGAAAATTGGGTCAAATTACCAACACTAACAAACTAAGATCTGGTGCTAAGAATTATAAGCTTCAGTACAATCACTAAGCACCACAAAGAAAATTAAGTTTACAAGATGAGCCTCATTAATGCCTTGAGAATTAAGTTTATCATCCATTTGCAAAGTCAATCAAATCAAGGTATTCACATGGGAAGTAGCCCTCAGCTTCAAGCATGTTATTCAAGCCAAATTACTCAAAAGAACTAAACAAGTCAAACTTTTTTTCTGTTTGGAAAGAGGCTCCAAAGCCCAACAAACATTCATCATCGTTCATCCAACCACACATGCAACTAAGTAAACAATGATTATTTCATTTTCCATCACACGCATGGCAGTGCTAGTTAATATCTTAACTACCATGAGTGGAGGAGTTCAAAAGTAACCTTGTGTTCATAAAGACAATCAGTATCAAATTTTCAATTTTATTATCTGAGCTCACTCCAATGACCATCATGGCCTAGTTTTAAAAATCAAATCTAAAGAAAAAAGCAGGGCTCAATAATTGAATAACTATATATGGATGTGTTTGAGTGCTAAGTTGCAGGTATTTTACCTTGATATCACTTGATATGGCATTGAATGTTCCTTCCCACTCGATTTCATATGTTGTAGTATCTGAAACACTCACCAAATTAATTGCAAGTATACCTAGTCTTATAGAAGAACAATTAAAGAATTTCATTTAAGAGAAAACTACACACACCACATAGAGTTTAGTAGCCAACTTGGCTGGCTCATCTTTAGAATCTTGAATGAGTTTATGCAGAAACTTTGCTGCCTCCAACTCAACATTATGTGAAGATGCCATCTCATTTGAACTGCACAAGCAGAAGCCAATACTGTGATATCAAGATAAACTCAGACAAGCTGGAATTTTCTGGATAGCCAATGTGTAATTTTAAGCTAATTATCTAAACCAATTTACAACAATGGTATGACCAAAGTACCAAACTCAACATAAAGACATAACAGAATTCTGATGTCCAATAGCACCCAGATAAACCCAGGCAAGATTTTACGTCAGCCTCCAGAAAATAAAAGGAAAAACATTAATCAAATGAATACATGAAACAACGGGTGAGTGTTTTAGTATCTAAGACCGCAATCAAAAGATATATAACCATATCAAGGAATATATCCTATGGTAGGAAAAAAAAATCGAAACAATAGAACTCCCAACTTTCTACTTTCTCCCTTGTACCCTACCTTAAACTTTTCAAAACCAAATAAATAATAGGTATTTATCCCCAAATCTATCAACATATAGATTAAACCTTCTTATTCCCGAAAACAAAAACCCCGCCCTTTTACGATTAGCGTAAAAACAACCACTTCATTAATACTCTCAACACACATAACAAAAAAACCCCTAATTATACGCGAAAGAGAGGAAATGGGAGCTGAAGCAGCTGCAAAAATCAGACGCAGAAGAAATTTTCAAAAATGGAAAAAAGTAGGTGAAATTGGTTTGTGGCGTGAGAGATTGAATTGGGAAAAAAACGCATAGAGAGTAGCAACCACCAAGGCTTTGGAAAATCAAAATCAGGTGGAAAAGGGAGGAGGATTACCTTATGAGAGGCTCGGTCAGGTTACTCCGACAAGTGAAGCGAGGTCAGGTACCTACGTAGACATCGAGAAACTCACGCGATGAAGATGAAATGAAACCGACCTTTTGCATAACAGTGAGAAATGAATGAGACGAAAGAACACCCCCCCAAATCTCGCACGAGTATCACCCCCTTCTCGTGTGAACTCAACGTTTCCTTCTAAAGAAAAATATAAAAGAAAATATCCGTCTTGCAATGCTTCACCTTATTCTGTTTTTTATTTTTTATGTTAAAAAAAAATGTACACTTAATGTTACATTACACTTCTCATACGCGTATCCATGATAAATCAATTATTGATTAATAACATATACCAATTGATTTAACAGATTAACAATCTATAAGATATAAGTTGTTCCTTAACTAATGGATATGCATTTAGATTCTCTCGTATATTATTTTTTTCTCATGTAATTAACTGAAAAAAATATAAATATAAAAATATTTATTAATAAAATTTAGTTATAGTTTGTGAAATTTATTTTATGTGATCAAGTAAAAAAAAAAAAAATAAACATAAAAATATTTATTAATATGATTCAGTTATAATTTATGAAACTTTTTATAATTTTTGTATTTATTTTTTTTCTATTTAATTATATAAAAAAATAGTATGAAAAAATCCAATCTAATCCATATATATTGTTAATAAATAATTAATTCATCATTAAACAATAGATAATATTTCTCATACAACTAAAATATACACACCATATTTATACTGTAGATTTATATGAGAGAAATATCAAATCAGACTGTATATTACTGTAACTTTCTTGCATGATATAAAATGAATTTGTGAGAAAGTTAGATAAAAATTAGAATATTTTAGTTAGACAAATAACATTGCCGTTAAACAATATAAGTTAAGTGTAAGATTTTAGGATAATAATACTTGTATTTAAATTTACATTGGCATAGTACTTTATAGTTTATACAAATTATTTGGATAATACTCTATTTTTAAAATGATAATACTCTAGTTTTGAGTGAAGGTTTTTAAAAAAATTATTATTTTTTATCAAAATATCTTAGCAGACATTACTATAAGACTAAATCATTTAACACTATTATAAATAAAAATCCTTTCAATAATTATTTTATTCAAAATTTAAATTTTAATCATCTCTCTAAAAATATAATTTATTTATCACAGCATTTAATTCTTGAAAATTTTCATTATTACCAACTAGCGCTTTATAGTTACCATATACCCCAAAATCTTTATATTTTTTAAGTTAATATAAATCAAATAAATAATAATGAACTAAATATCATTTTTTTATATTTTTTGGTGAAAAAATTAGGATAAGTTTATCTCATTCTAATACTAGGATAAACCATCTAACTCGTTAATAATTTACAATAGCACTACAGATCAACTACCATCGCTTTATATATATATGTTTAATTAAATAATAATGGTGTTTTGAGAAAAACCAAATTACAGCGCAAAGGAATACCAGTTATCTATGCTATTATAAATCTATCTATATATTTTATTATAAAGGGGATTACCCAAATTTAGTCATATTTTAATTATTCTCAAAATGTTAATATAATTTATTAAGAATGCATTTAAAAAGAATAAAAATATAAAATAATCAAATTATCATTCTTTTTAAATTATTGACTATTTGGATAATTTATTAAGAATACATTTAAAAATAATAAAAATATAAAATAATCAAATTATCATTCTTTTTAAATTATTGATTCTTTAGATAATTAAACAAAAGAGTTCAAAAGCAATTGATGTGTGATGAGTGTTAAATACACTCATCTTTTAAATTTATTTATTAAGATTTTTAATTGATTTTATTTAATTTTTGTTTATTTTTAATTAATTATCTCTTCACCTAATCATATTTGAATTTTCATGATAAATCATCAGATTTTGTATAAAAATAAGAAATTCTCAAAGATAAATATGTGAAATATTCTTATCTTATTCTTAGATACTAATTAGAGTTCTAATTAGATACAAAATCTTAGATTGTAAAATAGATAACGATTCTCAAAGAGATTTGATTTGGAGTAAAATTTGAATTCTCATATTATCCTGATCATTCCTCATTAATTGAGTCATATCTTAAGTTACATAGATCAGATCGATGTGCCGTTTACGACATTGGAAAGTTAATAGAAAATCCTAAAACTACTTTGTTGAGATCAAGGACAAACTCGGTCATCTAAAGTGTGAGAAAATTTATACAAGTCAGATATAAAAATTTATCAACTTTTCTATAAAATAGGAAAAACGAGTTTGACAAAAAAAAAATCTTTTTAGTTCACAACAACGCAAAAAATCCATAATCCTGATTGAACACTTTTGCATAAGAAGACCTTGGAAGACGACTTCGAAGGGAGAATTCAATTCTTGAAAGCTTGAAGATCATAACCACTATAAAAAAAGGTTTTGATTTCTCTTTCTTTCTAATTTTCTCATTTCTTTAGATTTTCTTTTCATGAGTTTATTTGTATTGAACATGAGTAGCTAAACCTATAATTAGGGCTATAGAGGATCTTGTTTTCTTAATTATTTGAGTTTGATTTCTAATTTGATTAAGGTGATTTCTTTTTGGGTCTATCATATTGATTGCATTCTTGTCTTAACTTGATCACTTTTGATATGTGTTAATTCATTATTTAAACAGTGACCATCCGCATTCAATGAGTGGATTTATATGTTAAGTCTATGATTAGATTGGTGAATGATCAAACATCAATTTTTTCTACCAATAGAATTGACAGGTATGTTAGTTCATCTTTTGAATTGAAACTTAATGCATTTCTAATTAATTCAACTAAATGACCAAATTATTAAAATTAGCAATGCATATAAGGAAGAAAAGAAGAATAAGGGAGAAGAGAAAAGTGGTTAGGGTTCTCTATTGTAAAAGTAAATTAGTCAACATTACAATAATAGAAAAAAAGGTAAAAATATATATGCAACAAATAAAAGACTAAACTACCTTTAAGATAAACAAAATAAGTAAAACATAAATGCATCATATTATCTAGCACAAATAAGTTATTTAATTTAGGAGTAAAATATTATTTCATTTATGACCATTCGGATTCAATAGCAGGTAAGATAATATTGACAAAAGAATTATCTTTCATTATAAATGAAATAAAATTTAAATAATTGGATTCAAGTGAACTTTACGCTCTAATCTCTCTCTTATTGATTATCTATTTTTTGTTTAATTGTTCATTATTTTTCTTTATTTGTTTTCTAATTTTATTTAGAATTTCTTCATACACTTTTGACTGTCTGGATAATAAAGAATTTTACAAATTTAGTAATCATCTCTTATTTCTCGTGAGATCGATAATTGAGACTCAAATCCTATATTACTTGACGATAAAATTCTACACTTAATGTTACATTACACTTCTCATACGCGTATCCATGATTATTGATTAATAACATATACCAATTGATTTAACAGATTAACAATCTAGAAGATATAAGTTGTTGGTTAACTAATGGATATGAATTTAGATTCTCTCATATATTATTTTTTTCTCATGTAATTAAGTGAAAAAAATATAAACATAAAAAAATTTATTAATAAAACTCAATTATAATTTGTAAAATTTATTTCATGTGATCAAGTAGAACAAAAAAATAAATACAAAAGTATTTATTAGTATGACTCAATTATAGTTTATGAATTTTTTTATAACTTTTATATTTATCTATTTCTTCTATTTAATCATATAAAAAAATAATATGAGAAGATCCTATCTAATCCATATATATTGTTAATAAATAATTAATTATCATTATACGATATAGGTTAGGTGTAAGATTTTAGGATAATAATACTTGTATATAAATTTACATTGGTACAGTACTTTATAGTTTATACAAGTTATTTGGATAATACTCTATTTTTTAAAATGATAATACTCTAGTTTTGAGTGAAGTTTTTTTTTTTAATTATTATTTTTTATCTCTATTTTTTAAAATGATAATACTCCAGTTTTGAGTGAAGTTTTTAAAAAAAATTATTATTTTTTATCAAAATATATTAGCAGACATTAATATAAGACAAAATCATTTAACACTATTATAATTAAAAAATCCTTTCAGCAATTATTTAATTCAAAATTTTAATTTTAATTATCTCACTAAAAATATAATTTATTTATCACTGCATTTAATTATTGAAAATTTTCATTATTACCAACTAGCCCTTTATAGAAACCATATGCCCCAAAATCTTTATATTTTTTAAGTTAATATAAATCAAATAAATAATAATGAACTAAATATCATTTTTTTCTATTTTTTGTTGAAAAAATTAGGATAAGTTTATCTCATTCTAATACTAGGATAAACCATCTAACTCAGTAATAATTTACAATAGCACTACAGATCAACTACCATCCCTTTATATATATATATATAACAATCAAGCATTTTTTCACTAAGTGGGATTAGTTACATAGATTAAACGACGTTATTGTATCCTATCATAGACTAAGTTTTCATATATGCTATTTAAATTTAAATATATTTTAATCGTTTTACCTATAATCTTTTTTGATCTTCCTCTACTTCTACCTATTGGGCTATTATACTTTAATTAAATAATATTATTTAGAAAAACCAAATTAGAGAGCAAAGGAATTTTATCTATATAATACAGGGGATTACCCAAATTTAGTCATATTTTAATTATTGTCTTTAATATAATTTATTAAGAATACATTAAAAATATAAAATAATCTTATCACAAATTATTGTCCAAACCACCTTAGTGAAGAAAAAATAACATGATTTTTCATTTTTTTCATTTTATTAAAAAGGACAGATAAAAAAATGTACAAAAAGGCAAAAATAGGTTTAAGTTATCACCTACTTTCTTTTAATTACTCAATACATTAATTCATAATCCTATCTAATCTTGTATAGTCACACATTTAACGCAATTAGGGGCAACAACCTAGCATTAACGCAATCAACTTTCACTGGTGTGCCTATCCTCAACCTATACAATTGATTGATTCATATCATAAAAATTCAACAAAGTTTTACGTTGTGCATATGTAATCAATATTAACACTATCAACTTTATCCTCTTCATTTGCTTCTTTGCTCATGACATCATCCGCATCAAGAGAACCAAACCCATATCCGAGAACCAGGATCGACAATGAACCCCCATATCAGAGAACTCGAACTCTCTCTCGGACAAGCCTTCAAGTCAAACCAAACCCGGTAAAATCTTTACTCGTGACACAACTTTCTAATATTTAAACAAATTAAAGCCATCAAAGAATAAAGATACAAACCGTGGCTGAACCCCGACCGATCTGGGTTTAGCAGAGACCCAAAAATGCCACTGTAAATATATGCAACAAAACTCAACATAAGCGATTTTATATATATATATATATATATATATATATATATATGTTTTAATTAAATAATAATGGTATTTTGAGAAAAACCAAATTAGAGAGCAAAGGAATATCAGTTATCTATACAATTATAAATCTATCTATATATTTTATTATAAAGGGGATTACCCAAATTTAGTCATATTTTAATTATTCTCGAAATGTTAATATAATTTATTAAGAATACATTTAAAAAGAATAAAAATATAAAATAATCAAATTATCATTCTTTTTAAATTATTGGCTATTTGGATAATTGAATATAATTCTTTAGATAATTACACAAAAGAGTTCAAAAGCAATTGATGAGTTTTTTCAAAAGACCGAAAAAAAAAGATTGACAAACACATTAGTAAAGAAAAAATAACATGTGTTTCCATTGTTGGTCAATTTGCAAGAAATAATATAGAATAGATTAAGGAACTCATTTTATTAAAAAGGACAGATAAAAAAATGTACTAAAAAGGCAAAAATATCAAACTTACATATGAAAAGTTTAAGGAAAGAAAAATTATAACATTTAAATATTAAGACATGCCATAAACTTTAACAAGGATTTATAATAATGTTAACATAAAGGACTCCTTTCAAAAGTCAAACCTAAAATCTTTTTATCCTCGTTGTTTAATTCTACCAATAAAGCTAGCCTTTATTAGCTTATGATTGCATTTGATAGTTGAATGTTTATACCACTATACCCGTAAACAAATTTATAACCAAAACGATAGGGTACTTGTAACCCCCTTAAAATAATAGCTCTAAAAATAGATATAATAATAATATCAATGAATTTACTTTATAAAAAGATACAGATAAAAATTAAAATCAAAATAAAAAATATCAAAAAAAATAGACATTGATATATGACAACTCAAAGTTATAATACACTTTTATAACTTTTCAAATTAACATAACACACTAGCATAATGTTTGCTTAGAAATAGATATACATATATTTCTAATAATTTTATCATCTTCATTTAGAATAATAATCTATGTTTAGTTGATCTCAATGATGATGATCATAATACATCTTGTGCTAGTTGAAAACACCATGAATAAAGTGATAATTAAAAATTCTCAATAGGAAATGAGCAGTTATAAAAATATTCGAAAACACATGATAAATTTAAGTTGTGTAAAATACACAAAAAATCACATGACAATCAAAGTATGACAAGAACAACAGAATTTCAGCATAACAGAATGAATGCTAAATAAATCATGCAATACAGTCTTATCTATTAACATCAGCAAGTTCTTTAAATTTCAGCAAACTGGTACCAATTATCAGCAAGTATCAATAAACATCAGCAAGCAAGTTCCTCATCACAGGAAATCTACCTTTTGCTTTTCTTTTTCTTTATATATTTGTTTGTCTCACATTTTACTCGAAAGACTTCACTTCCATAGAGAATCCACCCTACTTTGGTATTACTTTAACATCATGATAACAAAATTAGATATACTCACACTAACTAAGCTGGTAACATAAAAGGAAATTCATCTCTCTGTCTCTCAATAGTTAGGTGCAAACTTTTTCATAAATTACTTGTTTGTCTTCACAAACAAACATAAATAATACAACTATCAATATATCATAAATAAATAAATTATGACAATTAAATAAACATCACAAAACTTAAAATCATTAAATTTAAATGTCAATTCTTCAATGAATTAACTATAATTTAAAATTAATTTAATAATTCTCTTAATTAGTCTCATTTCTCTTAATCTCCACATCACATGAGTTGAATTAGCACTCCCATTTCAAATCTCCAAACCCACCAAGGTAGGTTTACTCATGAAGTATATATATATATATATTATGCATTTTAATGAATGTCTAGTCGTAGTATCTTTGAACAACAAAGATATGGTTGACAAGCGACATTATTATATAAAAATTTTGTCCTTTTCTATTCACCCAAGAAAAAATCTGCTTCATTGTAACTAAATAATAATAAAAAAAAAAATTCCCTTTAAGTTGTTTGTAAATTATTTGTCCAATTCTCAAAATTAAGCAAATTATAACTATAAACTATTAGAAAGAGCTATCTAGTAGCTTTCATACGGTTGATTGATGCATTTCATGATTGACATATATATATATATATACACACACACCTTGGGTAAAGTCTACCACTTAAAAACATCAATGACAAAGAGTTTAGGACATGATCATTATAGTTCATATTTTGACAAGTTTTCAAAGGTAACATCATACAAATAAGTTTTCAACCATACAAATAAACTAAAAAAAGTCATCATATTTATTTCAGCCATCAATCTCTATGGTCTCATAGTTTGTCATGGTCATTACTTCACATCGACATTTATTGATGACAAAAGTTTTTTATTTTTATGCAAATATCAATAATAAAAGTTATAAAATTACTCTCAAGTCAAGGTAAATATAAGAAAGTTCATGTAAATTAAGTACATATATTTATTACCTAATATAATTAAAAATATTTATTTAACTTAAGTCATGAGTGATATATTAAGATCTCCGAATAACTAATATTTAATCTAGTAAAAGTGCTCCACTCCTACCATCTCAAAAGATTGTATGTAATTTGGTAGAAAAACATTCGAGATTTAAGATGTCATATGACTCATATATATGTTATATTGCAAATCAAAGTTCTTCTAATTTATTATATCGGTCCTATAAAAGATTCAATATTCAAATTGGAATAATTTTAAATTTTATCAAGTATCATAAATATTTCAAAACTAAGCAAATATCAAGTTTTCATAACACTACATGTGCATAATAAATTTAACAAAAATAATAATATGCACAAAATATTAAAATAATAAATTAACTAATAAAATATATAAATATACTGAAAGTCATGATTTTATTTTTAAAAAGAGAGTTTAAATCTTATCTCTTACATAAATTCATTTCTTCTTTTTTCTTCTCTTTTCTCTCTCACTCCTTCTTTCCTCCTTCTCTTTTCTTTCTCTCATCTTCTACGTTTTCTGTCTCTGGCTTACGCAACTCACTTCTTTCACTCATTTTCACTTTGTTTTTCACGTAATCTTCATTTTTCTCACCCCAGTTTTAGCCAAACCAAGTGACTTTTGATGATGTCATGTAGGTAATGTTAATGAGTTTGTTGCACCTATTCTCTAAGTGCAACGTAGCACCTCTTTTTTTATTTAAGTAATTATTACTTCTACTAAATATCTTTACTTTTTCAATAAATATCTCTATATTTTATTATAATAATAATAATAATTTTATCTTAACTAAAAAAAATACTTCTAATTTTTATTGCAAAGATTA
Organism: Ormosia semicastrata; assembly: GCA_029884595.1. Lineage (NCBI taxonomy): Eukaryota > Viridiplantae > Streptophyta > Magnoliopsida > Fabales > Fabaceae > Ormosia > Ormosia semicastrata. The sequence continues at coordinate 30,331,171 of JAQQTO010000043.1, read as the reverse complement.
AATATTAAATTTTATATTAATAAATTTTTATTTTTAATTTCGTAATAATTTTTTCTATTATTTGGTATTACCAATTTATTTAGAAAGTTTATTCATATGATTTCAATTTGTATAAATTTTTTTTATCTAATTCCTTTTTTGTTTAGTAATAACAATTGCAAAATAAAATATTCAAGTTAAAAAAATTAAAATTTTATTCATCACAAAAATATTTTATAAAAAATAGGATATTATAGTACTGGTACACAGCTCAGTTATTGGCCCAAATTTATTTGCAATGCAATATATATATATATATATATATATATATATATATATATATATATATATTCTAATTTTTATTGAGAAATAATTTTTATTAATAAATTTTTATTTTAAATTTCGTGTGTATTTTAAGCAGAGTTAAAAAAATTAAAATTTTATTCATCACAAAAATATTTTATAAAAAATAGGCTAATCCATTTGCAATTATTGGAGTTTTTATGTTTTAATATACAATTGGGTTACTTATGCCGGAGTAACGGCTGGGCTAGCCCTAGTGCAATTTATTTATTTTAGTACATTTTTGGGAAGTCTACGCAAACAATTATAAATTTAGAAATAAGTCTAGTTATAAACTTATAGCTAGTTGTATTTTATCCCGACTCACTAGAATAGTCATATTGTGATTTGAATGGAGTTCTTAATCAGTAATTACACATTTGTATTTTTAGTGTGTGTTTGGATGAAGCATTTTGACAAAAAAATGTATTTTTTTGAAAGAATTAAAAATTTTTAATGATGAAATGCTCTTTTTGAATATTTAATAAGATCATTTTGAAATTTGTAAGAAATTTTGATAGGAAATTTTACTATTCAAAAATAAGGAATTTAAAACTCCTCCTCAAGAACTAGAATTTTGAAAATCTTTCACTATTTTCCACTGTCAACCCATTGATGGCAGTAGTTATAGTGATGGTGATGTCATCATTGTCGACGTTGATAAATCGTCAGTGCGACAATGATGGTATCGGCAATGGCAGATCACCAGCGACGGAGGGCACAACACGACCAGTGACCTCTTCTATCTATTTTGTCTTGAATATGGTCCCAAAAATTTCTTACTTGAAACGTACATGTTCACTGAACCACCATTGACGATGATGGTGATTTCTCTGCCGCCTGCTACGGCGGTTTCAGACAAGCCAACGAAGACCGTGACCACGTCTCAAGTGGAGAAGCTCACAAAGCAACACAAAGTGGGCGTTGCATTAGTCTTTACGCACATCTAGGAATGTCAATGAGGAGGGCCGAGACAAATAGTGTTTCTCCCACCCTTGCCTTCACCTCTGGTGTGGATGTCCATTTATAATTCTTACAGGTAAATGAGTGTTCATGGATGCCCACAATATTTAATAATTCAAAATGAATAATATATAAAAATAAAAAAACAAAAAAAAAAATTTTAATATCACATATCACAATTATTTTCAATAATTTACAAATAATTCAATAATTTAATATCACATATCTAAAAAATAAAAAAATATTACAAATAATATACAAAATCTATTCCATTAATAAAACAAAGCTGGATGAGGATTTTATTGTTGGTTCCACATGTCACTTTTTATGGTATCCATTAAAATACTAAAATAATTAATACTAAAATATTTAAATAATCTAATACTAAAATATTTTAAAATTAAAATGATAAATATTAAAATATTAAAGTATTATATATTTTAATTTTTTATTCACTTTGATAGGTCCATTTTTGTTATTATTTTTATACATTTATAACTTATAAACACTTCAATACATTTGATGATGACAATTAGGGATGCTCATAAGACAAGTTACTGACGGGTTTGACTTTAATATAAATTTAAATATTATGTATAACTAAGTTATAAATTTATAGAAGTAAGAAATTGTAAATAAAGTACATTTTATAATATATATTTTAAAATAAAAAATATTAATATAAATATATTATCATATTGTACAAAAATTATTAACTTAAATCAAGAATCATATTATTTATAACTAATTATAAAAAAAGATATAAGTTTTAAAATAATGCGTTATACTGAGTTTAGTTGAAATAACCTAAGATACAACTTAACCCCAAACCCAAAGTACTCTAGAATCTAATTTATAGAATTCGAGCTCATCCCAAATAGCTTTTAATGGTGAGGCCTAATGGTTTTAAACCCCAATTAGTTTAAAGAACTCTGAGGACTAATTTCTAATTCATAGAATTCGAATCCATCCATTATAAAATGGTGAGTTTTGCTATTTCCCTTGTCAATGTGATTGGTTTAACTGAGAAAAGTTGAAGTATTTTCATGACTTAGATTTGATTTTCACTATTAATTTTAATTTTATTATTATTATTTATTTGTATTATTATTTTTATTATTATTGGTCTTTAACTAATTGCTTATGTAATTTTAGCATACTTATTCACAATAATTATCTCAACTCTTATAAATAATTTCATTCAAAACCTTAAAATCTTAATTTTATATTATACGAGTTTTGGTCAATTGTATTTAAGCAATCTAATTAAACAAACATTTTTTTATTATAAAAACATACTTTTCAATTGATTTTATTATGTTTACTTGTAAAGTTTTTATTTCATACATATAAATATTAATAATTTCAATGTAAAGTTTTTAATTCTTAAAATATAAATATAAGATATTTAAATATTATATATTATATATTATATATATGAACTAAAAATTTAAAAAATATACTTGATTAATTTTTCGTTTCTTGGTAATAAATTATATTTATTTAATTTTATTATATTTTTATATAAAGTTTTTACTCCCCTGAAATGTACATATTGAAGTTTTTTAAATATTATAGAATAAATATATATTTGAATAAATATAGTAAATTGAAAAAATAATTAATTAATTTTGTTTTCTAATAATAAATTTTGTTTGAATCAATTTTACTATGATTTCTTATAAAATATTCCAACTTATCTAGATATTAATATATTTTATAAAAAGCTATTAATTTAGTGTGATGTGAATAAAAAATACTTAAATATAAATAATAACATCATTTTTAATGAGTGTTTATAATTTATTTATTTAATCTAAGAGATAATTATTACCATAAAATATTTATTCAGCAACTTGAAGGATTAAATTCCTATCAATGCATGATTCTCTACACTCCTATGTTTTATTCAATATACTACAATGTATGGCTATTTATATACTTATGTTTTATCCCTATAAGCTAATTCTATAAATGTGCAACAATTATTTTCACCCAGTTAGCTTATAAAATGTCCTAATATAAAATTGCCATAAATGGTTTTGAAAAAGAAAATTTATCGAAAATAATTGTTGTGCATTTTATATTTATAATTATCTTCATAAAATATTCACTCAGCAACTTAAATGATATGAAAAGATTAAATTCCTATCAATGTATGATTCTTTATATTCGTATGTTTTATTCAACATACTACAATGTATGACTCTTTATATACTTATGTTTTATTCCTATAAGTTAATTCTATAAATGTGCAACAACTATTTTCGGTAGATTACTTTAATGGTTTTAAGCACCAATTAGCTTATAAAATGTCCTAATATAAAATTGCTATTAATGGTTGGTTATGAAGAAGAAAATCTACCCAAAATAATTGTTGCACATTTTAAATTCATAATTATCACCATAAAATATTCACTCAGCAACTTGATAATATGAAAGGATTAAATTCCTATCAATGTATGATTCTCTATATTTTCATGTTTTATTCTATGTACTCCAATGTATGGCTCTTTATATACTTATGTTTTATTCCTATAAGTTAATTCTATAAATGTGCAACAATTATTTTCGGTAAAGTACTTTACAGTATGTTTAGATTATAGGTAATGAAGGAAAATGAAAAAGAATAAGGAAAATAAAAATAATTTATCATGTTTAAAAGTTTTAAAATATTTGGAAAGTAAAAAGAACATATAAGAAATAATTTCCCTGTTTTCTTATTAATCTTTCAAACAAAGAGAAAAATAATTATATTCTATTTCTTCCATTCCCTTTCCGGTCCATCCACACATATTATGTTCTATTCCATTAATAAAAAAAATATCCAAACACAATGTTAATAGTTTTAAGCCCCATTAGCTTATAAAATGTCCTAATATAAAATTGCTATTAATGGTTTTGAAAAAGAAAATCTACCCAAAATAATTGTTGCACATTTTATATTCATAATTTTCACAAAACTTTTAAATCATTATAGCAAAACCGCAGATAAGAACTACATCAGACTCCAAGGAATCGAAACAAAATAAAAGTAACTTTAACAAAAAAGAAAAAGCTGCTTAAGTTTAATGCCATAAGTGAATATACAAACACACAATAAGTATTGTGCAGCTACTGGTATTATTGTTGTCGAAATTGACTTGCAATTAAACAAGTTAGTAAAACCATGAAGCCTGTAACGTGTAAAACATTGCCCTCAAGGATTATTTTTGTATAGACCAAAATTCCCTAAGAAATTACAGTTAGATTATAATGTTGTATATATAAAACGTTATATAAGAATGGTGCAGTCAGATGTTGTATATATAAAACGTTAATAAGAGATCAATTTTTGTAGAAACTAATAAAGAGCCGTTAACAGAAAATGTTTTAGAAATTAACGTTGGAATTATAACGTTGAAAACGGAAAACGGATTATAACGTTGAAAACAAATGTGTCCATTAGAAATAGATTTGTACGTTTTGGAAGATCAAGTCAAATGTGACCGTTGGAAGACCAAGTTCGTTTTAAAATTTTCAAAAACTAAATTTTTAGGCAAGCTAAAAAATAATTAAATATTTCACAAAAGATTTAAGTTTTATGATATCACGCGCAAGGGAAACAAATTGATGATTTGCACTAACCATAAGCCTTCAGTTCTTTTTTGTGCACACGAGCCCACCACCACATTTGTTTTTTACAAAACCCATTTCACAAATTAATATATAAACTCTTCCAAAGACATACTTCTAACCAATGTGTGACTTTATTCTTTTAAAATAAAACACTTTTCTCAACAATTATAAGCATGCAGCATTGCAGCGATAAGCACTTCAGTAAGAAAAGGAGAGAGGTGCCTTAAGAGAATTGAACCTCCGACAGGCTCATTAAAATTGGGAGAGTGAAAGAGCATACTTTGAAGTAGAGAGAACATGAAACATGAAATTAAAAAGATCAATTTCATTTGACACTAAAAGAAAGTGATACAAGTTCCAGAAATAGAAAACTAGTATTACAGTAGTCCTAGGGGAGTTCACTTAGTTCAGTAAAGATCTAGCAGTTGCTTGAAGAGCATTACACCAAAATAGCAAAAACGCCAAAATGCACATGTATGTCCCTCTTTCGGTCTTTTCTGATTTAAGCACTCTTCTTTTCAAGAAGCTTATCAATCATATCTGCTGCATCTTGAACGGTGGTAATGCTCTGGGCGCTTTCTTCTTCCACACTAATACCAAATTCCTCCTCAAGTCCCATCACAATCTCAACCTGCACAAAATTTGAACTAAACAATCAAGCAAAAGATTATAAAAGATAAATGACATGTTGTGTTCTGATTTTTCTCATATGCAGAATCATGCCAAAAATGCAACCTGGGCAGCTTACAGGAAGGGTGAGGTAAGTGTAAGAGGTTAGATTCCTCAAGTAGTACAGGTAGGGTGAGGTAAATGTAAGAGGTTAGATTCTCATGTAGACCAAAAACATAACGTCAGACAATGTACTCTAACAAACATGATATAGACTCAAGTAATAGGGCAACAAAGGGAAGAGAACAAAACTAAGTTACTTAAATAACCTGAAGTGTTTTATCAAGGAAACAACAAATGTAAAGTAAGAAACCAAATATAGCCAACCTCTATATATCATTAACATTGAACATAACGCTATATATATATAAAAGCAGTATGAAGGACAGCCTAACTCTTTCTTTTTTGGCTAACAATTAATTAAAACTTAATAAGCAACTAATAGCCTAGAAAAAGATGCTCTTCATAATTTTCTGGGGAATCAAATCAAAACATGCCATGATCAGATCAAATATGACGAGACAACATATATTCACTCAACTGCTATGCCAACCCGTCACTGCTTTCTCATTCTAAACAATATCTTATACCTTCACCATATTAAACAAAAGAAAGAGAGATAATAACAGAAACAACTGCAAAAGCTCTGACAGGGAAAAAAAAGAAAGCAGAAAGATGTACGTATATTCAAAATAACAAATTGACAACAGATAAGATCAAGTGTAGTTAATACTTAAGTTAAAATTTTATACCAAATCAATAGTACATAGATAAAATTGATAAATGACAATACCGTGTCAAGAGAATCAGCTCCAAGTGCAGCAAATTTGGACTCTCCAGTCACACTGGAATCCTCTGGTAGTGCCAATTGTTTCTTGACTATGTCGCAGACCTTCTTCACTGTTTCCGGTTTGGCCTGCTCAAAACAGTAAAATCCACACTGGTTATATCATAATAAATAATTATTAAAAAAGTTCAGGCCACATTAGGACCATGAAGAATCAAGAATTACAAAAGCAAGTAGTCATTGATAATTCTAACAGAAAAGTTCACAACATATAATTACAACATTAATAAGCCTACAATACACATAGACACATATAATCATCTGGCATCAAATATAGAGAAAATCCTGGCCCCCCCCCCTTAAGTTACATTAACATTTATAATATAATGTTCAACGCCTACTAAATGTTGACTCGAACAAAATTGTTAAGCTCAATCACAATGATAGAGTGTTTTATCAAAAAAATGATCCCATTGTTGAGGCAGTCTTTGAAACGAGGAGAAATATATATAAATTTATGGCTGAAAAACTTACTGCACATGTAACTTGAAATCGAGGTACTCTGGGCTGCAATGTAATGGATGGAAAAGTTCTCCCCTTAATTGAGATGGAAACTGAATTTGGGTTAGAGATCCTGGTACCAGGTACCTGTTTTTGCATCCAATAAGAAGAACTGAATGAGTACGGGAAGTGAATACAATTAAAAGTAACCATGAAATATCATACACAAGGTTAATTTTCTTATGTTTGTCATAAAGGATAAAGTCAACCATCAAAATTAAAGATTCTTAGATGTTTCCAAAGCAAGAGAAATCTTTTTGTCTGTACCATTCAATGTATGTCACATCAATTACAAATTTACAACATTAAAAATGTTCTTAAAGTGAAAAACAATGATAATCCACAAAGTTAATGTGGTACACATTGAATGATACTGAGTAAAAAATATCTCTTGCTTCAGGAGCACCTAAGAATTTCTCAAAACTCACATGCAAAACTAGTGCAAAAAAAACTCAAAAGCAATAAACCAGTGCATTTCTAAGCACACATTATGTTGCCGCCTATAAAGCACGAGTACTTCATAATATCTGTCATACGCGTATCAGATACATACCCGTATACTTGGATACTTGATAAATGATAGTTTAATATTTTAACAAAAAGTCATATCTCCGTACCATACCCGTGTCATATCCATACCCATATCCGTGCATCACAAGTTGCCGCTTGTTATTTTGATTAGATGATGAGAGGTATGGCCTAACAGAACTACAAATAGGCCATCAAAACCACAGGAAGCTTGAGTAGCTTCACAACAATAGACTCTAAATTTTAGTAAGAGAAACCTCCCATGTTATCTGTGATGAGTCTGACAGGAAAACAAGCAAAAAATTCTCACCTTCTCTAGACTATATATATCTCCAAATAATGCAGGTATGTAACCATATAACATCAAAATCTAACCTTATAGACTATATAGTACAGGGGTGAATCGCTCACTTGCTTAAATCTAATATCCAGGTCAATTTCACAGCATAAAACCTTTTGATTAAACAGTCTTCTTTCTTTAAATCCGTAAGGATAAAGACAACTGAAAACCCAGGCCATTCATTCATTGATTCATTTCAAACTAAAAACGCAGACACACCAAAGTGAAATTAATCCAATCTCATGCGCACATAAAAAAAAAACGATCCGACAAGGCTTCAAACAAAAAAAAGGGGGGGATCAAACACATGAGAGAGAAAATTCATTGAGTTAATTAGCATAAAATGAGAAGAAAGAGCAGAGATTTGAATACCAGTGTTTGCTTGAATGAGCTAGAAAGAGAGGTCATAGACATAGAGGTTGCTGTGACAGAGGCCATTTGAAAGAGAGAGAAAGAGAGATCTGAAGTTGGAAGAAGAGATCAAAGGACGGAAGGCACGAAGAGCGTGTGTGTTATGTGTTGGAAAAGAGTGACAAGTAGTGCGGACTTTAAAAGGTAGCGTTTGTTTGTTGACGACTCTTGGCTTCGTTACTTTCGAGGTTTGTTTGGGCTTCTCAGTTCTCAGTCTTCTATACTGTTGTCGTTTTCTCTCCGTTTGGTTCCGGCCATGACGCCGTAACGCCCGTTACCGAACCTAAGCTTGGTGCATGCATAGCATAACATTGCATTTACTAAGGAAATAAAATTATTTATTTATTATCCTTCATTAAATTTTTTTAAATTTTTCTATATGAATTATTTAAATTATAAAATTTTTCAATACTTGATATTAAAATTTTTATGTTTTATTTCTTAATTAATGTATTTTAAGAGTGCATGTGATAAAAAATCCTTATTTTTTTTGGAAAAATATATTCTTTTGTCCTAATATTTTACATTTGTATTTTACTGTTTAATATAAAGTATTTACCTATCTAGTTTTCTATAATTTATTTATAATATAATATTATATACTAAAAGTGTGATATCCTTATTTTTTAAAAGCAAGATGAAGAATAACAAAAATAAACAATGGTCCCTTATGATTACAAGAGTATTAATTTTTGACAAGCTTGACTTTTATGTAAGAAAATAAGTTTATGTTTGACATGCTTTTATTGTATTCTTACTGTAAGAGTATGTTGTTTGAGAGTATAAACCTTCATTGATTTAGTTTTATTTATTATGCTTGCTTAATAAATAATTTCACAAATTTTGATAATTTCATAAATGATATGTGCAGATGGTTGAAAGCTTTATCAGACTTTACTAAAAACAGAAAGAAAAGAAAAGAAAAATTAAGAAGAAGCGTTCATGCACATGATAAACAAGGAGGGATATGAAAATTATAACTGGTCTTATTTATTGATATTAGACAAGATTTAATCATGCCTTTGGAATAAAACTTGTGCATAAGTATGTTTCTTGGTGAAAAATAAATAAATAAACAAAAGTCTATTATGTTTGAAAAATGCCCCTCTATTGCAAGTTTAACTTTCGCGCAAAAACAAATAAATATTGACATGTTATATGAATATAGAACACCTAAAATTCTATTGTAGAAGTTTGCTTTCGAATAAATTTACAATTATAATATGTTTCTTCTTTGTTATGTGTGTAGGAAGCATGTGAAAAATGGGCGATAATAATATATTTTGAAAACAAGTCTCTACATTAAATTATTATTATTATTATTATTAGCAAGAAATAAAATTTTGAATGCAGAAAAGTCCATAGTAATTAAAGGAGTATTTATAAGTTAATAAAACTTGGTCTTACATGTTTTACAAACAAAGCACCAATATTTTATCATAGCAAAAAAATAGAAATAAAATTTTAAATGCAAATGAAAAGTCCATAGTAATTAAATTCTAGTTTGATAGAATTTGTTATTTAATTTGATTAAATAAATATATTATTTTACTCTTAATAACTACTTCTAGCAACTTCTCATAAGAGTTAAAATATAAAATAATAAAATCAAATCAAATCAATTCTCATTTTAATGAATTTTAAACACAAAATTTGATTTCTAAATCAATTTAAATCTTATTTTTTTTTAAAGTTCCAAACATAAAATTTGATTTCTAAATCAAATCAAATCAAATGAAATCATTTCTTATTTTTATTTATTCCAACACACTTATAAGGATGCGTGCTTTGGCTAATGCATGTAGCAAATAGAAAATGATAAGTGAAATTAGTTGACGTATTTATTAGAAATAGACAAAACTTGTACTCATGTAATTTCAGGCATACTCCTCTCTACATTTAAATTAATTGATGCATACTTTGTAAAATACACTCTGCATTTTGGCTTCCGCATGGCTTATAAACATTGGCGCATGCTACGCATTTATGACAATAAACCATCACTAGCCTAAGCTCTTAGGCTATAAGGAGAATGTCCTTTCCATTCTCCTTCTTTTTTTTTCAATGGTTTGCAATGTATGCATTAATGCAACCGTAAATGGCTTGTTTTCCTTGTAGATTTCCACATTTTGAACTTTGTGTATCTCTTTTGTTTCATTTCAGAAGTGTAGCAGCAATGCTATTATAAATTGAGGCTTACTGCTAAGTTAATGGAACACTCACTTTTGAATAAAAATCCCAAATAACAGCTTCGTTGCTTAATCCCTCATCTCTCATTTCAAGTTTTTTTTATAAATAATTTCTTTCTAAAATTTTGTGATGATTCTTTGAAATTTCTTAAGCCATTAAAAGCAGAATTTTTTATAATTCTTAAATCTTGATTTACATTCTGAAATTTTTATATACTATTTGAGTTATGGACTGTGAGGTAAAGTTTCTAAATTCTCCTCACCTTGTTTAATTGTGTATAATAATAATAATAATATTATTATTATTATATATAATTTTATATTTCTATGACTAACTGGATGAATTTTGATATTTTTTATTACATCTTGACTACGATATATATTTTGATCACTTACAGTCATTTCTATCTCATTTTATAATTTTGAGTATTTATTTTTATGATAAATTATGTGAACTATGATGGTAATATTGATAATATATTTTGGAATATAAAAACACTAGGAAAAACTCTTGGTATACCATTGTATGATAATGATGAATAATGAAATGGTTACATGATTATGATGAGACTTTACGGTGCCTAATGCCCATGTGGACATACTTGGGGTTATAGGAATGGTTGACTGATGTCTAACGAAAATATTTGAAGCTATAGATCCCGTTGACTGATGCCCTGTTGAAAATATTTGGGATTAAAGACTTGATATGCCTATTTGTTAGGGATTACAATTTTATCCGTCTTCTAGGAATGGTATCTGACTGATGTCGGGACGGGTAATACCCATTAAATTTTTTCTATGATATAATCCCGTTTAGTGTTATCCCTTTTAATAAACGAGTGTATGGCGAACGAAAATATAAATATTTTATATAAAATTATTAAAAAAACTTAATTATATAAATTTAAATATTATAAAATTATATAAATTAAAAGTATTTTAAGTGTTTGACATTATTTTTAGATTAAGTTATATTGAAAAAATTTTGAAAAATTATAGTATTATACTTTTTATTTTTATTTTTATTTTATTTTTTTGATTTTTTTAATTTTTTTTAATTTATTAGATGCTACATGAGATATTCGTGATCTTGGTTTATCCGCGGAGAAAAAGAATGATATCCGCGGATTGGAGGCAAATAAAGATATTATTCGGGAGTGGGGGCGATAAAGTATGATAATATCCCTACTATATTGTAAATAAATGTTGTTATTTTAGTAAAGTATGATAATATTATTATAAGAAAGTAATATTTAAAAGAAAGGATTTCTAAAAGAATTATTTCTTGCAAATATGATATTTCTTGAATAAGGATTTCTTGAAAGAAAAAATTTCCAATAATTGGGAGTATGAATTCATTAATATTCTATTGAATATCAAGTAAAAACAATGAAATACATATTTATGATATTTAACTCTTATTATAACTTTAAAGTATACTTGTATTATTTTGGTTAGTGAAATTTGAGTGTCCTTATATTCATTGAGTAATAAAACTCACTCCTTTATATTTTATTTTTTGTATAACCTAATCAGATATTTTTTATACTACCATTGTAAAGTGAGACACTTTTTATTTTTCAAAAATGACTTAAACACATGAATACTTAAATTTGCAATCATAAGGTCAAGTTCGTTCATCTTGCATAATGGTTTATATGAGTATTGTATGTAGTTAAATAAGTACCGATGAAATTTGATATGTTTATATGTATTTAAGTAATTGTAATTGTATTTTCATATTATAATTGGAAGTCTCTCATTTTTTAGAATGGGTTTAGAATGCTTTACCCAAAATATTTATGTAATTAGGAAGTCACGTGGGTTTTGTCATAAGTTTAGATAGCTTAAAGATAGAGAGGAAAAGCTACTAGTTATCAAAATAAGCTATGCAATTAGTACTTGAGACATCTTCACAACGTGTGAATCTTATACCTAACTTCTTACATTTTTTTTTAAATTAATTGTTTTTCACTCTTTTTAATCTATTCCTTTGATTTTGTTTTCCTAGGGAATGGCCAATAACCCTCTCACTCTCTCTCTTAAAAAAAAAATTCAACTTGTCATCTTCATTCGACTCTTTCAAATTTAAATTCTAAACCTTTTAAATGTGAATATTCTTCATAAACGAAAATCCAAAAATAAAACCCTCTCTCTCTTTTGTTTTTTTTTTTTTTAAATCAACTTTTCACCTTCATTCAACTCTTTTAATTTTAAATTCTAAACTTTTAAAATGTGAATATTCTTCATGAACAAAACCCATATATATATATATATATATATAAAGATATTTAGTGATATGAGTATTTATTGAAAAAGATGAAAAAAATAAATCATGATCATTAAATTTTATATTAATTGTTAAAATTAGAATATAAATGCATGTAATTTTTTAAGTAGTCACATAACTTTTAATAACTTTTAATTTTGATTATCTATATATAATTGTATGATCAAAATTAATTTCTTTCACTATCTCACAATAAAATATTCTCTCCTAAATATATTTCATATATATATAAGGAATACTCGTATATCATTAGACTTATTTTTATTATTTTCTAACTTTTGAATTTATACAATAACAAAATAACGGATTAGCGTGGGCCAAGGATGTGGTCATGACCTAGAGCACGTAGAGCATTTATTTTTGAAATGCCCATTCTCGCGGAATGCTCTCCATAGCATAGGTCTGCAGTTGAGTAATGTGGGATTGAATGGGGAATCCCAGCTCCACAAGCTGGTTGATGGCTTGAAGACCTATGACACTGAAGAACTGGGAACGACAATGATGATATGGGCTGGTGTTTGGGCGACCCGCAATCTCAGGTGGCAAAGGAAGCCTGCGGGAGACTGGCAGGGGGCTGCTGCATTAGCTAAGCTTCGAGTGCAAGCGTTCAAAGAGGCTGGCGCTGCATGGATATGGGGCACATGAATACATGTTAGCAACTTCACTTGTCGAAACCGCAAGCAAGTTTCCGTAAGATTAATGATGCAACTTTATTTGTTGAGGATAACGTTTGTGGTATTGGCATTATTGCTATAGATTTTGAAGGTGTGTTTAAGGGGCCAACGTGCAAAATATCTTTGGCATAAAATGGCCACAAAGTAGAGCTCTTAGCTACTAGAGAGGGGCTTCACTTTGCTTGGGAGTTGGATGTCCGGAAAGTTCATTTGGAAAGGGACGCGGGTAATATATATTTATTAGAACATTTATAATATATTTCGAAATTAAATTAAATTTGATTTTGTGTTATTATAGTTATTTGATTTGTACATTATTAAATATATAATTTTAATTATATTTTTATATTTTTTTATAAACTCCTTTTTATATAAATAAAAAATTTATTATACATATTGATTAATTAAAAAATATAAAAAATATTCAATTTCTATCTATGTTCTCTGTTTTGGTTTCTAACAATGTCTATGCTTTCTTAGATGAGGGATTAGTTGACTACACATATAATGGAACAAATTAGAGAAATCAACCTTGTTGCATCTAGGTTTGAGTATTTTAAGTGTGGGTATGTTCTGCGAAATTGTAACGTGGTGGCTAAAAGTGTAGCACATTATGCTAGGACAGTTCTCTTAATGTTTGGCTATATAGCCACCGCCTAATTTTATTATGTCTTTGTTGGATGCTGATGCTATGATTTAATAGAGTATTATATTTTCTGATAAAAAAACAAAATAATTATTAAAACATAATTAAATATACAAATTACAGAAACTTTAGAAAAAAAAAACAAGAAAGAATTACAGAAATCTTATTAATTTCCAACAAATTAAAGAAAAGAAAATCACATATTTTGTTACATAAACAAATTTGAGATGACTAATCTTATTTCTTCGCAAATACTTGTTTATTGTCAGTACTCAGTAATCCAACTCAATTTGTTTTTCTCTACCTCAGGTCATCTATTAGACGATAATAATACATTAATATAATCGGTAATGTCACCATCCATCGTCCAACATTTGCTGATACAAAAGCTATTCGCCATAAATAGTTTTATTTACAATCAACATATACAATTAACAATTTAAGAAGACATCAAGAGAAAAAGACGAAAAATAAAGTCATCCTTTCTTGTGGAGTATATGTGATTAATGAAAAATTCTTCGCGTAGACTAAATCTAGAAGAAGTTCTGTAGTTGAAGACATACCTTGATATTAAGACAACATGGTATAGTGAAACAAAGCTTGGACCGTGACCAATTGATTATTATTATTATTATTGATTTTATTATTATTATTATTATGATTATTATTATTATTATTTTTTTCCTCATTGTTTTACAGGTTTTTTTTTCATCTTTTTTTAAATATTTTTTATTAGATATCCTCTTTTTTAGGGTTTGAACTTTAATCATCTCCATGAAAATACAAAACTTATCACTGCACTTAATCATTGTTGGTACACTTATTTTTTAATCATATAAGTTAAATTATCATTAAAAGAATTTGATAATATTTGATTAGATGAAAGTATACAAAAAAATTACACATTAAATTAAAATTAAAGGCTTAAGGATATCAACAATATTTTTTTACTATTTAATTACAGTTTGGTCCACACCATTTTTTACATACATATATTTTAATTCTGTTATATACCCATGTTGTGAAATATGTACTCCAAGAGTGATGTGTATGATTATAGAAAGCATTATTCTAAGAATATATACTAGAGACATAGTAATTACTTGTTGATGATGCATCAATGCTAAAACGATCCCGCTGTGGACGGTGAGGCGTTTTGGGCCGTGACGGAAGAGTGTGGACTGAGCAATGTTGGGGTTGATTGAATGCCTTTTGGGCCGAGTTCAAAATTTTGTCGGTTGGTGTCGCTTATATGGTTCTCGTTTTCAAAGAGAAAACTTTCTCAGACCAGAAAAAAAACAGAGGGAAAACTTTCTGAAGAGAAGTCCAGTGTTGGGAAAGGTAATCGACATTGAGGGTTTGTGAAAAAGCAACAAAGGTTTCTGATAAGGTTCTTGATGCAACGTTTTATTCTCTAAGAACATAGTGAACACCTAATGTACGTAGGATTGGTATAATAGGAACTCAAAGTATATAGTTTATTGATGGACCAACAATAATAAGATATTGATTTATTAATAAAAAAATTAATAGTTGAGATTGATTATTAAAAAATTTATAAATTTTAATTAATAATATTTAAATTGGTACACAAATTTAATTATATTATTTTTTATAAATAATTATATATAATTTTTTTAATATATTTTAACTGATAATATTTATATATATTCAAATTTACATATAAATTTAATCAAATAATAAAAAATGATAAATTTATAGACTCAAATATAATGAGCCCATAATAACATGCTATATTTTCGTATGTTGGTTCATAACAATGTATCGTTCGCTAGTGGAAAGAGAAAGAGAAAGCAGCTTCCCATCCATAATCCTCTTCTCTCTCTTTCTAAAAAATGACGATCTTTCTATCTTTTTTTCCGTCACTTACAAGTTACAATAAATATGTTTAACCATCTTTATTTTATGCTATTCCATCAATGAATGATCCACATAGTTTATAAGAAGCCTTAAATTCAAATATTTTGTTGTTATTGTAAAAAGAAATATATTTCTGACAAAACTTTCTCCGATACCAGTAAGGATCTAAATCTACAACAGGACTATTATATTCATTAAACGATTTCTTGCACGAAAATTTTCAAACAGCATAGATTATAAACTAAAATTAGGTTACCTATAACTAGAAGGATGGTTGGCAAGTGGGCATTATTTGGTATACCTAGTTAATTCCTATGTAACTAGTCTGCCATCCCTCTATCCTTAACACAACACTGGTATTTTAAACGAAGACTGAAATTATATTAGGTTGCTTCCCCACATCAACACACAACCCCCACTCTCTTAATTTATTCTAAACCTGGAAAGGATATGATAAGAACCTTTTGCTTGTTCATAAAACTACTTTTGTTGGAGCAATTATGATTTGGTTACCATTTTTTTAAAAATAATTTTGCAGGATGGTCTTGTTTGAGACAATAGAAAAAAAGATAGCAAAAAGATACTAAATATTATGATTCTCTGTCATTGTTACTTAGATAATAGGAAATAGAAAAGGGTAGCTAAAACCATAATTAAAAAAATATATATGAATTAATAAACTTTGTGTGCTTGTGTGTGCTTGTTTTTACAGACAATTGATAAGCCGTCATACTGATAAATACAAATCTAATAAACAAAAAGCAGTGAGATACTGTCCCTCATAACAAGGTATGAGGTATCTAGTTAGTGTTCACAGCTCAATTGCTCATGATTCCAGGCGATAATTAACCCCTTTCTCCCATTCTTTTTTCGTTTTCGCTACATGGTCTTTTCAGTCCCCACCATTTTCAATCGTGGAAAGGAAAAGGAAGATAGAAAGTAAAAAAGAGAAAAAAGTTGCTACTTTCAAAACGCAATTTGTTTTTTTAATCTCTTTTCTTGTTTTTACTCAATGTTAAACGAAAGGGAAAGAAAAAGAGAAATTATACAGAACAGAATGCTACCAAGTTTCCTTCCTTTCTGTTTCCCACTTTTTTTCTTCTTGTCAAATTCTGGTTGTTTGGGTTCTTAGGAAGAGGGAACAGGTGTGTGCAAAAATCTTTTTGTTTTTATTTTTTTTAGTACAAATTGCTTTTGCTATTCAATTTGAAAATAACTATTGCCTTTTGTCTTCTCTTGTATTACCTTTTTCCTTTCTGTATGTTGGACATCATATTTGTTATTAAAAAAAAAAGCACACACGTTTAGTGTGTTAAAATTTTAAAAGTAAATAAAAAGTAATAAAGCAAAAAGCATAAATTGTAATTTTAAAATATTTTAAAAAATGATGAATGATTTAGAATGTTATATTAAAAGATAAAAAAAATTATTCAATAAATATTTATAATAATAATAATGAAAAAAATGAAACAAACTGAATTGGATATGGTCGACCATTAAAAGATCACTTGTTAAAGAATGAAGACATATGTTTCTACTTTATTTTAAATATTTTTTGATCTTATATAAATATATATATATATATATATATATGTTTTTGTATTTTTTATATCTATAATTTTTATCCAATATATAGATAAATTAATAAATTTATAATGATAAAAAATAAAAGTTATATAATATTATTTTTTATTTTTTAATAATACTTATGTGAATTAGATATTAATATACTCAAAATACAAAATTATTTTTCTCTTACCATTTTTTATTTATGTAAATTAACAATGATAAAAAATATTATCTATTCAAATTCCCTCATATATGTTTTAATCATAAAGACATTTGCATTCACTGCCTAAAATTTCCTAGTCACTCAATGTGCTCGGCTCGTTGCTTGTGTAAGTAAATAAGTCATACCTTTCCCTATCTCCTTTACTCTAGCAATGTCACTTTGGCTGCCTGGATCCATGAAATGGCGGAAATTGTAGTACTCCTGGTAAATTAAAGTTTTAAACACAAATTTTTATCAATGTTTTTTTATTAGGGTTATGTTAAAAAGTGACATAAGGATATTTACTAAAAAAATTAAAATAAAAATTTTACTTGAGAAATAAAATATTTAATTTCAAAATTAAAATAACTCTACTTTTAATACAAAATTTTTTATTTTAAATTTCTTAACAAATGTCTTAGAAAAACTTTTTATGAATTAGGTAGATAGATTGTTTTATAACAAAATAAGTAGGTTCACCAGGGTTGTTTAAACTCCTAGGATCAAAGTGTTAATACATAAAGTTATTCTTTTAAATATTAATTAATTAATGGTAATTAATTAAGGCTTATAATATGATTTTACTTTAAAATGAGACAATTTTTTCTTTTCTTTAATTTACTTGTACTTAAAAATAATATGGTAATTTTAAGAAGTTTACCTAGTGATAAATGAATATGTGATATGTGAATAAACACATAATTATTGGTTCAAATATTAATTATATCATTTTTCTTTGTAAATCTCTTAATTTAACGTGGATAGTCTAACTAAATCGAAAATGTGAATTAATTTAAACTATTCAAACACTTCTTAATTGAAATACTAAAAAAAAAGTTATTAGACACTGGTTAAGGACCATTTAATGAATACTACCTCAATTGTAATATAAAAAAATTGTAATTAATAGAATTAAGCATGGTGATAAATGAAAGATAATGATGATTTACATAGTTATACTTGAGATGATATACATTAATGGTAAAGAAAATTCTTTACGAGCACACTTAATTTTTTTTTTTAAATTATACTACAACACAAACAATGAATATTTTGGTCTGGTATAACAATTAATGAATATTTTAACTAGTTAGGATTTGGGTCTAAAATAATATGTGCGATGTAGTGAGTGAGGAGTAAGAGAAGGCAATGATGAGTTAAAAATCAAATGCAAATGAAAAGAAAGGGAAGGAAGGAAAAGGGTGCAGAGCAGGTGTGAAATGGCTGGCAATGGTATTGGGATGGTACAACCGCTGAGTCCCACCCACATAACCGACGCCCACCAATCACCATCTCATTTCATTCTCCAATGTAACAACTCATCTCGACTCTCTCAACTCTCTCAACTCTACTAACTTGTAAGTAGTAAGTAGTAACTACTACTGCTATATTCTCACTCTCCTCTTTCTTTCATTTTCTAATTCTTTCCTTTTCCTTTCATTTCACAATTCACATTCCCATTACATCATTCCCTTCTTCTTTACTTCTTACACTCACTCCACAGCCACAGGCACGGATCACATCATCATCTTCCAATTCCATTGCTCCAATTAGGGTTCCACCACGTAAGTACCTTCTTCTGTTAATTTACACTTAGCCTTTCCACTCTGCTTCCCAATGCCATGCTTTCATGTTACCACTTTGCACATGGAAATGGAATACATACTAACTAACTAACACCCATTCTATCACGCGCCTCCATTTCTCATTTTGTAGAACAAGAGTCATGACTACGGATACGGAGCTTCTCCAAATCGAACCCGCTGAACTCAGATTTGTCTGTAAGTAAAACCATCTTCCTTCTTCATTCACACTCACAGCTTGCTGTGTTTCCCGTTACATATTCAATTTTTTAAAATAATTTCTAATCACTCACAACAATGTTATGTTATGTTATGTTATGTTTTTTTCCTCTAGTTGAATTGAAGAAACAAACTTCATGCTTGGTTCAACTTGGAAACAACGCTGATCAGTATGTTGCCTTTAAGGTGCCATTGCTTTTTCCATGCACTCAATTTTGGCTCTTTTCTCGCCAAATTTTTTTATTTGAATGCCAGCAATGTCTGCAATCTTTAATCTCTCTCTCTCTCTCTCTCTCTCTCTCTCTTTCTCGTGCATCTCTCTGGACTCTTGATATAATATTCAGTAAGCAAAAACAAATGAATCAAATGTCAAATGTGACAAAACGAGAAAAACATATCTATAATTTACTAATCTACTGGCAGGTAAAAACAACGTCACCGAAGAAATATTGCGTGAGACCCAACATAGGCATCATCAAGCCAAAGGGTAGATGTGATTTTACTGGTATTTTTCCGTTATCTCCTTATTCAAGCCTAAATTCAATTGACATTTTTTTTTAAAAATCTAGTTTCTACATTTCAGTTCCCTTGTATGGGTTTGTTCTTAGTATGATTCAACTAACACATATTCTTGGCTTATGTTTCTTTGTTGGATGCAGTTACTATGCAAGCTCAGCGCACAGCACCAACTGATATGCAGTGCAAAGACAAATTTCTGATTCAAAGCACAGTTGTCCCTTTTGGAGCTACAGAAGATGATATCACATCTAATATGGTGAGTTTATATTATTTATCTAATTTCTCCCTGTTTTGGGGTGCCTGGGTTGTAATAACTGATAGGTTTGAAGGATTAAAATTTAGTTCAATAGTCTAACTCTTTTCTTTCTGTTTTTCTTGAATGATTTAAAATTCCTTCTCTTTTGACAGTTTGCAAAAGATAGTGGAAAGTATATTGAGGAAAAGAAGCTAAAGGTAGTCCTCATTAGTCCACCATCTTCTCCAGTTTTGCTTCCAGTAAATGGAGATATGAAGCAGGATCCATCCAACGAAATTCATGTGCAAAAAGATAGGGTGCCCAGTGGGGTTGAAAACATACCTCCCCCTCTTAGAGTGAGCTCCTCCTTTTCCATCATTCCCCTTTCAAATCTCAATCTCTATCTCTTTCTCTCAAGTTGCTTTGATTATGAAGACAATGTAGCCAATTTCTATGGAATTATATTGTAGTATACTATGAATAACAATGTTAACATCTTTTTGTGCTTGTCAACTTTCTGATAGCCACCCATATGTGAATCAGAAACATTTTAGTTCAACATGGTGGTAGCAATGTTCTGTGCCTTTGCTTAATAGATAATATCTCTCTCTCTGCCATTATGTATTTCCTTGTACTAGGTTTCTGAGGAAGTTGAAGGTTTAGAAACAGCCCAGGATATGGAGGAGGATAGAACAGATGAGGATATTGTTGTAAGAAATGCTGAGAATGTTGATGACATGAAGCCAGCCAAAGATGCTGTGCAATTGAATTTAGCTAAGGATTCTGAGGAATTGGGATCAAGGCTGAGTATAATCGATTCAAAGCTAAGAGAGGTCAGAGCTCCTGAATTTAGATTAAACTTTATGTCACAGTAATTTTTATTTCGAGTTTTCTAGTCCATGTGCCAGTTATACTTTAATATAAATCTCTCACAATGTTTGCTGCCAAAATATCTGAACTTGATCATACATTCATACTACTATTTTCTAGGGGAATTGATGGAGAAAGTGAATTACAAAGTTTAATTTCGAGCTATCTACTATTTGATAACTGACAATGTGACTAATTTTATTTAAACAAAAAAGGCTAAGATAATATCATAATACCATATTTTTGTAGTTATCAGTAAACCAAAAAAGAGGAATGATTGTCAACTCTAACATCTTCAGTATCATTAAAGTGAACGTCTTTTTGTTTGTGTAGTAACTAGTAATCATTGCCTAGTGTTATGAAAGGTTGTAATATGCTTGTGCCATATCAGTGTGGTTTACAAGGATCTTATCTCATCATATGCTCCAATACCAAGAGTCAGTTCCTTAGGTTGCAATTTTGACATTTTTCAAATTAAAAAAAAAAAAAAAGACTTCGAAGATGAAAGCAATCAACATTTAGTTATTGTATTTGCAGGCTGAGGGAACCATCATGAAGCTAAATGAGGAGAGGCGCATGAACACTCAAGAAAAAGATTTGCTTAAGAAAGAGTTGGTACGTAATACTTTTTGGCATCTCCATCATTATAAATCTAAAAACTGCTGAATTCTGTTTTTCATGTTCAGTAGTCTCTTTTGCAAGCTGAATGGAAACAGTTGAATTGAGGCAATACAGATGAGAATAGTAGAAAATAGGGGGGCATAGAAAGCCAATAGATTGGTAGTCTTTTATTATGGTCACTGGTTCACATCTTACCACCGCTTAAGCCTTTTCACTTGCCCAAGTTTGAAGAAAGATAAACTAAAAGGTGACTGGCTCTTGTTAAAGCATCAATAAAAATGCTTAAGCTATCATGTATGAAGTGAAGAAGTTTACCTCCGCTTTCACCTTTTCACTTGGGATAAAGATGATCCTACACCTCTTTTAGAGGTGTAAGTACTGTACACACCCTTTTTAAGGGTGTGTGATTGAAAGAGAGAAAGTGAAAAGAAAAAGTAAGTATGATGAATGATATTAGATGAAGTGTGAAAAAGAGTATGTATTGTTTGTGGTAAGAATATCAGAGTTGTTTCACTTGCCCAAGTTTGAAGAAAGATAAACTAAAAGGTGAATGGCTCTTGTTAAAGCATCAATAAAAATGCTTAAGCTATCATGTATGAAGTGAACAAGTTTTAGCATTTAAACTTTTATAAAACATCGCTATAACTCTCTCCAACACGTTCTTTTGCTTGGAACTGCACTACAACTATAAGGCAATTAACTTGCTAGGAAGTAGGAACTATTATATGTTTCTCATATTAGCAAATTATTGATCCCTTTTATTGAGAGAGATTCGCATTTTTCCATGTTTACACTTTAATTGTGGAGTGCTCTTATTCAAATAATCATAAAAATTATCTGGTTGATGGTATTATGATTATCTGATTGGCAGTACAAACCAAAAGTGGAGGTTTTATGTTTAATATTTGAGCTCTTCATGTTTCTTGAAAGCAATGCAATCATATTTTGAGCTATTATACATTTTTTTTTGTTGCTGATTGACAATTTTTAATATTTGATATCAATTTTTTCATTTAGGAGGTGTTGAAGAGGAATATCGACACAAAAAGAGTTCAGGCTGGCTTTCCATTACTGTTTGTTTGCATGGTTGCTCTTATCAGTGTGGCTGTCGGATACTTTATTCATCCATGAGGGAGAAAACTGCGTGTGTAGGATAGCATACGTTCTTAAATCATGGATTTCTCCGTAATGATTAGATAGAGGATAATTCATTGTTTATTATGATGGTTTTACTCGACCAATGTTAGTGTGATGGGAAGCGTTGTGAAATGCATGTAAAGTGAACTACGCCTTTTCAATAGAAGCATAATAAGCAGCCTTCTGATATTTTGAGCCAAAATTATAGGCCTGTTTATTGACTTTTCTAGAAATATTTTCCCTTAAAATCATAAAGATAGATAGAAAGAGAGAGAGAGTGAGAATGTCATACAATTATCATATCAACACAAGTCTTACAAATTCAATACTCACAAAAATTCTCCTTTTAAAAAAACAAACGGAACAATAAATATATTCAAGCAACGTAAAACCTATATTAAGTGTTAGGATCTTTTCATCTCATGTATACACACCAAAAATTCGAATTCTGACCGGAATCAAGTTACAACTTAACTTGTAAGCCAGCAACCTCCTCCTTCTGTCAGCAAAAACAGAACCCAAAGCCAAAAAAAAAAGCCCGTGTTGTACAGACAGAAACGTGTCTATATTCCTCCTATAACTTTTTTCGATGTATCCTTTTCCTCTTTTTAGTCTTTTGGTATCATCTGAAGTTGAAATCTTCTAACTATTGACAAAAGCGCACAACCAAAGCCGATTTTATGTCATACCCACACGATTCAAATATCGCATATCAGTATCGTCTTATGTCTTCAACTGGAATTTACTCAAGGCCACTGATGAACACTTTGTTCAAGGGGTGAACCAGGAACGTAAGGTACAAAACCCCGTCCACCAAAGACAGGTCGCATGACAGAATCATCAAATTTGCGCCAATAGTGGTGTACACCACTAGTAGGAATACTTAGGAGCATACGAAAGCTGCTTGGGCGAGGCCCATTTTGGGTGCCACCGTTGGCCCCTGAATCCTGTCCATTGCCGACAAGTGGCACAGTGAATGATTTGGGGGTCGATGGTGGGGACGGTATGCTGATTATGTGTTTAGAGGAAGGAAGCAATAACCTCACAAGTGGCTTAGTCATCAACCCAAACACCTGCACATTTCAAAAGTTGAAGAGAATAATTGGTGGCTTTTTTACATTCCAAGATATGATGGGGGATCACACGTATAAGACACTATTTCTTTTACAAAGTGAGAAAATGACACTTTTTCAAATCCACCAAAGTGCGGTGTTTTTCATGTTCAACTAAAAGGTAGGACTGGTATCATCGTGGGAAAACATTGTATTTGTATCAGTATCACTAGTTGCTTAGTGTGGCTCAAGACCAAAGCAATAATGTATGCAAGCAACTAGTGATATAAAATTAAACATTTTGGCTATGACGTAATTACTACAAACCAGGCTGATCACAAAAAGTCAAAGATTAGTGTCTAACCACTGTGCTGAAGAGTACAACAGTGATAGTACTAGTGATCATGATGGCATTCTCACGCAATTTAGTATGGCCAAGCCTGGTAAACTGTATGTGAAAAAAGAGGTTATTACTAGTAAGAGTCTAAGACAGAACTCCAGCCATAGAGATGTAGAATTGAAAGCGATGAAGTTGAATTCCTTCACCTGATTGTAAGCAAGTGCGATAGAAACAGCTCCACGCATCAGACCAGCCCACCAAATTGTTACCTGCGCAACAAAATTATCGAAGGAATGTAAATACATCAAATGACTCAGTTATCAAGACTCTGAAATGGAAACGGGAAAACACATACTTGTTGCTTTAACTCAATTTTCTCAAATTGAGACTTCTTAGTCAAGTTAGATAAGAAGGACAGTGGGAAAACAAAGGCTGCTCTTCCCACTAGGATAAGTGCCAACAGCAACGAACTGACCCCAATTGATTTTCTTGGGCTAATGAAAAGATCAAAATGTTAATTTCACATTTAACAAAGTTATTTCAAGGCAGTTTAGCTCCATCTAGAAAGTTCTTACCTTTGACTTACAAATCGCCACTTCTCAATGTCTAGTGCATCCATCCCAACATAAAGGAAGATAAAGATCTCAGCAATGAATGACAAAGTGGCAAAAGCATGCCTGCAGCGGGGTGATTAAATTCAGCGATGTAATAGCTTTTAGTAGAAACTAGCAATCTTGTAGTAAAGTGTAAGATAATGAACATGAGTTTGTCTCATCTATTAATGGCAAATATGTTCGAGAATTTGACGTACTTGGTTGTCACTCTTGAACTTTCCGTCACATTATGCCATGTGTAGTGAGACATAACAATGCCGCAGAAGAACACAGTCAGAATAGCACTTAAAGAAAATAGCTGCCAAAGAAATAAAATGATTGATGATTACTTGATGAGTATTGGAATTAGTTGCATTAAAGAGGTGGCCCAATTCCAGAGAAAAATCTTACTTCTGCTAGCATATATGAAAGATAAGCCATGAGAATCATGAGAGCAACCTCACGGTCGGTACAATGCCTGGCATTTGTGAGAAAATGAATTACAGAATCACTAACAATGTATCATCTCATATGATAATATAATTTCTGCTACTCTAATTATTGGCATTTCATTGCAGTAGTTAAGCATATTGAAAATTAGAGGTATTATAATTTTTCTTTAAAATGAATCAAGGGCAATGAAGGAAAACAAAAAACTATAATCTGCCTGAATTAACCTTATCAACTTGCCAAAATAGAGCTTTTTAATAATGTATGCGCTAAGCAATCCAGCCTGAAAAACGTTAATTTAACCAAAAAAAAGAAAAGATTATTGTAGTCTCAAGCAAACAAGCAGAGACAAGGGGACAGAAATAGAAAGTCAAAGAGAGACTTACTAAGATTCCCAGTACAGTACTTGCGATGAATAAATATAAAAAATTTCCTATTAACTGTAAAGCAGTGGTCAAGTCGATGTGGGAGAGGTCAAAATTTTGAATTGCTTTGAAGAGAACTACGGATGTAGCATCATTTACTACCCCCTCCCCAAAGACCAGGCTGTATAGTAAAGGTGTCTCATCCTGATTTAGCACCTGATGCATCGGAGATAGATATGATCATTTATAGAACTGTTCGGTACAAAGAAAGATTAAAAAAAAAAAATACAAAAGAAGGTGCGCAGTCTTTCTATTGAAAATGAAATTTATACCTGCAACGTGCAAACGGAATCTGTTGCTGAAAATATTGCCCCAATTGCTGCATTCAGTAGACTCAGGTAAGCAGAGATAGGTGACAAGAAGGGAATGTTCCAAATTTGCTAATTAGTCCAACATAAAACTAGAACAGAAGGAAGTAATTTTAGTCATACCCAGATAATCTCCAATCTTGAGGGAACCAATATCCAATTTCTGGAAAAAGTGCATAGCGCCTAGTCAAAATAAATAAGATTTATAAAAAAATTGAGACAAGCTTGCTATAATAAAGCGCTGACAACCGAAGCAGAATTGGCAATACTATGTAAGGTAATTTATAAAAGAGTTATTTCCACAGTTCGTTCGGCCTCAGACGAAGTGACGAACGACTCCTCCTCTCCAAATAAATAAATAAATCAATTGACATGATTTATCAATCGAATATTCAAAGAGAACTCGAACTAGTTCACTTCAATTGCGAGGCAATTAGTAACTACTTTCTTGACGCGCAGATTTTCCGTTGAAATTGGAGGCTTGAAGTTACTTGAATTACCTAGTGATATGATGCAGAATGATATCAAAGTACCAACTACACCAAAGAGCATTATAGTCATAAAATTGCGGAAAAATTGTTTCTTCTTGACCTGAAACCTGGAGCAGATAAAGAATAACAGAGCAATTGAAGTCAGAAACGTGCAATAGTAAGTAAACTATGTTTCTAGGGAGTAAGAAATGAATAGAAAAAAAGTAAATAAAAGAAGTAAGAGTTGAGTTGTGAACTCACCCGGCATTGAAAATGATGGGTGGGAGGAGGTAAATAAATAAAAGATCTTGGCTAAAAACTAATATGTGGGAGCTCTTTCCTCCAGTTGTAAGCAATATAAGAACCCCAGTACAGAGACCCTGCCAGCCATCATTCATCCCACACTTAATTTGAAATTCATGTTCATGTGAACGAATCAAAAGCATGTTAGGTACATGAACATTAATTGATGAACTCACAATGACAAGGGCAGTGATGGATTCATTAATCCATCGGTTCTCCTCAAGCAAATGGCCGATAATGATGCAAGTGCAAAGAAGAGCAACAAATAGGTTCATTGAGACCACTGAAGCGTGATCAGAGGTCATCACTGTCGTTAGTTTCTCGTATAATGCTCCGGCACCCATAATAGCCATCACCTCCAACTCCAACTGACTGATTCCAAAACACACACACACTAAAAAAATTGCTGAAACTCAGCTCAAATTCCACCTTGTTGCTCTACTTAATGCCAGCTTTCACATTCCACCTCTACTGCTGCCATTAAAATACCATCCTCTTTTAGTAAGCTTTTCTAGTACCTTCCAAAAATAGAAATTAACAAACTCAATCCATCCATCCATCCAAAACTCAAGAATCTCTATAAAATTAAATCACTCTGATTAGTATCTCCAATTCGATTGGATAAGCAGGCAGCAGGAATGTCGATCACACATATAATTGAAGTGAGCACCAAAATGTTTTTCTTACTTAGTTTGCTTTTAAACTGTCATTTGTTTTCTCACCAACCAAACAGCAGTTAACTATGTACACTTGTAAAATCCATTATATAAGCAAGAAACAAATCTGATAAGAAAGAAAGAAAGGAAAAAAAAAAAAGGAAGAAGAAAAAGAAAGTGAAGAGTTACACTAGTTTACTTTAATGAGCTTCCAAGTGTTGAATAAGAAAGAAGAACGCTGAAATGGTTGCGAATTGGATTCAGAAGAGTTGGGTGAGTGGAACTACTAGCATGAGATGGGGAATGCAAGGAATATATACGAAATGGAATCGTTTGAAATCATGAAATGAAAGGGACTGCTGATTTAGACAGTGAAGGTTGAGATGGGAGGATCCTACTTCTAGTAGGAAGAAGGAACACTTACTTTTCGCATGCCAATGGACGAAGAAGCAACGCCCAGGCCCACCTTCATCATTCTGTCGTTTTCACATCTGGGACCCCCTTCCATCCACACTTTTCTAATTCAAATATACGTGTACAAATACATTCGAGTGATGGATCCTCTAAATGTTTATTTTTCGTATTGGAAGGCATTTTGATAATTAAATGTCATTTTTGGGTTTATTGTGAAATTAATTATGAGACTGGTGACTTGTGAGAAGTGGAACCAGAAGGAATTGTTATAAGTGCAAATACTTGAAATAAATATTTTACTATAAATTTAAGGGACATGCTGTGGAAAGCTTGAGTGATTATGCACTCGAGCAACCAGAGCCATAGTTTTTTTTTTAAATTTTAAATTTGATAACATACTCGTATCTTTATTTTTTTTTTCATTTAATCAAGGATTAATAAGCTCGACCAATTATCCACTCGAGGGTATTTTAGCATCTCCCTAAATTTAAGTAAGACATTAAGAAAGATTTTTATTTGTGGGATAGGGCAGCCCCTAAGTTTAAACGCAGGTCCGTACGTCCTTAAAATCAGTTTATATTTGATGTATGTACTTCATTCTTACGGCTGAATTTTATCCAATTATAATTCAGAAGTAGATTTCGATGCACACACATACATATATATATATATATACTTGATTTTGATTTACTAGTAACGTAAAAAAATTATTTTGTTCTTATTAAATGTTAAACAATCAATCTGCTTGGGACCAATTTATTTTAAAATTCTTTGCATGTCAAATAAATTAAATAATCCATCCATTAAGTCAAATCAAAATTGATACATTTAAGAAGAAAAAAATGCCTGCATCAGGCTGTCCTATTTGGGCCACATTCATTTTTAAGCTTGGCTACACCGAAGTTTTTTGCAGATTAATTAAATTTTTTTAAAATAATATAATTATAAGAATATTTTTTACAATTTATTAAGGCTTGCATTTTTTTATCTCAATTTTCGAGTTTTAAAACCCTTTTATAAGTTATTTATTAAAAAAAAAAAACATAAATATTAGAACGAGCTGAGCACTTCCAAAGCGCACCATGACTCCATCACATTCACATGATGAGTATTTATCACAACAATTTATTTTTACATGACTTGACCACGTGTGCAATGCACGTCAGCAGTAAAATATTGAGGAAATTATTGGTTGCTGCTTACTGTAACCTGTAGTTTTCTTTTTTCTTTTAATATCTTATTAATATTGTCATTTATAATTACTTATAAGTAATTATATAATAAAATATACTTTAGGATAAAACTACACGAATAAGATAGTGGATGTCACTTATTTTAATATTAATGATTTTTTTTGGTAAATAATAATCATATTTTAAGTATAGCAACTGGGTTATAAAAATATTAAGAGTACCTGTTTTATTGTAAAGCTTTATTATTCAAATGATAATTTTAGAGTTAAAATGAAAATATGTATACATATGCATACATATACACATACTTCTTTCATTCTGAAATTATTATTTCAATAACACATTTTATAAGTAATATTAATATAAATTTTTCTAAAAATTACCACTTAAGTCTTAATTAATAATAATGCAATAAAGTTTATTTTTTGGTAGGAAAGAGGGGCAAAAGCCATAATGAAATAAAATTTTAAATGATGTCAAATATTGATGTAACCTTATTAAGATTACACCAAGAAAAAATACATTATTTATGCATCATTACATTTTTTAAAAATATAAATAAGATTACATCAATATTTGTGTATACACAAGTTCACAAATAATTTAACAATTTTGCATGTCAATTATAGTTTTTCCATAGCTTTTTGTGTGTGTAAGTAGAGCTATAAAAGTGCAATCAGTTTTATTTGTTGACATGATTAATGTGAGGTAAGAAATGGTTATATATAAATAAATTAATATTGTTGGCTCCTAAACAGTATTAGTATTGTTGACTTAACGAAGATGATATTGTCTAAAACATTAAATATTATCACGTGAATGTAATTGATTAAATATCTAACATGTAAAATATTATCACGTGTATTCTCTCATAAAATGGGCATAATTATATGCTTTTATTTTATCATAATTTTCAAAGTTTTTTTTTCTGGTAATTTTCAAGGTTATTTGATTAAAGCACATACAAACAATTTTTAACATGTATTGTCTAAAAGATATAACATATATATACATATTATATAAATAGTTTATCACGTGTTTTTTTTTCACTTAAAAGTATTTCTTAATTATGTGATATGTTATATATTTTTTATATTTTTTTTAATTTAATGAATAAATTTATATATATTAAATATTTTATCACATTTTAATATATGACTTAATAATAAGAAATTAATAAATAGAGTTAATATTTTAGTAAAACATAGATAGAGTTAAAAATAAAATCATATTCTCTTTTTTCAACAAAACTGAATTTAAATATTCTATTTCTTTATTAAAGTTAGTTTTTACTATTCTCTTTATTTATTTAATGAGTTGATTTAAACCATTTGATCAAAATAAAATCAAATGTCAGATTTAAATTTAAAAGTTTAAATGATTAAAAGGTGCATAAGTTCAAATTACTTTTAAAATAAACACATGCATGAATCTTTTTGTTAAAAGCAAAATATAGATAATGTTAACATCCACATGAAAATGTAGAAGTTAATAATCTCTCTCTATATATTGACTTTTTGTTATATTGTTCTTAGTGGAATAAATATGTTTATTTAATAAGGATATGAGTTTCAGTAATATGAGGTGCAATGGCTATATATTAAATTGAAGGCTCAACAGGCTTAAGAAAACTCGATCGTCGATAATTTAAAAGTTGAATCACATTCGTCCTCATTTTGACACATAAGGAACATTTTGAGTCCAGACTAAGGTGGCGAGCCTGCAAAATATCAGATTCAGCTGAATGAATCATTTTATTGCAAACTCCCCACAGAGGCATTATTAGCGTAAGAGGTAGGTTCAATTTCCAAATATTTCCCAACCCAGTGCTAAACCTATATCGTTATTTCTTAATTCATAATATAAGAACCGGGTACGAGTGTAGGACTAGGACCTTAGATTCTGCTCCTCGCGTGGTTATTAAAATGAATCACACTAGGTGAGTGGGGTACTGGTTTGGCTGAGTACTCTTACATTAGTCTTGAGAGAATCATTAATTCTATTCCCCACCTCTAGAGTGGTGGGATTGTACGGATTCCATTATATTCTCCACAGCCACCGGGGCAACTTCATTGTGGAAACGATCCCATGATTGCTGTCCTGCTTAGAAACGACAATCTACTTGTTCCGTTTAACCAACTGTAGGGGAATCGTCCCCCACCATCATACGCGGCAACAGAAATATTTGGTTTAATTTTTGAAACATAAATAATAGAGCTTATTAAATATTTTACTAAACACTTATTAAATAATTTAAATATAAATTTTCAATAAAAAATAGAGCATAATTAATTTTTAATGTATTTAATATTTTACTTTTTATTAAAAATTTCATATTTTAAATTTCTTAATAAGTACCACACCAAAATCCTATTTTTTAATATTTACAGAGAAACAAACGGTTAAAAAAAAACATCAGATTAATATTTTTGAGAATTCTAAAATCCCCTTTCTTAATACCTTTTCACTTTAAATCTCCAAACAATGCACCACCTCAGTCAGCAGGACCCACCCGCTCATTCGTGAAAACCAGGGATACGAGGACATCCTCATTCCTCCACCAAATGTTTTATTTTGTCATGAAGGATTTGAGCTAATTATGGTGTTGGGACATATGGTTTACGAAACAACGAATCTTATTTGGCTTTGGTTAGCATGGATGATGAAGACATGGTCAAGAGTCAAGATAATAACATGAATTGAAAGGAGTAGGTAGGTCTGATATGTTGGTCAATCTGTGACACGGACCTCTTTTAATCATGCTTAAAATATAGTTGCTTCTTATTGTATTTCTCCACTCTGACTTTAAATTATTCACGACATTTCAAAAGTTTGTAACTAAATACTTTCCGGGCTTTTCTTGATACAAATCCGTTAAAACTTTATCATTAGATTAGATTATTTCAAGTAAGTAAGATTGGGTTAGTAGTGAAGAATTTAAGTAATTTATAGAACGGCTAAAATGAGTTGAGTTTAATGGAATAAACTGATTTGAATAATTAGATAAAAATTGTGAGTTGAGTTAAAAAAATTTAAATTTAAACTTAATTTAGCTTGATGTGACTTAATTTAATCCAACTTAATCTAAAATCGAGCTGACTTATTATATTGATCATGAATTTTAATTATTTATTAATTTAATAATATACACTTAAAAGAAATTATATATTTTTAAAAAAATTAAAATTTAATTGAAAATTAAATTAATTATTTAATTTATTTATCATTAACAAAAATTAAATAATACAAATTTTATTTTGCACTAATTTTTTTTTTAAAGATTAAGGTCATTATGTTTTTTAAAAAAATAAAAAATTTATCTGACTAATGGGTCATTCTTCCCAACCTACGGTCTGTAATAACTGAAGTTAAACTAGCACATATATGACATGATTTGGATCGAGCACGACCTGTATATTTTATCAGTTCTAATAATTTATATAAGTTTATAGGTTCAAATTTCATTTGTCACTTTTAAATTATTTCAAAATTTTTGTATAACTTTTATTTATTTTTTTCATATAAATATACACTTTAAGTTTAATAACTTTATAAATGATTGTAATTTTTGTTTTAATTTTTGCAAATTAAAAAAATCTAGAATACAACTATAAAGTATTATGGGAGATAAAAAGTTAAATCAGCTAATATATTATAATTCATAAATGACAATGACAGTTTACTGTTTATTACACATTCATAAGTCAAATAAAGCTTTAAAAAGCTATAAAAGAAAGAGAACGGAAGAAGATACATGATTTTATTGCTTGCTACGCGTCTGCAGCTTGCTGTGTAATTGTAAGATTTGGATTGTAATTTTAAGTAAACATGTGGGGTAAAATTATCATATAAAAATTCTTAAAAGTTAATACCTTTTGACCATATTCCGGATTCAACGTTAATAAGTTGCCTTGTTGCTGAAGGAATTCAGCATATTTTTTTGCTTGTTTTCACTTTCACTTTTAACACTGATGAGTCAAACATGGTGAATGGACTTTTCATAATCGTTAGTATGGAAATTCTGGACTACTATATTAAATTTAGATCTGATAAAAAATTGTTAAATATTTCAACAACTTAAAAATTGTGTTATTAATTGCACCAGTTTAATGGTTGTATCATATACTTTGTTATGAAGCACGAGTCTCTTTGTCCATTGTTATAGAAATCATAGCTCAATGCCTTTCCGAACCTCTTCCTCTCACTAAAATCTTCCTCAAATGTAACCTCTTCCTCTCACTAAAATCTTCCTCAAATGTTTTTATAAATCATAAGATTTTGAAAGGTTTAATTGACAAGCGGTCTATCCCAACGTGCTTCCTAGGATCCAAAGTCAATTCAATTGCTGTCATTGCATCCAAAGGTTAGCAATTTAGGGCAAGTCTTTGGGAAGAAAAATTTAAAGATTACAAATAAAACATATACGTGAAATTAGGATTAAAAAAAAACCAATGACCACATCCACACTTAACGATTTAAAGTAAGTTGTTGTTTGTTCTAAAAATGAAAAATAGGTGTAATTAATGAATTAAATAATTCAATTTAATATGTAAAAAATGAAAAAAAAACTGATGATACTTTTTGGATTTAATCACATAGTAACATTTAAAATATTACTCCATGTTAAAAATATACATGAGTTTAATTTTGCTACAATATTAATATAAATTATTTTTACACTATCATTCAATTTTGTATTGACAATTTATTTAATTAGGTTGACTAAATTAACAATTACATGATATACTAAATTTAATAAATGATATGATAATACATTATTAAATGTAAGTGTAAAACTTTTTTACGATGATAATACATAAAAATTTAATTATAAACATATACATGGGTCCAATTGGGCCATGGATTTATTGGCATATACTAATAAGTCAAGGTTTTTTTTCTTTCCTTTTTTTGGTTAGAAATAACGGCTTAAGATTACGCAAATCTGTTGGGCGTAGACAATTTTAGCAATAATGGGTTACGATTACGCACAACTAATGAGCAAGGTTTTCTTATAGTTTTTTATTTTTCAGCAAGAGAGTGAGATATATCTCAGTAAGTGCCGGTGGAGGGGAAGTTTCCTTTCTGGTGGTTATAACAAAGTGTGAGCTGCATCTCATCACTGCTGGAAGTGGGTAAGAGAATCCAATGGCTTTGCTTGAGAAAGGCCAAGGCAGTTCTGAAGAACTTGATGGCTCTACTCTGGAACTAGAAGGAGATGAACAAAGAGGCATAGCAGTTGCGAAGAGCACCTTAGTTTTACCAGATCAACATTAATCTCAAACCGTATCAAAAAATGAATCAATAATATCGCATCAATCTAAGGAGGGAGAGAGATTGAAGAAAAAAATTGGGTTGGTGAAGAGTTTTTTTCCCTGAATATGAACATTTTTCCCATGTCTCAAAAAATGGTACTACTAAGAAATAGTCAATACTAAAAATTTAAAATCATTCAGCTCCAAAACAAAAAATTCTTTACAAAATTTAAAATCATTTAGCTCAAACATATAATTGGCAATTTGTCACTAAGTTTAGTGTAAATAATATTACCAATTTACATAAGAAAAATAAAGCATATTACAAAATGCATTAGCCAGAATAAGTGAACAATTAGCACAAATTTAGGGGAAATGATTCGGAGGCCAACCATTAGAAGCCCAAATGTGTCCGGATAGAAAAAAAGTTATGCGAGTCCCACTTAAACTGACTTTACATTTTTTTAAAAGAATAATGCGAGATATTATGAATCTAAATTCGTAAAATGCCACACAAATAGGAAAAGATATTGCAATTATTCAATTCTTTTTACGTTTTATTAGCTCCACACTTATCTGAATGGCGGCAACATTTTTAATGCTCTTAAATGATTTTGGAGTATCAATGCTCCATTTTAATAACAGTTGATTTTGTTTAAAAAATAATTAAAAAATTATCAATGATTGAGAATCACCACCTATAACTTGTTCAATAGATTAAAGAAAAAACAAAAAATTTTTAATTTATTAATTTATTCTTAAAAAAATAAAAATTACAACTTTCATCTCTTTTTCTCCTTAGACTTATTAATTTATTAATTTATTCTTTTTACTTTCATCTCTTTCTCTCTCCAACTTTATTTTCTTTTCTTTTCTCTCTAGATCTGTCACCACCACCATCTCCTACCTCCTTCAACCCTAACCTCGAAAGGCTTTCTTCCAATAACTTCCTCTAACGACTGATATACATTGAATGGTGATGAAATTTTACCTTAATTCTCTTTCTATTCACATCAAAATCAAAGTTTCCTAATCGGGATGTTGATCGATACTCCACAATCGAGTCCATGTCTAGTGGGAACCAAAACTCAACATCATCTACAAACTGTTTGAACATGAGGAGTTGGAAAAATTAAAGTTGGTTCTTTCAACCAGCTATAAGATGATGTTTTTTTTTTTCTTTTGGATAATAAGTTTCCTTAGACGAGGGTAACACACATACCCCTTATATTGGACATTGGTACTCCACTCTGAGACAGTCTTCTATCCTTTCAACTATCATTGGTATGAATTTTTCTAGTGGTATTATTGATTCTATCTGTAAAATTTAACTTCTACTCCATGAGGTACCAGAACTCGTCCTTAAGGCAGAACATAGTGTGCTAGAGCATGTCGTCGACGCGTGCGAGGCATGAGGTGACGATCTTCTCGGAGGCGAGGTGGTTCCACTCGGAGACAAAGGCGATGAGGTCGTCAACAGCGACGAGGTCGTCGATGATGTCAAGGAAAGCGGTGGAGTTGCTAGAGTCGGCCCAGATGGGGTGATTGGAGGAGACGTAGTGGGATAAATGAGAATGAAAAAGGTTTAAAATGAATAGAAATAAGAATAAAAAGGTTAAAAAATAAATATCAGAAGACATTTTAATAAATGTTAAAAACTGGTAAAAAAATGAGTGACTGGTAATAGAAGGGGAAGTCAATGGGAGCATCCATGCTCCAAAATTTTTTAGGAGCATTGTAAATGCCTCCTTGAATGGCACATGAATAAGTAATTGTTAATAAATACCACGTTCGCAAAATATTTCATAAAAATAGTTTTGAGATGAATAGATTTTCTTTTTAAAAAAAGAACAATTTTTTTCTATTCATATGCAAAGTTGGGACTTGGGACTTGGGACTTGGGACATCCCAACACTCCAAGGTTGGGCCATATAGCACTGCTCAAATTCTATACATAATTATGTTAAATGCATTAGCACTTGTTGGGAAGGCATAGACAAATAAAAAAAAGTAAACCATATGTTGGTGTATGCCCTAGAGACTGATACATTTTGTTTGTATTGACATACATTCTATTATGCTAATTTTAATATATGAAGCATTTCACTTATTGTGTTCTTTTTAATAAACATAATAAAATCTTTAGAATAGTAAGTTTGATGCCATAGGACATCAAGTGGTTGACTTGATCATGAGAACCTATTGGATAAAGTTAGAACACTATTTTTAAATGTCCCTAGTAAAGTATTATTGTTAATTAGGACAACAATAATGTATCGAGACTAGTATGTGCGTAGACTGATGATCACATCTCACGGGTCATGGATATGAGATATCAAGTCTTCACATGGGTACATATTAGAGTAATGATGTATTGGACTGACCCGCCATGAGAACGCTACATGGATCGTTACGTGAGTATCATAAGCAATTCTCATAGTGACAATGGTGTCTGTGATCCTTTGACCTAAAATCACTACAATTCCTACATGAGGAGTTGTGTGTTTTAATATCATCAAACGTCATCTATAACAAGGTGATTATAAAGTTTGTTATTGGATATACCGTGAATCATGCAAAGGGATGTGAGTGACCTAAATGAGATTTGTCACTTCTATATAACAGGAGCGATATCTTCGGGCCCCCTGATTGAGTGAGATTGCAAAATATATGACCATGCTTAAATGTGTCAATATGATATATTGATTTCATTTATTGTTACAAAGTCTACTCGAGTATCAGGAAACGAATGATTGGACTATACAAGGGTGACATATTTCATGTCTTGTGTTCAATCTAGATATCTTAACAAAGAGACTAAACAACACGAAAACATTGGTCACGAAAAGGTTATGTCAAATCACTGACATTCTCATTATTTTGGTAGCAGCGATGTGTTGCTAGATACCGCTCACTGCTTGTAATATTAAAATGAGATTTTAATATTACTGTCAACGTTATGAGAACTTGCAGGGTCACACACATAGAACAGACTAAATTGGAGCAATATATGCAAGTTGGACTCGAATTTAAATGTGGGTCGGAGTCATAACAAATGAGTTTAGGGTTACACAACTTATCTTGCTATTACTCACACTCATTTAAGGCAGTTACTATTATAAATAGTACTGTTAAGGGAGCTGCTTAAGCATGAATTAAAAAAACCCTAGCCGCACTTGACAGAAACAGTGAGTGAGAGAGTGATAGGTTCTTCTCTTCTCTTCGTAGCTAGCACTGTGTGAGAGACGTGAGACTCTTTTTTGTGGACGTTAGACGTTCATGAGTCTGTTCGTGCGGATACCGCAGAGACATCGTCGCTGTTACGGTGTTGGTGATTCACTTCACTTCATTTTGTTCACGCTTCAAGAGGTTAACAATTTTAAAAACTCAAATTATGGCTCTTTTTCGCATAGATCCTTGGTGAGAATTTTGTTTTTCACTGCGTGATGTTTACGCGATTCCCAACACCATACACTTGCCACCCTTCTTCTAATATTGTATTTCTAAGGCCAATTTTACAATGCTCCTTGTTATGTTATAGAGCATGATGCACCCTGATAAGTGACTCCTTATTAGAAGTAATTTTGCTTTTTTAACAATTTTAGTGTGTGTTTGGGATAACTGTAAAAACTTAATTATTTCAATAATCGATTATTGTATAAAAGTTTTTTGTTATAATCAATTATAATAGAATCAGTTTTTTGTTTGGATATGTTAGCTGAAAAATTATTTTAACCTAATCTGTTTCATTTGGATGATATAAAAAAGAATAACTTTTATGCATTAAATTATCAAAATAGGTATAGAATGATTTTAAAAGTTATTTAATTGAGAATAAAATAGTATTTACATATTAAAGTGTAATGAATAATCTATAAGTTAGATTCATAAGTTTCAAATTTCAGCATTATGAAGAAAAAAACTTTTTATAATGCATTGAATTTCGTATAAAAGCTGAAGTTGATTTTACTAAACATGTTATAACACTGTTGAAACAACTTTTTTTAATAAAAAAAGCTATTTCAATAGTGATTTAAGTGTTGACAAACATGCTCTTAACTTATTTATAAATTAACCCCAAAATTATTTTATTAATTCCTTTACTCCTTTTGAAAAGTTAACCTAACATTTGGGTTTCGACATTCGCAAACATGTTCTTGCCCCTTTCGTTAGAGAGCTTGGTGCGAGCTAGGGTAGCGATTGGCGAAGTGTGAACATTTCTTTATACTTAACCTATCTTTGATTCCAGCTTCATCTTGATTTTCCTATGTGGGGCTCATCTTAGTTCCCCTAAATGGTTTCGTCTTCTTCTTGTTGAGCCTAATCCGGTGGATAGGCAAGAAATATTAGCACAAAGGAATGGTGAGTTGTCCTTCTGTTGCTTTGAAAAGAAAAATTTTATTGATGAAGTGCCATTATCAATAATCAATAGGCTATTCTTGTAGTTTCCTGGCCTTGTGGTAAATGGAATCTACTCCCAGCATGACTCCAACAACCCCCACTCCCCACCCCTACAAAAAAAATACCAGGAGAATATTACGAGAATAGGCAAAGGAAATCGTGGACTGCAACCATCAGTGGGGCTTTTAATATGGACCCTACAGTTAAAGGTACATTGATGGATCTTTTGACTTTATCCATTATAATAAGTTTTAAAATTTGCAATTCAGCCTCAAAGTTTATTTTATTTATTTTTTTCAAAGTCCTGTAACTATTGTTATTTCTTACACCATGCTTCTTGCATGACCCACAACCCACAACCTTCTTCTCACCGCCTTGCACCACCGTCAATCCAAATAATCCACCATCGAGCTAGCAACCTCAGATCCAGAGTCACAGTTACCTCAGAGCCAGCACCGGAGCCTAGAGTCATCACCTATACCTTCCAAAATTCTACGTCACTGGACTGCCACCGTCTTCACCCACCCATCAAACACTTGGACCCATCACCACAAAACCGCCACCACAAAATCTAGGTGGAGGCTTAGAGGTGCGACACGGATGGTGGTTTGTTTGGGTGGTTCTGTTCTAGGTTTGACTCATGGGTCGCAGTGAGGCGGATCTGGTTCGAGGTGGCTGCTGGGTTGCTGCTGTTCGCGAATCTAGGCAGAGCAAGGCAAAGTGGTTTGCGATTGGGGTGTGGCTTGTGAGTCCGAGACAGAGGCGGAACAAAAGGGGTGTGATGGCAGTTTGGGTCGCAGACGTGGCTGGGCTCAAGGTTGCGATATGGGTTCAGTGGGTTGCTGTTTTGGATGGCAAAGATGTTGGTCGCAGTTGGGTGTTCTGGTAGTTTAGGTAGTAGAGGCGTGGTGGAGGAATGGTGGTCCAAAGTTCCACGTCACCGGAGAGTCCTATTATGCCACCATCTTGAACCCACCCATCAAACACTTAGGCATATCACCACAAAATCACCACCGAACTCGACCTTACTCCATCACCTAAGACCATTGTGCCAGGCCTCAAAACATAACCCTTGCAATTATTCTCTCCTGCTCAGACACTGGAGCCGTCGCCATTGCTGCCGCCTCCGACCCATCGTGAGGGTTGGCAGGTGGCCAGTCACATTTTAGCCTTGAGGAGGTAGAGATGATATCTGATCTGGTGTTGTGGTTGTTGCATAATTTTCTTTTGTTAAAAGACTAATTTTACAATTACCAATGATCGTAGGTAAACTTTTAGAAGGACTAATGTTAATTTTCAACTTTCAGCGTTACCCAAATAGCAAGTAATCAGTCAATAATCACAATTGTTTATCATATTTTATACAGATCTAACGTTTCATATTGCTGGGTTCATGATAAGACCTTTGACCAAAAGATCCATATTAAACACACCCAATATTCAGTAATCTAAATTCAAAACGATGAAAGAGCTAGAAGTCTATCAATCAAATTCATCCAGTTAGAACATCGAAACCTTTGTGAGTCTAGAAAGAAAGCTTTGAAAATATTAAATACGTCTTCATCTTTCAGAGCAGAGGCTTGAACATTATTCCTACTTTGACAATGCAATTCCCTTTCCGTAGTTTGATGCCTTCCATTAAGTTTTTAACCTTTTTTGAGTCCAATGATAATTTTGAATCAATAGATGTGAAAATATCCTAGATTAGATAATTACTTTATTGTAAGGCACTGGGAACGCCTTGCTTAAAAATAAAAATTTTAGTAGAAAGAATGTATCAATTAATTCATATTAAATTAATAGAAAGTATGTATAAAAAAATTAACAGAAAGTAATAATTAATTTAAAAGTTTTCAAATTTAAGTTGAAGAATAAAAGAAATGAATAATGATGAAATGAAATGATGTAGAACTAATGAAAAAAAAAATAATAAAGAACTCTTAGGATTTTAAAGGCATTCTGTCTTAAAAGACTTGGCTCAAAATAAGAATATAATATACTTGATTCAATAATTAATAATCAACAATCAATCATGTCTTCTAAAATTTGATAAAAAATATTTATAATCCTCTTATAAAAGAAATAATTATAAATAAAATAAATAATAAAATAATTTTATTTTAATTCAAAATCATAATATAACTAACTAATGATAAAATTTGAAATTTAATAAAATTCTTTTAAAACTAAAATTCTAATTATAAAATAAATAAAATTCTTAAAAATATAAAAAAATAAAATCTCTAAATAACATAATTATTTATAAAATCTTAAATTATCATAATCATAAATAATACTAATATATTATACATCATGAAAAGAAAGAGCGTGTTTGGTTCATCTTTTATAGCTGAACCAACAGTATTTTTTGTGTTTAAATGTTGGAGAAAATATCAACATGTTTGGGTAATATAAAGGAAAAAATTAACAATTTTTTTTGGAGAAAAAAGCTATTGGAAGAGAAGCAAAATTTTGAGCATTTTATAAAAAATTGTTAGGATTATTTTTCACTTTGAGATATAAATATTATTTTATCTTCAATCAAATAACTTTTTTAATCAATCAAATAATTTTTTTAATAATCTTATATCTATTTTAATAATTTAATACATAAAAATAATTCTTTTTATATCATCCAAATAAAACAAATTAGTTTAAAATTACTTTTCAGTTAATATATTCAAACATAAAACTTTTTTCTTATAATCGATTATAACAAAAAAATTTATACAATAATCGATTATTGAAATAATCAAATTTTCACAGTTATCCCAAACATGCACGAAGTAGTTGACTAATGCAAAATACCAATCATATTGAGCATGGCACAAGGAAGAAATTATTGTATACTCTGAGGCTGCGTTTGGTGGACAGGATAAGAATGACATAGTAGTATTAGCTAATATTATCAAGCCTTATCAAATGTTTGGTGATTTAACCTGATAGCATAATGAAATCAGGTTAAACATTTTTATCTTACTCTAACCTGATAACAATATACTCTCCCTCACTCTATGATAAGACCTGATAGGATATCTATTCCCACCCTACCCCTCAACTTTATTTTCTCAATCTAAGCCTTTCCTTATTTGCTAAAAACCCCATCCCCACCACCTAGAACAACTATTGTCCCGCTGCCGTGAAGCACCATCCGTGGCCATGGTTCATCCGTGGCCAGGAACCAACCATGGCCACTTTGAAGCACCATTTCCTTCTTCCATTAGGATGGTGGAAGAAGATGATTGCAGGAAGGCAACACTACCAGACTGACGCATCAAGGACAAAGAACCACCACACCATTATTGGTGAAACCTTCACAGAAAGATCGATATACAACATAGGATTGAGAAGCAATCATCACCGACAGCAAGAGTAGCCATTGTTGTCCATGGCAGCAAGAAACCAGATCCGCGATGTGGTGTCGTTTATTTGGTGGTACTGAGCGAAAACAAGAATTATTGGAAGAGAGATTCTAGATTGGAATAAAAAACGAAATATG
Source organism: Ormosia semicastrata (assembly GCA_029884595.1). Taxonomy (NCBI): domain Eukaryota; kingdom Viridiplantae; phylum Streptophyta; class Magnoliopsida; order Fabales; family Fabaceae; genus Ormosia; species Ormosia semicastrata. Next base: position 30,288,979 of record JAQQTO010000043.1, on the reverse strand, counting down.
GAGGAAAAAATGATGGACAAAAAAAGGATGATTTCCTCAATAGAAAATTATGGAAATATGGAGAGAGAAAGCAAATCTGAAACTAGGAAGTAAGAATTGACAGAAAATCTAAAAATGAGGGAAATGAGGAAATTCTAGAGACATTTGTGACGCTATGTAGACAGAGAAAAAATTCTTGAAACAACTAAGCAAATACAAATATACAAATATAGACAACTAGAAGAAAAAGTGGTACTCGATGTGGAGAAAGAAAAAGTGATTCCGTGAGAGAAAAGATAGAGAGAAAAAATGAAGGAAAATGAAGAACATGAAAGAAAGTGAAAAACAAGAAAGATATTACGCTAATTTTTTTTTATATTAAATATATTATAATCATATTAAATAATTATTATACTATCTAAATTCTTATATTATTAAGTATTAAATATCTAATTGTATAAGAGTTAATCATATCTTTTATATTATTAATATTTATCTTACTATCTTATATTATCACTTCTTATACTATTATTATATCAAACGTAACCTGAAAATAGCACTCTACTCTAGAAAAAGAGTGGCATGTACAACTATATAATCATCCAGGCCATTGGATTAAAATTTAGATATTTTTATATCAGATCTAGATCTAGAAGGTTATAAACTTGCCTAGAATAATAATATAAAAGTATTTTAGAAATTTCCAGCACAAAGTGGGATCATGAACGCGCAAAGACTAAAACCATCCTCAAGACTTTGTCGTACCTTTTGATGGATGACATGACTTTATGGCAACAATTTCTTGCTTATTTGGAACGCGAGAACAAACTGAATAGAAATCTGAGCCCACATCTGGTAAACTAAGGGTCTACAGAGAGCAAAGTCCAAGTCGAGACTCAATATAATTGTTGTAACAAACTGTAATATGATATACTGGTAATGCCAGTCACTGTGGTAAAAGCTACAATATACAAAGCATAACAACTGCCTTGGTCAAAATAAAACATGCTGCCTACATTGTGGAAAAAGTAAAATAAGGAGATATAGTAGACGATTACTGAAAGGGAAAATAAAAGACAAAACATGATAGCATCAAAATTTACCATATATCAAAGGGAAAGAAGTAGAACTAGTATGACTTGATTGTGGTATTCATACTAGACACTGGCTGAAATCCTGCAAGGCATACTTTGGATTTCAAAAGTGGGATGTAACATACAGGCATATTTAGTGAAGAAGTAACAGTTAACCACTGCAGCAAGTTCACAAGCGGCTTAGGGAAGAAATGCAATAATCATTATGAACAAGCTTGACTTGGGGGAAAAATGAAACAAAATCTCAACAAATTCTGTGAAGTAACATGATCCAATGAACAGATACAACAGCCTATGATGATATGATGCAAACCAACAGCCTGTGATAACTATCGCTCAGCAAAATGCTTGTATTCCAGTCCAGTGATAATCAGAAATAGTCAAATGGACTGCTGAATTGCCAAAATATGCCATACGGTTAATAATAGCAAATAAAAATTGTTCAATTTCAAGAAATCTACTAAACCAGACATAGAAATTGATAGGTGTTTCTTTTTTTTTTTGTTTTTTTTCCTCTCCCTGAATTATCATTCTCTAACACTCGGAGCACTCTGATGCTTTGAAGGCAAGATAGTGATGACATGAAACGGCAAAAATCAATAAACTTTGAAACCATGTTAGCCGGAACCATCATTAATAAAACCTTCTTTGCGACCTTCAAAGCCAGGCCGCAAAAGCTTTTTCTCTCTCTTTGCAATTTTACGCATTTTCTTCTGATGACTCCTCTCAGCTATATTTTCTGACCTTCTTTGCTGCTTGTCTGCCTTCAATTGGTCCCGTGTTTGAATTCTCTCCTTCCATTTCTCAGCATTTTTCTGTTGCTTCTTCTTCTCCTTATGTATGCTTTTTTGTAACAGTTTGGGATCATCATGGACCTTAATCCCTGAAGCTCTATTCATTGCTGCTTTCCATGATTGCTTTTTAGCAAAAGCTTCACCCTTGTCAGGATCTTTATTCTTTGCTTCCTCCAATTTCTTTGCCCTTTCAAGTTCCTTATACTTGGAAACTTTTCTCTTCTTCTTCCCTTGCATTTCCTCATTCGCAAGTTTGACATGGCCAAACACAAGCTCTTTGGAAGCCTCAGCAGCATCCTTCTTCACTTTGTCCGCTGACTCATCAGGTGCAGGTTTACTTTCTTCAGTTCCACTATCCCTCTTGCGTTTCTTGTCCTGAAATCCTCTCTTTACATTTCTATCATCCTTCTTCTTAGCTTTGTCCGAATTTCCACAGTTACGACTTGCGCGGAACTCTTCAAGTTTGCGATGAAGCCTATGACGAAGTTCTTCATAAGTCACGGAGCGATCATCACCTTCGAGCCCTGACATGAAAGGCTTAACCACACCCTGCTCTTCATCAATGTCATTCACTTTTTCTTTTCCCAAGCTTTGCTTGAGCAGGTCAAGCGTAGTTGCAGGGGGTTTGTCAGGGTCTAAACGGTCTCTTCGAGATTTCTTGATATTTTCCTTAGTTTCTTTCTTTGCCTTAGCTTTTGCAGCCTTGCTGAGACCCTGAAACCATGGCTTCTCCTTGTCATCAGTTGGTAGATAAAACTTGGCAGGGATGAGCTCAACCAACTTGTCAAAGAAGAGGGTATGCTCATGGATCACACACTCCAAATCTTCACCACCATGCGCCTCTGCAACTGACTTTTGCTTCTTCTTCTTCATCTTCATCACTATGTAACTACAAAATTTCACTGCAACAGCGTGAAGGAATTAAAAGAGGCCAATAGAAACCATTTTTTTAACAGAATAAATTCTAACAAGAATTAGAATTAGAATTAGAATTTGAACCCCTAAATTCATAGATTCTAACAATAATTAGATATCGGGTTTTAAAGGTTGTGTTAAGAGTCAAAAACAAAAAAATGGAATCGACAAAAACGATATTCAAATGCAAAAATGCAAACATTCAGAAGATCTCACCTCACTCTTCGTGGTCGAAAGTTCGAAACTTGATGCTACGCTATCGCATTCATCCCCAATTCTTGGAGTGTTTATTCTTCTCTTTTCTCTTCAATTGGAAACGCCACCGATCAAAGTGTCTATTTACCCTATGCGCTACAAATTAGGGTTCATGATTCTATTGTATAGATTCAGGCCTTGCCTCCTTGTATTTATTGGGTGACCCATTAAATTTCGAGAATAAAATTGGGCCAATGACCCATTAAGTTGGGCCCAAACAACTCAATGTCTAGTTTAATCTATTTATTTGTTAGGACTTGGGAGTAATTTCACATGAACTTTAGAAACCAACCTAATCTGACCAAAAAAAAAAAAAGGAAACCAACCTAATCTTGACCAAAAAAACAAAAAAAGGGAAACCAACCTAATCATGCTTGGATCGTGGGAGATTTTTTTTATTTTAATAATCTCAACAGACCACTTGAAATTTCTTTTAAAATAAAATAAAATAAGATTTTAGTTAGGTTCAAGTTGAAACAGCTATTGTGTTGACTATTGAGGATGAAAGTCCAAATTGACTTTGTTCAGTATTAAAATTCTAAAAAAAATTTGGTCCATCAAAGAATTATGATTTTGTGACTAATAGTGAAGTATGATCGAATTTGAATTACTATTTCTATCTTTTTATTATTTTCCTATATATTAGAACTAGCTATTAATATCTTATTTTTATACTATATTATTAAACATATTAAAATTACTTTGAGTTTAATTTTGATGCACCATCAAAATAAATAAGTTTTACTATCATTTGATGATGTGTTGTCACAATATTTAATGAATTTAACATTTAATGTTTGTTTTAAACTTATTAAATAATATAACAATATATAATGTAAATTTTTTTTTATATTCACAATACATCAAAATTAATTCATTTACTTTTGTCTTGACTAAAAGTTCTCATTGTTGCTAGCTTAATATCTTCTCACAATTACCATCATATTTAGAGTGATGATAGTTACACAAACTTTATTTTTACAACTCCTTCACAAATTTTAATGTGCTACTTATATTATTAAAAAAAAGTTACAATAGAATGATAGTAATATTTAATGACTTACACAAGAATATGTGAAAATAAAGTCTGTACAAGTATTTTAACAAAACAAAAAAGTCTATGCAAGTATATTTCTTTTAGATTTATATTTTTTAAAGTGAGGGGTGCATCTTACTATTATTCTAGAGAATTGAATTGATAAGTATTTCATATTAAAAGATATTAAATACTTATCTATACTATTAATAAAGGGAATTTCCATGTTTTAGTCTCAAATTTTAGTTTTCCTATAATACAATCAACATTTATTCATTTTAAGTCTTAAACATAAATCAAACAGGATAAAAATATAACTTAAATTAAGACTATCAGTTAAAATTACAACAAAATCGCACAACTTTCACTATCATTTAGCTAATCGTTTATGTGCATGCATTTTTCTTTGTCCAAGCACGTTAGTGCCTTCAATATGCTAGTATAGAATAATTTAGTTTCATATTTTAGCAAAACAGATAGTAAAATAGCTAGTAAAGAGAAAATTGTGTGAAAATGTAATTATATTATTTTTGCTTTTACCCTAAATTATTAAAAAAAAAAGTGTTTGGTGGTTGAACTATTAGACTTTAGTACGAGGATATCCTACGTAATTCGAGTAGATGTACCTTAGCCATGCACTGCAAGAGCTATGAATCGATAATATATATAATTGAATATGCAAATTTTTGGCCATTGGAATAATTGTTACTATACTATGAGGTGAAACCAGGAATAGGCATCCTCAGCTTGCGCTTCCAAAATAACCTGTTCTTAAGGAATTGTACAAGAAATTGTTATTTACATAATTACAAATAATACAACAGTGGTGGTATTTAACCTGCTCACTAAATCTTTTGAAGCATTTATATTCCATGGAGTTTATACTATTGATGATAGATCTGAAATGATCAATGGTGTGAATAAAACCTGAAATCTATTTAATAGGTAAGTTTGGGGTTTAAGGTTTGTACATCACTTTCTCCGGCATTGTACTAGCTCTTCCATCTTTTTCGACAAGGTCGCCAGCCTATTCCTTCGTCTTCTCCAACGTTAAGCTCAAATGTCAACTCTTCCATCTTTTCGAAAAACCTTGAACTCAGATATGATGTTGTCGAGTTCAGCGTCTTTGAACTTAGAAGTGGCATTGTCGAGTTCGGCATCCTCAAACTCAGATTCAATGTTGTCGAAGTTTAGATGGGCTTGATATGTGGCACATGACTCACAGCGGTGGCAGAATAAGAGACCAACAACACGCAGGTGCCAGAGAGGGTGCAGGGCGAAGTCACTGTCTAAGAAGAGTAATAGTGATGATGGCAGGTAATATAATCAACCACTTATCTATGATAGCAGGTAAATTCCATGCAATATACATGTTCCAAAACATTTAGTGGGTATGTAAAATGGAACCTACAAGAGTTAGGCTGCTTGCACGCCCACGCTCAATCCTCTTACAAATAATACAACAGTTAGGTGGAGCCGGACCTGGTGCCAGAGCTCGGAGAGCAGCTGTCCCACCAACACAATCCTGTGCCAACCAGTCAACCATCACCAGCACACTAATCGTATTGATAAATTAGAGTCAGATCTTTATTTTCGTACTTCGCCCCAAAGTTCTTAAAAAAATCCTCATTCTTTTCATATTAATTTTATAATTAACTTTAAAATATTAAGTAATACTTTATTGAGTAATACATTAGTGACTGTCATGTTTCGCTCATTTCTCTAACTACAACGAATTTTTAAGTCATACTATTTATATAAGAAGTGTATTAAATTCTCCGAAGGCTTCTCGTAAAATTCATTTTTAACGTCGAGTTTAGCAAGACTAGGTATTATTATAAACCACACAGGCAATGATGTATTCGCACTATCTATTATGTAGTACCAATGCTTCTACAATGAGTTCGAGACATATAAGCCAATGTATTTTTTTTTTAAAGCAAATATCAACTTTTACTCTGTTCCGAGCTAATATTTGAGGCATGGACACGCTATAAACGAGAGAATTGTTTAAATTTGTTTTACCAGATACAACTTGATTTGATTGTTCAGTGAAAAGAAATTCCAGAAGAAAAACCAAGAAGTTGATGGAACATCATAATTCCTCCGGGGACCCAAATGAAAACTTAAACAATGAAATTGATTTTTGCGATGTTTCACTCCCAATCAACTTAGAAGGAAAATGTCACCCTAATGCAATGAGGAATCATTTCATTATTTATTTATTTATTGGCAAATGATCCCAATTGCAACAAGGCTTTAAACTGATAAACAGGACCGGCTAGAAGTTGAATAATGAACAGCAAGTGATATACCAAAGCTTAAAGAAGATAATAGGGAGCGATTCAGAAGAAACCAACATGCTTATAAAAAAACCATGTATAAGTTCTGCACAATTCACAAGCTTACGGAAAGCAGAGGTTAAAGGGAATAAAAAATTATGGGTGAATGTCATCAGTAACAAAATGAGTGAGAAATATAAACCACGAACACTGTTCCCAAAACCTACTTATTAGATGTTCATAAAACCTAATTAAACATTTTAACTTAAGAAAAAAAAAAGATTAAAATATACAAGATAGAATAAACCTTTGATCATTGAGAAAGAAATGGGAGCAGGAAATACAATATCTTTTTACCTCTCTGGTGCCAATGGCATTACCAATTAGATGTGAGACATCGAATCAGCAGCATTTGCAGCTTCATAAATGCTCGTAAAAAATGATTGGTGTTATATTACAAGACTCTTTTTTTGACTCCTGACACATTCTATCTTTGTGAGTCCTTCTTTGATGACTTTGATTGTATGTGCCCATCACCTGCCGTGTTCTTCTTTCTCCTTGGTGCACCCACACTAAGTTCCACCAATGGGCCAGACCAGGTTTGGATATTTGCTTTAGGATATGAGAAGTTTGTGGAACTAAATGGAACATCAGGAGGATCGAAAACTGGATCCATGTGATGTGAAGAACCCAAAGGATAGCCTAGAGTTCCATCTTGGTGGGGAGGAGGAAACTTCTCACTCTTGCTCTTAGCGTTTGCATGAGTTATCAGACGCCGTCTCTGTAATGAGAGTTAAACCATAATCACAGTTATTGAGAAATAAAGGTAAGCTATAATATAAACCAACTGGGTGTGTATATCAATGCCAGTTTATGAAAGTAGGTAAAACTCTATTTGATAGTTAAACGGGAACATAAATACCAAGTGCAGATAATGTAAGCTACAACCAAGATAAAAGTTCTTTTATTGGTAGATCATCTATAACTACCACTGTAAGTCCTGACTAAGGCTTGTGGCATACCTAACCTTGAAATGGAGCAACATCCCTTAACCTAAACTTTGAATTACCCAGAAAAAAAAAAAACTTTTAAGACCTTCTAACCTGATGTCATTGGCAATATCAGGAGAGGCCATATAATTAATTAATTACTGAAATATTTAGACCGAACTAAATTAACTTAACATTTATATATGAGCCAGAGCCAGTCTTCTGCCCATTACTAGTTTTCTCACATTAAGAGACAACAACGCCTAAAACTGTTATTTGTGTATCAAAATTTTTATGCCTAGCCAAAGAGTGAAATATAACAAAGCAAAAGTATAAAGTGATGCGATGGGGATGGGAATAAAAGAACATCCATGACAATAGATGTTTCTAAAATGTATTTGAGGCAGATAGATGCAACGGAAGATGAAAGTTTTCTACCATGATTTTTATCCAAAAAAAGGTTTTCACCAAGACAAAACTTCCACCCAAAATGACCATAAAACTCTTCTAAATCAGTAAAAATAACGACTAAGTAAATTAATAACTCATGGAATGAAAAAAAAAAAAACTTGTTCAATCAAATTAATCAACTATCCACAAAAGTGGAGCACAAGCAATTTTTTAAAATTGATTGCAGACCTAACATGTGACAACAGTTATACTATAAATTATTAAACTCCAACAAAAGCTAGCCGAGCAAAAAATGAATAAAATTATATATATTAAGTTGATATGTGCTTCATTACTGTAAATTGACAAAAATTTCATCATAACAATCAAAAGCAATCTGCTTAAATCTATGAGGTGCCTTATCTGACATACATCAATATTTGCTTGAAGCTCGGCATTGGCCTCTGGAACTGGAATTCCCCTCCCACCTCGATCACGTGGACGAGATTTCTTGACACCATCAGCATTAGCTTTACCAGCAGCTCTCAATCTACAGTCATAACACATGGAAATTAAGAATTGAAATGTGTGAAATTTCAATTTTTTTCAAAAAACATAGTTTACTCCCTCCAGTATTATCGAGAGGTAGAGAAAGTTCACATTGAGAAGGATAATTATATTCCGATGTCAAAAGTAATTTAAGAAATCCACCTTCTAGCTTCTTCATCCCGTAGCTTTGTATCCATCTCCTTGCTGGGAGGATATTTTGGAAGGCTAGAGGGCTCACAAGCATAAGGTCTTGTTCTAAAAAACTGCCAAAGAGTAATTAATATTAAACTAGGATCCTTACATTCAATTATAGGGACACTTAAGTATTTCAATCACAATTCATTATATCTCCTACTGAAAATGATATACAACCACCAACATATAGCTATCTCTGTCATTTCCAATGAGTAACAAGTGACCCCACTTCTCTTACAATATAAAGTGAAAAACAGAAAAAGGAAAGAGCTTTCTCTTTGTTGTTTAAAAAAACAATTTAGTAAAGTTCAGAAGTTCATCCATCAATAAGTTCAATTTAACTTAGTTTATCATCATTGTCAAACAAAGAGCTTAACTTATGTGCTCAGGATTTATTGCTTAACAACCAAAGTCGTGGCACTCCAGAACTTAGATTACAAGAGTAGAGGAATGTATTCCATAGCAATAAAAGTTGACAGTTGGTGGCATATGATATAAACAAAGCAACAGTAAAGATGCACATATGAGTTACATAATTATGACAAAAACATATTTTCAAAAGCATAAGCAGCCTCCTACGTAGTTAATCAACATCAATCAAGGGGGAGAGAAAAGGAAGAAATGCCATCTAACTATCTTAAGATGGTCCCAGCTAATATATGATGAAATTGTTGTTCATAGTTATTGCGTTAGGATATAAAATTGGGTCACTTAGTTATTCTATTTAAGAATTAAACATGACAACAAGGGAGCAGTCAAGTAGATGTAGCAATCCAATATAAAAATAAAAATAAAAAATCACCAGAAATAGGTGATTTCACAAGATTAATTTAGTGATTATATTATTATCTTACTTCACTATGCAATGCAGCAGTGGCAGTTTGACGTTCAGCTGGATCAACTGCGAGAAGGGTCTCAATTAGTGGTAGGGATGATGGTGGAAAATCTTTAAATGTCTCTGCTATGCACCGCTTGTATGATTGTTGGGGCTTAAAAATGGTAGCATGCGGCAACTTCGACTTTTTCCAATATTCTTCAGAAGGAGAACCACATAGCTTAAATATCTTATGTAGCTGCTCCACCTATGAAGCACAAAAAATATTATATCAGCAAAATCAGAAGCACCAACCTCACAAACAGGTTGCAGAAAATCAAGAAGCCAAGAACAACAAAATCTTGCACCATTAACTAGTAAAGTGTACATCTTATGCTCTTGAAAGATGCTCCGAGAGAAACTAGATAACAAAACCAATCATTTAGAGATTACCTCTGTTCGACCAGGCATAATAGGCTTTCCAGCCAATAATTCAGCAAGAATGCAGCCAGCACTCCACAGGTCCACTCCTACACCATAATCAGTGGCCCCAAGAAGAAGTTCCGGAGGTCGATACCATAAAGTAACCACCCTACTGGTCATCGGGTGCTTGTGATTAGGATCAAAGAAGGAAGCTAATCCAAAATCAGCAATCCTAAGAATTCCTTCATTGTCAATAAGAAGGTTTGACCCCTTTATATCACGATGCAGCACATGACGATTGTGGCAGTGTTCCAGCCCAGAAAATAGCTGATGCATGTAACATTTAACCTAAAATACCCAGATATAATCAGGAAAAAATGTTCCAAATCAAGAAACAAAAATTACTTTCTTTTATATCATAAATTTCAACCAACCAGAGGTCCAGAACTTGCAATTAGCAAGGTAAAAATGCCAATACCTGAGGCTCTGTGAACTTAATTGTCGGGCTTGTAGCAAGTCCAGCCAAATCATGCTCCATGTATTCAAACACAAGATACAAACTGCATGACATTCTAGAAGTCACTAAACCTTCCAGTTTGACAACATTGGGATGATCCAGACGACGCAGAATCAGAATCTCTCTTGCCATGAATTTCACACTCTCAGGCTCTAAATTGTCAAAACGGACCTTCTTTAGGGCAACAATTTTCCCTGTTAATGTATCCCTAGCTTTGTAAACATTGCTATATGTACCTTGTCCAATCTGATTGAAAAATAGTACAGAAGCCAGTGAGAGATTCAATCTTTGTTAAGTTTATGAGAACAGCACGGAAGTAGACATTGTGATGAAGGCCTTTCAATTTATAAATTCCAAGATAACAGAAAACCCCAAGTAACAATCTCTAAAATCCATATTACTATTTTTAGATGTTGGTTAGATTTGAAAACAGAACAACATAAGCAATAAGTTGTTGAAATCAAGATAACTAAGTTCCACATACTTAAATTGGAAATAAAAGCAAAGCATCCATTAGATGCCTTACCTTATCAAGCTTCTCAAAAGTGTCTGCCCTTCTAGGGGTCAATCCATTTATAGCTTCCCCAGCAACCTTGGAAAGCCAAGAGGGCCACCCTGCAGCCACTTGCTCACCATGAACATGGTTAGGTGGATTGCTCAACCTGGGATTCGGCTTCGAAGATCGCCTCCTCTCCCTCCTTGGCCGCGTCCTCTTCTCCTCCTCTCCACCCTCGTTCCCATTCCCACCATTCTGAACCTCACCCTCCTCTGCTTTTGCAACTTTCACTTTCACTTCCTCTTTCCTCTCTTCCCTCCTTCTCTCTGATGCCTCTTTCCCAAACACACACCCCATGTCTCAAAATACTCATTTACTCAACGCCCTTCTTCCTCCTCTTCCTCCTCCTCCTGCTCCTCACATTCCCTCACTTGCCACAACCACATTTTCCCTCATTTTCTCGCCATCCAAACACCACAGCACATCAGAATCAAACCCTAATAATAGTTTCTCCTACCGATCTTAGAAAGCTGAAAGGGGTTTCAATCAAAGGAATGTGCAAATGCTAATTCAAAAGACCCTAACTTTTCCAGACAAAAGTGACAGAGCAATGATTTGAGAGTCACCCCACAAATTGTGGTGCAGTCAAAGGAAATGAGCTTATATTAGTCAGATACACACACAGAAAAGAAAAGGGGGGGAAAAAAGCAGAAAAAACAGTAAAATAAGACTAGCATTTTTTCCCCTTGTGAAGTTCCTTTTGTTCTTTTGTTCAGGCGGTGTTTTTGGAGGTCGGTTTTCTTCTTTTGCCCCTTTTGGATTGTGGATATGGATATCGATATGCAGGAGATCAAAGTTAAAAACAGTTGTAGTTCTACTTGGGGGGCTAACCAGATTCAAAGATTTGAGTCTTTTGAGAGATAAATTAATGAAAAATAATTTTTTACCATTAAATTTTTTGCTCTAATTTTAGGTATAAAAATAATAGGATTATAAAATAGAAAAAACTTGACTTCATGTAATATGTTGTTACGAATTTATTATTTATTTAATTTATTATCATGTATTATTTTTAATTTTATTTAATTAAATTAATAAATATATAATGATATATTAAATAAATAATAAATATATAACTACATACTAAATGAGAGTCATAAAAAATTCTAACAAATTTTTTTCTTATAAAATAATGTGGGGATGGATCTTCTTTCTTCCCCACTTTCACTCTCATAACCATAATGGTCTCAACATATTTTATTTTATTTCAAGTACGCGTGCATACTTATATATATATATATATATATATATTGATACTATATTTGGTCCTATACTTAAATACATGTGATTATTTTATATTTACATAATTTTAGCATTTAATTATTACTGATTTAACTTATTTTTTATACTATTTTTAATAAGGCTTAAGATATTCTATTTTATACGCTTATTAGAGAAGGGAGCCTTCAAATAGCCACTAATGGATCTACGGGGTAGAAGATGAGAAAATATGCTAGAAAGAATTTACAGTAAATTAAATTTCGCCATTCTTCTTACACGTCTTCAGCTTTTATTATCTCAACTGTCAAAACGAAACAATTATGAGGTTATGTATTTTTTCAGGTATAAGAATTTTTTTTTTTAACTCCCTACCACCAGGTGTGTTGCTGAGTTTCAGTTCTTCTTCGGCACTGGGTTTGTATCTGGTAAGGAAGCTTCCTTGGAAAATCAGCATTCAGCAATCAGCAGCTGCCAATCAAACTCAGACACGAAACTGTCACGTGCTACGAAGATATTTAGAGTAAAACCCCCACTTTTCTTTTTAAAATATAAACATCGATTATAATAATATTTTATTTTAAAAATCAACCATATTAATTTTTAAAATTGTAATTTATCAATCAAATTAATTTTTAATATTAATAATTTTTACATAAAAATTAATTTATTTAACGAATTATAATTTTAAGAACTAATATAATTAATTTCTAAAGTTATGAATTAATATAATTAATACTTATAATTTTAAAAATTAAAATGAATATTTACTCAAAATGTTTATACTGATTACAGTAACCTTTTTCTTTAATTTTCATGTGGAAAAATATGATTGGCTAAGTTGATGGGATGGTGCAGCGTGTCCTAGGTACACTTCGGATTAAGCTAACTTTACCTGCATGACTGGCTCTTCGGGGACCGGGAAACTTTGAGGTAGGAATTTCTTACTTTTAACTATGTAAATTTTTTTTTTTACATGTATAAAGAATTGTTAATAAAGGTATGTGTATTTTAATATATCTTACACATTTTTATATATATCAAATATTGATTTAAATGTACAAAATAAGAATTTTTCCAAGAATTTTCTCTCTAGTTATTGCGTTGCTTTTTTTTATTATTTTTTATTTATAATACTTATAAAGGATAAATTGAAATCATAAACAATCTCAATCTCTTTTATAAAAATATAAGAGTTCAAATTCTAATAAATAAATTTTTATAAAAAAATTATATAATTATTATATGCTTGTAATTGAATGAGAATTAATTATATGAACAATTTAAATGAGTTGAATATAAAAAAAGAAAACATAATGGTCTTAAAAAATATTTGTTTATTAGTGATAAATATGTACTTTATTACATTTTTTTTTCCTTTTTGGACCTTTTGGTTGTGCTAACTGTTAAGTTGGGACATTACTTTGTGGATCAAAATAGTATTAAGTTGGCTAAGAAATAAGGGAAAATATAAACACGCAGTTATAGAGTAAAAACAAAATCCGAACACATACTTTAATAGAAGTATTAAATAAAACGCCCCTCAATGTATATAATTAGATTTTTGGAGAGTATTATGTAATGCAATTTAATGGAAATTGAAAACAAGTTTTTTTTTTAAATAAAGGAAATAGAGTGTGCACTCAGCATAACTTCAAAAGTAAAGTCTCTCACTTACTCGGAATAATTTAAGAATAAATAAATAAAAGACTCTATTAGCTTGTGTTAACACGTCATTGCTGCTGTTTTCTTCTTTCCTTTGGTTCTCTGTTTTTTTTATTATGTAAAATTGATGCCAGATTCTTTTTTGTTTACCTTTTCTTTATCATTTTATTTTTCTAGTATAAAAAACTTATATTATAATTTAATTATGTATTATTACCTTATGAAAAATATTATAATTAAAACTATATAAAAAGTCAATTTTTTAATGAAATAATAATGTGAAAAGTTCTATTAACAAAATTAAAACTAAACTCAATAAAAAAGACACGACCCATCAAGTAGGAGTTAAGTGGAAATATATATTATGAAAGCACATAAGAACGCTTGAAGCACCTGTTGAGGGATCCACCCATTGAGCAGCAATTATGTTCTACATGGCAATGCCATAGGATTTATCGGCAGTTTTCTCTGCCACGCTTATTCAGTGGATAAAATCATAAAAAAGCTGGACAAGTAAGATTGATTGCTTTACATTATCGTAACCCACTATCTTTTCCACAAAGGATTGAAACATTGAAGTATAAGGACATTGTCCCCTTCAATTCTGTTACAAACAAAACAATTCAAGGTTGTACGTACTAATATTGGGATTTGGGAAGCTACACACATCTATGTCTAGTTGTTTACCATTACAGAATGACTTATATTTTTATATACTCCACATGATTTGATGAGTGAGCTTCAATAAATATAGAGTTTCTGGCCCTAGACAGATTGAATTGTCCCCTTCAATTCTGTTATATCTCATGTGAGTAGGTTACACGACAATTAAGATCCAAGAACTGCCCATTTCTTTTTGGAATTTGTTTCCAACGCTTTCTGAGTTTAAATGGACCATTAACCATCCAATGAGTATTTGGATGATAGAAACATTTTCCAAAAGTATGAAACAAAAAAAAAAAAAAAGATTTCGTACTGAGCTATTCAAGGAATTGAAAATGTACGAAGTACTAATATATTATGATTGGGATTTGGGAAGCTACACACATCTATGTCTAGTTGTTTACCATTACAGAATGACTTATATTTTTATATACTCCACATGATTTGATGAGTTCTGTTCTTATCTTTTTTATGCGTGTGAGTAAATTTTGTAGACAATTTTATATTATTGTCAATAGTTTTGTGCAATATAGAGTTTCGGATAAAATGATATTAACGGTCAATATCTCTTTAGCATAAATTTATTTTTCTACACCATTACATTTATTTTTAAACTTATACATGATCACGTCAATATTTAATTTAATTATAAAAATTCATATAAGATCCAATAACTGCCCATTTCTTTTTGGATCTATCTTAAAAATTCTACACTTGGTAAGACTTTAAAGAAATGTATCCAGGGCTTGCCAGCCACGCTTTCCGAGTTCACTAATGGACCATTAACGACATCCAATGATAAAGCCAACTTGTTTCTCTTTAAAATGAGTCCATTGTTGTTTGGTTAAGCTTATATAGAGATTGTACTGTAAGTCTGTATGCCTATACTTGCAATGTATAGCCAAAAACTTTTCAATATAAACAAGCGCATACTTCACAGTATTTTTAATAAAAATTGATCTAACAACTTGTTGTTCAAAGAATTACACTTTAAGAATTTTTAGTATCACTAAAAAATATTTGAGTGAAGTAGTTAATGACTTAATGCTACTAAATTGAACCGCATTTTACTAAAACCATTGTCCTTTTTTCTGCCATCACTGTTTGCATTGCAGGCCTCAAAGACAGTTTCAGTTTGAGCATTTCTGTGACTCTTGGGATCCCCTCTTCTAAGCCTCAGAAGGCCAGAAATTATTAGTCACACTCTCACCCTCTGTACAAGAGCACAAAATCGTTTAATTGGAGAACATGACATTTTAATTGTGGGTCCTGGGGTTCTTGACTTCATGGTCGTTAGGTACATTTTCATTTCATATCTCTCTCACTCCAAATTTGTTGTATTTGTAGCTCTGAACTGATACATCTAACACATATTTATTGAAGACATTTCCTTGTGTTCTATGTTGATTTTGTAGGAAATATATAGCATGAGAGCATGGAATTGGAACATTATGGGAATTTCTTTCGTATATGTATATACTTAGTGCTACAAAAGGTTTCTTAGCTTTGCTTCTACGTACCTTGTTTGCTTTGAAGCAGGATATAACCAGGCTGCCAAGTTATGGACAAACCCTGAAATCAAAACATGTCCACTTATCTTCACGAGGAGTTGATTAAAATAGGTATTAGTCTGTCTTTGAAGTGGACCAAAGCCATGCACAAGTATGTGATTTTCTGTGCTCCACCTTCCCAATCCTCATGCTACCCTAGCGATCTTAGCCTCTTAGGTGAGAAATCCTAGAGTTGATTACTTTATTTGTAGTTGGTAGGGATTACATTTGGTGGCACGCTTATGAATGTATCTCAAGACTTTAGTTAAATTGGATTTAGATCCTCTCCAGTTGAAAAATAACTGAAGAAGATCTCAACCATTGAAATCAAACTTTTACATAATAAAACATTAAAAATAAATATAATATAATAATTATTAAAGGTTGAATGGACTCCTCTCAAGAATGAGGATCCAAATCCAGAAGTTGCAAAGCTTTTTAATGGAAATTAGGGTACAGGTATGGGAGGATTTATTATATAAAAATATAAAAACAAAAACAATAAAATAATCAAATCATAAGATAAATATAATTTTCATAATGTTCTAACAGATTTTTAACAAAACTCTATAAAATATATAAAGTAAGAAAAAATACATAAAGAGGACACAAGATTTGAAGGAATGAAACTAGCAGTTAGTTTCATTTAGAACAATTTAATAGCAAAACTTGGTGTTTTGCAAGGTCTAGCTTGTATTGACTCATTGTAATGCTTGACCAAGATGTACCCAAAAGTATTTGATAGCAAAATTTAAAATAATTTTGATATTCTTATTACAAATAGTGCATATACCTCTTTTCACATTCTTTTTAATATTATTTATCATATTTATTTTTTCTTATCACTTTCTCTCATTTAATCACATTCATTTAAAATAAGTGTGAAAAGGGGTGTGAGGGAGGAAAATAATGTATAAACATCATTTTCTAATTTAAAAAGCAAGTATTGGGTATGTAACTATGAGTATCCAACAAATACTTGTACACCCGGTACGGATGTGGCAACCATTTAGGAATACCCATACATCATTGGTAGCTATTGTAAGGCTCAAAATTGATCAACTTCTGCCGTTGTTGAGCACCTTTATACTGGACCATTGGTTAATCTTTAGAAATTTAAGTTCAGTTTAAGAACAATCTTCTCTAAGGAAGTTGTTCTTAATCTCTACACTCGTATGGTTTTATAACCTTTCTGTTAAATGTCATGTATGTAATAGAAGCATATCTATATATATGTAATCAAGATTTGAACCTTCTATCTTTTTGTAATGTTGATGCAGTATTGTTAGATTTCTGGAATAAATACTCTGCATTTTGCGAAGTTATTTCAAGTGGATTACTGGGAAACATAGCATCATGCAAACATAATTTATGTGGGAAACATGCTCGCATAAAATGCTGCTGAATTCAGTTAAGGCATCCCCTCCTGAGCTTTCCAATTCATAGAAGAAACATAAATATCTTATGTCAGATTTGTATCTTGTAGGATCAAAACAAAACAGGTAGTACAAGAAAAAATATGATAAATGCCAAATTACCTGCATTGCTGGGGAAGGAGTTGACTTAGTGTGTCTCAAATATGATATCTATAAATTAAATGTTCTCCTCTGCCAGACCTCTGATTAATTAGCTGGTTGGTTTAGAGCTGCTTCGTTCAATCAATTTAGTTATTTAGCTGCTTGAGAGAAGTGGAATTTAGTTGGAAAAAGTAAAACCTAATTAGTTTACTAGTTGTGCTGTTCTGAACTAGTGTTTTGGATAGTCAACCAATAAGACTAGCTGTGCATTAAGTTGGAATATTGAAAATTCTTTCCTGTTTGCATCAAGTTCTGCTCCTTATGATTGTAATGATAATGAAGCATGTGATGAGTTTTGGTCTTACGAAGCATCATATCACATTATCTTGCTGTTGAATGTTCTTTTTTTCTCTTTTAATTTGAATTGAGGATATTGTTCTTGTTTACAATAAGGCGTGGGCTTCTTTATTAAAAAATCACTTGAATTGCATTATTTGTGAAAAATTGCACATTCCTTCTTCACCATCTTCAGATTTATAAAATTGTAGGATGTCATCAATTTGTTTTGTTCATGGTGTTGGATTGGATCTACTTCTTTCCATATGATAGTTGTTGACAAATTCCTATTACCCGTTTTGAAGGGTTTCTTATTTCAAATAATGAAACTCCATAAACCCCACTTGTAATGTAGATCAGAAAAGCAAAATAACATTAAAACTTTACATTAGAGTTGGTTGGGTGCGCCTGGCCCGTGCAGTACTGCAACGCATGGGCAACGCTCAAGAGTCCAGGTAGCAAGGTACTATTATGAACCCTCCTCCTTAAAAAATTAATTTAATATCATCTAAGTCAATGAACCACATATCAAATATTAAACTAAATAAACTAAATAAACTAATAAGAAAAAATATTACACTTGAATCTTAGCCAATAGGACGAGAAAGGAACGTTTAATTCTGTTGCGTGTCTCACGTTTTATATTCTGTCTCACTCTTCTTAGCCTCACCGACGTGGAACTTAAAGTATACTATTTCACACGAAAAAAGATGATCTTATATATTTTTTTAAAGTGTAGATATTATCCATATTTTTTTTAAAAACGTGTAATTAAAAAAAATAATAAAAAAATAAATATAATAAATAATATTAAATAAAATATAAAAATATATATATATACACTATTTATAATAAAAATATTAGAATTAATTTTATACCTTACACTGCACATTCTTGGAATCACACACAGTATGTCAGTGCCCTGCTTTGTTGAGACTCGTCACCTATTATATATTTATGCAGAAATATGTCTAGTAAAACGAAATAAACCAAAAAAATACATAAATAACTAAATATCACAAAAATAATAAATTGTCAAGAGTTAAGAGTTAAAGACCAACACTCCACTCCATCAGACGACTAGGATGACGAAAAGAAAAGATAGATGTTTCCTCCACGCTTCTTCATTGACATACCAAAAATAATGGGTGTTGTAATAGTCTAATTTGATTTGGTTTAAGGGTTAACTTCCAATGAAATCAATATTCACGAATTATAAACTTTATAAATTAAATCAAATTACGAGGTCTTATGTGCCAAATAAATTGAATTACAATCTACAGTTTGATCATATTCTAAGCCACAACTTTGTATTATTATTTTTTATTTTTTATCTTTGGATTGAAATATTTTTATAGACATTATTATGAAATTAATTCTTCCTACACTATCGTGACTGTTTTAAAACAACATTGTATTATTTTAAAATTGAAGAATACACATTCAATGTTTCAATGTATTTTTTCATAATAATAATGAAATTGAATAAAAGTAATTATAAACAACTAATGGATAATTTCAAACTATTGCTATTATATGTAGCAATAATTGAATTAATATAAAAAGCAGGCACTATATTATATGTAAAAAATATATAAACATTATATTTATATGTAGGGTGATTCAGTTTATATGGTTGGTTTAATTTTATTTTATATTATTTACATCTTTTATATATTTTAATATTATCTCATACATTGCATGGATATATATACTAATCTTATATAAAGCATTATAAACCAAACCATTAAAAATCAAAAAAATTAAATTACATGATATTTCACCAAAAAATAACACAATAATTGGTAAAAAAAACCAAATTAAGCTATAATCTTTTTTTTTTGGGTTAACAATTTAAGGTTTAGGAGCAGGGACGTTAGGACTAACAGTGATACAAATAAACTAATGAAGGGCCACTGATAAAATTAATTTAGTTTTATTTAATTAATTTACACACGACAATATAAAAAACGGGAAAAAATTAAATTAGCCTTTAGGTTCATACTCTATTTGAGAAATACTACTTAGGTTAAAAAATTTGTAATTAGATTCTTATAAAAATCTTTATTTTGTAATTTGCTTTTTATAGTTTTACTTCTTTTTTCTTGAACCTAGTTTACTATTATGTTACAATCTGTTAAAAAGGGGGGGGGGTAAAGTTGAAACTTAATTAGAAAATTTTAAAGTTAAAAACACTCAAATGGTATAAAAATTCATCCTTATTAAATTAAGGATAAGGATGCTAGAGGTTCTTAACTCAGTATTTTACAAATCAGACAAGATCGACTAGTTGAACTGGTCAAACTATGAATATATTACATTTTTTATTCGAGCATTTTTTAGTTAAATGATGATTGAATCACAAATTTAACTAGTTAAATCAATTAAATTATGATTTAAAAATTTTGTCAATTCAATTTTCAGTTCAATTTTTCAAATTTTTTGATTTCCTAACATATCTTCTCATCTGATAGATAAGAGACTAATATTTTAATAGTACGGTTAGGTACTTAAGCATAGTTTTCTCTTAATAATGTTATTTTTATACATATAAATATTAGAATTAAAACATGTCTTTAAATGAATAAAAGTTTATCAAGATGTATATTTATTTGAGTTTAATTAAAGATTGAACATTTCTCCTATTCCTTTATTTTTTTAGAATATTGGTATCTTTCTAATTAACTCTAGTTTTTATTATTATTTTCTCTTATATCACTATTTATACCTATCTCCATATCATTAATCATATATACATTTTTTATCACTTTTTTCATTTAATCATAACTCTTAAAAAGAGTATAAATAATCATACATTCTTAAAAATAGATATAAGACTAACATTTTTCTTTTCTAATCAAGATGTGTCATTTATATTTATTTATTGAATAAAATTTTATTCTGGTTAACTTTATTTTAATTTTTAAAAATTTAAGTTACTTCAAATTTTTAAAATTATAAAATTTAACTTTTAAAAAAAAAAATTAACTTTATATTCTATATATCTTGTTCTTAGAATCTTTCATTCATTGTGTTACTTATCTTACAAAGAAAAATAAGAACAAGTCACGATAAAAAATGTATGTATAAACTGATTTGTCAAGTTACAAGTTATTATTAAGGAAGTATTTTATAAAATCAACAAATAATATTATGGCAAGTTAACATGGTACTGAAAAATTCCAAAGAAATTTCCTTAAAGATTAAACAAATTTATGATAGTAGCACAGCCCTTAATTAAAAAAAAAAAAAAAGGTCACCTGAATGATTCAGAATTTCAGATGAGATCACACGCGCCACGTAAATAGGAGTTAGTTGAAATCCTGAAATTCGACAAGGCCATTCCTTCATTTCGTTGTGCAATTTACGCTGCCAAATACAACTGAGAAGAGTGATCCTTTCATTTGCAATTCTTGTAAAGAAAAACAAAACTGGATTCTATCCTCAATTCCCTTCCTGAAGATGTTGCCATCAAAATTGCTTCGCTGCTTCAGGTTCGAATTTGGAACCCCCAGAATTGTTATTCAATTTGATTTGATTTCTGGCACGGAAAGCTTCGATTTTCCTTAACCCTTTGACTTGTTTCCCCTTTTTCATTTGGTGCATAAGGTGCGGGATTTGTGTGCCTTGAGTTGTTGTTCCAGGTTCTGGAGAGAACTCTGCTTCTCAGATTGCATTTGGGAATCTCTATTCAGAAAGAGATGGCCCTTACTCACTTCCTTCGATTTCCCTGCTTTTTCATCATCGTCTTCTTCCACTTCCACAAACTCTCCCAATTTCAAGGTATCCACGGATTTCCTGTTTTAGAAGTTGACCCAATTTGTTTTTCAATAGTATTTAAGCAAAGTTGGGGCCTTTTCTTTTATTGGCTTTTGAATTGGAACTGTGGGTAATCATTGAAACCCTAAATTTATTCTTTCTTTCCTTTTATATTGAACTATTTTTTTTAGCTTAGAAGGAAAGTACTTGGTCCCTTGTTGTTAAATTATTATTGTAGGTTCCGACTTCTGATATTTTGGTGCAGGAAGAATTGGATATGATTAATTCTTCTTTTTTTTTTACTTTTTCCTTGTTCTCTATTGGCATGTTAAATATTGGGCAGATTTTAGTAGTGTTATGTCGTAATTGTTTGGGAATTTGGTTACAGAAGTGGAGGAAATTGTACTTCAAGAGGCACATGGAGTTGGGAGTTAGAGCAAGGTCTGTTGAGAAGTTTGTGGAAGCTTGTTCACGTTCTGAATCACTTGAGGTTAGGGAGTATCTGAACGCTGTTGAAACCTTGATTGGTACGAGGTTTGGTTTTGAAGATGTCCAGAGGTACCTGTTCAAACCTAAAATGAATGTGCTGCTTAACTTGGTTGGTGTCCACTATTGCCTGACATGCCTTGGGATTCGGGTATTCCCATCTTCTTCCACCTTATTGTGATTTATTTTAATTGCAGTTTAACTAAATGGAACTCCTGTTTGATCATAGCTTCATCATAGCTTAATTTGGTGACACTTGATGACAATTGGGATAATCACGGTGCATAAGTTCTATCAAAATGTATCTTTGGCATATTGTCAATATACGTGCGACAATTAGCTTTACTTTTATTTGCTGCAGGGCTGCAGCTAGAAAACATGATTGCCATTTGAAATATGGTTTGACACTTGCCTACTGTGAATCCAAACAGCTGTTTAATTGGCATTTAACTGAGTTTATTCAAGTTTATCTCAGCTAACCATTTGTGCAGAATTTCTTATGCTTGTTTTCTTTTGACTACATTTAATGAAGAAAGTCACTTATTTCTTTCCATGCTTCAACTTTTTTATAGCTATTCATAATCTTCTGTCAGTCAAATAAAAAATCTTTTGGTCATTTTTATGTAGGGTAATATTATTGTGTTAAGCTTTAAAACAATTATTACAAAAAATCTATGGTCAAAATTACTTGTTATTGTTTTTTCATTTCTTGAAAATAAGATAACATGCCAACCAGCAGCGCCTAATCTTTTCTGTCATTGTCTCTTTGTTCACAATTTTGCATCTTTGGAAGCTTCAGAAATAGTTATATCTTTAGTATCTTTACATCTTTTACCCGTTTCCTTTTCCTTTGAATCTCATTCCTATCCTTTATTCTTCGATTTTCCCTTAGAGAAATAAAGAGGACAAAGTTGAATGATGGTCTCTGTAATATATATTTTGCCACTTTCTTTTTTCCTCTTCCCAATAAGGCTTTTACAATTTACATAGAACTTACTAGCTACGTAAGATAGAGCAGTGCATCATATATTTAACTAGGTACTTAACTAGGTAATAAAGTGGATCAAATTATGTAGATGCTTGTGAAGGTGGCTTATCTAACTTGGTTTTCTCATTCTGTGTTAAACATTTAACATTTCAACCTTGATGATAAAAAGCATATGAATATTATAGTATTGGGCTAACCTTTTGAAGGACTTGACCAGAATCTAAAATTACAAACTTATGAAAAAAATTATTCAGTATCTGAAATTGATATGAAAGTGTCTTTATTGGCAGGGTGATAATCTCATAAAAGCCCTTCGGGCTTGTGAGATCTCAGATCGGAATGTATGTGTCAAGTGGTGGAAAGTTGGCAGATGGTTCTATGGCTACCGTATGAGGGATGAGTCACATTCTCGTTGGGTTTCTTTGGCAGATTTGGCAACAGAAGATGATGAGCATATTTTGGGGGTGCTTCGCCGAGGAACTATTCATGAGGTTTTACGTGTTCAGATCTCTGCTGTTGGTCATACATCAACACCTTGGTACTGCCAGGTTACCCAGAGACAGGAGTAGGGAGATCTACTATAAGTAGTAGTATGTTTATAATGCTTTTTTTAAAAAAATTCTGTGGTAATAATAGTATAATACATGAGTAGTATGTCATCAGAGACAAGACAATAATACAAGTTTAAATTATTCTTAAACTCAATTACGTTTAAACTATGCTTAAATTACATTCTTGCAAATGCAATAGATGAATTTGTAAATAGTAATATTAGCATATTTTGCTTTGTATGCCACTAATTTTTTTTTAAAAATATGCATTGTTATCTACCCATTCTTTTATGTTACCAGATCAATCTGTGCTAATCAATAACCTATAATGCTTATTATCTGTGCTATTTAGATCCTGCTACTTGTAAGTTGTAATGCTTATCTTCGTCGCATGATACGTTAGGAGTCCATATCTCACTGTATATAACTGAGGGTTTACTAACTTGATTTCTGGCGGCACCTTATAAAAATGAAAAGAAGGCATGACGGTTTTGGTGATGTTACTTTCTAGGCAGATTTAGTAGTTTTCTTGTTATATATACTCATACCGCAATTGGATGTTTCATGTGAATGATTCTCAAGATCATAGTGACCCGAAAACCTGCATCTTTAAGTGCTGCTGCATCACCTATATCTATTGCTAACATTTTTCTCTCCATCATTGGTTATTCGCAGGCAGAAAGTATCCTTTTAAATTGTTTCATTCGTTGTGGCAAATGCATTGCTTGTGTGGGGTAAATGCTCATTTTGTGGTTAAAAAATATTTAATCCTGAGGAATTGCAGTGTTAGCATCTAATTCCAATAACTTTAATGCATCAATAACATGGCATTCTAGCTCATGCACTGTCTTTATCGGTTAAGTCTGATATACATTCTAAATTGCCGACTTACAGAGGCTTTGAACAGTGCCATGCTTTGAAAGGCTGTTTTAACTACTATAACATTTCCTGTGTGAATGCTCTCAAAGAAGTGGTACTAAGAGAAGGTGGAGAGGAGGGTTTTGACAGTTATGGTACAAATCATTAATCATATAAACGTTTTCATGGGTAATTAACTATTGTTTTGTGGGAACAGAATAATTACAAACCATTTATGGAACGAATAGAATGTAAAATACAACTGAGATCCTTGGAGGATAACTATCGTTTACAAATAATCAACACCACTGAAGCAATATTCACAAACACACAACTAATTTCATTCACACACTAATAATTACTTAACACACTGACGGACTTTGTTGACAATGACACTATGAAGCTGAGTGCATATATATATCATATATGCAGAATGATTCATGTTCCTTCCATCTACTTGGGGACTCGACTGTGAATGCTGTAAGCTGAAAGCCAAATGAGCAAGACAGTCACAATGCTGCCAAACAAAGCCACTGCCAAGGAGCCAGCAACATGCTTACAGTACTTGTCATAGACGTTGCAAATTTTAACCCAACCCACATGGTTGTTTCCCTTTAAACCCAAATATCCCACACCTGCAGCTGTGCCTGTTGCTGAGGCTATTATTCCCAATATCAGCTGCGCAGAGTCATGGTAAATTATTTGTTTGTTATACTTTGATATATAAAGCAAGTGAGTTGAGAAGAAAAGATTAATAGCAAGGTGAAAAGAAAGGTTGATTGATAAATTACCGCATCCCAGAAGACAAAATGGAGGAGGAACTTCGTTTTGAGGTCTGGCTTCTGGATGACACACAGTGATGCAAGAGTGGTAATGATGCTATAAAGGCCCGAAACAGAGAATGCAACCACAAAATATCTGCATGTATATCATACATATTATATGTCAAACTGCAAATCGACAATAACAAGTAATATTGACAAGACTTGTTTGGAAAAAAAAGGTGTCAGTGAGAATAAGGCATTAAAATGATTAATAAATAAATAAATAAATGTACGTAAATGGAAGACTTTAGACCTTTAAATAAAAATAAAAAAGAATACATGAGGAGCATGACATCAGGAAAATAGAACAGAGGGAAAAAAAGTATATGTAAGAAAATAACTCGTCTTGAGCACAGCCTTCATGGACGACTTTGCCTCCTTATAGCCTTCAAAAGGGTTTTTAAGTTTACATTAACATGTCAAGTTTTAGAGATGGCGGTTTGAAACATCACGCATGTTCATAAGTAAAAACCATCAATTTGTCCCCCTAGGAAGCTCTTTATATCGATATATAGAAAGCAAAATCCCACAAGTAGGAAACAATTCGTACATAGCGTTGGCTTCTTCCTATGAAACCCCATCTAATTGCTGAAACATTGGAAACCATCTATCTTTTTGTCCTTTACAACAAATGTATTAGTAACCTTTATTAGTCTAGCAATTTCACTAGATGCAAGAAGAAGCACAAAAAATTTATACTCCTACTACATCACTTATTACATCTCAGAAATTAAAATAAAGTAAGGAAAAATTTCCATGTATTTAAAGAAAGGTTGGTAAGCTTAATATTCAAACCGGTTTTTAATCATTGATTCTTCACGACAAGATATTTGAAATCATATATTGCAAATAACTACTATAGACATGCATATAGCAAAACATGTCAAAACTTCAAAGATTTTTTTCCTGAAAAAATAAAGACAATTATAATAAACGTAGTAATAGTAAATCTGCTAAGAATTTGAATAACTCTCAAACTTACATAAAGGCTGGAGAGTATCTGAACTTGGCTGGCCGTGGCACAGGAGTACCTTGGAAAAGCACTGTTTCTGTTTGTTCACTAGTGACGATCACCACAACTGCTACCAGTGATGCTGCAAACAACAGAAACCTGAGGACCACATTGAAATTAAAGTAATCAACGCCGGCCGGAGCTGGAGTTGAAGATGATTTGTACTCAGGGTCGCCAGGCTTGTCTGTAGAAGCCATGTGTTGCTGAGCAAGGCAGGTTTTGAGCTTGGTTAGAATGGCAGGTATTAGTAGTATGACTTAGTGGCTACCTTGAAACAGAATGGTGGAGGATAAGGATAAGGTGAACAATGATTTTGTGCAACTATATATAGATGGATTTGGACTTCAGGGTAAGCCAAATGAACCAGAAAGTTGTAAAAACAAATGAGTTGGAGTTTGCTGCACGCTAGAGTTGGTTTGAACAGTTGCTTGTTAGTTGGTGTGTATGTGACGAGCCATACAGCTAATAGTCTATATCTTGTTAGAATATTTGATATGCTTAATCCTAAGGCTTACACGAAATATATATATATGAATATTAGATATGCTTAATTTCAAGGTTCACACAAAAGATATTATGGGCTGTCAGCTCAAAAACTTAGTTGTCGTAATCTTGGATTCTGATTATGGGGCCAGAGGGCATAGACATGCATAATAGTTTTAAATTCATCACTAGCCTGTGGTCCTGCCTCTAGTTTCTTGTAGTGCTTTTCTAGCTCAGTTGGAAACTTCTGGTTGGTGACTAGGAATATTTTTTCCTATCTGGCATGGATGCAGAACACATATAAACAATCATTTATTGATTTCCCCTGTATCATGATTGGATGGATTGAGAATCAAGGTTGTAATTGGTATAATGGAAGATAAGAGAAATTGAGAAGAGGAGCAAATGCAATTTGTTTCTTTCTTTTTTGGTAAAGCAATATATTTCTCTTTGCATGTCCTATTTTTATACTCTTTTCTTTATTCATTTTTATGTGCACTTATATTAATTAACTACCTCTTAAAAGTACAAAACTTTTAATTTTTCACGTTTCGATTGATTAGTTTTTACGTTTTGTGTGACAGATATACAATTAAAGAAATATAGTACTCAATCATTTGAGCTTGGCAAGTACGAATAGAGTCTTGATCAGTAAAGGCTATTCGATTCAAGTAATAATAACGATTTCAGTTAAAAAGAAAGAAAAGGAACATTTCACAGCAAAAAAATAATACTTCCTCCGTCTCTTAATAATTATTTTTTATGATTTTTCACAAGAATTAATGATATTATTAAATAATCTTAAATATAAAAAATATAATCTAATATGATATAAATTATCATTTTTCTTATTCTATTAATTATAAATTATGTGTAATTATTAGATTTAGTTGAGATAATAAAGAATGAGGGTAAAGTTGGAAAATATTAATTAATATTTTCTTAATATTCTCAATTTTTTTAAAAAGAATCTATAAAGAGACATAGAGAGTAATAAAGAAATGTATTCTAACTCAAATTAATATTGAGTGAAATTTAAAAAATATGAGTTTTAAATTAGAATTAATTTTGAAAATAAATAATAAATGTAAGTTACTTCTGCTCCAATTTGAGGTTGCACAATTTCATTTCAGATACAAAAGTAAATTTGGCTTTCTTTAGCCAGACAACAAGAGGATGTGATTTTTAGTTTCTTTTTATTACTTTTGAATTTTCAAAGTTAAGATAGAGAGGATCCAAAGAGGAATCTAGATAATTACTTTAATTTCCAAGGTTCAATCAAACTTCAAAGCTTTTCAATTGAAAATAACCAAGATCAATGAACAATAGAGAACTATCTTGACTGCTTGTATGCATGTTCTCACTACAGTTTGAATTTGAAGATAAACTTAGGAAAATCGTGTGATAATGTATTAACATATTTGCATTATATAGAGTGTTATTAAAGGTGCATTTGTTTGTGCCTTTTTGTTATAAGAAAAATATTTTTTTAATTAAATATTTTTAACTATTTGAATGTATTAGAGAGAAAGTAGGGGTAGCACCTATTGTGAAAAAGATAGGAGAATCTTGTCTTAAGTAGTTTGGACATGTAAGGAGAATACCCTTAGAAGTTCCTGTAAGAAGAGTAGATCTGATAGATAATAGTCCAATAGTTAGAAGTAGAGGAAGACCAAGAAAGACTATAGGTGAAACGATTAAAAAAGATTTAGATATGAATAGCATATCTGACGACTTGATTTATGATAGGACACAATGTCATCATTTGATCCATGTAGTCGACTCCACCTAATGAAAAAAGACTTAGTTGTTATTGTTGTTGAATTAGATTGTTAAAATAAGTAAAATATAAAAATAATCAATTTTTCTATTTTCTTCTAAAAAGTTAGAATGACCTACTTCTTTAAAAAAAAAAGAGTGAAAAAGAATATTTTTTTACTATCTTAAAATTACATTTTTAAAAATTTATCCGAACACATCTTAAGTTAGATATTGCTAAATTCAAATGGCCAATTTAGCCTCAACTTAATTACTATCCAGTAGTCATATATATCCGATAAATTGCGTGTGGCTCCACATTCTAGAAGGTTTATCTTTCTTTTTTCCTCCTTTATGTTTTTTTGGTGGGTCATGGAAGAAGGGTTAGCTGAAGCAAATATGGGATACTGTATTCTTTTGCATAATTTTATAAGTATCTTTTAATTTTTATTATAATTTATTTTTGATCTAATCCCACTTATTTAAAATGATGTGAACCCCCAAGAACGAATCCTATAATATGTTCAATCAACCACGCTTAACTTTCCATGAAACATTAATTGAAGCCTAACTAAAGCTAATCATGCTGCTTATTCTGTGATTTACCGGGCTATCAATCCTTCTATGATTCCTTAAATATATACAAAGAAAGAAAGGAAAAAAAAAAAACAGAAAACAGATCATTGGTCTAAAAAAAGTGGAAAAGAATAAAAGAATCTCCTTTTCTCCTTTCAAATTTCTTTTCTTTTCTTTTCTTTTCTTTCGTTATAAAATTAAATATGCATATAAGTCTAATTTTTGCTAATCTTTGAGTTGGCCAACTTTTGGATTATAATAAAACCTATACCATTCTTTAGTGCCCCATTTGCAGACTTTCAAAATCAAAATCAAAATCAAAATCAATCATCAAGAAGAAATCAAAATTAAGGTTATATATGTATAGGTAATATGTGTTGTGAATTCAATTGCAAGTTATAAGTCTCGTATTGTTTAAAAATGAATAAAGTGAATATTTTATATTTGATTGGATACATAAATTTAATATCTTAAAATTTTGAGTTGAGATATAATATTTTAAGTCAATTATTTTAGATCTTTTCAATATTCTCCACTTTCTAACAATATGAACATTTATTTTCCAACAGATCTGGAAGCTTCATGTATATTAGTCCTCTTCAGTTGGGCGGCGAAGCAATTGAATTGAACAAGTGGGTTTGGTCATACTTAGCCACATGACCAAGTGTCGTAACTATCTTCAATATAATTATTTGATGGATACAGATTAATCAATTAATTTACCCGTGTATGCAGTTAGGCAAGAAAGTTGACCAGGAACCCTTTTTTTCACATTTCATTTGGTTAAGAATTCAGGTTAAATAGCTCCAGAAGAAAAAAAAAAGGTTTATTTCATTTGCAACTAGATTCACAATGGCTTTCTTCGGTTTCAATCATCCACTTCTCTATTAGGTTTCCTTTTTGCAGGATTAATCAAATATATTAGTTAAGATATGATGTGATAGAAATTATTTACTTAATAATTTTTCTTACTAGTATTTTAATGCTTATAGTCAAAGGCGAAATTAATTTTTAACATGAATTTTGTTAGCTAGGTTCAAGTGATCAATTGTGGAGAGTTTCACCTTACCCACATACAGGTCACAGTGGAGACTAAAGTTAGTTCTGCGTCCTAGTCTTCACCAATGGTAGTATGCTGAAGTTTAGTTTCGTGAAGATTGAAAGTTTGACACTCTTAATGATACAACTATTGGAGTTAGAACACAGTTATATACGTGGTTACTCTGAATAAATGGTGGAAAATTATTTTAAAATAATTAATTTTGAGAAAATAAATCTTATGTTTGACAATATTTAAATTAAGAGAACTAATTAAGTTTTATTAAAAAGTACAAACTCTTTAATATGAGAAAGAAAATGTAATACAACACACTGAACTGAGTCACAGATCACAGTTGATGCCTGAGCTACTTCTATTCCCTTTCTTTCTATAGTTGGACAATAGCTCTAGCTCTACTCTCCTGTTCCCAAGGATTTATTTCTAAAGTTATGTTTGAATAAAAGATTTTAAATGAAAAAAAAGACTTATTTTTTTATTTTTAAGTTAAAAAAATTATAAAAATAAATAGATGATGATTGGATAGTTGTATGATATTTTTTATTTTAAAAAATCTTAAATATAGAGAGTACTTATTCAAAATAAAAAATAAACACTCCTTTTCATTTCCTTCTAAAACTCCATTTCCCAAACACACATAATTTTGTAGTAAGTTTTGTTGTGGCATTTTATTTTTAATCTTAATACAAAATTTAATAATGGATAAACTAAGAGGTACCAAACTAGGAAAACGATAAAATCCAAGTGGCTTACGTACATGGGAATGACACTGACGATGGATGAACCCTATTCATTTTCCTGCAAAAGGGAAAAAGAAAAGCCTAACTTTGTTCTCATTCTTTCTTGACATTCAGATTGAGATTATTTGTATGCTGCAAGGGAATGGCAATCCAGGTAAATCTTTGATCCCACTGAAATATCAGGTTAATATAATTAGAGTTCGTGGAGCACATATGTATGCATACTTTACATGGTTTTCGGTTACAATTATAATTTATAACTACACATATACCTTTATCTAAGTTTATCGACAAAGTTTAATTGGACTACATATGAAGTTATTATGAATATTTATGCATAATTATAATTACAATAATTATATAGATAGCATTACACTTGTTGATGGGTTAAGTTGTTCATAAACTTAATTAGCCGACTTAGACCTAACTTATGGATCAATAAGTTTAAGAGCAAATTCAAACACTGAGTCCAGACACAGAATGTCAGTAACGACTCTATATTATTGTTCATTATTTATCCTCTCTACTCTATGAAGATACTCTGCTTTCATGGATATTGTGCCAAATTCACCCGAATTTTTATTTTATTTATTTATTAAGAAGAAAAATTGTACATTAGTTAAACATAAAACCTAAATTTACTAACTGACTTAAGGGCTAAGGTAGGACCTAACTCTTTGCTACGAGCCTAAGAAATGTTAGGCTTGGGCTTAGGTTTAAACCCAATAACATAAAGTCACATGGACCTCGGTCTGAGGCCAACCCGACTCAAATAATGAACAGCTACGGCTATTATTAACCTCGGTTTAAGTCTTCCACAATCTCCAATTATTTTATTTTATATAATAGTAAGTAACACCAAGGCATGTTCAGTTAATGCGAATGGTAGCTGGGAAGGAATGGTAGGCCATAGCATAAGCCACTGCAGCTTACGATCATAAATGCTTGTGACTTCTGTTGTAAAAGAAACGGAATGCAATCTTGTCTGCATTAAAGAACCAACCATCCCAAGATTTGTCACTGGAGTGATATTTTATACGCTGAGTTGTTAGGTAAGTAATGAAAATTATTATACGTATTTAAATTATTATTTAAAATATGTAAAGTAATAAAAATTATTATAAAATTATATTAATTTTTATTAATATTTTTATATATATCAAATAATAATATTTTTATATATACCAAATAATAATTTACGTACTTAAAGAAGAATGACGTGATACACCATAATTTCTCTATATAGGCCACCAAAATTGTGGAGCTCAAATGGCCATGCAAGTTTAAAGCACCATGAAAGGCACACGCACATGAACGAGCAATTCGTTAAGACACAATTTCAACACGTAACATTTGCACACAACCAATAACAAGATGACAACATATAGAAGAAGAGGTTAATTGATCATATTCAGTGGCTTCCTTTTTCATTTCTCCCCAGTCTGTAAAACTCCACAAAATCCCTTCCTTCTTCGATTCTTCCTCACATCACATCACATTTCTTCACTTTTAAACCTTTTTTCTTCTTCTCTCGGTTTTTAAAGCTCATCACACTAATAATAAACATTATTATCTCTCTCTATATTCTCTTTCTGCTTCTGCAATTACAAAACCAGAGTGATTTATTGCTAAGTAAAGACAATTCATTTTTGGCTTGAACAAGGGGGAAAAAAAAACGCTTGTTTCATTTTTTGGTTACACGTTCTTGTTGATCACCAAACCAATTTTTTTTTAGAACTTAAAAGCGATTGAAATAAATGCCGTGAATAAAAACCATTTGCAAGCGGCTTTTTGATCAAGATGTCAAATCTTGGTACGCAGCTTCAGACCAACGCGCCATCTGGAATACGGTAAGAGCACGAATCCAGGCTGGTAGACATGGTTCTTAATTCGAAATCCACACCCACCACTCTGAAATACGAAGTCAGGAGCCTTTTTCGTTAGTTTCGTTTTGATACCACGTTGTTATAAAAAAAAATGTTCTTTTA
This sequence comes from Ormosia semicastrata, assembly GCA_029884595.1. Taxonomy (NCBI): domain Eukaryota; kingdom Viridiplantae; phylum Streptophyta; class Magnoliopsida; order Fabales; family Fabaceae; genus Ormosia; species Ormosia semicastrata. The sequence goes on along the minus strand of JAQQTO010000043.1, from coordinate 30,256,162 downwards.
TTTCGCTTCTCCTTTTGTTCTGTATATTAATTTGTTATGAAATTTTTTGGAGAATCAGAAATAGAAAATCAACGAGAAAGATAGAAACACTACTACTCAATCACCACCATTGACAGCTTCATTCATAGTTTTCCTTCGAAAATAGAGAAAAGAGAGTGTGTGAAAAAGAGTAGAGCTTCTGCAGTCTGCACCAATTTGTTTTTTGTGGAAAATGTGTGTTAACATTTTTTCATTTTATTTTTTGAAGGTTGTGTTTAGAAGGAATAAAAATGAGAAATAATTTGATTTGGTTTGATTTAGAAATTAAATTTTATGTTTGAAATTTTTAAAAAAATAAGAATTGAATTGATTTAGAAATCAAATTTTTGTGTTTGGAATTTATTAAAATGAGAATTGATTTGATTTAATTTTATTATTTTATATTTTAACCCTTATTAGATATGGTTTGAAGTAGTTATTAAGGATAAAATAGTCTATTTATTTTAAATCAAATCAAATCTTATCAATTTGATAGAATTTTTAAAATAAAAGAAGTGAAATCTATGAGATTTTAAAAATCAAATCATTTCTTATTTTTTAACATTCTAAACATAAAATTTAATTAAATTTAATTTATAAATCAAATCATTTCTTATTTTTTTACATTCTAAAGATACTCAAAATAAATTTATATGTCAAAGAAAGAGAAAAATAAATTCTGTGAAAATATAACTCAATTTGAATTTGTCACACTGTGAAAGGGAATTGCTTGTCCTCAACCAACGTTCTTACAGAGTCAAAATGCGAGATCTAACAATTCAATTCTTTGTTCAAAGCTTCTTCCTCTTCTTCTGAGACACTGTTCCAGCATTCCTTGTTCTTGGCTCTTCTCTGCGCCTCCCAGAGAAGCATAGACATCCGTTCCGTTTTCATGTCAATGGTATCCTTCCTCTTGTTATTGTTATTGGGGTTCCGCATAACCATCATTTTAATTTTTTTTTTCAAGTGATGAATTATAAATATATATATAATTATTAATAAGACTTAATAAAAACTTATAAGTTTTTTAATAATTTTTAATTTTTCCTCTTCTATAATTAATAATTAAAAAAATAAAAATTGAAAGTATCTTTATCCATCTCACTACTACGGTGAAAGAAGGTATTGAAGAGTTGCGTCGAAAAAAGGCAAGAAAGTGATGGAGAAATAAAAAAAGAAGACAAAAATACAAAGGTCTTGAAGCCGTGTTGAGCAAGCCGAATATAGTTGACTAATATTGTCATTTTGTTATTGGTTGTGTGCAAATTTTTTACTTGTTGAGTTTGTTTCTACACATTAATTGCTAAGGCGTAGATGAAGTAGTTGACAAGTATATCTTGTTTCGTAAAGTTTAGCCGTTTAGGTAATGCAATTAATTAGATGGTGTAGTTGTTTGCATTAATTTGAAACGAGCTGGTTTAGATCGCTTTCGATCACGTTATTCCATAATTATACATTGATTTATTGCTTACCATGATTTCGCAACTTGCATTCCCCCCGCCCTCCCTATTCCTAACACTATATTTAGATGAAAAGTAACGATAACAACAAATAAATAAGAAAAATAAAAATAACTTTTTTTAGAGTTTTAAAATATATAATAAAAGAATAAAATATATGGTGAATCTTTTTTTTTTTTTTTTTAAATATTTAATTTTTATTCATCTTAAAATTAAAGTAAAATAAAATAACACATAAGTAATAAAATTCAGCCCATTCCATTTTATTAATAAAATTTCAAATAAAAAAATAATAAATATATTTCATTCTTTTCCTTTTTCTTTTAGGTCCATTTGCACATATTTTATTCCGAATTAATGATAAAACATCTAAACACAAGATAAATTATACAACACTACCTTCATTTTTTTTTAATTTCAAATTTAAACTAAAAAATCAATCATCTAATTTTTAAAAATTACGAGATATTCTATAAGTTCAACTCATTTTAACTATTTATAAAATTAATCCCAATTATAAAAATATGAGAATTATGTGGTATCTCCATTTGTTTTTCTGAAATTTTAAACTCGTATTTTCATTTTTTAAAATTTAGGTTGTTTAAAATTTCTAACATACCCTTTATAAATAATCAATCATCTAAATTTGTAAGATTATATAAACCGCACTATTATATTCTATTTAAATGGTTCTCGAAATTGTGTATGTGACATGCACATAATTTTTAAAACATACTTTAAAAATTAAAAAAAAAATCTAAGAGTCGTTCTCTTTCTTTACATTTATTCACTCTTTTTTCTACGAAGACATATACCTACTCTCATATACTAAGAGTTTTAGGCTTGAATCCTAGAGTTACGGTTTTAGAGAGAATTTTATTTAATCATCATTCATGATTTAAAATTGTCTGAGTAATTGAATGCACAAAAAAAACAAAAAGTTTTTTTGAGATAAAATTTAATTAAAATTCTTTAAGTACTTATAATATATTGATATTGTTTTCCAATAGAAATAGCACATGTGTTATTTTCTACCGCCCATCAATGAAATCTTTATAATGGAGGATGAGGTGGCTAAAAAATAATATACGTGTTATGTTTCTATTAAAAAATAGTAAAATATTACAAGCACATAAAGAATTATATAATATATAAAAAAAAGTGAAATATATTTTTTAAAATCATGACATGTATTAATTTAATATGACAAACATATATTAAAAGTTGTCATGTGATAAAAATGTGCTCTCAACAATTGTTATGTGACATATCATGCTACAATTTAAATAAAAAGTGTAAATATGACGCCACATTAAAAAAATCATGTCACATTGAAAAACAAATATTGTCATATATGAAAATAAAAACACTTCCGAACTAGTTAGCAATTAAAATTAAAAATTATTAAATTATTAAAATAAAAAAAACCAGAATCAAATAGATGAACCCAAAGCTCCATCATTTTTTAGTTTTATATTGCAGCTCAGAATTTCTCTTTTGTCCGATACAATCTTCTACGGCAAACCACCGCTCCTCCTTTCCCTTGCACTCAACGACGCACAACAAGTTATGGAAAATGTTACAAGTTATGTCATTCTTGCATTTCTTACAAACCTTTTTTCTTTCACATTTATACATTACTAATCTACCAATCAAAATCTTGTCTTTCACACAACTTGATCTAGTAATGTTTAGATCCATGAGTACTCAGAGAAACCTTGCAACGTATGAGAGATTAGAAAAAGAATATGTTGCTAATCATATAACTTTATCCATTCATTATTAGATCCATGAGCACTCGGTAATGTCTTGCAAAGTATGAGAAATTAAAAATAATGTATGTTATTAATAGGACTTTATTAGAGTGTAGTATAAAATATAGTTAGTTGAGTTAATTTTGCTAAAAGTTAGTTTTGTAGTGTTGAAATGTTAGTTGTCAAGTTAGTTACAGTTGTCAAGTTAGTTACGATTTACAAATAGATGGGATCAATTATATATAAGTTGAGACTATTACACTGAGTTGAATTGTTAATAATTCATTCAATCAAAATATTTTTTCTCTCTAAATTTTTCTCAGTTTCTCTCTATTGAAAGTTCCAAATTTCTTTTATGGTATCATGAGCTCTTCAAATGATCCTCACGCAAATGTTGCATCTCAATCTTCAATTGATCCTCACGCAAGTGCTGCACCTCGATCAGCATCAAATACTGGTTTAATCTCCTTTTCTCATCCAATCTCGATCAAATTGGATGATAAAAACTTTATGCTTTAGAAACAACAAGTTCTTGCAGCAATTCGTGGTCATAAACTATATCAGTTTCTTGATAATACACATGAAGCTCCTTCTCCAGTTGCGATTGAAGAAGATGCACAATCTGGTATTTTTAGCTCTCTGTTTCTTGACTGGGAAGCTTAAGATCAACTTCTCCTATCATGACTTTTATCATCTTTATCAGAATCGATGTTTACCAGATTTGTTACGTGCATCAAGTCATCTGAACTATGGGAGCAAATTCATCATTACTTTAACTCTCAGAATCGAGCCAAAATACTGATAGGGTCAAACATGTTGCCCATTTACTAATCGCAAGTGCACAGATCACTCAAGTAATACAGATACAAAATAAAAGTTCGTTCCCACGAGGATAATGGTTTATAAAGCTAAATACCAACCAATAGCTTAATCAACTCTATTCAAGGACTTAAAAATGGATCAAAAGTACAGAAAGTAAAGACAGAAAGTAATAAAGATAAACGGTTAGATTTCAGGGAATCCTTCTTCACCCCCTACATCTACCAACAACATGCAATCCTCCTTATTAACATGACTGCACTGATTAAGTTAGCTTGAGAATCTAATTTAGCTAAAAGCCTATGTTTAGGTCAATCAACCCTGGTTTCAATTGCCCAACTCACTAAATTTCCTTGAGAGCTAGCGCAACTTCCACTCATGAATGATCTATTCTCAATCACACACTATGCATGACCAATAGGTATATTTCTATCCCATTAACGAATCAACTGAAAAGTCGAACATGCATCAACCATACTATGTCCATATCAACAAATCCCTATGTCTAGTTCATTTGCAATATTAGGATCATGTAATTGATGACCAGCCGACAGCAAGTATTAAGCATAGATTATGATTGAACAATAACCAAACATCCACACAAACTCAGAGAAGAACATATCATTAATATATATAGAAAAGGATCCAAAATATCCCTAAATACAACTCAGCTATACAATGAACATGAAAATACAAGTAAAATCATATCCAAGGAAGATAAGGAAAAGAAGAGAGAAAGAGAAAAAGAGAAATGAAGTTCATTGATTTGTCTTTGAAACTTAAATCCTCCTTCATCCTTGTTCCTAGCCTCCAATCCACCATTAATGGAGATTTAGCCAAAGTTTTCTAACCTAAAACTACCTAAACTAAACTAAAAGAGAGAAAACTAAAAATGGAAATTGCTCAAACGGCCAAGACTTCAAGAAAAAATGTGAAAAAACTAATATATAGGCTCAGCTTGCCATTATTAATTTAATATGACAAGCACATGCTTGCCTAAAAGCACTTGTCATGCGCCCATAAATGTCGCCTCATTATGCCGCGGCGCACCCATCTTCTGGGCCGCGGTACTGAACTCTCGGGTTCAAGTATAGAATGACTAAGATGCACCTCCGTGTATTAAAAACGCCATGCGTTGACATTGAAAAACTAATTTGGCTTCCTCTTAGACTTTTAGCTCAAATGCTCCATATTTGACCTTGTTTGGAGTCCTTATTATCATAGAAAAAATATCAAATCAGTAACATATATAAATCTATTTATCAATAATAATTACGCACAATTTGCTATAAAATATACAAGAAATACATTAGAATCAGAATATGATAAATATAAGCTCAAAACCCTCCAAATATGCATTATAAACAACGACTAAGCATTCATTCTAGCACAAAGATAGGGCACCAATAACTACATTTTATGAAGTTATCAAACACGTCAATATCGTTCTGAATTACGTAATACAAAGAAAGGCTCTCGCTCAATTGGTGAATACTTGCTAAGAATCAAAGCCTTAATTGATGCTTTGATGTCTACTGGTAATCCTATTTCACTTTCTGAGCATATTGAAATCATTTTAGATGGTTTGCCTAAGGAATATGACCCATTTGTTACTTCTGTTTCAAGTAGAGTTGAACCTTATTCACTTGCTGAGATTGAGTCATTGTTACTTGTCCAAGAAGCTCGGTTAGAGAAACATGTGAAAGAATCAATTCCTGATTCATTTTCTGTAAGTGGTACACATGTTAATTCTCATGGAACTTTGCTGTAATCTCAGTCTTCTGTTAGTTCTCAGAAAGATTCTTCTCAAACCTTTCCTTCTACACCACTACCACCACCTGGATTTAGTGGTTAATTTGGTCTTTCCAGCTCTCAAAATTTTGATTCTCAATTTTATGGCTCTTATGCCTCTGATAATCGTGGTTTCTTTAGAGGGGGCAGATTTGGTGTTAATGGCAGATATAGGGGTCATGGGGGTAGATTTGGTGCAAGGTCCTTAATTGTTTGTCAAGTCTGTAGTAAACCAGGTCATGGTGCCTCTGTTTGTTATCATCACTTCAACTATAATTCTCAACCATCAATCCCTCCACCACTAACTACACCACTGAATCCACCACTACATGCTCCATTACCATCTCCACCACTACCTCCTCAGTTTCTTTCTTCATCTTCACATGTTCCTTCATATCTTCCTCAATTCTCTCGTCCATCTTCATCTACTTTGTTCTTCTATCCTAATTTTCCTTCTGTGTATCATACTGGTTCATCAAGTCAACAACCACCTTCTACTGTATTTCCTTACTCACCTTCACAGTTTCCATCTACTTCCTCCTCTTATCCTCATCCTGTTGTTACACCTTTGCCTTATTCTAATAATTCTCATTCTCAACCTTCACATCTTTATCACTCTACGTCTTCTCAGTATTTTGGTTTTCCTCATGCTATGCTTGCTACACCTGAAATTGTCTCTAGTAGTTCTTGGTTTCCTGACTCAGGTGCTACTACTCATGTTACTAATGATGTTCAGAATCTGCTGCATAAGGAAGATTTCACTTTGGTGTAAAGACAAAAAGCTTCGATGGGTAATGGACAAACTGTCTATATCTCATATTGGTTCCTCATTCCTTACATCTCCTTTTAATGCATCCATTTCTTTGTCTTTGCATCAATTATTGCGTGTACCTGAAATTACTATAAATTTACTCAGTGTAAGTAAGTTTGCCAAGGACAATCATGTTTATTTTGAATTTCATCCTACTTACTAAATGTCCTCGCAGAGCCACCCATGAGGTCCTTCCAAAGCTCTCTTAGTCTATTCTCATGGTCACACTATAGCTTCACAAGTTTCCCTTGTACTCATCTGTCAACTAATTCATCTCTCAAGTCATATTGTAATAGTAGTTCTGTTTTAGGTTGTAGTACTCAAAATAATGTTCTTAGATCAAGGTGTGTGTGTGTAACTCTATTGATTGTAAACACTTGAGGCCTCATGAGCCATTTCAAGCATTAATTGAATTTCGAACAATTTCGTTTTTACACACAAACTCGTTGTTGTTCCTGATCAGTGTAGTTCTGATATTACTCCTTGTAATAATGATTTGCACTCAGTTGATAATAAAATTGCCTTTATCACTACTGATGTTGATAATTCGTTTGATTCAGTGCTTATTGCGCACAAAGCTAGTTCTAAGGTTGTTTCTGATATAACTGACTTAGATATCTGGCATTGTAGGCTTAGTCATCCTAATTCTTTTGTCCTCAAAAAGGTTTTACAAATGTCAAATATTTTAGTCTCTCCAACTATTTCAATAATTTCTGTGAAGCTTGCTGTTTTGGTAAAATGCACAAATTACCTTCTTTTCCCTTATCTATTGTCTATAATCAGCCATTTGCTCTTGTTTTTAGTGATTTATAGGGACTAGCACCAGTCACCTCTTCCACTGGCTTTGCTTATTATGTTGCCTTCATAGATGTGTTTTCGAGGTTCACTTGGATTTTTTTGCTTAAAAAGAAGTCAGAGACTCTACAAGCTTTTATTCAATTTCAAATGATGGTTGAGGTTCAGTTTAATGCAAAAACAAATTCAGTACAAACTGATTAAGGTGGTGAGTATAGACCATTTTCTACTTACCTTTCCTCACAAGGTATTCATCACAAAATAATTTGTCCACATACTTTTAGCTGAACACCCAATTTTTGTTTGGAGTCCTATTAAAAAAAATAATAAAAAAAAATCTATATAAATTAAAAATAAAAGAAAAATAAAATAAACAATAAACAAAACAAAAAAAATCACACACAAAGAACACTCACTTTTGCTTTTTTATTATTTTCTAACTACTTCCTCACTAATTCATGAGTCCCACGGCATGATCACCCACTCCATTGTCGATTTGTGATCACTCTCCATTATGCATAACCACTCCACTCCATTATCACCGGCGGTTAGCAACTAATAAGAGAGAATCGAACTTCAAGACCTGATGCTTTGATCTCTCCGGGAAGGGGCCTATATTCAACTTTCAACCCCATCATCCTTCATCCGATCCTCACCTTCCATCACCCCACTCATCCTCTCTTCACCGTAGAGCTCCCGTAACCATCCAAACCACCACCACATCAACTCCATTTCCCTTGTCCAACCTTCACCATGTAACAAGAATACCCTTCACCTCCATTTCCACGTCCAACATTCACCATGTAACATTCTCAAGAACCACCCTTCACCAAGCTCTCACCATCCAACGTGACCACCATCGCAAGATTCTCCCATCACCCACAACCACCTAAACTCCATCTTCATCTTCTCCAACCAAATAAAACCACCAACCTCCCTCTTCATCAACCATTTTCCACTATAGCCACCTAAAAACCCGGTTTCACTTGTCCGCCCGAACCGAGACCACCACATCACAATAGGACCGTCGATCATAATCCTTTAAACCACATCCTTCCTCCTCTCGACCGTCGAATTCCCTCTTCAACCGACCGTCGGTGCACTCCGTTTGTTATCACCTTCAAGAACAGAAATTCCATACCATCAATCCATTCTCTCATCTAGCTACACCACCGTCGACCGCACCAAAACCAAATCCATCACATTCGACCGTCGAAGCCCCTCGATCCTTCCATCTTCACCGAGCCGACCGTTCCGTAACCCTTCAAACCAAACCCATCCCCTCTTCGACCAACTTCACAAAGCCCACCTTCACCTCTAACCCGTCAAACCATCCCACCTTCCACCACATTTCCTCTCAAACCTCCAACACCATCAACCAAACTCCATCCCCTCACTCGACCATCGAATCCATCCTATTGTCAACCAACCGTGAACCACACCACTACTACCCTCTCACCGACGAGCCATCCAAACCTTCACACCATCAACTAAACTCCATCACATTTTTTTCCTCATGCTATGCTTGACCCCAAAAGCAAAAACACCTACATTCTCCAATTTGACCGGTCGAACCTCGTGCTAGGTCGCCCTTACTAATGATGTCGAACTCCTCACCGACAACCCATCCAAGATTTCACCGTCGAATCCATCCCTTCACTGGGTCGAAACACACCACCATATCTCACACTCCTCATCGACCTTCAACCTTCCAAACCCAAATAAATCCATTTTTTGTCCACCGATTATCGATGTACCTCGAGGCCGGTTCTCGACCGTCGGACCATAACCATTTACCGTCGAGGCAATTCCCCAAGGACGAACCTCGAGGCCGGCCTTATTTTTCTCGACCTTTCATCCGAGGCAATTCCCGACCGTCGAATATCGAAATTTAGCCTCCCGAAGGCCGTCGAATCTCGATGGTCCAAACCCTCCCCAAACGTCCCAGTTTCTTGTTAGTGTTGTCAAATTCTCCAAATTTTTTATCTCTTAAATTGAATTGTGATTGTCTTTTGGGTGTGTGAGGTTGAATCAAAATAATGTTCTTAGATCAATAATGATGCATTTTGATAAGAAGGGAGAAGGGTAAAAAAGGGTTAAAAAAATAATAATAATAAAATAAAGAAATAATTAAAATTTTTTAAAAAGGAATAAAAATGGGTTACCTGAGTTGCGACAGATCGGTGCTAACCCTTATATTTTGTAAACATCTCGAGTTGCGACATTGCACTTGATGATTTAATCTTAAATAAAAATTTATCAAACTCGATAATCAATGGGTGACGTTCTCTATTGCGTGACGCTTGAAGCTTTCTAAGGTTGTTTAATCCTTAATTTGAATAATCGGCATTGTAGGCTTAGTTCCTAATTCAAATTCCAAAAAATCATTTTAAATAAAATCAACCAACCCACACTTATTTTATAAAAGAACTACGTGACTTTGAATTCCTCATTGCACTTGAGGATAAAATGGAGCAAAATCATATTCCGTCAAGCCAAATTTAAATTTTCACATTTTGTGGTTTTCGCTTTTTAGTTACAATGTTTGCAAAGGGACTAAAATAAATATTTTCAAGAATTGTTAATAATTTGCACAATTAATCTAAGATGTGTTTTAGAGGTTGCACTGCATGGGATTAAGTTTCCACCCTTCCCTAAAAAGCATAGTCGAGGCTCTACAACCCAATCTTTCCAAAGAGCATTTCAAATAAAAGGTTTTCTAATTTTTCCAAATTCAAATAAAATTGGTGGCGACTTCTTAAAATTAAAATAATTTAATTTAAGTTAGCTATTTTCTACTTACCTTTCCTCACAATATAATTCATCACAATATAATTTGTCTAGTTGAAAGAAAACATAGACATATTACTGAATTAATACTTACTCTTTTAGCCAAAGCACACTTACCTATTAGGTTCTGGGATCATGCTTTTCTCACATTAGTCTATCTCATCAATAGAATTCCATCTTCTGCTATTTCATTTGTTGTTCCTTTTACCAAGTTATTTGGCATAACTCCTGATTTTTCATTCCTTAGGGTATTTGGATGTGCTTGTTATCCATATCTTCAACATTTTAATAAGCACAAGTTTGCATTCAAAACATCTCTGTGTACTTTTCTTGGTTACTCACCATCTCATAAAGGATATAAATGTTTAACTTCTGATGGTAGGATTGTTATCTCAAAATATGTAGTATTCAATGAGAAGCATTTTCCATTTGCTATTGTTGTCACTACCTCTCCTTCTACTGCAGTATCTTCCCGACCTTCCATCTCCTCTATTCCACCTGTTCTGCATTCTACGTTTACTTTTCATACCATATCTCCTTCTAAATAGCCTCCTGCACATCCTGATCAGCCATCTCTACCTCACTCCTTGTCTCATTCTAATTCTGAACCTGAGCCTAAGCATCATTCTCATTCAGTCCTGTCATCCAATGATCACCACAGCCAAGTCTGGTATTTTAAAGCCTAAGGCATATCTGGTTCACACAGAAACTGAACCTACATCAGTTAAACAAGCTCTACCTAATCCAAAGTGGCTTAAAGCTATAGAAGAGGAATATAATGCACTGCTTACTAACAATACTTGGCGACTTGTTTCACTACCTCCACAGAGGCAAGTTATAGGTTGCAAGTGGATATTTAGGATCAAAGAAAATCTCGATGGTTCAATACAAAAGTATAAAGCAAGATTAGTTGCTAAAGGTTTTCACCAACAACTAGGTTTTAATTATACAGCGTTTTCACCAGTAGTCAAGCCTGCAACTGTGAGATTAATTCTTACTTTGGCTCTTACTACACACTAGCCAATACATCAAATTAATGTTAATAATGCATTCTTAAATGGCATGCTTCATGAAGAGGTGTATATGTCACAACCTCAGGGGTTTGAAATTGGTGATGGCAGCTTGGTCTGCAAATTGACAAAAGCTTTGTATGGACTTAAACAAGCCCACGGGCATGGTTTAGGAAGCTTGGCTCAACTTTACAGAATCTTGGCTTTGTTCCCAGTAAATGTGATCCTTCCTTGTTTGTTCAAACTGTTGGGACTTCCTGTTTGTATGTGTTGGTGTATGTTGATGATATTATAATTACCGGGAATTCATAATCTAGTATTCAGACATTGATATCCAATCTCAATACTGCATTTGCCTTGAAAGATCTTGGTCCACTTACTTATTTTCTTGGTATTGAGGTACTAAGGCTCAGTGATGGTTCTCTTCATCTTTCTCAGCAGAAGTACATACGAAATATTCTTCTCAAGGCTCAAATGTTAGAAGCAAAAGGAATTTCAACACCTATGCAATCTGGTTTGAAGCTCACTAAACATGGTGTAGATTATGTGCAAGATGTTTCACTTTATAGGTCTATAGTAGGTGCATTACAATATGATGCTATTACTATACCAGAAATTTCCTACAGTGTTAATAAAGTATGTCAATTCATGAGCCAACCTTTAGAGGGGCATTGGAAAAGTGTCAAAAGAATACTAAGGTATCTCAAAGGTACATTACACTATGGACTTTATATCAGACCAGCTAAGAAACTAGTGTTGTATAGGTTTTATGATGCAGATTGGGCAACAGACCCTGATGACAGAAGATCAACTTCAAGATCCTGTATCTACCTAAGTCCTAATCTCATTTCATGGTGGTCTAAGAAACAACAAGTTGTTGCTAGAAGTAGCACAGAAGTTGAATATAGAGCATTAGCTCATACTGCTACTAATATCATTTGGCTTCAGTCTTTGTTGAAGGAACTTCAAGTTTCAATTTTAACTACACCAGTGGTGTATTGTGATAACCACAACACTATTCTATTGGCTCACAATCTTGTTCTGCATTCTCGAACAAAACACATGGAGCTGGATATTTTTTTTTTAGAGAACGTGTTATTCAAAAACAACTTGATGTTCAACATATTCCTTCCATAAATCAAATTGTTGATGTGCTCACAAAACCCTTGGTTGCTAATCGATTTTAGCATCTGAGGTCCTTGCTCACAGTTAAGGATCATATAGCTCTTGCTTCACATCATCCCACTTGAGATTGAGGAGACAGTTTCAGAAGTTATTCCAAATCTTTCAGATCCCACTTGTGATTAAGGGAACAATATTAGAGTGTAGTATAAAATATAGTTAGTTAAGTTAGTTTTGCTAAAAGTTAGTTTTGTTGTGTTGAAATGTTAGTTGTCAAGTTAGTTACAATTGTCAAGTTAGTTACGATTTACAAATAGGTGTGATCAATTGTATATAAGTTGAAACTATTGCACTGAGTTGAACTATTAATAATTCATTCAATCAAAATATTTTTTCTCTCTAAATTTTTCTTAGTTTTTCTCTATTTTTCTCAGTTTCTCATATCAATTTTTTACGTCAGTTAACCATTATTAATTTGTAGTTAATTATATATATTAATTAATTAATATAATGGTATAATTAACTAGATAATATTACTATTTTGTTAACTAATGAATACATATAATTAACTAAGAATTTTTATTTATTTAATTTGAATAAAATGTGATGTGAAAAAATAATCTAAAATGATTAGTTTCTAAGTATAACAAAGAGAATCTAGAAAGGGTAACAGAAATGTATCGTACTTATTCTTCCATTGTCGATATAGGAAGGAGGGAGTCCTCCCAACTAAGAATATAGGTAATTTTCTTTTCTCCATTCTGATTCAATATTTCTATATAAGAAAATGTTTTTAGTCCATTAAAAATATTTTAACTTTTTTATTGTATTTTTGTATAAGACAAATGTCAAATTAAATTATATGTGACTATAATATTTTTACAAGATACAATATAAATTTATAAATAAATTTAAAAAAATAAAATATAAAAATTAAAAAAATAATGAGATCGTCCTATATATTATCTCTTGATATTTTACTTTAGAGAATAACATGAGTTTTGACTGTTAAGGCATGAAAGGTGTTCATATTTGAATTTTGAGTTTCGTGAAGCCTTGATGACCCTTTTTTTTCTCATGTTCTAGCAAGATTGAGAAGTATAAATTTGTGTAAAGTTTTTTGGCCTTTCTTCATTTATTTTCCTTTCTTTCTTTAAGTTAGTTCTAATTATTAAAATTATTTTATTCTTCATATTCACGTTGTAGCAGCATCGTTCAGGTGCTGTTGTTTTTTATTTTATTTTTTTTACTTTTATTTTTGTGTTTAATCTTTGTGCTAATTTTGCAGAGAAATAATTTAAGGAATTGGTTATCAAATCACTTATTTTTAATTTTCTCTCTAGAATTGAAATTATGATTGTAGCAAAATATATGTTTTTAAGTATTTCACATATTTATAAAATAGTCCTAAGGGGCATTTAAGCAAAAGAGAAAAATAATATGGGCCTATTACATGGACATAAAATGTGAACCACTTTTATTTATGATAAAAATATTATATGTACATGTATTATATTTTCTTTGACCATCTATGAAAGTACACTCAAACTACCTAATTTTTGTAACTACCAGACCAGTTACCTAAATTTAATATCCATTTTTAACGTTTCACAAAGTTCAAAGAGTTCACCAATAAAGTTGGCGGTGATAAACTTACCTGGACTTCTCAGGGGGAAGAGTTATTTTTGTTTTTGATAGAGAATGAAAGAGAGACATTAATACTCTAACAAAACTCCAATTTTTCTTTGAGACAGAGACCACAACACAGCAAATCCAATAAACAGGTCAATAAACCACCTGAACCAAGCTCAGGCCCGGACCCATCAAATCCAGCCATATTTCCAAGTTTCCAACCACGCAGAGTTTCTGTTTGACAAATCGAAGAGTATTATTATAATTAGTGAAAGAAGGTACCTTATAGAATGTTCACTATAACATACGAAAGCCCCCCTTTTTTTGTTTTTTAATCATGGAATTCCACTGCCCTAAAGTGTATATTGGATTATTTATTTATTTCTTTATTTGAGTTCATGAAAGGTTATACAGTAGGGTTCCTCTTAGTATTACTCTACTTAACTTTTAATAAAATTTAAGTGAAATACTTAATAATTAATTATTAGAGTATTCTTCTAAGGATTTGATTTGATAGTTCACTCAAGAAATATAAGGATATATATAAAATTACAAATCGTCAAATCCCATTCAATATGTGGCTCTATCTGATAGTTGGCTAGTTGGACAGGTTTCTCAAGCATTCATATCAGTTAGTTGGCTTTCTGTCTCTCGTATGAGAAATTTTTTGTTATTCATAATTGTATCACGTTATTTTTATATATATTTATAATAAATTAAAAAAAAATTTTTTTTATAATAAGTGAATTTAGAAAAATTAATTTTTTTTTTTCTAATTTTTTGTAAATGTATATAAATATAATGTAGTATAATTATGTGTAAGTAAAATCTTTCTTATCGTATGCTCATTGATTTTTCAATTTGCATTTTTAAATCGTACTTTTTGTTACACTACTTTTATATTATTTTTTATTTATTGTATAAAATTCTTAAAATTTAATAATAAGTAATTTAATATAATATAATAATTATGTTTAACTTAGATATTAATCATTTAAATTTTTACAATGAGTTTCTTTTAAATAGTTTTTTTATTTTATAATAATCTTAAAACATAATAATAAATAATTTAATATAAGATAATAATTACTTTTACATTAAAAAGTAACTTATTCAAAATCTAAATAATTTTTTTTCAAAATATAAAATTTTTCATTTACTTTGTAAATAACTTAATATTTATTAATAATTAACTTAATATCATATGATAATTACTTTTAAGTTAAGTAGTAATTAATTCTAACTCATCAAAAGTTTCTTTCAAAAATTATTCTTTTATTTACTTTGTAAAAATTTTAAATCTTAATATTAAATACTTTAATATAATATAATAGTTACTTTCAAGTTATATAATAATTTATTCCAAGCCTTTAAAAGAATTTTTTTAAAAAATGAACTCGTTAATTTATTTTATAAATATATTAACATCAAATAGTAATTAATTTAATATTAAATAATAATTACTATTAGATCAAAATGGTAATATCTAATAGTGTAAAAATTAGTGTAAAGAAAAGTAGTGTGTGATAATTATTTTTCTTAATTTTTAACAACTACCCTTGCTAGAATTGCATGCTGTCCAGTGTCCACACCTCTTTTTGCTTTAAATGCCTTTCCGCATTAAGAGTATGGGCTGTCTTCCCCCATAAAAAATCCTGACTGTAACAGTTCTTATCCCTAATATTGTCAAAGTTCCCTATCCACTTCCTTCTAAATTCAAACTCACAGTTTTAAGTTTCATCACTATTTAAGACATCTTCTCCTGCCCCTTTTGTGAACACCTCATATATATTTCAGCATCAGAGACATAAAGATTTATGCTGGTTACAATGGAGGGTCAGAGTAAGGCCAGTATTAATGGGATGGAAGGGGTTGAGAGCAAAGGAAGAGAATTGGTGGTGGCAAAACCTGCTCCAGCTGGTGCTTGTGATTTGCTTCTGAGGCTTTTGGCCTTGGTACTGACTCTTGTGGCTGCTATAGTTCTTGGGGTGGATAAGCAGACCAAGGTTGTTCCAATCCAGCTTGTGGACACTTTACCACCTTTGAATGTTCCTGTTACTGCTAAGTGGCATTACCTGTCTGCCTTTGTGTAAGTTCTCTTCCTAAACATTTTATTTTATTTTATTTTATTTGATGAATCTTCCTAAACAGTTAACCCTCCCTGTTTGTGTGTTGTGCTTTTTGATTTATCTTATGTGGGATCGGAAATGAATGACACACTGGATTTGAAAATATTCTAATATGCACTGAGAGACGTGTTCAAATTTTTTTTAATCACCAATTTAATGTCAAAATTGTTGTCACTTCCTCGTCAATCACTAATTAATGCAATCACTAATTAATGCTTTAATAGGTGAATCTATATCCTTAATCTGCATTTTTTGGGTACGTAAATCAGTAATTTCTCTTTATTAGGAATACAGTCTTGTTATAATTTTTTAACATGTAACAAACTGATAACGTCAACTTGCAAACATGTTATAAACTGATATGTCAATTTGCAAATTGTCGTTAAGGCTTGCTTTACTTGTTTGATTAGGCGAAAAATATAAAATATAAAGAGAAATTCTTAGTTACACACAATTATACCATATCATACAATATATCTATTTCTTACATACAGTCATAAAAAAATTAAATAAAAAATATAATTTTTTATGATGAGTGGAGTTAAAAGATCTCATTTTTTCTATCTTTTCAATTTTTTAGTGATCAAAATAAACTGAAACAGCCATACGTAGACATTATTGTCATATTGAGATGTCAGTATACTTACTACTTGGCTTTGTGGTTATTAAGATATTCTTGTTTCCTGAGGGGAATTTTTTTTTTTCACTCAAAAAACTTAGTACCCGTTTATTTTTATTAAAAAAATCATAAAAAATATCATTTAGTTAAAATTGTTAAGAGTCTCATATTGTCTATTTTAATATTTTGAGTACGATTTATATATCTGTTAAGTTACTTCACTTAATATCAATTAATTTTAAATAAAAATTTTATATAATATCGTAGTTAAGATCTCATTTTGACATATTTCATTAGATTTGTCTATTTTTCGTCTACTTCGTTAAGTTTATTTGTTTTTTTACCCACTTCAATAAATTCACCTGTACTATCCAAATATTTATGAAAAAAAAGTATTAAGGGTCTCGTATTATTTTTTAATATTTGAATAATTATAGTAACCTTCTCAGCTTCCCTCATGTTAACACTTATTATAGTTGAAATTACACGTATCTCTAATCTCTCTACATTAAAAATAGTCTAAACTGATGAAATTCAAAGATTCTGAGAGTAAACAAAATATTGATCTAGGCTAAAATGCCCAACTATAAATAGTTACAGGAGACAACAATTTTGTACCAAAAAATGATATTTATGCATTTTTTATATATTTATTTTCACATTATTTTTAAATTGTTATAATTAAGTAAAATAATAATAATAAAAAAATAATGTAATTAATAGTATAAAAATAATATAAAAGATGTTATAAAAAAATAATATAAAAAAATCATAAATGTAACTTTATCTTTTTCAAACTCAACTGTGTCAACGTCCCCGACTCGACTCCCCACAAACATAAATAGCCGTTTCAATGCTGGGCTGGCATTTATACTCACCGTCGCCGATATGATTGACTTTTCTTGATCCAAACACACACTACATTAAAATCCAAAATTGACATGTTTATTTATTTTGTTATTTATTTTATAACAATGACTAACATATTATACTTTCAATAAATTTCATGTACTAGCTACTTTGTGGTGGCAAATGCAATAGCATGTGCATATGCAGCCCTCTCTCTACTCCTTGCCCTTGCAAACAGAGGTAAAAGCAAAGGGTTGGGAACAATAATCACCGTCCTTGATGCATTCATGGTGGCTTTGCTCTTTTCCGGCAACGGGGCTGCCACCGCGGTTGGTGTCATTGGCTTCCAAGGAAACTCTCATGTGCAATGGAACAAGGTGTGCCATGTCTTCGGGAAATTTTGTGACCAAGTGGCGGGTTCCATTATTCTGTCACTGCTTGGATCAGTAGCATTCCTCTTGCTGGTGGTGGTTCCTGTATTTAGGCTTCATCCGAAAACTTAGTTAATAAACCTAATGTTAATTAGCAACCACAACTTTGTTATGACATTTAGTACCGTATTATGTGTGAGGAAATTACTGTCATAGGACCTTAACTTACAGATTTCAGTCTATTATGTATGAGAAACTTATTTAGAAAATTGTTTTTCTACACCAAACTATTTAGCGTGTGAGTGTGATAGATTTGGACAATAAGATATATAACATAAAGACACAAGAAACATGAAGGTGTCAATTTATCTACTCGGTTTACTTTTGTTTTGCTCCCTCTAAGCATATGCTCCTTGATTTCATTATGCGTTTACTCTCCGAAAATTGGCCAATTGGAGGATGCGACGACATTGCAACATCTTATGTGGCAAATTTTGGATTTCAAAATGGTTTGATACAAAATATTTTGTCGATATAGTTTTATAAAAACATTATCAAACTATAAAATTGAATATGAGTCCAATACAAAAAATTATATTTAGATGTAATTGAGATGCTGATAAAAAGAAGAAAATATCAGTTGAAATTGAAATTTTGTGACAAAAATTTCCCTAGCTGTTTTGGGCTCTGCTTCTGTGGTTGTGGGTCTAAAGTAGGTTCCCCAGCTCGCTCAAAGTTAGCTGGATGGACACAAGCATACAATGGGCTCCACAGACCAAAACTGGATCCCTAGGAAGCCACAGCCCAATCTGAAGGAAAGGTTCATATATGCTCCAAGAGTATTAGTATGATTCAATTAAAATATAACACGTGACATTTAAAATCATACATATTGTTTGATAAAAAAAATAAAATATTATTAAATTAAAATTAAACGATTATAAGACTTTCAAAAATAATACTCTTAGAGTACTCTATAATTTCTCCAATTTGAAGACATGCATCAGATTTAAGACTTGACCTCAAAAAACTTTACAGCCTTCATGAGTGAGAGAAATTTCAAGGATGAAGTATGTCACAATAATAAAAAATGTTTAGAAAGATAGAAGGCTGTCTCATTTTTAAAGGAAGGATGAATCCAAGACTTTTTAATCAAAGTAATTTGATAGTATAAGTGGAGCTAAGCTTAATTGACATTTCTATTATTAATATAAGAAATAAATAATATAAGATAATCTTTAATAATATTATGTTTTAAGAACAATATCCAAATTTTCTCTTTACTTTCTTCATTTTCCTAATCAATTTTAAAATAATAGATCATAGTGGACGTGTGCAATTTTCCTTAGTTTGTTTTTTCTTGGCTTTCTAACTCCCATTGGGCCATTATTAAGCTTGTTTAAATTGTTGACAATCTATTTTCAAATAATCGATTATTGTGATAATCGATTATAATTAGAATCGATTTGTTTGGATATATTTGCAAAAGTAATTTTAAGATAATCTATTTCGTTGGATGCTAATTACTTTTACATAATAAATTATTGGTATGAAGTTATTTGTTTATAATATTTATTTTTCTTTTAACATTAGATTTTTTATATCTTGTCATCAAAATTTTAAAAAAGACAACAACAACTTTGGAAGAGAAGAATTGAAAGTAGCATCCACACATGCTTTCCATGTCGTGATGGCCTACAGCAAAATAATTGCAAAGAATCACGAAATCATCGAAAAACTTACGCATATGCGCGAGGAATTCACATATTCCAACTTACGCTTGGTGTGGACGGACATGTTAATTTTCTGATGCACGTTGTAGGCAACCGTTTTGAGGGGGAGTCAGTTTTTGGGGACTTTTTCATCAAGGAGACCGATTCTTCTCAATTCCTTTCTCTCTTTCCACCATTTTTGCAAGTGAGGGTCGTATAATTACACCTAAATGACAGCAACTATCAAAAGATGTTACACTCAAATGAAAAATAAGGAAAAAAAATAGAACAAGGCAAATTACAAATCCAGAAACATGCAGGGGAGAATAAACGAACCATAGATCTAGCATATAGGGGAGAAGAAAAAAAATACAGGAAAAAGAGAAAAACTAAGGAAAGAAAATAGAAGAAGTCAGATCCACCCACCTGGTTGGTAGCTACGACAAAGCACAATGATTGAACCTTAGACGACGACGGTGGCGACGGCATGAAAATGGCAATCACAGACAAATGGAAGCAACAACCATTCCTACGTGTGCCTTCGGTAGTGTTTGGTGGAAGGTATGAAAGATGAAGGAAGATTAAACATTAATGAGCTTTGGTTGAGGAAGGTGAAAGTGTTATTACGGTAGAAAGTGACATTAATGTTTTTGGTGAAGAAGGATTGTTGAGGGAGGAGGAGGTTATTAAGGGGAAAGTTGTGAATAATCGTAAAAAATTTAATCAAACTGTTCAGTCCTTAAGCTGGTCACAAAACAACTAAAACTGATGTAAAAAAGTTTTTTTAAGATTTAATTTTTTTACCAAACAGAATAATTATTTTATAAAATAACTTTTTCATCTACAAACAGTTGAAACTCAAAAAAAATAATCTTTCCCAACCACACTCTAAAGCGTAAGATTGAACTCAGGCTGCACAGTACACATAAACCTCTCCTTGGAGCTACAAAATTATTGAGAAGGATAAAATAATAATAATAATAAACAAATAAAGGGGAAAAAGTAGCATGTGCTTGTCCTGCAAGAACGAAATCACCGTACATATTCCAACAGCTTGGGTGGACGGACAAGCAGGTAGAAGTCTACAATCATAAAATTCTCATCTGATACAATACGACACACAAGGGTTAAGGAATTAAAATTTTAGGAGTTCTAATTTTAAGCATGAAAATGGCTTTGTTTACGTTCATAAACATGATTGAAATCCATTAAAAGAAAATGTAGCAAATGAGTAAGAAATTATGACTGTTTGTTGTCTTGTTGATTGCTTATTTACCCATAAAAATACCAAATTTTATTTACAGTAGTAATTTCCAATCCAAGCCTCGGCAAAGCATAACACTAGCTACTAGCTAGCAAGTAACCAAATATCATATATGATGACCAACATTGCTTTGTAGTTTGTACCCAACTTTCCTTACATGATATTGTGATGTCGCCCGACACCAGTGGTGGACCTATGCTATACTTTGATTCCTTGACTTGCAATTCCAAAACAAACTTGTCTTTTCACTTTTATTGTTCATCCCTTAATTTGTGGGGTCCAAGTACTTGTGCGGCAAGTCTGGCAACAAATCGGTTGTTCTAGTCGATGCTCCTTTTTTCCTACAGATACGGTTATTCTGCATGAAGGTGTCACAATCACATGGCCATGGCCCATGGGAATCTCTTCAATTACCCCACTACCAATTAATTCCTTACATCTAAGTATAGACAAAGATGGAAAATGGAATAAATAACCGGCAAAAGAAGGAGGAAAAAAAAAAAGGCAACAAGCAAGATAATAGAAAAGGACGAAAATGCAGAAAATGAAGGAGAATCGAAGTGCATATGATTGGTTTGAACGTAAAAAGGAACAATCCTAGGCATGCCCCTTACTGGCAGTGGCAGCATTTTTTTTATTTTTATTTTGTTGTGCAGTACAAACTGCACAATGATATTCTTCTGCTAACAGTAGTTTGGTATATGAACACAACATAACAAACTAAATAATCAATTACAGTGAGTGACTCTGCTATGGCCTCTCAGACTAAAATCCCACCTTATTCTTCTTGTGTTGTCGCTGAAGTGGGAAATAACAACAGCACCTCCAAAAAGCGTGGTCGACAATTGGGTGCTGCCATTGCCAATGGCGAAAGCGAGAGCCTCAAGATTGAACGGGACAGAAGGCTGAAGATGACTCAGATGTTCGCTCAGCTTCAGGCCACTGTCCCCGGTGTCTTTCCCAAGGTTCATTAATATGAATTTCATGCACTTTTCTCTTCAAATACACATTAATTAATTTTCTTTTGAATTCTTACTTCACCTCTTTTTTGTGAATCTCATAGAAACAATTAATCCCTTCCCACTTGTGGAAGCCTTCTGGGTTTTGAATGTGTTATTGTCAATATTGTTGTGATTCATCCTTTTTTGTATATTATTATTATCAAAGCCAAAGGTGTTAGTTAAACTTTGCCAATCACAAATTCACAATGCCTCTGGTTTCTCAATCGGAATCTGCATCCAATGCTATTTATTGGTAATGGTTTCTTTTTTTTGACTTAGGCCACAAGGGAAGTGATTATAAACGAAACAATTCGCTACATTAAGGACCTTGAGAAGAAGAAGCAAAGGTTGGAGGAGCTCAAGGAGTCAATGAAACCAATAGAAGGGAGGTTGATGCTTCCTTGTACTAACACCAATTGCTCTATCACAGTTACTGTTTCTACCAATGTTGCCTTCTTTGCCATTCAATCCGTTCCTCAACCTGGTTTGATCACACTCATTTTCAAGGTGTTCTGCAACCACCAAGCTGAAATTTTGTCTGCAAATGTCTCAGTTAATCACGGCAAATTGATATTGGCAATCACAGCGTTAGTGCAAAATGCTGATGGAAACAGCAGTACCATTGAAAATATTAAGAGAGAAATTATGAGTTTGTAGATTGAACTCTTGCTTTCCATTTTTCTTTAGTAATACACTTTGAGAATATTTCATGGTGTTTGATTTTAGTACCATGTGTGTGTTTATACATACAGATACAGAACTAACCCAATGTTGAGAGTCTGCTATTGAAATTTATGAATATTATGAGCAAAATAATTACAATATATGACTCTTGCTGTGTTCATGTGGTTTTTATGGTTTTTTTCTTCTTGGTCAAGAATTGGACACCCATTTTAACTTGCTTTTGTGCCAAATTTACCAAGGAAGGAATGCATCAAGGTTAGTAGGTTAAAGAAGAAAGGCGCTTCATTGTCCCTAATCATTGCAATTCGTGAGATGGACCATACAGACACAATGTTCCGTCATATTTTATTTTCTAATATGCCATGCTGCTTGTTCACTTTTCCCCCATCATATCTAGCATTGCAAATTTGTAGCTCACAATGCAGCAATTAGGTTGAATTTTTGTTTTGAAATGTGAAACAGAAGCATAATTCAAGAGCATAGTCCAGGACTCTGAATTTGTTTCTGAGTTTTTTGGGAAAAACAAAAACAAAAGAGATGTAATAAAATGCTAATAGCAATTGCTTCTTTTTTTAAAAAAAAAATTACAATACGCAACCTTTTTTTTTTTTGGCTAACTGCATAATGACAATTATAATAAGTCAATACGATGCTTGAACTTGCTATATGAAGCATAATATCTGTGATCAGCATACTTTTGCATCTGCTAGACATTTTGTCATGTCACTAAGTAAGAAAATAAGTAAAGTATAAATTCCCGGCTAAAATAAAAGCTGCTTTTTATTCCCGTTTTGTCCATAAATAGCATTAATATTTTTCTTTTAATATTACATGTCCTTACAAAAATATCTTCTCAATGTATATATTTCAAACAAATAAAGATATCCACCATAATATCACATATATATAGTTTGAATTTTATGAATTTTATTATGTATATCAATTTGTATATCGGTGTCAACAAATCCTAACTTATATGTAGAGAGATTGGGGTCGTGGTGTTTTACAAATACACAAATCTTAACTTTAAAAATAAAAAATTATAGGTAGTGGGTTGATTAAAACCATTTTTTTTTCGTGTACACAAAAAAAAAAACCTCTTTTTACTTTGTGTAAATAAAAATTAAAAATAGTTATGAACAATGGGTAATTAGTTTAGAACTGCACTATTTTCTCTGTTTATTATTTAAATAAAAATATAATGTAATTAAATAATTCAACATTTTATTTGTAATTATTATAAATAGTTGCAGTTCTCATCCAAGGTATACTCCCTTAATTTTTAATTATTATTTATGCAAAATCCTTTAATTTTACTTTTGTGTCTTTATCTCTCATTACATGAGTTTGTTATGTTACTTATTAATATGAGAAGATCTTAATTCGTGTGAAGTTACTTACAAAACCACATTTTTCTTTAACCACTCATATTTCCATAGGCATTCCGTCTTCTGTAGTCAACTTCGTGTAGCTTTCGGTGATAAATAAATAGGAGACCTCTATTCGCTTGGGGTGCAAAGCTGCCGTCAAGCCCCCTAGAACCGATTTTCTTCCCTTCCCTGTGAATTGTGGGGAACTCGCATTGGAGCCGCATTATTTTCAGTAACCCACATCCACTACACCTCTGCTGTCTGATGTTTCAAACATAAATTTGTCATGAGTTATGAAAGCACTCAAGATGTTCTTGAAT
This sequence comes from Ormosia semicastrata, assembly GCA_029884595.1. NCBI lineage: Eukaryota > Viridiplantae > Streptophyta > Magnoliopsida > Fabales > Fabaceae > Ormosia > Ormosia semicastrata. The sequence continues at coordinate 30,231,841 of JAQQTO010000043.1, read as the reverse complement.
CATCAGAGTACATTGTCTCATAAATACACATTGGCTACTGTTGGTGCAGGTTGTTCTATTTGAGCGTAAAAAATACGCAATTACCAAATTCACAAGATAAACTTGCATGAGTTCACTGCATGTGTCGGCAGCAGACACAGACTTGGGTTGGTGGAGTACGTATATAATATAGGCCACTACGTACTCAGAATGACTTACCATTTCAATAAACAAGTTTAACTCATATAACCTAATCTATAAATAAAAAGATACTTATCCGTTCAAGTTGAATACCTGACCGACCGATTGACAGTTAACGCAAATTGCAACCTACATCATTCCTTCAAGGTAGAGAACAAAGGTTCACTTGAACTAGAACTAAAGAGGGTAAAAAGCTAAGATTGTACCTTCACTTGCTGCACCTTGAAGACACGTGCCAAATTATTTTTGTTCCCACATAATCTACTGGCATCCAGATTTCAGTTCTTGAAACATTTTCTAAATGCCACTAATATGCTACCAAAGCCTTAAGCACTTGTGGAACATACAATAAGAAAAAGAAAAAATAATTAATTTCAAATTAGTAATTAACATTTGCCATAATTGGAGACGCAGTATCTAGCATCCTGGTAAGCAGCTAATCCTCAAACAAGCATCTTCTGAAACAAGATGTCATCAAATTCTGAACTCATGCTATTGTGGAATAACTTCTTTTTTGTTTAGGTCTTCCAAACTTACATTTGCCTCAAGTCCCATGCTCAGTAAATCACTAACCATGGCAAGGATATCAGATTTCAAAGATGCTGCTAATGCCTGTCAGTAAAGCAGAAAAAAGTATAAAACAACATATTAGTGTCTTATAGTGCCGCCACAACTCAACAAAAAGATCAAAAGTAAATTTGCTTCACGACTGAGATAGTATACCTTTCTGTCCTCTTCTTTTTGGTGTTTAATAACTTCCAAAGGCCACTCAGATACAAGCTGCTGAAGTTCATCCTTGATGCCTGACTTTTTTGCATCAGACAAAGTCTAGCAACAATGGAGTCAAAAGAAGGAAGAGTTATATAAGACTATGCAAAGACAAATATGGCCTTCCACTCAGTTTGCTAATAGTCATTCTAATCAATACAACCACCACCAAAGCAAACACAACATATATGAAGGAAAAGCATCAACACAAAATCAATCCAAAACCACACCTCTGGGTCATACCTACTCAATTCAATCATAAGCTCATCACACCGTCAATGACCATTTCATATCAAAACCACGAAAAAAGGGTTCCAAATATAATTAAGGATATAATTTCTTCACCACCATGGCAGTGGAATTAATTTGATTTCGAAGTTCCTTTTTGAAAAGCTATTACTTTTGCTATAATTCACCATTTGCTCTTATCTAAACAGATTTTTATTTTAATCAATATTTCCAGGGTAATAACCTTACAATTTCATCGTCCCCCGTTTCATTTCTTATTGCTGAAGCATTTCTTTGTTTCACTTTCTTTGGCGAAGAAATTTATTACATGGGAACATGTGTAAGAACCATACAGTCCATACCTGATTTAGAACTTGAATGATGGCAACTGCATCACTGGGTTTACGTTCCAACAGAAGACCCTGTAAAGCCATAAACACAAGCTTAGGCTTACTTTCTGAGAGGAACTCTGCTATGATCCAACCCAACTACTAAAGTTCAGGGTAACTCATTTGAGGCAGATGTAAGATTAGATAAGGCTTGTCAAATTTATTTTAAAAAAATGTGCAACCAAACTCTTTTTATGGACAATAGATTAATAAATTGACACATGCCGAAAAAGCACAAGAATTTTGTGCAATAAAATATGTTTTCAGAGAGCATGATTTCTAATAATCAAAACTCATTGAGATCTCATGTGATGATAAGCTACATAGTACACACACAGCATATAAACTTGGTAACTGCATTACAATCAAAATTAATTATCAAATAAGGCAATGGTGTTGATGGATTTGCTACCTTGGCACAAGAAAACCCAGTTGCCAAAGTATGATGCTTCATTGACTCAGATCTCAACTTCTCAATTTTCCACAATGACACAGTGTCTCCTATACATAAGAAAATGAAATACATACACGACTAATTCAGAGAAGGAAGAAACGATGTTAGAAAGCTCAAACAAAATAGCATGACCTTGAAATCATACAGTAATACTATACATGCACTTTTTTTGGTGAAAACTATACAAGCACTTATATTATCGGCTCAATGAAGGAATCCACTTTGACAAACTGCTATTAAAAGCTCAACTAAGTTAACAAGATTAGGCAGATGAAAAAAAAATATATCAAGTAAAAAAGAAACTCAAAATATATGCACCTCTTTTGGCAGCAAATCTCATCCATGTATCAAATGAGGTTTGTCGTAGTTTTACACCAGCCTTGACAAACCTTTTTGCATACTTATCAATCAACTCCCACTCATCTGTATTGTAACAAATGCTGCAAATGATCAACACAGGTAAACAGGTCAGAGGCATACATAGAAGAGAATGAAAGCAGCATAACAAGAATTCTTAACCAAAATGAGGATAATAGAAGCTGAAGTAATTATATTCTTTTAGGTTAGACAATATTAAACATCAATAATTTCCTCTTATATCCTTTTTGCAAGAGCTGAAAATTATGCAAACCAACTGTATTGTAGACTTCTAGCCTTAAACATACACAGGCACCAAGTTGCCTCCATACAATCAATATATAGTTTTGGGGGAGTAACAACATGATAAGATTCAAAATAAGTGCATGCCAGCCAGAAACTTAGAGAATAATTCTATCTACTAAATGTCCAGTTACTTCTTTTAGAGGTAAAATCCAAATTAAAATTTCAAAGACCACTCTTTTACATTAGACCCTTTGCTCTGCAAAAGAAAAGTATGAAAATGTCACAATTTCATACCTGAATACTATATCTGATGTGCCTGGTTGCAGTGGTAAATCATTCCTCTTCAGAAGTTTCATTACTTCCACCAACAGTTTAGTATCATTGTGATTCTTAGCATACAGCTGCAGTAAATTGACAGTAATTTACCAATTGGAAATTGGAGACAGAATCAAAGAATTTAGAACATTAATATGTTGACAATACCAGCAAATGGTGTGCAGATGCAACACTTGGGGTCAGTCCATAGACATTATGCTTCCACAAAGCCTTCTTTCCTGCATACACATTTTAGCCAAATAACCTCAATATTTAATATTTTTAAAATTCACAAATGAAACAACATGGACTATAAGAGACAAAGTGTGCATACCAAAATCAAGGGCTCCTGCATGAACACATGCTTTAGTAACTTCTCGACAGAGATTGCAATTAAAATTGTCATGAATGCGAAGATTTGACAACCTCTGCTTACAAAATAAATGTAAAAATCATCACCATAACAAAGAGAATAAATAAATAATTGAAATTGCAACAGAACGAGGTGGGAGGGGGAAATGGACAGAAACTAACAAATCTGCGGAGGTTCTCTAAAATGTCGAATAGAAGTCTAATATCGTGATGGTGTTTACAATTTGCAATCATTGACCACAACCAAGCATTAGGGGGCATTGATCGTTTAACATGTACAGACTCAAGCATTTTATCATAAAGTTCCTTGACAGCCTCTGCATTGAATAATACAAACCAAACATCACAAAATGAAACTTGAAAATAAAATCTGAAAAGGTAGTTAGTTATATGAAGTAAATAAATGAAGAACCTGTCGGAGTGCCTTCAACAGCATCCACTTGAGAAGTATAAAAAGCGTTTGACATCATGAAATGCATTGGTTGTGTTGTCAGTTGCCAGCAATTACGTTGTGTGATCCCTGTCTAATTCAACAACTTCATATCATTAAATAATTCGATCAATAATACTCATTGCCTAACTTACAATTTTGTTTCCGCAAAAGCCCACTAAGATTAAACATCGAATCTCTAAACTTTCTTCGATAATAATACATAAAAATTTCAAAAACATGTTCGATTTAACTCGTTATTTCCACAACACAAATGATAACAAGCAAACAGAAGGAGATGAGAAAGTATAATCACCTGAGAAAAAGGGGGTATGTGGAGAGAGGTATAGGTTGGTGGAGTGAGGAAGAACTTGGGTGCTCCGAAGATGAGACCAATGGAAAATCGGAGATTGCAACAACCGAGAGCCTCGCCGAGCATTAGAGAGGACTTGCATCGCTGAGTCTGTGCTGAATGGACCGAGTTAGATTAGAACTGAGTTGAGCTGTGTTGTGTTGTGTTGTGTTGTGAGTTCTGAGCCAACTCGGCGGTTTTAGGGAAGAAGCTTTCACCTCAACTCAACTGAGGCCTTCAGGTTCAGGGTTTAGGTTTAGTTTATCACACAGACAGAGACTCACAGAGCAGCGCTTTGGTGGAACAACCTTTAGGTTTCTTAACCTGGACTTCCATTTTAGACCACTGACAATTTTTTTTAAATAAATTAATAATTAAATATTTAATTTCACTTTAAAAAAAAATCATTACTTATATTTAATTTCATTATGAGTGTTGGACGGAGAATTTTTTTTATGAAATTGAAATAAGAGTGAGAATAAAATGATTTGGAGAAATTATAATTATAACTAATACAAATATATTGAAAAAACAAAAATAAGCGTCAATTCGTTCCATTATGTATCGTGTAGGGAATGGTCATTTCAACCTATAGTAGAGAACAACCATTTCTGTTTTTGTGAAATCATGGCTTGGAATAGAATAATCAAAATCAACAACCAAAGTTTATCGCACTAAATGAGATAGACTACGTGTATCAAACAATATCAGATAAATGGTAGAGAAGAACTGTAGTGAAGGAGATTGATTGTCCGCCGTTCTGTTTTCCATCAAATAAATGTTCAGTGCTCTGGAGGTCCACTACAAACGAGTGAAATCTTTTTGATTCCATGGAATTGTATTTTAAAACATACCCTCTGGGGGTACAAAAGAAAAAAGAAAAAGGAATTACAAAGCAAGATAACAAATCATCAGAATTAACTGTCATTAAGAATTTTTATGAAGGTATCTATCTGCACATGGCTGATTATGCACGGAAGGAATGACTGAGTTGTGTTGATTAAAAATTCAATGGCAACCACAAGTCGACACGTCACCCAATATCAGTACATCACAAATAACAACAGCTCATGATGGGAAAACAGTTTTCCCTGTATTACAGTATAGAGATGTATATATCTGCCTAATGACACAGACTCCATGTGTTGGAGGAAGAGAAACCTAAGCAAACTATCTAGGACACAATAAACCACCATTCTTGGTGCTGAATTAATTCAATAACCCTCTATTATAACCGGGGTGCTAACATTAATTTTCTTCATGGCAACATCTTTTTCTTGAAGCACAAGAATCTGGTCATTGAGTAAGAAGTGGAGGAGCAATTGCACGAGTATTATATGATCTGCAGTGACCGCATCTTTGCCCAAGAATGTGGAAGTAAACTTGGGTTGTGTCATTGCAGTCATTACATAGTATCCAAACCTGCAATGGATGCTTGTTAGTTTTTTGGTAGGTAGAGAAATTCCGATATTTTCTGAAAGAACCATGACATATGCATGCGTAATTGATATGCACAAGAGGATTCTGTATCGTTTCAACTCATCCTATAATTACATATTAAAATGGCATTATCCAAATATCAGACAAGTAGGCTTTCTAATTAAAGTCAAACTCATCCATATTTTTTCTTCCATAATAAATTTGCATGGTGCTTTTTGCTCCATAGGCATAAAGGACAGAAGGTGCAAAGAAATGGGGCCTGGGGGAACCTCAAATAGATGACAAAGGCAAATTAATGGAGATAAACAGAGGTAGGAATCAGACAAGCATTTCAAAGAATGAAAATTTACCTTCCTGTACCGATAATCTTCAGGCATGACAGTTGCTTCAATCTAATAAAACATGAAAATAAACAGATCAGCGAGAATCATATTTGAAGCAGAACATTTCCGTAAGCAATATTCTTGACTAGATAATTGCATGATAGAAAAATCTATAAAACAAGTAAAGCAAAGCATCTTATGTGCTTTAATTTAATCAGCTACCTCTTCATCAATTATCTTCCACATCCTAGACATGTCCATCACCGACTTGCAGCATAGGGGACAACAGTACCTAAGCCATATACCAAATGAAGTTACTAGTTAAGTGGAGATCATGCCTATAAACCAAAGAATTCTCAAATAGTTAACAAACTCACTTGCTACGCTTTATCATCTCTTGGTAACATTCACGGTGCATTGTGTGACCACATTTCATAACAATAGTGTCTTTCAATGAGTCAAAGAGGTACTAAACAAACATAACAAAGTCACATCAGATTATTCTCAAATTTCCAATGACATAAAAAGAAATTCCTTGTTTAATTGAAAACACAAGCCAGTGAAAGGGAGGGAACAAAGCATGCACCTCATAACAAATGGGACAGTGATGCCTCATGGAGTTCTCCACACATAAATGATTATCACGCAGACCAACTGAATAGCAAGACCCTGCAGCTTATAAAATGTTTATCACTACAGAAATCGTTACGCAAAAGTATTCAGCAATTTATTTGTTAAAGAAAATAAATAGTTCCATTCAGTAACTAATATGATATATTATTACATATGACTCCAGATTCCAATGCATCAAGAATGCAGGGAAAATTATTCTTAGAGAGTGCCCTGTTTATACTCTGCCCACATATGAATGAACGACTGCACGAGTGGTAAGTAAGATCAAGTGATTCACCAAAGGAAAAGCAAATTTAATTTTGAACAATTAAAACAAACTAATCACAAAATTTTAAAATGCCACAGATCAAGGGCTGAGTTTGAAATATATTCTTTGATATTGACAAACCAAAACCTGAATCTTAACTTTGCTTCTGAGGAATAAAGCCAACTGATTATTGACATGCAAACTCTACTAATGATTATAACTTAAAATCCATCAATTATGTAAAGTAGTAACAACCTCAGGAAAAGAAAAGAAAGGAAACAGTTGAGTCTGCTATTAATATGTAAATGAACAATTTGAATCATAACCTAATTTGCAAAAAATAATAAAATAAAATAAAAAAACCAAAGCAACAACAAAGCCACAATGGTGGCTTGATGATGAATGCATACCGCACTTCTTGCAGTGGAAAAAATTTTCTCGCCCACCAACCCTGTTTCCAAATTACATCACAAAAATTAGTTTGCATGTCATAAATTTAGGTAACTTAATTGAGGCATAACAGAAGGATCTACTCAAACACAGCCCACGCACCTGCAGATCCCACAATCATCACAGTGAAACTGTTGTTTCTCTGTCTGCAAATTGATTAAAACAACAGTCAGCATCATTGAGGAAACAATGAGAATAACAATTACAAGCCAGGATTATACACCAGATTCAGTCTAGTCCATCTCTAAGAAGTAAGGACCTAAGTAGAAGTAGATCAATAACATTTAAGAAGTAAAAATTAATCAGATACTTCAGAATTATTCAGAAAACCATTACATCATCATCGAAGAATTTGCAGATGTTGCAGAAATATTCTCCCATTCTTACGCCACAGTTTGTGCAAACTTGAGCAACCTTCAAAACAAACAAAAGAAATAAAGAATAAAGTGAAAAATAGAAATAAGAACAGGAGCTTATCCAAACCCAAAAAACAAAATAGAAAGAATTGGGATGAAATACATACTGGCTGCTCAGTGTCACAAACTGAACAAACAACCTGAAACGGCAAAAAATAAAAATTAAAAAAATGAAAACAGTGCATGAGTCTTATCATCTCCTTTTGATCACTTATATAAATATATTAGTAAAAATGGAAAAAACCAGACAGAATGAAAAGCAGGATTATCCATTTATCCTACTTGTTCAACATCTTGGCGAACGAGTTCGTGGCGATCAAAGGGGTTCCTCAACATGCTCTAATGAGGCACAGATGGGGAAAATAACACAAACCCAGATCAGTTAAAAACAAAAAGACAAAATTTTTGAGCTGAAAATAGAAGGAAAATGAAGAGGAAATACCGTTGCCTCGCTATGACAATGACGGCAGGAGTAGATCTCATTGCAGCAGGGAGCACGAATCCTGCATCTTCTCCTGTAATGCTTGCACCTATCAATCAAATTCAAAATCAAAATACCCACAAAATAAACGAGTCATCAAGATATTAAAATCAACGAAATTGGAATCCACTCAATCAAATTAAATCACAGAAAATACCCATATCCCATCTTCCCAAAATCAAGACGTTCATTGGCAGAGCCTTCCATGAGGTAATTTTGGGTTTGGACTTTGTTATCTCTCTGAGAAGAGAGAGAAGAGAAAGGGAACGAGGGGAGTTTCCTGATTTGGGAAGATTTGTTGGTTTGCCTTGATCCTCAAAGAGAAAGGCAGACATAAAGAACATCCTTTATTCTTCTTTTTATAATGGGAAAAATCTTAGAAAATTTCCTGATTTGGGAAGATTTGTTGGTTTGCCTTGATCCTCAAAGAGAAAGGCAGACATAAAGACCACTCTCTCACATCCTTTATTCTTCTTTTATTATTAAATTCGTAATTATTATTATTATTATTATTAAATTCGTAATTATTATTATTATTATGTAATTATTATTATTAATATAATACCAAAATCTTATATTCCTAATTTTATTATTATTATTATTATTATTAAATTCGTAAATTATTATTTTATATTCAAATTATTATTAATATTATTAAATTCGTAATTATTATTATTATTAAATTCTTAAGTATTATTATTATTATTAAATTAGTAATATTATTATAATTAAAAATTATTATATATTAAATTCGTATTATATTTTATGATTATTAAATTCGTATATTATTAAATTAATTATTATTATAATTATATTCAAAATAAATTATTAAATTCGTAATTATTATTATTAAATTAGTAATTATTATTATTATTATTAAATTATATTATTATAATTATATTCAAAATTATTAATAATATTATTAAATTCTGAAAAAAATGTATATAGTTTCGCATGATATAAAATAAGTATGTGAAAGATAAAAAAAGTTGGAATATTTTTGTTATAAGAATACGGGGTCGAAAATCTTTGCTATCATTCTGATTGAAATTGAATAGTATATATTATATTATTATATAGTACACCCACTTGGGATGAGAGAGAGAGAGAGAGAGGATAAGGTGGTTTGGTGGATGCCACTGGCAGACGAAGGCAGATGTGGCTTGAGCAGGAGAGAAAGGGACATCGCCGTATGATCAGCGAATAGAATTTCAGAAATTTGAAAAGCAAGCGAATCGTGACAAAGAAACCGTTGTCTTGTTTGTGGGGCAATTTAACAAGCAGTTGCAATGCACAATAGTACCAAAAGTTCCCAACTTTGTGTAAAACCATTCAACTATGTTTAAGAATAATGAGTTAAATTAAATGCTGATAGATAATTCAATAAGTAAAATCTAGCTCAAATAAGTGTTTGTGTTTATGAAGAATGGTGTAATATAATAAGGATTTAATTTGGTATAGCAAATTGTTTTTTTTATTATGAAGAAATAAAACATTTTTTTGTGCCAAAAGTTATGGTTTATTATATAAAACTAGAGATGAGGATAGTATTAGTAGGATATTCAATCAATTTGGGCTAAACAACAATCGAAACCAACTGAGTACTTTTCTTAATAAAGCTACATTGTTGTTTTAGGTGATTGGGCTCTTCAAAAGCCCATCCAAACACCGTTTAATAATTAAAGGTGAGCTCTATGGTGTAATAACTACATTTTGGTTATTTAGGTGTCACAATTGACACAATAATAAATGTGTGACAAGTATAAAAATGACGGGGTGTATAGTTTTTTATACCCTACTATACTATGTCTTTCTATAATATCATTTTGGTCCACTTTTTGTGCTTTTTTTTATTTGGGGCTTTAGACATTGAATATCATAAATAATTAGTGCTAAGTACGCTTATTAACAATAGATTTTATATTAAATCTCATAATTAAAATATTAATAAATAATTATTAAAAATAAAGTTTATTGTTCATACTTGGTGACTAATAGTATAATTCATAATTAATAAAATACCTATTGTACATGATTAGTGACTAATTATATTATTCATGTTTAAGGAAAAACCTATAGTTCAATATTAGTGATTAATAATATAATCCATATTTAAGGAAATGCTCTTTGTCCATTTTAGTGATTAATAGTATAATCCATGCTTTAAGGATGATCATGATGAGTGACTAATAATATAATCCATCTTTAAGGAAAGACTCCTTGTCCAAATTTAGTAATTAAATGTATTATTTATGCTTAAGGAAAGATTCGTAGTTCATGATTAGTGACTAATAGTAAAATATATGCTTAAGGAAATACTCATTGTCCATGCTTAGTGATTAATTGCACTATCCATACTAAGTAAAGACTCATACTCCATGATTAGTGACTAACAGTATCATTCATACTTAATGACCAATTGTATCATTCATGTTTAAGGATAGGCTCATAATCTATGATTAGTGACATAATATAATTCATGGTTAAGGAAAGATCCATTAACCCATGACAAATAATCATGAACATCTTTAAATGTTGATTATACTATTAATCACTAAACATGAATAAAGAGTTTTTCCTTAACTATGAATTATACTATTTGTCACTAATTTGTAAATTAGTAAGAAAAGTTTCACTAAACATGGTTAGGAAAGGTCAACCACTGTTTCACTAAATATGGTTATTAACATGTATATTCTTGTATTTATATAATGAAATTCAAATATTATTTTGTTATTTTTATATCTCTATATTAAATGTATTATTTTGTAAATTGTATAAATTAATACATTTTAGAATAAATATTAATTTAAAAATTAATTGATTAACATTTTAATTATAAGATTTAATTTAATTTGTTTGTTAATAAAAAAATAATATTTGAATTTCATTATATAAAAATAAGAATACCAATTTTATTTGGCATAATTTTATATTTTCTTCTATTTAATTTTTTATCCAACTTTCATATTCTTTTCTCTCATTTTCTTTTAATCTAAACATACATAATAATATATTACAACAAGCCAATAAAAGTGTAATACTTGTCATTTATAATCATATATGTTGTTGGATTAAAAATTAAAATATTATTAAATTAAATATCAATAATTATAAAACTACTCAGAGTATATTAAAATTTCTCTATCAAAATGACCTTTATCTGAAAAGAATTTGCAACCTTGACCAGAGCCAGCCCAACTCTGACATTTATGGTAGGCTTACACAATTGGGAATAAATAATATCATATATGTTTTTTACATAACAAGGTGATGTAAAGAGATAGATAGACACATAGACTTTTAATGGATGGGGTCCTCTTAAAATTTGTGGAAGTTTATTTATGTTGTTTACATAGTTGTACAAACTGGACCGACCTGATTAGTTCGATTGAAAAACTCGTGACTCGATTTATGAGCTGATCTAGTTCATACTCATAATGGGTTTTCATGTTGAATCGGTCAAATTTGAGTGACCTGGTGAATCGCTCGGATGGGTTAGAGTGTTCTGACCTAATTTTTATTTGTTTATTTAATTGATGCTTCAAAAATGAAACTTGTGGAATTTGAATACACTGTCTAAAAGAATCTTATTGTTATGAAATGCACTCTATCACTAGATCATTTACTATTGTTGAGTAATTTCTTTAATTTTATAATTTATATTATTATTATCATTACTAATATTTTTTAATATAATATTTTTATATAAAATAATTTATTCATATAATTTATTTTTAAAAAAATTGTCCAAAATTTTCAATTCATCTACTTAACTCACGGTTGGATTATTTATCCGTTAGCTTGACCTTATGATCGGGTTGACCTTCAATTCAAATTATACGATTATTTCTGTCTATCTCTCTTCGTATGGTTATGTCATGTAAAAAATATACATGAGAGGATACTTTCCTATTAAATGGTAGGTTCACCTAAGTCTAGTCTACAACGTGGAGTGTGTTGCTGACTTTGTATTAAGTGCAATCTCAAAGTCCCAGGAAAAAGATAAGAGTCCTGTTGAATGTTGAGCACGGCCGCGTGGCATTGCTACACAATGTATGACACCAACAAAAGTTACAACACGGAATGACCAGTACTTTACTGCTGTTCTTCTGAAGATCACTGCCAAGCTAAATGAACTTGTAAAATTGTAAATTAAAAGCTTTATAACACAATTATTCTTGCCTTGCTTTGATTCACATTTTTCTGATTTCTTGCAGCTTGGTGGGATTATTTTTATTTTCATTTTTCTGTCAAAAGAGCAACTGACTTCTAAACCTTTAGTTTTTAAGACCCCAACCTTAATTCTTCACATGGATGTGTCACATGGCTCTCCTGGTGGATCAGATGCTGCAATATGATATGATATTTCTACTTCCAACATCCTGTAACTGATATATTGTTAGATTAATAAGTTTTTATTTCATGAAACAAGCATTATAATGTGCATGCATCCATCCATTACCTATCAATTTGTCTTCCACTTTTTGTTCTACACATCCGGATTAAAGGTTTTGATATAATTAATTATGTTTGGTTTAGCGTTTAAACCAGCCTAAACATGGGTTTGCATATTTATGTTACAACAACATAAGAGAGTCCAAAATTAATTCACCTTGGATGGCTCAGCACGAATAAAAAGCCTTGACAAAAATAGTTTCTTCTGGGATAAATTCATAAACGGTTGTAGACCATCACTCTAACAAACATTTTATTAACACGAATCATCCCCCTATACTTAAACTTACAATTTCGGTAACTATATTATTTCTCGATTAATGAATCTAGTACTTCAAAGTTCAAAATGCCAATATTGCCGACCTTAGCCTAATAAAGGAGAGTGGGTTGGGAACCGAAAAACAGAAAACATTGTAATTGTTGCCAAGGTTGTTTGTTTCCTAGTTGAAGTTACATTTGTATTTGTCCAAAACTATTGTCCTTTTCCTTTCGATGATAACAACTGTTGTCCTTTGCCAATATGTGAAGCTCCAATTAGAGCATAGCGGAAAAGACGGTTGGTTAATTGACACCAAATTACACCCATGCAGGCCATGGCTCCATCGCTAAACCATAACAACAAAAACCATCCCTCACCTCTTCATATATTCCTATAACAGAGAGGGATTCCAACCTCCACATCAAGTTTCCTTCTCTTTCTCTCCCTCATTGTGTTTCCCACAATCAATTTACACACACACACACATAAAGGAAAGAAAAAATGGGTTGTGGGAAATCTAAACACGATGTTGCTTCTGACAATACCGTCCTCCAGCGCAAGAAATCCAGTGTCAATTCCAAGGCTGGCCAGGAAAATGGGACAGAAACCAAAGACAAAAACAACAACAATGTTGACAATGTGAGTTCAGAAGTGGAACAGAAGAACAATGAAAATGTCGAAGAAATTGGTGTTGGAGGTAAGGCTGATGAGTCCAATGGCGTTAAAGGCAAAGCTCCTGAGATAACAAATGTGCAAGAAGATAAGGCATTGGAGAAGAAAAGCAAGGAAGCTGATGGAACAGAGGGAAAGACACAGGAAATTATTGTTGCAGAGGGACCATCTGAGAAGTCTGAAGCTGAGAAAAATGATTCTTTGAAAGAGAATGATCAGGAAGTGAATGATGCTCCTGCTGCTGCAGAAGAAAAGAAAGCAGAAAATGAAAAAGGTATGCAATGGATGACCCTTTAGATTTTTGTGATGAAAGTTCTTATTCAGTTAATCGTTCCTTGTAAACCCTTTTCATTAACTTTAGAAATTTCTTCAAAAATGTTAAGCACGAGTTGTTGGTTATGAATTTTAGTTTGCTCATGTATGTTTACAGAGGATGTCAGCTTAAAGGAAGAGACATTGGTCAAGGAAGAAGAAACCAAAGACATAATTCAGGAAGAGACTTTGACTAAGGAAGAAGAAACCAAAGACACAAATCAGGAAGAGACTTTGGCAAAGGAAGAAGAAACCAAAGACACAAATGTTTCAACCTCTGAAGGTGAAGAAAAAGATTTGAAAACTGAGCAGGTATATGAGGCTAACAAGAGTTCACACATTAATTACTCAATGCCTAATTGTGAGAAAGAAATATAATTAAAACATGTTTGTGCTGCAGGGACAATAGAGGATTGGACAATCAGCAAAGATAAAATGAGATTAGGGACAACTGGAGTAAATACAGAAATTATTCTGGTTGCGTGGCAAGTCCAGGGTGCGCGTGATGCTTGTTTATCATTGGTACAAATGAATCATGTTACAAAGCTAAGTTGGATTGAATGTTTCTTGTGATTGAAACGTGATTTATCTTATTATTTTAATAAATAATTAAATTAAGTTAATGAATTAAATTTTTATTGAATGAAAAGAAAATAATAATTTTGTAATTATAATAATTATCAATTTAATGAAAGTTAGTAGTATTAAGAAATAATTTTTTTTACGTAAAAACTCAAGGTCCTGTTTATGCCATAAGATTTTTCCTCTTCTTTCATCATCATTAAAGTAAAAAAAAAAAGTAAAGACAAAAGAATAAAAAGTGAATTTTAAGATCTCTCTTACACTCTTAGAACATAGTTTGCTGCCATCAAAATTTATTCATAGATTAAAATTAGTATCTTCATGCATTCTTATTTGTAAGAATCATAAATTCTAAAATATTTAAATTTTAATTGTAATTTTTTATATTAAGAATTCTAAGAGAACTATAATTTACAGGAAATAGCTCAGATTTAATTAGTGTTTCATGCATGTCTATGGTAATAAGCTTTTGGTGTCTTTGTGTCGATCCTACCTGCATTATATAAGATTAATGTCTTCATATATTTTTATTTACAGGAATCAAGAATTCTAAAATATTTATATTTTAATAATAGTTTTTTGTATTAAGAATCCTAAAAAAACCACAATTTATAGGAAATAGCTCAGATTTAGTGTTTCATGCATGTCTTTGGTGATAAGGTTTTGTTGTCTGTGTCGATCCTGCCTGCATTGTATTTTCCTTTCCATAGTCCACTCACAAATCACAACGTAACACATAACATATTCTGGAAGAGTTATAGTCCTGCCTTCATTCCATTCTTTTTTCTTAACTTTTGAGATATGTAAAATTATATTGGTTATTTTAAAATACACACATATCTATTAACACAATTTTATATACGTCAAAGATTGATTTGTATGTCTGAATTTAATTATTATGAGAATCAAATATATTTTTATGATGTAACAATATATAATTAAATAACAATATAAAAAAATTACACTTACAATAAATTCAAATTAAATCCCTACATACCTAAAGTAAGAAATTCCCATCCGAGAATCTCTCTAAAATGCGGTGCTTCTCCACTGATATAGAATCATAACCTCGGTGCAACCAATGAGTGAATGATAGTGCCATAGCCATAGCTTCCAGCACTCGTATGCTCAGCCTAAAAAAGAAATGGTCAATTTAAAAATTCTAGAAAAAGAAGGAACTAACAATATGACCCCGTTGCAAAAATTAATTAACAAATAAAATGATACCCAAAAAAGAAAATACCGCATGTAAGCACCCCAGCAGTGACTACGTTCCGCCGTCTAAATTTATTATTAATTATTTATTTATTTACTTATTAATGTTGTTGCTTGAGTTGAAGAAATAGAGAGAAAAATGAAAAGATTAAAGTATGAATTGATTAACAAAACCAAACACAACAGATTAAAAAAACAAACAAGCAAACACAAATTTTAAAACTCGCATCGTTTTTCATCCACTCGTGACTTAGCCCGCTTTATCATGTGTTGTTTTATGACATTTGTCCACTCTGCTCCAAAGTCCAAACAGGACTTGTAATTTTATTTTATTTTTTTACGATAGGACTTGTAAATATTTGAAGTAACTAATGTGATGTACAT
The DNA here is from genome assembly GCA_029884595.1 of Ormosia semicastrata. Taxonomy (NCBI): domain Eukaryota; kingdom Viridiplantae; phylum Streptophyta; class Magnoliopsida; order Fabales; family Fabaceae; genus Ormosia; species Ormosia semicastrata. The sequence continues at coordinate 30,215,878 of JAQQTO010000043.1, read as the reverse complement.
ATTATCTCCAAGATTTATTTTATTTAAAAAAAAAGGTTACCCTACTTGTATTTTCCTCCATTACCCCCACCTTGTTAAAATTGACAGAAAAAAAGTGAGGACATAAATGAGTAAATAAACTTTCTAAACCACAAGTGGGTAATAAACAAATTTCACCCAAACTACGAGCGGAATTCAGGAGAATTTGAAGGAGAGACGGTACACTTAGACAGTATTAAGAATTATTAATCATACATACGAGGATGAGAATATACAAGATTCGAAAACTATGTACAAAACTCATTCCAGCCCTTGTCAATTTCAATAAAACTCATCCGCTTTACTGCCCATGCCTTTTGGAAAGACCATGAAGAAATCAGAAGTATATCGCATGCACAACTGACCTCTTACGCCTATCTTGCAAGAGGTACCTCATACCAAATTCAATCAACACTAACTGGTTTTCCCTGATTGTCGAACTGTGTACTCAATTTGAGAAGGGGAATTGAAGGATCTCTGGACAAAATGAAGTTTCCTTTTGAATCTCTAATGCTAGAATTCAGAACAAGATGATCCTTAACAATTTTGCATGACCCTGGTGTGTCTGATCCCATTTCAACACCATAATAGTCTAAGTGGTCTGCAATACTATTCCCACTCACTGACCTGCATAAGATAACCAAATCTGTAGTATGAGAATATTCTCTTTTGGATGTTGTGCAGGACCACAACTACATGGAAATGGCTAGAAGAACCTCCCCCCATCAGTCCATCATAACAACAAAACTAAGAGATATGAAGCAGAAAACAATAAATTTTATAACAGTTATGAAATCCACAGCAGCGTAAAAAATTTTCGATGAAGGCAATATTGTTTCAATGGCATTATGACAAAACAGATTCACTTACCTGCTGCAAGATGGGTCCTCACCAGATCCATCACAGATCTTCTCAAAGCTGTACACAAGACTTCCTAATCCAATGTTATAAAGCCACACCTGCAGTCACACGAATTTTAAGATTCTTGAACAACTAGTTTGTGTATTTCCCATTTTCCCCCTATAAACCAAGAGCCATAGATCATGACCAAAGCAGAATTGGCAATACTATAAAGTTGATGTGTGTTGTTCGAGTAACAAATATGCTGATAGAAGGCATATAATAGATTTATTGAGAGCTTGGAAATTGGTGTCTCAAATAAGGCCCACCAAACATGGTTACCAAACTATAATTGTCATTTTACACTAGCACAAACCACAAAATCATTATTTCTAATGTTGTAAAATTTGCTTTCAAAACTACTAGAAGAGAGCTTTTAGTAACAGATACACACACTTCACAAACAAATCTGCAGCTAAGTAACCTCTTCATCTTAGCAAATCCTTTGTGATCACAAGGCTTTTAATTTAAAGATAATATAACAGGTTTAATATGCAAATTTCATCACTTCATTGTGTCATCCCTTACCTCTCTCGGGAAGTGGTGGTATGTCTTCTGTGAGAAATAGTAGTAGTAAGGAGGCAAGTGGGGAACAATATCATGGTCATTTGTGACTCGGATAGTATTTGGCACTAGTTTGCTATAGTGAGATGCAAAAGCAGCATTGCCAACGCGAGGTTGTCCAAAGGTCATAACCTGAACATTCTTTTCATGTTGATTCACCTGTAAAAATGTAAAAGAAAACGAGTAACTATTTCATCCTTACCAAATAGGAAATTTATGAAGTAAGAACTATTAATGTTCTGTAAAAAAAATAATAATAATACAAGAAGTTTGGAGTTTGGAACTATTCCGAATATATTTCTGGAGATTAATCAAGATCCAAAAAATAGATCCCCTATGAATTGGGTGTTCATGGGCTGAGTTGGTTCAATTTCAGTCTTGACTTTGAACGAATCACATTGACCAGTTTCAAAATACAGAAACCAAACCAAAATAGCCCACGGAACAGATCAAACAAACTCATTGGTTCTCATTTTACGCATCCCACCGCTCAGTTCATTGCTTGATTAATATGCAATTTATAGAGCACACATAATATACGCAAATGAGCAACAGAAACAAAAAAAAAAAACAAAAACAACTATGCACTGACTTGTTGGAGCACTTCCGTGTTTTTAAGTGCATATAAAGAAAGCATTAAAAACGATGTTTAGATACAGTTCAGTACTCAGCATTCAGGAATATCCTATAACCACAAACCAAGACAAGTTTGAAACCAAAATGAACCAACCTAATTCTTGAATGAAACTGAAACATTCTGACAGTTTAGTTCATTTAATTGATTTATTAGTTCAATTCCAAGTACACCTACTCTACTTATGAACTTTAATCACTTAAATGATGAAATAAAATGACTCTCTTTCTTGTATAAAAAAAATGATTCTTTCAATTAAATTCTACAGCTGGAAAGCAAAGTTCCCATGCCATACAAGCCAAATTTCTACCATAAATAAACCGGCATTCCAAATACAACAACAGTTCCACGAGATATTCAATGCCCCTGCCTATGGCAAAATATAGAGAATAGCTATGCAAAGGAGTAAAAGAGAGCTCAAGCCCACAAAACCTGCCTGTATAATACCCCGTCATGCAATAGAGCTAAATTATAATTACCATTAAATCAAGTCCACAAAACGAAGCCATTGCCCCTCCCATTGAATGCCCTGTCACTATAATTTGAATATCTCCATAGAATTTCTTTGCTCTTTCAACAGCATCTAAAATTGCAGGACGTATTGTTGTATGGTGGTATGCATAATAAAATCCACGGTGTACCTGAAGCATATGATATAATAATGCATCAAAACAGACAGTACTCATAGTATGAAGGTCAATCTTTTGACAGTACACACCATTGCATCTTGCATGCCTGGATAATTTATATCAAGCTGCTTCCAAAATAAATCTTCAATCCAGTTTTGCAGGCTGTATAAAAACCAGTTAATATACAAATCAGCTCAGAATACAAATCAAGTTGTCCCAAAAGTGAGCCAAACTTCGAACAGACTTGAACTATTTTTATGGACAAAATGTATGCTTCATAGGGAAATAATTAAGCTCTCTCACTTTCTCAAAGATTGATATGAGAACAGATGTTCATTTAACAAACACAACAATATACAATTTACATTGTCTCAAACATGAACAGCCGTACGGATAGCCTACTGTATCTCAAAAACTAGAGAATCTTACTGACCAATTTAGGGTCACAAAAAAATGGCATGCCTGGTGCAAACAAATATGCACACAAAGCATATTGCAGCTGCAGACTTGATCAGAACACTTAGACACCTCTGCTTTAAAGAAATCCATGATGCCGTTATTAGAATTATTCATTGCATCAAAGCTAATTAAATCAAATGCATTTTCTTAGCCTACATATGCAAGCATGTGAATAGCTTAAAACACTTTATTTCTTGTTTCTAAAATCTCATGTCATCTGTGTGACTGTGTCTAAGTATCACATATAAGTATAACACTACAACCCAACTACCCAAGAGGTCCACTTTACACTGTCTATGGAGGCTTGGGCCCAAAACATCACAAAAAATAAATTTAGACCAGGGAGAAAATCCACCTGTGTTCCTGAGTTCCTCTAAATGCAATGACAATGGCATGAGGATCCTTGGCCACTCCAACAAACCCCTAAAATAGGTAGTCATAATTTTGTAAGTACAAGTATACGTTAGAAGTAATTTCACAAGTGAAAAAAGAAAATGACAATAATGAATTTTATAATTTAAGGAGGCATTGTTTCTATGATGAGAGTGCACCCACCTGTAAGCAATGCTCAACATCCACAACCAACTCTATAATTTCAAATCCCTGTTTCCATTTTAAAGATATTTAGACCAACTATTTTACAAGAAATGAAAAAATTTGTAGGATACTAGGAAAGCTCACTCAAGACTTAAGTGAACATGTAAACGTTAAAATTAATATTCACATTCTCAGCACCTTAGTCAAACCATCACATCTAGAGCAAGTCCAAGTAAAAAGTTGTGTCAAATCTGACATGTATACCTGCAAGAACAAAACCTACTTCAGTCCTTTTACATAATTCCTACACAGTTTGCCTTACACAGAATTCCTACACATACAGAATTCCTAAACACTTAAAAAGGGCCAAGTTTAAAGTTAAAAGTTGAAAATTTTATTACAATCCTGATCAACCCTCCATGATAAGGTTAGCAGACAAAGAACAACATCAACGTATAGACTGCAAACTATATGCATAAATAAAGATATTCTTCTAGCCTATGCTGCCCAAAGTAAACATATAATGAAAATTCACATAGAACTCACCGCAGAAGCATATTCCACTAATATTGTGGCAAGTGTGTGATTGTAGTGGGGATGGATATTTTTGTGCCTAGCCTTCAGTTCTGCAAATGGAAAACAAAGCATTATTGGAATGCAAATACAAATTTCGCAAATAATCAACCATTGATAGATAACACACAAAGACTAAATTATCCAATGAATTGAAAGATAATGAAGAGAGAGAGAGAAATAATATTGTACAGCAATAACGTTATTGTTCAAGTTCAACCCTTACCTCTACCATCCGAAAGGACAATCAGACATAAACAGGTAGCCAACATTAACCATCTAGTTTTCCTCATACTCTGTCTGCAATTCAGGTTAAAAACAATCACCAGAAAAAAAAAAATCAAAATGCCATAAACAAATATAAATTACTTTAGCAGGTGATGTTCAAATTGAAAACACCAAAATCAAAAGCAAGAACAAATTGGGGGGCATGTTACAAAAATGCACCATTTAATAGGGTAAGCGAGCATGGTTCAATACCTACTCGCACTAGGTGGAACAATCGGAATTTGTGAACTCCGTTCACGGACGGTCCCCTCTGCGTCCTCCGGTGCAAGCTTTTCCGGCGAAAAGGATAAGTCAGAAGACTGACAACAATAATTTAGAGAGGATAATAATGAAGCAGAATAATAAAAGAATTGTAAAAACGACGCCGCTCGGATTGCTTTCAATCCAACGAAGGTAATAAAATATTCTATTTATAAAGCTTAGTCCCTAGTGAGGTGAGTTTAGTATTGAAATACTTGATTTATAAAGCTTAAATTCTATTATCGTGAAGCAAAAAATAATAATAAAATCAATTATCATGACTAATGAAAATTGACTCAACTGATATGATTTAATAGTAAAAAATATATTCTTGTCATAATGGCTCAATAGTGCAAGATAATCATGTCTATGTATCATAGTATGATCATTTTACTTGTGGCTTTATTCCTAAAACTTGTAATAATGTTGCTGAAGTTTTAGCTTGTTTTGTTAAGTTTAATAATTCTTTTATTTAGATTGAGGATGCACCAGAATTTATTTCCTCAATCCTAGATGTTGATATTGCTAGGTAATGAAATAGTCTTTCAAATAAAAAAAATAGTAAAAATATAATTCAATTTAACAATAACTCGTATATAAACATTATTGAGTTTTTATTGAAATTTGAGTCATGTTTTATTGGTAATTTTTTCTTTATCTAAACTTGTTTTTTTTACCGTTAAAATACGGAAAAGTTTACAATGTTTCTAAAAGAGGTTGGAACATTAATATTCCATTAACTTTACTTAATATTTTTATTTTTTTACATTGTTTACTTATTTTATTGTTTATGAAAAAGCTCATTGTTATTTATTTGTTAACTCCTTATTTTTTTTTTTTAAATTTATTTCATATCTATCAAAACTCTTCTCTTTCCCCCTCCACTTCCCTCCTGTCCCTTCACTCTCATTTCGGCTCTAACTTTAATTAGGTTTCTCTAAAGCTCTGATTGGCTAGCGGATCTGGCGGCGCGACATAGGGGAGAGGTACGACGGATCTGGGCTGTTAACGATGCGTGGAGGTTCGTGGATCAGGACAATTGGCTCACGACGGTCCTGGTTTGGGGCTTAGCCATGGGTGGTGCAGGGATGGAGGTTCACGCATCTAGATAATGGGCTCACGACGGTCTTGGTTTGGGGCTCAGCCATGGGTGGCTCAGGCCTGGGGCTATGACGACAGCTCAAGCGCAAGGTGGTTTAGGGATGTGCAGTGGTGCAGGAGCTGATTTGGTTGTCTATGTGGTGGTTCGCGGTTGTCAGAGGGTGGAGATTGTTGGGCTGCAATGATGGTGGCTGACAAATCTGGGAGGCAAATGTTGGTTCAGGCAACCACAGAGGTTGACCGGCAGAGGACATGGTGACTGGTTGAGGTTTAATGGCTAAACATGTAATATTTTATAAGTTGAGTGAATATCATTGTAAATAACAAATTTATCTGTTATCAATATTATCAATAACTAAATTTAACAATTGAATTATTTTAATAAAAAATCAATAGTAATGTGGTGTAGAATATCCATGCTCAAAACTTCATTTAGAGCATTGTAAACGGCTCTGTTAAAATACACGTGAAATGTAAATGTTTGTGTTAGGCAACAACTATAAAATGTGAACACTTGCATAAAATATATCACTTTCTTTTTACACATGGTTAAAGATTTTGGTGAATCGTGAAAGAACATTTCTGTTATGCCACTTCACACTGTACTTGTATTTCTTCTGGCTTCGCATGATTGCTTTAAAATTCATTTCAAATGCAAGTCTGATAATTTTATCCATTTATAACTACACAATTTTTTACACCATATAAAGTTAAATAATGAATTATAAATTTATAATTAATGATGTATAAAAATTAGTTAATGAATATATAAAAAATTAATTAATAAAAAATAAAAAAATAATTAATAATATATATAAGATTAATAAGTTCAATTAAAAAATTATATATTTATATATTCATTAATTAATAATTTATACTTTATTAATTAACTTCATATAATGTTAAAAGAAATATAAGTACTATTTGAAATAAGATGAACATTATTTGCTCATTTATGGTGAAAGGATGTGACATGTTACGTTTGTTTAGTGGAATAGTAAATCTATTTTATGTTTTATTTTAAGATTAAATATTTTTTCTTAAAAATATAACATTTTTTAATTTAGATTTTTATTATTTTTTTTAATTTTGAATCCAAGTTTTTATATATTTTTTTGTTTCAGTTACTATCAATAATAAGTTTTCATTAAATGCTTACATAATAGATAGAGGTCTTACTTATTAATATCATATATCAATATTTCATTTATCACGTAAATATTTAAAAAAAATTCATTAATGACAAAAATTAAAACAAAAAGTATTTAAAAAATATAGACGGCCTAAACTTAGAAAGTGTTATATTTTCAAAAATTAAAAATATATTTAAACATATATTTTATAAAAAATATTCGCATGTTTATTAATAAAACGGTGATTTATTCCATGTCTCATTATATGCGACTATAAATCACCATTTATTACCGTAGAGGTATAATAGGTGATTTCATACTTTATGCAATGATATTTAATTTATTTTTCCTAACATACCATGGCAATTGTTACATTTTATTAAATTTATCATTTCTAAATTTTAATTTTATTCTCAACCTATCCTTCACAAAAACTTTAAATATAAATAATAATAATATATAAATATGTGAAGAATTTTAAAAAAATTATAATATTATGAAACACAATTATTTTCTAAATTATCTTAAAGAAAATGTTATAAAAAATGCATTGAGTACTTTATAAAAACGTTACACAGATGTTGACTTTTTTTTCTCACAAACAAAAGAATGGTGTTTGCTATTTTTGTTAGTAACAACGGTTTATTATTAAAGGTGTTCGGATTAAGTGGTAAGTGGATTGTGAATTTGTGATCCTTATATGAGAATGTATGTTTGAATTCTACTATCCTTAATATATTAGTTCTAAAAAAATATCTATAATATAAATAAAAATCTTTGTCTTTTAAATACATAATTTAATTCAATAATTTTAGAAAAATATATTTCAATAAACTAATTTTACTAAAAATTACATATAAATTAATTCAATTTATATTTATGTAACTTAAAATGAACAAGTCAAGTAATGAACAATCTTTAAAGTTCAATTAAAAATGCAATTGAGAATAAAATTTTTGTACCATAAATAAATATAGTCTCAAAATTAAAATGTGTAACAAAATCTTATAAAATTAAAAAATAAAATATTCATGTAAACTTTCATTTTTTATTAGTTTAATTTTTATCTTTCTTTTTCTTCTTTTCATTCCATTTACATTTTTTGTTATTTTTTTATCTATGTAATTTTAATATTATTATTATTATTTTAAAGAGTTTACATTAATATTCTAATTTATTAAGATTTTAGTATTTGAAAATATATCATTGATGTATACAAATATGTCAATATTATATTGAATAAATGATAAGATATTCATCTTTTTGTGGATAAATGAAGTTTTTTAATTTTATAAAGCGTTTTGATTATTATTTTTACTTATTTGAAAAGTTATAATTTTTTTTTCTTATTCATTTTTATTTTTATTATTTGGTTATTATTTTATTTTTTAATTATTATTTGATTTTTGTATATGTGACATTTATTTTACAACATGTGTCATGTTGTCATATTATATCATATATAGTATAAAATGATCATATAAGATGATATATGATAGAATATTAATTACTCTACTTATTATATGTCAAAAAAGTAATATAATTACTTATTGACTGGATGACATATGATAAAAATTGAAGTCATATGCTCCCAGCTAAGTTATGATCCATTTAATGAGATCAATATGAAATTTAGACAAAACATACAAAATTAAATATTATGAATAATTAGATAATAACATTTTAAAAGTAAAAAACTAAAACTAATAGATATCTTTAATTTAGGTCAACGCTACTTAGTCAAGTTTAACATTGTAGCCCAAGTTACTAAATAATGGCAATTACAATAAAAAATCATTATGTAATTATTGTAGTAAAAGTCATAATCTTATATTGGTTTAAAACTTTCGAGCTAAAAAACAACCCCTTTACAATATATATTTTCACAAAAAGAATATTAATATGAAAATATGCTATCATGTAATACATAAGATATTAATTTAAATTAAAGTAATTTTATAATTTATCCTCAATTTTAAAAAACTCTAAAGTCTTAAAAATATTTATTTTTAAAATATATAATTAAGTGCTTCATTTCATCAACAATAAGTTACATTTCAATTAATTTTACTATCTTTCTTGTAATTTTTTAATCTCGAGGATATTAATATATTTAAAATTTGTGTAACAAAACATATATATATATATAATGTATAGATGTTAAAAATAAATAAAATAAAATAAAATAATTTAGTTTTATATTAGTAAATTATGTCTTAATTATTTTTATCTTGTTTTCTTATAAAATTTTCTAAATAGATGTAAAATTTAGTTTCATCTAAAATTTTCAAACTCATGTGATGAAAATATAAACATATATAAATATTTTAAAACAATATATACTTGAACAATTTTGTTTTGAAATATTATGTTAATTAGACTAAGAATCTTATTTGTCATTAGTTTATTTTCTCTTAAAATAACTAAAATATTTATTTAAAAATTGCTTTGAACAACCATCAATCCTCTAATAATTTTGTCATAAAGATATTATTAAATTATAAATAATATCTAAAACATATATTTATTAATTTTATTATTTTTTTATAATGAGTCCACCCTATTATGTAGATAATGACAATTAAGTAAATTATTAGGATTGACAAGATATGTTATTAAGTTTAAAAATGTTGATTATGAATTTTAAAATTTATAATTATTATTATTAATTATAATATTGGTGATTATTAATTATTAGATATGTTTGAGGTGGTCAAATTAATGTAATTAATATAATTATTACTTTGATATAAAATTGATTATGAATGTATAAAATGTATAAATTATGAAAGCATTAAATTTTCTAATTTATGTGAAATAATTTTTATTTTAATTTACATTATATAGTTGATTATAAAGGTATGAAACATGTATATTAATGTCAAGTGACTATTAATGAATTATTAATATCCTGACAAAGTATTATTTATGTTCAAATCTTTTGGAATATTTCACTAAATCATTAAATCAATTTTCATAAAAATATTTTTTAGTAGATTATTAATGTCTAACAAAGTATGAATATAAAGTTAAATCAAATCTAATCACAAAAAAAAAAAAATCAGACATCATTTCTTTATTATATATGAATAAAAAATACTTCATTATTAGATGTGTCCCGTAGAACATGAAAATATTTTCAATTATTTTAAAACACATGTTTTTAATCAACGTGAAATGTAAACAAAAAAATTCCTTTTGTGATTTTTCTTTTGTACATATTTGTTTCTAATATTTTTTAAGAGATTATAATAATAACAATTAACTTGATGCTTTAATTATTATCATATATCATGTCATAATTTATATTTATTTATTCATATTTTTGGTTTCTAATTTCATGGTAGAGTATTATTAGTTTACTAAATGAATTAATTTTGATAATAATTGTAAAAACTTACCAATTTCAAATATCAATCATTGGTGATCTCTAACAAAAGCAATAAAACTAAATGAAATCTAACAATTTTGTGGCCTCAAAACGCCTTTCCTAGGGATGACAAACCCTTTAGATAATACCGTGACAATTAATACCACAATTTCATCTTTAGTATTATTCCCGTTTAATAAACGGGGTGTATGTGAGTGGTTCCCGTCATATTCAATAAAAATTTTATATAAATATTTTATATAAAATTATTAAAAAACTTAATTATATAAATTAAAATATTGTAAAGTTATATAAATTAAAAGTATTTTAGGTGTTTAAAATTATTTTTAAATTAAATTGTGTTAGATAAATTTTAAAAAATTATAGTATTATACTTTTTTTTTTTTTTATTTTTTTTTTTTAATTTTTTATAATTTATTGGGTACCACCGCATGAGGATATGGAGGCGGGGGAATCCTACCTTTCCTCAAAACATTTTAGCTTTAGTTTCAACATCTTAATTTGCGAGATCAATCCAATTTCAATTAAGAATCCTAATCCTTTTTTTTCCCATCTGCATGAATCCTAACCCCAATTTACGTCAATTAAGTAATTATCTTCGATCTAGTTCAAAGTAATTGTCGATCTCACTGGCTCACGCTCAATTGAGACTTCCAATTTGAGGTCAGTTTTCATCATTACATCAATCATTTTCACACTTCACATCAAATTTCGTTCATCTTTAAACTTTTTGGTAGTTTGCACTTTGTTATTGCATTCATCTTTAATTTTTCTAGTACTTCGCACTTTAAATTTTCGTTCATCATGAAAGAGAGATATTATTTGGTAATTTTAGATAATTCAAATTGGTTTTTTCTAATACTTCGCAGTTCAAGCAAGGTACTGCATATTCTATGGAAGAAGATTTTTTAGAAAGATAATGATGGTTATCACAAGAGAAGAAGTTATTCGATGACCAAAAAACAATTTTTTTATTTCTTATCTCATTTGTTTTTTTCATTTTTTTTGTTTTATGCTTATTGATTTTTTAAAAAAATTTTATTTATTTTATTATTTGGTTTTTGTACAAATGATATATCAAATCATATGTGATAAAAAATTAATATGTGAAAAAAAATTAACTATTCTAAATATCACATATTAAGAAAATAAAATATAATTTTTTATTGTGATTATATATGACAAATTATTAAGTCATATATATATATTTTTTTTTTCAATATTATATAGATTACATAGAAGATTATTGTTATTTTTTTTTTTACGTGAAGATTACTCTCACAGGTACATATTTTTCATTCCAACCATCCATTTTTAATTATCTTTCCCTTTCTCCTTTTTTCTTGTTTCTCTTATGCAAGCCACGTGCAGATTGCAAAATTGTGAAGAATCTGTGCGATTTGTTTGTTTGTATAACATTTATATTATATATGTGAAATCATCATTCTATATACTAAGTGCAACATTATATATTATCTTCATAAATGAACGTGAATGAACATGAAGGCCATTTAAAACTTTAGAAAGAATATTCACCTTTTGAAAAAACAAACAAACCATAAATTAAATTGATGAATTGATTTGATTTTAGATTAGATTGTAATAGATAATTTAAAAGAAATTATTAATCTTTTAAAATACATTACAAAATATTTAATATTATCCAATCCATTCATAATCTAATTTTATAGATGAATATTCAATCCTTATTAATCATTTTAATGGATTGAATAAATGAATATCCAAATCACTTATTTAAAAAAATATTTTTCTCTCTAAAAAAAATTTATTCTCTCTCTAAAATATGTTTCAAATAAAAAATAAAAATATATTAGATATCTATTGGATTGATTTTAATTGGATATCCAATACATGTTTTGGTTGGATTACTAACCATTCATAATTAAATTTAATCATTAGATCTAATCAAATAAGATATATAATTTTAATTAGATGAATCCGATTTTAATATAAATGAATTGGATGGATTAAAAATTAATGGATTTTATTGCCACCCTATTAGAACATTACACATGTGAATAACTTAGTACTTATCATATGTTCATTATTTTCTTTTTCATCAAAGTTAATTAAGCAGCGAACACCTTATGTATTTTTCTTAATGGACGCAAATAAAAAATTTAAGTGTAAGCTATGAAATACAAATATGTTATTTTTGAGGTGTGTTCGCATGTCAAACATGTATCTGTATTTGAATGTATCCAATTAAAAAAATTATTATTTTTTACTTTGACAAGTTTAAGAAACAGCTCATTAATATTTTTTATGTTTTCATCTAATGTTAATTATTAAACTCATTTCCAATCATATGATGACGTTTTCATTTTTTCACATATTTTAAGTTTTATTTTTCATTTGTTATTATTAGATTTTTAAGTTTTTTTTTTCATATACTAATATTTTCATATCTTTCTTTTCTTTCTACTTTCGTCTTAAACCGTCCTTCTTGTTTCATACCACTATTTTCTCTGGTTAATTTTTTTGAATACACATATACTTGTATATGATTTGTTATATTAGAAGAATTTGATTTAGGAGAATTTTTAAAAAATGTTAATAGAAATTATATATGCTTCTATATTTTTTGGGAGGGGCTTACTTAGTAGTAAATATTAACACATATGATATATATTAAAATATTATAAATTTTCAAGTTTATAAAATGATATTAATAATTATAAATCTTTTTCTTAAATTTTACAATTATATATATACATAAACTAAATTTTTTAATTTACTTTAATATTAATATATATATATATATTAAATTTTACAATTATATATATATATACATAAATCAAATTTTTTAATTTATTTTGATATTAATTTATATATATATATATATCGTATTTGTTATTTTATAATTTTTAAAATTTAATGTATCTTTATATTTATATCTTTATCGTATTTTGCATTCATATGTGTTTGTATGTGTGTCTATACTTTTATAATGAGTAAATATGTTGGAAATGATGAATAAATGATTATGAGTCACAACATGAAGAATAAACATGAAAGGGAAAGAAGCACCAATACTGATATTTTAGGAATAATCAAAATTTGATCAAATTAAAAAAAGACTCATTTTTATAATAATAATAATAATAATTAATAATAATAATAATTGTTTTAACAATTGAGTATAATTATAAATGTAATAAAATTATAAAAATACTTTTTACTTTTTAATTATAATTATCTTCAAACATCCTTCGATTTCTAACTATATAATTATAATTTTTTTATCTTAAAAAAATAAAAAAATGCAAATTGATAAAGAAAGAGGTGTTATCGAGAGGGAACTATGCGCATACTAAACAAGACCCAAATCCATGGAAGCGGGAAAATATTATTTCCATATAAATGGCGCGAAATATTCGCCTCGCTTGGGTTCCACGTCGTAACGCCACTCGAACCGCACATCTCTTTTTTCCAATCACACGGCCATAAATACCTACCTTAATCGAATCATTTACATTTCTTCAATTCAATTTTCATTCAGTGTAAAAAAAAAAAAAACTCGCTCTCTCTCTCTCTCTCGCACACACACACTTTTGTGAAACCCTTGATCTGAGAAAAGCATGGGGAGGCCGTCGAAGTCTCAGGCTTCTTCTGATGAAGCACTGTCGAATTCCGAGGAGGAGGAGGAACACAACCACCAGATCAACGACCAAGAGGACGACGATGAGCTCGAAGCGGTGGCTCGCTCCGCTAGCTCCGGCGACGATGATAGTCTGTCGGATGAAGCTGCTGGAGATGGTGACGATGATGAACAGGTAAAAGTAAAACCATGAGCATGCGTTTTGCTATTTCCATTTGTAACTTTGTTGAGTTAGGGCTTTGCCTTCGTGTCCTGAAAATTCCCTTATTACTTAAAATGTAGATTTTCTATCATATTGACATTTTTATTTTTCATGTTAAAAAAATTGCAAGTGAAGCTAGATGGTTGTAATTGTGTAGTTGAGGTCATCTTCAATTTGTTGGCATTTCATCTCCATATAAACTTAGTTTAATATTTGTTTCATTGTAGGATGAAAGTAATAATGATCCTGAAATTAGCAAGAGTGAGAAGGCCAGGTTAAAAGAAATGCAAAAAATGAAGAAACAGAAGATTCAGGAGATATTGGATACTCAAAATGCAGCCATTGATGCCGATATGGTGTGTGCATAGCTGTACATGGGATGGCTTTTATTCTTTATATTATATTCACTTGATTGTTAAATAAATAATTGTTACATCTAATGCAGAACAATAGAGGAAAGGGCCGATTGAAGTATCTCTTACAGCAAACTGAGCTGTTTGCTCATTTTGCCAAAGGTGATCAATCTTCATCTCAGAAGAAATCAAGAGGAAGGTACCTTCTTAAGATTCATGAATACTATGCCATGGCAATTCCTCTTTATTACTTTATCTTCTGGAGTTTTAATTATATTGTGAATTATACTTTTATATCCTTGAAGTTCTTTCAAAGGGTTTGTGAAATTTCTATACTATACCCAGAAAATTGTCAAAACGAACTAGCATTAAATATTGATGCACTGACAGGGTTTCTATATGCCGAAGTGCTTTAGATCACCTTGTGGAAACCATGTCTCATAATTTTCCATTATAACTGAACAATTTCTGCAAAAGTTTCCCTTTTGAATTCAATTTTATGTCATTCTCACAATTATTTTGTGTCATCATTTATTTTCTAAATGTATGAAAAGTGTTACCAAGTAACTTATAGATAAGAAATTAATAAAAGGTGAACTATGAATGTTGTTCCTCAATTTCTACTGGTGGTTGGTAAGGTTCAGACAGGCAATAAAGAGTTGTGACTGATCTGATACTGACTTATTCTGCATTAAATGTTGTCTATTTTAGGGGGCGCCATGCATCAAAAGTGACTGAAGAAGAGGAAGATGAAGAATACCTTAAAGAAGAAGAAGATGGTTTAGCAAGCACGCGGCTGGTGACACAACCATCATGTAAGCATTCTTTCTTTGTTTATGTGCATACTTGCATGGGCATGGTGCTCTATTTTAGTCTCTCACATTTGTGGTTGTGCCTCTTCTCCTCCCTTTCTCTCTGTCTGCAATAGCACATGCTCATTTTCCTTCCTCCCATTCCCTCTGTTTGTGTGGGAAAATATTGGGATATGTGCCTTTCTGTCATAATACTAGTTAAGGATGCATTGATTGTATAAACTTTCAGAGGACTTTTAGATATGACAAACTATTTATGTTGATTATTTTTTCTGGAATTCTGGTGGTAGCAGGCTTGCATTTTGGCTTGCATTCTGATGGATTGTTCTTGAATTTTGTTTTTGAGGGGTTGTTCATCTAATATGTGGATTCTTTCTATTCATATCTAATATTTTTAAAGTTTTGGTTCATTTGAATGTGAAATTGCTTGTAACAGGTATCCAAGGGAAGATGAGGGATTACCAGCTTGCTGGGCTAAACTGGCTCATACGATTGTATGAGAATGGTATAAATGGAATTCTGGCAGATGAAATGGTAGGTAGTACAGTAGTAGATGATGGGCTTACAGATAAGTCTCGTTTAAATAACTGCATATGAACGTAATGACCTTGTGATGTGTAATTTGATAAAGTATGAGTTGATTTAGATAAGTTGTCCGTGATAAATAAATGTATTGTTGATTTGCAGGGGCTTGGTAAAACCTTACAAACTATATCTTTGTTGGGCTATTTACATGAGTTTAGAGGAATAACAGGCCCTCATATGGTGGTTGCCCCAAAATCTACTCTTGGAAATTGGATGAATGAGATTCGGCGCTTTTGTCCTATTTTACGTGCAGTAAAGTTCCTGGGTAACCCTGATGAAAGGGTAAGACTAGCTTTGCTACTTGCTAGACTGAATTATTTTGTCAAATGTTACAAGTGATGCTTGCTTTTGACACTTTTGTCTAAACGTTTTAAATAACTGCAGAGGCATATAAGAGAGGATTTATTGGTTGCTGGGAAGTTTGATGTGTGCGTTACAAGTTTTGAAATGGTAATAAAGGAAAAGTCTGCTTTGCGTCGATTTAGTTGGCGTTACATAATTATTGATGAAGCCCATCGAATCAAGAATGAGAACTCCCTCCTGTCCAAAACGATGAGGCTATACAATACAAACTATCGACTCCTTATAACCGGCACACCACTACAGGTATGACTTATTGTTTATTATACACAATGGTATTGTTAACTTAAGGAATGACATTTTTATTTTTTTATCTTTTTAATTAATTTATCGGTCTCTTCTGAACATGGAAGTGTCTTCTTGCCAAATCTTGTCAGTGTAATTGAATTTAGTATGATCTCATCAGTAAAAAGGTTGATAGGTTATCTAGTGAAAGAGAATGTTCTATATGTTTGTAGTGAAGGAGGGTGGGCTATATTGTATCTGAATGTTTTATATGCTCTTCATTGATTGTAGTTGGTTGGGCAGATCTGAATTTATCACCCTACACATTTTTGTGATATGTTCTGCCTAACTTTTTGACTTCAGATCCAGAGATCCTTTTTAATTCCTTTCTTTTTTGTGAAGGGGGGAGTTGTTAGGCAAGATTATATAAGAAATAATCAATACAACTATAATTGTTTGCTATATTGATCATTGACTCAATTAATTACTGGCGATTTCATTCAAAAGTGTTATTTATTTTCTATATTGCACGGGTACGGATACAAGCATCTAATATGATATGATACGCAAATACAATGATTTTTAAAAAAATTAAGATACTGTACGGCAATATGTATTAAATAAAATGTTTATATTTATATATGTAAAATAGATAAAAATTAAATTTATTGACTTATGATCACCCCAACCTAAGTCCCATGCTTTCTCTAACTCATTTGGTGAAAGTCTGTTATTCTGTGCAAGGATTTTGAGGAGGACAAGATTGCAAGAGTGAGAATATGCTTTGAGGGAGGTAATTAGTGAGAGCAGGACTTGAATCCATTTTTCAGATTTTTCAAGCAACAATGCTTTGAGGGCGGTGGGTATAAAAAATAATTATAGGGATACACCAAAAATATGGAAGCAACAATGTTATATGAGTACTTGTATCGAATATGAATACGATTTGGATATGTCACAAATTTTGAAGTATCTGTGCATCATAGTTTATTTTCAATCTTTGATAATAAGGTTTTCTCATTAATGATTCAAATTATGTGCAACAATCAAATACATATAATAATAATAATTGATGTGATAAGATTACGTAAGGATTATTATGGCGTAGTGGTGGGAATGTGCCTATACACGGTAGGCACTGGAGTTCGAATCCTGTTTCCCACATTTGGTACATTCTGAGTGGGTTCACTGGTTCAAAGACTGGTTTTATTCTTCCCGAATATAGAGCCTTGACTGAATCAGCTCATGGACTGGTTCACGGTTGAACAGGTCTGATTTTCTTTAGGCAAGAATGCAAGAATATGCAAGAAATAATTAGCTCTTCTGCCGGGGCACCTTTAGTATGTGGTCTCTTAGCAAATTTTCATTAGAGATGAGGCATTTTCATCACATGTTCACTTAGAATTTCGATGTATAGTCAAATAATTAGCTGGTAGTATTGCTCTTTTGTGTTTTTTCCGATTTTCCTTTCTGCCCCACAGCTTAAATTTCTGAATTATATGCTTAGAGGTCTGGCTTATTTTGAAATCTGAATTTTAATTCCCATTCTTTGGTTGCATGCATAGTAATAATACACGAGTAATGATTGTGGTTTGTTATCTTTAATGTTGCAGAACAATCTTCATGAACTCTGGTCTCTTCTCAACTTTCTTCTGCCTGAAATTTTTAGTTCTGCTGAAACTTTTGATGAATGGTTTCAAATCTCTGGTGAAAATGACCAACAGGAGGTTGTTCAACAACTACACAAGGTAAGCCTTGAACCTTCTTTGATTGTTAAGTGTCTGTTATGATAATCTGATACATGGTAATATTTTCATTTTCTGTGTATATTAAGGTCCTCCGCCCATTTCTCCTTCGAAGGTTGAAGTCAGATGTTGAGAAAGGGTTGCCACCAAAAAAGGAAACCATTCTTAAAGTAGGCATGTCGCAAATGCAGAAACATTATTATAAGGCATTACTGCAGAAGGATCTTGAGGTTGTCAATGCTGGTGGAGAACGGAAACGTCTCCTAAATATAGCAATGCAACTACGTAAATGTTGTAATCACCCATATCTGTTCCAAGGTGCTGAACCTGGTCCTCCCTATACAACAGGAGACCATCTCATTACAAATGCTGGTAAATTCTAATTACATTAAGAGACACTTCAAAAGTTCTTTTTAGACGTATCAATAAGATCTGACATTATTTAATTATTTAAAATATTTTGTTTGCAGGTAAAATGGTTCTACTGGATAAGTTACTTCCTAAATTAAAAGAGCGTGATTCTAGGGTCCTTATATTTTCACAGGTCAGTTCTCTGTAAGAATAATATTCTTGTCACTGATGGCTATTAATGTCTTATTTTATGCAACCTGGTGTAATCTGTTCTCATTCTTGCTTAATTTGTGGCTCTTCCCCAGATGACTAGGCTACTAGACATACTTGAAGATTATCTGATGTTTTGTGGATATCAATATTGTCGCATAGATGGCAATACTGGTGGAGAAGATCGTGATGCTTCCATTGAGGCTTTCAACAAACCAGGAAGTGAGAAATTTGTCTTCTTGTTATCTACTCGTGCTGGAGGTCTTGGCATTAATCTTGCTACTGCTGATGTTGTCATTCTTTATGATAGTGACTGGTGAGTATTTCAATCGATTGTGTCATCAGCCTTCTGGTTTGCATTGGTACCATAACTAATTGTTTGTTGATGATTGGTGGTGTTATAACAGGAACCCACAAGTTGACCTGCAAGCTCAGGATCGTGCTCATAGGATTGGTCAAAAGAAAGAAGTTCAAGTTTTCCGATTTTGCACTGAGGTTTGCAATTTTTTACTTTATTATTCTGTTCATTATTAGCTATGTTTCTTTCTAGGAAGCACGGATATAGACACGGGACACAAATATGACATGACAAATTCTAAAAATTATGACATGACACGATTAAGATACAACATATAAAATTATTATAATACTAACATAAAAACACATACTAAATTAGAATAATGACATCAATGTTTCATAAGTCAGCATTAGTCATTGTAGATACAATAAAATACTATCATTTATGTAATCATTGTAGTATCCTACTTGTATTGGCACAAATTTTTTTTAAAAAATTGAAAGATGTAAGCTAGAAGCAGTGTTATCAAAAGTGGCTGATGCAGCTGCCTAGGCGTTGAGGTGGGGCTGAAAACAGCCTCGCCGCCTCAGATAGCCTGAGACAAAGCAGTTTTAATGATGCGGCCGCATCATGCATTTTCAGCCAATTTTCTTATTTTTCTAAACTTAAAATGCTCAATGGCCAATGTATATCTAATCTAAAGGGGTATATCAGTCTACTAACAACATCTGAACTTAATGTTACCTAGCAATCCAAGAAAAAAACCCTAAAAACAGGATCTGAACTTACCTAATGTTTGTGACTTACAGTCTAGAAGCTGAAGCTCCCTTTAATCCTCTGATTCCATGCTCTTATTCACAGCCTCTTACGTATTCTTGACTGAACTTACTGATTTCCCCCCTTAATCTCCATTTATTCTTGCCATTGTGTGTCTCACTTGGCTTCTTGATTTGCATTTGGTCGAATGTGCATTTACATTATTATGTTTCTAGCATTGTCAATATGGATTCCATTATGTTTTAAAATTATTGTCATGAATTAATTTGCATATAAATCTTAATTAGGTTATGATTTGTGGATATATGAATAATTTTATTTTATTTTTTAAATATCCGCATCACTTCAATGATGTGGCCGCATTGCCTGGCCACATCAAAGTGATGCAGTTTTGGGGATGGCTACCTCAACCCGCTTTTTGCCTCATGACAACACTGGCTAAAAGTATCTAACACGATACAATGCCGGTACAGCAACCATTTGAAGTGTCAGAGCTTCCTACTTTCTATTTGTTTTAATATCTTGTATTATGGTAATTGCACAGTATACGATTGAGGAAAAAGTCATTGAAAGGGCTTACAAAAAGCTTGCACTTGATGCTTTAGTGATTCAGCAAGGGCGATTAGCTGAGCAGAAGAGTAAGGATTTTCAGGAAGACTTGTCTAATTTATTTCTTGCAAGAATTATGGATTGTCTAATATGGTACAATTGGTTTATGTGTGCAGCTGTAAATAAAGATGAGTTGCTTCAAATGGTTAGATTTGGTGCTGAAATGGTTTTTAGTTCCAAGGACAATACAATTACAGATGAGGATATTGACAGAATCATTGCTAAAGGAGAGGAAGCAACAGCTGAGCTCGATGCTAAGATGAAGAAATTTACTGAAGATGCTATCAAATTTAAGATGGATGACAGTATGTAATGTCACCTTTGAATATAAATTCTGGCTGTGCAAACAATAATGGTTTGACAGTTGTCGTAAAACCTACAAGTCATTTGTTTTTATTCTTTATGTTTAGTGAATCATCTTCGTTATTATAACATGCATACAAGCACAACTTTTTGGCTCCTGTTTAGCAATTTAATATTGTTTTTTAACTTATATGCAACTTTAAAGTTACTAATGTTAATATTTACCTTTTTGTAGCTGCTGAGTTATATGATTTTGATGATGAGAAGGTAAGTTGACATTTTATATTGTCTTTGCTAACTATGATGGACTCTTTTATTGCTCAATTTTGCATCAACCCCCCCTTCCCTCCTCTCTTATCTTTTTAACCAACATCTGCACGTACTTTTTTTTCTTTAAGACGAAGGATGAGAACAAATTTGATTTCAAAAAAATCGTGAGTGAAAACTGGATCGAGCCACCAAAAAGAGAGCGGAAGCGCAAGTAAACATTGCCCTTCATTCTATATGTTGAGTTATTGAATATTTTTTCTTGATCTGATGTATGATAATTTTTTGGGCCTTTTACTCTTAGTTACTCAGAGTCTGAATACTTCAAGCAAACATTGCGCCAAGGTGGTACTGCTAAACCAAAAGAGCCACGTATTCCCAGGATGCCTCAATTGTAAGCTTCTCATGAAACATTTGTTTTGTTTTTAATGTAGGGCTTCTGTTTTGACTGATAATTTTAAATTCTGTTGCCTTAAGGCATGATTTCCAATTTTTCAACACACAAAGACTGAGTGAGCTTTATGAAAAGGAAGTACGCTATCTCATGGTGGGTAACATAAACTTGCTGATTTACATTTTTAGGGTTTAGCTAGCCAAATGTGTATATATTTTGGTGCTTATATTATTTAACAAAATTTCAGCAAACACATCAGAAGAATCAGTTAAAAGACTCAATAGATGTTGATGAACCAGAAGGTACATAAGTACTCTCTACACTGTAGTCTTTTCCCTTTTTATATGTATATAATTAATTTAATAATGATATACATGTTTAATGTTTAGAGGTGGGAGATCCATTGACTGCTGAAGAGTTGGAAGAAAAAGAGCACCTGCTGGAGGAGGTGGGCAAATTTCTTT
Organism: Ormosia semicastrata; assembly: GCA_029884595.1. Taxonomy (NCBI): domain Eukaryota; kingdom Viridiplantae; phylum Streptophyta; class Magnoliopsida; order Fabales; family Fabaceae; genus Ormosia; species Ormosia semicastrata. Next base: position 30,193,834 of record JAQQTO010000043.1, on the reverse strand, counting down.
ATAAACTTTCTTTGTAAACTAGGCTTTGATACGTGTCTATTTATCTTTTGTTTTAACTTTGGTGTTTGGAACATAGGGATTTTCATCATGGAGCCGGAGGGATTTTAATACTTTCATTAGGGCCTGTGAAAAGTATGGCCGAAATGATATAAAAAGTATTGCTTCTGAGATGGAAGGAAAAACAGAGGATGAAGTTGAAAGATATGCAAAAGTCTTCAAAGAAAGATACAAGGAATTAAATGGTAAGCTATAGCCAATGTGAAAATAAACGAATCTTTTGTAGTACTAAAATACTTTGCAAAATCCAAATGAGTGTTATATCTGTAATTTACAGTCAAGTTTTTTTAAATAAAATCAATTTGCTTGTTTCATATAGCCAACAACTTAGTGTTGGATATGTTGATAAGGACTGTGTAGAGTGTTTTATTGAGTTAAACTACAGTGCATTTTTGTCTTGGTTCTTTTTGATGTGTTGATTTGCCAACCGAAGCTTGAAATTAGTTTCTCACTAAAATATCTAAGGGTCTGTCTAATTTGTGCATTTTGACTTACTGTCTGTAGATTATGATAGAATTATTAAAAACATCGAAAGAGGGGAGGCAAGAATATCTCGGAAAGATGAGATCATGAAAGCTATTGGGAAGAAACTGGACCGCTACAAGAATCCGTGGCTAGAGTTGAAGATTCAATATGGGCAAAACAAAGGGAAGTTATACAATGAAGAATGTGACCGATTCATGGTGTGAATTTTAATTGTTTTTCTTTTTCTTTTTTTCAAAATTTATTTATTTTTCATTTTCTTTTTGTCTAAATTTATATAATTCATTTTATGTCCAGTTCCTTATTTCGTCTGTGTTTTTCTAACAGAAAATCCTTGCCTTTAACTTTGCTACAAAATTTGCAGATATGCATGGTTCACAAACTTGGCTATGGGAATTGGGATGAATTGAAGGCAGCATTTCGAATGTCACCCGTGTTTCGTTTTGATTGGTTTGTCAAGTCTCGCACAACACAGGAACTAACAAGGAGGTGTGACACCCTCATCCGGCTGGTAGAGAAGGAAAACCAAGAATATGATGAGAGGGAGAGACAAGCTCGTAAAGAGAAGAAACTTGCCAAGGTTTGTATGCCTTTTTAACCCAAAATATTTTTGAATTTTTGAATGTACATCGATATCGACTATTGTTTTACTCAAGTTTGACAAATCTTTCAGAGTATGACGACCCCATCAAAGCGTGCCTTGTCAAGACAGACGGAGAGTCCATCTCTGAAGAAGCGCAAGCAGTTAACTATGGATGCCTATATAAGCTCGGTACGTTTCTTTGCTAAATATGTATTATATTACATCATCTTGATTACATAGAAGTTAACATGTTGCTATTTTACTGAATCTGACTGGTATTGTGGCAGGGGCAGAGGAGAAAATAAATGGACGTATGCCCCGCATTACTTTGGTAAAGGACGTAAGCCTTGGTGATTTTGATGTGGCCCAGTTGACATGACAATTAATGGTCAGGTGTAGCTCCCCAAGTCCAGTGCTACCCCTCCCCCTCCCCCGCTGGGTCTCTCTTTTTGTTTTTTAATTTTCGTAGGCCCGAAATATGACCTTTTTGAAAGGATAGTTAACAGCAGCTAGTTCAATATATATAATTCAATATATATTATGTAATTTTTGCTTCGCCCTATCGTGAAGTTGACTTCAATTATACATCATTCATACTTTTGCTTCAATTATAGAAAACTAGTCTATATGATTTGGAAATGAGGCGTCTATTCATTCTTGCTTTAATTATAAACTTGGCGGCTCAGTTTGGTATTTATATCTCAATCTTTTACGCCTTTTATCTGAGATTTATTCAATAAAAGGTGCATTTGTACTTGTATCCAAATTGGATTAGTTAGTCGAGTGTCATTGAGACATTATTGAGTATCTCAATTTCGTGTTTGAATTTGTGGGTAAATAAATGTATATTTCTACTGCTTCAGCTTCATTTAACTATGTATATGTAATTTTTTTTTAAAAATGCCGAATATTTATAAGACAGTGAAGGAAACTTGTCCTCTTTCCATATGAAACCAGAATGTTAATTTTTAAGGAAAATTATATTTGTGTAGATTTTATCTTCACAAAATTCTTTAGTCTCCCATGCAACACCGTGGACTCTGGTTTTCCTCTAACTTTTATGATCGAGACAAGTTTACTTTGGAGTCTTTGATGGGTTTATTAGAATAAAGTTAGTGCAAGTATTATTGACTATAAGTAGGAGAGAGGAGGGCTAGTTTAGTTTCATTATTTTAGATCCAGATATTGGGAACGTGAAGATGGTTTAGTCGTCTCATAGATTTTCATATTAATGCTTGTCTACGCGGTAAACTCTCTTTCGTAATGACGTCACTGATCATTGAAATTGAACACATTATATTCATTTCTAAGTGTCTAAGCATGCGACCCTTCCACTGTGGCATAATTCGTTGGAGACTAGGTCGCACTTGGAATTTACATTAGTGTAGACACGATCTATTCAATCAATAATAATAATAATCAGCACTGGTCATTAACTATATTTTAATACAGTTCAGCTTATGTGTGTGTACATTTCGTCATTGCATGTCCAAGAGGAGGATATCCTGAAAAATGATATATAATCAACCTTTTTTGTATAAGCCGAAAACATGAGACTCAGACATACAACAGAGACTGTACGAGTACAAGATGTGACAGCAATGACACCCACACCAAATCCACTAAGATCCCCCCATCTAACATGCAAATATTAGGGGGCAAAAATTATACGCCTCTCCTGCTCTGTAACATGAACCTACAAATCCTTAGTACATAGACGACCCACGTACGACCACGTTGAATTGACATTCTACACAGGATGATTGCATTTAAATGCCCCAATACATACTACCTCTTCCCCCAAACCCCCATATTCTTTTTTTTCATCTGAGTTTCCTTCACATGATATCATCAACTGCCAGAATGATGTGGCAGAACATTCAGAGTTGGATCCAAGATGCTTATTCCCTGGGCAGATAATAGAGGATATGACCCTTTGGAAAATTTCTCTCCTGTGACTCAATCATACATGTCTTCACTAGAAGTGAACAGCAAAATGAATTGGTGTTCTGGTGTGTTTACTCATTTGTAGCATCAAAGCTACCCATTGCATTTGCGCGCTTTTTTTCTCTCCAATTCTCACCCCATACTTTTGCCTCTGCAACTGCACGTTCTCTATCCAGGTCACGGTTCCTTGGAGTTTCTCTAGCTCTTCCAGTATTTACAGGGCTGCCTCTCTGAGATTCCTGCCTTTCTACATCATCCAATCCCCATTTCCTCCCTGACTCACCACCAGTTTCACTCCTGCCTAACTCTGTCCCAGCACTTGCGTCCCTACCATCTCTCCTCCTGAAATCAGGTGAGTTTCTATGGGTGGAAGGGGAGCCAAGGCGTCCACGATCCGGGCTATCCACACCATCTGCCATGCTCCTTCGATCATCCCTATTCCTAGGGGTTGATGGACCAACTCTGTTAGACTGACTGGCTGCATTAGGGTCATATGTCTGTGAGGCCAGGTATGTGAGAGCAGTCACAACATCCCCAATAAGAGGCCTTGTAGCAGCTTGTTCCTGCAAACACATTGCTGCAACAGCAAGTGCTTGGTACAGTCCTCGCATGGGATAACGGCCTTGAAGTAGAGGGTCAGCCATTTTGGGGAACTTCCTACGGTCTTTAAAAAGAGGTCGTGCCTACAAAGTTGAATGCCCCAAAAGATATAAAGACAAATGGAAGTAAGTTTATTTTATGCTAATTTAGAAGCTTACTGAAATATTAACATGCAAACCATTGTTCCATGATGTATGGTTTAGAAGGTAACACAAAAGATGATCAGGTGAGGAACTTACCCATGCAAGTCGTGCCTACAAAGTTGAATGCCCCAAAAGATATAAAGACAAATGGAAGTAAGTTTATTTCATGCTAATTTAGAAGCTTACTGAAATATTAACATGCTCCATTGTTCCATGATGTATGGTTTAGAAGGTAACACAAAGATGATCAGGTGAGGAACTTACCCATGCAACAAGATTATGCTCTCCTTGTGTACGTGTATTATCAATAGCCTTGCGCCCTGTAATAAGTTCGAGGAAGACCACTCCGAAACTGTAGACATCAGACTTCAGAGTTAGTTGCCCAGTCATAGCATATTCTGGGGCACAATAACCATATGTTCCCATTACTCGCGTGGATACATGAGTCTTATCACCAACAGGACCAAGTTTTGCTAACCCAAAATCTGATAACTTGGGATGATAACCCTCATCTAGGAGGATGTTGGATGATTTTAAGTCTCTATATATTACAGGGGGATTTGCCTTGTCATGCAAATATTCCAATCCCTTTGCTGCACCAGCTGCTATTTTCATCCTTGTGTTCCAGTCGAGGGGCTCCTTGTCAGGAGGAAGATCTGGAAGGAGTCTCAGAATCAGAAGGCTGAAACCTTATATGGTTTAATTTCTAATAATAACATACAACTCTGAAAGCAGTGTTATACTGATTACGATATCATCAGACGCCAGAAGGGTCTGTCCATCTGTACAATACACTTCCTAACATACTTGCAGAATTATGAAACCCTGTCAACTCAGAATTAAATCATCATATTTGCAGTAGCAACATAAACCAGTGAGCATAAGATCAGCCAGTAACATCCTCCAATTGCTGTTACTATGAAACAATAATGGAATAAACCTTGACAGAAAGCCAAGCATTGCTAAGGCCAATTAATCCTGTGATTCTTTTGGATAAGGAGGCAAAACGCAAAAACAGATTTGAGGTGTAAAATTGTACCCAACAAAAATGGATAACCAGTTGGGAACTTATCTGAGCCCAGGTTTTTTCTTTTTTGGGGGGGGGGGGGGGGGGATAAATCAAGAAATTTATCAGCGAGGATGAAACATAACAAAATATAACAACCATAAGAAAAACAAGCATAAATAAAATAAAGCTTTCCCATCCCACCGCATAAATGACAAGGAAACATCCTGGAAATAATCATCGTGTGAACACCATAAAAAGGACAAAAGACAATGCTGCCCAATATTATATGCCTAATTCCCTTCTGAAAATTTTTGGTACTCTCCTCCAACCAAATTCACCAAATAGTAGCAAACAGCAAAGTTCCTTTAAAACTTACCCTCCTCACCAATCGCTAAACCCCTATAATCAATCAACATGAATTGCTCCAACTTAGCAGGACAAACCCATGGTTTTCCAAATACTCCAAATGGCTACACAAAATAGATCTGGCAGCTGGGCATGAACTAGAATATTGCAGGCTTTTAAAAGTAGGCTTGGCAATCTCACCCGCTCCGCGGGTACCCAACCCGCATGAGACAGGTTTAAAACCTGCTCCGCTACGGGGTGAGTGCAGGTGTGGGTGCGGGTTTTAGTTAATGCACCCCGCCCCACCCTGCATATTATTGAACATTTAAACATTATGTTTAATTTAGCTACTAATCAAGTTAATTATATTAACTAATATTCACTAGTTTAACACTTGTTTTGAACATATTTTTTAGTTTATATGATATGAATGATTAATTTTAAGATTGTAATTAAATATTGTATAGATTTAATGTAAAATATTCATAAGTGAAGAATAGGGCGGAGCGGGTGCAGGTTTTAATATTTTTCTTATGGGGTGAGTATGGGTTTTAATCTTAAGGGTGCGGGGCGGAGTCAGGTTGAGCACAAAACATACCCCATTGCCAAGCCAATTTAAAAGACATAGCCAAAGCCATTGGTTTGGGAAAATAATATTGTTAGAATATCTGAAAAATATCTCAAAATATCTTTATTGTATCTTGAAATATTTTAGAGTATCATAGATGATCTCTTAAGATTTATTTCTTATTTATTATATTTCCTGATTTGTTTCCTTATTTAATTAGGATTAGGAGTCTAGAATTAGTATAAATAGGATTATTGAATTTATTTTTTGTATCACATCTTCATCATACCAATATCAATATAGTCTTATTATTTTGAGTATTCCATTTCTCTCTTTTCCTCATTCCTTACCTAAAACCCTCCAATTCAACACATATAAACCCATCATTCTTTGTTAATGGCTTTTCTATCTCACCACCTAAAGATACCAAAAGGAGAAGGCAGAAATCCTAACCAAATGACTAGTCATAAATTAATCCTCACTTGTCAACTTTCTAGCTTACTGATACATGACATTCTCATTTAGTTAATGTTTGGCCAAACGTAATAAGTAAATTATAGAATATGAAGTCAAGTCTAGTAATTTAAATAGGCTTCCTTCTGGTAATTCATCATTTAGTTTTACAGAAGTTGACAACTGCCAAAACCTACATCATGATTTGGTGAATCCATTCATTATCAATATTTCCATCTGTCACAGCAACTATAGAAGTACCTACAATAGTAATACTCTCAAAAGTGCTCATGTGACTCCCTGAATCCTAGATGCAAAATTAATCTTAGGATAACAATTAAAAGCCATACATACGACCAATGCGACATCATGCAAACAAGCTAAAATCATTAAACATTATGAAGTGCAAACATCCATATAGAACAAAATAACAACTAACAAATAATATCTATCATCCGTAACAAATAACATCTATCATCCGATAGTTGGAAGAAACCATTGATGATATATTTTCATGGAAAATATAAATTATTTAATGGGAACCCATAATGGTTATGAAAATATTGTATATCTCCTGGGAGACACAGCACACTATGACTAGCAGAAGGAGAAGATAAATTGATTTGTAAAAATTTTCCCAAAAAAAAAAGAAATGTGATGCATCTTCATTTTTTTTTTAAATGCTCCTTGAACAGTATATTTCACCCCTTTGAAGTTTTAACAGCCCCTTAAGATTCTTATTTGTTTCTCCTTGCTGTCATGTCAAATAGTAATGGCATACAAACAGAATTCTTTTGTTTGATAACAGTGCATTTAACCATAAAATTGAAGAAACTGCCCATTCAACAGAGCATCCCATAGTTTTCCTTCTTCACTCATTACCTTTTAACGCTGTTCTTTCTCAAACCAAGTTTAACCTTTGGATCTTCGACATTTTAAGACTAGAAAAAATTGAATTAGCATGAGATTTTATTTTTTTTTAATAGTATGAAAGCACAATAATTCAAGCAGCAAAGGTTTCAGGAAAAATAAAAAGGAATGCAATCTGACCATGTAAATGATCCTCCAAGGACCCCAATGGCATAAATTCATAAACAAGCAGCCGCTGATCACCATCAGCACAATAACCAATTAAGTTCACAAGATTTGGGTGATGTAAGAGGCTGAGCATGAGAACCTCCACCAAAAATTCTCGATTTCCTTGAAGGCCATTTCGGTCAAGCTGTTTTACAGCAACTACCTGCACAGACATGATTCCATCCACAAAGATTAAGAAGGAGAGACAGAGAGACAGATACAGTAATGACTAAATGAAAATTGCTGATGGACATATATTAGTTTCCCAAGCCCAAGATGTACAGTAAAAAATGACGAATTATCTTTTTATGATATGAGGTATTAGGTTGAGTGCATATCGTGAATCCAAAATCTTTGTAGCGGCAATCGCAACTTACTTGCCCTGTGTTCTCAAGGTAGCCTTTGTAAACACGCCCAAAGCCCCCTTCACCTAATAAACATTCTGGCCTAAAATTCTTTGTAGCAGCTGCAAGCTCTCGGAATGTAAATGTTTGTGCAGCAATAGTGGCTGTTGGCCCAACCTTCAGAACTGGTGGTTCCTTCTTAGGATCTGAGCCACTCCGTGATTTTGATTTATCTACATAAATAATAAATATAAGTAGGCCAGAAAAAAACAGAAAAATATAGATACTAAAGAAACTATGGAATAAAAAGTATGAAGAGAAAGTGATGCCGTGGTGTTGATGCTGCAAATCAATATGCAGCCACATAAGGAGTAATGGCATATAATACTTAAAAACAGCAGGACACTGCTTCCTTGTAAAGCACATTAGCAATTATCTTTCAATAAAACAAGCTAATGACAAGGGTTTCATATTATAAAATCACATATTTCATCACATCATCAGTTAGAATGTGATTCAAGTAGTTTCAATAATCCCAATTGTCCAGTAGCACAAATACCACGCGTGGATTGTAAAGTATTTAGATTCATCTAAACAAACATAACGTTTCACTAGATAAGGCATTTCACATTTTCTAAAGGTACAAACCCATCTTGGTAAAAATTATCAATCTTACAATATAATTATCTTTGTCTAGAACATTGAATACTTTACTCAAAATGCAGCTATTAGAACTTGCAATGCCTTGTGTCTCACAATTGTTAAAAAATGAAAAACGCTACCAAACAATGTGATATACTTGTTATATCCGGAACCAAGGGCAGATCTCCAACGATGTTACTTATATACCTCATACTAAGAATGAAATTCAATAAAGTGATCAAAAGATATCCACTACCCTTCAAATGATTTCACAAACTGAAGCAGTGGAAGCACAATCTCATATGAATCAGATCAAAGTAACCAATAATTTCAATGAAAAAACACGGTCACGAAAACTAAGAAAAACGCGAAATTCAACAAAATTGAAGCCAAGCCAGTAAGGAAACTAGGTGGAAAATTGAAGGCAGAAGTAGTATATGAAAGAAAGTTGGGAAATTAGTCTTGTGACCTGAGGTGAGCCTGATGGAGTCGTGAGACTGAACAAGTGAAGCTTCTTTGAAAGAATCGTTCTTGGGCACTTGCTTAACCCCAGTGTCTCCCTTGTTGGATGATCCAAAACAAGGAAAACACCCACCCATATCAAAATCCAAAATCCAAAATCCAAAACCAAAGCAAATCAAAGCCACCTCCTCAGCAAGGAATACCTCTCAATCTCATAACAATCAAACCCCCTTCAACAATCACACAAATCTCCTACGTTGAACTTGAACAACCACTCACTGTGGATGTGCCTGAAGAGGATCTTCATCGGCCATTAAAAGGAAAGATGGAGACCTACATGCCGGAGAAGCAGATCAACCAATCGAAGAAACTGAGTGATGATGATGATCTGTTGTAACACAAGGTAAAGGGAAACAAAATAAAATAAAATAATTCATATTAATATTAATAATAGAAGAAAAAATATATATTTATAGAGAGAGAGAGAGCTTATTTAAATTTAGAATTTGAAAAACTTAATGGGGTTTGAATGGAAAGGAAAACAGGAATTTAAGATGAATTATTAGGTAATTGATGTGTAATTTGGAACACTGTTGCTTTCCATAATACATAATCTCTGTGGAATTATATGGTAGGGGAGGGACTACGAGGTGGCCATTATTTTTCTTTTTCTTTTCTCCAAGTTTGTGTGAGATTTCACTTTCACCCCTGTAATTCTGAATAATTACCAAGTCATAGTTTAATAATCATCGTCGCGGTCGGATAGCGGGTCCCACCACAAGGATGTGTGATGGACATTCTTAACACATGTTTTAAGTTTTAGAAAAATAAAATAAAAAAATAGTACTGCTGTACACACAATACAATGGGAATGAGTACCTTCAAAAACGAAACAAAAACACGAATAATCCACAGACACAAGAGAAAGAGAGAGAGAGAGAGAGAGACAGGGTGAGTATAGAGACGGCACGATTTTATGCTGTGCTGTTTGGTCTCAATTGTCTGCCGTTGGATGATAGGTCAATTGGTGATGCTTCGTCCACTATTTTGTACAGTACATCATCATTACCTGTTTTCAAATTTTGCTCCTTAGAATGGTACAAATAATAGAAATGTTATTAACATAATTTTTTAATATTTATTTTATTATTGATTAAAAAATAAATATTATTAATATATTTTTAATAATTTTTTAAATATAAAAAATAAATCAATAATAAAATAAATATTTAAAAAATATTTAAAAAGTATATTATTAACATTTATTTGTTAAAGAGTCTAGGCAGAGTATCAAAGATTATCGTTTTAAAAATTCAAAGAATTTATTATTTTTTTAAAGTAAATAAAATAACTTATTTATTGAACAAAATTATTAATAAATTACATTAAATGTTTTCTAAATAGTATCCTAAGAAAATTGGTTAATCGTATAAAAAATATATAAAGAAATAGTTTATATAAAATAACACAAATAAATAAAATTACTTAAATCCAATGGAGAAATTTTACTTAGAAAGAATTAATTTGTCTGAGTGAGAGTTATTTTAAGTTAGCTTACTTAATGACTCTTAGGTGGATAAGTGTTATTTAGTATTTTATCTTATAATCATTAAGAAAAAAGTGTTGTATAAAAATTTTAATTTTGTTGTGGTAATTATTAAAGATTTTAACTTGAAAATTTATAAATTAAAATATTTCAAATTTACGGTAATAATCAATTAAAGACTTCAAGTTAAATATAATTTTAATATGTTTATCTATTAAAAAAGTTTTACGTCATATATGTAATGTATTTTGTTCATATTATAAATTTATTTTATATGTCAAGTTAGATATATTTATCTTTTTAATATTCTATTAATAATTTTTTTCAATAAATTAGAGTTTCTTATAATAAAAAAATTAATCTCTTAAATAGTTTATAAAAAAATTAGATTTTCAAATAATACTTACTTCGAGAATTAGTTGGCTTGTTTATTTGTTTAATGACTCGTGGATTGAGTTACCACTTTATTCATAATTAACTTAATACAAGATAGGCTAAAATGAGTAAGGATTGTTATTGATTTTTGTATGAATGAGATCTTTATTACTTTATCTTATCCACAACTACCATTCAATTTGCATAAATAATAACTAAATTATGTCTCTCTCTTTTTTTGGACGTGCAATTATATTAATAATTTGTAAATTGTTATGACAATTAATTTTGAGAGTGTTATTAATTATTATAATTTATATCGCTATAGAATAAGTTTTAATTCATATTTAAGAATAAAATAGTAATAGTTAACTGAGAAAAAAGTGTAATTCCCTATATATTAGGCTACTTAGATGCAAAAGTTTTTTTTATTTTTTGGTAACTTGATTTGAAGCAAAGCATTTGCGTTGTTTTTGACTTGGTTCACATTTTCTCTTTGTCCTTTTATTTTCTTCTCCCTTTACCGAGTTGTTGACTAGCCCTCAAAGTTTGAAATGCATCATGGTGTGCATGAATTTATGCTTACAATATTAAATTAAATAAACAAACAATCGAGGGTTTTTATTAAAACAACTTTCTTTTATTCGCACTCAATTCTTTTGAGATCAGATCCTCTTCTGTTATTTTTGAAATAGGATGAGATTTTATTATTAATTTTACCATCTATTTTATTGAATTACATATTTTAAAATTAATTATTATTTTTATTTTAATGTTTTAAAAGACAAGAAAGGATCTTGTTCCTATTGTTTTGTTACCGTTAGTGGGTACCCTAAATTGTTCAATTTATTTCCTTTTTCTTTTCTTTGGTCTCCCATTCTTTTTTCTTTTCGTTTGTTAATAATTTTGTTTACGCGGTTGCAGTTTATTCAACTTGCAGCCCGCTCACGCGTGAATCACAAAGCTGTTTACTAAATAATATAGGTGCGAATAGTTTACAAACTCAACTAAAAAAAGTTTCGTCATTCAAAATAAAGCATCTTACGTATGAGTGATCTAGTAAAAAATAAAATAAAATAAAAATTATGTATGAGTGAATATTATTGATTTTGCATTTTAGAATAACAAAAATTGCTGACTTTTTAATCATCTATGAAAAGTTCCATTGTATTCAGTTTAAAAACTCTTTATTAGTATTAAGTCGTTAAAATAAGAAATTTTTTAATAAGTGTTTTAATAACACTTATTAAGAAATTTTAAATAAAAGTTTTGTATGAAAAATATTTTTTTTATTTTTAATCCATTGAATATTTTATTTTTATAAAAAATTTCTTATTTAAAATTCTTAACAAGTATTCTTAAAGATACTCTTTAGCAAAATCTTTAAACTATTTCTATTTTAAAATTATGTTAGGAGTGCGAAATATTAGTTTTCAAAAATATTTAACTCACACAGAAGTGCATTTACTGTTCGGTTAATGTGTTTAGTGCATTCCAGTCAGTCAATTGATCACAATCCTGCTAGTTGGTATGAATCATGAAATTTCAAAAGTATATATAAATGTATGTCTATTGCAACTTAATGTGAGATAGTTGCTCAGTTGCTATTTAATTTCAAACAAACAAATATATATGATAATTATTTATTATGATTGAAATCTTTCTTGGAGCCAAACTAATGTCGTTCTAGCTAAGTTGTGATGCTGATTTTGGTGATACATATTATTAGTAAATGTGCTCCAAGTTTTCTTTCAATTGTTTGAGATTGAAAATATATTATTTAATATTCATCTTAATTAGTATATTTCTTGGAATAATAATGTTACTAAAAGAAAGCTATATTTTCCTCTGCGAATTTGCATTCCATTATGCGGTAATTATTCCCAAACTAGCAATCGATCTCATCTACCAATGCTTTTAATTTAAAATTAAAAAAATTATTTTAGTTTCATTTGAACCAATAAAATTAAGTTCAGCAAAGTATAATAGACTAATGAGATTAGCTCATTTGATCAACATTACATTCATAGTAACGTATAACTTATGTTTAAATTCATGAATCTTTCATTGATAAGTGATTAAGCGATTTTTAATTTTATTATAAATTCTTAATAAAGTTGATAATTTAATTTACTCTAACCTCATAATAGGGAGAATATCCTTTCATCCTTAACTTTTTTCTATATTAAAAAAAAGTACTCTAAATAATGACTCTCAATAATTGTAAAATCTTATAGAAATGAAAAGGTAGCGTATAAATCTTACTTCAACTTAAATAATAGCATCAAAGCCTTAGGTGCTATATGAACCCAAATTCTGTAAGAAGCGATCAATTGATAACGGGCATCATCTTGATGTAAGAAATATATAAGAATTTCGTAGAAAGTGTAATTTATGCATGGAATATTATTCACTTTTGTGGTCTACAAATAATAATTTGATTGAAAATACATGATTCAAATCCATATCCTTAGAATAGTAATATTGTTCTCTACTATTGGAGAAATTGCACGCCTTAAAAATATATGCTCGCCAACATTCTTGCAAAGGACTGACTCAGTTGATGCTCAATAAACAAACCAATTTTATTAGAGCAAAAATACAAAAAGAAAAAAAAAGGATAAAGTTCACACGATTCATGTGGCAGCAATGGGATGATCAATGACTTAATAAATTAAACAAACAAACATAATTCTCTCTCCCCCCCCAAAAAAAAATAAAATAACAACTACAAAAAATGCACTAAATTGCAGCGATTATTTTGCAGAGGTTATTAAACGCCACAAATTAATACATAGTGCGGGGGTTTTTTTTCCTTTCAGTGGAGGTTATTAACCCCCACAACTTAAAAAACGCTGATGGTATTATTTTTGTCCTTTACCTCCAATTTTGGTTTCCCCCTCACTCTCACTTCTGATTTCATTTCCCCTTCACTCCCTCTCACTATCCCGTCTGATTTCTCTTCCTCTCACTCTCTCACCCTCACTTTCCTCTTCTAATTTTTCTCATTTAAGGCACCAAACTTCAACAACTGCTACCCCCTTCACTGTCAACACCGTGATACTGATACCCCATCCAACTCGTAATAGTGGTGTGTAGATCCTCCTAAGATTAGACTTAGAGAACATAACTCTTGATCTGCCTCTGCCACACCCAAAACTAAGCCTCTGCTCCTCCCAAACTTTGCAGATCCGACAACAGCATTGCAGATCCGGTGGTGGCATCGAAGACCTGTGTTCAAAGCTTCGAAGATTTGTGTTCCCTGCCTTCGCATTTGAAGATCTGTGTTCTCTACCTTCTATCTCTCTTGTAACTCCTCATTCTCTTCACCACTGAGGCTCTTCTTCCACAAGGGTTTTTTATATTCTTTTTTTGAGGTAATTGTAAGTTCTTGAATTTGAATTTTTGTGATTTTTGTGTTTTGAACAGAGGTGAAAGTGCATTCTCTTATCGGAGAGAGCTCTGGGAAAGATACTCCTGCATTTTGCTAATCCGAGAGGTACACATTTCACTGGTGCTTGTTCATTTCTGAATTAGTCTCCAATATGCACTTAATGGTTTGAATTTGTATGATTCCACTGGTCCTTCTTTTACTTTTCTTGTCCCCCGCCCCCTTTTCCCTTCCTGATTTGTGTAATCTGTTTCTCGAGTTAAATAAGATGTTTGAATAATGAAAACTGACTTTATTGATTAAAGCTTGACCAAGTGCTTGAGTTGCTTCTTCTTCATATAATAAGCAGTTCATAATCAATATATATATATATATATATATATATATATATATATATATATATATATATATATGATTTAGACATATTAAAATGACAGAACATAATGCGGTATATGTTTCTCTTTCATACTAGTATCATTTCCTCATTTCTCTTTCATATGACTTGCAATTGATATTCACCATAATCACGTATATCATTCTCAAGCAGACGTACTAGCTTATTTTTTATTTTGATTGATTATGTTTGGTGGGGTTTTCGATTGCAAGTCATTATTGTTTCTGGGAATTTTTTATTTTGATTGATTATGTTTGGTAGAGTATTGTTCCTTGCAAGTAGAATATTGAAATGCCTGCCATTATAGCAAAATCTAGCTCTAATTTTGAATTGAATTCGATCTATAACATGTTCTATGGGGACAACGAAATCAGTCTTGTTCTAAATTCAAATATTGTTGTTTATCATTTCCTGGTCTAAGTCTAACTTTTTTTTTTTTTTTTGAGCTGTAAGTCTAACAAAGTTGCTTGCTTAGCTTAGCTTTGATCTATATAAGTGTGATAACTATTTGGTATGAAGATGTTGACAAAGGTTGTGCTGTTGAGTGCTGATCCAAAATAGAGGCTAGATTCTGACCCTTTAGGGTTGATTGACGAACTTGTTGATTGAAACCCAAATAACTTGTTCATTGAAATTCAGCAAATTTCTGAAAGATCTTGCTAAGAGACAAAGCAATACAGATGGAAACTTCATATATTACTATCTTTTTTACATATATTACTAGAGAAAAGCAAGGTTGACACTTATGACATGCTTACTAAGGATTGATGTCTTCCCCATGTGGTCAGTCACACACGATTCACAAATGCATGCACAATATAATATTTTTGGAACACTTCCAAACACAAAGTGAGGTGAATAACTGCAATTAGTAATTATATTCTCTTTTTTTATATATATAATGTAATATAATTCTTTCCTTCATTACATGGCTTTAAGACCTTTAAAGCTGAAAATAATTTCTCTTGTCATTTTCTTCAATTTAATTTAATGTTTTGTTCTTTTTTTTTTTTTAATTTGGGGGTTATTTTTTCGGTCATTGGATAAAAGTTAACAAGATACAAGAGTTTCAGTATCCAAATACAAACACCGCCCAGCCCAACAACTACTCTCATGTACCTCATCCTTACATATAACATCAGACAACTAGTGTAACTCGCCTAGAGACGAAAGCACAGAATAATCTAGACATAGCATTTCAATTATTAAAATTTATCTAACTTTTTTTCTCAAGTTATATTTTACATAATTAACTGTTAAGATAATTTGTACATCTATGGGGTTCATTTTTTGTAGTGTTACACTTTTTTTTTAAAATTTATCTGCACTTTTTCATTTTTTTTTTGGATTTTTGGCATGGATTCAATGCTGTTGGTAAAGTGTTTGGGGAAGAGCACTCTGGGAGAGTACGAACCATGGGTATGGGAGCAGCTCCTACAAATACATTCAAGAATACTAAACTTTGACTAAGTAATGTGAGCCATTCTTCAGCTGAGACTGCTACATCATCATCATTTACCCAATGGCAAGAAAGGTACCTATGATTAGAGAATGCACTTAAGGCGTACATGATAATGAAGGAAGGAAGCATCCCTAAAGAATTGGCTGACCTCTTTGCTCCTCAACCAGAGGTAAAGTATTTTAGTGAAGTTCAATTCAGTCCCTAGATAGTTATATCTAGCAAGTTCCTCCAAATTTATATGTGATCGTAAGATCTCTAGTATATTTTTTAAATTTAGATGTTTTAATTAATCAATAATATGATGATAGTTACAATGCTAAATTTAGGTTAAATTGCAGTTATTGAATGTAATGTAAACTTGGTGATATGGTTGTTTAAGTGATAGTTTGAAGCTCTGCAATCTATGGTTATGGTGATAGTTGTTAGTAAAGTTTTGGAGTTATTATGATACTTATTAGAATACACACGATTTGTTTAAGGAAAGTCTAGAATGGTAGCTATTTTAGTTTGTTGTAACTTGACTGATTTCATTCGTCTTTCAAACTAAACATGGCTTTCCATTTTGTTATATTAAAAATTGATTTGTGAAATAAGCTGATTTGATTTTTTATGACATTTTAGCAAGAGCTGTTTGGCCTTGGCTAAACTCCAGAGGGTTAAAAAAGGATATGTAGATAGTTGTAGATCTTCAATGGTTTGACTCTGTTTTGTTTCTTTTTGTGGAGTTGATAATTTTTTTCTTTTCTACTGAATTTATGCAATTCTAAGTTGATCTTTAGGGGTTTGGCTTTGTTTTGTTTCTTTGTGGAGTTTAATGGACTCTGTGATCGATTTGGTTGCTCACATTGCATCTGTAGCTTGAGGCTTAGCTTGGATTACCCTATTATAAATTTGCCTTGGTCGTGGTTATTTTGGTGTGAAGTCGAGTCGGTTTCGAATAATCATTTTTGTTATCGTGGGTGATATCAGTTAAACACAAAGTACTAATCTTTTTTATTTTTGTCAAGTTAGTAGCCCAGGTTTTTCTTCCTTTTGTTGAAGAGATCTGGGACTGTTTCTATTTTACTACTATCATTATCATATAAGTTTTAACAGTTTGTTTTCATGTGTCTCTCCCCTCCAGCTTATATTTAGTTGGTTTAAATTTTGCCTCCTAAATCATATAAATATAATTGATCTTGATTTTATATACAAATATTATCGCAGCTTTTCAAATTTTAATCATAAATGGATACAACTACGAGGTGTGGTCAATTTGCAGCCTGAACTATCCTATAGGCAGATTTTAGTATTTTACCTACATTGCAAGAGTTTGAATTCCATTGAAAATGGACACTTGTAATCCTTAGAAAAGAGTTTTGAATTAAAAAAAATAGTATTATTATTAAAAAATAGTAAAAGTTGTTCTTATTTATTATTACTATTATAGTATTATTACCATGGAAATGGAATCTGTAGAACGTACAAAAATTGCTTTGTTTTGATCCTTTTTGTAATTTGACAAGTCAGAATTTGTCTTTTTTAATTGTTTTGAGTCCTTAGTTGTACAATTGTTAGACTGTTGCACATGATGTTGTCCATTTGATTAGAGGAGAACAAAATGGTCCAATAATCAAACATTATTACTAATTTCTCTTTATTCTGTAGTGTGCATAAGTCATTAAGAACTGAAAATTGGAAGAAGGAGGCACAGCACACTCATTTGTATTGTTAAAAATTATAGATCATAGACTGTTTGTGCTTGTGTGTGAAATTGGAATGGCTCAATGTCCGGATATAAAAATTTTAGCCCCACGCATGCTTGATGAAATGCATATCTTTGGTTTTAAATTTGATTGGATTTAACTACTTTACTATGCCATCTGAATGGATTTGGTAACATGTTTTCTTTTCTTTGTTCTATTTTCTTTTTCATAAGAGTTAGGATGCCTCCCATTGCAATTGCAAATTAATTCAAAGTTGAGATACCCTATTTTTGGTTTTGATTGTTTATGATTGGGTGTAGGTTTGTTATTTCTGGTTCTTGTGCACATGGATTCATTATTTCATGATTCTATTTATCTCTTTATAGTTTCTTACCAAATGTCTTTTATTATTTCAGTCAGGTGATGCTTCAAGTGAACTTACTACGCCATTGGATGCAAGAAGATCATCTGGTGGTAGCAACACAAACCACCAATAGTATATTTAGTGTTCATTTTTTATGTTCATTTTTATTGTGGTACTACTTTAGGTTATTAAGAATTTTAAGTTGTAAGTTTAAGTTACAATGGATGAATTTATTTAACTTATTATGGCTTCGAACTTGTGCTTTTTATGTTATGAATATTTTTAATGCAATTCGATTCACATTTATATCAACAGTTTTATAGAATTAATTGTTTTGATTGTGCATCTTAAACGTTATTAGAATTAAAAATTAAATATACAATAAATATTTCTTTTAAAAAAAGTTCATCAGATGAATAAGAAAGTCAAAAATGTGATTTACAACAATTAAATAGTGGCAGTTTTTAACTTCTGCAATTTTTAGATAAACAAAATCAGATAAATAGATAGCGGAGGTTAAAAACCGCCGCAATTTGTTTGGTGAGTAGATTCAGGCAAATATATAGTGGAGGTTAAAAACCGACACAAAGTTAAAAAAAAACCGCCAAACCTGTGGCGAGTTAAAAACCCCACAAAATAATTACTATTGCGGGGGTCGCTAAAAACCGCCGCAATATATTGCGGCCAACGTAATTGCAGCGATTTTTAAAACCGCCACAATTTAATTTGCTGGGGCTAAAAACCGCCACAAATTGTAATAAAAACTGCCGCAATTTAGCACATTTTTTGTAGTGCACAAACAAGGGCGCCCAACGCCATTCCGACATGTTTGTTGCCTACTGTTTTAAGGTCAAAATTTGGCTTTCTTTTTCTATTAATGATGTAGTTTAACTGCATTATCATGTAAATCCAATTTCCCTTTTCTTTGTTCTAAGTAAATCTAAATTCATTGGCTAAACATGAGAAATAATGTAATGATTAATATGCTTATATAATTTTTTTTTCTTACGAACTCTTTACAGATTTAAAGTGGATTCATGTAAATCATTTGAAAAAAAGTTATATTAAAATTTAAGGATTATCCATTATATATGATGGAAGTCTGTGTATAACTAGTAGGAGTTGTGGTTTAATTAGCAAATTAAGTTTCACGTAAGCCAACTTTATTTGCAAATATTTTTTTTTGTACATTATTTGCAGGAATTTATAATCGATTAAAAGCACTTATAGCCTTGGTCAACTCAACACCTAAATGGAAATTAATGTCACACAAAAAAAATGTGACAATCCCTCATATCCTTTTAAAAAATCATTACTGTATTATAATGTAGCTAATTAATGTTCAATAAAAGCAGAAGACCGTGTTTGGTGTACCTAATAGTATAAAGACTGATAATATATAATAGTAAAATAAGTACATATAGTATAAAAAATCTGATAACTCGTTATATTATCAACTATTTAATACACAATAAGATAAGTATCCTGATAGTATATTAATTATTTATAATGACTATACTATCCCTTTCTCTTAAACAAGACAACAACCAGATCACCAAATACACACATTCAAGCCCCCATTTTTGCAATAACACAATCACTCAAGAACCCCAACCATCAATAATAGAAACCCATAAACTCTAGCTTCTTGCATCGAAAACAAATCAAACACCCACATTATTTCATCACAAATCATCCAAAACCACCATCCACCAAATCTCCAACCAAGACAAAATATCTATATAAAAAAAAAAAAAAAAAATAAAAATTACAAACACCATTGTTTTCATCTTGCCAAACTAGAAATGTAGAAACCTCATCCCTACTCCTGCAATCAACCCATATCTCAAAACCTAGAAACGCAACCATCGTCGTTCTCGCAACCATCACTATCCAAGCTTGAGCCACCACGCTGTCGACTGAATCTCCACGACATCACCACCCATGGGGAATCACCCGAACCAAACCTAAAGGCCTTATCAAAAAATAATCCAACCCAACCTTCCCCAACTCGCCATAGCCTCCACCGCCATCGAAACCCCATCCACGAATCTGTCACCACTCTGCTCAGTCGTTAGCCACCCAACCAACAAACCACACCACACACACCCCGCCCCACTGCTCAGGCCGTTTGCCACATGCTGCCGAGACTGCATTGCTCTGCCGCCCTATTCCACTTGCACCACCGCGACCCCAGCAGTCAGATCTCACCAGCCACCAAACCACCGCGACCCACAACCCACGAGCCACCTCTGTCGAGTCGTTGTCACGCGTGATGAACCTGCAAAAATTCATATTTTTACAGTTCAAAGTTTTGGGTTTTTATTCTCTTTTATTCTTTTTGATTGAGTTTGTTCTCAAGTTTCTTTTATTTTTAGTTATTTTAAATTATGTTTTAATTGTGTGTTTTTATGTGTTTTTGTTAGGTGTTTGCATATGGAAAAGACTGGACACTTGAGTGATGAAGAAAAGCTGGAAAGTCAAGTCAAGAGAGCCAGCACCTGAGCGCTGAAGTTACACCGCTTGAGCGCGCAACGCGCGCTGGAGAGTTTTGCTTAAGCGTTGAGCGCCTAAGGGCTGGACAGTGAGCGCTTGAGCACTGATTGCGTATGCTGCACCGTAACTTGAGTGGCTGAGCGCCTAAGCGCTGGAGAATGAGCGCTTGAACGCTGGACGCGTAACAGCAGCATGAATTTCTTATAAAAAAGAAAGTTTTGCCAAACTCTTCACACTTTTTACACTTTTTATACTTTTTACACTCTCAGGCACTTGGAGAGAAGGCAGTAGACGTCAACAGGCACAAACCCTAATGTGGTGTGGGTGCAATTAGGATTGAAGATTAGAGATTTTCTTCAACCTTTCCACCTTTCTACAATGGAGTTTGTCATATTTTTTCCTTTGTATTCTTCTTTTTTCATGTGTAACTAATTTCCCTTTGTTAGGGTGATGATAGATCTTGTTCTTGGATGATGTAACTTTCTTTTATGGGTTTAATCAATTTTCTATTTCATGATTTACGTGTTTATCTCTATTCTTAATGCTTTTCTAAACCTGATCAATTTGGGAATGATTTTTGGGTTAATGTATGATTTAGAAAAATTTGCATGAATCTAGAACACGTGATAAACACCATAATTTCTACAATATCTAAGCATAGACGTTGTAAGTTATGTGGTCTTTCTTTTAATTTCCTCATTCTTGATAATGTCTTTCTAATTGGAGTTAGACTAAGGGATTAATTAATTTCAATCAGCGTAAGATGATTAATATATTAAGGGATTGAGTATTAATCAATTGTGAGAATTGACCATAAATTATTGAAATAGAACATAGTTAAACCAATATTTGAATGTGCATCTAAAGAGTTCAAGTGAAATTTGAATCCTAACTCTTTAACATCATTATTTTTTTCATCCCTTCGATTTATTGTTTGCTGATTTTATATTTCTTTTTAATTGAATTTGCATCAACCCTCTTTTTGATAGCTTGAATTGTGTCGATCTGACAAATTAGTAATTAATAACTTAATTCTCGTGGGACGATACTCTACTCACTCTTTATTACTTTTGTCGATTTGGTGCACTTGCCAATATCCACATCAAGTTTTTGGCGCTGTTGTCGGGGATTATTGTTATTAATATTAAATAGTAGTTGGAAAGACATTAATTTAAATATTTTTATTTGTTTAATTTTATTTTTAATTATTTATTTTAATTTTTAATTTTTAATTTTCTTTAAATTTTCTTTTTTAATTTATTTCTTTGTTTTCTTGGTTTATTTTTATTAGTCATTTATTTTTATTTTTATTTTTTTTTATTTTCCTTCTTTACTTCACTCTAATTTGTTTGTTTGTTTATACAAGATTCTTTAGAGTCAGAAGAATTGCTTTTTGATCCAAAGATAGAGAGAACAGCTAGAGCAAATAGGAAAGCAGCTAGAGAAAGGAAGAAACTTGAAGAAGCAGAAGAAAAGATGGCAGAAATAGTTGTAACTGCAGAGCGAAGACACACTTTGGCTGACTATACTACTCCATCTGTTGAAAATATTTCTACCAGCATTGTGCGCGCTGCTATTCAGGCTAATAATTTTGAAATTAAACCAGCTCTTCTACAGTTGGTGCAGTAGAATCAATTTGGGGGAGGCCATGCAGAAGATCTAAACTTGCACATTGTCAATTTCTTGCAGCTTTGCGATACTATTAAGTATAATGGCATTACTAATGGTGCCATTAGATTACAATTGTTCCCATTTTCTCTCAAAGACAAAGCAAAGAGCTGGCTACAAGCCCAGCCACAAGGGAGCATCTCTACTTGGGAGGACTTGGTTTGCAAATTTTTGACTCGGTACTTCTCTCCATCAATGTTTGTGAATATGAGGGGTGAAATAGCTTGTTTCACTCAAAATTAAGGGGAGTCATTATATGAATCTTGGGAGAGGTTCAAGGAGCTATTAAGGAGATGTCTTCACCATGCATTTGAGGTTTGGCAGCAGGTGCAAATTTTTTTACAATGGTTTGAATCATTCCACAAGACTTATGGTGGATGCATCTGCAGAGCGATCTTTAAATACTAAAACTCCTGAAGAAGCTCAAGAACTGTTTGAGACCATGGCGACCAATGAATATCAGTTGCCTAGTAGGAGAGCAACTGTTAAAAAGGGAATGTTGGAGCTTGGTGTTGTTGATACTATACTTGCACAGAATCAGACTATGATGCAACACATTGTCAACCTTACTAAGCAAGTTAGTAATTTACAGGTAAATACAGTTAATCATCAAGGTCTGACTTACGATTTTTGTGGAGGTAACCATGTCAATGGTCAATGTGAGGCAGGGAATTCAGGTGTCAACATTTCAGAGTAGGTGAACTATATGGGTAATCCTTTAAGGCCACAAGGTAATCCTTATTCTAATAATTACAATCCAGGCTGGAGGAATCATTCCAATTTCTCTTGGAAGAATCAAGCTGTACCATTGAATGCTCAGCCCAAATAGAAGTCTACTCTTGAGATTGCAATGAAGAAACTTTCTTTGCAGACCTCTATTTTTGTGCAACAGACTTCAGCTTTTATCGAGGAATTAAGAACTAATTTTAAGAATCATGAGGCCGCTATTAGAAGTCTTGAGAATCAAGTGGGTCAAATAGTGAAACAACTTCAAGAGATACCTCTAGGCACTTTTTCAAGTGATACTGTCGTCAATCCAAAGGAGCAATGTTATGCAATCACTTTGAGAAGTGGCAAGACTTTGGAAGACAAGAATGAAGCATCTGGTTCTGCAAAAAATCAGAGTGAAAGTACTGAGGTTCCGATTGAAGAGGTTTTGTCTCAGGATAATGGTAAAAAGGTTGAAGTTAAAGAGGAGCACCCAAAGTGGCAGAAGAAAAAGAAGGAATGTGAGCAGAAAATAGTTGATCCTTCACTTTATGCTAAACTTCCGTACCCTCAAAGATTCAGGAAGGAGATTCAAGAAAAGTAGTTTTCCAAGTTTTTAGATGTCTTCAAAAAGCTGTAGATAAATATTCTTTTTGCTAAAGCACTTAAGCAGATGTCCTCCTATGCAAAATTCATGAAGAAGTTGCTATCAAAGAAGATGAAGTTGGAAGAAGATGAGACTATAGCACTTATTGAGGAGTGCAGTACCATTATTCAGAGGAAACTGCCACCAAAATTGAAAGATTCAGGTAGCTTCACTATTCCTTGCACCATTGGAAAGCTGACTGTTGAGGAAGCTCTATATGACTTAGTGGCTAGTATCAATTTGATGCCATTGTCTATCTTGCGTAAATTAGGAATTGATAAAGTTAAGCCTACAATGGTTTCTCTTCAATTAGCAGATCGATCAGTCAGATATCCGTACGGTATTGTGAAAGATTTGCTAGTGAAAGTTGATAAATTTATTTTCCCAGTTGACTTTGTAGTCTTGGATATAGACGAGGATACTGATATCCTGTTAATTTTGGGGAGACCATTCCTAGCAACATCAGGAGCGTTGATTAATGTCCCTAGAGGAGAGCTTATTTTGAGGGTAGTTGGAGATCAAGTGACTATAAATATTTTTAATAAGTCTCCCCCAACATCAGATCTTTATGCCCCTATTAATTGCATTCAAGGTACATTTCAAAAGGAGTTGGATGGTAAGAACTCTTCTTTGTCCATTAATGATAATTCTCTCACTCCGAAGATTATTGATGAAAAGGAGAAAATTCCTTCTACCTCTGAGATTACTGGTACAGAGAAAGGTCCTCCCATTATCTATGGTTCACTGCAAGCTAATCCTTTATCTGTTGAAAAATTGAGACCTCCATGGCCTGATGAGATTTTAAATGTTAAGGTGTCTTCTGGACAAGTAAGTACAACTCCAGTTTTCATTAATGTATTCCAGATTGATTCTAAAGGCAGTGACAGAGTATGGAGGCAACGAGCTGATAAGAGAAAAATGACATCCTACTTATCTTGCTTCAAGCCACCTTGATGAATAAAAGGCAACGTCAAGCTAATGACGTTAAACTAACACTTTTTGGGAGGCAACCCAAATTTTCTCTCCTTTTCTCTTTTGTTTATATTTTTGTTTATATTTTATTATTTTCTTATTTTATTGACTAACATTTTTCTTTGTTTTGAAGGTAGTGTTGAGTCGGCTTAGGTGCCTCCCTGAGTTCGGAGCCTTTGTAAGGGGATGTATAAAGTTATCGGCCGTCAAAAAGAGTTTTTCTTTTCCTTTCTTGCATTTATTTCATTTAGTTATTTGTTTTTATTGTTTTGATTTTGTCATCATCACCCCTATTGTCTTTGTGTTGATATTGTGTATGCCGGTGTGTTGAATTGAATATCCAATGATTGTTTGAATTGTGGATTGATCTGATTTCTTGGAATAGCATATGAGAATTTATAAGTTGCATTTATCGCTATTGTTTCAATTGATTATGGATGTTCTTCCCATCTTTATGATTGATAGACCTTGGAATTTAATTGCATGTCAAACTTAGAGAAAGTTTATGGGATTGCATGTGTGTGGATGATTTGCATTTAGAAGTTATTTGATTCTTTCTTGAGGTGAAATCCTAGGCAATGCATGATTAAGGAAATGATAAGGGTCTTCTTTAGATCGTTTGAGCCTTTCAAGCCAACCTGTGACACAGTATATCCTTAGGTCCCTTTTGTAGCCTTGTTGTTGTTTGACCTCTGTTTCTTTTCTTTACCCAAAATTTCTTTTTCCCATACCCATATGAAAAAAAATCCTCTCTTACATAACTTTTGTTGAGTCATATCTTGTATTATTTTATTATTCAAGTCTTCATTATTTTTGTGCATAAAGTTTTGTGGAGCTGAAAAATTTCAAAGAAAAAAAAAGAAAAAATTTAAAAAGCAAAAAAAAGAAGAAGAGAAGTTTCACCCAAAGTATTGCAAAGAAATAAGTTTGGGGGTGGAGGTTGCTGAAAAAGAAAAAGAAAAAGAAAAAAGTGAATATTGTGTTGATTCTTTTACTCCATTTTGCACTTGTTCGATGTTTTGAGGCTTGAATTATGAAATTTGCATAATTTTGTATCTCAACTTTTGCTTTCATTATCCTACCACTTCTTTCTTAACCCATACCCTTGGCCTTACATTACATGCTTTGAAAAGTCCCTTTTGATCATTGGTTATGTGTTGTTTACATTAGTGGAGAGAGAGATGAAGAACAACCCTATAGATGTGGGTTTGATGTGCACTTGTAATTTTATGAACCTATTTGAGTTTGTACTTTTTGAGGAGATTGAGTCTTTCATTCATATTTTTGGGAAGTCATTTGTGCATAAGAATTGCATGTGAGAGACGATGTGGCAAATAGATTGTTCATATGTGACACTTTGAAATTAGATTGTGAAACAATTTCTGAGGATATTAATGATTTTTAATACATAGTATTGCCATGTTTGAGTCTGTTTTGAGTTTTAGATTATTTTATTTTGTTTTGTTTTTCTTTTACTTGAGGACAAGTAAAAGCTTAAGTTTAAGGGAGTGATGAACCTGTAAAAATTCATATTTTTACAGTTCAAAGTCTTGAGTTTTCATTTTCTTTTATTCTTTTTAATTAAGTTTGTTCTCAAGTTTCTTTTGTTTTTAGTTATTTTAAATTATATTTTAGTTGTGTATTTTTATGTGTTTTTGTTAGGTGTTTACATATGGAAAAGACTGCACACTTGAGTGATGAAGAAAAGTTGGAAAGTCAAGTCAAGAGAGCCAGCGCCTGAGCGCTGAAGTTACACCGCTTGAGCGCGCAACGCGCGCTGGAGAGTTCTGCTTAAGCGTTGAGCACTGGATAGTGAGCACATGAGCGCTGATTGCGTATGCTGCACAGTGACTTGAGTGGCTGAGCGCTTAAGCGCTGGAGAATAAGCGCTGGACGCATAACAGCAACGTGAATTTCTTATAAAAAGGAAGTTTTGCCAAACTCTTCACACTTTTTATACTTTTTATACTTTTTACACTCTTAGACACTTGGAGAGAAGGCAGTAGACATCAAGAGACACAAACCCTAATGTGGTGTGGGTGTAATTAAGATTGAAGATTAATAATTTTCTTCAACATTTTCACCTTTCTACAATGGAGTTTGTCATATTCTTCCATTTGTGTTCTTCTTTTTTCATGTGTAACTAATTTTTCTTTGTTAAGGTGATGATAGATCTTATTCTTGGATGATGTAACTTTCTTTTATGGGTTTAATCAATGTTTTTATTTCATGATTTACGTGTTTATCTCTATTCTTAATGCTTTTCTAAACCTGATTAATTTGGGAATGATTTTTGGGTTAATGTATGATTTGAAAAAATTTGCATGAACCTAGAACACGTGATAAACACCATAATTTCTGCAATATCTAGGAATAGACGTTGTGAGTTATGTGGTCTTTCTTTTAATTCTCTCGTTCTTGATAATGCCTTTCTAATTGAGGTTAGACGAAGAGATTAGTTAATTTCAATCAGCGTAAGATGATTAATATACCAATGGATTGTGTATTAATTAATTTTGAGAATTGACCATAAATTATTGAAATAGAACATAGTTAAACCAATATTTGAATGTGCATATAAAGAGTTCAAGTGAAATCTGAACCTTAACTCTTTAACATCATTATTTTTTTCATCCCTTTGATTTATTATTTGCTGATTTTATATTTCTTTTTAATTGAATTTGCATCAACCCTCTTTTCGATAGTTTGAATAGTATTGATATGACAAATTTAGTAATTAATAACTTAATTCTCGTGGGACGATACTCTACTCACTCTTTATTACTTTTGTCGACTTTGTGCACTTGCCAATATCCACATTACTCCTTGCTGCTGCTCGTCGTCGATGCACAAGGTGTCGGCCACCACGACCCATCACCGGACTAGCGCGCAATGGTCTGACAACGGCTTGATAGTGGTCTAGCAATGGCTTGGCAGTGGTCTGGTTAAAGCATCAGTGGCAAAGGGAGAGGCTTTACAATGATAAAAACGAAGTTGAGGATATGATAGGAATATAAATCCTATCGGATCTTATCATGTATTAGAAAAGAGGATAAAGTTATCAGCTTATAATAGAATAAAATGACTTAACTTGATTATATTATACTATCTAGTAGTTACACCAAATATTAGATAAGACTTGATAGTAATACTATCAGGTTTTCTTTATACGATGAACTAAACGTAGCTGAAGTGAATCCGCAAAAGGGGAAAAAATGGGAAATAAAAATTATTACAAAAAAAAAAAATTAAAACCGTTGACGTTGCACCTTTTCAAAGGTTCACGGTTCGAAGTCAAAATTTGCCGTATCTAATTTTAGATTCTCCAGATCTTTCCCATGTAGAGAGCATATATCAGTGACCAATTTCAATTAATTAATTAATAATAAAAGAATTTTTCTATCAAGTGTATTTAATTTTTAGGAAGAATACTAATTAAAAATTTCAAAATAAGAACTTTTATATAAATTTTTTTAATTTTTAATGCATTGATTAAACTACTTTTTATTAAAAAAATTAATTATTAACAAGTGTGACACTCTTTCAAAAAATTCATCATAAAATTAATATACATAATTTTTGGATATAATGAAAAATTAATAATTTATGCAAATAATTTTTTTACATTATTATTTAAAAAACATGTATATATATACGAGATACAATATGACATAATATTGATACATATATATGACAAATTTTAAAAATTATAGGACACGATACGATCAAGATATAACATATAACATTATTAAATATTAAAATAAAAACACAGATATTAAATTAAAATAAAGACATTAATATTTTATAAAGATAACTTTAATCATTATAAAAATAATAAAATGATATTATTTATCAAATTATTATAGTATCCCACTTATATTAATACAAAAATTTTAAAAAAAAATTAAATATAGGTTAAAAATATAAAAATGTATCAATAAATTATATGATACGATGTATATTATATATCAATATGATAACTATTTTAAATTATCGATGCTTAATAATATATTATATATTCTGTTACCATTTATATGTGTATAGTGGGATTTTTTTTATTCGTATATGTACACATAGGATCAAGAGCACACAAATTAAAATTTATATATTGCATAAGTGTAAATGTTGTGTTTGCAAATGATGTGCAATCATATGGATTTTCTTATATTTTTGAACAATCATAATAAAGTAACGAGTTGTTTGAAAAACTAGTAAATTTTTATTTGACAATTTGTTAAAAAAAGAACAAAAAATATATAAATAATCTATTTAATGTATTTATACTATAAACAATCTCGTTATTCATCTCACTAAAATACGTTTAACTTTATTTAATTTATTTATAAAATTATTTTATATGTTATGAGAATGGTACAATCACATACAAAATTATTTAACATATTTCTTATGTTAATATATAATATAAATATGATGTACATATTTTAATGTACATAAAATATTTTTTATTATAAAACTCAAATTAATTGTAAAAAAAACTGTAAACTATACATGGTCAACTTTAATCTATCTATCTATAAATAATACAAATCTAAGGAAGTTTTCTTACTGTTGCATCTACAGTAACATCACATGTAACTTTCCAAACATTTCACGGTTATGGATTTACATTTTTAATTGTTTTTTTTTACTAATTATCTATTATAATTTATTATTTTGCAAGGACACATGTCCTCCTCTCATATGAAGAGGTAGCTTCCACCACTTTTTAATATTTATATTAAAATATTAAAACAATAAAAAAGTTAAAAAATAATATTTAAATATTAAAATTTTAACATACTAATTTTTTTAAAATATATTAAAATATCATATATTTTAAAATTTTGTATTTTCTTTTATATATACATTATTATTATTATTTTTATATTATTATAAGCACTTCAATATAATTTATAAAAACAATGTTGTTATCATTGTATTTTCAAGATAAATTCATTGTAATTTTGGTTGGATGTCTTTTGTACTATTACTTTAGAGTAATTTAAGTTTGTGAATTTTTTATCTTGATTATCTTTTAAATAAATTTTGATTCTTTAGACATTGTGTTAAAATTTTTAAATTATTTTGACATTAAATAAAGCATATAAATATAGAAAGTTATATATTGTAAAGAATTTAATCATTTTAAATTGTTTAATTTACTTCTCATCAAAAGTGATGTTTTATTATTTTTTATTTAAATATTTTTTATTCATGTTGTACTACATTAATAACTTTACATAAAAATATATTAATATCTACATAAGTTTGAATATTTTATAAGAAATCATAGTAAAATTTATTAAGATAAAATTTATTTTTAGCAAACTAAACTAATTCATTATATTTTCAAATTATTATATTTATCTCTCTCTCTCTCTCTCTCTCTCTCTCTCTCTCTATATATATATATATATATATTGTTCTATAATATTTAAAAAACTCGAATATGTAGATCGCATGAGAGTTAAATTTTTATATGAAAATATAGTAAAATAAATTAACTATAATTTATTATGTGAAAACTAAAAATTTATTAAATATATATTTTTAATTTTTTCATATATCTAATATATAATATCTGAATATCTTTTATTTATATTTCATGAGATTGAAAACTTTACATAAAAATATATTAATATTTTTTTAATTTCTCATAGTATCTATTCAATAGGTGAAAGACTAATATCTAGGTACGATCAGGTCATATGTCAATTGATTAAATGAAGCATAGGAATATATAGAGCTATATAATGTTATAAGTTTAATCCTTTTGTATTGTTTATGTTACTAAATGCATGTTTTATGGTGGCAATTATTTTTTCAATTAAATAAATAAAATATAACCCTTCATTAAAAGTGGTATTATTATTTTATATTTAACTTTTTTTATTCACATTGTACTAGATTAATAATTTCACATAAAAATATATTAATATGTACATGAGTTTGAATATTTTATAAGAAACTATAGTAAAAATGATTCAAATAAAATTTATTATTAAAAAATTAAATTAAATAATTATATTTTTAAATTATTATATATATTTATATTATTTAAAAAATTTTAATATGTACATCGCATACGAGAGTAAAAATTTTATATGAAAATATAATAAAATTAATTAAATGTAATTTATTAGGAGGAAATTAAAAATATATTAAGTATTTTTTAAAAACTTTTTGTTCATATATATAATATATAATATCTAAATATTGTATATTTAAATTTTCCAATATTGAAAAGTTTATATGAAAATATATTAATATATGAAATCAACTGAAAAATTTAGATTTATAATAAATTTTGTTTAGTAAGATTGTTTAAATGCAATTGAGCAAAACCTGTATCATATAACATCAAAATTTTATTAATATTTTGAGTGTAATTGTTTGTAGGAGTTAAGTTAGTTTATGTGAACAAATAAAGTAAGAAATTGACCTCAGTGAAAACATTGATGGAACATATATAATGAGTAAAGTATAGTTGTATGTCATATTAAAATAATTTGGATTCACAAAAGAGAATAAGTTTAAAGAACCTATGAAGTTATCTGTATTTTGATTGATTTAACTACTATTATTTTATTTAGTCGATTTAAATTGTGTAAACTAAATATATAGGTTATAAAATATTAAGTTATTTGAATACATTGAGTATCATTTGGTTATATATTTATTGATCATACCAACTTTTAGTAGTTTTTTATTTTATTTGTTATTATAATATCTATCAATCTAATATTATTTTTTTAGCATAATTTGGTATTTGAGATTAGTTTGATATACTCTTAATAATGAATTGATAAAATATTTAAATGACTAAATACATAAAAATTAATATTAAAATATTATAGAATAAAATGTTAAAATTAATCAAACTATATAAACTAACTATTTACTTAGAGGTCATATAAAAAATATTTATTAAAAAAATTATATAATCTTATTATCATAGCACGAAAAAAGTCTGTTCAATAAAAATAATAAAATAATTTTAAATAAATTTCATTAATTATAATTAAATCAATTTCATCCAGAACAACTGAAATGTCATATATATCTCAAAGCTAAATATTTTTTCTTTTTATTTATTTTGATATTTTTTAATTGTTCATACATTACACGTATACACAACGTATACATACATATACATTACACGTATACATTATTTTGATATTTTTTAATTATTCGTACATTACACAGTCTATTCTATTGTTATAGAAAAATACAGTATGTGATAGTTTTTTTTATTTTATCGTTTTTCGTTTTTTCAATTGAGATGCGTCGTTCTCATTATAATTATTCCAGTTTCGAACTAGAATAAACTATAAGAAAATGGGGTTGCTATGATCATAGTGTTGAAACCTAAGCTTAGTTGCAAACATATACTCTTAAAAAATAAAAATACAACATGATCCTTTTATTTTATTTTTTTACATTAAAAGATAGATGTGATCTTCAACTTTTAACGGATCACTTAAATTTGGGTTGAGTTTCTCCATTGCTCAACTTGAAGTTCAAAATTTCAATTTTTTATATGGATTCATGTATATTTCTTAAGGCTTTTGATGTTTAGGTGATATGTAATAAAGCTTATAAAATAAAAAACTCAAAACACAAATTTTCCAGCTAAAAAAGGGTTCGAAAACTTTTGAATACTGTCAACTGTGTCTTCCATATTTTGAACTCTTCTAACTTGAGTTTTATGCAATTTATACATATATTTAATAATGAAACATGTATACAACATTACTCATATATTAATCGAGTAAAATATCAAAGATTATGGGAAGATTTTGATCAATTATTTCATGAACAACCAGTTTAAATCCATAAGTGTATTCTTCAAAAATTGATAAAACTTAGAGTTAAAAAATCAATTAGTTAGCATCCATGAGTTTCAATAACAACACATATGAGAAATAAAATTCTGGATTGGTCCAACTTCTTCAAATTAGCAAATATTCAGATGAACTCTAAGATTATTTGAGATTATCTAGTAGAAATCCTCCATAAAATTATGTGAAATACATTTCCCTAATTTTTTTAATAATAAGAGTTTATCCCTTGCAAATGTTATCTGTTTATTTTTTTTGTAAAATTAATTACTAAATCAAAAACATTTTATTACTATTTCATATGAATATTTTTTATTAATCCATATAAACATGAGTTTTGGAACCCAAACTTGTATTTGTGTTTTATAGAATTTTCCCTTCATGTCAAAGAGTACAATCTAGTAGAGGGAGGTAGATAGAAGTAATGCTACTTATTCGAATAAAAAAAAGAAGAAAACTATTTATTCGAATAAAAAAATAAAAGAAAGAAAATGCTACTTAACGTTTTCACATTTGCATTTTTGTTTCTATCCAAATTTAGATGACTTTAAGAATCTTTACCACTAGTTTAGCTGATTTTAAAGATACTAATTAGGTAAGGTTAAGAATGGTTTTTTATTCTTTTATCATCCTTTTCTTTTTTTTTTATTTGATGAATTTAATGTTTGCAAAATCGGTTATACCAACCTCAAACTTTAATGTCATAACCAACATAGAATGATCCCAATTATCAAATTCAAAAGTCAAAACCAATGCAAAACCCAAGTACTCGCTTGTTCTCTATTTAGCACTTGGATAAATACTAGGAGCATTTTTTAGAATTTGATGACATGGAGCACAAAATATCAAAGAGAATTAAATAAACTCACGAGTTAGCCTAGTGATGATCAAGTATGTGATAAGTGAATAAGTATATGATTACATATTTAAATATTAATTGTGTCAATTTTTTGAGGTTAGATCATAATAAGGGGGTGTTTGAGAAAGATTATTCTCATTCCCAATAGTTTTTTTTTAAATTTATTGTAATAGTATTTAATCATATTTAGTAAATTCAACTTCAACTTTTGTACGAAATTTAATGTATTTTAAAAGTTCTTTTTTCATAATGCGGAAATTTCAGCTTATAATTTTAGATTATAATTTATTTCTTATACTTTGAGATGTAAATATTATTTTGTCATCAATCAAATAATTTTTTTAATCAATTAAATAATTTTTTTAATAATTCTATATATATTTTAATAATTTAATATATAAAAGTGATTATTTTTTATACTATCTAAACGAAATAAATTAAATTTAAAATTACTTTTAAACTAACATATCTAAATATAAAACTTTTTTCTTATAATGAATTATAACAAAAAAATTATATAATAATTAATTATTAAAATAATCAAATTTTCACAACTATCTTAAATACGCACTAAATATTCTTGTGAATGCTATATTCTTAGTGTGGATAACCTATTTTTGAATTGATTAGAATTGTAAATTAATCGAAGTGCGTACAAACTAGTGTAAATATCATCTTACTAAAATAAAATAAAAAAGTAAAATTAAAGAACACACATGTGATTTTGTGATAATTGCTATTTGATATTGTCGTTTGGGAGAAACATCCAAGAAGAAATCCTTATATATTGAATAATATATTATAACATAATATAAGAGGATAAGATAAAACAAGATAAATTAAGAAATTAATAATGTCTTATTTATTATTTGATAAACAAACTATATAAAAAACTAAGTAGCATAAATTAATATTTGCCATGATAAAAATGTCATTTTTCCTCACGGTAAAATTGGCAGTGGCATAGACAGTGGAATGGGGTCAGTCAGGATTTGGGCCATTTGGCCGCTGCTTAGAGTTAAAGTTAATGATACTAACAACAAAGTTAAATGATGGCACACAATTTTTTATAGAATCAAGATCATGATCTAAAGTGCTGGTTGATCTATGTTATGATTTTTTTTTTAGAGGTCTAATCTATGTTATGATTTAAAATTGATGAAGGAACGACGATTGGGCTTCTTTTTGTTAAAGTTATGGGCTAATAATGAACAAGGTAGTTCTGGGCTCATGGATGCACCTATTCTTGATGCCTTAGCAAAATGGGTATTTTTTCTTGGACATTCATAAAGTGGCGCTCGCCAGAAAAGTTGCGGGAATTTTGTTTTCAACTTATTCTGGTCTCGTGTCTGCCCTGCAGTTTCTGAAGATTTATTAAATATAAGGTGTCTGTTTTTGTAAGACGTTCAAATTATTCTTTTTCAGTGTTTGGGTCATTGCCAAAGACAAGTATGACGATGAGTTCCCGTTGCTGATGATCTTCTTGCTTTTCTTTTAGATCTTGTTTCTTAACTTTTCCTTTTTATGTTTTTCATCAAAGGTTTTAATTTCTATGGAAAATGATTATTTTATATATAAATATTAAAAAAATTAAAATGGGTTAATACATATGAATTTATCCGTTTATATTCATTAAAGGAAATGAAAAAAACGTTTAAGGTAAAAGAAGTATTGAAGAGAATGAATAATAAAAAAGTGATCGGATAAGATAATATACCTATTGAGGTATGAAAGTGCCTAAGAGAGAAATGTATAAACTGGCTCACAAAGTTATTTAACGAGATAATGGGGTTTAAAAAAATGTCAAATGAATGGATGATAATTATTTTAATAAGTATTTATGAGAACAATGGAAATATACAAAACTGTGTAAATTACATAGGAATTAAACTCATTAGTCATATCATGAAATTATGTGAAAGAGTAATTGAACGAAAATTAAGATAAGAGACTTATATTTTAGAGAATCAATTTAGTTTTATGCCTATGAAGTTAACTATGGAAGTAATCTATCTTCTACGAAGATTAATGAAGAGGTAGTAGATGAAGTAAAAAGACCTACACATGGTTTTCATTAATTTGAAAAAAGCCTACGATAGGGTACCGAGAGAGGTCTTGTGGAAGATTTTGGAGAAGAAAGGAGTTCGTATCGCCTATATTCGAGCAATCCAAGACATGTATGATGGAACTAAAACTAGTGTGAGAACACGGGGTGTGGTCACAAAAGATTTCTCTATAACTGTAGAATTACACCAAGGGTCAACTTTGAGTTTATATCTTTTTACCTTGGTCTTGGATGTATTTACTGCGCATATCCAAGAGTCAGTGATATGCGTAAAAAAATACTAAGAGTAAGTACACTCTATCGCCAAGTAATATAGGACTTGAGTCCCAGTTATCGACCCCACGAGGACTAAGTAGTAATTACTAGATTCGGTAAACTCTTGGCTATCCAGACAATTAGAAGAGTGAAGAGAAATTCAAATTAAAATCAAAAAACAAATAAAGAAAAACAATGAACAATCAAACAAAGAATAGATAATCAATAAGAGAGAGACTAGGGTGCAAGACTCACTTGAATCCAATTATTCATATTTTCTTTCATTTATGATGTAATGTAATTCTTTTGTTAATATTCTCTTACCTGCTATTAAATCACAATGGTCATGGATGAAATAATATTCTATTCCTAAATTAAATAACCTATTTGGTCATTTAGTTTAATTAATTAGGAATGCATTAAGCCTCAATTCAAGAGATAAACTAACATACCTGTCAATTCCATTAGTAGAAAAAATTGATGTTTAGTCATTTACCAATCTAATCATAAGTTTACCATATAGATCCACTCATTGAATGCGGATGGTCACCAGTCAAACAATGAATTAACACATGCCAAAAGTAATTAAGTTATGATAAGAATGCAAGCAATATGATAGACCCTAAAAAAAATTACCTTAATCAAATTAGAAATCAAACCCAAATATTTAGGAAAACAAGATCCCCCATAGCCCTAGTTATGAGTTTAGCTACTGATGTTCAATACAAACAAACTCATATCAAAATACAAACTCATGGAAAGAAAACTCAAAGAAAGGGGAAAACTAGAGGAAAAAAGAAATCAAAACTCCTTTTACGGTGATTATGATCTTCAAGCCTTCAAGAATTGAATCTTCCCTTTGAAGTTATCCTCCAAAGCTTGCTGCCGCGAAAGTGCTCTCTTCGGATTATGAATTTTCTGTGTGATGATATGAACTAAAGAGAGTTCTTTTGCTAAACTTGTTTTCCCCCTTTTATAGAAAAGTTGATAGCTTTTCATATTTGACTTGCATGATTTTTCTCACTTTTTAGATGACTGAATTTGCCCTCGATCTCAACAGAGAAGTTTTAAGATTTTCTGTTAGCTTTTCAATGCAGTAAACGACGCATCGATATGATCTCTGTAGCTCACAATATGGCTCAATTAATGAGGAATGATCAGGATAGTACGGGAATCCAAATTTTGCTCCAAATCAAATTTCTTTGAGAATCCTTATCCAATCTAAGATTTTGTATCCAATTAGAATTCTAATTAGCATCTAAGAATAGGATAAGAATCCTTCAAATATTTATCTTCAAGAATTTTTTCTTTTTGTACAAAATCTAATTATTTATCTTGAAAATTCAAATATGACTAGGTGAAGATATAATTATTTAAAAATAAATTAAAAAACTAATTAAAAATAAATTAAAAATCCTAATAAATAAACTCAAAAGATGAGTGTATTTAACACTCATCAAATACCCCCAAACTTGAACAATTGCTTATCTTCAAGCAAAGAATAGAAAT
Source organism: Ormosia semicastrata (assembly GCA_029884595.1). Classification (NCBI taxonomy): domain Eukaryota; kingdom Viridiplantae; phylum Streptophyta; class Magnoliopsida; order Fabales; family Fabaceae; genus Ormosia; species Ormosia semicastrata. Next base: position 30,156,885 of record JAQQTO010000043.1, on the reverse strand, counting down.
AAAAAACAAGATTAAACTCAGCATCCAAAAACATGAATAAAGAGAAATTCCACAATCTAAAAAAAAATTCAAGTTCATATTCAATAATCAAATCCAATCCAACAAGATCATTTAGTACTTAAAACAATTAGAGGCTTAGGTCTAACTTGCATATTTTCTCTTTACTAACTAATTGAGATCATTTATCTTTCCATCGCTCGAGTGTTTAGGGGCAAAGAGATCACTTCAGTTTCTCTTGAAAAATGCAATATCATAGATTTGCTTATTAATCTCATTTTCACTTCCAAGTTCACGTACAACACAAGAATCAAAAGTATTTTCTTTGGTTATAACGGGGTCAATGGTATAATGAAATGTATGAAAAAGATAAACAAGGGTAAAGAATACTTATGGATAAATCAATACAAAGTAGAATCAGGTTAAAAAGATGATAAATAGAGTATAATGCACAAAGATATATCAAATTCTCACTTTCAACCCAATATTCTCATTATTCTTCACAAACAACTCTTTTCTCCTTTTCTTTTTTTTTCCTTTGCCATTTTTTTCTTTTTTTTTTCAATTTCATTTATTTATTTATTTATTTTCTTTTCAACTCTTGAAGACAAAAGCCACCTTTCAAGACTTTTCAGTCAACACATTAGATGCTCCAAAGAATTCAACCTGATTATTCAACTTGATATTCAAAGAAATCAATTTTAAACTCAAATGAGACAACTAAGGGATTATTTTATCAATATAACTCTGAAAGTCAAGAAAGAATAAAACCTAATTACCTTAATCATATTCAAGTCTATATGTGAATTATTAAAACATCAATAAGATATCAAAGCAAGTTCTAGCGCACATCAATCAAGAGAAAACTCACTCTAGAAGAAAAATAGGATGTTGTTTATGAAAAATTCAATCATTAAAACTCAAAACTCAATTTTTAGCTAATGTTAATAAAGAGAACAAAAGCAAGCAGACATGACTAATTTTCAATTAAGATGCTAAATTTCACTTTACTTCATTGAAAAAGATTACTTTATACAAAAACAACTCATGATCAATGACATCCTCTTAAAAACATATCTCTATCAATTTAGAATAAATCAAGACATTAACACACAATTCCATCTTAATTACCAGCAATACTCAAGTGTTCATAAAAAAAATTTTTTGCACAAAAATTGTAACAGCACCCCCACACTTAAAATAAACATTATCCTCAATGTGGAAGAAAAAGAAATAAAGAGGTAAAAAAAAGAATAACACAACCTGATGAAAAGTGAGATAATGTCAGGTAGATGAGAAGCACAAGAGTCAGTGCTACAGCAGAATCTGAAAAATCACAAGATTTGTGTAAAAACAAATAAGTAACATCTAAAAGGAAACAAAAAAAAAAATAACAAAAAATAATGAAAATAATATATATAAAGAAGAAATACAGGTTGCCTCTTGTGAAACGTTTCTTTAACATCATTAGCTCGACGTTGTCTTTTCAGATAAATCAAGGTGGCTTAAAGCAAAAGAAATAAGAAGGTGCTTCCTTCATTTCAAAGCATTGCTTCCATCCTTTGTTCATGACCTTGGAGGTGCCTCCAAAAACATTTTGAGCTTGATAAGGACTTGGTTGCTCTGGAAGTGGCTTGGCGTAAGAGATCCCGCTAAACCATGGTGGTTTCAATCGATCAACAAATTAAAGGCCAATTTGTTAAGGAGCATAGAACATAGGAGGACCTTTATCTGTTTCAACAATTTGAGTTTCTAGAAGATCAACATCAACATTATATGATGGCAAGGGGTCTTTGATAGCTAAGGTTTCCTGCTTCTTAACTTGAACAATATTGATAGGGGCATGAAGATTTTATATTGGGGAAGATTTAGCCTCCCTAAAGATATTGATGGTCACATAATCTCCATCCACTTTCAAGATGAGCTCACCCTGAGGTCAATCAATCATAGCTCCTGAAGTGGCCAGAAACGATTTTTCAAGAATGAGAGGAATATCAGCGTCTTCTTCCATATCCAGCACCACAAAATCAACTGGAAAAATGAATTTGTCCACCTTCACCAAAACATCCTCTAGCACACTGCGAGGGTAAGTGATGGATCTATCAGTCACCTGTAATGAAATATTGGTGGGCTTTGGTTCCTATATTCCCAATTTCTTAAAAACAGAGAAATGTGTCAAATTAATACTAACACCTAAATCACATAATGTTTTCTCAAAATAAGAATTACCAATAGAATAAGGAATAGTGAAACTCCTAGGATCTTTTAATTTCGGAGGTAACTTCTTCAAAAGAATGGCAAAACACTCATAATTAAGACATATCATCTCAAATTCCTCAAGCTTGCGTTTCTTTGTAAGTATTTCTTTTAAGAATTTTGCATACTTAGACATTTGAGAGATGATTTCAACGAACAAAATATTAATTTGTAATTTCTTGAACATCTCCAAGAATTTAGCAAATTCCTCATCTAGCTGATTATTCTTGAGCCTTTGAGGAAATGAAATCTTAGCATATGGTGATGGTTCATATACTGTGTGCTGCTCATGATCTTTCTTCGCTCTCTGCCAGTTTGATTCTTTCTTCTTAACCTCTCCTGCTTTATTGACATCTTGAATTAAGACATATTCAGTAAGAACATCATTTTTCGTGGTCTCAATTCCTAATAAGCTAGGTGCTTTATTCATATGTCCTTCCAAAATCTTGCTACTTCTCAGGGTAATTGCATTGATCTATTCCTTTAGATTAATATCAGTAGTACTAGGCAATATCTCTGGTGCCCTTACTATCATCAATGTACCCAACTGGCTAATCTGAGTCTACATGCTCTTCATTTTGACCTCTGAATTCTGCATGTACTTCATTATAAAGTTTTCAAAATTTTGCCTCTCTTCAGGTGCTTGGAAACCTAGAAGTGGTTGTGGTGCTCTCTGTTGGCTATGCTGATTGTCCTGTTGATTTTTCCATTTGAAATTGGGATGGTCTCTCCAACTAAGATTGTACGTATTGACATATGGATTGTACTGTTGCCGGTTGGAATTACCAACAAAATTTGCTGTTTCAAGCTCGGGGGCAAAAAGACTACCAACTTGACAGTTTGAACTTGTATAACCCTGTCTGCCACATGCTTTACATATGATTAGTGGGGACGCACTATTTGTTACCGTCAGAGTCTCAACCTTCTTTGTCAATGCTTCAAATTGACTTAGAATGACTGTAGAAGAATCAACAGCATGCACACCTACTTATTTCTTAAGAATCTGGCACTTATTTTTTCATTGATAACTGTTTAGCATCATTTATTCAATCAATACTTGGCTCTCAGTAGGTGTTTTTCTCCAAATTGTACATTCCGTAGCAACATCAATGAGTGAATGGTTAGCAGGCGATAAACTATTGTAAAAAGTCTGTACCTGCTGCCATATGGGAAATCCATGATGTGGACATCTTCTCAACAACACTTGAAAACACTCCCAAGCTTCATAAGGAATGTCCATGTTAAACTGCACAAAAGAAGATATGTCATTCCTTAACTTAATAAATTTAGAAGGAGGAAAATACTTAGCTAGAAACTACTGTGTCAATTGATCCCATGTAGTGATGGAACCACTTGGTAGTGACGTTAATCATTGACTCGCTTTGTCCCTAGGAGAGAAAGGAAAGAGTCGCAATTGGATTGCATCTTCTGTCACCCCCATTATACTTGATAGTATCACACAACTGCAAGAACCTGACCAAATGCTAATTTGGATCATCCGAAGGCAATTCACCAAACTGAACAAAATTCTAAATCATGGAGATCAATGCTGGTTTGATCTCTAAGTTGTTAGCTGTCACAACTGGTTTTATAATACTCTCTCCATACCTTTCAGCAGTGGGTATGGAATACTTAAGCATGGTTTGCTTTACTGGGGTAACTTTTTCTTCACGATTCACCTCAACTACTGGTTGTCTCTCCATTATGTTTATATCTTTTGTCACAGCTGCAATAAAAGATTGCTTCCTTAACCTGCGAGTTATTTTTTCAATTTTTGGATCAAATGTCAAATCAAGAAATTGAGATCGAGTAAGCATAACTTAAAAATATGAAGTGACAAATTAATTAAAAATAAAAATAAAAATAAAATAAAATAAGAAATAAAATAAAAGGACTTCTAAATTAACTAGAGCTTTTCGCTTCTAATATTACTAAACTTTTTTCTCGGCAATGGCGCCAAAAACTTGGTACGTATGAAATACACTAAGAGCAAGTACACTATATCATAAAATAATATAAGACTTGAGTCTCAGTTATTGATCTCACGAGGAATAAATGGTAATGACTAGATTCGCTAAACTCTTGGTTATCTAGACAATTAGAAGAGTGAAGAGAAATTCAAATTAAAATAAAAAATAAATAAAGAAAAATAATGAACAATCAAACAAAGAATAAATAATCAATAAGAGAGAGACTAGGGCGCAAGGTTCACTTCAATCTAATTATTCAGATTTTTTTTCATTTATAATGTAAGGTAATTCTTTTGCCAATATTTTTTTACCTGCTATTGAATCACAATGGTCATAGATGAAACAATATTCTATTCCTAAATTAAATCACTTATTTGGTCATTTTGTTAAATTAATTAGGAATGTATTAAGCCTCAATTCAAGAGATGAACTAACATACCTGTCAATTCCATTAGTAGAAAAAATTGATATTTGGTCATTCATCAATTTAATCATATGCTTACCATATAGATCCACTCATTGAATGAGGATGGTCACCGGTCAAATAACGAATTAACACATGCTAAAAGTGATCAAGTTATGACAAAAATGCAATCACTATGATAGACCCTAAAAGAAATTACCTTAATCAAATTAGAAATCAAACCCAAATAATTAGGAAAACAAGATCCCCCATAGGCCTAGCTGTGGGTTTAGCTACTTATATTCAATACAAACAAACTCATATCAAAATACAAACCCATAGAAAAAAAACCTAAAGAAAGGAGAAAATTAAAGGGAAGGAGAAATCAAAACCTCTTTTACGGTGATTATAATCTTCAAGCCTTCAAGAATTGAATCATCCTTGCGAAGTTGTCCTCTAAAGCCTACTGCCGCGAAAGTGTTCTCTAGAATTAGGGATTTTCTGCGTGATGATATGAACCAAAGACAGTTCTTTTGCTAAACTCGTTTTCCTCCTTTTTATAGAAAAGCTGACAATTTTTCGTATCTGACTTGCACGATTTTTCTTACCCTTCAAATGGCTGAATTTGCCCTCGATCTCAACAGAGAAGTTTTAGAATTTTTTTGTTAGTTTTTCAATGCCGCAAACGGCGCTTCGATCTGATCTCTGTAACTCAAGATATGACTCAATTAATGATGAATGATCAGGATAGTGCGGGAATCCGAATTTTGCTCCAAATCAAATTTCTTGGAGAATCCTTATCCAATCTCCAATCTAAGATTTTGTATCCAATTAGAACTCTAATTAGCATCTAACAATAGGATAAGAATACTTCAAATATTTATCTTCAGAAATTTCTTCCTTTTGTACAAAATCTAATGATTTATCTTAAAAATTCAAATATGACTAGGTGAAGAGATAATTATTTAAAAATAAATTAAAAAATTAAAAAAACAAAATCTAATTAAAAATCAATTAAAAATCCTAATAAATAAATATAAAAGATGAGTGTATTTAACACTCATCAACTGGTGCCACAATAGCTAGCTTAGCGGTGAAAATTGGAGATCATACCATACCACAAATCATATAAATTAAGTATCTTGGATCTATGATACAAAATGACGGAGATATAGAGGGAGATGTAAACCATAAGATTCAAGTTGGATGAAGGAAATGAATGAGTACTTCAGGAGTTATTTGTGATAGAAAATTGCTTTCTCAAGCTTAAAGATAAATTTTACCGCATAATTATAAGGCCCCCGATGTTGTATGGTATTGAATGTTGAGCGGTAAAAAGTCAACAAAAGCAGAAGATCAGTGTCACAGAGATGGGGATGTTGCGCTGAATATGTGGCTATATAAGATAAGATAGGATTAAGAATGAATGTATTAAAGAGAAAGTAGGGGTAGCACCTATTGTGGAAAAGATGAGAGAATCTCGTCTTACGTGGTTTGGACATGTAAGGAAAAAACTCTTAGAAGCCCATGTAAGAAGAGTAAATTAAGTGGAGAATAACCCAATAGCTAGAGGTATATGAAGACCAAGAAAGATTATAGGTGAAACGATTAAAAAAAATTTAAATTTGAATGACATTTATGAAGACTTGATTTATGATAGGGTACAATAATTTCGTTTGATTCATGTAATTGATTCTATCTAATGGAAAAATGCTTGGTTCTTATTATTGTTGTATACTCATTAAAAAAAATAAGTTCAATTAAAGGTTAACCTTGGGTTGTAGAGAGTAACTCAGATTTAATCCTCCCTTTATTATTTGTGTCCGACTGGTCAATGTCTTTTTATTAATTCAAACACATTTTATTTTATAATAAAAAGTTAAAAACCAAACCAACTTCATTATAAGATTGATTCAAAGTTATGCTCGCAATTAAGTACTTCAAAAACAAAAATCACATGTTCACCTCAATATTTCAAACATGAATGGGAATTGCTAGAGAAAGGATTATGCTCGAGCTCCGTGGCTTCCTCACTCTTACGCTAGAACGTAGTCTAGTATAAGCCAACATGAATTAATATTTGAACATCATTTTTTGAAAGTGCCATAGCAGAGTCACTTCTACTTTCGTTGCATGTAATTTGAGAAGGTCAATTTGATGAATATTAGGCAACATTCAATTTTCAGGATGAAGATACAATGCACATACACGAACATGAGACAGTGGGCGTGAGGGATGGCATAACTTTGTGGATTATTAGATAGAGTGGAATTTATTCCATCACTCAACTTAGACATGGACGGGTGAATATTGGCTTATCTTGGCTTTTCTAACAAAAATTCAATAACACTAGGTCACTAGCTTCTGTTTATTCTCCTTCCTTTTTAGCATCTTTCACTTCTCGGGGAAAAAAGAGAGGCTAAACTCCGGCTTTGCCAACAGACGTACAAATAATGATTAAATAACAAATTATAGTATAAGTCGGAAAAAAAGGGTACCTTTGGGTAAATTCATACTATAGAAAGTTAGAAACTATTTTTGGATTATATATCACACTTTTTTTGACTGGTTGGATTATCACACATTAATTCGTCTACAAAACTGTCTCAATTTAGCTTGATTTGCTATTGCAAATGATTAAATGCTAATGCAATTAATTAGGTCCATTTGGGAATATTATGACTTTTCAAAATCTACAATGTGTTTAAGTACTAAGGAATGTTTGGAATATTGTTTGATAAACATATGTTTAGTACTATAGTTTAATTAGTTCAAGTATTTATATATAGTGGGATAAAAATGTAAGTAGACTCTAGAGTTCAAAAGTATGTGCATAAAACTGTAAATAGTTCTATTTATAACTTAAATCTCTCTCTCTCTCTCTCTCTCTCTCTTTTGTTGGAATAGTTGAAATTATTCAGACCAGTCATATAAGATAGTTGCTATCCTATAAGATCGACAATCAAGTAATAGTATTTATTGTCTGTAAATTCTAGCAGCTAGATAACGACTTTGAAGCGCTGCACAAAGCAAATTAGAACTTAACTTTGACCAATATATGCATTCGTCGAGCGCAAGCAAGTAGCTAAAAAATGAGAAGAAAATTAACGGAGAAATTTCCACTTAGGGGAACACGATTAGGATAATGTATTCCCCAAAACATTAGTCTTTAGTTCGGTAAATGGTTCTTTCGAATGTCAAACTATGAAAGGCTAGTTTTCCAGAGTTCTGTATAGTTGGCTAGGTTACCAAATAAGGTTAACTTTTTGGCTTCCCGTTTGACTACGTTAGAAGACGAACTTCACCTGGATTTTTGACTCCATATACGTATTGGATGACTCAATGGCATATATATGCGATTTTGCTTTGCATTTTTTTCTTTTCTAATTTTTTTATTATGATCGTGTTATGTCAAAATTAGTTTATTTTCTCGATCTAATTAAAATAAAATTATTCATCATCCTTTTTAACTTGATTATAATAAACTAATAAAACTAAAATTTAATAATGTATTATATGCGTATTAAAGTAACAAGTGTTAAAGAAAAATTGTTTACAGGAAGAAAATTGTTCCTTTATTCAGACAATATATAAATTCTTTTAATTAATATCACATATCAGTTAGCTTCTTAATTGTATTATAAGTATGATCCAAAATCTCAATACGAGTATCTTTATTGTATAAGATAAAATTATTGACAACTTAACATAAATTAGTAACTGGGGCCATGCACGGGTTTAAGAAATATTAATTATATTATATTTTATATACATTATTAATATTTTTATGCACATATTATAAATATTTAAAATGAAATTTTTTTATTTTTTTTATCTTTTTCTTATTATATTAAAAAATATTAATAGGATTAAAAAATTTATAAAAAAACTTAAAGATAAATAAGTGTTAAAGCTCAAAGAAAGAGAAAAAAAACAACATTTAAAGAAAGGATACATATGTAATCAAATAGAAACAATAACATGACAAGTTAATTTACTCTCAAGAAAGAGTATTCAAATTTATATATAAATAGTAGATTATTTTCACTTCAAATAGATTATGATAAAATGAAAGAAAATGTAATTATTAAATTGATAAAAGGAAACAAAAATTGTGTAGTCTGTAACACCCTTGTGGGGATGTCACATTTTAAAAGGCATAAAATAAAATAAAATAAAATTCTTACCTAAATTGTGAAACGTTTGGTACATAAATAATATTAGTGGTAAAATTTTTCCTTTTATATTTATAATCTTAAATAAAATAACACGAAACACAAAATAAAGCAAAAAACATAATCCACCTTAAGTATACAAATAATTTATAACTACAAATATTTAACAAAGCCACCACATTGCTCAAGTGTACCACTAACCTTCCGATGGATCATCTTCATAGAGATCATCGAATGACATGCACCAGGTCCCATGGCTCACCGACACCGAGCACTCACTACTCTACTCACCATCACCTAAGAGTCAAAGGCAATTCAAGATGTAAATACAAAGTAGTAGTAAATATAATCTCCCCATCAAACTACCACGGTTAGACGTCCCACTACCACCTCTATCCACCATCACCACCGCCCATGCAAGTCTCCAAAATCAAGAATCCACCACCACCATCAATCCACCACCACCACTATCACCACCTCCACCACCGCCGCCATCACCATCACCACCGCCGCCACCTCCCTCTACCACCGGAAATATAATAATAATATAGAGAAAAACACCCCTACCACACCACCGCCACTACCACCACCACCACTATATAGCTTTATTATTATTATTTTTTAATTATTTTAACTTTTATGCTAAAGAATATTTTGATCTTAAAAAAAAATGTATTATACAATCAACTAATTTATCTTTTTGTTATCAAACAAAATATAGGATTATGTCTTATCCTATTAATTATATTATCATATTTTATACTATCTTATCATCTTATCTTATATTATACTATCATGTGCACCAAACATAACTTAATAGGATTAATTCTCTGTAAATTCTAGCAGCTAGATAACGACTTTGAAGCGCTGCACAAAGCAAATTAGAACTTAACTTTGACCAATATATGCATTCGTCGAGCGCAAGCAAGTAGCTAAAAAATGAGAAGAAAATTGACGGAGAAATTTGCACTTAGGGGGACACGATTAGGATAATGTATTCCCATAATCGCGTATATTTTAAATCATTTTCAATCGATTTAAATCTTTTCATTTTAACATTAGTCTTTAGTTCGGTAAATGGTTCTTTCGAATGTCAAACTATGAAAGGCTAGTTTTCCAGAGTTCTGTATAGTTGGCTAGGTTACCAAATAAGGTTAACTTTTTGGCTTCCCGTTTGACTACGTTAGAAGACGAACTTCACCTGGATTTTTGACTCCATATACGTATTGGATGACTCAATGGCATATATATGCGATTTTGCTTTGCTTTTCTTTTCTTTTCTAATTTTTTTTATTATGATCGTGTTATGTCAAAATTAGTTTATTTTCTCGATCTAATTAAAATAAAATTATTCATGTTATAATTAAGGTATTGTCATAAAAAAATATCTTTTAAAAATCAAAGTTTACTTGATTATAATAAACTAATAAAACTAAAATTTAATAATGTATTATATGCGTATTAAAGTAACAAGTGTTAAAGAAAAATTGTTTACAGGAAGAAAATTGTTCCTTTATTCAGACAAAATATAAATTCTTTTAATTAATATCACATATCAGAGAGAAAAATAAGCTAAGCTTTAGATGCTTCTTAATTGTATTATAAGTATGATCCAAAATCTCAATACGGGTATCTTAATTGTATATGATAAAAAATTATTGACAACTTAACATAAATTAGTAACTGGTGCCATGCATTCTTTAAGAAATATTAATTATATTATATTTTATATACATTATTAATATTTTTAACTATGCACATATTATAAATATTTAAAATGAAATTTTTTTTTAACTATTGATCTTTTTCTTATTATATTAAGACAAATATTAATAGGATTAAAAAATTTATAAAAAAACTTAAAGATAAATAAGTGTTAAAGCTCAAAGAAAGAGAAAAAAAAACGTAACATTTAAAGAAAGGATACATATGTATTCAAATAGAAACAATAACATAACAAGTTAATTTACTCTCAAGAAAGAGTATTCAAATTTATATATAAATAGTAGATTATTTTCACTTCAAATAGATTATGATAAAATGAAAGAAAATGTAATTATTAAATTGATAAAAGGAAACAAAAATTGTGTAGTCACTTAACAAAATATTATCATATCTTTATTTCGAGAAATTAATTTAAGTATATGTTCCCATTTATAAAAGGAATTGTTCATATGTACAATAAAGTATTAAAGTAAAAATGAAAAGGGAACAAAATAATTTTATGGATTTTAATTACTTATAAAATTACAATTCCATTATACTCACAATAAAAAAAATGAAAATATCAATCAATCTAATTATGTGATGGATGAGCTCTGAAGATATTCAAATTATGAGGTAATATATATGGAAAGGGCCACGCATGATCATGAGCGTCGATGTCATGGAACAACTGAACAACACTATAATAAGAATATTTCCATTCGATGGGAAATTTATCCACTCTTGACTCCTCTCTGTTTATGTATATATACTCATATATATACAGCAATCAAGTTTTAAAAAAAAGGAATACAAAGACTATAACATACATTACGTGCCATCTTTGTGCCACGTAACCCCATAAAATTTGTCAAAACTTATTCCAAAATTAATGGGTATGAGAATCTTAAACTCTTATAATTTCATTTAAATCAAACCATATGTTATCTTTTCATCATTTTTTCCCCACGACGAGTTATATCATTAACTAATTTTTTTTTTCTGTCACATAATACAATCAATACAACGCACTACTGATTTGCATTTAATCAAAAGCAGAAAAAAACAAGGGCTCGATATCTTAAACCATAAGCATAAGTCAAGCATTGCGCCCGAAAAGTTGTCTAACTCAAAATTATATTGTAGCACACTCTATATGTTAAATATATAAAATCAATCTTGGGCCTTCAGTTAGCATTTAAAATATTTTAGAGAGTTATTAACACTTAACATAGTATTAAGAGTCTTCTATGATCAAATGATCAATAATTCAATTCTTACTATTCACATTCTTTTAATAAAATTAAATTTCAGTAAAAATTTAAATAAGCATGTGCATTATATCCACGCTTAGATTAATACTCTAGAGATTATTCTGGTACAGTGTATATTCTAAAAGCCGCAGGGTGTAAGAAAAAGTGCTTGGATATATGAAATTATAACACAACTAAATTAGGTTCTGAAAGAGCCATGTTGCTGTTGCTGTTTGCATTGCGCCAGAATGTGAGGTATATGATATGACGTTTCTATAGCCATAGTGCTCCAGCATCTCTGAGCATTTTCTTTAATGTGTTTAATATATTACGTGAAATACATGTGGCTTATTTTATTAATTTAGAACATATTTGAGAACAATTAAATTCGTTTCTAACAATTTTTTTTAGAAAAAAATTGTTGTAATAATATTCTTAGATGTTTAATATAATTATTTTTTTTATAAAATTTAATATATTATAATTTTTTTATAATGTTAAAGATTGAAATTTATAATTATAAATTATAAATTATTCTTTATACTTTAAAATGTAAATATAATTTTATCTTTAATTAAATAACATTTTAATCATTCTATAATTATTTTGATAATTTAATGCATAAAAATAATTCTTTTTTATACCATCTAAATGAAATAGATTAACTTATAAATTTACATTATGAGCCATTGTGGTGAAGGGTCATGATTGTGTTAGCTGAGCCTACAAACTTGCCACCAATGAACACTGCGGGCACAGAGAGGTTGCACCCTAGTCTCATGAGAGACCACTCTATTTCCTTCCCCCTGGACTCCTCGTCTACTCTAGCTCATATATTGCAGAGCCTACGTACCCCGAGCTCGTAGAAGAGTCGCTTAATCGCGTTCACCTGGCACATCCCACATGAGCTCTTGCTGAAGATCACAACTGCCTTCTGTGATGCCAATTTTGCTACACGATCCATCTATGAATTAATAATGTATATGTGTGTGTGACACTTAGTAAGTGTATGATGATTATGTGTGGCTATGGTTACGTGTCGTAGTTCCTAGAGTACCGCTTAGTGTAATGAACTAATGATAGATCAATGTGAGAGAAAAGAGATAGAAAATGAGTAGATACAAAGATGCCTGAGATATGATCGAAAGGAGCAGTAGAGGAAGTTGGACTGGTTTATAGTTTGTGATGTCATTCAGGGTTGACGTGTATTTATATATGGAGGAGTGACAGACATGAAAAGGAATACGCAAGGGCTTCTTGTGCATTGTTTGGTACTATCCAAATTAAAGAAGAGAGGGATGGAGAGGTGAAGGTTCTTTAATACCCTTGATTTGATAGGAACTTTGGTGTGTTAGTTGCTAACTAGCCTAGCTAGCCAATTGTATGACAAAGAATCTCTTAGGTCATAAAGATAAGCCAAACACTGCCGAATGGACCAGCAAATGAGAATTAGATTTAAAGGGAGAGAAGAGGAGCTTTCGTGGAAGAAAATGCCCTTGATTCATGCGTGTGGGGGTCCGTAAAGGATGTCAACTAGTCATGCGTGTAGGGGAATACAGAACGTGGGGAAGAGCATGTAGAGGTGACTATGTCATGCATGGCGGATACGAATAGTTGCATTGCATCCCATCCCATGTGGATGAGGTGATCAACATTTGATATGAATGAACTGCAAAAGAATTCTTGCACCAACCCAAACGTCAGAAGCTCCTTTGGCTTAGGGAAAATAATTAAGATTTTCATAGTGCTATATTCTCCTTTCTTTTTTGGGAGAGGGGGGGGGGTTGGAGGGGTTTTGGAGTTTTTCTGTAACTTACGATTAATTTGAGAAAAATATATCTAATTAATATACCAATAAAAAAAGAGCTTATATAATTCAAATATTAAGCTAGGTTTTGCATATGGGTTTCACCGAAGGGTGTTCTGACTTATCCTTTTGATTGATGGTATCAATTGCATTTATGCTTTTTTGGATCCTTGCAGAACATAAAATGCCAATCTTCATAAAAATTATGCAAAGACTTTTATTGCCCAATTAGCAGCGTCTAGGGTAAAATTGGGTCAGGTTGGTTTAGGTTTGATGCATAAAAAATCTAAATCAATCAAAAGTGATCGATTTAATTTGGTTCGATTCCAAATTTGTATTTTTTGATCGAGAAACTCAAACCAAATCTAATCTATGAGATGCAGATTAGTTTGGATCAAGTTCATGGGTCAGAACATTTTTATAAAAAATAGAGAAAATTTTAAAAAAGAAAGAAGTAAAAATTAGAAAAATCATGAAAACAAAGTCGAGACAAGTCAGATTCATAAGAAAAAAAATTTTAATTATGTAAATTCGATTTGGTTCAAGTTTTAAATCACAAAAATCAAAAATAAAACTAATTATAATTAATTTTGATCAGGTTTTATTCAATCAGACCTAACTATCTAAAGTGAATCAAATTAATTGATTTGATTTGATTTTTTTATATTTATTTGATTGTCTGAACCAATTTACATTCTTCGTTTCTGTGTCAAAGTAAGAAGTACAATTATAATCAGTGTAAGAGTTAATTAAATATCAAGAATATCCTCGTTAACCCGCCCATTTATCTTCCACTAATTCGTTGTTTGCACCCAAGCAGAAATTGCTGCCATATTTTGTTGCCTACATTTTATTCTATATATATATATATTTTGGTGCTTTTATTCTATATATTTTACTTATTGATGCATGTGATCTTTGTTGTTACTGTTATTTTTAAAATAATAATATTGTAATTATCTAATTTATATAATATAATATTAATTCTAGCGTTATTTGAAAAATAATAAATTACTTAAAAAACAACAAAGAAACAACTGGGAACAAGTTCTCGCTAGTAACCCTTCAGTATATATGCGTTTCTTTTAGCAGAATGAAATGAATGTACGTTATTGTCAAGATAAAAATGGAATAAGATGAAAATGAAAGTTGCAACCATGTATCAAATCCTATTTTTCAAAGATGGTTCCATGTACTATAACCATCTCAATTGGTAAGAGGGTTTGCAATCAAATCCTATCTTATCAACAAGTATGCACTCAGAAAATCAGAATATGGCATGCTTTTCTCGGTTCATTTCTACTGTACCACGACCTTGTAAGGAATCCACGTTTAAAACAAGCTGCGTCATGCACGGTGACCAAAATCTGGTTAATATAGAATAGGAAACGTTTAACGTCATCCACCAAAAAGGTTGAGTACCCTAACACCAACAAATGAGAACCGTTGATTTAAATCAATGATTGTTATTAATTTATATTGTACATATAAAAAAATTTATAAATTTTAAATGATAATATTTATACACATCTAAACTCATATATAGAAAATTAGATCAGTCTCTTCTTTTTTTCACAAATAATTATATATATAAAAAAATTATAAAATTTTAATTAATAATATTTATATATATAATAATAAGATTCTAAAAAAAAATCTACTAAATGTGAATGGAATATTACCCTCATTGGTTGCTCCGATCAAAACCGGGAGCTCCGTCGAATCCCTGCATCACCATGTCCCAAAGCATGAAGACCACCATCCCCGACAACATCACCCTCAACGAGGAATATTATTGCAGTCAATTATTTACAACAGTAGGCATCTGTGAGCAATGAAGGAACTTAAGCAATTGATGTTGAACGATGGAGCTCCTAAAGCTCCCATACCAATTGTAATGGTTGAATGTTGAATGATGGACCTCCTGAAGCTCCTGCATTACATGGTTGAACGATGAGAGAACTTATTTACACCATGTGGTTGCCCTGATTGTTCTATCCCAACCCAGCTTTGGTGCCGACAGTCCATGTTGTGCAAGGTTACCTATATCTCCACCATGTAACGCAGCTTTTCCTCCTACTTGAAACAATCCTCGAACGGGTCAACAAAGACTTCATACAATATAAATTTGGCTTAAGGGACTAAGTGCGTGTTTGAGATAATTGTGAAAATTTGATTATTTTAATAATCGATTATTATATTAATTATAAAAAAAAGTTTTATATTTAGATATGTTAATTGATATTAAGCTAATCTATTTCGTTTAAATGATATAAAAAGATTAATTTTATTTATCAAATTATCAAAATAAGTATATAATAATTAAAATAATTATTTGATTGATTAAAAAATTATTTAATTAAAAAATAATATTTTACATATTACTATTAAGAATAATTTTAATAACTTTTTTAATAATGTTCAAATTTTTTATTGAACTCTAACAATTTTTTTCTCCAAATAAAAGCTGTTGCTTTTTTCTACAAAATACTCAAACATGTTACATCAACGTGCAATAGCTTAAATTGAAAAATAAAAAAATTGTTGGTTTAGCTTTTTAAGCTGAACTAAACATAGTATAAGTATTTTATTTCAAAAAACACACAATAACTGGTTGGAACTGGTTGGGTCATGGGGATGGCAACGGGGCGGGCGAAGGTAAGAGCCCCGTCCCTTCGCCTAAATAATATCCGCCCCGCTCCCGCCTCCATATCCGTCTTGGTGCTTCGTTTATTTTTCTCCATGCGGATAACGGGTATCATGGATATCCGAACCCAATAAATTATAAAAAAAATAAAAAAATCAAAAAAATAAAATAAAAAATAAAAATGAAAAAAAAAAAGTATAATACTATAATTTTTTAAAATTTATCTAACACAACTTAATTTAAAAATAATATCAAACACTTAAAATACTTTTAATTTATATAACTTTATAATATTTTAATTTATATAATTAAGTTTTTTAATAATTTTATATAAAATATTTATATAAAACTTTTTGCGAATTACGTAGTTTGGAGAGAACCACCTTTAACTCGCCCGTTTATTAAACGAGAATAATACTAAACAGTATTTATATCATGCGGGAAAATTTAACGCAATTATTATCGTCCCCTCTGTCACGGGTATTATCCGCACATGCATGGGACAGGTAAAATTGCCATCCCTAGGTCAGCGTCCCACCTGTGCACCACTTAACAAAAGGATGCACAGTAAAAGCTTCCTTTAAATCTTGCCTTTCTTTTCGACTCTTATTTTGTTGTCGCTAAAGGAATCTTGGTGGTGCAAGTGGGATCCGGTTTCTCTGCAGTTACAATATTTTTAATAGTGATTTGAATTAGTTTTTTTATTTAATGATTAATATTAAAAGGTATTAATTTAATATTAAAAAATATTTTTTAATATTAAATTAATATTTTTTAATATTGATCATTGAATAAAAAATAAATAATCTAAATCACTACTGCAGCACCTCAGCAGCGGGAGAGAACCCGGATTCGGTGCCAGTGATGTTCGCGTCCAAAACTAGGAGTACTTTCACTTTCACATATACCCTAGTGTGTTTGTCAAGTCTCACATGGTGCCACGTTTTAGCAACAACTTGATCCGCATAAAAAAAATGTGATGAGAACACGTAACCTTTAGCGACAACTTGATCCACATAAAAAAATGTGAGGAAACCACGTAACTTTTATACTCCTACGGTTGAACAAGAATTACTCTCATGTATAATTAAAATGAGTCGAATATATATGAATACTTCGTGATCTCAAAAACAAAAATGTCGTAAATGCGCACACCAAATATAGAGGGTTCCTCCCTACAGATTTAAAGTACTTTAGTGATTTCCATTAACTGACTCTATGTAGAAGCCAAGGGCCACTCTTCTTGTTGGTTCATTTAACCGTACGTAACTTGCATGCGCATGCTCACATACTTATAGAGCATATACAACAGTGTTTTCAATTTTGATGCATGCATGCACGTATATACAGAACATAGCTCTTGGCATGTACTATATATACATGCAAAATTTTATTTTTATATACATTTATCATAGCAGCATATACCAAACCAAACTTACCTGGACTTAAATTAATTAGCTTAAGTCATTATACGACTTCTCAATTCATAAATTAATAAAATTGAGCTGGATGAAATTATGTAATCATCCCAGCATAAAACTTTTTTTTTTACTGGATATCAGCATAAAACTTTTAATTACTTTAAAATAGAGGATTTTGAGGATTGACAGTGAATACCATTGACTGCAGCCTCGCTCGTGATAACAACCACCATGATATTATATCATTATCATTTTGATATATCGGTATCAACGGTTAATTTTCTACTATTTTGTAATTAATTACTAATTATGGTATGGCAAATGTAACGACTATATCATCAATTCATCATGTGTAGAGCATACATACATAATTAAGCAGAGAGGAGCTAGGGGATCAACAAGGTACATGTGAAAGAAGAATGATGATGGGCGAGTTGGAGAACGAATGTTAACTTTATAAGTTGAAAAAGATTTTTAAAAAAGCAATGACGGATTTGGCATCACAAAATTAGGATTTTGTGGGTTAGTGAAGTACATAACTGTACAAATTGTTATTTTCTTATAACCATAAGATTGACAACTACATAATATATATTATTCTCTCAAGTGAAAGAGAAAGAAAGAAAAGGACCAAATCAAAGAATCATAATTAAGTTATATAATATGAAAACGGATGCTCTCCTGGAGAGATTTTGTTCTTTGTAAAGGATAAAATTTGTACATACCACATGCGATATTTTATAAAAAAAATTACACATACCACATATGGTATATAAGTTTAAGTATGTATTTTTAGCCAACAGAATCCTCTCTTATTTTTGGCCAATAAGAGAGAATTTTGATCCATATTATATATACCCTTTTTCCTTTGCTATATATTGCTTTTTAAAATATGGGACAAAGAGATTTGAATAGCTTAGCATCTCATGAAGTATCCAAAACCCTCCCAAAAGCACAACTGAAAAGGAAAATTCTCTCAATTTTTATTTTCTGCTTTGGGAATGAAATATCGATGAATATATATAGATATAGACATATATCATGAGCTTTTGCCATTTATAATGCTGATTTATTCCCTATTTATAACAATAAAATTAATATTCCGAGATTTTATGAAGATTGCCTGCCTCTCTATGATTCCCACGAGCATTATGATTTGTCCTTGGTTGCGGCAGGGCATATTATATTCGGCTGAAGAGTAATTATTAGTTGGGCATAATTTATAAAAAATACTCAAATCACTATTTGATATGTATAAAGTTATAAAAATTATTATAGAATTACATTAATATTTAAAGATATTTTATACACATGTTAAATAATAATTTTAATGCTTAAAAGATGATGTGGTAGATCATACTTACCTAAAAGTTTCTCTCAGTTGAAAGAACTTATAACCGATGTTGACCTCCATAAGCATGATTTAAATGCTAAGTCTATGGTGCACCATGCTCTATTATGGAGCATAGGTGCACCTTTTAAGTGACCAGCTATGAGAGGTTTGAAGACTTTAGTAAGTGGTGAAATGGGAAATTAGTAAAACAACCACGATTTTCTCATATTATTTTTTTTTCACATTACTTTTTATGTTATTTCTCAAATCATTAATCATATCACTTTTTTCTATCATTTTCTCTCACTTAATCATAACTATTGAAAATAATGGGATTCGCTAAATTAATTTGTCATTGTGAGAAACAACTTCAATCTTACCAAACCAAACAGGGTTTCCTCTTGTTGAACCTCTGTTGTTATTTAAACTCCAAATATACGAAAAGAAGTCCGATCAATTGGAATAAAGAGAGGAAGATGAGAGGAACGAAGCCAAAGTTTGCATCGATCAAGGTTATGGAAGTAACAAAACCAAGGATCTCCAGAGCTTATGGTTGAATACAAGATTCAACATGAGTTTTGGAATCAGTGGAGTATACCCTCAAAGGTTATGGTTAAATACAACATTCAACCATGCTTGCATCCAAGTAATTTCTTATACTAATTTGTGAAGCATAACATAAGAATCAAATTTAATTACAAAAGATAATCCATCATCTCAATATCAACGTAAAATCTTAGTAATAACTAATAACCAACAATCACAAATGCAAGAATCCTTAACTCATAACATTGATTACTGCTTTGGATCAATTTCATTTTCAAACTTTCCAAGAAACAATGATTTTGCCAATACCTCAAATCCCAGGATCTCTTGTGCACCCACAACGGTGGTGTAGTCAATCGGTGTCCGCCGTGTTATGGTCGTAGCAACACCTTCGCTCTCAAATCCTACTAAATCCCTTGCGTACCCAGTGTGCAAGTGCCCTTGATCAGTGTTCGTGTGATGTAGAATTGAAATGTTGCAAACTTAAGTGCAAGCTGTCTCAAGTAATAAATTCTCAGGAGTCCGAGGTCGATCCACAAGGAATTGATGAAGAAAATTTGTTGAGGTAAGAAAAAGATTTGTCACAACAATAAATGTGATAAAATTATTCACAAACAAAAAGAGTTTGCTTCTGCTAGGAGATCCACTATTGGTAAGTAAATTAAAGACAATATTAATTTTTTTATAACTCAATTAGAATCCACGTACAACGGAAGTTCCAATCGAAAAATACAATATTCAAAGTTCATTTAAGATTATATATGTAGTTATATTATGATTCCTTTAATTTCTAACACCAACACTTGTAAATAGGTTCAAATATTCATTGTGTCAATCTCTTGTCTACAACAAATCAAGATCTCCACTTTATAAGGAGAGTTTCTAACACCAAGACTTATAAATAGGTTCAAGCATTCATTGTGTCAATCTCTTGTCTACAACAAATCAAGTTCTCCACTTTACAAAGAGGGTTTCTAAATTAATTGGAAATAAAATACAACACATATAATGATCACTTGATAATATATCATTCCAACATAAGAAGGAGATTAATTTAACCTTATTTCATTACCAAAAGCTTCACCATTTTACCCATGCAAAATGAGAATTAGTTACTTATGAACAAGAAGAAAGAAAAATAGAAGAAGGAGATGAATATAACTTCTATTTAGAACAAAAGAAAATTACAACAAGAGAAACAAATGATACAATAACATGATCTTGATCTCTCAACCAAGATGATTCTAATGAACAACTAATTGTGCCCTTTTATAGAGCATGAAGGGCACACAATGATAAGGGAGTTATTTAATGAGTGGGTGCATGAGTGAAACATGACAATGGAATCGTTAATGAGTGGGTGGATGAGTGGGTGAATTATTATTATGCTTGTCTCCCCGCTCAACCAATTTAGCTGTCTTCACATGACTATAACTCTATTATAATGTCACCTATTGCATAAGTGGTCTTCATGAAAGTTGAAGGGTTTTGTCTCATCTTTCCAATGCCACCAATTTCAGTACAATCTAACACCTACAGCCCAAGATATGACATAATATTTACACACTGTTTGGGTTCTAGCAACAACACCTCTGTTTTGACTTCTAGGTCCAATATGACCTACTAGACATCCAATCTAACTCTTGTGTTTTTCATAAAAGTTGTAGATTTGTATCTTAACTTTTATTTGGGCTTAGTTTGGTGTCAATTGAACTCTTATAACTTAAGAAATGAGCTGATAAGTGTACAGAGGTCAAGCTATCAAGATCAGTACTCTAGTTCTTGCTTCAACTCTAATTTAAATTATCCAAACATGTGATTTATCTCTTGAGGTCCCATGAAACTTATAGATAATTTTCTTAACTTTCCTACAAGATCACAATCACATCAATCAAATATTTACAACTCAAATTATAATCAATTTACTGAACGCTGCCAAATAGACAAATTAATGTCAATTCATGCAATAATTCCTTTAAAGATCCAATTAGGTTCAATATCATAAAATATGATAAAATTAACTTAATTAAGCCTAATTGAACCTTAAGAAATCTTGTGAGATGATTATTAAATGAATAAAATATATTACTATCAAATTCTCTCACACTTAACTTTTGCACTCTCGGGCAAAACACGTAAGACCAAAAATTCGGAACAAAGAAAAACAATACAAACTCAAAAGTTAAAAACTCTAAAAGACTCAATTTTCAATGATATTCAAGAATGTAAAAGTTTATAAGTAAGAAGAGTAACCAAAGATTCAAAGGATCAAAACATTTATGAGATAACATTTCTTCTCATCTCAAACCAACATGCAAGGAAACTTCAATTAAAAAACAAAGTCAAGAATAATAGATTATCACAAGATTCACTTTCAATCTCTCAAGTGTTTAAAAGGTTGGTGTTTCACTTAATTTAACCCATGAAAAATTATACTACCATAAGCTTGTTTATCTTCTACTTCTGCACTATTCAAAAACACACACACACACAAATCAAGAGAAATTTATTCAAGGTTGTACTAGGGTCAAAGTAAAGGGGGGAATAATATGGATATGACAGGTTAAATACTAAAGAGAATAAAAGAGCATTAGGGTTGAGTTCAAATAACAAGCATGAAAGTTTATCCCAACTCTACCTAATGCAAATTCCCTTTACATATTCTTTTCGCTTCCCCTTTTTACTTTGTTGACCATTCTTTACACTTTGTTTTTTTTTTTGTGTTTTGTTTCTGTTTTTTAAGAATATGACTATTCTTTCCTTTTTCTTCAACCGTTTTGCACACACACCCCCACACTTGTTCAAGAACTTATCCAATATCAATGCTCTCTTATTCTCTAAGGTTGGGTAAGAACATATTTTTTTTAAGGCATATAATGAACCAAAAATAAGGAATTATCAAATAAGCTCAAGTGGGTTTGGCAAGAAAAAATATGCAAGGTTAGTTATTTGGTTAAAGTATCTATTTATCAAGAAAAAATCTCAATCATTTTTATGTATGCATGTGGAAATGTAGCCTCAAATAGAGTCAAAGCAAGTTCTAGAATAACAATTCCATGAGTAAAAATCACACAAGAAAGAAAATAATGGTACAAATATTTAATCTATTCATTAATGGGCTCAAAATATCACAAGGCATACATCTATCATTCTTGACCCACCAATTCAACATCCATAACCAAGCATGTGAAATTTAAGAAAGAAAATAATTTATTCAATCATGCTATGATCCCTGAATTTCAATTGCTTTAAAGGATGTAAGAGTGCATTCACTTGAATCTTTCAAAGGAAATCAAATGATAAAACTTAGTTACTTCCACAAATCAACACAAAATAGTTATCTACCTAATTACTTCTTACTCTACCACTAATTTAGATGCGTCTCAAGAGTAAATTTACCTCAAGGACATAATTTACTTCTTACTTTGTCATCCTTAATTAGTTTTGCTGTTAGTAAGTTGCTGACAACTATACTAATAAACATACTTCCCTATTTATTTTTTTTTTATGTTTTTTTGGTCAACTATCCTTCCCCCAATCAGATCCCAACATTGTCCTCAATGTTAAAATATAGATATGTAAATGATAGAAGATATTACCCGTATAACAATTACTAAAAAGAAAAACCTGGCACAAATTTAAACAAAAATAAAGTACGATAACAAAAATCACAGGTAAAGGGAAGTTAAAATGGAGTGTTAGATCAAACCCGCGTTCCTTGCTACTTCCTTTTGACTACTCTATCTGAGCTATTACTGGATCAGGTTCATAAACAAAAGCTTGTAATTTATCAATTAACTCATCAACAGTGGAAGCAGAGACAATGAGTCGTCTTGCCGAAGGTGTGATAAAGTTCTGTTCCATAACATGGTCAAAAAAAGATAACAAATCATCAAAGAAATTATTAACATTCAACAAACCTATGAGTTTATGGTGGATGTTCAGTTGGGCCCAAGAGACAATTTGAAAAACTTCTTCCAAAGTACCATAGCCTCCTGGTAAGGCAATGAACTCATCAGAGTTATCAAGCATTTTTCTCATTCGTCCATGCATACTTGATACTTGTAATTCCTCCCCAATTGTCTTTCCAGTAATGTTCTTTTGAGTTAAAACTCTAGGAATGATACCTAAAACTGGACTGCCTCCTAGATGTGCAGTGATTGATACAACCCCCATTAACCCAATGCTACCTCTCCCATATACTACACGAATTTTTCTCGCAGCAAGCGCTCGACCAAGAGTGCCTGCTACTTCTACAAACTCTGTACCCTTCCCAAAACTTAACCCATAAAATACATAGATATTTGTAAATCGATGAACAGAAGCTCCTTCCATTTCTATACTCACTCTCCCTTTGAATAATTATGAGTTGGATGAAAGTGAAGAAATAGAGTGTTTAAATAGGGAAAAGAATAGAAAATGTAATGATAACACCTAAATGAGTAGGTTGACTATTGTCAGAAAAGTTTAAAATTAAGAAACACAGATTTTTTTTCTCTTTTTTAATTAATTTATTATTATTATTATTATTATTATTATTATTATTATTATTATTATTATTTTGAAAGAAAATGAGAGTTGAAACCAGTCCAAAACTGGAGGCTAGGCTCTCACGCCCGTTTATTCAACAAAGATGGCATATCTTTATACTGCGTGTCATCAGTGCAGTAGGTGACATATCTTTGAGTTGAGTGTCATCAGTGCAACATAAGAACTCCACAAGAATAGGGAACATCCTACCAAAACAGGCCATAAAAACCTTTTAGCCTTTTCTATCTCACTAATCTGTTATTAATTTCAGCTCTTTTATGTTCTTTGTTTGATCTAATTGGATTCTAAATGTGCTTAATTGTTGACATTTAGCTAAGTTTCTAATTTAGAGTTGTCTTTGGATGTTTATTGTGAAACTATGCTTAAATGTGGTTATAAACACTCATAAACGTATTGTGATTTTCAGGAGATCTATGAGTAATGGAGTCCATTGGTATTGAACTATTGAGAAGAGAGTTAAGAGACTTAAGGGAATCAGTATCAACCCCTAGAAGCAAAGGAAGAAGGGCATTCATGAAGAATCAATGCTGGATTAGAAGAAAATGATCAACACGGCCCGTGTCAAATGACACGGGGTAAGCCGTGTATTATTCTGAGTTTGAAGACTAGAAGATTTTGAAGAACACGCCCGTGTCAAATGACACGGGGTAAGCCGTGTACTTCTCTGACTTCACGAGGAAGAGTCAATTTCAAGCCTTGACCGAGAACACGGCCCGTGTCATATGACACGGGGTGGGCCGTGTTCTTCTCTGACTTTGGAATAGCTGGGAATCTGTCATCAGAATTGAACACGGGTTGGGCCGTGTAATATGACACGGCCCGTGTCATCGACTCAGAAGTTTAATTTCGTGTTTTAATGCTAAATTAGGTTCCCAAACCTATAAATAGGGTTGCTTAGAGTCCCTAGAGAGGTCTGAACAGAAAGAGCCATCAAGGAAACTGAGAGAAACACGAAGACCAAGAAGAGGAAGGATTCGATTTGAGGATTGGAGACTCGGATTCGAGCGATCAAAGATCAATCACTCTCAAGCCTTGGAAACTAGTTTGATCTTTAGTTTTTCTTTTCTTCTTTTGTTCTGAACAATGTTTTCTTTTAATTTTTCTTCTGTTTTTGAATTTACCATGTGTGGCTAAACTTCTTGATTGGTTAAGGGAGGATGAAACTCTAGTTTTGATTATGTGATTCTTGCATATTTCTTTATATCAACACAATTATGTTTTTATTCATATGTTTCTGTTCTTAAATCAATATAAAGGTTTTTATATTCTTACCAAATTTCGAGAGTGGTAAAACTAGGATTGCTATGCGCGGTTACGGTGGTATGACTAGTGAGACATATGATCTAAGTAATTTAATCCCGGTGTGTGACTAGATCTTAGTGTGATTGGTTTTCTAATTCTTAATGCAATCATTAGGTAGGTGTAAGAGCGGTTGCTTTACAAATAACTAATGGTTAGGGTTTGATTTGAGCGGTTGCTGAATTAATCGAAACTTAAGGAAAACAAGAGATTTATCTCACAATTACATAAGAACATAATTGATCATGTTGATATAAAGAGTATGTAAGTTAGCATAATCATATAAATCTAGTAGTGGATTCCATCTCTTAACCAATATCTTTAACTTAATAATTCAATTTGTGTTTACTGTTTGGGTTTAAGTTTAATTTCTTTTGTTAGTTTTAATTAACAAAACCCCTTTTTTAAATTTTACTGTTTAATTTTCATCAGAGTTTAATTTAGGAATTAAATTGATAGTGTTAATTGAATTGGTTCTCTGTGGATCGACCCTTGCTCACTACAATTGGTTGCAATGTTTTTATATTTTTTGTGGAACTTGGCAACTGTTTTTGATATTTATTTTTAATCACATTCCACACCACACCAAATTTTGGCGCCGTTGCCGGGGAGCTAATTTTCCAATTGCGCTATTAATTTGTTTCCTATTTTATCTCTATTTTTATTTTTAATTTTAATAGTTTCAATTGTTTACTTCAACTATCTTGCAGGTGTTCATGTCCAGTGAAGAAGTGAACGAGCAACTGAGGAATTTAAGGCGTTACTTTGAACAAATTAGCTCACAATTCACACCTGCTGACGTTGAAGCTGCCCGTCACATAGATCTTTCCAGTTCTGCGGCATCTGAGATATCTGAGCCGCCTAAAGAAGAAGTGATGGCAGAAAATACACTAAGGATGTTGGGTGCTCCGGACTTAGACCAATAACCTCTGTGCATAGAAATTCCTGAGAATGATGAGGCATTTGAGTTGAAATCTAGCCTAATTCATCTTTTGCCATCTTTCAATGGACTAGCCGGAGAAGATCCTAACAAACATCTGAAGGAAATCCATGTTGTGTGTTCTAGCATGAAACCTGCGGGAATTTCAGTGGAGCAAGTCAAGCTGAGAGCTTTTTCGTTTTCCCTGAAGGATTCTGCAAAGGAATGACTGTACTACTTGCCACCCGGATCCATTCAGACATGGCAAGACATGGCTCGAGCTTTCCTAGATAGATATTTTCCTGCGTCAAAGGCCGCAACCATCAGAAAAGAAATTTGCGGCATCCAGCAAAGACATGGGGAATCACTTCATGAGTATTGGGAGAGATTCAAGAGATTGTGTGCTAGCTACCCTCAGCATCAGATTAGTGAACAACTTCTGATACAGTACTTTTATGAAGGTTTGCTAGTGATGGACCGCAACATGATTGATGCTTCCAGTGGAGGAGCTTTGGTTGATAAGACTCCTCGAGAAGCTAAAAATTTGATATCTAGAATGGCTGCGAACACTCAACAATTCTTCACTCGGAATGATACAGGGGTGAGAGCGAGCTTAAAGAGGTGACACTACTAGCTTGCAAAGATCAAATGACTCAGTTGACTCTGCTATGGTTCGTGTGCGATGGATAATGGGAAAGCACCCTGTACAGGCATGTGGGATTTGTTGCTCTTCTTCAGACATCCCACCGATATGTGTCCCACTTTGCAAGAGGACACAAATGAAGAGGCCAAAGCAGTGGGGGGATTTTCTGGTCTATCCAAAAACTACAACCCCTACTCCAACACATATAATCCGGGGTGGAGAGATCATCCAAACTTTAGCTATGCCAAACAGCCCCAAACTCAAGCTCAACCTCAAGTCTATGGGCCTCCAGGGTTTCAGCAAAGACAAGCACCCTTTCCTCCGAGGCAACTGATAGTTACACAGAATGTACTTATTTGTGCCCTATCTTTGTGCTAGAATGAATGCTATTTCCTTGTTTAAATGCATATTTGGAGGGTTTTGTGCTTATATTTGTCATATTCTGAATCTAAGCCTTTCCGATATGTTATTGTGCAAAACTGAGCTTTAATGATTATGGATTGAGTAGATTTATATATGTTACTGATTTGGTGTTTTCTCTATGATAGGAGAGGCTCTAAACAAGGTTAAATATGAAGCAATTGAGCTTAAAGAGGAAGAGAAGCCAAATCTGCCAATTCAGTAAGCAACGTCGCGGCGCAAGGCAGATCACGCCGCGGCGCAAAGAGGATTTTCAGCAAGTCATATTTGGACCCGGGGCAATAGCGCCGCGGCGTGATGAAGGCAACGTTGCGGCGGTACTTAACCGACCCATTGTGCGCCGCGGCGCGCATATGTGGACGCCGCGGCGTGGAGGCGGCTTGAGCCTATAAGTAGTTTTTCACGCATTTTTCTCTAAACTTTTCATGTTTTCTCTCTGTTTTTCCGAGTTTTGACCATTTGGCCATTTCTCTCTTTTTAGGTTTAGTTAGTTTTAGTTAGTTTAGGTTAGTTTTAGGTTAGATAGCTTGGCTAGATCTTCATGGATGGTGGATTGGAGTCAAGGTGTAAAGGATTGAAGGAGGATTCAAGCTTCAGAGACAAATCAATGAGCTTCTTTCTCTCTTTTCTCTTTCTCTCTTCTCTTCCTTATCTTTTGTATAGCTAAGCTATGTTTTAGGATATTTTGGATCCTTTGATATATATTAATAATGTGTTTTTCTCTGAGTTTGTGTGGATGTTTGATTATGGTTCAATCATTATCTGTGCTTAATGCTTGTTCTTGGTTGGCCTCAATTGCATGATCATAATATTAGCAAATGAACTAGACATAGGGATTTGTTGATATGGATATGGTGTGGTTGATACATGTTCGGCGAGTTCAATTGGCTTGGATGAGCTGATTCGCTAACTGGATAGAAATATACCTTTTAGCCATGTATAATGGGAGATTGAGAATAGATCATTCATGAGTGGATGTTGTGTTAGCTCTCAAGGAAACTTAGTGAGTTGGGCAATTGAAACCAGGGTTGATTGACCTAGACATAGGCTTTTGACTAATGAAGATTCTCAAGCTAACCTAATCAATACATTTGTGTTTATGAGGAGAATTGCATGTTATTGATAGATGTAGGGGGTGAAGGAGGATTTCCTGAAACCTAACCGCTTTTAGGTTTATAGCTTTTGTAGGTTAGATTATTTTAGATTATTATTTTCCTATTTTCATGTCCTTGTCTAGAACTGATTAAGCTATTGGTTGGTAATCAGCTTTATAACAATATCCTCGTGGAAACGAACTTTTACTCTGTATCTGTATTACTTGTGCGACCCGTGCACTTGCGGTTAGCAAAAAGGGCAAACACGTTTGCACCTCAACAGCAACCACAAGTTCAAGCTCCTAGGCAACCTGAGCCTTCGTTGGAAGAACTAGTGAGGCAAATGGCCACCAGTAATATTCAGTTTCAGCAAGAAACAAGGACCACTATCAGTACGTTGTAGAACTAAGTGGGACAGTTGGCTACTGAGATCAACAAAGTGCAGAGTCAGATTTCAGGGAAACTTCCCTCGCAGCCAGAGGTGAACCCAAGAGAAAATGCTAGTGCTATCACCTTGCGAAGTGGAAGACGCTTGACGGGCCCACATCTTCCCCAGTCACTGAAGACAAAGCTCAAAATCCTAAGGAAGTAGATGATGAGGGGATCCATTCTAAGACCCCTAAGGTAAGTGTTTCTGACCCACTTCCTAAATATGTCACTAAGGCCCCTTTTTCCAAGTAGGTTGGTTAAAAATAAGAAAGAAGAAGTGGATAAAGAGATCTTAGAGACTTTTAGAAAAGTTGAAGTTAACATTCCTTTGTTAGATTCCATAAAGCAAGTGCCTAGATATGCTAAATTCTTAAAAGAGTTATGCACTAATAAAAGGAAGTTGAAAGGTAATGAACGAGTCCAAGTGAGAGTAAATATTTTAGCTATTTTTAATAAGAAACTCCTAACTAAATGTAAGGATCCTGGCACATTCACTATACCATGCACTATCGGTAATGCCAGGTTTGAGAGGGCCATGCTAGATTTAGGTGTATCTATTAATGTCATGCCCTTTTCTATTTATGCATCTTTACATCTAGGACCTTTAGAACCTACTGGAGTTATTATTCAACTGGCAGACAGGTCTAACACTTACCCTAAGGGGGTTGTTGAAGATGTTTTGGTGCAGGTAAATGAACTGGTGTTTCTGGCAGATTTCTATGTGCTGGACATGGAGGAGGACAAATCTCCCAACTTTGCCCCCATTCTGTTGGGGAGACCTTTCCTCAAGACTGCCCGAACTAAAATTAATGTGCATTCGG
Source organism: Ormosia semicastrata (assembly GCA_029884595.1). Classification (NCBI taxonomy): domain Eukaryota; kingdom Viridiplantae; phylum Streptophyta; class Magnoliopsida; order Fabales; family Fabaceae; genus Ormosia; species Ormosia semicastrata. The sequence continues at coordinate 30,127,197 of JAQQTO010000043.1, read as the reverse complement.
GAACATTGACTATGGAATTTGATGGAGAGTTGATTAGATTCAACATCTTCGAGGCCATGAGATACCCGAGTGATGTGCACTCTGCCTATGTTATTGATTCTTTTGATGTTGTTGAATCTTTAATTTCTACTATTTTTTAGTCTGATTAATTTGATGTTCTTGATACAATTATGACTCGCAATTTAGATTTTCAAGATTCAAAGAAGGATGACCAAGGGGAGCCATGGAGTGAGGAGATTAATGAAGTGGTGGCAGCCTTGCATACACTCTCTTCCACCTCAGAAGGGCATGAGGTATCGTATGTTGATTTACTTTTGACCACTGATGTACCTAAACCTTCTGTTGTGCAGGCACCAGAGCTGGAATTGAAAGAATTGCCCTCCCATTTGAAATATATTTTTCTGGGAGAGAAGGAGACACTCCCGGTAATAATTGCTAAATCCCTCACCAAAGAGCAAGAGGAGAGCTTGATTTCTGTGTTGAAAGAACACAAGACAGCCATCGGGTGGACTATTGCGGATATCAAAGGTATTAGCCCCTCCATTTGCATGCATCGAATCTTAATGGAGGAGGGCGCTAAGCCAGTGAGAGAACCACAGAGGAGGTTGAATCCCCCGATGATGGATATTGTGAAGAAGGAGATACTGAAACTCCTAAGTGTGGGGTCATATACCCCATTTCGACAAAGCAAGTGGGTAAGCCCGGTTCAGGTAGTACCAAAGAAATCTGGCATTACTGTGGTAAGAAATGCTGAGAATGAGCTTATTCCCACTAGATTACAGACTGGGTGGCATGTTTGTATAGACTATAGAAAATTGAATGCTGCCACCAAAAAAGACCACTTCCCTTTACCCTTTATTGATCAAATGTTAGAGAGGTTAGCTGGTCATTCTCATTATTGTTTCTTAGATGGATTTTCAGGTTATAACCAGATTGCTATCGCTCCGGAAGATCAGGACAAGACCACTTTCACTTGTCCTTTTGGCACCTTTGCTTATAGGCGAATACCTTTTGGACTTTGCAATGCGCCAGGGACCTTTCAGAGATGTATGGTGAGTCTTTTTTCTGATTATATAGAAAACATCATTGAGGTCTTCATGGATGATTTTAGTGTATTTGGGAATGGTTTTGAGAAGTGCTTGGAACATTTGACTTTGGTTTTAAAGAGATGCATTGACATTAACCTTGTTTTAAATTGGGAAAAATGTCATTTCATGGTAGAAGAAGGTATTGTGTTAGGTCATGTAATCTCTGCTAGGGGCATTGAAGTTGATAAAGCTAAGGTAGAACTTGTGCGTTCATTACCCCCACCCACTAATGTGCGGGATATTCATTCTTTTCTTGGTCATGCAGGTTTCTATCGGCGCTTCATCAAAGACTTCTCCAAGATATCAGCACCCCTTTGCACACTTCTCTAAAAAGATGTGCCATTTCAATTTGATGAGAAGTGTATGAAAGCTTTCATTACACTTAAGGAGTTGATGACTGAGGCACCTATCATTAGGCCACCAAATTGGGAGCTTCCGTTCGAATTAATGTGTGATGCGAGTGATTTTGCGGTAGGGGCTGTCTTAGGACAGCGAGTTGATAGGGTTCCTTATACTATTTACTATGCATTAAGGACCTTAAATGATGCTCAACTGAATTATTCTACAACTGAGAAAGAACTTCTTGCTGTTGTTTTTGCTTTAGAGAAATTTAGATCATATTTAATTAGCTCTAAAGTAATTATTTTTTCTGATCATGCAGCATTGAAGTACCTACTGGCAAAGAAGGAGGCAAAGCCAAGATTGCTCTGATGGATTCTGTTGCTCCAAGAGTTCGACTTGGAGATTAAAGATAAAAAAGGGAGTGAAAACTTGGTGGCAGACCATTTGAGCAGATTGGTGACTGAAGAGGAGGACATACCTATTCCAGAGAGCTTTCCGGATGAGCAATTAATGACTATCGCAACCACTATTCCATGGTATGCTGATATTGCCAATTATTTGGCCACCAAGGACTTTTCGACAGGCCTGACCAAGGCACAGCGAGATAAGTTGAAGAGTGATTGCAAGTACTACATTTAGGATGATCCTTACCTTTGGAAGCATTGTGCGGATCAAGTGATTCGGAGATGTATCCCGGATTCAGAGACTCACTCCGTTCTCTCTTTTTGCCATACCTATGCCTGTGGAGGACATTTCGGCATGAAGAGGACAGCCAAGAAAGTGCTTGACAGTGGTTTTTACTGGCCTACCATCTTTAAGGATGCTTATAATTTCTGTAAGTCATGTGACCGCTGTCAAAGAACAGGTAATATTGGTCCACGAAATCAAATGCCTCAAACTCCAATAATCTTTGTGGAAGTCTTCGATGTTTGGGGCATTGACTTCATGGGACCATTTCCTCTTTCGTTTGGTTTCTCCTATATTCATTTAGCTGTGGATTATGTTTCAAAATGGGTGGAAGCTAAAGCCACTAAATCTGATGATTCTAAGACTGTTGTGGATTTTGTGAAGTCCTTTATTTTTTTCAGGTTTGGTACTCCCAGAGCCATCATCAGTGACCAAGGAACACATTTTTGCAATAGAATCTTTGAAGCCCTGTTGAAGAAATATGGGATGGTGCACCGGATCTCTACTCCTTATCATCCTCAGACGAATGGCCAGACTGAGGTATCCAATCGGGAGATCAAGTCTATCCTTGAAAAAACTATGAATCCCACGCGCAAGGATTGGAGTACTAGACTAACTCATGCCTTGTGGGCTTATCGGACTGCATACAAGACCCCTATCGGCATGTCCCCATTCCGATTGGTTTATGGAAAGCCCTGCCACCTGCCAGTAGAGCTGGAACATCGATCTTACTGGGCTATCAAGCAAGTTAACTTGAATTTGGAAAGTGCTGGCAAGCAGAGAAGACTCCAAATACAGGAGTTGGAAGAATTGAGGAATGAGGCCTTTGAGAGTGCCCTCATTTACAAGGCCAAAACCAAAGCATTTCATGATCAAATGATCTCTAGGAAAAGCTTTCATCAAGGCCAAAGAGTGTTGCTGTACCAATCTAGACTCAAATTATTCCCAGGTAAGTTACGTTCTAAATGGATTGGCCCATTTGTAGTAACTAATGTTTTTCCTTCTGGTGCAGTGGAGATCATGAACGAGGCCTCTGGGAAGACATTCAAGGTCAATGGGCACCGTCTCAAGCCTTACCATGAACTTCCGAAGAATGCAGTAGTTGAAGACATGCCTCTTCTCCATCCATCTTATGAAGAATCCTGAGGAGCATCACAATGTCTGGCTGAGGACAATAAACTAAGCGCTTATTGGGAGGCAACCCAATTAGATTTGCTTTCTTTTTCCTTTCTGTTTTACGTTGTTTAGTTTCTTAGTTTAGCCTATTTAAGTGTTTCTTGCTTGATGATACCTATCTCCTTGCTGGTTTTTATGTTTTGACTTGCTCAGTTTTAGTTTGATTGCTTGAGTTCATGGTTTGTTGAGTGCATGTAGTCATGAGGAACAGTTTAGAGTGCGTTTTGTAAGTCAGCAGCATACACGGGGTGGGCCGTGTCACATGACACGACCCGTGTCCTCATGACAGCACCCCCAATTACTGCAGAAAAATACACGGGGTGGGCCATATCCCATGTCACGGCCCGTGTCTTCGAGGATGGGACGTTTGTGATGATTCCAGAGAGGTACACGGGGTGGGCCGTGTCATATGACACGGCCCGTGTTGTCCTGCGCAGCTTATTACTAAGACAGAGGAGTACACGGGGTGGGCCGTGTCCTATGACACGGCCCGTGTACTCGTGACAGCGCCAACTTAAACCCTGATTTAGGGATTTCTGCCCTAATTTCCCCAATTTCCCCTTCTTCTCTTCTTCTTCTCTGCGTAGCCATCACCCTCTCCCCTTCTAATATCCTTTTACCCACCATCATTCTCCATCCTCCTACACCGTATTTCACCATTATCACTTCCCCCTCTCCTCGACGCAGCTCTCTCCATCCTCTCCATCATTCTCCCCTTTTCCACCAATTTCTCTATACCGTTGCTTCTCCTACTTCCCTCCTTCACGGTTCCATCCCATTTCTTTTCTTTTTCTTCATTTCTTCGCTTCTTCCAGTGATGGGTCCTAAAAAGCACGTCAAGACCACCGCTGCTTCCTGTTCGCTCCATCCCTATCATACCAGCTCTAGGCGTGCTCGGTCTCCATCACCCCCACATGAGCCCTCACCCCCTCAGGTGCCAATCAACCCTATTGACAGAAAGGTAGTGGTTCCCACTCATTTTTTAGATGTAGATACCCTTAGGGCTATAGGGTTATATGATGAGGTGTTTACTCTTTTGGGTAGGATTGGTTGGGTTGATTTCGCACTGTTACAGAGGCCTATTTTTACTTAATTAACTAGGGAGTTTATTTCTAGTTTTAATCGCAAGCTTTATCCTCTGTCTGATCAAACTAGATGGCCTGGTGAAATCACCTTTAGGTTGCTTGGTAATTCTCATTCTGTTGATATCCATATGTTTCGAGCTATTTTTGGTTTTCCTGAGGGAGAAAATATGTTACCCCGTCATTTTAATGCTAATCGTGTGTGGTCTGATCTCACTGTGCCTGGGTCTGATGACTATGATCCTAAGGTGTCTAAAGCTTCTAGGCTTAGGTCCCCTGCCCATCGATATATTCAGAAATGGTTAGCTAATACTATTTGTGGTAGGGGGAGAGTCAAGGGACAATTAGCCGTTCTGAGTTATTTTTCTTGCACTGCATGATTGAGGGAGTTCCTGTTAATGGAGGGTATTGGCTCTGTAATCAGTTTCACCACGTAGGGACCACTCTAGCTGGTCGCATTGTGATAGAGGGGTATGTGACAGCCATTGCTGATCATTTTGATTACGTGCATTTGTTAGAGGAGGCACCAGTCCAGGGTTCCACTGCTATTGACGGGGCTATTTTAGTATCTATGAAGCTCTGCACTCGTTTAAATGGTGCTCTCGTCTTGCTTGGTGCTCATGGTACTGCCTTGCCTAGGGGCGATCAAGGCCCCCGAGCCGCGTAGAGGATATTCTTTGTCTCGCCTCCCCGGAGTTTGCTGATAATGCGGGCCCTTCCACTCAACCTGACGCAGCTTCCTATGATGCTATTTTAGCCCGTATTGACTGCTTGGAGCTGGACCATGCTGCTCGCTTCCAGCGCTTAGAGGATCACTTTCAGGCTCTGAAGGTTACGCGCGATCAGAGGATGGATGCCATTGATGGCAAGCTTGATCTTTTGCTTCAGCGTTTTTCATATCCCCCTCCCCCATCTTGATGTATTTTCATTTTGAGGCTGTGTCCTTCATTTTGCTGGCTTAATGGACATTATTTTGGTTACTATTAGTTTATCTTTTGTATTTGCTTGAGTTTCCTGATGCCAGACTCATTTTTTCATATATACTTTACTTATTACTGTGGATTCCTTTTATATGTTGTGTATGCTTTGACATTGAGGACATTGTCTATTTTAAGTGTGGGGGAAACTTTGAAATTTGATTTTGACCTTAATTGCACATTCTAATTTTAATGGCATATCTGGTGCATGTTTTTCTAACTGGTTTTGAGAGTATGTTGAGCGATGAGCAAGTGATTGATTTTTATTGACAGGTTTTTAAGCCTAAAGGAGTTAACTTTCTTGATTCTAAACTTGCACTGAGAGGTTTTGAAAATTGAAAGGGTTTTGAGAATATGATAAAATTGGACCTAGTGAGTTTTTGAGCCTTGATATGAATGACTGATTGTAAGTCATTTTTGTTCTTTGTTGTGTGATTCCACTTGTGATTATATGCTTTTCAGAACTTGATTTGACTCTCTTTTAAATTACAAATGATCACTGCACATTTTTGAGATAATAAAGGCATTTCTTTCTTTCAGCCACTGGCCAAATAGCTATCCTTGTATTTTGATCCATTGTTTCACCCCTTTGAGCCTGAATGATTTCTTTTCTTTTTATTATAGCTCAATACAAGCCTAATAGTGAAAAACCATTGCTACCCTACCTTAGGGAGTAGAAGAGCTTAATAATTATGTGGAGAATTGTGTTTGAATAAGTGTGGGGGTGATTACACTGTTTTGAAAAGAAAGAAAAAAAAAGAAAAGAAAGAAAGGAATGAAGAATAAAAAAAAAAAGAGATTGATAAGTTGGTTGATGAATGGAGAAAGTCAAGCAAAAGATGAAGATGGATTGAAAAGTGTTGGGGTAATTGTGCAAAAGTGTTTGATTTTTATATTCCCCTTGGCTCTTCTATTTCCGATGGTCTAACTTTGTTTATCTTTGATATATCTTACCCTGACCTTGACCCCATTACAACCTGATTAAAGATCTTTTGATCTTTGTGTGCATGTGATTTAGGTGGTGGAGAAGTAGAGGCTTGTCAAGCCTATGATAAGGCATGTTTTCATGAGTTGGTTGAGAGTAAATACAAGCCCAAAATACTTGAGTGAAATAGAGTACATCTGTGAGGATTTATCATGTTGACTTAACCCTGATATTGGATTAACCTGGCTTGTTGATTTGGATTGTTGAGAAAGTAAATTCCTGAATGCTTAGATTCCTTGAAAGGACTGATATGTGTAGATCTTTGCTCATTATTCAGTACTTTTGTTACTTTTTGGGAAGCATGTGCTTGATTTTATGTTTTTGCTCAGGAGTGCAAAAGGTTAAGTGTGGGGGTATTTGATCTGTTATTAATTTCAGCTCTTTTATGTTCTTTGTTTAATCTAATCGGATTCCAAATGTGCTTAATTGTTGACATTTAGCTAAGTTTCTAATTTAGAGTTGTCTTTGGATGTTTATTGTGAAATTATGCTTAAATGTGGTTATAAACACTCATAAACGTATTGTGATTTTCAGGAGATCTATGAGTAATGGAGCCCATTGGTATTGAACTATTGAGAAGAGAGTTAAGAGACTTAAGGGAATCAGTATCAACCCCTAGAAGCAAAGGAAGAAGGGCATTCATGAAGAATCAAGGCTGGATTAGAAGAAAATGATCAACACGGCCCGTGTCAAATGACACGGGGTAAGCCGTGTATTATTCTGAGTTTAAAGACTAGAAGATTTTGAAAAACACGGCCCGTGTCAAATGACACGGGGTAGGCCGTGTACTTCTCTGACTTCACGAGGAAGAGTCAATTTCAAGCCTTGACCGAGAACACGGCCCGTGTCATATGACACGGGGTGGGCCGTGTTCTTCTCTGACTTTGGAATAGCTGGGAATCTGTCATCAGAATTGAACAAGGGTTGGGCCGTGTAATATGACACGGCCCGTGTCATTGACTCAGAAGTTTAATTTCGTGTTTTAATGCTAAATTAGGTTCCCAAACCTATAAATAGGGTTGCTTAGAGTCCCTAGAGAGGTCTGAATAGAAAGAGCCATCAAGGAAACTGAGAGAAACACGAAGACCAAGAAGAGGAAGGATTCGATTGAGGATTGGAGACTCGGATTCGAGCGATCAAAGATCAATCACTCTCAAGCCTTGGAAACTAGTTTGATCTTTAGTTTTTCTTTTCTTCTTTTGTTCTGAACAATGTTTTCTTTTAATTTTTCTTCTGTTTTTGAATTTGCCATGTGTGGCTAAACTTCTTGATTGGTTAAGGGAGGATGAAACTCTAGTTTTGATTATGTGATTCTTGCATATTTCTTTATATCAACACAATTATGTTTTTATTCATATGTTTTTGTTCTTAAATCAATATAAAGGTTTTTATATTCTTGCCAAATTTCGAGAGTGGTAAAACTAGGATTGCTATGCGCGATTGCAGTGGTATGACTAGTGAGACATATGATCTAAGTAATTTAATCCCGGTGTGTGATTAGATGTTAGTGTGATTGGTTTTCTAATTCTTAATGCAATCATTAGGTAGGTGTAAGAGCGGTTGCTTTACAAATAACTAATGGTTAGGGTTTGATTTGAGCGGTTGCTGAATTAATCGAAACTTAAGAAAAACAAGAGATTTATCTCACAATTACATAAGAACATAATTGATCATGTTGGTATAAAGAGTATGTAAGTTAGCATAATCATATAAATCTAGTAGTGGATTCCATCTCTTAACCAATATCTTTAACTTAATAATTCAATTTGTGTTTACTGTTTGGGTTTAAGTTTAATTTCTTTTGTTAGTTTTAATTAACAAAACCCCCTTTTTTAATTTTACTATTTAATTTTCATTAGAGTTTAATTTAGGAATTAAATTGATAGTGTTAATTGAATTGGTTCTCTGTAGATCGACCCTTGCTCACTACAATTGGTTGCAAGGTTTTTATATTTTTGGTGGAACTTAGCAACTGTTTTTGATATTTATTTTTAATCACATTCCACACCACAACGGAATAACAACCCTATCTTCCTGCAAACCTAATTAAAGGCCTGTATTATAAGAAAGTGATACTCTGTTGCAGCTAGTCAGAACTCACCATAGAGGCCTACTAATTAAAGTAAGTATATGGCTCAGTGACAGTTTCATGTGCACTGTAAAGACGAGACGCTTCTATCTGTCCATCAATCGTCCAGAGCTTGGGAAAATCCTGGGAATGGACAATGCGACTCTCTACAGAGCATGACATATGAACTTTATTTATGGACCGATGTGTGAAGGTCCACCCGAGTCAATGACAGGTCTGTCACTGGCAGAGGCTGCACACTCAATTATGAGCATTGTACTCTTTCGATCGCCCTTTTTTTTTAGGTGAACATAATAATAATATACATGTTGTTTTGATTGTGACTCACATCTTCCTCTGGTTTTACGTCTAGTAATGACTTAAATAAGATATCATCTAATGACTCCTTACTCAGTCCATTCTTAATAAAGTATATTTTATCTTCTCAGTTTGGGGAAACCATCCTAAAGAATGACATCGCGTGTTACAATTCCATCGCGCATATTTGTGACAAACTTGCATTTTTTTCGCTCTTCTCTTTTTAGAATACGAACTTTTACCGAGACCTGGCATGTATGAGACAAATGAATTAGAAGATTCACCTGCTAAACGGACCCTTGCTTTGATTATCCAGCATATATCTTCTGGGATGCCCTTGTGCATTAACATTCTTAATCTTTCACATTTAGTTTTGTAAATTTTTGTTAAAGCATTTTGAGGAAGAGAAGGAAAATACTTTCTTAAATTCGAGAGAATGACATCCATTTTAAAAGAGAAGGAATCAATTATTATAGGAAACTGATAAACAAACCGACTTGAGAGTCATGGAGTACCGTTATCCACCACTTAACCGAGGTCACAAAGAACTGCAAAAAGAAAACACCAAAATTAAAATAAATTCTTCTCATAACATGAATTAGAAAAGGAGATGAATTCTACCTCGACAACTGTTGAGGTGCAAACGTGTTGCCCTTTTTGCTAACCGCAAGTGCACGGGTCGCACAAGTAATACAGTTATAGAGTAAGAGATCGATCCCACGAGGAAAACGTATTTCAAAGTAAAGCTGGGTATTAACCAATAGTCCAGTTAATGCTATCCAAAAGCATTAAATTTATAAATGAATGGTTAAAGAAATATAAAGACTGAAAAACAATAACTCTAAGATAAATAGATAAATAGAGAAATAAGAATTACTTTTCATTTCCTATTTCAACTAATGAATTGCAATCCTTACAAGCAAAATCAAAGATTGGTTTAGTTAGCTTGAGAATCGATTTAGTTAAAAGCCTATGTCTAGGTCAATTAACCCTGGTTTCATTTACCCAGCTCACTAAGTTTCCTTGAGAACCAGTGCAAACTCCACTCATTAATGATCTATTCTCAATCACACACTATACATGACCAATAGGTATATTTCTATCCTATTAACGAATCAGCTCATCCAAGCCAATTGAACTTGCCGAACATGTATCAACCACATCATATCCATATTAAAAAATCTCTATGTCTAGTTCATTTGTCAATATTAACATCATGCAATTAGTGATCAGCCAACCACAAGCATTAAACACAGATTGTGATTGAACTCAACTAAACTTCAATATATACTCAAAAGATTACAAATTTCTCAGTATCTATATGAAACTACAAAGTAAAACTTATATACAGCCTAGCTAGCCATGAATCATGAGAGTACAAACATATAAATCATGATCATGCAGCAATAAAGAGAAAAGAAGAAAGGAAAGGAAGGAAGCTCAATAGATTGTATCCTTTAAGCTTGATTCACCCTCCATCCATAGGAAGGATGGCCTCCAACCTTAGCCTTTTCTCGCTTCCTCTAGGTCTAAAAACCAAAAACCAAAGCTAACATTGCTCTCCAAAAATGATGAAAACTCTCGTAGAAATTTGGTGCAAATCTATTTATAACCCGAATAAAACAGGTCCCGCATTGCAAGGCGTCCAACATGTCCAACTCCGCGCGCGCGTGTAATTAGGTCACGGGCGCACCGAGGCGCCTACTCTTCAACGTTGCGGCGCTCCAGCCTCGGATTTTATCTACTAATGCGAGGGGAGAGCCGCGGCGCAACCATATCCACGTCGCGGCGTGGCGTTAGTTTTAAGGCCGACCGCACTTTTGAGCTTCTCTTAGGCTTCCCGGTCCAAAGTCGCTTCAACTTCTTCATTTCCATGCTTCTTTTAAGACTGCCTATATAAGAGAATTTATCAATTCTTTAAATCATGCAAATGTACTCAATTTGATCATAATCTTGAAAGTATTTACTCAGGATCACAATGGAAGTCATCAGAATGAAATCAGATAGAAATGATGCTAAAACCTTCCATCAATGCTTACCAACAAGGACTAAACTTGCCATGTTGCATAGATATAGGGCAATAATAGCTTAACTCTACAGAGTTATCACACCCCAAACCTAGATTTTTGCTAGTCCTCAAGCAAAACAAAGTGCATTCACAAAGATCAACAGGCAACCTATTTTCAGCCATTTTTAAACATTCCATTTTCACTTAACTCAGGCTAGTATATGATGAATGCATAAACCTCAAAGAATACAGATACCTTAGAATAAGTGTCAAGTATACACAATCCTCATCATGCTAGCATTCATAGCTTCCTTTCATACAAGATACTCTTCCCAAACCATGCAAGAAAAACCTTGCTTTGATTATCCAGCATATATCTTCTGGGATGCCCTTGTGCATTAACATTCTTAATCTTTCACATTTAGTTTTGTAAATTTTTGTTAGAGCATTTTGAGGAAGAGAAGGAAAATACTTTCTTAAATTCGAGAGAATGACATCCATTTTAAAAGAGAAGGAATCAATTATTATAGGAAACTGATAAACAAACCGACTTGAGAGTCATGGAGTACCGTTATCCACCACTTAACCGAGGTCACAAAGAACTGCAAAAAGAAAACACCAAAATTAAAATAAATTCTTCTCATAACATGAATTAGAAAAGGAGATGAATTCTACCTCGACAACTGTTGAGGTGCAAACGTGTTGCCCTTTTTGCTAACCGCAAGTGCACGGGTCGCACAAGTAATACAGTTATAGAGTAAGAGATCGATCCCACGAGGAAAACGTATTTCAAAGTAAAGCTGGGTATTAACCAATAGTCCAGTTAATGCTATCCAAAAGCATTAAATTTATAAATGAATGGTTAAAGAAATATAAAGACTGAAAAACAATAACTCTAAGATAAATAGATAAATAGAGAAATAAGAATTACTTTTCATTTCCTATTTCAACTAATGAATTGCAATCCTTACAAGCAAAATCAAAGATTGGTTTAGTTAGCTTGAGAATCTGATTTAGTTAAAAGCCTATGTCTAGGTCAATTAACCCTGGTTTCATTTACCCAGCTCACTAAGTTTCCTTGAGAACCAGTGCAAACTCCACTCATTAATGATCTATTCTCAATCACACACTATACATGACCAATAGGTATATTTCTATCCTATTAACGAATCAGCTCATCCAAGCCAATTGAACTTGCCGAACATGTATCAACCACATCATATCCATATTAAAAAATCTCTATATCTAGTTCATTTGTCAATATTAACATCATGCAATTAGTGATCAGCCAACCACAAGCATTAAACACAGATTGTGATTGAACTCAACTAAACTTCAATATATACTCAAAAGATTACAAATTTCTCAGTATCTATATGAAACTACAAAGTAAAACTTATATACAGCTTAGCTAGCCATGAATCATGAGAGTACAAACATATAAATCATGATCATGCAGCAATAAAGAGAGAAAAGAAGAAAGGAAAGGAAGGAAGCTCAATAGATTGTATCCTTTAAGCTTGATTCACCCTCCATAGGAAGGATGGCCTCCAACCTTAGCCTTTTCTGCTTCCTCTAGGTCTAAAAAACCAAAAACCAGCAGCTGCTCTCCAAAAATGATGAAAACTCTCGTAGAAATTTGGTGCAAATCTATTTATAACCTGAATAAAACAGGGTCCCGCTGCGGCGTCCAACATGTCCCGCCGCGGCGCGCGTGTAATTAGGTCACAGGCGCCTGAGGCGCCTACTCTTCAACGTTGCGGCGCTCCAGCCTCGGATTTTATCTACTAATGCAGGGGAGAGCCGCGGCGCAACCATATCCACGTCGCGGCGTTGAGTGCTGATCTGCACTTTTGAGCTTCTCTTAGGCTTCCTGGTCCAAAGCTGCTTCAACTTCTTCATTTCCATGCTTCTTTTAAGACCTGCCTATATAAGAGAATTTATCAATTCTTTAAATCATGCAAATATACTCAATTTGATCATAATCTTGAAAGTATTTACTCAGGATCACAATGGAAGTCATCAGAATGAAATCAGATAGAAATGATGCTAAAACCTTCCATCAATGCTTACAAACAAGGACTAAACTTGCCATGTTGCATAGATATAGGGCAATAATAGCTTAACTCTACAGAGTTATCACACCCCCAAACCTAGATTTTTGCTAGTCCTCAAGCAAAACAAAGTGCATTCACAAAGATCAACAGGCAACCTATTTTCAGCCATTTTTAAACATTCCATTTTCACTTAACTCAGGCTAGTATATGATGAATGCATAAACCTCAAAGAATACAGATACCTTAGAATAAGTGTCAAGTATACACAATCCTCATCATGCTAGCATTCATAGCTTCCTTTCATACAAGATACTCTTCCCAAACCATGCAAGAAAAACCTCTTTCATTCAATTCCAATTCACCCAAATGAGGTTATAAACATACAAATGAACATAATTCACAAAATCCACAAGATTGTAATACAATTCTCTCTCCACTAATGTAAATCATGTAAGATTGAGGATCAAATGGGTCTTTATTAGCTTATAATGTTAGGCCAAGGGTAATGGGTAACAGAATAAACGGATAGAATTAACACAAACATTGAGAAACATAAATATAATATTCCAATTCATGAGTCAACAATGATATAGCAGGGTATTCAACAATGAAATTAGAAAACTTGCCAGAACCACTTGGATGCTTTGCAAACTTTACTTCACTTTTGCTTTGCTTTTCTTTTTTATTTATTTATTTATTTTATTCATTTTTCTTTTTATTTTCTCTTTCTTTGCTCTATTTTTGCAAAGTAATGCTTTTTCTTTTCTTTGGTTTGCATCTGGTTCCTTCAGGCTCATTTTGAATTGAATATTTATACCCCTAATCATAAGACTCACTTCAAGAAATAACATATATAATGCACTCAACAAACAATAAAGGTAGGAAGAAAATGACATGCTTTCACATGCATTAGAACGGTTAACAGGTTAACGATCACAATGGTTATGAAAAACAAATAAGGCCAAACAGTATAAGGCTTCAAAATAGGACCTAAGGATATCATCATATCGGTAAGCTTTTTAAGGCTCAATCGGTCCAAACAATGCCCTAATCATTTCCTCAATCAGACACAACCTAGGATTTCGCCTCAAGAGAGTTGCCAAACAATTTCAAAGATAATCAAATTTTTCACATGTATCATTCATAAACTTTCTTCAAGCAAACTTTCTTATCCTTTCCAAAGTTCAAAAAACATGCAATTGGGAAACTCACCAAGTATAAAAAGAAACTAGAGTGCTTAAGCATGCACCAAAGATTACATATGAATTCACAGAACAATGAAGGTCAAATGTATCTAAATCTATCATTGGAACAACCATACACACTAGCCTTTAAACATTACAACACACCAAGTGAAAGGAACGACGATTGTATCTTGAATGAAATTTTCATCAAAACTTTCAAGATAACTGCTCCTAAAGTTAATATTTAAACTAAAATACTATAACATATATATAAACTTCCACAAGAAATATAATACTAACAAACATACATAATAACAAAACATAGACATATAAACATAATACTGAAAACATAATGTACTGCATAAATAATCAAAACATAACATTAAAGACACCCCCCCAAACCTGAGGGAAACAGTGTCCGCACTGTATAAAAGATAAATACAGATAGCAAAAAATAAATACAACGAAAGAAATAATGCCCTGGATGCAGATCTAGAAAGACGGATCATCACTCTCAGGACCCTCGGTATCAGAACCATCACCATCCTCATCATCAGCATCATCAGAATCAGGTACATCAGCATCAGGTGCACGAGAAGGACCAGCCTGAGTGGGCGCAGTGACCGAAGTGGGTGGAAACGAAGGAACGGGATAATCATGCAACGGAAGCCCTAGACACTCCGCCATCCACCTCTCGTGTCTGCATCTGATATACCAGCATAGCTTCCATCCTAGCACGCCAATCAGAATCGTCAGTAGGTGCAGCCTGGGATGGAGCAACAGTCTCAGGAGCAGGAGCTGGTTGAAATGCTGGTCTAGGCTCTCCACGAGCCTGCCTCTGGCGCGCTGGTGCTGTAGCAGGAGCTGCACCGACTCGCTCAATAAATGTATCATTCAGCGGCTGCCGAACGTCGGTAAGTTCTTCATGAGGCCCCCAGCGGACCTGATGTCGGCTGCACAGGGTATGGATAAGAAATGGAAAGAAGAGGCTCTGATACTCCCTAGCAGACCTCAGTATCTGATGGAAGATGAGCATAGAAACATCAATCGACCGACCCTCCATAATAGCATAAATCAAAATGGCTCGATCGCGCGTAACCTCTGAAAGGTTAGCCGACGGCAGGATGCGCGTGCTGATGAAATGGTACCACGCCCGAGCCTCTGGGGTCAAATGAGTACGTGCAAAATATCTAGGCCTGTTCGTCTGAATACTCATGGTCCACATGACAAGTTGAGATTCAGCCAAACAAATCCGTGCCGTGACCACGTTAACATCCAGACCCTCCTCCGGCTCCCATCTACAAAACTCAGTATATTCGCAAATCTCCGGAGGTGGAGGAAGTCCCAACGCAGCTCGAATAGCAGCTGGAGAAAATGAAACCACACGACCACGAACTCGAACCGTGGTACTCCCCTCAGCTAGGAAAGCAGCATTCGCGTAGAACTCGCGTATAATTGGAAGCACTGCAGATGACTCTGGATGTTGAGCAAAGGTGCTCCAGTTTAGGTGGTTCAATCGCTGCTCCAACTCGAATATAGAGCGCGTGTAAAGGCAAAGCCTCGCTCCAATATCGAGGACGGGTGATAAGAAGAGTCGCTCACCGCCTCAGCGATATAAATCGCCTCCTGTCAAAGTCAGCAGGAGGGGGAGAAGGCTCCCTGGGTGGACGACTGGAGGAACCTCTAAGCATTACGTGGCCTCTTTTTGGAGCCATAACCTGAAACAAAAAAAATGGCAGAAATTAGAATAGGGAATAATAGAAAACATAAAGCATATGGAAAAATGAACTATTCTGCCAATTTTTAGGACACAACGCCGCGACATGCTCATATGGAGCCGCGGCGTGCAAAACACAACACAGCGTCGCGACATTCAACATAACGTCGCGACATTCAAACTGTTCTTATCAACACCGCGGTATTCAATCTAACGCCGCCGCGCGCAGCTCTGAAAAGTCCAGGAACGCACGCCTCAGGGCGTCCAATCCAACCCAATAATGCATACAGGCATTGGAAAACACTAAAAGCTAATAAAACCTAAACCTAATTAACAAATACTAACTATCTAACTAAGTAAAAATTAACATTATAAGTAGAAACCCAAAACAACCGAGAAAAAATAAGAAACAAGAAAAAAAATAAAGTAACAAGTGACAAAAACTAATAATAATGGTAAAACATACCTTATAGGAGAGGAGAGCGTGGTGAAAAGAGAGAAAAAGGCAGAGTTACGCAGGTAACGTGAAAGAGAAAGAACAGAGAAAATGAAAATGAGAGAGAAAAGGGTAAGAAAATGAAGATACCCAAGCGCCTCTGCAATAAACACCACCGCCCACACGCGCCGCGGCGTGAAACCTAGTGCGCCGCGGCGTGCATTAATTCCCTCCTAATTTAATTATTTAAATTATTACTATTTACTAATTACCCCCTTTTTTTCTATTTTTTTTACTGCTGCTACATTGCGCCGCGACGTTAAGATCTGCAACGTCGCGGCGCTGAGCTCCCTGTTTTGAAGCCCAACACACATCATGTCGCGGCGCTATCAGTGCCACGCCGCAGCGCTATCAGTCATACTGCATAATTATGCAGCAAATTCACTTCAGCTGTGATTTTGACTTAAATGTGGCCTCCAGCAGCTGAAAAACTTATCTAAAAGGGTTATTTACAAAATATAATACATAGAGATACAAAATCTTAAAAAGCAAAATATTTACATATTTATACCTGAAAAGCAAAAATTTGGGTTCCCTCCCAAAAAGGGCCTAATTTATAGTCCCGGCAGGACTTGTCTACTATTCCAAATGCATTTCTATCAATAAGGAGGAGCTTCCTCCTGATTTAAAAAATAAGTTTGATGCAGTTGGGATGGCAAGACTTGCAACTCCAAGTTTGGAGTGTGCTCAACAGGTGCATTTAACAAAGGTACCACCATAGTAGCCTGTATCTGGTGCATTTCACTATCACAAATGATTGGACCGTGGGCAGGAACACAGGTTTCACTGACACCTCCTTCCTTGGATGTCTTCTTCCCATCAAAAGTATTCACCAATGCACAATCTGCTAGATCGTGAGGGCTTTGTTGTGCATCAAATATATTAAACTTCACCTCTTGATCCTGAACCCTCATGATGAGTTCACCCTTCTCTAAATTGATCTGAGCTCTTCCTGTTGCGAGAAATGGCCTGCCAAAAATCAAAGGGACTTTGCTATCCTCCTTCATATCAAGTATAACGAAATCTGCAGGGAAGATAAACTGATCCACTTTAACCAACACGTCCTCAATAACCCCCTTCGGATGAGCAAGGGTTCGGTCCGCCAACTGGAGTGTAACTGAAGTAGGCGAAACTTCTCCCAAACCTAGTCTTTGATAGATAGAATAGGGCATGAGATTGATACTGGCTCCTAAATCACACAGGGCATGGCCAGTGAACTTATCACTAATTGTACATGGTATGGTGAAACTTCCGGGATCTTGGAGCTTAGGAGGGATTCTGTTAAGAAGAATTGCACTGCATTCCGCTGTTAGGGTAACCGTTTCAAAGTCACCAAGCTTTCTCTTCTTTGATAGAATTTCCTTCATGAACTTAACATAGCTTGGCATTTGTTCTAAAGCTTCTGCGAATGGAATGTTGATTTGCAGCTTTTTGAACACTTCAAGAAATTTCTGAAATTGGTGCTCAAGCTATTTACTCACTTGCCTATTAGGGAAAGGCAAAGGATGAACATAGGGCTTGAACTCCTTCTTCTTCTCCTCTCCATTCATATTAGCAATATCTTGACGTTGCCTGACTTCTGGTCTCTCAACTTCATTTTCTCTGACAACTACATGATCCTCTTCAAGCAGCATGGTTTGGGGATTCCCTTGAATGGTTCTCCCACTCCTCAGTGAAATGGCATGGCAGTGCTCATTCGAGACACCCTTTGGATTATTCTCAGTGTCACTAGGAAGGGTGCCTTGAGGCCTATTATTGATAGCACTAGCCAACTGCCCTACTTGAGTTTCTAAGGCTCGCGTGGAAGCAGTTTGGCTCTGCAACATCACTTCATGTTTTGCCAACTGAGAGTCGGTCTTTGTCATGTAAGAATCCGTCTTGACCATATACTGTGAAAACATATCTTCCAAAGAGGGTTTTCGATCTTGGCCCTGTTGTCTTGATTGGGAAGGATAACTTGATGAATTATAAGGTCTGTCATTAATTTGAGCGAGATGAGGAAGCCCTGGATTGTCCCTCCAGAAAAATTGGGATGATTTCCCATCCTGGGTTGTACTGGTTAGAGTATGGATTACTTTGTTGAGGGCGGTAGTTACCAACATATTGAGCAGTTTCAGTACTGAAAGGGCAACTATCACTGGAATGATTCTCTCCACACTTGTTACACAGCACAAATGGGCTTTGTTGATGGCTAATCCCCAAACGATCCACTTTACTTGCAATTGTTGCCACCTGAGTTGATAATGCTGCCATTGGTTCAAGTTCATGCACACCAGCCACTCGCCTTGAAGTATTTCGTTCCAAAGGCCATTGGTAGCTATTAGCCGCCAATTCATCAAGCAATTGGAATGCATCATCAAATGACTTGCTCAATAAAGAGCCTCCAGCAGCCGCATCAACTATCGGTCGATGGTGGGGTAGCAATCCTTTATGAAATGAATAAACTTGGTGCCACGGTGGAATATCATGATGAGGACACCTTCGAAGCAAATCCTTGTATCTCTCCATTGCTTCATACAAGGACTCAATATCAGCTTGAGTGAATGATGTAATATCATTCACCATCTCAGCAGTCTTGGCCGGTGGGAAATACTTATTTAGGAATTTACCACACAAGTCATTCCAAGTCTTTGATGGATCCCGTGAGTAGAGACGCAACCAACTCTTGGCTCTATCTCGGAGAGAGAAGGAAAAAGCCGTAAGCGAATAGCATCATCAGAGACACCATTATGCTTGAACGTATCACAGATCTCCAAAAAATTGAAAAGATGAGCATTAGGATCCTCCTTGGGCAAACCGCCAAATTGCACAGATGTCTGTATCATTTGAATGATGGCCGGTTTGATTTCAAAATTATTAGCACGGATGGCGGTCGCCTAATACTGGACTCAAGTTCTCCATGTGAGGGGTTGCAAACTCCCTTAATGGTCTTGTATGACTATCATCCTCCAACTGGAGTGCAGCGTTATCGTCTGCCATCTTAGTACCTATAACAAAAGAATCTGAAAACTTAAATTAATATGCACAAGACAGAATTTGAAATAGTATTAACTAGACTCATTGCTAATATCAACTAAACAGAAATAACCGTATTCCCCGGCAACGGCGCCAAAAACTTGTTGAGGTGCAAACGTGTTGCCCTTTTTGCTAACCGCAAGTGCACGGGTCGCACAAGTAATATAGTTATAGAGTAAGAGATCGATCCCACGAGGAAAACGTATTTCAAAGTAAAGCTGAGTATTAACCAATAGTCTAGTTAATGCTATCCAAAAGCATTAAATTTATAAATGAATGGTTAAATAAATATAAAGACTGAAAATCAATAACTCTAAGATAAATAGATAAATAGAGAAATAAGAATTACTTTTCATTTCCTATTTCAACTAATGAATTGCAATCCTTACAAGCAAAATCAAAGATTGGTTTAGTTAGCTTGAGAATCGATTTAGTTAAAAGCCTATGTCTAGGTCAATTAACCCTGGTTTCATTTACCCAAACACTAAGTTTCCTTGAGAACCAAAGGTAAACTCCACTCATTAATGATCTATCTCAAGTATCTATATGAAACTACAAAGTAAAACTTATATACAGCCTAGCTAGCCATGAATCATGAGAGTACAAACATATAAATCATGATCATGCAGCAATAAAGAGAGAAAAGAAGAAAGGAAAGGAAGGAAGCTCAATAGATTGTATCCTTTAAGCTTGATTCACCCTCCATAGGAAGGATGGCCTCCAACCTTAGCCTTTTCCGCTTCCTCTAGGTCTAAAAAACCAAAAACCAGCAGCTGCTCTCCAAAAATGATGAAAACTCTCGTAGAAATTCGGTGCAAATCTATTTATAAGCTGAATAAAATAGGGTCACGCCGCGGCGTCCAACATGTCCCGCCACGGCGCGCGTGTAATTAGGTCACAGGCGCCTGAGGCGCCTACTCTTCAACGTTGCGGCGCTCCAGCCTCGGATTTTATCTACTAATGCAGGGGAGCGCCGCGGCGCAACCATATCCACGTCGCGGCGTTGAGTCTTGATCTGCACTTTTGAGCTTCTCTTAGGCTTCCTGGTCCAAAGTTGCTTCAACTTCTTCATTTCCATGCTTCTTTTAAGACACGCCTATATAAGAGAATTTATCAATTCTTTAAATCATGCAAATGTACTCAATTTGATCATAATCTTGAAAGTATTTACTCGGGATCACAATGGAAGTCATCGAATGAAATCGGATAGAAATGATGCTAAAACCTTCCATCAATGCTTACAAACAAGGACTAAACTTGCCATGTTGCACAGATATAGGGCAATAATAACTTAACTCTACAGAGTTATCAGAAGGAAATGAATATAACTTCTATTTAGAACAAAAGAAAACTACAACAAGATAGACAAATGATACAATAACATGATCTTGATCTATCAACCAAGATGATTCTAATGAGCAACTAATAGTGCCCTTTTATAGAGCATGAAGGGCACACAATGACAAGAAAGTTGTTTAATGAGTAGGTAGATGAGTGAGTTGATGAATGAAACATGACAATGGAGTTGTTAATGAGTGGGTGAATTATTGTCATGCTTGTCTCCTTGCTCAACCAATTCAGCTGTCTTCACACGATTATAACTCTATCATAATATCACCTATTGCATTAGTGGTTTTCATGAAAGTTGAAGGGTTTTGTCTCAGCTTTTCAACGCCATCAGTTTCAGCACAATCTAATCCTACAGCCCAAGATATGGTCTAATCTTTGTATAGTATTCAGGTTCCAGCAATAGTACCTCTGTTCTGACTTCTAGGTCTAATATGACCTACTAGACATCCGATCTAACTCTTGTGTTCTCATGAAAGTTGTAGATTTTTGTCTTAGATTTCATTTGGGCTTGGTTTGGTGTCAATTGAACTCCTATAACTTAAGAAATAGGCTGATGAGTGCGTAGAGGTCAAGCTGTCAGGATCAACACTCTAATTCTGGCTTTAACTCCAATTTAAATTATCTAAACGTGTGATTTATCTCTTGAGGTTTCATGAAACTTGTAGAGAATTGTCTTAGCTTTCCTACAAGACCAGAATCACATCAATCAAATATTTTGCAACTCAGATTATAGCCAATTTACTAAACGCGGCCAAATATACAAATTAAGGTCAATTCATGCAATAATTCCTTTAATGATCCAATTAGGCCCAATATCATAAAATGTGACAAAACTAACTTAATTAAACCTAATTGAACCTTAAGAAGCTCAGTGAGAAGATTATTAAATGAATGAAATATATTACTATCACCGTGTGATGGTCACCACAACATCTTTGGTCTCAAATCCAAAGTAAGGACTTGCATGCCCGCAGCGCACGAGCACTTCATCTGACCATCGTAATAACACACCGTTACTCACCACTGAAAACGAGCGGAGACGACTCTAGTAGCTTTCGATTTAGGGTTCATTCGTTTTCGGGGAAAATGAATTTGCAACAATTAGTTTTTAAATTCATTAAATTATTATCTTATATCATGGCCATTGGATTACACACCAGATCTAATGGACATCATAAAAAGGTTGGTTTTGAAATGTCTTCCCGTTAACTAAATAACACATTAATGGGTAATTGACTGTAGTCATTGATACAAAACTAAGACAATTCCACGACTTATATCAAAGGTGCATCTATGCTCCCTCTCATGAACAAAGAGCATGTTAGACGTTGCCATTAATCTAGTTATAGTTCAAAACTCGCATGATAATTCCAAAAAAAGGAAGTTACAAATTAATAGAGAAACAAATGTGAAGTAGTGGATAATATTTGAGGACCTATATTAGGCATCTAATCATAGTTGTACAAACCGGCCTAACCCAATCGGTTTAATCGAAAAACTCATGACCTAGCCTCTGGGTTGATTTGGTTCTTAGTCACAATAGATTTTCTCGACAACCCATGACTTGCCTGGATGGTTTGACTCGAGTTGACTCGGGTTATTATTATTATTTAAAAAAAGACTTAAAAAAGATAATTTTTAAAATTTAAACATGGTAACCTTAAAGACTTTTTTGATGAAATACACCTTGTAATTAGACTATATGTTTTTATTAAGTAATATTTTTAATTTTTTAATTTTTTAATTTATATTATTATTTTAACAAATTTAATTTTTAAAAATTAAAATTAAATAATTATCATTACTAATTTAGTTACATTATTAATACTATTTTTATATGATATATTTTTTTATATAAAATACTTTTTAATATAATATTATTTTAAAAAATATTTATTATTTATCTAAATTTTTTATTTCAACTATTTAACCTAGAATTGAATTGATAACCCATTAACTGCACTTTTTGTTCAACTTCCAATCCAAATTATATAGCCATGCATCTAACCTTTCTTGTTCAGTTGTACGGCCTTTTCTTGGCATTCAGATCTTGGGTCGACGAAGGGTGCTCCAAAGATTAAGAAAGGATATATTCCATTTAATTGATCCCGAAGCTCAGTTCTTAAACGATCCCCGGCCCTTTGTCTTTGTAGCCTAACTCTTAATAAGTATTTAATTATTTTTTTAAAATAAATTTAGAAAAAAGGGTGATTGTCACATGTTAAAGATGTAATCTACTCATATATAATAAATAAAAATACATTCTTTTAAGAGTAATTTATTATCTTATTTTACTCTCTCACAAAAAATGACGTGTAACCTTTCTTCTTTTAAATTTTCAATCCAAAATCTATTTTAAATTAATTATAAATATATTTTATGATTTTAGAATACTTTTTCTTAATTTATATATTTTTAGATTATGCTGAATAAAATAATTTTTTAAAATTTAAACTTTTTTATTTTAATTTTTTTAAATTCTATCTGGATTTTAAAAATCTGTACAAGAGATATTTACTAATTTTTTTCAAAAAAAAGAAAAAGCCTAACTTAGTAACTTTAGTCTAGTGCAATAAATATGAAATTTGATAAAAGAAATTATTTTTTCTCTATTTAGTTCTTACGAGAAAATTGAATATCATATATATTTTTTATTTTATTTTAAATGAACGGGGCCCACAAATTGCTGGAACTGAGTTTTACATATAGTTTTACATACCATGTAAAATAATTTGTAACGTTATTTGTATGATGATTGGGAAAAGATTAGAGGCGTTGACAATCACTATAAAAAACAATTTTTATGGCAACAATATTCATGCTACAAAAAACATATATACTAGAACTATTTAAAAGATGTATTATTACTAAAAGAAAATTATATGCGACAACAACACAAGTTTTCAGAAATAAATTTAATATTAATATTATTGATATTATAATTTTAAAATATCTGTCTAGTTGTCACAAATATACATATTTTTTTTATTTCAACTCCTAATATACAGCTTTAATCATATTTCCCTTTCTAGAATTGGATGCGAATCTTAATAGCAAAAAAGAGGTCCCAATTGGATAAATTCAACTTTTCTTCCCACGCAGCAGATGCCACAAAGATAGATAAGAGGCAGAAACTTTCAGTATTAGAAAAAAAAAATATTAATGCCATATTGGCAAACAGGTCAAGTGATCAAACTACTAAATATAATTATAGAACCTCTTATTATTATTATTATTATTGGCAAACTAATTAAATCAAATAGCTTAATTAATTTAATCTATTGGCTCCAAGGCATTCCTATTCTACTATACTACTCCTCATTCCTCAAATGGAAGTCGTATATATGCAATCGTGTAAAAACAAAACACGAAAATTGTTGATTTCGTACCCAGAATCAAATAACACTACTACATGAAACAAAAGTAACAATTATGAGGGAATATATATGCACGAATTTTTTTTTTGAAGCCGTACCAAGGACTCGTCTTTGTTTCCGTATGCATGCATGGATAGAGATTCGTTTGTAGTAAAAGAAGACTTCGATCAATCACATTCAACAAATGATCATACAAAATTTGAAACCGACCCAAATCTAATCGATGATTCTCCTCTTTTCTCATAAGCAACCCTATCTTTTTATTTGCTAAGCGATGCCAATCACCTCCCTCAAACCCCTATATAAGCAGTCACATTTGGCGCTAGCTCAAGCACACCACACACCAAAACCTCAAGTGCACATTTGCTAAATTATATTAATTGCTTTGCTTTTGTTTAGCACACTCTCATTCACAAACTAGCTTTCCCAATATTTCTACTACTACTACTACCAAATCTGCATTCAACCCATTTGGCTTCCATCGATCCTTAATTAACATTTTAATTAGGCTACATTTATTTATTTGTGGGCTTGGCTAGGCAGCACAATGGATAGGGTGACAAAGATGACATCAGAGAGGCCTGTGGTGATCTTCAGCAAGAGCTCCTGCTGCATGTGCCACACCATCAAGACCCTCTTCTGTGACTTTGGTGTGAATCCAACGGTTCATGAACTTGATGAGATACCTAGAGGAAGGGACATTGAGCAAGCTCTTTCAAGGCTAGGCTGCAGTCCCTCTGTGCCCGCCGTGTTCATCGGTGGTGAGCTTGTGGGTGGAACCAATGAAGTGATGAGCCTTCATCTTAAACGGTCCTTGATCCCAATGCTTAAGAAAGCAGGAGCTCTTTGGGTTTGATCACAAATAGTTATTGACCTTCTCGTATCACCATCAGGCACACACAAGCACTAATAAATCTGTTTTGGTTATATATGTAATGATGGGATTATCTTATATATATAGGAGAAGGATATATTGAGTAAATACATATATCCATAATATTAATATAGAGTTTATGGAGGTAATAAATAAGGCTGACTTAACTGATCGAGTTGTAGTTTAGCCTTTTTTTTTTTTTGGGGGGGGTGATATAGCCTTTTTCAATCAAATGTAATGTTATCTTTTTTATAATTATAATAAATTAGATGAGAGTTTCAGTTTATATGAAGTTTAACAGTTTAAGCATCAGGTCAGTAATCCACTCAATTCCCTTTCACATATGAAACTGTGAAACCAATTATTTTGTTCAAACTTTTAGAGGTAGCAATAAATTTTATCAAAAAACCCTCAAAAATTATGATATGTAGTATAAAATAAGTTTGTACAGATTTTATACTCGTAAACTTCTCACAAAACTTCATGCAAGTCATTATCAGCATATTAATACTACTGTAACTTTTATTTTAATGGTAGTCTGTTGTGAAACTGTCATTACTACTGAACAAATTATTGGATTCTAGTCCTTCCTTGACCCCATTTTCTCCTTTTCAGGTTAAAGAAGGAAATCGTAAATATAAGCCTGAGTTGCGTATCTGAATGACGGTACTTGCTAACTTGTTGAAAGAATAATACTACTGGAATTACGATTTCTATAAAATATTAAAAACGATACAGAAGAAAATCTTACTAGCTAAATGAACTGGCTTACTATAAGACAAAAATAGTAGCGCATGTGATTCGCCACAAACCGTGTCTTCTTCTAGCACTTATATGGAGAGGGACAGATGCACAAAATGGAATAAACTCACTAGTATAAGTGAATGCGACATATACTTAAAATAGAGAATTTTTAAAATAGAGAATTCTTACTTAATGTTAGAATACTTAATTAAATATATCAGGTAAATTAAGATTTAATATTTTCATAAATTTTTTGTTACATAATTAATTTTATAAAGATTAATAAAAATAATAAATTTTAATTAATCTGATGTATTCAATTATGATACTCTAAGTTTAAGTAAGAATTTTTTATGTAAAATGATTCTTTTCTGTCGTATCATTAAATAATTGAGATACCGAACCTAGAAAAATGAAAAGACAAAAGGGAAGAAGAAAAAAATAATGGAGCATATCATGGAGTTAAACAGAGTCTTAAGTCTTAAATAGAGGAAAGCTGGCAGCCTCGTGGAGAAAAATGTAGTTTGAGAGTGGACACGCTGTTGGAGCACATTCAACACTGTCCGTTTCCCCTAAATTACGTGAAGAAAGAATTGTAATCCAGTGTATATTATTTCTATGGAAACGATAGGTGGAATCACTAGTTATGATCAAATTGGGCTGATAAAATCATAAACCGTATTTTACAAATGAATAACATAGCAATATCAGTAACTTAGCTTTTCACCTCGTCAATCCCAATTGGCTTTCTTCCAGATTAAATTCGATTGCCAAAGGATGCTCACATAAGTCCTCGATGAAAAAAAACAAAAAAACTCAGGACAACAACTTTATATAGAGAACAAGATTCAAAAGTCAAAACAATTAAAGGTTAAAGCCAAAGCAGATTGAAAGTGTGACAAAGCCATTTCCAAAGCACAACAAAGACTTGATCCGGGTTAAAATAGGGTGGCTCATCAACCCCGCTAATGAGGTTGTTGAGAGTCTTACATCGTTTGTCTCAATATTTCGAGTACAATTTATATATTTATTGAGCTACTCTATTTAATATCAATTAGTTTTAAGTTAGAATCTCAGTTGATATTAGAGTAAGATTTCATCTTTGTTTTTAGGTTCGAATCCTTCAGAGGTGAAGATAAGCCGGCAAGCAGTTCAACATATGAGCTCAGTTTCGTTTCCAGCAATTCTGCCGATTTGGAAACAATCTTGCGCAACTACGAATTTAAGGTAATCTAATTAAAAGATAAGGAGTGTTAAACCAAAAGCAGCATTACCTGTGAATTGAGACAGAGAGAGCCTCATAAGATTAATATTTGCTTACATACCTGTGAATTTTATCCATGGTCAAAGCTGAGTCTCCACATTTTCTTATTGTTTAATTAACGCATGTCTGTTAACATTAATATTTTGTAAAACCGTGTGTTTCTGTAACAAAAAGACATAGATGAAATCAGATATGAAAATGTCAATTTTAGAGCTTCCATCCCCAGCAACTAAAGGTGCTTCTGCTACTTGAATGTTAGCAATATGTTACCTGAAAGCAGAAAAAACAGTAATCTGTACCGTATAAATAATATATTCATGATATTACCCACTGTAAGCGTTTCATCTGATTGGATGTTCAAATTCCAATAATCAGTTAATTAAATTTGTAGGGGCATATATAGAACATATA
Source organism: Ormosia semicastrata (assembly GCA_029884595.1). Classification (NCBI taxonomy): domain Eukaryota; kingdom Viridiplantae; phylum Streptophyta; class Magnoliopsida; order Fabales; family Fabaceae; genus Ormosia; species Ormosia semicastrata. The sequence continues at coordinate 30,099,977 of JAQQTO010000043.1, read as the reverse complement.
ACGTTTACAACCTGCTTCAAATTAATTAAAAAAGAACTTTTCGTCTCTGAATGCCTGATGCTCCTGATGCTTATCTTTTTCAGTATAACGTATACAGCCTGATGCTCCTCCTTTCTTATCTTTTTCAGTACTCTGAATAAAACACGGTTGCAAAAACATCTGGTCTCACAGCACTAACTCATATGCGTGATAGTGATATATATACTGACATGTATATATTTATTAGCCAAGAAAATAAAATGGCAATGCCATGTACATACCTATGTTAAGTGCAACTGGGAAAAAAATACTCAAAATAAATTAAATATGACCTATCATCACTATCATTACCTAAAACTTTGTTTACCTTATTGAATTTTGCTATGGCTAAACCATTTTATCTATGTTAGCTTCAATGTACAAAGCTCTGGCAGCAAACGGAAGGGTTCAAACTCAAATATTCAAGCATGTATCACTTGAACCTAGAAGCATGGATGATACTGTAATATCTCAAGGCTTCTGGATTCAAGTGAGAAAGGCTTGAGATATTTGCATTTCTGAAGGCCACATAATATATTCAGAATCAGGAAGGGGGTTGAGGATAGAATCCTGTTTTTGTTTCCAAGAGTTGCAAATGAAAGGATCGCTCTTATTTAAAGGAATGGCCGTATCAAATTTGTTAGGAAATATTAATAGAATACACTCAAAGTGACTTGAATATTTTATGAAGGTGAGTAGAAGTATATTTAGATTCGTGAGAAAAAAATTAATAAAATAATAAAGTACTATTTTTATAATAAAACTTATTTGTCAATATTATTTATATAAAAATAATAATCAAAAAGTGTATATTAAATTTAATGTAAAAAATCTCTTTATAATGAAAAAATTACAAGTCAAACTCTAAAAATATTTTATTATATTAAGAATAATTATAATATCTTATTTATATTTCCACATAAACATAATATATATAAAATATAATATTTTTCAAGTAAGACTTTCTTTTATTATAATTATAGTATTATAAAGATTACAGAGTATACCAAAAAATTCTTATTATATACCTATATTATACTCTTAAAATTTTTATACACTCTTTATTTTTACTCTTACTCTCATAAGCTCGTATTACTTTTTGTTTCTGCTTGATACTTTGGATGAATCAATTTTCTCTAGAAACCTCTCCAAGCATTCCATTTACGCTTCCATGCTTGCCAACTATTAACCACCGCCGAAAGGCAAGCCACCGACTAACAGAATTTCAACTAACTCCTACAACATGGCGTTTCAGCTGACCAAGTTTTATTAAGTTATTTATTTATTTACTTTTAAATAATTACGGGCTGGGCTGGGTCTGAGACCCCGATTCTTCAGTAAAAAATTAAGGGCAGTGCTGCTATGGTAACTGATGAACGGTATTTGTTTAACGAAAATAAATACACATTTCGATCAACACGGAAAACTCCAGCATGAGCCATCCTTATCCTTAAATTAATCTGGAAGTATTTGTTTACACTATTATTTGAGGTTTTTTAAGTATGTCTTTTTTATGCTTTAAAAGTTTGTAATTAAGTTAAGCTTTTATAATTTAATTTTTTTTTGAAATTGCACCAAAAAATTTAATTAAGTTTTTGCCTTTATAATACCGTTAGATCACATAATAGTAGACTAGATTTAAGAAATTTTTTTAAAACTATAAAAACAAAATTACAAAATATAAAAAATTAATGGAGTATTATAATGTTGAGCAAAATTTCAGGAACTTGATTAAATATTTTTCAAACTATAAGAATTTAATTACAATTTTTTAAAAATATATGACCTAAATAAAAATTCTCAAATAGTGTATGAACTTACAGGCTAATTTAACTTTCATTTTTCTTTTTTGTTTTTATTATTGACGTGTGATAACAAACTAAATTTTACTTTGGAGTGGAACAACCTCCCCTCCTCCTACACTTTTGTTCACAAAAAAAAAAATTTATAGCTTAATTTGATTTTTTTTATCATTTTTTTTGGGTGAAGTATCATGTAATTTAATTGTTTTGATTTTTCATGATTTGAGTTATAGTGGGTATATAGGATTAAACCAACCATATAAACCGAATCACCCTACATATACAAATATAATATTATGATTTTTTATATTATTATTACACTTATTTTTATATTATTTTATTTATTGCTAAATGTAATAGTTTGAAATTAAATTATTTATTATTTTTTATAATTACTTTTATTCAATTTCATTATCATTACTGTCAAATACAGTTGAACATTGACTGCGTATTCTTCAATTTTAAAATAATGTATAAAGGTGTGGTTTAGAATCTGATCAAGCTGTAGATTGTTTATAATCAGTATATGAATATAGGCCCTATTAGCACATATGACCTATATTCATATTCAAAGTAGAAGCAATATGAGCACAAGTTATAGCTAGCTATGTTGTATGTGCCTTATTTTTCCCAATCATGGAGTTAAATAAGTTGTGTCCAACTACATCCAGGTATCTTAATGATTTTCTTTCGTTCCACACCCAGACCCAGTCTCAACTTCTTGGCATCATCCCATTTTCCAATAGCAGCATATATGCTAGAAAGAAGAGAACAATAACCAGCTGTATCAGTCTCCAGCTTAATGCAATGCTGAACAGCTATTTCCCCGAGCTCCACATTGTTGTGTAATCTGCAGGCAAGAAGCAGAGCTCCCCAAATCCCAGCATTTGGTTGCATTGGCATATTTATTATAAGCTTATATGCTTCATCCAACCATCCTGCCCTGCCTAAGAGATCAACCATGATTCCATAATGATCAACTGAAGGCACAACTCCATTGTCCTTCATGGAGTTAAAGCACTGGTAACCTTCTTCAACCAATCCAGCATGATTATAGGCAGTCAGGAGTCCTGTGTAGGTGACTAAATTCGGGCCAATACACTCTCCAAGCATCTGTTCAAATAACTTGATTGCATCAGATGCCCTTCCATTTATTCCACATCCGTAGATCATTGCAGAATATGCAACCAAATCCCTCTTTCTCAGGCCATGAAATAGCTCATATGCCTTGTCAATGATTCCACACTTTGCATATAAGTCAATTAAAGCAGTAGCCAAATGATCATCCAATACAATTCCAAAGTCATTCATGTGTGACTCAATCCAGCACCAATATTCTAGATCCCCCAATTGCGAACATGCTGATATAACACTAGCCAAAGTCATCTTATCTGGATGTACATAGATATCTGGTTTAAGCATGTCATTAAATAGCTCAAGGGCCTCCTTGGGTTTGCTATTTTGAGCATAACAAGCTATCATAGCATTAAATGACAGCAAATCTTTCTCATCCATCTGGTCAAAGAGCTCATGAGCAGACTCAACATCCCCCCTCTTTGAATACCCAGCAATGATTGTAATCCAGGAGACACTGTTTCGTGTCGGCATTGCATCAAAAAATTCTCTTGCAAACATTATGCTTCCATAATCAATGTAACCACTAATCATTGTATTCCAGGAGGCCATGTTTCTCTCTGGCATTTGTTGAAACAAAGAACATGCCCGATCTATATTTCCTGCTTTGGCATATCCAGAGACCATAGAATTCCAAGATGTGACATCTTTCCTGGGAATCTCATAAAAAAAGTCTTGAGCCTCATCTAAGTCACCAGCTTTTAGATACCCAGATAACATAGAGTTCCAAGAAACCACATTTTTGTCAGCCATTTCATCGAATACCTTCCGTGCAGTCCCCATATCACCTGTTTTGGAGTACAAATTAAGAAGGGCGGTTTGTACATAAACACAAGTATTAAACCCAAAAACATGAACTTGCCCATGAATTGATATACCATCCAACTTATCCTGAAGCCTAGCACATGACTTGAGTGCAGAGGATATAGCATGTGAACTAGGACACAACCCCATCCTCTGCATTTGAACATAAAGAGAAACAGCTTCCATGAATTGACCCTTTTGAGAGAAGAACCGAATCACACAACCCCATGAGAAGGAATCTGGATTGCGCAGATGGTGAAGAATTAAGTGGACATAGTGTGCCATAGTTTTGTAGTTGGTGACATCCCAGAGAAGGATATGATGGATGAAAAGGGGTTCAAGATGGTGAAGACCATTGATCAGGATGTGGGCATGGATTTGTTTTGCCTGCTTTAGAGTTGAACAGTGCTTCATCAAGGTTATCAATTTGGGAGCTACCATTTAAGCTTTTCTAATTTTTGTTTTGAAAAAAAAAATGAAACTTGAACTACTCAACCCAAGCTTTCCCAAAACGCTTATTCTGGTTTGTCTTCTTCCTCACTATTCTCTGTGACTTGGAGTCCCCAAGATCAAAGAATAGATACCCAACACCAAAACACACCAATTGATCCCAATATTAAACAATTATTTATGACGCAATTATTGGGATTTCATTGATCATAGTTGTTGCCAATGAAATGATAACTAGAGACACAACTAACTTTGTCTCGGATTTTGAATACGACAACAAATAATTTGGCCAAATGACAACAAAATGGTATCATGGGCCAATTCGAGTCAGCTTTGATGCTTTGCGTCTGGATAAATTCTTACTTAAATTCTGGATATCTAGATAAGTGTATCAAATTAATTAAAATTTAATATTTTTATAATTATTTATATTATATAATTAATTTTATAAAAATTTATAAAAATATTAAATTTTAATTGATCTAATGTATTTAATTTAAATACTTAAAATTTAATTAAGAATTTTTCCTAAAGTCTGACCTCTATCCTATTTTTGAATGATACACAACTAGAGGAAACCAAATTTGATTCAGTAATAAAAAGAGAAAAAACAAGTCTGAAAGTTATAATGTAAAGTATTTTATACGCACAAAACATAGGTATTGGAGTCGTATGTTAATTTTTTTTGGTATTACAGAATTTCCTACGTTATTTAGGTGTGAAATTAATTGATTCTTATTTTGAGCATTGCAAGTTCAAGTACTTGCAAATGTTGCTCAACCACAGAAAAAAAGAAAGCACACCTCTAATCATCTTTGTTTTTAGTATGAAGATAGCTTCAATCATAGAACAGCCATATAAAAGAGCTCCATAACAATCATGACTCAAGTTGAATTGAAGCTGTGGAAACGTGGAAAGAGCCAAAAACGATCTACCTTTGTCCCTTATTCCTCCCCTCAGTCCCACAAAAGTGACAAAACAAACACAAACACTGACTTGTGATAGCGTCGATCCTTTTACTCCTTACCCAAGTCCCGAGACAACTGACCCCACACATGGTGATTTTACTTTACGGTGAAATTAATTTTTAATATAATAAAAAACTGATGTTTGTATTAGATTATTTATTATTTAATTAAGAAATTTTTTTATTAAGAAGTATTTTAAAAGTATGTATTAAAAAAATCAAAATAAATTTATTTTTATTAAAATAAAGTATTAAATGCATTAAAAATTAAAAATAATTGACTATAGACAAAATTTAACTCAAAATTTTTATTTTTTTATTTAATTCTCAATTCAAATAATGACATGTAAATAAAAAAATTTATTATTAGATTAAGTATGTATTACTAAGTTTAAAAAATCTACATATTTTTATTTGATTTAAGAACTAAATAAAAAGAATATAAAAAATTTTAAACTAAGTTTTATTCTTTTACTATTTATCTTATTTTTATAAAAAAATTATTTTAACTTTCTTAATAAGTAAATTTAACAAGTACAAAATACTAAAAAAAATGATCACTTATTTTTTAAAAATTCACTAAAAGCTTTTGATTATAAATTATTTTAGATTTTAGATATAAAATAAATTAATTAAAACACACCTTTATAAAAAAATTACTCACCACTACCTTTTCCTCTTTTGCTCCAATAATCTCACTTATACATTTATACAAATCATTTTATATTTAAATATTTTTTTACAATTAAGCTTACATCACTTTCCATCCTAATTATACGGAACAAACACTGTGCTTAGCTCTAACGTGCGCATCCTCTTTGTCTCTTTTCTATGTGTTCTGTCTCTGTCTCTGTCTCCGTCTCTGTTTCACTTCACCACTTCCAGCTCATGCCAATTATGAATGTTGTTGAGCCATAAGCCAAAGCCATTGTCGTCCCATAAGCCGTAACAAACAGCACACTTTATTCGGCGTCGTTTGACGTTTTCTTTTTTCCAACAACTTTCTCACTTCTCGGTTATCAAACACCTGGAGGGGGTGAGGGTCTGGTTCTGCTTTTCCTGGGACTCAGAACAACAGGGTGAGCTTTCTTGTCAACGATACAACGTTTTTCTTTTCCCTTTTTTCTGCCCTTGTTGACTTTGAGGTTGCCAATCTGATTAGTTCCTTTTTTTCTGGGCACAGGAAAAGAAACAAGCTTGGTAGCATTTTCCAGAGAAACACTCTTTCAGGATAATGTGGCTTCCCTTTTTGGGGTTTTAGGGTTAATGTCCAATTTTGTTTCTTGTTCACTCAGTGTTCAGGTGATTCCTTCCTTCTCTAATAGCAGCTCTGCTTTGAGGTTTGAGGTTTGAGCTTTGAAGATGTTTGGGTTCTCTCGTCGCCGTATGAAACTTGGCAGGTAAAGCTTTCTTTTTTATTTTCCTCCCTTTATTCTTTCAAATTTAGGTTTTTTTTTTTTAAAAAAAAAAAAGCCTCTTTTGCTTCACTTTATATGATTACTACATAAGTTGCAAATTGTGCTGAAAGTGTTATAATAAGGTGATGTAACATGGCTGTGTTGCCTGTGTAGATTGAAGGTCCAGCTCTCTGACACCACTCAGGGAACCAGAAGTCCCGTAAGGCACCCCAAACGAAATGAAAACTCCAATGTAAGCTTTTCAGCTTCATTCTTTGTGGAGTTGCAACTCTCAACAGTGAGTATGCCCACTAAGTTCTTAGCTTCTTTCAGGGTGAAGGAGTTGAAGGAACAAGTGGTCATTCTGATCAAATTGATTTCCACTCTTCATCTGCTGCGGCGCCTGAGATAAGTACTTGTACATCAGGCAGCTCAGAGAACTGGATGGTGTTGTCAATTGCAGGGGATAAGCCCACTCCTAGATCCAATGTGTGTAATTACGTTTTTTAGTTCCAGGGTCTTTTTGTGGAAGTATTATTGTTAGGTTTGTGCTCATCTATAATGGCAGTCATTTATGGCAAAAGACTGAACTTTTTTTCATTGTGAATAGCATGCAGCAGCTGTCATTGGGAATAAGATGATAGTGGTTGGCGGCGAATCTGGAAGTGGATTGTTAGATGACGTGCAGGTATGAGTGGGAGATTGTTGCGTAGAATATGAGGATTAACATTAACTAGTTACTTGGTTGTTGGTTCATCTTGAAAACTTTGATCTGGATGCTATTAATTTTTTTATCGTCAGGTGCTAAATTTTGACAGATTTTCGTGGACCACAGCATCCTCAAAGCTTTACTTGTCACCAAGCAGTCTGCCACTAAAGATTCCAGCATGCAAGGGTCATAGTTTGGTAACTATATCCTAATAGCAACATATTCTCAGCATACTGCCATTCTAATTATGTTATATATTAGTGTTATTGAGAATCCTCTCCTCTTCTTGTTTCATTATCACATTTGACATTGCTTCATTCATTGTACAAGACGTGGAATAACATGTCTCTTAAGATGGAAAGTTCATGAAACTGAATTTCTCAAAATAGTAGAAAGAGCTGCCCACCCTTATGTGTCCAAGCACAGTATTCATCAGTAAATTCTGGCTGCCATATATGTTCTGTTTAATGATATGATCAACCTCATTTAATGATCTTATAATGCTTCCCTGAATCAAGTGTTTTTGCATTGAATGGTCTTTTGTTTTAAGTTTGTAATTGATAATGATTTGTCTCCGGTCTCAATTCTCTTGCACTTGATGATAATTTGACTAGGTTTCCTGGGGGAATAAGGCACTCCTCATTGGAGGGAAAACAGACCTAGGAAGTGACAGAATTGCAGGTTCAGCTTCATGTCATTTACATGTAATAGCTCTGTCCTGGTTCATGCTGTGAAATTGTTCTGATTATCTTTTTGGTGTTTGTAGTATGGGCATTTGATACAGAGACAGAGTGCTGGTCTCACATGGAGGCAAAGGGAGACATACCGGTAGGAATTTTCATTTGATAATTGTGCAAATAGCCTTTGGTAAAAGTTGCTCTTGGAAATTGTCTCTATTGATATATGGAACCCGAATATTAGCGAGTGTGATACTGGATTACATATTTTGCTCCATCATATTAGTATACCATGATAATAATTCTTGATTAATTAAAATGTTTTTAAAAAAAATTGAGCTAGATTATGATTGAGGACTACCCAATGGATGGAACACCTTTGTATCTTGATCAAATTGATATTTTTCACACATGACGAGGATGTAATTCTCATATTGCATCTGACAAGTTACTTTATGAGGAATTCAAGAACATAAACATTGTGGAGAAATAATATAGAAATAAAATCCGTAATGACGCATTACCAAAACTAACATATCATCCTTTATTTTCTTCAATTGAAATCTCTATGTTGATTTTGACACCTGGAGCTTTAACTAGGCAGTACTGATCAAAGATTTTGTTCTTGGTAGGTTGCTCGCTGTGGTCACAGTGTTGTTAGGGCAAGCTCTGCTTTAATATTGTTTGGGGGTGAAGATGCAAAAAGGAGGAAACTGAATGATCTACATATGTTTGATCTCAAGTCCTTGACGTGGCTTCCACTTCACTACACGTAAGTGTGCCCAGGCTTCTGATATGAAATTAAAAAAAAAATTGTAAAGAAAAGGTCGGACTTTGATGTGATTAGCTGCTCATAATCACCTGATATAAATGTTACATTGCTTTTGAATTTTTTTTTTTTTCATAAATCTTTTGAAATTATATTACTTGCAGGGGAACAGCACCTTCTCCAAGATTCAACCATGTAGCGGCTCTTTATGATGATAAAATTCTTTTTATATTTGGAGGATCATCAAAATCCAGGACCTTAAATGATTTATATTCACTTGACTTTGAAACGGTGAGTGGGCTCTCTAGGTCTCAAATATGTCTATGATGCAAGACCATGCGGTGAAACTGCTTGATTTCTCCAAGGTGCAGATTAAATGTTCATCCACTATATAATTTGATGAAAATATATGTTCCTTCAGATGGCATGGTCAAGAGTAAAGATACGAGGTTTCCATCCGTCACCTAGAGCTGGTTGTTGTGACATCCTATGTGGTACTAAATGGTATATTACAGGAGGTGGAAGCAGGAAAAAACGTATGTTTTACAATGGAAGAAGCATTTGTTCATAATGTTAAACCATGCTATTTATTTCTGTATTTTGAACTTCTGTTCTTATGCTTCAACTTCGGAGAAGTAATTTATGCATTAACCTTAACTGTTTTATTCCGTGGTTACTGTATCATACTTATTACTCTTACCTTTCATTTCCAGTCTTATGCTGTTGATTGTATAAACTTTGTGAGCATTTCTCTTGTTTTTCAGTTTTAAATTTTGGGCAATACTTAAAACTGGGGCCATGAGAACTGGAGAAACAATACTTTTATAGGAAGAAGAGCAGATAGGGTAGTGAATTCGGACTATAAAGGAAAGAAGGGAAAAAGAATATTATATATTAATAAGCTTACACGCATTACAAGGTTTTTTTTCCCCTTGGCACAAGTGATCTAGCTGAAATTATGTTCTATGTATTAGCTGGGAAGCTAATATTCTTAAAGTAGGTTTAATTGTAGTTAGTATTGATGCTTTTTTATGCATTGAGCTATGGTCTCTACAATTCAGTTTTACAAGTCTTATCACTTTCCCTCTTCCTATTTCACACATACTGTATAAACTCGCCTTATTGTATTTCTTTTTAAATATTCTATTATTCCACTACATTTTCCAGGACATGGAGAGACTCTGATATTTGATATTGTAAAAAGTGAATGGTCTGTGGCATTTGCATCACCTCCGTCTTCTATCACTACCAACAAGGTGAGCTATGCTTGTTTTTCCTATGCCATGTTTGCCTATCATTCATCTGCTGCCACATACTGGACTTGTTTTGTGGAATTTTTTTTAAGTAAAAGGTTATTATGCAGCAGCTCCTTACTAATAACATGATTATTTCTAGATGCCTTATATTTGGTATGGATGACCATGCTTTCTTCTTGATCATTGAAAAGCATGCTTATAAGATCTGTTGTATTACCAGGGTTTCAGCCTGGTACTCGTGCAGCACAAGGAAAAGGACTTTCTTGTTGCATTTGGGGGATCCAAAAAAGAGCCATCAAATCAGGTTTGGCAAAAAGTATGAAGTTAATGTTTGAGTTCATTCTTATTGAACTTATAACCTTTTTCTTCTTGACCTAACAGGTGGAAGTGTTGATAATGGAAAAGAATGAATCAGCACTGGGAAGACGATCAACTCGCAGTAAAGGTCCAGCATCTATAATACTTGAAAAACATTCATCATCCACTAGATTAGCCTCTCAACTTAATGATTGTTCCCAACGTTTAGTTGACTCTGTTGCTAGACAAAATCTAGCATCTGCAATTGAACATGGTTCTGGAAGGAAATCTCTGTCAGAATCCCTGGTTGTAGATCCCAATTTCCCCCCCACCAACGTCTCTCTTCACGAGCAATTTGATCATGAGGAATGCAATACAGATGTCAAGATGGACAAGAACTCAGAAGAAAATTCTTTCCCTCGGGTAAAACACAATTTTTTATTAATGATGACCATATGTTCTAATATAAGAACACTTCTTGGACACCTCGAAGTGTTGGATAGTTTTCCAATGTGTTTTTAACACATGATGGACACACCTTACGTATTTTACCTGATGCATATCCTAGAGTTTACCACCTCTTGTTTCAACATGCATAAATATAAATAAGGATTTGTTTATATTTTGTACTTGTTATAAAGATTGTCTGATTTTATTAACCCCCTACCCTCAACATATCTCTAAAACACAAACACAACAGGATTCTGTTATCTCTCTCTAAAATAAATCCCTTTGTCTAGTTCCTTTTGAGATAATAATTTGCTTTAGGGAAAAATGATTACGTCATAATTTCTACATTCAGAAGCAGAACCGTATATTGTAGTGTTCAACTTGTAATAAACATCACTATTTATTGCAATTCCATTCCATATTTGCATGGACTGCATATAATGCCAGTGATGAGCTGCTTATGGAGCGAGTAAGGTTTCTTGAAACAAATGCCATATCTATGCTGGGTTTGCCTGATACTAGATCTATGACATCTCCTCACCCTTCATTGCATGTATATAAAATGTGTTTTATAATTGTCAAAAACCATATATTTTAATGTTAAAAATATCTCAACTCGTACTAAATATCAATTAGTAATTACTTTACTGTTCCAATCCTGATGCTAACATATATGACACCAAAAAAAAATAAAATGAAACATGATATTTTAATTTGTGGTACATTTCAGGCAGCAAATCACAGAACAAATGAAAATGACCATGGTAATCTGGTGAACATTAGTGGAGCCAAGATCAGTATCGAGGAACAACAAGTGTTGGTATCTGGAATTTCAAATCAACAAAACCAAGGATTTGAAAATGTCACGCTAGAAAGTGATGATGTGTCATTTCCTGAATACAATAAATCAGGATCACTGTCTACTCCTTCAAATATCTATCATTATTATGAAAGTAAAGTGGCTGCCCTAATAAGGAAAAATGGGATTCTGGAGGGACAATTGGCAGCTTCCCTCGCAAGCAGAGAAGCTGCAGAGAAAAGCTTAGCATCTGTTCTTAAAAGCAAGCAGGAAATGGAGAAAAAAATGGCTGACACACTGAAGGAGATGGAATTACTGAGAGAGAGGCTGGCCGGTTTAGAGTTAGCCCAAGAAGAGGCTAACAGCCTATCAAACATTGTCCACTCTGACAATGTAAGGCTTGAGCATGATGTGGCCTTCCTCAAGGCTGTTTTAGACGACACGCAGAAGGTATATGTCACATCATTTGATGGAAGCACTTGGATAGTTGTATACAAGGTTATTATTGGCTGATTAAATTTTGTTGTAGGAGTTGCATTCAACAAGAGGAGTTATTGCAGGAGAAAGAGCTAGGGCATTCCAACTACAGGTACTTCTTTGGATTGATTACTAATCTTTAGCTGTAGCTGATACCTTGGTGAAGTATATAATTTTATTTTCCAAATATGTTTTTGAAATTGAGGAGTCTGAGATGCTGGTTGTGTTGGAGTTTCTTGGTGCTATTCATTCAATTCTTTTAAAATGTTTCCACTCGTCTGTGTCCGGTTCATTATGTTATAATGTTTTCACCAAACTTCCTTGGACTTCTTAGACATGTTGTGATCTCTTTGTTGGTTGTTGTACAGTATGAAGTTTTTCATCTCAAACAGAGATTGCAATCAATGGAAAATCGAGCACCTACTCCCAGGAAACCTTTTCATGTGCAGTGAAGTGGATAGTTGAAGAAATAGCTCACCACTTGACTCTCGAAACACATGACAAAATTTGATTTGTACATTATATATTTGAATCAGTGAATCACCATCTCCCACGGCTCCATAATAGAAAGTAGTACTCTCTTTTTTTCTTTAACCATATCAAGAAGCACTTGATTGTGTGACTTTGTTCTCTATTTTTGCTCAACAGTTTTATCTATATTTAGGGGAATTAAATCCCTAGGTGAGAGCTCAAAGTTCATATAAATCTCATAAATTAATGCGGTGATTTTTAAAAATATTGGTAGTCACATTAAAAATATTTTGTCTAAGTGGCACTAAGTATTTTAAAAAACACTCTGATTTCGAGATCAACCTTCAGCCCAGTGATTTATCTTACTATCCTCCTCTCCAAAATCTTTAATGAGTTTTCAAGTAGAGTTTAATTTTAATCTTTTGTGAGTAGGAAATATTTGAATAAGAATATGAAAATGTTGTATATGATAAAAATTATGAATTTATTTTTGATGTACAGTCTAAGATTTTTTTTTTTGTTTTGGTGAATACAGTCTAAGATTATCTTTTTTGGTGAATACAGTCTAACATTTTTTTATTAATATTATTTAATCATATATTATCAAGTCAATAAAGAAGTTAAATTATCACAATCTTACTATTTAAAAAGTCTAAATATTTTTAGTTCTTATATTTTTGTTATTAATAGTGTATATATATTTTTTTACAATTTTGTTAAATATCATTTATCATATTTTTTATCACAAAATTTGACACTTTTAAAAAGAGTATTAATAGTGTATATGCTTTTAAAATGAGTGTATAATGATTTTTTTTAAATATTTTAATGACATGGTAATATGTATCATTAAAAAATAGTGTAAGAAATTTTATATTGTTATTGTATCAAATCAATCCTAATTTAAATTTCATTGAAATTGGGTAATGCGAAATTTACACGTATAAAAAGGATAAAAATGTTTGGACGGGTTCCAAAGTTTAAACTGATGATATCACCCTGAACTGCCATAAAATACCTGTTCGGGAAACAAGTTAATCTATTGACCAAATTAAAATATATTTTCGCATTCAATTTTAACCAAGCATTTTAAATTTATTAAAAATAAATTAAGAGTAATAATTATACTATTTGTTTTACTATTTTAAAAGAAGTGAAAAATGTTTCTTTTATTTAAAATTTGAAAATTCAAAATAAGAGATCTAGAATTTGAGCATGAAACCTTTTGCATACTCATATTTGATTCGTTTGATTTAATTCCTAAAACTAACTTGGTCATATGATAACGAGATTGGGCTTTCTTTTTTGTTTTGTTCATAACCGTGGTCAGTCTACTATTACTTGGGCAGAGTTAAATGAGATCTTCTCAAGATTGTCTTTGACTTTTCAAAATGGTATCTTGAGAATGATCATTGAAACGGATTCTCGTTGTGTCTTGGGCTTCATCAACCCAGAGCTCCTCCATTGGCATCCTTATGCGATTGTCGTGTATCGAATCAGACAATTTCTGCGACATAATTGACAAATCAGGTTAAGGCGTACGTTCAAGGAGGGGAACAGTTGTGCTAATTTACTATCTAAACATGATTATACTCTTGCTCTTGCTCTAGGGATGCATCTTTATGAGGTTATGCCTTCTTTTCTTTTTGTTACTTTGCTTACTAATGCAAGTGCTATTTCTTTTGCTCATAATGTAGTTTTTTAGTTTGTCTTTGGATGTGTTGCCTCGAAGTTTATATAATAAAAAAATGATAGTCCCTATTCTTTCAACTTCCCAAACATATATGTGCGCCTAACCTTTTCTTTTGGGGAGGAGGTTGGCCAAGTCATGTCATGTAACGGTACAGGATTCCGACATGAGTCCAACCACGTCAAAGGTGCTACCCTTATGCCCTTTTATAAGAAGCAGGGAACCAAAAGGAAAGGGAAAAATACCCATGAAATAAAGAGTAAGAACAGAAAGTGAGGGAAATTTTGAATGATCATCCAGTCAGACGTACCCAGGAATTTTAGAGAATGAAGATAAATATAATATTATCAATACAAAAGCATAAAGAAATCAATAATTATATTTATATATATAAAAAATATTAATATAAAATTATGAAAAATCAATTTACAAAACAATCATGAAAGAATATTGAATTTATGATATTAGAAACAAAACACAATCAAGAAAAAAATTTATTTCAGCAGAATGAAAAAAGAAAAACACATAATTCGATGAGGATAACAAAGAATCTCATAATTCTCATTAAAAAAAGAAGCAATTCGATGAAACATTTATGGAAGAAGAGGTGGAGGAGAGCAAGAAAACGTCTTTGTGATTGAAGTAGATGCGAGTGAGTCTGAGCGGATAATATTTTCTGTCACCGCTAGTCTACAAAGATAAAAAAAAATGAGTGAGTTTGAGTAGATAATGTCCTCTGCCATCGTGAGAGAAGATGAACTTTGTGATCTGAGTGTATTTGTATCAAACTCATGTAAGTAATATTAGAAAAATAAAAAATAATATTATATGAGTATACTCTTATACCAAAATACGTGAGTCTTTGTTAAAAAATAAAAAATAATATTATATAAATTTTATTTTTTATCACTATAAATTTACTTATTTGTCTGCATATAAAAATAAAAATTATATATATAAAAAAAAAATAAAAAAAAATATAACTAAATAAAAAAAAAAAAAGATAAAATGAAGACATATGTATTCACTCAACACATAGGTCCATCCCTACTTCCATGGAAGGACATGGCAAAGAGAGAGTTCCTTAGCATTAGTAATGTGTCCAAACATGTCCATCCCTATCTCTTTTTTCAATAAAACATGTATAAATATTAATAATTAAAAAAACAATCACACAAATCAAGTATAAAGTGATTTAACGTGATTAAGTGAATATACTTAAATGAAAATAATCAATATACTCTTTAATTTATCTTATTTGGTCTTCAAACCTCTTTATAATTTTTCTAATTTCTTATTATAAATAAATATTATATATCTATCAAATATCTCATGTCGTGCACAAATTTTTACAAATTTACCATATATTTTATAAATTTTTAATATAATAAAAAAATTATTAATACAAATCCTTAATAGAATTTAGGTGAAAACTAACAGTTTTCTCTCCGCATCTTATCGCTCAAAGGAAACTTGAATGGCGTGCCGGGTATGCACCAAACATTATGCAGCTGTCTTCAATTATTGGCTGCTATGATTTGGGTTATTTTTGTTTTTCTGTGGCATATACAATATAGGGCTGCAGCCTGATTGTACAACCCTAAGGTGCTTGAGCCACAATGCAAGGGCTGCGGTCCATGCAAAAAATTCTCTCAGGAGTGTATATATTATATATTTCTCTTTTTCCTTTTCTTTCTTTCAGAATTGAAGATTGTTATTGTTATTATTTTACAAATATTTATATTTATATTATAGGAGGATTTGGACTTTTGACTCATCTAGTGTGAAATCAATTCGCATTGTGTTATTTAACCTGGAACAGCCATTAAATACATTGGGCCGGAGCGGCCTGTTCAGGAAACGAGCTATTCTATTGGGCCAGTTGACGGACTCGTCCAGTCAGAGGCCTAGGCCCAATTTGACAGCTCGAATAAAAAGAAAAACGGCGTCGCTGAGCTCTGATCTCTCTCTGGCTGAACTCTGAAGCATGGGGAAGGAACGGTGTTCCCTGCGGGGGCGGCGAAGGAGGGAGAAGGAGGTGGTGAGGAAGGTAATATGGCCAGCGATACGGGGGCATTCCTGTCCAATATGTTTAAGGGAGCTGGAAGGTCGTTACAGAGAAGCTGCAGTTCTGAGGCGGTGTAACCACGCGTACTGCACCGACTGCATTGGGCGTTGGAGTGAGGTGCGAAGAAGATGCCCCCTTTGCAATTCGGAGTTCAATTCTTGGCTTTGTAACCTCAGCCTTTCTTCCACAAGCTTCCGCAAGCACTTGTTACCCTCTCACTCTCACTCTCACTCTGTCTCTGAGGGTTTCACTATCAATATCAATTCTTCTGTTGCAAACCAAACTAGTAGCACAAGATCATTTGGGCGAAGCAGAAGCAGAAGCAGGAGGGCATTGCCGTGGCGAAGATCATTTGGGCGTCCTGGACTTGTGACTCCGGATATTATTGCTCAGAGAAAACTCGAATGGCGTGCCAGGTATGCACCAATCATTATTATCTCATCTTATCATTGCTTCTTGTTTTATTTGTGATAAAAAAAAATGTCTCTCAATTTTAAAGGAAAATTTTACTACACAGATACAAGACTTACTGAATGCTGGCTAGTGAAAAGCTAACAAGAGAATAAGCTGAGTGTTGCAGATATGAGGATGTTGTATTGAATGAGTGGCAATACAAGACAGGATAATATTATAAATGAATGCATTTGCACCTATTGTGGAAAAGATGGTAGAATATCGTGTTAGGTGATTTTGTCATATGAAGAGAAGATTATTAGAAGCTCCAAGAAAAAGAGTAGAGATCAAATCATTAAAAAAGACTTAGATTTAAATAACATTTTTGAAGACATGGTTTAGAATAGAATATAATGCCGTCGTTTGATCCATATAGCGTTGTTGTTGTATTGTATCATTGCATTCTTAAAAATTTAAACATGCTTTGTTTAAGTGCTTTTTATGCAACTGTTTTCAAAATTCCAAATATTGGCTGCTATGATATGATTTGGGTTATATTTGTTTTTCTGTAGCATTTACAATCAACGGCTGCAACCTGATTCTACAACCCTAAGGTGTCTTGAGCCAGGATGCCAGGGCTGTAGTCCTTGCAACTTGCTCATTTCCATGCAAAAAAATCTCTCGGGGGTATACTTCTCTTTTCCCTTTTCTTTCTTTCTTTCAGAGTTTAAGATACTTATTATTTTATATCCTGGGAGGATTTGTGGCTTACAATAATTCTTTCTCTGTTTGCTATATTTTCTTTTCCTCATAGTAGGAAATTTTCAATCACAATTTTTTATGTTACCTCTTTTATGGATAAAGTGGTCTATGTAGCTTCATTGTGGTCTCTAGCTAATGCCTAGTTTAGTTTAGAGGGTTTTCCTCGTTGGACATGCAGACAGATCGCTGAACATTTTCTTGTTAGCGCTGGTTCTGGTAATTTTGGGTTTCTTCTTGGAGGATATCTTATCCTTTTTTCTAATGTGACGCTTTCTTGCTCTACTGTGGAAAAGGTCTCTTTTAAAAAATATATATATCTAAAAAACATGGAAACTTTCTTTTGGTTTTTATTTTTATTGATGGAGTTTTTATTTACTACTTTCTAAATGCTTCTATTTTGTTTCTATTACATAAAGATCTTTTAAAAGTTTAGGTTTTATTATCATTTTGAATTTGAATCCTGTCTCATTGTTGCAATCAGATTAATTACTTCTTATCTGAATGAATCAAATAAGTATATCAATATCTTCTGTCCTTTAGCATGAAGTTGTTCATTGTGACTCACTTTTATCTTCCCTTCTAATGCTGTTGTTGCTATTTCTGCATTTGCCTTTATATGAACTGCAATATCTTTCCTTAGCTGAAAAAGTAGCAACAAACTTTTATAGCCAATCCACCTATTTGTGGTTAAAATCATTTCCAAAGGATCTTGGTTTTTATGATAGTTGATTTTGGAGAAGAATTATATCTCTTAAATTGTTTAAGAAACACTTTCAGTTTAGATTTAATATGTTCTTTCTTTTCCAATATGAATGTTTTTATTGTTAAAACTTTCAGAATAAATCAGCAAAAGATGCTTTAAAAAAAGAAATTCTACAACGGATTGAGCCATGGATAAGGAGGGAGTTACAAGCTGTCCTAGGGGACCCAGATCCAGATGTCATTGTTCATGTAGTGACCTCACAGTTCATTGCATGGCTAGAAGAGAAAGCTAAATTGCCATCTGGACAGCTTGATGCTGGAGATAGCTTCAGTTTGCCTCTTCGTCCATTCCTGCATGATAAAGCCAGTATCTTTTGGCATGAACTAAGGTACGTAATTCTATTATTTATCTAGACTATATAGTTGGGTAGTGGGTACTTTTCATGTTATGTAGTCACTGAAAAATTGTGTCCTGTCCAATGAGAAGGAATGATTGAAAAGACATCATATTTGTTATATTTTGAACGGTTCTACCTCCAGGGAGTGCATCTGACAGCCTTTCTGTTTTGGGTGTTATCTTGACGTTGAACATTTTTTGTAGAGTAAATTTGTGTAATGATTTCAGAAAGAGCATGATTGGAGTTTTTTTATTTTTTTTACTCAATAGTATAATGAAAATCACTCTTTTAAATGCAGTGAAAAAAAATTGGTTCATTTTAACTTTGTATCAATTTGCATCTTGTTATTTGTGTCAATTTACTGTTCCATCTTTATGTTTTGTTTGGAGAAATGAACAGATGGTCCAACCTTTTTTTTCTCTCTTTATTTAGCTGTGTTTTTTCACTTCTTCTATTTATTCTCCTGGTAAAATGAGAAAATAATCTTTTGTTGCCTCTTCTGACTATTTTTCAATTGTTTTGCCACTAGCTGTTTCGCAAAGGGTTGTTACAACATGGAAACCTATGATGCAGTGGTTGAATATAAACATCAGGCGTGAGTGGAGAGCAGAAATTACTTCGACCACTTATCATCCCTTATGTATTTGGTCCCAGGTATCTTGTATTTCCACGTTTGATATGAAAATAGAGTGATCCAAAGAAGGATACAAATGGTAATTTGTGAAAGTTGGTAAAGCCTTTTTCTCAAGATGTTAGATTCCCATATCTTTTGGGAGTTACAGGATACTTGCAATTGGTGGGAATCATATGCCTGCAGTCATCTTGGATGGCGGAATTGTAATCACATACCTGTGAGTCTAAGATACCTGGGAATCCTAGATGCATGACTCTCCTGAAGGTTTTAGGTTGGATATCTACAGTATTGCATTCTTCCAGAACCTAGCATAGAAGTTGCTGCGTGTACGTCTCACCAGTTGGCGTCAGTGCTGTTTCAATAAGTAGCATGTGGAGTAATGTGTATAATATTTATATGAATATATGATAATGTGAAAATTGGAAAGAACAATGAGTAGCTGATTCCTGCAATATAGGGGTTGGCTGAGTATTATTTGAACACGTTGTATCTCTGATATGATGTTGATTTTTGCTTTCCCTCAAATTTTCTCCATTTTTTATATCTTGCCAAACATACGTGGACTGGACAAATTAAGTGGATGGAATGCTACTCTTCCCAACTATTATTTATAAATTTCATGCGGAATTCAGACCCAATATATATATATATATATATATAACAAGACCAAAGAGAAAACGGACACCAGTTCTCGTTCTTTTGCTCAGCTGCGTTGCATTCCCGGTCACCAGTTGCATGAAACGGCGCCGTGGATAGTCTCAATCTGAATTTCTGATAACATGTTCAGTGTAGTAGGCTTGTATTAAATATAATTTAAGGGATTGACTCACTTAATAAACTAATTTATAATAATTTTTTAAATAGGCAAATGTATAGTTAATTGCTAAAGAAAAACTCTTTACACTGCTATACATTAAAATTAAATAATAAATAAAATGTTATCATATCAATATAAGAGAAAAAGAATATGTAACTCATGTAAAATTTTATACTTTTGTAAATTATCATCATGAATTTTAAAAAATTTTTAATTGATTTTTATACTTTGATTAATGTTCCAATAGACATTTTTGTTTAATTTAAATGTTAATTTTCTAAAGATGATATTATGTAACATCTTATTTGTATTAACATTAATTTTAAACTATTTATGAATTTATTTATTAAGATTTGATTGTAAATACATTTTATTATTACAAAATAAATAAAAACAAATTTTGTTTTAAAATAAATTTGTTTTTTAAAGGAATAAAATATATTTAAAATTAAAATTTAATAAATAAATTAATAAATAATCTAGAATTAATGTTAACACAGATAAAATGTTATATGCAATATTATCATTAGTGAATAAACATATTTAAATTAAATAAAAAGATCTATTAGAATATTAATTAAAATTCAAAGACTAATTGAAAAAATTTAAAATTCGTTATAATAATTTGTAAGAGTGTCGAAATTTAAAAGATCTCTATATTCTTTTCTCACAATATAATAACAATTTTAATCATGTGGATCAAAATTAAATTAAAAATTTTAGAGACGAGTAGGTGAATGTCTAAGAGCTTAATTTTGATTAATTGTAATCACAAATTTTAGATTTTTTTTTGGTCAATTTTATGTCATTTCGATGTATTCTAAAATTCGCCTTAAAATGCAGATTCAGAAAGTAATGAATATCAGTGAGCATAGATAAACAACAATATTATTACTTTATATCCAATCATAACAAGCATTTGACTAAAAAATGAAAAATTTCAGTTCAGACTTCGAACCAATGGCTACATACACTAATTTTTAATGTTTTACATTTAACATGCAGATAAACACAACTAATTCCAAATCTAATGACTCAAACACGTGAGCAGTTACATCTTGTGAGAATTCTAAGTTGAAATGTATTAAGGCAGCAGTTTTCTGTTAGCAAGTCCTTGACCAGTGTTATTCTTCCTCTGGTTCTTCTTCTTCCTGGAGGAGATTTTCTCTGTTGTCATGAGCCCAGAAACCACGCACATCTATGAGCATGCTGGCTACGGTTCCGCCCTGTTTGCAGGACAGTAGATCAGCCAATGTTATCTTGAGGGGATCTGCTGGCTTAACCATATCCCAGATTTCATCCCTTACATCTTCAATGCAAAGTTCATAGTTGCCACCCTCAATCCATTTATGGTGTACATCTCTATTAAAAAACAAAACACACACACACACACACACGTAAGTCAGTGAAAACTAAGATTGATAATGTCAAATTATATAATCACTAAATCACATAAGCAGTTAAGGGACATTAAATCTCTGAGAGTTCCATCTTCTAACCAACTTGTCACTGCCTATTTGAGACTTGTAGGACTTGCTCAAGTACTACAAGCAGGAAACAACAGTTCTTTTTCTGTAGGAAGATTGTATCAGGCAACATCTCGGCATCTGGATGCTCCCCTTCTATTCTTCCAATAATTGCATTAAATATTCATTACTTGTTTAGAAGTTTGAAAACATTGCATAAAAAAAATACTATCAATACCACATGCAAAAATAAATCAAAAAGCATAGGAAAAACAGCAAAGAAACAAACACTAATCCAAAGATAGAGGTACATACTAAATAGATAGTATACCAACAGCATGAAAGTGTACCTGAAAAGCGAGTGAATATCAGCTGTAGTAAGGTAACCCCTCCCTTGAAGATCAAGACTCCGAAACAAGTATGTCAAGCCTTCTGGGGTGTCTTTGTTTTCTAAAGCCAGAACAAAGTCCAGGAAACTCTCAAAATCCATCTCCCGGGCATTCCCACCACCACTCTTTCCACGGCAAACATGTTCATCATATACTACAGGAAGCGCATTTTAAAAAAATAATAATAATAAAAAGACAATGAGTATCAATGACACAGTCACATAACACATCGCTAAACTACTCCGAAATGACGTTGCAATCCAGCAGTGAAAGACAATAGCACAGTAGAATGGAGAACATACAAGGACAGCAAACATGGCTATTATTACCAACAGGAAATTGAAGGAAACCAGTACTTTGGAATGGGGAAATAGATGTCCATGCAAATGGTAAATACTCCTCAAAATTTACACCACAACAACTGAAGAATAGTAATAATTTCTACCTCTCTCAATAAAAATCTCAGTCAGAGTCCCATCTGCATATTCTCGAAGCTCCTGCTTGTTCAATGTCCCATTAGCATCTTTATCAAGGGCAAGAAACATGTCTGCAGAAAAATTGAGGATACAGATAAACACAAATTGATTGGAAATAGTTTTAACCCTAATTATATTCATCAGAACTTCAATTCATCATGAAATTCAGCCCTGTCGATGTAAACACATTTCTCACTGAAACAATGTGTAAAGTAATAGGGAAGGCAATAAGAATTTTAATAAGAAAAATCCCTAGTCCCTACCACTACCCATGCAAACGTGTAACAAACAGGAAAAGATGGAGTAGAAGAGGAAAATGAGTCCTGAAACCTAAAACTATGTAAGAAACCCACCACATATACGTTGAGCAGAAGTCAATGAGAACCAGTTTTCAGCTTGCTCTGTGTCTGTGACTTCTTCTTCGCTTTCCTGAAATAGATAACAGCATACTCAACATAGAGCTTCATATCAAAGCTTATAAGGAGTTAGAGCAAAATACAATTCACGGTTATTATTAAAACAAAGCAAAAGAAACGTGAGGTAAATGTATGAAAAGATAAGCACCAGGAGGTCCAGGACAAAAAGAACCAACAAGAGAGATAGAGAGAGAGCAAGACCTGAATACTAAGAGGTTTGGTTCTAAAGATATTAAGAACTTATACAATCTATACCTGGTGAAGCTCCATTAGTTCCTGGAGACAATTACTAAGCAACACTTTCTTGATGCAAGCTTTTCCTGTAAGAAAAAAAAAATTATAGAGACTTTGGGATTACTAGTGAGATAAAAATATTCTGCATTGTAAAATTAAATCAGGCAAATGTGCACACGAGCACAAACAATTTTTTTAATAAAAAAAAAAGGTTAGGATGCATGGGGAAGCCTTTACTTTCACAAATTTACAAATCAGCCAACATCCTCTAATGCACCAGCTAGTGCTATGGTAAACTGGCATCATTTACTGCCCCTTCCTACCTACTCAACCCCATGAACCTCAAACAAAATGATGACTGGATGCTCAGGTAATATTTCAGTAGGACATATGTTTAGAAATTGGGGTTTCCTCTATGGAATTGAGTTTATTGATTTATGTCTGTGAAGGATCTAATAACTCATTGGGAATCAACAGTTCGCTTCATCCACTATTACAACCAGCCTCTCATATTTGGACCATCTATTATAGAATGAATAATAGGATTGTGAGTTGTGACAATTAAGGAACTACCATGAAAACATTTAAAAGGAATATTCTATATGATCTGTCCTCAATTTCTTTTCTTTTTTTTTTAAAGAACATGTTCCTTCTTGGATAGCTGCTATTTATATTCATTATGCCCTCTTTAGTTTTACTTCAATAAATTTCTATTTAATTATTTTAAAATTTAAAAAATGCCTTTTTGTAGTGATAAAAAAAGTCCAAATAGAGGAAAGAGGAAAATATGACCATAAAACATCAACTAAATGTAGAAACTAAAAGATATCACCCATGCAAACCTCGTCTATGAGGATCACAAAAGAAGAAGAATTTGTGTGCAGCAATACGACAATACATTTGAACAAAGGCTGCAGGCATATCACGCAATTGTGCCAAGTTGGGTATAAGACCTCGTATATAGGCCTCCATTTCCTGAAGAGCAAAGTTAAAATATTATCAAGGTTAAACTAATCTTTTTATATAAGAAATTGTTCAAATTCAATTTGTTTCTCAGCTTCATATTGAGCCCACTAAATAAACCACTCCAGAGGTCAGAGTTCTCAAAATTTAAGGGGTAAAAAAGGCATTGACTCACTGTATTAAATTAAGGTTAGAACGTAAGAACTATATGCATGCACAATAAAATAAAAGTTCATGTCAAAAAAATATATAAATAAATAAATAAAGGTTAGATAATCATAATAAGAAGTGAAACAATAGAGACCACTCCATACAGATAATTGGCCTGCTGAAATGTTGCTACGCAAGGAAAGTAGTATTTAGAAAATTCCATCAAAGAAGCAACTATTTTCTATAAAATATGTACAACAAAAAAATAAAGTAGAGACCCTGAACTGATTGTTTAATTTTAAATAATTGGAAGCCTAATAACAATAATAATCCATACATGTGGCTGAAGGAAACCATCAGAATCCTCATCAAGGAAAATTCCATCAAAGAAGCAACTATTTTCTATAAAATATGTACAACAAAAAAATAAAGTAGAGACCATGAACTGATTGTTTAATTTTAAATAATTGGAAGCCTAATAACAATAAGAATCCATACATGTGGCTGAAGGAAACCATCAGAATCCTCATCAAGCTCACTCATATCAATTCTTGCCTGTGTAAGTGAAACCTGCACAACCATAATCAGTAGGTAGATGCCATAAACATTGGATAGATTCATCAAGGTACAAACAAACAACAGAAAAATAAATTTAATGAAGAAAGAAAACACCATGCCACATATATACTCAAGTATTCAGGACAATTAAACAGCAATGCCACTGAAATAGTAAATGTTAGCGGGTGACTTACCGTACGCATCACATAAAGGTAAAAGGGTAGAATGGCAATTCTACCCTGCTCATCTTTCTCAAACTTCATGAAGTTTGAAGGACTAAAAAAGCGTCGGCATTTAGGACCGATTTGTTCTGTACATACAGAGGCTATGTGGCAAAAGTCTTCATAATTCATCTATAAGAAATAAATTCAAGTATGCATCAGGATTGATGTAAAAATAGAGTACAAAGCCAAAGAAGCCAAGCAACAATTAAAGGAAAAGCATAGTCCATAATAAACAAAGTGGCAGTAAGTTTGAGATTAACAAGATGGAAATCTTAGCAAAGTTATATTATATTTTCAATTAGATGAACAACATGAACTTATATCATCCCATTTAACAGGAAATACTTAATCTTGATAGACAAAACAAGCATCCTTGAAGATAGGGTATGTTTAAATCTTTGCTATAAAACAAGTAAGATTGTTTAAGCAAAAATCCATAATGACACACATCAAACTCCAATAAAAGGATATACAGACTACAAACTACAATTCAAATTGTAGTTGCAAAATAAACTAAGTCTCTGATCATGAAGAGTATACAACTACAAGGATCTAATGCCAATTGAGGAACTGCCAGAAGCATGGAAAGTTATTGACGATGTAATGAACCAGCCAGTAATGCTCGTATGGATGCAAAAGTTCAGGTGTTCATCATTTTTTATAACCAAGGGGGATTGGTTAAACCTGTCAAGCTCCCATGACTTTTGTGGTGGATATAAGGATGTATCATACTTCCAATAAGACAAATCTAGTTGTATATATCATAAAATTTGGAAATATGGAGAAGCAAACACAAATGTCAAAGTGGCACACCTTTTCTGCACCAGTAGCATCATCAATCACACAGTTTTCTCTTAAGCACACCCACATAGCATCCAAATCATCAGCATTCAGCAAAAGATCTGATTGTTTCTGTTCAAAGTACCAGTAATGCCACCAATTGAGAAAAATATCAAGTGTTTAAGCAGATATAACCAACAAATAGGTAAGCCATAAAATGGTACCCTTAGAAACCGATACTTTGCCAATCTCTGGACTCTATGACTGATTGATCCATCTTCAGGTTTCTGGGTGAAGATAAGGCATTTCAATTTTCAAATTACAGATGGAGGTTTTACATGAATGCCAAAGAAATCCAATTCCAAAGTTCAAGCATCTATAAACCATCCTATATAATCTGTAAACCTATAAAGAGATACAACATGTAAGGGTCTGCTCTAGATATCAGGGTACAACTATATGACAGTTATCTTATCAATTCAAATTCAATAAATAAAATAGTCAATCTGCATCTTGTTTTTGCTTTTGGAAGGGGTTTAACAGACTGACAGAAGATACTTAAACTAATTAGAACAAGCATATTCATACAGAAATACTGTGAAAAGAAATACAAAGGCCACATAAAGGTGCACATCCTTACAAAAATTAAAATAAACCATTTTTATTGATCACCAAGTAAGTCTTAAACGTGGTGTCATACCTTCATGAGTCCACCATCACTAATTCTATTGAAGAAGTCTACTATGAGAAATAACAAAATTGCATGTTAATAGATAAATAGGCTCGGGATAGACAGTATAGGAAACTAATAATTGTACCCACTTCGACATGTACATATAATATACAAAAATTAAAGTATGAACAAGCAATGCTTTTACATGCCTTCTTGTAGAAACTTGGAATTGTACCAGCTTCCACGCTTTTCTTCTGCTTTTCTTTAAAAATGTCAAGCAAAATTCTTTTTGTTTCAAGCTCTGCAAAGGGAAATTTTTAGAAAAAGAATAAAAAAGATATTCATGTATTGTATTGTTAGGGTTTGAGATTGAGAGACAGCACATTGCAATAACATGTAAGAAATATGAAACTGCATCAAAATATTTTATGCATATGGTGTAATATATATCACAAGGCAGTAAGTATACAGAATCAATGAGTGTCCTACAAATACAGTTACAGCATGCAATGAGGAATTCAACGATGCAGGAAGTAACTAATCTGCAACTAATGATGATAATGATAATAATAATGATATGTTAGGCAACTGCAAAAACTAGGTTGGTAGAACATTTCACAAATTAAGAAACAAAACTCAACTCATGGATTTTCAGAATCATACCAATACAATTAATTAATAAGTAAATATAATCGCAAAACTAGGAGACAGCCCACTCCACCGAAGAAATTGAAAGAATACGAACCCATCAAGGCTTCGGATCCGAGACCGGCACCGGATCCGATGAAACGGCGTAGATTGCGGACCCACAACATGGAGGATGCCGGAGGGATTTTCCTATGGGTGTGGGGGACCTCATGGGTTTCGCCGTCGCTGGAACCGCTGTACATGGCCGACTGAGTAAACTCGCCAACCACTCACACTCAGCTATGGTATGGGTATAACTCTGATCTGATCTAACCACTGGCTCTGTCTGGCCGCAACTACCAAGGATGCAACCTTTCAGCCCTGTTACTGTTTTCGATTAAGGTTTCAACAATTTGCACGTACATATCATCATAATCAACCAAATAATTCAATTATGTGAGTTTTTAAATTATTTTTAGACCTTTGTTTTTCCACGGATACCAAACCATTTTCATCGTATCAAATTATTCTTAAAAAAAAAATTATACTCCCTTCTAAAAAAAAGAAAACGCTAAAAAATAAAAACGCAAGTTGGGAGGAAAAAAAAAGTACACAGTGTAAAATAATTCAAAATATGTTTTTTTTATAAAAAAATTAGAGTTAATGTTGGATTCTCCATCCTAAAGATAGAACAAATCTTTAAACTCAAGGAACACTTACAAATATATTTATAAGTATTTGTCAATTCAAAATATGCTTATATTTGGACCATTGCCTTGTTTCCCCTCAAAACATGAAACTATTGTTTAGAATCTATTAAAATTAGAAATAATTTAATTTAAATTAATTTGATTTAATTTAAAATTTAAATTTTATATTTAAAATTTATTAACAAATATAGAATTTAAATTGATTTAAAAATTAAATTTTGTATTTAAAATTTGTTAAAATGATAATTAATTTCATTTGATTTTATTATTTTATATTTTTATTCTTATAAAAGATAATTAGAAATAATTATTAAAAATAAAATAATTTATTTATTTTAAATTAATTTAAATCTTAATAAATCTTATCAAATTTAATAAAAAAAAACAAAAAAATAAAATATAAAAAATTTTAAAAAATAAATTATTTTTTATTTTTTAATATTTCAAACATAAAATTTAATTAAATTTAATTTACAAATCAAATTATTTTCTATTTCTTCACATTAGAAACACACTCGAAACCGCACGAGAGTTTACATATGATAGGCCCAATCCAACTGCATTGGGCTTTTCCTATTAACGACGTGACACATGAACAACTTTAGCCACTTGTTTCTTTGTCAATTGTCTGTCGTGGCCGTAGGAGTTGGTCAACTTCCCGGACTAGCCATATCGATCAGTCACCCAGAAAATCGCTCTATACATGTTGGGATTTAGGTACACTTTTCATCTGAAGGTTAATCACTGCAACCAGAACTTGCTGATGAAAATCCATATATAATTTATAACAAATTGGATTTTCCAGAGCCAGAAGCATGTGAAAGCTAGCCATCCTTCAAAATATGGCTAAAATCTCGTGGGATCACGCCTTTTTGCATGAGTGCTATGAAAAGGTAAGGCACTAGAACTATGAAGTTATCTGTGCTGCTTACGAGCTTTTATGCACAAGGAGGAATTTATAACTTTAATTTTTGCATTTGAAAAAATTTGATTGGTTTCCTACAGATAAGATGTGGTAAACTCGAACTGATAATATAAATAAACCGTGAAGTGCATTTGTTAGAGTGTGTTTGGAATGTAAAAAAAGAAAATAATTTGATTTATAAATTAAATTTAATTAAATTTTGTGTTCGAAATATTAAAAAATAAAAAATAATTTGATTTTTAGAATCTCATGAATTTCATTCCTTTTGTTTTATAAATTCCATCAAATTTGATAGAATTTGTTAAGATTTGATTTGATTTGAAATGAATAAATTATTTTATCCTTAGTAACTACCTTTAATCACCTCTTATAAGAGTTAAAATATAAAATAATAAAATCAAATCAAATCAATTCTCATTTTAATGAATTTCAAACACAAAATTTAATTTCTAAATCAATTCAAATCTTAATTTTTTTTTAAGTTCCAAACATAAAATTTAATTTTTAAATCAAATCAAATCAATTTAAATCATTTCTTATTTTTATTCATTCCAAACATAACTTTAATGATTTTGTGAAGAGAATTTCTCCTCAATCTCAAAATTTGGCATGTAGTTTGATCTGGATTGTAACGTTGTCTTTAGATGACAAATTGGCATTAAATGTGATCAAGAATACGATTACCTATAATATGATTGCTTCCTTATCATCAATGTATTATTTTGTGTTATATCTTAATCATATTGTACTTATTTAGGTGTAACTTCTAATCGCAATTAATAAATAAAGTGTGGAAAGCATATGTGATCATCGAGCTAGCTAGGCCTAGACATTATTGCTTCAGCTCCCCTGAAGCTCCTTGCATGAATTTTCAAACTCTACATAGAAAATGCCATTAACAAGAAACTCACTCTTACAATCATTAGAATCGCTTTGTTTTAAAGTTAACTCATATCAAAACGAGAGAAACTCTTTAGAGTATTATAACAGAATATGAAGACGGGAAACTCCATCCTCCACTTAATTCAATTTGATACTTGAGATTCCAACTCTGGCTGATCTCATGAAAACTAGTAGAAGGCATCTTCAACAGGTAGTGAAACTTGGTGTTAAGGAAGATGACAGAGTGATTGTTGGAGAGGTGTGTCTTTTGTTTCTCTTCTATGTTCCGGTTCATTGTAATCCTTACTCAACTAAACATGTTAATATATGGTTGACGTACGGAATGAAATTTAGTCATCATGAACTGCTTCAAACTCTCTTTACATGATGTATCCTTAAGGACAAAAAAATATTGACCCTTTATTATCCTGTGATCCAACAAAAACCTGGAAATGTTATATTATATATCGGCCGGAAAAAAAAATTTAATTTCTTTGTGCAGTTCAACTTGAAGCTATGGTACATTGGACACAGATCATATGTTCTGCTACTTACCAGATGGAGATGTGTATGGCATGATTCCTCAGACAATTCTAGTGCATCAAGCATGAAGAAAGGATCCACAGATTCAATTAAATGGCCTGAATTGAAATAGTGCCACTCTATTTCGGTGCTTCTAGCTAAATTATGTGCACTGCAATTGAGCAATAGGTATGGAAAACCGTATTCTCATTAAAGTTTGTTCCTGGTCCTGCCATGCAACTCGTCAATATTGTAATTGAATATATTATATAATATTGGCTTCAACATAGTCCCTGGTGTTACATAGTGGATAATGTTTTTCTGGAACATTTGTACATAAATATGCCCCTCTAAGGCTCTAACGGCCACATGGATCGGTTACAGCCTTTTCTTTGCTTCAATATTTTCACATGAAGTCGTTATAAAAATAATAGAATTGAGATGCAGTATTGGTGAACATATTACACACAAAATTCAATTTTGTAAAAGTAATTTTTTTTAAACAATTAAATTCATTCAAAATTCGTTATCCTAAATTTGTACCAACCAAGAAGCACAGGACTGTTAAAATTGCACATAAAACTCAAACAAAAAAATCTCCTGATTTACTTTGGGATGGAATGAACCATTCTCTCGAATCTCAATAGTCAATCAATGTTCCGTAGTCAAGATTTGGTTTCACTGTTTCTAATTATGTACGACATTCCCATGAAATCCTGGCCTTACAGACTGACCTCGTATTTATACTCTCAGATTGTGCGCCGAAATTGACGTATACATATTCAACACGTAATCGTACAGAAACAAAACTGGCCCCATCCAATTATTGTTATATTCATAATAATAATATTAAGCTATTAACAACGCATTTCACCTTGAGGGTATATTTGGTATGAATATTTTGAATGAAGAGAGCACACATGTGCCCATGTCAAATGTCAAATGTTAATTTGCATACTTAAAATAAAAAATATTCGCCTAAAATTTTATCTCTGTGATGAAAAGAAAAGGAACATAAAAAAGGAAATAAGTGTCTTCGGTATAGTAGAGAAAAAAAAAATATATATATATATATAATAAAGAAAAGAAAAGAAAAGAAGAGCGAAGTAAAGAAATTATCATTCTCTTGTTTAGCATTATTCATCATTTAATGAAAAAATAATAATGTTTTTCTTTCTTTGTTTAGTTTCATTGAAGAAAATAATGTAAATGTATGTAAATAAATATTAAATTACTTTAATATCCTTTATTTAATGAGTTTTATTAGCATGAAAGATTAATAGAATGGGTGAAGTGAGAAAAAATCATTGTGGGATCTACAAAAATGCATTCTTTACCTTCTATTTCCTTCCTTTCCATCCATAGGTGCTCCTGGAGTAAAATAAATCTTTTATTTTGTTCCATTATATGGGTGACAAATTACGGTTATAACATTAAAAATATAATTAAAATTAAAAATAATAATGACTAACAAAATTTATGTGCCACAAATTTAATAGTATAAAACA
Organism: Ormosia semicastrata; assembly: GCA_029884595.1. Classification (NCBI taxonomy): domain Eukaryota; kingdom Viridiplantae; phylum Streptophyta; class Magnoliopsida; order Fabales; family Fabaceae; genus Ormosia; species Ormosia semicastrata. Next base: position 30,068,533 of record JAQQTO010000043.1, on the reverse strand, counting down.
AAAAAAAACCTTTTATTCCAAAAACACATAAGATTTTTTCAAGGAAAGAAAAGAAAGCACATGCGGCCATAAAAATTCATTTCATCATTTTCCATTCTTTTCCTTATGAGAGATAAGCATAGCAGTATTACAAACTTAAAAATTAGGCCGATGGGCCCTCTCAGATACTAACTTTGATAAATAACAATAATTTTATACATAAACTTACATTAAAATGCTCTTCACATATTTTTACATAAATTATTAGATAATATTTTAGTTTTGTTGTAATTTTTAAAAAATGGTTTAGACTTTATTAACAAGGATTAGAGGTGGTAGACTTTATTTTAGTTTTGTATGCTAAGTCTTTGATTTCTTTAGAAATTGACAAAGCTTGTGAGCTTGTTCGAATATCCTAAATTCCATGTAGTTTAGTGGTGATTAGGCTTGATTTGGAGTTAAATTGGTTTAGTTATGTACCATTTATAATTGAAGTTTTATTGAGATATATTTTGATCTTGGAATGTAGGTTCAATACCTAAAGTTGTGCTAAGAATGAAGGGAATCAAGTCAAGTTAAGAAGAAGTGGAAGTTAAGTTTAATGTCATACCAACCTTTCTGGACTTAATGAAGTGGATTTGAAGATGTAAACCTCTAAATGGAACAAAATTGGAGTCAATGGAAAGCTAAGAGAAATATCTAGAAATTTCATGTTGACCACTTTCTATGATTCTATCGAGTTGACTATGTAAATTTAATGGAAGTTTGGCCTAAATTGGTGAACTGGTATCTTGATCCTGAGACAATATTTTGATCATAACTAGAGTTAGAAACCTTGTTTTGATATGATTCCGATGGCATTAGAAATTTAAGATAAAGTTCTACAACTTTGATGAAGATCTCGAAGTCTAATTCTAAGGTTTGGAGGGTCATAAGAGGTATGAAAGCAAAAAGAAAAGCATCAAAACCACGCATATGTGTGGTAGTTGCAGCTAAGAGGAGCCAAAAGGCAGAGACAACCACACATATGCATGGAAAACCAAGCATATGAGTGGAAGTCACCTCTGATCCGTTTAGTGACATATTTAACCCATTTTAGATGAGATTTTGAGGGTTTTTTTGCTATTTTTCTAGTTTTTCTTAGTTTTAGAGAAAGATGTTTTGATTTTGGGAAGGATTTTTAGAGAGAGAAGCTTGGGATTTAGAGGAAATCAAGAGTGAGTTGAAGATCAAAGAGTTTCAAGATCACAATCTACTTCATTTTTCTCCTTCTATCTTGATTTTCTTGCTAATCTTCATGTTTCTTGATCTAGATTGTATGAATTTGAATATGATGAGGCTCTAATCCTCTTCTAGGGTTCCATTTTGAACTTGTTATGTAATTTAGATCTCTCGTGATTTTTCTTGCTTTTTAGTAATGAAATATGACTTTATTTATTCATCAATTTTCTTAATGTTTGTATTTGATTGACCACCAAGTGTTTGACGTAGGAACCCTAAGAAACTAGGAATGGGGAATTAGGTGTTTGACCTTAGATTTGGATAATGCATATTTATTTTCATCTAATTATGTGGGTGAAGTGATTTGCTACTAGAATAGGAATATACATCTTAGTCATGTATAATCATTATTTGAGGCTTGATCTTAATGAGTGAATCTTGGACTAATTCATATAGGAATATGATTTTTGGGCAAGTGAAACATGTTTATTTGACCTAGGGATAGACTTATAAATAATTGAGTGTCTTTGTTAGATTAAATGTTCCATGTAATGGACTTGTGACTTATATTATTAGTTTAATAAGTAATTAAATTAAGTTAAAAGACTAAACTCTTATTGGGTGAAAAAGAAAATATAATTTTGTAATTATAATAACTGCCAATGGATAGAAGTTAGCAGTATTTAAGAAACAGTTTCTGCATAAAACTCATGGTATGTTCTTGGCCATGAGGGTTTTTTAATCTCTTACTATCACTAAAGTAGAAGAAGTATAAAAAAAAGGCAAAGGAATAAAAAGTAAGTTTTGAAATCTCTCTAACACTCTTGGAATATAGTCTACCAATTATTCATAGATAAAGGTTAGTGTCTTTATACTTTTTTGTTTGTGAGAATTATGAATTCTAAGATCCTTATGTTTTAATGGTAGTATTCTATATTAAGATTATTAAAAAAAACTACAAATTAACATGTGATATCAGAATATGATTATGAAATCTATGATTCTCCATTGATGATGACTAGTTTTCATAATTAGGGTTTTCCTAATTTGTATGAACCCTAATTGTGAAAATTGAGAGTTTTAATTATATTTTTCGTTGCATGAAAATTATGATGTTTTATCCCTACCAAGATGTTTCTGCGGTTGTGAAAATTATGATCGTCTCGGATTTTAAGATTTCAAAAGTAATAAACAAAAAAAAATGGATCACGTCACTGTCTTTTTGAGAATCAAGTCATATGATATTACGACCTCCACCGTGTAATTGATTGCTTGTAATAAAGTAAATTTACGATAAAGTATTGTTATTACACTATGTAAGTTTACGATAAAGTATTATTTTCTAGGAATCGTGGTGCCTTATTCACAACATATTATAATTGATTGTGTGCTGATTGAAATATTATAATTGTTTATGAAATGTTTATATTTTGGAATTAAAATGTGATAGATTTGTTAATTATCAAAGTGGTCAAATATTTAAGTTAATTTATTTCTAAATTGTATAAATGTTATTTTTCAATTACCCATAGAATGGATGCTATGAATGACATGATGACTATTTGTATATGAGTAAATTGAAGTTCATTGTTATAAGTCATTTATGGACCGTCTAAATGTTGATTAGCTACCCTTATAATAAATGGACATGATTGTTAGCAGTGTAAGTGCATTGTTAGTTTTATTTAAATATCCTAATAAATATTTTTAATTAGTCATTGTTAGCATTGCTATGTTGAATATGGTATATTGATGGATCACCCAAAGGAGAACATTGATATACATTGAATGCTTAAGTGATTTGTTATTTGAATCTATATAATATATTAATTTATGACTCAAAGCATAATGTTAAGCATGTGATTATTGTAGTATCTATACCCATTTCTTTAAATTCACTTACTTCATCTACTCCAGTCTTTAATAGGCTGAATTTATCTTATTGGAATGAACAAGTCTAATTTCACCTCGATGTAATGAATCTTAATTTGGCACTCTAAGTTGAGAAATATGCTACTATTATTGTTACTAGTAGCAATGAAGAGAAAGCTCACTATAAGGTTTAGAATAGGTCAAACAGACTGAGTTTGATGTTCATGTCAATTAGCATAGCAAGCAACATCAAATCGGCTCTTTCCAAAATTGAAAGTGCTAAAGAATTCATGACTTTTGTGGAAGAGCGCTCCCAAATTGCTGGCAAGTCTCTTGCTGGGACATTAATGGGTACTTTAACCACCAAGAAATTTAATGGTTTCGTACTATGCATGAGCACTTCATTAAAATGACAAACATTACAACAAAACTTAAGTCATTGCGAATGGAAATGGATGAGAATTTCGTTGTGTCATTCATTCTGAACTCACTACCACTTAAGTATGGTCAATTCTAAATGAATTATAATACCATGAAAGATAAATGGAATATTCATGAATTACACAATATGTTAGTTTAGGAGGAAGCTAGACTTAAGAATCAAGGAAATCACTCTATCCATTATGAGAACCATCAAGGAGCTGAAAAGAAAAATGGAAAGGGAAAATGACCATTAAAGATTGATTAGTCCTTTATCAACATTCAAAAGATAGATTTAAACAATAATAGATGTCATTTTTTATGGAAAATATGGACATTTGCAGAAGAATTGCCCAAGGCATAAGGCTTGGTTTGAAAAGAAAGGGTTTCCTTACAATCCGAACCATAATCCCAAATGAAAAATTCGTCTTCATGGGGAATAGAGTGAAGGTTCCAGTAAAAAGTGTTAGGACTTACCGTTTAATCCTAGACACTAGATATCATTTAGATCTATTTTAAACTTTTTATGTACCTAGTATTTTTAAGAATTTAGTTTCTTTGTCTAAACTTGATGTTGTTGGATACTCTTTTAGGTTTTGTAATGAATGTTTTAGTTTATATAAGCATACCTATATGATTGATTTTTGTATACTTTGTGATAGTTTATATAAATTGAATCTTGATAATTTATATGTTGAAATGCTTATGACCTTACATCATAATATTGACACTAAACGTAGTTCAGTGAATGAACGTTCTACTTACTTGTGGCATAAACGTTTGGGTTACATTTTCAAAGAAAGAATAGAAATGTTGATAAAGAATGACATCCTTTCATATTTAGATTTTACTAACCTTAATATTTGTGTTGATTGCATTAAGAGAAAATAAACAAAATACACAAAGAAATGTGCCACAAGAAGCACTCAATTTCTTGAAATTATACATACCAATATATGTGGACCTTTTGATGTCAATTTTTTCAGTAAAGAAAATTATTTTATCATCTTTATTGATGACTATTCATGTTAGGAATATGTCTATTTACTGCATGAGAAATCTTAGGAAGTGAATGCCTTAGAAATTTATGTAAATAAAGTTGAAAGGCAATTGGATAGAAATGTGAAAATCATAAAGTCAGATAAAGGTGGTAAGTATTATAGAAGATTTGATGAAACTGGATAACACTCAGGTTCATTTGCTAAGTTCCTAGAAAAATGTGACATGTGTGCTCAATACACAATGTCAGGTACACCACAACAAAATGATGTATCAGAAAAGTGTAACTAAACCTTAATGGATATGGTCAGAAGCATGTTAAGTAACACGTCTTTACCCTTGTCATTGTGGATATATACTTTAAAAATTGTCATGTATTTGTTGAACAGGATTCTTTGTAAGGAAGTTCCAAAGGCACATTTTGAATTGTGGACAAGTAAGAAACCCAATTTAAGGTATCTGCATGTTTGGAGATGTTAAGCAAAAATAAAAATCTATAGTCCACGTGAAAATAAATTAGATGCAAGAACAATCAGTGGATACTTCATTGGTTATCTAAAAAAGTCTAAAGGGTATAGATTTTACTATCCTACCCATAGTACAAAATTTATTGAAACTGAAAATGTCTAATTTATTGAAAATGGTCAGACCAGTGGGAGTGAAGTTTCACGAAATGTGGAGATTAATGAAGTTAGAGTACAAGTTCTTTTAACTTGCTCCTACTTATGAAATTATTGTTCCTCATGTTGTTGAACCATATGACAATCAAGAAGAACAACAAATTAATGATCTCGAGGTTAACAATGAACCTACAATAGAACAACCACAAGAAATAGCATTAAGAAAATCCCAAAGAGAAAGAAGATCTAGTATTTCAAAAGACTATGTAGTGTATCTACAAGAGTCATAAAAATGACTTGAGAATTAATGACAATTATCTAGTTTCGTTTTCACAAGCCATTAATAGTGATAATGTTGATAAATGGTTAGATGCCATGAAAGATGAGCTTAAATCAACGGAATATAATGATGTATGAGATCTTATGGAATTACTTGAATGGTGCAAGAGAGTTGGGTGTAAATTAGTCTTTAAGACTAAGCGTGACTCTTATGACAACCATGAATACTACAAAGTTTGTCTTGTTGCCAAAAGTTTTACTCAAAAGGATGACATTAGTTATAAGGAAACATTCTCACCTTTTTTTAAGAAAGATTCTTTCAGAATTATCATGACATTAATAGCTCATTATGATCTAGAGCTGCATCACATAGATGTGAAAATTGTCTTTCTATGTGAGAATTTAGAAAAAAAATATTTATATAGATCAACCAATGGGGTCTTCAGTTGAGGGGAAAGATCACATAGTGTGTAAACTTAAGAAATCAATATACAAACTTAAGTAAGCTTCTCGACAATAGTATCTCAAGTTCAATGATACTATTATATCCTTCGGATTTAAGGAAAACATTGTTGATTGGTGTATATATCTTAAGGTCAGTGAGAGTAAGTTTATCTTTTTAATTTTATGTTGATGACATCTTGCTTGCAACTAATTATCTTGGTCTATTAAGTGAGACTAAGAATTTTTTCTCTAATAATTTTGAAATGAAAGATATAAGAGAGGCAAGCTATGTGATTGGAATAGAAATATTTCATGACAGATCACAAAAATTGTTGAGTTTGTCTTAGAAAGCTTATATCAATAAATATATAGAAAATGGATAAATGGCTAGTAGGTATGGTTCCAATTCAAAAGGGGGACAAATTTAATGTTATGACATGCTTTGAGACCATTGTTAATGAATTATGGTTGCAGAATTTTATTTAACACCCTTGAATTGTCGACGGTATTGTCAAGTCGTTAAAGTTTATTGCCTGCAACAATCTTGTTTTTTAAAAATGACAAGTATTCTAAAGATGTTAAACATATGGAATTGAAATACTTTGTCGTTAAAGAAGAAGTTCATAAACATAGAGTGTCAATAGAGCACATTAGCACCAACTTTATGATTATTGACCCTTTGACAAAACAGTTACCGCCCAAAACATTTAGTGGACATGTTGAAATTATGGACATTGTTGCCAAGTAGGCATTATGGTATATTATGTTAATATTTATGTTTTATGTACTTTGACAGTCTGAGCTCATGAATAAATATGTTTCTATCTTACTTGTTTTTTGAGTTTATATACATGATTGAATAAGAATGATGATAACATGTTTTATCTTTAATAAAGACATTATTGTTGGACAATTATGTGCTTCCTATTTATAGGTCATGTCAAGGAGAATACTAACTTTGTAGTACATAGAAAAGATTATGTCGATTAAATGATATACGAACCGTCATGACTCGTGTTAGTTTTCATTTTTGGTCATGATGAATGATGTATCCAATATAAAGAAGAGTTTGACTATATATATGAATTCATATTATGTTTTGACAGACTTATCAAACTACAATGAATGTAAAGTCACATGAGTCAAGTGGGAGAATGTTAGATTAAACGTCTAATGTGATGGACTTGTGACTTATCTTATTAGTTTAATAAATAATTAAATTAAGTTAATGAGTTAAACTCTTATTGGGTAAAAGAGAAATGATAGTTTTGTAATTATAGTAACTGTCAAATTGATAAAAGTTAGTAGTATTTAAAAGATAATTTCTGCGTAAACTCAAGGTCTAGTCCTAGTTGTCAGGATTTCCTATTCCATCACCATCATTAAAGTAGAAAAAGCATAAAAAAGGCAAAGAAATGGGAAGTGAGTTTTGAAATCTCTCTAACACTCTTAAAATACAGTATACTAATTATTCATGGATAAATGTTTGTGTCTTTATACTTTCTTGTTTGTGAGAATCATGAATTCTAATATCTTTATGTTTTAATAGTAGTTTTCTATATTAAGATTATTAAAAAAACTACAAATTAACTTTCTTGATTAACAATACCAATTCATTGATATTTTATAATTGAGGTTGCTTGGATTTAAACGAAGTAGTAAGAGATAATGGACCCTTAGACCTTTAATTATTTGCTTTCTTAATCTTTTACCTAGTGTTTGTTTATTTGTTTTTATTTATTATTTGTGTTACTCTTTTTGTTAATTTGGTTTTTCAATTATTGTGTTACTTGGATAAAGATTAAGAAGTGATTGTTAATATTTAACACAAAATTAGAATAATCTTTATGGGACGATATTCTTAACTCATTACTCTATTACTTGTGTAACTTGGTACACTTGCCAATTTAACAACAAACATAATATATAAATTTGTGTTCATTGAGATAACAAAATATAATAGCTATCCTAGAGACTTAAATTATTTTTGTACTACCAGATATCAAAATTTACCACTAATCTACATATATAAAGTATTGGGAACACACATTTTTTTCAATCAATAATAATCTAAGAAGTCATACCATATATATTTTATTTAAAATATTGCAAACTAACAAAATAAGAAAAAAATGTGAACGTGGTGTTTTTAAATTACATTAAAAATATACATATTAAATGAAAAATATGAATTTTAAGAAAATAATTTAATTACTCAAATCATTAATCAAGTGATAAAACTTTATTTTAAAATATTTAACGAAAATAGACACATCCAAATGCATATCATTTGTAGGACCATGGTTAAATGAATGATTTTCACAAGCAAAAATTTGGCATATGATAAATATGATCAATGCTTTTTCGAACATGCTACAACATTAAAGTAAATTTACTATATTCAATATTCTCATCATTATCCCCCTACTTCATTTGATATGAAATTTTGGAAGAATTGGAACCATTATGGTAATGGTCATTTTTCTAATTTCTACCACATCAATGATCATAACCACAATCTATGTTATACCTAAAATTATAATATGAAACATTCATTTTAGGGAGTAAAGTTAAACTCATTGGGTGACATTTATGATTTTTCATTAATAACTCATTTATGTGTTCAATCACAAGAAAACACAAACTTGATTCAAAATATTTTTTAAAACAATTTTCTCATTTTTGCTACTACTGGAGCATATTTGAGAGACATAAAGATAAATGGTATTCTTTCTCATATTTCTTTATTTCAAATTATACTAAGATCAAATCAATTTTTTTAGATTCAATCACGGTCTAAAGGTGTAATTCTTCAGAAACTATACCATAAATTTTCATATAAAAGATGACCATGAAAAATTATTGATTTTGTGCAATCCTTCAAAGATGTTTGTATAGTAATCTCTTCCGGAATTTATTAAGAGTAACAAATTTAATATAATACAAAATATGATAGTTGTGTTAGTCAAACAAGAATGACAATAAAATTTCTATGGAACATTCATTTTAGGGAGTAAAGTTAAACTCATTGGGTGACATTTATGATTTTTCATTAATAACTCATTTATGTGTTCAATCACAAGAAAACACAAACTTGATTCAAAATATTTTTTAAAACAATTTTCTCATTTTTGCTACTACTGGAGCATATTTGAGAGACATAAAGATAAATGGTATTCTTTCTCATATTTCTTTATTTCAAATTATACTAAGATCAAATCAATTTTTTTAGATTCAATCACGGTCTAAAGGTGTAATTCTTCAGAAACTATACCATAAATTTTCATATAAAAGATGACCATGAAAAATTATTGATTTTGTGCAATCCTTCAAAGATGTTTGTATAGTAATCTCTTCCGGAATTTATTAAGAGTAACAAATTTAATATAATACAAAATATGATAGTTGTGTTAGTCAAACAAGAATGACAATAAAATTTCTATGGAACATTCATTTTAGGGAGTAAAGTTAAACTCATTGGGTGACATTTATGATTTTTCATTAATAACTCATTTATGTGTTCAATCACAAGAAAACACAAACTTGATTCAAAATATTTTTTAAAACAATTTTCTCATTTTTGCTACTACTGGAGCATATTTGAGAGACATAAAGATAAATGGTATTCTTTCTCATATTTCTTTATTTCAAATTATACTAAGATCAAATCAATTTTTTTAGATTCAATCACGGTCTAAAGGTGTAATTCTTCAGAAACTATACCATAAATTTTCATATAAAAGATGACCATGAAAAATTATTGATTTTGTGCAATCCTTCAAAGATGTTTGTATAGTAATCTCTTCAGGAATTTATTAAGAGTAACAAATTTAATATAATACAAAATATGATAGTTGTGTTAGTCAAACAAGAATGACAATAAAATTTCTATGGATGAAACACAAAAATATTCTATATTAAGACAAATATGAAGGAAGTCATAAGAAAAAAATTAAGTAATGAATTAGATTAATGCAAAAAGAGTGATAAGAAGATAAATTCTTTCAGTAAAACTTCTAAACTGTTCAAGTCATTACTTATATAGTAGAATCTCGTATTAATAATGTGTTAAAAAGTAAGTATAAAGAACTCAAGAAATAAAGAATAAACTAGAGAATAAAACATAAAAAACTCAAGAAATAGAGAAGAAACAATAGAGGAAATAATTATTTTCTTTATTCTTATATATCCTACTCAAATGCCTTACACCATCTATTTATAAGGTTAAGATTACCTGAAATTACAAGTATTATCATAATAAGATATAAAAAAGAATTATATATATATTAACACCCATATAATAAGTATCTTATAACAATATTGTAAGTAATTATATAATTCTAGTTACTCTTGTACGTCTACCTTCAATATCATTCACAATACGTGTGTAGTTTTTCTCTACTGCTTATCACAGAGAAAGGAGAAATTCAAAGGTATTCTTACAATATTATTCTTAGCATTGTTATTTGATATAATTTTTATTCAATAGATATTTTAAATTGATATAATTTGATATAATTTTCATTAAATAGATATTACTCACGTGTTATATTTTTATTAAATTGAGTGTTTTGACTATTTCATTATCTGTCACTCCTATTTTTATCTTTCCAAAATTAACCTAAAGTTGTAATACTATGAAATTACATTAAAAAAATCTGCAGAAAGAAATTAGAGAAAAGTGGTACTTGAAGTTAATATTAAGAAGATATACAACATATAAAATTTTATCATTATTACATTAGATTTATTATTACATGAGTAATATTATATAAACTTTTTTTTCACATTCTTCAAATTCAAACAATCATCACCATTTTGTCCCCCCCCCCTCTTTCTGTCTATATTTTTTCTTTTTTGTCTTCTTCACCACCATTAGTCACTATTAGTCACTATAAGAGGAAATGCTACGTGCATATAACATTTTTCATTATATTATTAAATTTGTCTATATATTTGTGCAAATTCACATCAATAATGCATATTAAATCGATCTTATGATTTACAAATTAGTTGTATTTTTTTTTTTGTCTCTACGAATTGACCATTTAATATTATTCAAAATTCTTGCGTATGTATGAAATACAATGCATTTTGTGTAGATTTGACTAATTAGAATTTGAACTGACACTTAATTTAATATTATTAAATTCGAGTGTCACTAAGTAGCATTTATCAAAGCAACTAATAAGCATACAAACTAAATGCACTATGTGCTTGAGCATTTTTTTTTCCTTTTAAATATAATATGTTGATTGATTTAATGTTGATTTTTCTTTTTTTGGTACAGAATGTTGGTTTTAAATAACATGCTAATATCGCTTAAGAGACCAAAATATATAAAAAAATATTATCATTTGCTTTTTTTTTAAAGCATGATGAAAGATATGGGAAGAGTAAGGTTTTGCATAAAAAAATTGACCATAAAAAAAAGTCTGGCGTAAAAAGTATAGGTCAAAGTACATTTCTTTAATATAAATGTTTCGATAGTAACGTCCATAAAATTATATCTCTATATTTGTATTGGATGATATTTTTAATAAAAAAAAAGGGTCTATTTTTGTCACTAATCACATGACTCTTACACGTTATCATGCCACTTTGACAAAAGCAATTATAATTCAAAATAGGATGCCAATGCATTATGGTGGTCATGAACGCATACACAATACACTTAAAAGAGAAGGGAGGGACATTACTCCAATAATCACTTCTTTTTATTAAAAAAAAAAAAAGTTTGATGTTCACAATGAGTTATTAAATATTTTATTGATTTTTATTTATATTTAATATTTTTTTAAATATTTATTATAAAGCTAATAATTAATAAATACTTAATAACTCACTTTAAATACTATATTCATTATATCATCATATAACTGCTTGAAGAGAGTTTAAAAACCAAAAACACCAGCTTGTGTTGTGCTTGTGCACTTTGATTGCGAAGTGGGAGGACACAAGTGCAGTATTTGAGCAGAAAGAAGCTGAAGCAGCAAAAGCTAACATGGGACAAGTTTGAACCAAAAGTGCTTACTAGAACATTTGTCACTTAAAAACCATTTGTCTCTCTTCCGTCAAAATCCAACTCCTAAAAAACATGCTTATCTTTTTCCCTAAATCCCGGACGACCTTTAACATTAGCAAAAAAGTGTGTGCCAGTTTTGGAGAAATGTGCACAATTCCCTTCTGACCGTAAAAGTTACATGCTAAAAACCATCTTAGAGAAAATAAAATAAAACATATAAGCAATATTGAGAGAGAGAGAGAGAGAGAGGCAGAGATCTATCTTTGTTTGTGGTCTTGTTTGGCCATTATGGAAGAAACACATCTATTTTAGGGATGTCTAAAGTACCTCGTCAAAATGTACTCGTTTGCCAACCCAACTTGAAAAACTTGAAAGTCACATCTTTTGAGATGTGCCTTGACTAACCTTTCTTCTTTGTAAATGGTAAGTACCAAAACCTTCCATACATTCTATTGCAGTTCATTCCCTCTAGTTTTTCTTCTTCTTCATTTTTTTGTTCTAGTATCTGCTACTATAATATAATATATGTCTAGTTTCTGTCACTCATAATTAGACCTTTTTTTCCCCTGCACTGAACTAGCAAAGGAGTATTTCAACTAAAGCACTCTTCCTAATGGAAAATTAAGATGACAAGAAAAAAACTCCGTGCTTATTTCTTTAATCTTCTATTTCTGTTTTTTCACGAGAGCACTATGATACCATGCTCAATACTAATATTTGCCCTTTCACACTGGGGCCCAAATGGAGCTAACATACTATCTTTCTGCCTCTTGAAATCTTTAGTGGAAGAGTCAAGGATCTTGGATTCAAAACTCAATCAATTCTTAGGAAACACAAATGGCTAAGCAATCTTAAACAAATCGGGCTGAATCTGTGTGACATCTCTCTCATTTGAATATATTTTCACTTCCATTGTTTAAAAAATTTAGTGGGTCTAAAACAAGTTTATATGAGCCAGCATGCTATTGCTAATTGCAAGACATTGTGGCACTAGGAAATATGCTAAGAACAACAAGACGGCTTGACCCATTTGATATGATTAGTGTTATGCTATTTTCAATGCTATATAGGCATGTGATTGCAGAGTGATTAAAGGGAGTAAAATTATACTTTCCTTGTAGGAACTATGATTAATAAAAATGTGCCCCACAATGCTTTAGCTTTGTGGGGCGGTTTAATCCAACTCAATTTGCAAGTGTCCTTTAAACTTTTCATTGCCCTTTTGACTACAGCCTTTTTCTAATGGCTTTTGGAGATCAGAGACAGTGACCCCTGTCTCTCATTATCGGACTTTGTTGAAAATTGCTCGAAGGTGATTTACCTAAAAGGCATTTTACAGGGAGCAATGTATTAAATGTTTTTGTCATCTATTCTGTGTCATTAGCCATTTTCTCTGCTAGCCTTAAAAACTCTGCAGTGTACATTCATAAGGTTGTCTTAGTCTAAACACGAAATAATCTGCATAAAAGAATAGGAAAACTGTTACCAGATATTCTAGAATACAAAATTGGATTTGTGCTTGAAAGGTCCAAAACACAAGCATAATAGTATGTTTTAAATTAAACTAAATTCAGCTGGAAATTATACCTAAGAGCTTTAGTTTTAGATTGAGTTGTTGCTTGACACTCTTACCTGAAGCAGATAATCATAACCGAGCACTTTAGCATACTGAAGAGCTAAGACCATGGTCAACTGCTATGATCAAATTGGCACAAATAAACTCATACTAGGATTACAAATTCTACAATTGATATGTGAAGCTTATGTAGGACAAACAAAATTAAAAATTTGTCTAGTGGGTCCTTCAAAAGGGAACTTTTTATTTTTGTACTCCAGTGTGGGGTTGTTTCCATGACACAAGACAGGGAAGCCTCATACAATATCTAAAATTCTTGGATAATTTTGTGTGTAGTTAGAGATAATTTTAACTGCTCCCTTTGAAAATCATGAAGCAAACAAGAGCTTCCGATGTAATTGATTGATTATTTTGCATAAAACGCGGATTCACATGTGCATAATACATGCAGCTAGTGAATGTCATGCTAAGATTAGTACCTCCAAATTCAAATGTTCGAGACTCTCTAGGAGTATGCAGACAAAACCACGCAGTTGTTTTCCTTTTCTGGTTTTGTCTGGGATTGATTCCAGCATAATAAGATTTCATTTGTAACAATCATTCAGTCATCCAGGAAAGTTCTCCAAAAATGGCACTATATGTATTATCTCAAAAACAAACCTTAATTAGGTCAATATCTATTGGGCCTAGAGCAAAATAAAGGTAGAGATTTTATGTTAGATTTCTTTAATACAAATAAAAAATAACAATAGTCATTTATAGGGTCAAGGTTTTCTTTTTTGGTACATAAGTATGTCTTTTTTTTTTCATTATTTTTCCTTGTATTGGAAAGAGCACAATAGAGGTTACCAGGTCAATTCCAGGTAGTTAATTCATTAGCTTGGTCTTTACACGTGAACTGATATGCATAGTAATTTAATTTTGTCAATCCTTATCAAATCCCAATACCTTGCATGGGCCTGATGTAATAATTATCTCACTAAGTTTTACATTATTCAATGGGTTTCAATACTAATGTAATAGATCTATTTTCCAACTTATTAAATCTATGTTTGTGCTTATTACTAAGATACAGAAAACACATTTTAGACTGTCATTGGAACTAGGAAGAAAGTGACTGTTGCAAAGAAATAAAAACTCAAAAGTGCAGTGCGTAGAACCCCATTTAAAGCACTTGACAAGTGAAGGGAATCTTTATTTTCACTGTTTAGTTGTAACTCTAAAGTAAATGGGATGGAGAACTAGAGATTAAATAGAAATAAGAAAAAGAAAGGATTTTAAAAAGTAGGTGGAAAGGGGAGGATGGTCTTCCAAAGAATGACATCTGCAAAATGTCCTTTTTCTTCTCTCCATGATCAAGTCACAGTCTTTAAAAGACACCCCACGACTTCTCCCATTCATCATAACCTTCCACTGCTCCTACCTTCTGCAGTCCCATTCTGTTCTGTACTCCCTTCAGTTGGCACTATTTAACTTCCCTTAGCTAGCTTACATTTTCTCACCTCATTCTATCCACATTTTCTTTGCCATTTTCCTACCATGTCCACCTCTAGAACCTCAGAAACATCCTTCAAAGGATATGAACCCAACCAAACCCAAATGTGTTTATCTCTCCTTCAACGTAACACATCTCCTTCTGGTGAGAGAAGAGGGAGAAGAAAGCAAGCAGAACCAGGAAGATTTCTTGGGGTGAGGAGACGCCCTTGGGGTAGATATGCTGCTGAAATTAGAGACCCTACAACTAAAGAAAGGCATTGGCTTGGCACATTTGACACTGCTCAAGAAGCAGCTCTTGCTTATGACAGAGCTGCTCTGTCCATGAAAGGAAGCCAAGCAAGAACCAACTTCGTTTACTCTGACAATATCAATTTTCACACTCTTCTTACTCCTATAGACGTTCAACCTCTCTTGCCAGCTTCACAGTTCCTCACTAACACTCAGAGTGAGAGAAAACAACCAACCAATCAAAATAGCCTGTCTCAGCTTGACACTTCCCACGGTGAAAACTCCTCCTTCCCATTGAACAATGACATATGTGTTGTTGAAACTGCATATGGGTCAGCTCAGGATGATAATTTCTTCTTTTCCAATGATTCTAACTCGGGCTACCTGGAATGCATAGTTCCTGATAATTGTTTCAGACCTGCTTCTAGTGCCAACAGTTCAAACTCCAGAAAGAGCAATGTCAGTGCCTCAAGTGATCAAAAGGTTAGCTCAGTTAACACAAGCAACATTGAGAGTCAATCACATCTTGACATGACTTCATTCTCCCAAGAAGCCATAAACACGGCACCAAGGACCTCTAGCTTTTCAGATTTTTCTTATCCAAGTGAAGTTAGTCAAGGATTCTGGGATAATCAGCAGTCATGGGATTGGAATTCCAGTGAACTTTCAGCTATATTTAACAATCCATTAAGGGTTGAAGATGGGTGCATGGATACATTGTATGAGTATCCCAATCCCATCACTGACAGTGCAAGCTATGGGGTAATGAATCAGGCAGCTTCTTCAACTACTTGTTCTCCATCACTTCCACCCTTTGGGGACGTAGACTTGGGATACCCACTCTTCTGAGGTGCATTTATCAAGGAGTGCCTTAGCCTTAGCCCTTCCTTGTGTACTTGCATGCACTTGTACGTTTTTTTTTTTTTGTATTTCTTTCTTGTAACTTGGGTCTAGCAAGCCTTTTTGATTTCTTCTCCTAATGTAATTACTAAATTGCACACATGGGGAGAGTTCTTTTGGTTTAAAGATGTTGAAAAAAGGGCCACTACTGTCTACTAGCTCTCACTTTCAATTCAAATCAAGGGAAAGTCATTCCTGTGGCTGTGATGCTGTGCTGTGTCTTGCCCACATTATATAAATATATGGACGCATATTGGTAGCATGATTTTATCCTTCTTTTCGGCTAGTTGCCTAAACTTTTGGCTACAATAAAGGCACAAGCATCCACTAAACAGCATAGGTTCACAGAAAGATAGATATATTGTCGAAGCCAATAACCCGCGATTCTAATCTATTGCTTGCTTGCAGTACATTCCCTTTTCCTGTCTATTGATTGATTAGATTAGATAATTGTTTTTCCTACTTTTTCCTTTTCTTTTATAATAATCTCCCAACGGAACTTTTATTTCTCAAAAAAGATCTACGCTTATTTTGAAGCTATATCATGGTTTTTTTTTAAAGGAACATAAGAGCAGGGCAGCCAGGCATCCCAAATCCTATTTGGGAAAACAACGATGATAACAAGCGCACTTTTTTTAAAATATATATATATTTTGTGTGGTTAATTGCCAGATGTAGTTTGTTCAATTTGTTTACCATACCATTAGAGAATTTACCAAGTTAACTAGTTAAAACCTTCGTGTTATGGTGATCAACTTATTAGTTGGATGTCCAAATTTTGTTTATAGAGAAAATTGATGGTGAGGATTTGATTACTACAAAATTATGCTAAAAATAAATAATTACTTTGAATAGTTATCTAGTCCTTCAGTATAGCCTAACCAGGTCCCACCATCAGTACTCCCTTTTTATTTTTATAAATTGTGAATTAGTAGTCCCGATTTAGGATATAAATTTGGATTGTACATTTGAAGGGTCCAATGTTAAATTGCAGAGGATGACGCTCTCAAATTATTTATGCAGTTATGTCATATGATCTATTTGGCACCGTCCCCCTCAGAAAACAGAAGTAATTATTTTGGTTCCCGGTATTGAGAAAAATTAGCACATTTTATATAAAGTCCCATTTCATAACAACAATGTTGTTATATTATATATGGCTCTTTTCCTATCATGTTCTAGATCGTTGATGGAAAACCCAATGATTCAAGTACGGAGATACCAAGTACCATAAGAACCTTCTTAATAGATTAAAGATAAGTCTGATTCAGCTCACAAGAGTTTGGAAAAAACAAAAAGATAGCTTTTTAAAACAAGAAATAGTTGGACAAGAGATTATTCCTAGTTCAGAGGCTCACCATCGCTTTTACCAACAGGATCTAACTTAGCTAAAACGATACTCCATATGGATCGTATCATTATGCAAAACACGACGTAATAAGATTACGAATTCCATATTGGAGCACTGAAAACTTGGTTTGTTTGAAATAAAGGGCAATTTATGGAAGGCTCCAGTCACAAACTCCTTTAAGACAGGAACAAACTCTTACGACAGGCTTCAGATTTCACTTTTAACGTTAACCTGTGCAGATTTATTTTTTGGTCAGGTGCATTACACTTGATGCTTACAAGAACTTCACTTGGAAGAGGCTATTCCTGCAAGTGCAATGATTACTCACTCAGGTATCTTGTCCTAAGAAGACAAGCACTTGATCTTCGGCTGACATGTTGCATGCCATGCTGCACCCTTCTTTCACTTGAGGAGAGTGTACTCTATTTATAATACAATCATCTTACAAAAACATATCCTTTTTTCTTTTGTAAGGGGGGGGGATGACAAAATTAAAAAAAAAAAAAACTCACCTGATCTCACACGAAAACTCGATCAAGTAAACTGATAGAAAAGGAGAAAAAAAAATATTATTACACATTCAAATGGGTTAATTTAAATGTGTTCCTTCATATATGTATCCTGTAATAAATTTAAGTACCAAATCAAGCATTGGACTTGTCACAACATCACTGTGTATCTTAAAGCATAAAAGATAGCAATGTGAAACCTCATTGTAGTCTCCTGATTACTTCTCTTCACAGTAAACCTTAGATAAATTGGGAACAGTGGCGAAGAGGACCTTCTGGGCAAAATTAGAAAATTGTTCCCAAATTCAAAAAAAGGGTTTAGATGAAGAGACATAAACACATGGTCAATGAAACTCTGGACAGATAATATCAAAAAAGATTGAAGCATAAATAAGCACAACAAACTCCGAAAATTGGAGATGTGGAAGGACATGTGCATAATGTACTTTTGCAGATTCTTTTTAAGTTATTGAAAAGCAAGGTGGCTGTATGGGTTGCTAAAATTCTCAAGGTTGGCCATGGTTTATTCAAGATCAAAGGGATGGCCACAAAAAGATTATATGAACACAAAGATAATTGGTGCGATGTGTGCTAGACCTGAATGTGGAACTGGGATAACTGAAAAATAAAACCTATTTGAGGACCTTCTTGAATAATGATGTCGGTTGAAAAATTGAGATAAAAAGGAGTAATAACGAGGAATGCATTCACATTGCTTAACTTGAGGTGTGAGAGACAGTGCTACTTGCGGCACTGGTAGTCGCTAAAGAACTGGAACTCTGAGCAGATGGTTGGGTGCCTGATTGAGAAATGGGTCCACCAGTTGACAAGGTCAAGCCAACTGATTCAGTCGATGTGCTCATTGATGAAGACATTCTGGATGAAGCAGACTCCTTGCTGGATCCTGAGGCAAGTTCAGGCCGCAACTCTGATGATGATGATGATGGGGCAAGAGTGCCAATTGAGGAACCCACAGGATAGGGTGCAACCGGCATATCAGCCAGGGAAGAAGCAGAAGGACTATAACTCAGTGATCCCATAGGATGATCAAATTTGCATGCAGAACCAAACTTACAAACTCCACGCTGCGTATAATGAGTGCAAATTGGTGCCCCCTGATTATCAAACACAGACATTAGATGCTTGACAATTAAGAATTTAAGAAGGCAGTCAAACATATTTTTTTAAAAACATTTCAACTGAATAGACAAACTTATCATTGCAGTGATAGTTCTTTAAACAACTGAACTCATAAATGAAATCAAAATGATTAAGATACTTTGCTATTCTTGAACCACAGTCCAGAGACAAAATACTATAGCATGAAGAAGAGAGACAGAAATAATAGCCAAAAAGATCATTAAAGACTAGTTTATCATGACTAGAAATAGCCACATGAAAGAAAATGAGGATGTGTGCCATGAAACATCCACATCTGTCTATAACATGGAAAATTGGAAGCAGCCCTAATCCGAAATCACAAGAATGAAACATGAAATTCACTCATGAAAACAAAGTTTGAACAACTCAAGCTAGTACAGGAACACAGAATTGAGAGGAACAACAGATGACAGAGGATATGAGCACCCATGCTTTAAACATAGAAACTTGCAGCACAAGGAGTTCCTAGCACTGTCAAAGATTTCAGGCAAATGCAACTGATGGAGCAACCAACTCCGTTCAAAACCCAAAATAATACAACTATGATTCTTGTATCACAACTTCATATGGGAAAGGCATTCCATAATAGAAATAAATTTCAAGCATACAAACAAGGAAAAGAACATGGAATGCTCAAATAGTCAGAACCTAAGCTTTACAGATGATAAACATCCAATATATACATGGAAATTTAAGTTGGAAATAATATAAGTTATTACATCTAAATCAAATAAGGAAAACAGTGATGCCATGAAAGATGCATAAGGTGAAATAAACTATGATGCAATTAATAATGCATTGAGGAAAAAGGACCTGAAAAGCACTCAATGATATATAAAAAAATAAAGAAAAGGGCAATGATCATTGAAACAGAAATATGAAAACAAAATGAAAGTATGAAACTGGGTAACTGATTGTTAGAAATATTGATTAAAAAACATTCCTGGGCTCTCTATTAACTTAAGATTTGCAGATAGTTGGTTGTTGCCATGATATGCTACCAGAGGCTCATTGACCAAGTGCTTAAAAGTTTGATCCTCGCCGCCACAACCTTTTAATCAAATGAAAAATTTAGTACAAGGTGTGGGTGGGCTTGTGCTGTGTCCACTATTGAAACCATTGTAACTATGCAGAAGAAACTAATCAGAGAAGCAATGCATTAAAATACAATGGAACACCATACTATGCTTTGGTATTATCTTACAAATTTAAAGAAGAGTCAGCAAAAAGTTTCAACTGTTCAAGTGTTCATAGTACACAACAGTCCCTGCCCTGGCAAAAAACATATCCACAGCAAACAATTTGAAAGAGGAGCTTACTTACAGAACTTGCCCTTGGGCACAGTCACAGATTCACAGTGATACACTAAATTTTTAACAAAACATACACCTAAAGAAAGGAACAGGACACACATCTAAAATGTAGTACAAAATGGGAATTCCAATATCATAGAAGGTACCATTGTTAAAGCTTACACTACTAAACCAACAGTTTTATCTCCCTGCTTTCAGATTTTGCTAGAACAATCTCCAACGGCCTAGAGATTTAAAAGTTCAAATATTGTCCGACCTTGGCTGGACGAACCTTCAATAGCCTAATGATTTAACACATTCATCCAGAAAACGTATTCTCAACATGATTTTGCTCCAAATTGGGGGGGGGGGAGGGGAGGAGAGAGAGAGAGAGAATCTTCCCACATAAACTCCTCACTATTTTTATAGATTCCTAGTTAGATCATCCAAAAGGCTATTCAACTAAGTCTTAAAGATTGTACAGGCATGGTATAACCCAACATGAATAAATGATACATGAAAATAGAAAGATAGAAGCTCGCCACCATAGAAAAGAGTAA
This sequence comes from Ormosia semicastrata, assembly GCA_029884595.1. Taxonomy (NCBI): domain Eukaryota; kingdom Viridiplantae; phylum Streptophyta; class Magnoliopsida; order Fabales; family Fabaceae; genus Ormosia; species Ormosia semicastrata. The sequence goes on along the minus strand of JAQQTO010000043.1, from coordinate 30,047,600 downwards.
GCTTAAAATAAGAACCAAAGCACAAGAACAATGAATCAATGGTGAATTGAAAACTAAACTTTAAGTTCAGTAAAGCAAGGTTCAAATCCTAAATAAAAGCAATCATAAAAAATGCATGCAACAAAGTTAAGAAGTCAATTTTGTTATACCTCACAGTTAGCCATTTTAATCACTGCTTAGGAGAGGGAAGATGTATCATGGATATAATTCATAACCCAATATGAGGCACCACAATACAAAGTTGTTGAAAGGTAATCATTACCGGGCGTAAAGGAAGACCCATAGGACTAAGGATCACATTCGCTTTCGGTGCACTCATGTCTGGTGGATGATGATATCTACATGATGGACCAAATTTACACTCCCCTGTTTTCATGTAATACTGACATTCTGGTTGATCAGGCCTTTCTGGTAAGGAGTGCTCCTTCTGACTACTCCCTGAAGGACCAATTGAGGAACCAGAAGGTTGATAAGGTCCACCAGTAAAGGCTGTTGTTGATGAAGGTAGCTGGGTTATCCCATAAAGCTGTGTTGAACCAACATTAGACGGAGTACTAGAAGGAAGTACATGGCTTGTTGCAGGAGCCTGCACCAAGTGCTCAACAGCTTCAAAGAATGCACATATAACTTGAGTAAGCAATCAAAAAGAAATGCTAGACCTACCTGATAAGGACCCCAGCCTGGAAAAGGGACCATGGGAGGGGAAACTACCACAGGCCCATACGGGCCCTGGACTACTGAGCCAGGTAGCAAAGATGGCCTTGCAACCAGTACACCATATTGTTGTGATGAAGGACCAGATGGAGGCTGAACAGCTGGATAAATTGGTGAAGGTACTGGTAAAGGCAGGGGTGGAACAGGGGGAACTGGTGATGGCGCTGGAAATTGGAAGCCCACAGGATGTGGATGATGGAATTTACAAGTTGCACCAAACTTGCATTGTCCCGTTTTCACATAATAGGAACACTCTTTCTCACCCTGTTATTATTTATAAAAATTCAAGTTCGAAGCAAACATCTTTCATGATTGGAAAATGTGACCCCAACATTCACAAAGCATACATAATTTTATGCAATAAATATAAAGCAATACAGACCATTCGCAATGGATATCCGTAATAATTTAGTGACACAGGGGTAGCAGTGCCTGCTGCCTGCCTAGGATGGTGGTACTTGCAGGAAGCACCAAATTTGCATGATCCCGTCCTCATATAATACTGCAGTTTAAGTATGAGCAGATATAATCAATACAAAAGGAAAGTTGCCAACTTTGATGACAATCAAAACAAAATAGAAGTCAACTTCACTCCAGCCTCGATATAATATTATAAACAACTGTTGAACACATTATTTTGTATAACAGAAAGGAATTACAGTGTCCATTGTCAAAGGCAATCATTTGATGTATGTGAACCATAGAATTTAGCAGAACCAGATTAAGCACCTGGCACACAGGCTGTCCTACTCTTTCTGGATACTCCCCTCCAGTCCTCGCAGCTCCAACAACCTAAGCAGCACATAGACATACCCCCAAATTATGAAACATTCGATCATAGTGTCCAATGCAGACATCTTATCTTAATCTCAGATAATTACGTAATATTAATTGATAATACAAGTAAAAATCAATGAGTAGAACGCAACCCCACTAATAAAAAAGGTTCTAATTCTGCAAGCTCAACTCTAATAAACTGCACACAGCCAAGATCAAACGAAATAGGACACGCACACACACAAACACAGAGTGAGAGAGAGAGAGAGAGAAGCGCATGATCACATCATGAACCAAACAAAACCCTTAAAGGAAAAGCCCAAACACGAATTGAAAACAACAAAATTACCGCGCCACGGTCTCGGGGATGGTTGAAGCGACAGCGGGAGCCATAGCCGCAAAAACCCGTTCTCAAATAGTAGATACAATCAGCCTCATCGGGTCGCTGAGGGTACGATTCGCCACCACCCAATCCCAGTTGCCACACGGGCTCTGCATTTTGCAAAATCAAGATCAAACCCACTTCATTACGCTCCACATTCTGCAAATCAAAAATCGCACAACACACCAAAAATAGAACCGAATTTATTTAGAATGCAGAGGCGAAGAAGATACAGTCACCTTTGAGCCCTATCTCGCCGCCGCCGACGGTCCATTCCGGCGACGTATCAGACTGCGACCCTTCGCTGGCACGCCCGTACCGCTCCATTGTACGGACCAGAACGGGAAAAGGGTCCAGATTACACCGCAATCTGAAAACGCTTTGGAACGCCGAACAGAGAATGAGAGGTTCTGCTTCCGATCAAAAGGGTGAGAAAGGAGAGAGACAAATAGGTTGGGTTTTCTTGGTTTGTGTGTGCCTCTCTCTCTCTCACACACACACAGAACAGCGTCTCTGTTTCCTCTACTAGTTTGATCTCTTTCTCTCTCTTTCAGTTTCAAAGCGTTTTTAATTTTTGATCTTTTTCTTTCCTTTCTATGCTTTTACTTTGAGAGGGGCTCCTTTTATTGGTGTGGATGTGGGAGATTGTTGGTTTATTTATGTACGCGCCAAACATCTCAGAAATTTACCAAAAATAATCCCCACTCACATTTGTTATTATTATTATTATTATTATTATTATTATAATTGAAGTTTATATAGATAAATTATATTTAAAAAAAGAGGCTAAATTTGGGAATTTATATAAACAGAAGCTGAATTGGAAGTAAGCTAAGGAGATTCTGAAGTTTAGAGTAGTTGAATAGTCAAGGTAAACCAACAGAATTAGTTGGTGTGAGATTTTTGGCCCATAAAGAAAAGGGTTTCCAATGGACTAAAAAATGCCCTTGAACTTTAGCTTCTGCTTGTGGTAGTGCACAAGTGCTAGTGAGAGTCAATACACTATGGGATATGACACATTTGTCCTTTTGTATTATAGATGATCCAAAAAGTAATGAGGACATTGATTAATTTATTGTCAATTAATCAATTAATTAATCCTCGTAGTCAGAGACTCTGGCTGACGGCTCAGTTGCAAAAAGGAGCAAGAGATAGATGCATTGGCTCCACGTGGCGTAAAAAGGAGGATCTTCCTTAAAAGTGGTAAAAAGGTCACACGAATTTACTATGTTACTGCTCTAGGATTTTGGGATCCTTTCCCACATGCACTTACTTTCAGTTCAGTTACATGAACTGTGAAGAAAGTAGTCCCAACCTAACCAGCTTCGCAATCTTCAAGTTCAGGGATTCAATATGAAAATCTATAATCTTACGAATGTAATAATAAATGCATCCAATTACATTCAGATAAAGATTGGCTGTTTTCAACTTAACCAAACCAAATCCAAAAAGATTAGTATTAATCTCTTTCCATATTCTTCTATTTAGATTCCCCGTTTGTGCTTAATTGTGTAATGAAAATTCACTTTCTGTTAAAAGGTGATTGGTTGACATAAAGTACTTTTGCAACCTACCTACTTCAACAAAAATGGATGGAAAATTGGAAATATTTTTCTCCTCCAAAACATGTTGGAGATGCAGTTTACAGTTAGTATCATAAACAATCTCTGAAAAGTACTATTTTTCTCAATTTATAAGTACTCTTTATTATTCAGGAAAAAAATGATATATATTTTCCTAATATTTTTATTTTATTTTCTCCCTAACATTCTTTATTTTTTCAATAGTTTAATATGAAACTACTTTTGGTACTCAATTCTAAGTATAAGTGCTATTCGAGTATTTTTAGAATATAAAAAATGAGAAATTGTTTGATTTATAAATTAAATTTAAAATGTTAAAAACTAAAAAATAATTTGGTTTTTAAAATTTTATAAATTTCATTCTTTTATTTTAAAATTTCATCAAATTTAATAAATTTGATAAGATTTGATTTAATTTAAAATAAATAGATAATTTTATCCTTAATAACTATCTCTAACTACTTCTTATAAAGGTTAAAATGTAAAATAATAAAATCAAATCAAATCAATTTTTATTTTAATAAATTCTAAATACAAAATTTGATTGTAAATCAATTTAAATCTTTTTTAAGTTTCAAATATAAAATTTGATTTCTAAATTAAATCAAATCATTTCTCATTTTTATTCATATCAAATACAACCTTTATGATTTATGAAGAATATATATATATATATATATAGGATCAACTTACGTTTAGTGTAAATCTTTTTTCTCTTATGATTTTTTAATCGTTAATTTCACTTTCATCTAATAGTTACCTTTAATGAAATAATCTAAACTATTAGATGAAAGTAAAATTAATGGTTGAAAATGAGTGTAAGAAAAAAAAGATTTACATTAATATAAACTGATCCCTCCTCATATATATATATATATTCCATCTTTCGATTTGCAAGACAAGTACTTGGCTCATTTCCTCATACGTTTAGACTTAATGATTTTAGTTCGAGTGTATTATTGTACACTGTCTCATGCAAAATAATTTCATTAGTTTTTTTTTAATATGAACTTATCTTCTTTTCTTTTTTTGTAATGAAGCTCAATTTGGTAAAGTTTTTTTTTATAGTTTTTTGTATTAATGTTAAAAAGTATACATTCAAAAATGCAGAATTTTAGGATGGATAAAAACAAAATTAGTGTTTATCTTTTGTCATATTCAATAATTCCATGTAATTTTCTTTTCCTTTAACTTCTTCGTCTCATGTGATACAGATTTTCCAGTCGGCGTTTTTATACCATCCTACAATTATGTTGTTCAGCAATTTGGTGTTACGTTTTTGTTTTTATGATCATAATGTTGGATTCATGATGGTTAGCGAGTTAGGATATATTCGAGAGACATGCATAACTGTTTCAATGCATTCTTTGTCTAGGAGCCAAATAACGTAATTATCATAATACAAAGTGTTAATTATCATAACCTAGGTTCTTATACTTTTTTGCCTTATTTTCATAAGTTCCTGTTAGTAAAATCTGAGCACTATTAATGACATAAATTATTAGAGTTTTAATTAATTTTATTGCAAATAAACAATGCATGCAACTGATTTTGAGTTTAATATTAGCTTTTATAAATGGTAAGGGTGATAGAATTTAGGGAAATGATGAATCCTACGAAAAAAAATTCGTGAAATGTTTGCGAATGTTGAGATGTTTTTTCCTTTTTCATTTTTTATTTTTTTGAATAACTGAACTAAAAAAATGCAGTGGCTGTAAGCGTCCCACGTCTCATTCGTGAGAAATTTCACAAGAATCCTTCGTGATAGATAGCAACGCTAGAATTTAAGGTCTGATCTCTTACATATAAAAAAAATGTTTTTATCTTTCACGAAACGTTTTTTTTTTTTTAAATCATTATTGAAAGAATATATGATTAACCATGTCTTCAGTGTATTATTTAAAAAAATTAGTAGCACATTAATTGTATTGGTTTTTATATGTGTTTTATAAACTAAAGTAAATCATGCTTAATTTTGTATTGACAAATCTGACAAGTATTTCCAGAAAAAAAATTAAAAAAATTTATTAAAAATAATTTGCATTTATTATTCCCAAACAATGCATGTTAGCTAGCAAAATCCTAATTTTTATTTTTTAATTGTTTTTGTGTTAAAAGGTGCTAGTTTTCCATCTCATTATTGATGACGTAGCTTTCGAATGTTGACATATAACTATTTATACTAAAACAGGCATGTAACTAATTAATTATTTATTGGGCTTGTTTTATAAGAACGACCAAAACGGACTTATAGCATAGCTTGATTACACCAATGTCCATATGCCTCTTTTTTTGTTAAGTAGTTTAATTTTGATTCATTGTGACTATAAAATTTTTTATACCATCAATCAATCATATATATAACTTTTAAGATAATTATTGTAAGAGTAAAATATTTTTAGTAATATAATAATATATGATTGATTGATAATATAATTTTTTTTACAATAATAGTGCATATAAATTAAGTGTGTGTTTTGTTAATCTTTTTAAAAAAATGATTATAAGATAGTATAAATAATTTTTTTATAGATTTTTATGAAAAGTATAAGTTGTTTTATGTTTGGAAAAATTATGATTTTTTTTTACTTTCTCTTTTTTCAATTACATCTCTCCATAATTAATTATTTTGATAAATAACTCATTCATGTTTTTCAAAAAAAAAATAGTAGCAATTTTTTAGATTATGTTTTTTTCAAAAATCTTATCAAAATAGATATACATGCTTTAGAATTACTCTTTTTCAATGAAAAAAGACTTTTATCTTAAAAAAAGCATAAACAAAACGCACTCTAAGTCCAATAAAATAATGAGCAAAGTTACATATATTAGCCAAAAGAAATTAGTCAAAATTTTAACATAATTTAAGGATATTTATTAAAAGATAAAATAACAAAGATCATATATATATATAGACATATCTAGTAAGAGAAGTTTTTATTGTAAAAATGTGATAAGAGTAAATATTGATCATACAACTATATATAAATGATCAAGATTAAATGTTACTTACAGGTCATATAACCACTTAAAAAAGTCGCATACATTTATGTTTTAATTTTGACCTTTTATATAAGATCTAATGGTAAAAAATCACCCAAATCACCTCTTATAATAAACACTTTTTTCACCAGATACGTTATATATACATATGTGTGTGTGTGTGTGTGTGTGGAGCATATATTGTGATAAAAGTGAATATATATATATATATATAAGGAGTGTTAGAAATACATTATCTAGTACACTCACTCCTATATAAGGAGTGTTAGAAATACACTATCTAGCACATTCACTCCTTTCAACACACTCTCTTTTTTTGGGCTACGTCATGCGCTAAAGCACAAACTCAAATTTGATTACACATTAATTAAGTTAATTATACACTAATTGAGATAAAGTGTGTGTTTTAGTATGTGACATGACTCAATAGATGAAAGAGTGATGAAAAGAGTGTGATAAAAAATGTGTTCTTAACATTTCTTTCCCTTTCTCTCTTTTGTGGAAATAAGTTTGCCCCAATGATTTAATATGTTAAGTTTTGATGATGACAAATACAAGACAAAAAGAATGATGCTTATGCTTTATAGTTGTACTTAATAAATGACAAATGTATCACAAAAGAATGTTGACCATGTTACATAAATGTGTTTAATGAGATATATGTAACATTCATCATATAATATATCCAATAATATTTTATATGAGTTATAAATAAATTAATATTGGATATGTCTATGAAAGTCTTGTATACATGTTAGACTAACTAGAGTTATACATTTATGAATCATGCATATGAAGATATTGAGTTATGAATTTGGACTAACTATGTTTGGTTAAGTGAGTAATACTTTGTAGGATAGTCCAAGTATAAGAGTAAGCATTGCAACAAGAAAGCAAAAGATCACAACTATGCTCAACTCAAGGAGAATGAAAATGAAAACATGTTCCAAGCATTTACAAGTTTTGAAGAGAAGATTTTCTTTGGAAGCTTGGATTACATCAAGAAGTGATGGTGGCAAAAGATCTAGTCCAACATCTTCAAGAATAGCTTATAGGACTTAGATCTTGTGTAAAGGTAAAAAGGAATCACATTAAGCTCAAAAAAGTTTTTAAACATATTTATAAGTGTTTCTAAAATGTTTATATGCCCAACAAACTATTTTGGAAAGCTAGTTATGGTAATATTTCAAATCTATAAAAAAATAGCCAAGTTTGTGTTTTGTAAAACTGATATATAGTTACTCTTTTGATCATAACTTTTAAAATACTTTGAGTTTTACTTTGAAACGTATTTCATTTGAAAATAGACTCAAAGATCTTTCCAATGACTGGTCATTTGCTTTAAACGGATAAGAAACAAAAAAGTTATGACCAATTAAAGTTTGAGTTTTGAAAATCTGACCTTTGGTTACTATTTTGATCATATCTTTCAAAATAATTTGAGTTTTGTTCTGAAACTTCTTTCATATGAAAGTAGACTCAAAGAGCTTTCCAATGAATGGTCATTTGCTTTAATTGGATAAGAAATGAAGAAGTTATGACCTTTTAAAGTCGATTTTGAAAACCAGAAATGGTGTAATCGATTACACAAGTCATGTAATCGATTACAACGTTGATGAAAGCTCATGTAATCGATTACACAGTAGTATGTAATCGATTACAAAGTGCTGAGCATGTAATCGATTACACAAAGTATGTAATCGATTACAAAGTGCCAAAGCTTGTAATCGATTACATGAAGCTTGTAATCGATTACAAAAGTGCCTTGAGGAACGTTTCTAACGGCTATAAACGGCTAGTTTTCATAGAAAATCATTTCTAAACACCTCCAACGGCTCTAAAACTCATTGGGCTATAAATAAAAGTGTTTGGGCATCAAAAACAAGTTGGAGAACATTCTGAAAATTACCCTTGAGCATTGAAAACGAAATTCATCATCTTTTTCTCTAAATTCTTTGTTTTGAGCTAAGTGTGTAAATCCTTTATACCCATTGAGCTTCAACTTGTATTATCCACTCTTGAGAGAGTTTTCTATCATCCATACTTTGTTCTTCAAGTTGTATATCTACTCTTATGAAAGTTTCTATTCTTTCTCTTCATCTAGAAATCATTGTAAGAGGGTGAGGTATCCCTTATAGTGAGACTCAAACACAAAGGGTGAGGTATCCCAAAGGTGTTGTGAGTGCTCTTGATTGTAAAGGTCATCAAGCACCTGTGAAGCTTGAAGAATTGGAGGCTCTAGCACAAGGGTGAGGTATCCCAATGTGTGAGGAGTGCTCTTGTATGTACAAAGGTTTTTCTAGCACCCGTAAAGTCTAGGAGATAGTGAAGAAAATCTCAAGTCAAGCTTAAGGACTGGATGTAGGCCACAAGTGGTTGGTGGCTGAACCAGGATAAATTCTTGAGTTTGATTCTCTCTTCCCTACACTCTTTAAATTCAGTATTTGGTAGAATATATTTATCTATTGCATATCTTGATGTTTTGATTGTTACAACTTGATATCTAGCTTATTCACTTAGTTCATCATATATCCCAAGTTGTATTTGAGTAATCCTCAATAGTTGTACATTTATTAGACTTATTCATTGCATTTATTAATTGAGTTATTCAAAATGCATAATTTGTCAAAGTTGCATTAAAACTAGGCATCACCCAATTCACCCCCCCTCTTGGGTAATGGTTGCCATGACTAACATCTCTCTCTCTCTATATATATATAGAACGTATCTGGTGAGATGAGTGTTTATTGTAAGAGGTAAGATGAGTGAACCTTAACCATTAGATCTTATATGAATGGTCAAGATTAGAACATAAATGCATATGACTTTTTTTAGAGGTCACATGACATTTAAGTAACTTTTTAATCTTAATCATCTATGTATGATTGTATGGTCAAGATTTACTCCTCTCACAATAAAAACTATTATCGCTAGATATGTCATATATATATATAGTTGTAAAATTAAGCATAAAGAACTTAAGAAATAGATAAAAAACTAGAAATCGAAACATAAAAGAACTCAAGAAATAGAGAATAATCTAGAGAGAGAAAAAAGTTTTTCTTCATTCTTATGTATCCTACTCAAATGCTTTACACTCTCTATTTATAAGGTCACGGTTACATGAAATTACAAGCAACATCATAATGAGATATAAAGAATAACAATGTATATTAAAATTCACATAATGAATATCTTATAACATTATTGTAACTATGTAATTCTAGTGACTTTTGGACATCGACTCTTGAATATTATTCATAACACTCCCTCTTGGATGTCCATCAGAGATATGTCTCATTAAAAATTTATTAAAAAAAATCTAGTAGAAAAAAATCATAGTGAAGGAAAAAAAGTACTATATCATTTACAAGAGAACTGCTTCATTAAAAACATTTAAAAAAAAAACTATGCAGCACAAAACCTTGATTAAGGGGGAAAAGTGTAGTTTTTCTCCCCCTGTTACAAGCATCACTTACAATATATGAATTATAGCTTTCCGATTTTCTCTCCCTGAAGAATTTTGAAGAAATATACTTTATTCAGTCACCTTTGATATATCATCCTTTTGTTGAATTTTGCAAGTAGTATTATATTCAATTGAAATTTTCTTTTCATAAGACAATCCACAAGATTTTTGAATATGATGAATCATAACTTTTAACAATAAATATTAATGACTTCCTTCATGAATTATCATTATTTCTAAATGATACAAAAAAGTGGCAACTATAAATTGTTTTGTAGATCGCCATGATATAGCAATACCACAATATGTAAATAAATACCTTATTTGAGATCTGACTTTATTTGGATCAGATAAATACCCTGCATCTATATAATCAATTAGTTAGATATAGATTAATATGAATAAAATAATATCATTAATTGTGCCTCAAAGATATAGAAATACATAATGTTTAGCAATATACATGTATATTTCTGTAGCATTAAGGTATGATACTTCAGGATCAAGATCTTTGTCATCTGCTTTAAATCTAACGATCTAACAACCATTAGTGTACTCAGTGTATAATTATATGTATAAATGACCTAAGAACTTATTCTTCATAACTTGATAGAGAAAATTCAATTTTCTAAATGTTTGATCTGTAGGTCGAGACAAAGTTTTATCATTCAAAGATCTTTCACTTCAAAATTTTTCTTTAGATTTTATACAACCTTAGAAAAACTTCAAACAATTTTAATAACCAACATACATAACAATTATGCAAAGCCAGTTACAAGTTTCTTAAATAGACACATAAGTAAATAAAATATTTTAATAAATTTTAAAATATATATAATACATATCAACGAAGCGTTGATGCTTAATAAGAAAGTCTCAATATGATGAGAAAAAAAAACATAAATAATTACCATATGTAAATTAAGTTCATTGGATGCTATTGATATTTTAAATCCTTCAGGGATTTTTATGTAGATAGTATGAATCAAGACATCCATAACAACAAAATGTAACAACATCCATTAGAAGTACTCAACTTCTTGTGTACAAACATTTTTAATAGATATCAAAATAAAATTGCATCCATTTGTATCATAGATTTTGCACCTTATGGGGTTTGGACTTCAGGTCTATTAAAAATTCTTTTAGAGTTTGAATTACAAATTCAATAACCTCATATTTTACAAGTGATTTTAATTCTGCCTACAAAACATTCTTCTATTTTGGCCAATCATTTATTCGTTGATATTCTTCGACGATTATAATTTCATTATTCTCATTATTATTTGTAATATTGCGTGCTATGCAAATATGTTGTTGACAATTATTTCTTTTTTATTCCTTCATTTTGTCCATAGAGACATAATTTATTGAGATCTCATTATTTTCCCCATTTTAAAGTATTTTAACTTATTCTGGAGTTTAGATTGCTCAAAGAGTTTTACTTATGTCTCTAATATATTTTTCAAGAGTATCCTCTTAGGAATATTTACCTTCTTAACAATATTATTTGCTTATTCTTTTTTATGAGCTTTATCTTTAGAATCGACTAGTCTACCATGTTTCTTGCATATTTTTTACTCATTTGATTCAAATCTAAATGGAGCATTTATAGTTGGTATAAGATTTATTTATTCTTTTGCAATAGAAAATGTATCTGACAATTCATTAATTTGTTCTTATTCGCAAATGTATTATCATTTGAACTTCTAGTTTAAATTGCCTTGTTCAATGATCTCAATGATATAATAATGATACATTTCAAGTAAATTTTTTTTAGCTACTTATCATTTTCCTGTAATATTAGAAACATCATTTCATATCCAACATATATTTTCAACTTTATTTTAAAACTCATTTTAGTGTAATGTGGTAGAGCATGAGTAACTATATCGCACACAACACAAAAATTTATATGAGAAATATTTGGCTTTAGGCCAAAATCCAATTGCATAATGGAGAACTTATAATTATTTGTTAGTATTATACCAATAAGTGCTGCAACATATTAAGGCATGCTCTAAGCAAAAAGTTAGGACATTGTTCACAATATATTATTTAGCTATCAATTGGAGGCATTTGGATATAAGCAACAAGATGTTTAACATTTTACCAATGACCATATAATAATCACTAAAAGATTGACAGGTAAATTCACTAGCATTATCAAGACAAATTATCTTAATCTGAAAATTTGTGCTCTTAATCAAATAATTTGCATAATCTCACAAACATCAGGTTGTGAGTGATAATAAGTATACATGTGACCAACTGACTTCTGACCATAAATTATCTAAATGTTACTCATGATTTATGATATAATTCACAAATATCATCTTAATTTCGTTATAGAAAGTCAACAAATTAAATTCTATTTTTAACTATTGATAGCCTTATAGTCAGTTTACATTGAGAACACCCTACACATAAAACTTCATTATATTGAAGAATCTTCTGATCCTTCAATGATGTTCATATGAATATATTGATCCAGGATAACTTTACCAGTCATATGCCAAATAACAAAAATATTTGGACTAGTAAACCTCTAGTTTATAACAATATAATGAACTTCTCATTTACAAAAGCTTAGTAAACTTCTGGTTTATAATAACATGTGTTACAATTATATTGATAATATTTATTTGACTTGATAATGGATAAAGTATAATGTATAAAATTTTGTTTATCCAAATAACAAAATAAAGTAGTTATTCCAAAGGCTTTGATTACTTTCGTACTACCAGATAACAAAATTTATCATTAATCCATATATATATAAAGAATTTAGAACATACATATCTTCTTCAATCAATAAAACTCTAAGAAAACATACCATATATATATTTTATTTAAAATATTGTAAATTATCAAAATAAGAGAAAATGTGTATGTGATAATTTTCAATCACATTAAAAATATAGATATAAAATGACAAATATAAATTCTAAAAAAATAATTCAATCACTCAAATCATCAATCAAATGATAAAACTTTCTTCCATGATATTTAATGAAAATAGTCACATCCAAATGCATATTACATGTAAGACCATAACCAAGTAAATAATTTTCACAAGCAAAATTTTGACAAAATGATACGTACATGACAAATGTCATTTCATACATCCTACAATAGTGACATTTATTTCAAAATTCTTACTTTATTCACTATTTTTCTCATCATTATCTTCTCACTTCATATGATATGTATTATTAGAAGAGTTAGAACCACCATACTAATAGTCATTTTTCTAATTTCTGACACATCAATGATCATAACCACAACTTCTGTCATACCCAAAATTATAATACGAAACATTTACCTCAGGGAATGAAGTTCAACCCATTGAGTGACCTTTTGTGGTGTTTCATTAATAACCCATTTTTTTGTTCAATCATAATCATGCATGAACTTGATTCAAAATATCTCTTGAAACAATTATCATTTTTGCTATTATAGGACCATATTCGAGAGACATAAAAAGGTAAAAGATGTTCTCTATCTAATTTATTTATTTCAAATTATACTAAGATCAAATAAATCTTTTTAGATTCAATCACAGTATAAAATATAGTTCTTCAACAGCTAAACCATAAACCTTCATATAAAAGATAACCATGAAAAATCATTAGTTTTCTACAATTTTTTCTGAGATGCTTAAATAGTAATTTTTGTAGAATTTATCAATAATAACAAATTAAATATAAACAAAATATGATAATTATTTTAGTTAAATAAGTTTGACAATAAAATTTCTATAGAAGAAACATGAAAAGATTCCATAATAAGACTAACATGAAAGAAACTATAAGCAATGGATTAGATTAATCCAAATGGAGAGATAAGAAGGCAAACTCTTTCAATAGAACTTGTAAATTGTTCAAGTCATCAGTCATATGATAGAGTCTAGTGCTGATAACGTGTTGTAAAATTAAGCATAAAGGACTTAAGAAATAAATAAGAAACTAGATATCAAAACATAAAGAACTCAATAAATAGAGAATAAACTAGAGAGAAAAGAAAAAAATTTCTTCATTCTTGTGTATCCTACTCAAATGCGTTATACCCTTTATTTATAGGGTCACAATTACATAAAATTACAAGCATCACTATAATGAGATATAAAGAAAAATAATATATATTAACATCCACATAAAAAGTATCTTATAACATTTTTGTAACTATGTAACTCTAGTGACTTTTAGATATTCACTCTTAAATATTATTCATAATATATATATATATATATATATATATATATATATATATATATATATATATATATATATATATATGTATATTAAGTGAGATGAATATTTATTGTGAGGTGAGAGGAGTGAATATTGATCATTAGATTTTACATGAATGATCAATATTAGAATATAAATGCATGTGACTTTTTTAAGTGGTCACATGACCTTCAAATAACTTTTAATCTTAACCATTTATGGATGGTTGTATGGTCAATATTTATTCCTCTCACTCTCTCATAATAAAAACTTCTCTCACTAGATATGCCCCTTATATATATTGTCAATAATTTCGCTTAAAAAAATATGGCTATATAACATTATAACAATTCAATTTATAGTGTTAAATGATAGCATTTTAAATGAATAGCTGCTAAAATTTTATGGTGATCGATGAATTTTTTAATGATATTGGGTAAAGTTAAATTTTACACTTTACCTCTAGAATATGAAAAGTTCTTTACGTTCTTTGAAAGTATTGTACATGTATAATATGAGGACTTCATAATTATATAGACTATTATAAAATATAGACTATTTAAATTTAAAATTAGACTATTATATTATTTATAAAAAAAATTAAATTTATATAACTAATTTTTTTTTTTCACTTCTACTCAAACTATGTTTAAGACTCAAATCATGTTTAAACATGATCTAACCATTATTTTACTTAACATATTATCTGTAGATAAAACAATTTGCAAACTTTAAATTGAGGTTGGGACTGTGCAAATTATAATTCAAACATACTATATATTCTTATACATCCTGACATATGCATCCCAAGATTTCTATTTCTTACATACTAAATTATTATCAGAGTATAAATGATTAAAAATGTTAATAATACACATAATTAACATAGCACATTATTATGTGTTTTTTAGTTTATTATGTGTTTTTTAGTATCAACATAACACATTTATTGTGGTACAGCATAAAATTATTGCTCTTACATAGGTGTAATTAAGAGTTTTTGAAAATTGAGGGTAGGTCAAAGCCAATAATAAATACACAAGTATGCACCCTACTCCATCCGACACTACTACTACTTACCTTCCTTTGAAGCTATTATTACCGCTTACTCCTTCATTTATTTATCTATTAATTATAATTAACTCGATTACTTTTAATTATCTTATCATCATTTGATTTTAATTGAATTAAAATTAGGAGAAAACTTAGATAAAGTTCTTTAGGTATTTATGGTACTTATCTCTAATAAAAATATGACATGTGTATTATTTTTTAATTACTTAATTATTCTTTTTAAAATTTTTATTAATGAGTAATTATACATTGATTTCTATTAGAAACAAATACCACAAGCACCTAAAATTATACCTAAGTTTTGTCCTTAAAATTATTCTTATTATTTGAACTACTTTTAATTCTCATATGTTATTATTTGATTTCAATTACACTAAAATTATTCTTGCAAAAATGTTAATATTATTATTATCCCACATCTTCTCTCATTAGTTACTGCCTATTTTTCTTTTTTTATGCAAATATGACATATAATTGTAACATATTATATATAATTTGATAAAAAATTCATAAAATTCATAGACAAATGTATTAGTTTATATATATATACTCCTTTCCTTATTTCTATTTATTATTAAAAATAAAAAAGGAAAACTGATACGCGCTTCCTCATCTTTGTCTTGCGTGAAGAAATTTTAAAGTAATCTCAAAATAATACTTTAGATCATTTTATAAACTATTTAAATCTAATTTTAAAATATTTAAATTTTAATCTAACTATTTGTATAATTATTAGGTACTAAATATTACTTTTTAATTAAACAAGTGTATTATTCTAAGAGTGTAAAACAACTTCTCAACCCATTTATTAAATAAATATAAGTAGAAGTAAATTTTATTAAATAAATATAATTTAAAAAATAATTATTAAAATAATATAAATTATGATTTTTAGTCACGATTTATATTTAAATTTTTTTATATTAAAGTTATAGTTAGAACTGCAACTTTTATGTATTTTATTTTATTTTCTTTTAATTTGACATAGAAGTAATAATTCTCCATCATGATTTTAATAAAAAAATAAAAAAATAATTTAAATATAAATAATGATTAAAAGTTATGATTTATATTATTTTAATAATTATTTTTTAAATTATATTTATTTAATAAATTTTAACTATAACTTACACTATTTTAATAATTATTTTTTAAATTTTACTTATTTAATAAATCTTACTTCTATTTATATCTATTTAATAAATTAATCCGACTTTTCCTTTGCGTGACACCCGATTGTTTTCGGCTTCGTGGAAGGTTTAATGGCAAGTGGATGCCACGCCATCCCAAGTAGCGTGAAGAGACTTTATGCCGGAAAGATTTTAAAACGTGACAGGGATCGTGGTGTCAGTTGGTTATAATGAACGCAAGAAAAAACAACGGCTGAGATCAGATATGAGTCAACAAACCAACGGTATAGATGGTTTTGCAGAGACGTCATCGTCCGTACAGAACGAGGAGAGGTGTGACTCGGCGAAATGTTGTTGACCCATACCATGTAATATAGTGACGTAGCCACAGAAATAAAAAAAAAATGACTGGGCGCAGCCGGTGGAGAAGGGAAGAGGAGTTGAAGTTTTGAAATGGGGTGCAGGTGAGGAACCGGGTGAAGCGGTGGAAAGTGGTTTCGTGGCGCTTGAGGTTGAGCTTGACTTGGACAAGCTTTGGCCACAAGTGCCACAATTTTAAGATTTGGCACAATTACTCCTTTTTTTTGGACGCTACTTCCAAAGCAAACCAATTAACCAAAGCAATGCCACTGTACTGTACTGTATCCCATTCCCCACTCACCCACCCATCCACTTAAATGTCGGCCAGATTTTTTCCCACACTCCCCCCACTTTATTTTTCCTTTAATTATTCTTATTATTTATTATTTAACATTTCTCTTTTTCTATTTTTTAAAAAAATTAATGATTTTTTTGGTACATTGAAAAGAAAAAAAATTCAAAGCAGAAGAAACTACCAAACAAGAGAAAGGCCTAAGAAAAAATAAATTAATGATTTGATTTTACTATATAATTAAAATTGAATACTATTATCATTATTATAAATAATCACAAAGGTCTATCACTAAGAATAAAAAATTACTTATATATACATTAAAATTTAGTACCAATTCACATACAAGTTTTAGATTTAATAAAAGTGCATGTAGAATTGTATCCAAAAAAAAGGTAAGTAGAAAAAAAAAATTATCACATGGGTATTTTTTCTTACTCTATCATTGTAGTTAACAAGTTAGATCAGATTAAATTTTTTTTAAATAAGTCTGATTTATAAGTTTAAAATAAGTTAATTTTTAAGATTTAATTTAATTTGACTTAAAAATTTATTTAAAAATTTATTTTAAAATAATTTTTTAAATAAATTAATATGTTTTTAAATAGATTAATAAATTTATTTTTAAATAGGTTAATAAGTCTTTATATAAATTAATAAACTTATATTTTAAATAAGTCAATAACATTTTTGTAAGTTAATAGATCTAAACTTTAAAATAGGTTAATATTTTTATTATAATTTAGCACTCATTTTTATTTTTATAAATACTCATAATTTTTTTATTTTAATCTTTAATTGATGTGAAACTTAAAAATATATTAAGTTATAAAATTATTGAAAATATATAGTTACAAAATGTAAACATCAAACCGACAGCCCTAAATGTAAAGCGTTTAGCAAAGTCATCTCTGATGATAGTCGGTGTAATCCTCATAATTAAACATAAACAATAGACATTTGCAAAATAAATATACAACTGCCATTTCCATTTTGAGAAGCTGCACTTTATATTAACTATTAAGCTCCTCTTTCTTGTTATTTTCTATCTTTGGTTATGTGAGTTTGATTTGATTTGCTGGCAATTTTTGATTGAATATCACAATGCAGCTATATGAGCTTATTGATAATTTGTTGCTCCCACTTAGTTATTTGTAGATCTTTTTTTCTCAAATTTTTTTCTTTTTTTTGGTGATCGATCAGGAAGGAAAACATGCCTTGCTCAAAGTTACTACAATGCAGAGTTGATTTAGGTCTTGCAGATATTACTTTGAGAAACAAGAAAAAGGGGTTAAGTTTATCATATAATCATTTTCTTCTATTTTTTCCTTTCCTTTTGTTTTTATTTTTGTTTTTTTGGGGGTTGGGAGGCAGGGATAATTGGGCGTGTGTGTTTCTGATCACATGAATGAATATGAATATCTAATATTTCATACTGTTTTTGCTTTTATGTGCTTTCCAATGGTAAATGAACCACAACACTTTCATGTTTGTCTTTCACTCATATAACTATTTATTAATTAATTTATTAAAATTTAATTTTAAATATATTTTTGTATGATTACAAAATAAATAAAAAATTTTAAATTATTTTAAAACAAAATTTGTTTTTATTTATTTTGTAATAACAAAATGTATTTATAATCAAAATTTAATAAATAAATTAATAAATAGTCCATAAAATGTTGATACATATAAAATGTTATTACAAAATATCATCTTTAATAAATTAACATATTGAAATTGAACACAATGATTTATTGAGATATTCATTAAAATTTAGAGACTAATTGTAAATGTTTTAAAATTTGTGGTAGTGATTTATAAAAAAGTTAAAGTTCAGGGAGACTGCATATTTTTTTTTTCTATAATATAATAAATTAATTATTATAATTATTATAATAATATATATTATATTATATATATTTAAGCAATTAGTCGTCATCTATTAAACCTAAAAAACTTATTAGATAATTATTTTAGTTAAATTAATTTTTAAAAAATTTTTGATTCAACTTATTTAATAAATATGTCAGATTAAGTTATAAGTTCTTAATGGATAATTTGACCTACTTTCACTCCTAATTGTAGTATTTATTATAACATTTTTTTATAATGGGATTGGGCTTTTACTTCCGTAAAATAAATGAGGTCCAGAACAATGTAGTTGGGGCAACATATACATGAGATTGAATTATAGCCCATTACTTCTTTTTTTCCAACCAAACGTATGCCTTATTTTTGTCTCTAGAATGATGGAGGCCTTTGGTGTGTCCGAATCTTGAATTCCTATGCAAAGTCGTTACTTTGGTACCAAGTATGGATAAAATGTGATGGTATAAAACTTAATAATTTTAATTCTAATAATATGAGGATTAAATTTATGAGTCGAGAATATCAGTGTTTAGAATTGTAATAATTTTTTTTTATAGAAACTTATATATAAGAATTTAATTAAGCATAATCTCATCTCACACTTGATTAAATTATTCATTATTTTAATGTATAAAAAAATTTGATGAATAAATTTATATAATATAATATTTACAATAAATAATTGATAAGATCTAGTGTATTATATTAATTCATTCTATTAAGTCTAATATGATATGTGAAACAAACTCTTAACTACAATATATATAAATGTATAAGATTATATATCTCGCTATCAATTTAAGATTTTCATATTTACTTTGATAATGAAATAAGAACCATTTTTCTTTTTCATATATCTCATACTCACATTATAAATAACAATAATTTTTTCAACAAATTATTATGCCGGCCTGCCAAGTGTATCTTTATAGATCAAATTACATTTAGGGCATAATTTTTTTATAATTTTTTTAAAAAAAATTTATTCGATTTTTTAAAAGATATTTAAAAAAAATATCTTATATTTAGATGTAGGATTTAAAAATTGTGATTTTAAATTTTAAACAACTTATTTATGATCTAGATATTAAAAAAATTCCTTTATGATCTAAAAAATATATTTTTTCATCTCAGCAAACAAAAAAAAAATATTTTCTCATAAGCACAAAAAACTTTTTTATTTTTTTAAAAAGCAAAATTTGTGCTTTTCTTGTGTTTTATCTTTTGTTAAAGCGTAGTTGGGTTAGTTAGTTACTTAATGTTTACTTTAAGTAATTAGTGATTAGTTCTAACCAATACCCACACTGTTGGCTAATTATACACACACTATACTATTTAATAAATTTTAGTTTCTTACTCTCTTTGACTCTTGCCATATTTGTCAACATCCATTTTTTTAAAAAGAAACTCATCTAAGCATTTGGGATCATCAATATTATTTGTACATTACTTTAAAAAAAAATCATCTTACATCATTTTTTAATATCACTTTCTACACTTAATTAATGATATATAAATTCATGATTAATCCCATGTATTATTTGATTAATGAAAAAATTTATAATTTAGGGTTGAAACTTATATTTACTCATTAACCAATCAATACACGTAATTAATCACAAATTTATATATAACTAATTAAATATAGAAAGTAGTGTTAAAAAGTGATATAGGATTATGAGTTTTTTTTTTGGTACATTACTTCTATTCTATTCTATTTGGTATTTTTATACTTTGTTTTTAAATAATAAAATAAGAAAAATACATTTTTAAATGATTTCTTTATTGTTTTCCAAAACAAACAGATATTGACAATAAGTATAAAAGAAATGATGTACATCTATTATTTCTCATTTGAAATTTTAGGTTCCGCTTAATGATCATTCTCATACAAGAAACAATCACTGCATAAAATCGAAGTCACAACTTGGACCAAAATCCGAACTTCTAAAACCTCAAAATGAAAAATTTCACTCCCAAGGCCCAATATCAAAGAAGATAGACAGCTCATAAGCCCTAATCATAAATTGAATAGAATTCCAATAAATAGAGCAAGTAAGGAAAATCTGAAGCACAACGTAAGTCGAATTTTTGGGTTTGAGCAAACAAGAGTCATTTAATATGCTCCTGAAATATTTTTGAGCAAACAAGTATTTTGCTTTTAGAATCAATTGTTCTTTTTTTTTTTAATTTATCTATCAGTTCTTAACCCTTTATCTCTTATTTCTCATTTATTACATTTTACTCTTTTAAACAAAACAATCTCTCCTTCACACATTTTATCCAAAAACTCTTCAAGATTTGGGATCCATGTCCCTTTTGTAGAGCCCCTTAACAACTTCACATAGAAATCAAGCAAGACTCATGCTTAAAGTATGTCTTGCAAGTAACGGATGTAGAGTCACCAGAGTTTGAGCAATGACACCGAAATGTTGCCAAAGATTCGATTAGCAGATAAAACAATGATTTTGATGCGGTGGAGGACGGAGATGGAGGCAGGGAACAATGGAATTAAGTTTTAGGACTTCCATGATCCACAACATTTTAGGAGCATATAAAATGTTTTTGAGTAGACAAACAGAGAGACAGAATTGGAGAAAGATAGGAGGAAATTAAGTTGAAAAACACCAAAAGAAAATTTGGTTGAACGAGCTGAGACCCTAAGAGTATGTTTGGATTAGTGGTAAGTGATGAAATATATTGAAAATCAATAAAATGAGTTTGGGTATCATTGTTTGGTTTTTTTAAATTAAGATATAGTATAATGACATGAGGTAACATCCACGACATTTCATTTTATCTTAAATCTCACTTTTTCTTCTCCCTTAAATTGGACGGAATGATATGAAATGAAATAACATATAAACAAAATACTTATAATTCTTATCATTCTATTCGATAACTTCTGAACAATGAAATGTAATTTTTCTTTCATTTGATTATTAAATATCTAAACAATGATATAAAAATTGATATAAAAACTTTATGTTGTTCCATGATTCATCCTAGGGGTGTTATTGGATCGGTTTGGATATATTTTGAGGCAAAAAATCATCTGATCCAAATAATGTAAGTATCATCGGTTCGGTTTGGATTGAATGAATTCTAATAACCAAATTTAATCGATTTGGATAGGATTGGATGATTCGGTTTTTAATCAATAACATAACGAAAATGCAATTTAAATGAGAGCAAGACACAACAACAATAATATAATTGAAATTTCAAACTCCAAACCATTCATAAAGTCATACAAACCATACAAACAAATAAAATTTTCAAAGTTTAAAATTCAAACAAATAAAATCAAAATGACAACTCAGCAAGGCAGCAATTGCATCGCAGCAAGTCAACAACCTAGCAACAAAACAATAGTTCTGCAAAACAACTAAGAGTTCCTATTACACTTATCTCTGAACATTTGGGATACTTAAAAGAAAGTAAAACAATATCTATTCCTCGTAAAAGAAAGTGTAACAGATTTGATTCTTGAACATCAACTAATCTACATGATTATATGGATCATTATCATATAAACATTGAAAGGAAATAAGGATTGCACCTCGGACATGGTGGTGCTCGTGGATTGTGGGTATGTGGCGGATTTGGAGGTGGATCTGGGTTCTGGTGGCCAGAGTTACTAGTGGCTCGCAGTAGAGGCGCGCGGTGGAGGCGGATCTACTAGTGGCTCGCGGTGGAGGCTTAGGTGCTGGTGGCTTACGATGGAGACGCGCGGTGGAGGCTCGAGTGCTGGTGGCTCGCGGTGGAGGTGAATCTACTGGTGGCTCGCAGTGGAGGCGCTCGGTGGAGGCAGATCTGCTGGTGGCTCGAGGTGGAGGCGGATCTGCTGGTGGCTTGCGATCGAAAATGAAGAAAATGGGAAGTGGGGGGGGAAGGGCTGAAGTGGGGGGGAGAGGGATGATGCTGAAAGGAAATGTTGAAAAAAAGGGAGGGATAGCAGGTAAAGGAGATATTATGGGCTTTTAAGTAATTTAGGTAAATATTTAGTAAAGTAATCGGTTCGGTTCGATTTGTATCGATTTTATAAAATTAAACTAAAAACTGAACTGAATTGATCAATTTTTCATAAATTCAATCTAAATCAATCCAATCGATTTTAATTTTTATTAATTTTTTATTTTTTAATTGATTTTCAATTTTTTTTTTGAATTATTTTGGATCTGAACACCCTTAATCTATCCTATCCCATTCTGTCTACCATAAATTACCTAAACATTCAAGGATATGTTAACCAAATGATCACTATCATTTCTTTCAAAATTAATATTTAAATATTAATTATAATTTATTTATTTGTTGGTTTAAAATATTTCCCTCCCCAGCTCTAGGTAATTTTCCATTGTTTTCGCTATTGCGGTTCCTTTTTTATTCATCGTCGCTTCGCATGTTGAAATCCATTCTCCACTTGAAGGATATGTTTGGATTGGTCGGATTGAATGAAATAGAATGAGATGAAGATATATTCTATTATTTAGTTATGTTAAAAAATAATGGAACGAGATAAAAGTGTGTGAAATGGATCCTATCTCATCCCATCACAAATCATTAATTTTATTTTCCCTTAATTTAAAAAGTATAAGATGGAATCATACTTTTTATTATAATTATAATTTTATTATATTAATCTCATTCTCCAAAATTAATGTGTTTATAAAAAGAATAATTAAAAAAAATAAAATTATAATTCTTATTATTTTATTCACTTTCTAAATAATAAAATATTAATTTTACTTTATTTTATTTTAAAATATTTAAATAATATAATAATACTTTTATTTTATTTTATTTTATTTTATTTTTCTATTCCATTAATTTTTAAATATTCAAATATAGCTGAAGGGTATGACATTGACAAGAGCATGGCCAGCCTAAAAATGTTATATTCTTTCGATACTGCAACTCCACCCATCATCAACATCAACATCAACATCAACATCAACATCAACATCATCCTTCTCTCTCAAATTCTGCACTGCCACCTCCGACCCACACTCTTTTACATTTGACAAGAACATGGCCAGCCTAAAAATGTTTTAGAAAAATGATCTTCTTTCATATACTGAACTTTTACCACCCATCCAAACTCCCATTTTCTATCTTCAATATCAACATCATTTTATATAATTTTGCCACCTTCTTTCTTCTCACTTTTCAACAAAAGAAAAAAAAAGTTTTTATTTTCTTCTTTCTATTTTCTCTGATCCAACAATAGGAGAGAAAATACTCCGACTTCTCTATTTTCTCTCTTCCGATTTTCTCTCCTCATCCAAACAAAGCATTACGGTGTCCTACCTCATCAACAATTGTGGCTTCTCCCCAGAAACCGCTTTCAAAGCTTCTCACAAGCTTCGTTTTAATACCTCCCAAAAGCCCGATTCAGTTCTCGCCTTCTTCATAAACCACGTTTTCTCAAACTCTCAAATACGCCATATCAAGAAACGGGATCTACGGCTGCTTTCGTGTGATCCCCAGAAGGTAGTGTTGCCCAAGTTTGAATTTTTACGTTCTAAAGGTGCTTTTACCTTTGACATTGTTCGCGCGGTGAGTATGGGCCCTAGATTCCTGTCAAGAAGCTTCGAGAATCATATAATCCCAGCATATGAATGAATTTGTAAGAGGGTTCCTCCAATCTGACAAGCAAACCATTGCTTGTTTAAATCGTAATTCGGTTTTCCTCTCTGATAGTCGTGTGGAACTTAATGTCAAATTGTTGCTTGATAATGGAGTCACCCATTCAAGCATTGCTAGATTGCTTTGTAAGTGGCCTGGTATACTTTGCTCATGTGACTTGTTGAAGACGGTTGAGGAATTAAAGGAACTGGGTTTTGATTCTTCAACTTCAACTTTTAGGGTATGTTTGGATTAATGGGATTGAGTGAGATGGAATGGAATGGGATGGGATAGAGATAAGTTTCATTGTTTGGTTATGTTAAAAAATGATGGAATGGGATGGAAGTGTGATGGATCCCATCATCCCACCAAAACCCTCAATTTTCTTCTCCCCAATTTGGGCTGGAATCTGTTTTTCTATTATAATTATAATTACTACTTTAACAATCTTAAAATTAAAGGGGTAAGGGTCATTTAAAAAAATAAAGTTATAATTCTATTCCATCCACTTTCCAAACAATGGAATGGTATTTCTTTTCCATCTTAAAATATCCAAACAATGGAATGATATTTTTATCTGTCCCATGCTCATTCATCCAGTGATAAAATTAATGCAAACATGCCTTAGTGTAGTATTGCTTGCCAAAAGAACCGTGAGCAAAATCAGGTGGGCTGAGAAAATTCAAACCTTTAACAAGTGGGGGTGGTCAGAAGAATAAATTCTTGAAGCATTTAAAAAGCACCCATACTGTATGCTGTCATCCAGTGATAAAATTAATGCAGTGATGAGTTTTTGAGTTTTTGGGTCTCCAGAAAAGGGATATTCCAAGGGCTTCAGTTGTGCAGTTTCTTATCTCGAGGGGTATGCTTAAAAAGGATGCAAGCATGACTATACCATTTGTTCTTCCTGAGAAGTTGTTCCTCGAGAAGTTTGTGACATGTTTTAAGGAGGATTCTTCTTATCTATTGAAGCTGTATGAGGGAAAAATGAATCTTGCAAATAACAGCATGTAGCCTTCATAACTTGTGTAACTTGTTAATCAAAATTTGGTATAACTTAACTACCTTATCTTTTTCTGTCATTCCCTTGAAATACTTGTCCTGTCTACCAAATGTCTGATTAAAATCATGCTAGCTTGTTTTCAGCATTTGTTATTTCTCAGGAGTTCCCCTGCAGAAATTTCTTATATGTTTCAAGAACAATACTCTTCAGCAGCTGAAGATATATGTGGGAAAAATGAATCTTTTGATAAACTAGAAAATTAATCATGCATAGAACTCATGAATCTAAATTTTATATAATTTAACCTTATTTTTTTAAATGATCCAATTGTGGTTCTTGTCCAGTTCTGGTCATTATTTTGATATAAAATAATATGCAATACTTTCTGATGCTTTAGAAATTAGAAGTAATGAAATCACATGTACACATGTGATTTAGTTCTATTATTTGCTTTTCTGAATGTTGCTATATGCTGGTACACTTTTGGAACTGCTTCTGTATGTCAAATTCTGGTAAAACTTAACTTTGTATTTGATATAAAGACTTTGAAGCTGCCATGATGTTGATGTGCACTAACCAATGCACATTAGTACGTTGGTTATTGGCAAAAAAAAAATATATATGTTACTGTGAAAAATTTCTGGAGACTATATTAATGTTTGATGGAGATTGGCATACATTAGTACATTATATAGATGAATTTCCTCAGATTGCCAGGTTAGCCTCAACTGAAAGGTACATAATACCATGTGGGGAGGGGTATGGAATTGGTTGACTTGTCTGTAGAAGTTTGGTATCAAACTTTTGAGGTGAACAATACAGCTTCATAATGGGGAAAGTTTTAGACCAATCTTGTTTGTGCTTTATTATGAACTTCATATATAATTTAGTAGTGAGATGCCTTTCACATTCTCTCTAACTTCAAAGAAACTATTGATAACCAATCAAAAATAGACCTATGTCACAACATGTTAAAGACTGATTTGAACATGTAAAATTGGGCATTCAGTATTGTTTGATTTCTCTTTCTTTTTACATGCATAATTGCGGTGACTGTGACCTTAATGTGGCCTTGGTTTGTGGCAAAAGTGATTCCTCATATTTTTTATTCTCAATAATGTTTTTGCAGTGTTGTATTTCTCTGTTGTTGCTTTTGGTCAAGATGAAGTGGTTCTTCAAGTTTATCCACTAATTTTTATCTTGCAAGCCTGTTTTAATAAATTGAAAGAGGTATATCAAGCATGCGAAGAAGAAAGTTAGGAAATGGAACTTCGCTCATCATCAAATGATATGCCTTGTAAGGATCTGAAATTTGTGAAAGCATGGGTGCTGCAACACGTCAATATCAAAGAGTTCAAAGAAGTAGATGTTCATGAAAGAGCAAAAGGAGAATGATGAACTCCAGATGAAGGTTCAGGTGTTGATTGAGGAAAACGGTAAACTAATTCAATTGTATGAAGTACTTAATAAATTGTTGCGAATGTTGACAATGGTGGTAATTTTAGGGTCAATTTTTTATTTTCGTGATTTTCTTTCTTTCGGTGTTATTTTCAAATTGTTTTTAAATTTTTGACAGATTGATTCGCTTAAACCAGTTGCCCATGTTGGGGTGGGCTGGGTTGGCATATTGCTAAGTTTCTAGTTTGGCATTCCAGTATCCAAGTGTTGAAATAACACGTCAAGGAACCTGTTGAGTAGACCTTTAAGCAAGCCCCTTTTGAGTAAATTTACTGAGAAACATACTAGTGCCCTGCATTTTGTGACCATCTGGATAGTTTCCTAAAATTCCCTAGTTTTTAATTCAGTGGGAATTGGTATTACTTGTTACGGTTAGTTTGCCATGTCCATCTCAAGGACTTGTAGACTAAATGCAATTGGCAATATCCTGTATCCGTAAAGCTTTCTTGACTCTGAAAGTGGTCAACTAATGTTCATCCACTGCTTTATTGACTTGTTTGTAAATTATCATTCACATTTTGAAATTTTGTCCAAGTTGATCTGCAATCATATTATCAGGCAAAAGACATTGATACAAAACTCCTTCCCAAGTGAAGTACTGAATGAACTACTTAAAGCGGTTTCATCAATATATTCACAGTTTGAAATCCTTTTTTTGGTACTCAGAAGGGGGAAACACGTTCAGCACTACACACTACACAAGCTTACAAAAG
Organism: Ormosia semicastrata; assembly: GCA_029884595.1. NCBI lineage: Eukaryota > Viridiplantae > Streptophyta > Magnoliopsida > Fabales > Fabaceae > Ormosia > Ormosia semicastrata. The sequence goes on along the minus strand of JAQQTO010000043.1, from coordinate 30,019,904 downwards.
TTACAGCAATATATTCATCCCATAAGATGAGGCAAGAGCTACCTGGGGGAAGAAACAACATGACCATCCCGGATATCAAGACATGGTTGAATAAGTTTACCCGCTCAATGGTTCCCTAACTTAAAATTTTCAACCTTTGTTAACATAATATGGATTTCTCTCGGCATGATAGCAGAAGGGAAGTCTACTTCAATTACAATTTGTGAGAGGCCTTGATGTTACAAACTTCTGCATGAACCGTGTTGAAGATTTTCACCATTATACATATTATTAAGTTGGTTCTAATGTTATTCTTAAATACTGCCAATGAAAATTCTCGAGGAGCATATTTGGCTGACTTGAAAAATTGGAGCAATCTCTGGATGCGAAGACATTTTGTTCAGTACTGATGATGGGAATCCAACTCCTCTGAAGTATAAGGATTTTTTTTTTTTTAATTTTTACACAAGGAAGAGGCAAATACTTGAATAAGAGAAGGGATAAGTGATCTAGTAAAGAATGAACATCTGACATCATTATTTGTTGTTGATTATTAAAAGAAATTAAACAAGTTAGTTTTCGCAAATTCATAACTTAATATGGAAATCGAGAGGATAGTCTTAAATCTCTTGTGATAATTAGTCTCAGATTCAAAGTGTATTGGAAAACTTCATAAGATAAAAAAAATCTGTTTTTTTTTTTCATTTTACTTGTAAGTGATTATTTATTTCACACTTTATTTTCTAAAATATACGTGATGCATTACTATTTAGTTTTAGCAGTGTAATTAAACTTATTTCATTTTGGATTTAATAATTGTAATCATAACAATTGGGCTTGAGAAGATAATATATTGGTAGATTATTTAAATATTTGTCAGATGCTTTACAAATTTGTGATGGTTTACAAGATAAAAATTGCAACTTATACATAAATTATATATTTTCTTATTTTATTGAAAATTGAAAATTTAAATTCAATTTCAAGTTTCAACTAATAGTTAAGAAAAATGATGTTATCACATTATTTTTAATGATATATTCCTTTTTATACTTTTTTTAAAATGTTATGATTAAGTGATAGTAAGTGATAAAAAAAGTGATATGATTAATGACATAAAAAAAATATAAAAAATGACGTAAAAATGTTAAAAAATAATAGTTAAATAGTTAAAGGTTGTGACATTGTCATATTCAATTGCATAGAAAGAAACAAAAATATAAATAAATAAATAAAATAATGATACTAATATTTTAAAGTTTCGCGGTTATGCCCCCGAATTCATTTGTTTACTTACGCCAAGCCAAGTAGCTAAGAACAACAACAACAACTACTAGTAGTAGTAGTGAGTGCTTCTTGGTTCATCGGCATCAGCATCAGCAGCATCATCATCATCCTCTTCTCTCCATTTCTACCTCTGTCTGTCACTCCCTTATTCACCCCACTAGATCCCTCCCTCGGTGTCGATCGCTGAAATCCAGATTCTCTTTGATCGGTGAGCTTCCCTTTTCTGCTTTCTCTATTAATTCTCTTTCATTGTTTTTCTTTTTCGGAACCACACCATACGGCCTTTTCTTCTTCTCAGATTCCCAATTTCAATTATGCGTTGTTACTTTCTATTCTTATTATTCCTCAGATCAAAGGGCAAATTTTTCAAAATACTAAAAAATTCCCTGTTTGGTTTCGATTTTCTCAACCAACCTAAAATGCGGGGTTGGGTCTTAGGGACAAATTAAGTCATCTGAATTTGTGGAGAATTTTGGCGAATTTCTTCCTCCCGCATGCAATTCAGTTCTCAGCTACCAAACTGCAGCGGACCTGAAATTTTTCAAATTTCGTTTTTACTGGGATTTCTGCTTTTCATTTTGTCTCTGCACTTTATTGAAATTCAAGCTTCAGCATGGATTTTCTATTACTTGGCGGGAAATTCGAGGAATGAGTAAGAAACTTTAACTCGTTTTCAATTCGTTGAGTTCATGCATGCTTGACAAAGGCAAAATGGGTTTGGGTCTGTTAGATTCCAGTGGGTAAGATTTTCGAAATTAGGCACTGTTAAATGTCAATGCTTTACTTTCTTGTTTTCTTTCTCTTCACTCCGTACTATATTTCACTGACTAAGGAGCACATTTTGTAGATATATCCGCATGTTTGCATCTTTCTGGATTATCATTGTCGGAGAAACAAATTCATGAAAGTGATTTAAAAACGAGGAGTGATAGTTAGAGATTAGAGAGTTCGGGCTGCATTCCCTTCTAGATGTTTCAGTCTATCCACTGTTCTGTTATAAGGTTGCAATGATGCTGTTAAAGACTTAGAGTTGTGCATCTTCTCTTCTTCTTTTGGAGATGGGGATTTGGACTCAGAAAATCTCTGAAAAAGAGAAGTTTGATGCAATCTGGGCTAAGGCCTGTTGTCCATTGTTGATCATTATGGATGCATGCACTTCCCACAAACTAGCCTTTCTGGTTTCTGGAATATCTAAGAAAAGGAAGAGAATATCTTGTTATTTGATCTTTTATATTCTTTCCAATATTGATAAAACATATCAATCTAGAACGAGACATGTAGTTCCCTGTAAATGATCTTTTATGTTCTTTCCAATATTCTTTTTATTCGATCTTTATATTCTTTCCAGTTTTAGAGTATTTTCCTTTTTAGTTTTCTCTCTATGTATTGACCAAATTAAGTGCTATTATTAACTACATATCAGTGCTTTATTTAGTGTTAAGTGTTTATCGTCTCAAGTGTTGTTTTTGTCTAATTGAGGGTTAAGACTCTAATTTCTGTTCAATTTGTTCAACTTGTTGTTTGTCCTTGTACATTCTGCTACCATCTGACCTAGTATATACAGACAAACGTTTTGTACTTAAAGTGACACTTTAGTTGGCATTGATAGCTTGAACAGTGGTGTTTTAACAAGTGGTATCTAATATTATTACCAAGCACAATGGCGTCATTTGATCCATTTAGCCGACTCTACTTAGTGGGAAAAGACTTGGTTGTTGTTGTTATATCTAATATTATTATCAAACATTATAGTTGTAGCTGTAAAACCTGCACTATATATTCAGTCAAAACAGACTTATTTTATGTGAATACCCACTATATCATCGTAAAATATGCTATATTCTTCATTAGCAGACTTCAGTTTGTTTTCTTTTGATTTGCAGGATGCATCTTCTGGGTTTTGAACATGTGATTCCTCATTCACTTTGTTTTTAGAGGGAAAAGAGATGCCATTTCAGTTATTGGTCATTTAGAACTAGCTTTAGATTTTCAAGTATGGAACCTAACCTTGTTTACTATGATTTCTCTCTCTCTCTCTCTCCATTTTTTTTTGTGGTAGGATGCAATTGAAAATTTGAAATATTTTTTTTACTGAACTGTTCAAGTGTATTTTCTTAATTAGATCTTATTTGTTTTGAAAATTTTGTTTTTCTAACTCCTCTGCCTTTCTGGTAATTTTCAGACAATCAAGGAAATCAATCATGGCCCCTTCTAGGAAATCTAAAAGTGTAAATAAGAGGTTTTCTAATATTCGTGAAGCTTCATCTAGTAAAGATAAAAATGCAGAGAATGCTAGCAAGAATAAGCAGAAGGCGAGTCCTGGTATTCAGAAGGTGAATTTGTTTCTTAACTTCTTTGGAAATAAATTCTTTTCCTATACATCTAATCAGTTAAAACAAGGGAAAGAACTTCTCCCATTGCTCTTTATTCTTTTTTCCTCTTTGAGCATGTTCCTGTCAATCACGCTGAAAATAAGTCATCATAATACTTTTAAAACTTTTTTTGATATCAAATTGGGTGCTGATTTTTTTTTTTTATAATTTAATAAAATTGGTCAGGCATTATGAATTTTATTTCTTAATTTATAATTCTTTTCAAATTTCAATGATATACAGAAGAGAAAATTGGCTGACATGTTAGGGCCACAATGGAGTAAGGAGGAGCTTGAGCGTTTCTATGAAGCTTACCGTAAATATGGGAAAGATTGGAAGAAGGTTAGTTATATTTTTTAGTCATAAGGTGCTTTTATTGAATAAATTTTAAAAGTCAAGTCTCACCATCAGGTTTTTGTCTACTTTAAATGAGCTATATATCTAGCAAGTACCACTGCTTAAAATTCTACAGAAAGTTGCAGGATCCACTTGTGTCTTGTTTTGTGAATCTACTTCTTTTGATGCACTGCAATTTCCCTGTGCAATGTTATTACTGAACATGTTGTCCTTCCGTGACATTTTTACCTATGTTTACAGGTTGCTCTTGCAGTACGTAATAGATCTATGGAAATGGTAGAAGCCCTGTACACTATGAACAGGGTAAGTGCAGCAAAAGCTTGCATATCCTGATTAATTTACTGATATTTCTAAAATGCATAAACCATGTATTCACTATTCATGCAGAAAAAGATTCTAAAACACATGTACTAAACATTCACATATAGAGGTATTCTTAGGGCATGTTTTGTAATTTTTTTAATTGTTAGTGTGGTATATTGTTTGTGAAACATGCTATTCTTTGGGTTTATTTTTAGGCATACTTATCTCTTCCGGAGGGCACTGCTTCTGTTGTTGGACTGATAGCAATGATGACAGATCATTATAGTGTACTGGTAAGAACGAATTTAAACTTTTGGCAAGTTTTAGTGAACATTTACATTGATGTTCCTGTTTTTGTAACATTCCCGTGGCTGTGTTCTCCAGTTGTTAATTTGTTTTCCTTTCCAGCTGTGATATTAAAGATTCGCCCTACTCATTGTTTGTATTCAGATTAGCTTATGTTGTGTTCAAAACAATTTATAATCAAAATCTTACTAAAAGAGCTTATGAAAAAAAATGCGATTTTTCCCTAAAAATTAATCAAAACCAAACATGAAAGCATTTTCGTAAGTTGTGTGACTTGTGTGACGAGAAGAAACTGTATTATTTCAAAATTAGTTTTTCTCAAGATTGTTGATTTAAATGACATGTTACTTTTTCAATGTGAGAGTTTTGCCATTCAGTTTAACTGGCACTTGTCGTAATCTCTTTTTAATCAATACAAATACATCCACATACATTTTAATGAGTAGGAAGAAAACTCTGGCTTTTTTTAGTTTACTTGAACTGAAAAGAATAATATAGGTTGCTTCACTGTGAAGAACAGTGAATACCAGAGTTTTCTGATCAATAGACTAAGGATTTTTCTTTTAATTCTTTTGATTTTAAAAAGAATTTATTTTATTGAAAATTATATAACCTGCAAGATGTTATTTGTTTATTACCAACTGTGACAGAGGTAAACAGTGGCAGTCTTTTGTCTATTGAAATCTGTGTTTGGGAGGTAATAATTAGCTTATTGATCTGGACTGCCTTCCTACCCTACCCCCTGCAAAATAAATGAATGAAAGAAAAGGCTATCTAATGAGATAAATTTCCTTCGAGCATTAAGGGTGTTAAACTGTATTTGGTTCAAGTTAGCATTGATTATGTTAAAAAGATTTTGTGGAAATTGCAATAGGTAACACAACCAGTTTCTGACAAATGTTCATAGGCAATTAAAATACGAGTAATTTAATTGGCAGGGAGGAAGTGACAGTGGAAAAGAAATCAATGAAGATGCAGAAATATCTAAAAAGCCTCAAAAACGTTTGCGGGGAAAGCATCTAAATGACAATAAAGCATTAGATGGACAATTTTCAGATCATTCTCAGTCACATTCTGTTGCTTCAGGTGATGGTTGCCTGTCATTGTTGAAGAAGAGGCAGTCTGGTGGGTTAATATGTCAAAATACATGTGAACATTACTTTGCCTCCATTCTCTCATTTACCTATGTATTTGTCTTGGTTTTTCAACCATTAATTGTTACATTAAGATTGAGGAAGTTTGGATAATTTTTCATCTTATTAGGAACATGTCAGGCTGCTGATCTTTGAAGATATTCTTTTTTTTTTCTTTTTTTTTGGATGGCATTTTCTCTTGCTTAAGTAAAATCTATTAATGATCTTACCTTTTGTTGTTTGTGATATTGTTTCAGGAATTAGGCCTCATGCTGTTCGAAAAAGGACTCCTCGCATCCCTATTTCATATTCTATTGGTAAAGATAATGGGGAGAAGTTTTTTTCATCTGCTAGGCAGGGCTGCAAACTAATGGTTGATACTAATGATGTTGCTCATAAGATTGCATTAGCATTGACGGAGGCTTCACAAAGAGGTGGCTCTTCAAAAATTTCTGGATCACCAAACAAGAAAACTATGGCATCACCTGGTCAGAAAAATGGGAAGAAGGTCATAAGTTACTTCTATAACAACTTCAGTTGTCTTTTTTTGTTGTTTCTTTAAGATAAAAACTTATTCTAGGTAATTATGGTTTTCAGCATGCTAAATCAGAAATAACTGGAGCCAAGTTTTGCAGTTCTGACTTGGATAAGGGTAGTTCTGAGTTGAGTTTAGGAAGCACAGAAGGTGATAATGGAGATTATTCTAGAGAAACAATTCATTGGAGCAGTAGAGAAAAAATTGGAAGAGGAAGGAATCAGGAAAAGAGAATAAAACACTATGAGAAGAATTTTGAACCTGAGGAAAATTTAAACAAGCATTTGGATGACATAAAGGAAGCCTCCAGTGGGACAGATGATGGTAAAAATCTGAGTTTTAGCAAATCCAATTTTGACAATGATTTTGCAGATGCAAAAAATGCAAGGTCCTCTTACAAGGGTTCCAGGAAGAAAAGTAAAAAGCTACTGTTTGAGAAAGGTATTTAGTAATTGCTTTAGACTACCCTCCTTCATAAAGTTGGTTTTTAACTGATAAATATATTTATAGGACTTGCTATTTCTAATTGAAATTTTGTGCTTAGCTTAGTTGCCCTATTAAACAAAGGTGGTAACCTTTCTGCCATAAAGGGAATAAAAATGAGGCAACTTGGTACCAGGTGTTTGTGTCATTAAGCAGAGCATACTGTATTTTTTACTGAAAGAAGGACCTCACACTCCACAATATGTTGCCTTTCTTCCTTAATAAGTAGAAGGATATATGTGCCATTAAGCACGATTTTCTAATTATTATATGCCTCTTGGATTATTGTTATAACTTTTTTCTTTTAATTTTCTGTTATATGTTCTCTTCTTTCAATTTGTTTTATAACATTTTTTTGAGAATAGAAGCTAAATTTTGTTTTGTCTCTGAGATATTACAAGCATAATAAGCCTTTTATAGGCCTAAATTTTTATTGGAAGATTTTGGAATGAACTGAATTTGTATTGCTTATGCTTTTTGGGTTGTTAGCTAAGAGTTTAATGATTTTAGTGCATCACAGTTGTTGTACTTGGTGATGTTTGAGCAGGAAAGGAAAATCAATTGGAGAAGAAACTTCTCTATCTGTATCCTTTTGCTTTTCATTATTGAATAGGGTGCAAGATAGTTTTATTGAATTAGATGTTTACTTGATGTAACCTCTAGCATATTATTCTCTTTTAAACTCTGAACTGTTTTATTTAATAGTTAAACCTAAAATTTATTTGGATGAGAATAGTTATACATATTGTTGGAATTTTGCATCAGTAGGTTTTATTGTGTCTTTTACTCTTTTTCCTTTACCATTTTCTTGGGCTTCAAGTTTGTCCTGTTATTCCAATTTGAAGTACAGTTGTTATTAATGCATTCATCCCCCCCGCCCCCCCTTGTCTCTTTGTAGATGAAGGTTCTGCTTTTGATGCTCTGAAAACTTTGGCTGATCTGTCTTTGATGATGCCAGTAACAAACCCTGACACTGGTAAGACATCTAAGTTTTTTGACACATTAATCTTCGAATCATTTCATTTAAACTATTCATTCTCCTTTCTCCCATGGGTCAATCTGAATAAATAATAAACTTGCAAGGACTAACATCTAACATGAGTGGTTATGTGGTTATATGCACCAATTCCCATCCTTTTTTTTTTCTTCTCTTCATTAATTGACATAAACGCTGACTGACATATCTGACCATTCATTAACTTATTAAAGGGTAGCTAGACGGTTCAATAATATCACACTGGGAATATAATCCATCATGTAATTTTCTGTTTTAGGGGGCAGAAGGATTTTGTGCATGGTAAGCCTAAAAGCAGTCTCTCTCCACCTTTTCAATTTGAATCTTCTATTTTAGAGTCACATTAGCTGTAACTTCTAAAATTATTAGTTCTTGACATGCATAACCATATGAATGCTCGTACTTTTAAGGATCTCTTTTTCCCAGTGCATTTGTTATGTGATAGGATTCTGCTTATAGTCCTCACCTTGGTGCTGCGGTCATGGTTGCTTCCTCTGCTGGGATGCACTATTCTATGCATCAGCATTGAACAATTTTTTTTCATGCTTAAGCTGATTGTGTACGAAGAGTACAATTTTCTAAATCTTTTTTTTTGTGTGTGTGTGTCTCTCTCTTTCAACTTTTTGGTGCCTGAGTAAAGGAGGAAATCATACTCCGATACCTCCTTCCTCTGGCATAAACTCATTAAATCTTAGCTTCCAACAGTTTTGCAATAAAGCTATTATTAGACCATCTGGTATAGGTGCTTTGCTTTTTTCATTCAAAAATGTTTGTCTAACAGCCCGTTCCGATTCTAAAGGTATCTCTTGCCAACTGGTTTGCTTGCCAGAAATGAGGTGCCGATCTAAATCCTAAAGGGACTTCTTTTATATGGGATTTCGACAAATACTGATGATCTCATGTATCTCCAAAGATGAATCTTCAATAATTCCATTTTCAGTTACATTTACTTGTTAGTGTAACTTGGCTTCCTTATCCCACTAGCTACCGTTTGAACCAACTATCCCGCCATTGTAATTCAACATAACCTTTGTCTTTACCCCAATTAATCTCTTCCCTTGAGAACTTTCTCTAATAGTTCATCAACCGAGCTCACCTTTAAATCTGCTGAAGAATATTAGACTTCTTAATCTGGTACATATATAGATATTTTTTGTATTATAGTAATTTTAAAATAATTTTTACATGCTTCACTCAGTTGATTATTTCTGTGCCTTTTGCGCTGTTTTACCATATCATTTTCTTCCCTCTATCCTGTTTGTTCCTACGGTATACTTTTAGATATTCATAAAAGGCATAATATCTGTTACAACTTGGCTTCTCCCCACCCCCCTAAAGAAATCATCTATTTATTCTATCAAAATCCTTTTTCATCATACTTTATGATTGTCTAAATCTTTCATATACTGTTTTCTGTGTCTCAGAGTCATCTGCACAGTTCAAGGAAGGAAACCATGATGTTGATGAGTCTAAAATGAAAACACATAATGTATTTCCCAGGATTGAAAGCATTGCTTCAAGTAAATTGGGCAAGGTTTTCTCTGATAATGGAGCTGCTGTTCCTGAAGCAGAGGGAGCATACCAGCAAAATGCAGGAATCAGGAAAAGGAAACAAAACTCTTTTACCTTGAAAGTAAGAACTCGGTTATTTTCCAGCATTCAGTTGCAAAATTTACGGTTTCTCAGTTTCTCTATATTTTCTGTCTGATGTTTGAGATGTAGTATGCAAGTAAGAAGTAACTTGTTTGTTGCAGAACAATGAAACACATACTGGTTCTCATTTAAGTGGTTCCCAGAAAACCAAGGTGAGTAGTTATGTGCTGGTAATTTGTGTTTGTGGTACAACATACTAGCCAGTCTCGGTTGATGACAACTTGTTTCCTCACCTTATATGTGATATTTAGTGCAAGTATGATAATGTTCACAACTAATGTGTAAATATGTTTCATTAATTGTTTTGCACTTAATAGTGGTAGACATAAAAAATTACTCATTTCAGCTGTGTGATTTCATAATGCCTATTTTGTATTTGATCTTTGGCTCTTCCTCTAATATTTCAAAAGGCTTTTAAGACTCAATGTTGCAACATAGATTTCATAAAGCTCATGTAAGTATTTTACATTTTTTCTATTGTGGCCTAGGACATGCATGAAATTGCTTTTCCCACCTTATTATGTTTGCTCTAAACAGTGAAACTTTTATACTTGTCTGTTGTTAGAGATGTAATAAAACCACTAATGAGCCTTCACCTAACAGCTTAAGCTTTTAGGAGAGTTGCTTAAGGGAGCGTGTTAGATACAAAACCCTTCATAAGCCTTCACCTAAAAGCTTAAGCTGTTAGGTGAAGGCTCATGAATGGTTTTATTACATCTCTAACATCCATTATATTTTACATTCTGTATTCTACATGAAATGTATTCTAGTTGCTTAGTTTTCTATTTTGGCTTTTAGAATTTTCTTTTCTGTATTTCACTTTGTATAAATCTATGAATCTGCATTGCTTTGCCAAAATGTATCTCTTGTACTAATTGTGCTTGACATTGTCTTGTATATTTCCATGTGCCTACTTACAGTATCCAAATATTATCTTCTTCATTATAGGCTACTGATGAGGTGAAGAAGTCCATGGTTAAAGGTAAGCGGTCATCTGTTTGTACAGCACATTCAAGACAACTAAAAGTGGTGAAATCCCCAGGAAAGATGTCTACAAGTACTAATGACAAAGGGGAAGAGGATGATTCATCTTTACCCCCCATAAAGGTTTCATCTACTAACCAAGTCAGTCTAGTAAACAAAGGAAGGCCTAGAAGAAAGATGGGAAAACCAAAACTAATTGTGCAACGAGATTCAATGGTGTCTGGAAGTATTTTAAGTGGTCAACATAATAAATCCATTGCTTCACTCCAGAATAGTTCTTCTAGTGACAAGGTAATTATCTATCATTTATGTTCGGTGGCATTAATTGAATTTTCAATCTTAGATTATGAAAGATATCATTTTTTTTTTTGTTATCACAGGGAAAGCTTGTTAATTGCCTGTCTTCACATCAAACACGGCGATGGTGCACTTTTGAGTGGTTTTATAGTGCTATCGATTACCCGTGGTTTTCAAAGAGAGAGTTCGTGGAGTACTTGGATCATGTCGGATTAGGTCATGTTCCTAGATTGACTCGTATTGAGTGGGGAGTCATTAGAAGGTATTTGATTCAAAACATTTATATGTATAGTTCACCCTGTACTATCATCACATTCTTGATTAAGTCTATTAGAGATATAAAAGCATTCATATGTCTCCACTTGATGGCTTTAACTTTTGGGTTGACTTGATCATTGACATGATATTAGATCCTTTATGACCAAGTGGTCATGAGTTCAATCTTTGCATATTCTTAAGACTCTTGTGTGACGGAGCATGGTAGGGATATAAAACCATTCATGTGACTTCACATAACAACTTAAGCTTTTGGGTTAAGTTGGTCCTTGACAAAGTACCTCATCTATATGCTACTCTTATGCAGTTCTCTTGGCAGACCACGGAGATTTTCAGAGCAATTTTTGATAGAAGAAAAACATAAACTTTATCAATATCGGGAATCTGTTAGATCACATTATGCTGAAGTTCTTGCTGATACCAAGGAAGGCCTTCCTACTGATTTTGCCCGTCCTTTAATTGTTGGTCAGCGTGTTATTGCTATTCATCCGAAGACAAGAGAGATTCATGATGGAAGCATACTAACTGTTGACCATTGTAGGTGTCGGGTTCAGTTTGATCAGCCTGAACTCGGGGTTGAATTTGTCATGGTATGTTTTCTTCTCTTTCGACAATGGTAGGAGCCTCGTGCATTGCACTGCCTTTATTATTATTATTATTGCATCAGATGAGATGTTTACAACATGTATTTTGTAATTACCCAAGATGTGAAATTGATTGCACACAATGAAACAAGTTATATTTCAAGTATGAAGAAGGTGATTGTAGAGATCAAGCTTATTAAAATCCCAATTTTGATTGTAGGACCATACAATCTTGTGGTCCCACGATAGCAAAACGATCCAATACATATACAAAATCTTTTTGGCGTAGGATCATTGTAGAATCATTACAAGATCATTAGGATTGGTAGAATCTAATTCTATGGGGGGGAAAATAATGGCTGAGCAAAATAAAAGGTTTTTCTATTAATGGTGTTGCTGTGGAAGGTAAACTCTTGAGTCTCCAAACCCTAATAACATGCTCAATTGATCAGCTTCCTTTTTCCTAGATAGGTTTTTCTCCTTTAGGTGAGTGAGAGCAGAAACTTTGTGCTTTGTCCAAGGCTTGGTGTGAGTGCATGTGCCAAAGTAGCTAATGATGCTAAAAAGAAGTTTGCAGCACTTTTAAAAGCACAAAGGAAGAATAAAAGACAAAATAAAATGGAGACTATATGATATTGATTTTAAGAAAGGGATCTAGCCAATAAATACCAAATAGACGAGGCTGTTTCGGAATTGGTGCATCATTATGGATTTTTTTCTCAATTGTTTACATTATACTTTGTTGTACCCAAAGAAGCATTGACACTTTATAGCCTCCATAATGGTGTCGGACTCGTATCCATGTCAAATATTCCTTAGACACCATCAGATACTCCTAGCTGCATCCTGTAATTTTTTTACTTTTATTTTTTGAATTTTTATGCCAATACAGGTGGGATACCAAAATAATTAAATAAGTGGTAGTATTTTTTTCTGGGTACAATGATTAGTGCTGACTTTTGGAACATTGATGTCTCGTTTTAATTTAAGATTTGTGTTTTTATGTCTTTTACCCTATCCGTGTTGTGTCCTATTTTTTTTAGAATTTGCCATATCCTTGTGTACGTGTCGTATTGTTTTTGAGTCATGTGTCATATCCGTGCTTCCTAGATTGTACCATTCTAACAAAAAGATATTTAATTTTTTAATGTCAAATTTATTTTATCTTTCTCTCATACTTAAAGTTAATAGTGTATATCCTTTTATTTTTAATAGATCATAGGATCTTATAAACGTCAATGTAATCCTACAATCTTGTCCTGTTATCCCTGAAACGATTTGAGTAGAATCCCGATTTTAATAATCTTAGAGATTGTTAGCCACTATTACAGATTCTGAAACCTCTGAAACCAGTTTATTTGGTAATTTGATTTTGAATATCTGCATCGCTCCTCTCATCTTACTTTCCATCCTGTTTCCCCATTAATGTCCTCAGAGAGTATGATCGATTGGTAGTTTTCTCTAGCAATAGCATAATGTGACACATTTTTTCATATTGCAGGATATTGACTGCATGCCTTTGTATCCATTTGAAAATATGCCTACATCTCTGATAAGACACGATATCACTCCTGCTAAAATTAATGGGAAACTGAAACAAGGAAAGGTTGCAGAGCACACAATATTGTCCCCTAGTGAGAACTCAGATACCGTTAAAGGTCTTTATATTTCCCCCGCTATACATGGAAGCAGTACTTTACCAAAACAGGTGCAAATTTATTTTGAGATGGAATTTAGATTCTGTTCAATGGTGATGATTTGATTGTTTCAAATTCTTCAAGGTGTAAGTAAAACATACATTAGCTCCGTTATTAGTATTTACTAACTTGAAGAAAGGGCAGCTTAATATTTATCACTAATCACTTACTAAAAGACTATGTCTTTTTCTTTTTCTCTCTCTCTCTCGATGTTTCTTTAAAATAAAAGTTCTTTTATAACCTTTTTGGAATTTAATTTTTGTATCCTGAATAACTCTAAAGGACTTAAAAGCTGCTGTCTAACTTGTTTGTTCATCAATCTGTGAAACCAGAAAACAATGGTAGCAAACAGAATAGGAATACTGCTTTATCATAATTTGGGTATATAACAAATCCCAGAGTGCAAGCATATAGGAATTAAATTATGAGTATTCTGAGTATTCTGAGCTGAAGGAAGGATTGGTATATCTTTGGATGGATTCTATAGCTAAGAAACATGCTTAGTACAATACTGATTCTGGAGTGAGGGGTCCTGTTTTAGTCCTGTAAATGCCGATATAGGGTTGTATCTATGTTGGATTGCTTTATAGCCCAATTAATTCTTTGAATATTTGGAGGTGATACGGCTCAGACACACTGTTAATCATAGTCTATCTCCTTGATTAACGAGTTCTATTTGTCTTAGTTCTTCTCAAAGAATTCTATGTAATCAGAACCAACTTCTACTTACTGGAGACTTGGTTTTTGACATAACATAATGGCGTCATTTGATCCATGTAACCGACCTGTTGGAAAAAGCTTTTGTTGTTGTTGATTTGTATTTCTTAGAGAACTGATACATCGAGTCAACTCAAAGTTAGAAACATAATCATCTTAATTTTCATTTGATTTAAATGGTTTTTCACAATGTTTCTTTAAGTTGTATGCTTTTAATGGATTCAAACTATTTTTATCCTGATCGATCCCTGAGTAGTTTTCTTGTCTTTTTTTTATTTCTTTCTTTTTTAGGGGGTTTCTTCAAGCTCCAAATCACAAGTGAAAGTTGTGTGCAGTGAGATTGGTATTGCCCAACTAGCATCAAGTTCTCAACCTTCCCTTCTTGAACATGTCCATCCAAAAGAAGCTGACATATTAGCTATTTCAGAGTTGACTCGTGCTCTTGACAAGAAGGTACTGCCTAAACCATCTCATTTTTTTTCCATTTTTCTTGCTATAATAAAAAGAAAACATCTGCCTTTCAAAATATCCCGTTTCTAAAGTGAGTTTTGAGCTGATAATTTTGAACTTTTAGGAACTTGTGTTGTCTGAACTGAAGCACATGAACGATGGGGCATCGGAAAGCCAGAAATATGGAGACAATTCAGTGAAGGATTCAGAGCCTTTTAAGAGGAATTATGCTTCAGTACTAAAGCAATTAACTGAAGCGAATGAACAGGCATGGATTTTCATGGACCACTCAGTAGACTTAATCCCATGTTGTCTATCTTTACACCTTCCTATTCCAATAATTTACAGTTGCATGAGTTGATTGTACTTCTGCAGGTTTCTTCTGCCTTGTTTTGTTTGAGGCAGCGCAATACATATCAAGGGAGCTCCTCAGTTTTGTCATTAAAGCCCATGGCTAATTCGGATGATCCTGGTGGTCAGGCTAGCTCTTCCAATTGTTCAGCTTGTCACAACCAAGAATCTATATCTTATAGTCATATAGCTGAAATTGTTGAAAGTTCTAGAAGAAAAGCCCGAACAATGGTTGTACAAGCTACGCAGGTATAGAAAGGCCGCCCTTTTTGTAGCTAATTAGTAAATGCAACAGTTTGCATTACAAACTTAAAGAACACAAAACACTAAATTCTCAGTTGAACACAAAACACTAAATTCTCAGTTACTTAATAGTGTAATATTTCCTCTTCATACCAAATATTTGGAACTTCATGTTATTCTCATTTTTGTATATGACATGACCTGCATACACTGCGCTGGACAGTTGGGCCACCATCTATTGAGGTCAAATGCCTCTCCTTTTAGGGAAGGTTTCGTTTGGATGACTGAGAGAAAATATTAAGGAGTTGATAAATATATCATATACAGGGTAAATTTATCTTTTGGATAAGAGCAATTTGATAATTTGAGCAAAAATATTTACGAAAAGTCGCCTGCTGATGAATAGCTGGTAAAAGATTCGTTTTTATTATAGGATATACTTCGTGTCTTCGTTGATGAGCCATACTCACAACTTAAATAAATTAATAACATGACCTTTCCCCATGATATCACCTTAAATTTTCTGCTTGACAATCTAGTGTTCTACTTTGACTACAGTTTCTCAAAAACCATTGCAGGCAATATCAATTCTTAGAAAGACAGAAAGTAAGGTTGAAAGAATTGAGGATGCAATAAATTTTATCAATAATCGGCTTTCCGTGTATGAACCTACTGCTCCAGCCACAAATTTTCTTCCTGGGGATTCTATTCATGTCACTCTGCCTTCTCAGGATCAATTGACTGCCAGCACATTAAATCCCTTGGCAAGTTGTCATGTACAAGATGCTGAGCTTAACAGTTCATCTGACCAAAATGAAATGAATATTCCCTCAGAACTCATATCTCATTGTCTTGCTACACTGCTCATGATTCAGGTAAATAATATGGCTACTGAATTTGCTGTTTACTACAAGGATTTTCATGGTTGATCTCCCTTCACTATTTTCTGTTGCTTATCCTTTTGTACTTTGTGTAGTTCAACAAGATCTGATTTTGTGATAACCACAAACCAGTTTTGAGTGTTATTAGGGACAATCTTGTCCAGTGCTTTTTCTATATTCTTTGATTTTAATTTTTTTAATATGTTTTAAATCTTATATCATGCTCTTTTAGATGGTGCGGGTGTCCTTTTTTTGGGTTGAATGTTACTGGAAATGACCAATTTATGGAATTCAATGTCCTGGGTATGACAGACTTCTCCGTATGATAAAGACTGATGATTTGAATCAGTTGTTGGGACTCCCTTTTTTATTTTAAAGTTGGTATTCCAAATTTTGAACTAGGAAGTAGATAAGAGCTTGAAAAGTAAAATTTCATTTTAAGTGGCACAAAATATGGCAGTGGTTATTGTAAATAGTTGTGTTTCTTTTAGACTACCAATATGTTTAGTTTAACTTATCTCCTGCCATTATTTGGGATAACTAAGATGTACTCACTTGTGTTGTCAACTGATTTTACCTCATTACTTTCTACTGTTTTGATTGAGAAAATATGAATGTCGCTTTTCATCCATTCCATTATATTTTTTTTACCTATGCTGAAGAGTAAGTGTATATGCTTCAAATTGTCAATCATATAATATGGCAGAACAAACACCAAGGTGGAAACGAAAGGGGCAGTGTGACAGTACTACAATCTTACACGCACAATCTATCTTGAGATCGATCAGATACTGTAATAGAACAAACATCAAGGGTCAATGAAACATTTTTTAAACCAAAAAGTGGCATTGTGATAATGTCATAATTTACTTCTCTCTCTATATATGTTTGGCATTTTTTAAACCCATGCTATATAGCCTATAAATTTTTATTATCTTGTAAAAAAGCTTCTGGGATTAGCTTGGAAAATGAGTGGTTACATTTAATAAATGGATGATGAATTATTTAATAAATGCAACCATTTAGGAAATTAGGATAGGAATGCTGCTTGGTTATACATTTGCTCATGCTACACTGTTGCATGCTAACTTGAATTTAATTCCATTTGTTATTTATGATTTCCATCTGAATTTCAGAAAGAAAAATAATAGGCAGAAGATATTGTTTGTTTCTTCGTCTTTTTTTTAAAACATTGAAATTTGCTTAATATCTTCTATTGAAGTGTTTTAACTTTTAAACTTCTGTTTTTTCTTATTAAGTCTATTAAAACATTATTCTTGCTACCTTTGTCAATTCACAAACTGTCTTTTATTCTATAAATAACCTATTCCCTTGTCAGCTTCTTATTCATAAAAGCAATCAAATAGGCCACCATGCATAAAGTGAGCTTTAAATATCGAGAAATTCAGTATTAGGAAATACATAGTTCAATCAGTTGTTCTATTCAAGATTCTTAACCTGCCCCCTGATCCATCTTTGATAAAACAAAATGCAGAAGTGTACCGAACGACAATTTCCCCCGGCTGATGTTGCTCAGGTACTAGATTCTGCTGTCACCAGTTTGCAGCCATTTTGTTCAAAGAATCTTCCAATATATGGCGAGATACAGAAATGCATGGGTATCATAAGAAATCAGATATTGGCACTCATACCTACCTAGCTTGGACTTTTGCTCCGTTGTTGTTTGTAAATCTGCAATACTCAGGAGTCTAGTTCACCTCACTGTAACGTGAGTTCTATGGAGGCTCATTTGACATACTTACCTCCACTGGGACCAATACATTTCATCTTAACATTTTAAGGGGGAAAAAAACTGATTATAAACTGTTCATACTACAAGTGTAGCCAGAAGAAAAGGGAAGATTATACTACATCTTATTCTCTTTTCAGATGTACATATTTTTAAAGATCAAATCATAGTGAGAGACTAGCATGTACCATGTCCTATTCTGCACCTGCGCTTTGTGTATGATGTCGGCATGTTAAAATGCCAAATCCTTTGTATGCTGTTGTTGCCAATATATATATATATGTTCCCGACTTGTGATTGTAATCTTGAAGATTTCTTTTCATGCCGTTTTGATTCCTTGCGCATCTCAAATTTATATTCAAAACGATTCTAGTGTTGCTATAAAATGTGAGTTGGTACTTGATAGATGCGGTTGCTGCCCTATTATTATGACAATAGACGCAGCTTTATGAAGATAACAATTTAGAACTGTTATTCAGCCAAGCAAAAACCGTATCTGGCCACCCGGAACCCTAATTTTTTTTAAGGACTGTCGCTTTCACTTAGCCTCAGGCCTCACCTGACTCTATGGGCCTCACGGCTATTACCCCTCAAGACTTTACCATGTGCATTGCGGGCTTTAACTTGCTGCTTGTTTGGTGTCCAAAAAAACACTTACTGCTTGTTTTTGAATATTTAGAAAGTGTTTGATTTGTTTTGTTTCTATTTTCAGTTTATATTTTTAACTTTTTATTAATATTTGTAAAAATTTTACATTATTTTCACTTTGATTCTTATTTTCAAAATTTTATGAAATATATTTTCATTTCTTTCACAAAATTTCAAAAACAAGAAAGTAAAAATATGATTGCATTTTTGTAAATAATAATAAAAATATACTAACTGAAAATAAAAATTGAAATCTAACCAAACACTACCTTACATTTTGAGTTTGGCAGCATTTTCAGTTTGGATGATATTCGTCGAATAAATGGCCACCAAATAAATTTCATAAAGTAATTATTGTCCTTATGAAAAATAATAAGTTTAGTTTAAGGTTTAGATATTCGTCGAATACACGTCCTATGATTAAAAAAAATAAAAAATACAAGCCCCCAGATAACTACATCGTTTTCTCTCATTTTAAATTAGACGTTTGGCATATGTCCCACTTCCAGTAAAAATTAAATGAAGGAAAAAACAGAAGAAACAATTTACCCATCACCAAGCACTCGACAATGCCAAGTTGCCAACTAGACACTTATCCTCTCCTCGAGACAACATTAAAGAACCAAAGCTGATTATTAGTCAATAAAACACAATAGTATTTCAAATATTCGTCCTCCCATAATTTTTTTTTCTCCAAACTTTGTATCTTCACAGTATAGAACGATTACAGCATTGTGCTCCCCACTTTGCTTGTATCTATCTATCTATCTATCTATCTATTATCAGGAACACAACATATTTGAAGAAAATATGAATGGGGGGAGATGAATAAATTTGAGGCAATCGAAGACTCAATTTACAGGCCTCTTTCTCCAGCCTAAAATCTTAAAACAAGGCAACGAAGCAAGAGGCCATTCTAATTGTATTTTAATGAAATGAGATGAGATGAAATCACCATGTAAAAGCTCTGGAATCTCTTTTTAATAGCTGGGCCGATGATATGGTTTGGTTGCCTGATTATATATATGCAGAGTGTCATATCATAACCACTGCACTAACCGTTGAACTTCTTCAGTCAATAATCCAAACTAACTAACCAAGGAAGAACTTGAGTATGTCACTCAGTGAAATGATGCCTTCTACACGCTTGCTGCCAGCCTCCACAATAACGAGCCGCCTGACACCTGAATCCAAGTTACAGAGCAGAAAATTTTCAGCACAACGATCTTCAAAATGAAGTCAATTGGATATCCAGAAAAACTATAACTAAACCAAATTAATAAATGCAGTTCCACGAGTTAAAATACAATTTTTTTAGTCAAATTTCATTCAGTTTTATAAGTTTAAAAGAAGAGTATATATATTAAGTCCTTACAAACTTGTTACAATATATTATAAGCTAAGTTCATAATTTATATGATTCTTGGGGGAAAAAACCCTACCATTTTGAGAATGGCAGAGGAAAACCATCAGAAAGTTGAGGGTGGCAGAAGGCTGGAAGATGGAGAATTTTACTCCAATGACACAGGGAATCGGACTCACTTTCTCAAAGGAAACAGAAAGCCACTTTCATCAAAAAGGGCAAAAAACCTACCTGGATTTGCCAAACGTTCCATCACTTTATGCAGAGAATCAGATCGCAAACACATCTGACATCTTTGACTTCTCAGCTCATAAGGATTAGAAGAGTCCTGGCCCAACTGCAATGCCTGGACAAACAAAGCATGCAAGAGATACTTAGATCTCGAGAACAAAATCATTAAATAAACCTCCTTATTCATATAGAAATACTCAAGGTGCGCTGCCTTAAACTACATACTGACATTGACATTACCATAATATTGCAGTTTAAAATGCAAGCTTTCTCCCATTTTTCTTCAACTAATTTCTCAATTAACACCCATCAAAACTAAACAAATACAAAAAAAAAAAAAAGAACTACAAAGTTCGCTCAGATCACTCAAATCCTGACCCTTGTGCATTTAAATTGCAAATTTCAAGAAATGAACAATGTAAGGTAAACGGCTTAAACTATCAATGGCAACCAATGAAAACAGCAATTTAACTTTTCCACCCCAATATCAGAAACGTGGCATTCTAAAAGGAATCTAAACAATGGGAAGGATTCAAGAAGCATCCATAGAAATATTTCAATGATAAAAGAAATTACATACTTCAATAAGAAAGAAAAACACTAAATCAAAGCATCTCAGTTCTAGTTAATCCTACTCTGTATGATGCTGATTAAATCTTTTTATTTTTATAAAAGAAAATTTACGAGAGAAAATACTGATTCAATTAATTAATTCTTATGATCGTCCTCCAGTGTCATTGGCTCAGCAAAACTACCTAACCAGATTACTATGGAAAAAATGAACTATTCACATTTGTATTTTTTTTTTTTTCACAACATAAATTGTCAACAGAAGTTTATTGGAATGAAAAAAAATGAAAAACCAAACTTACCTGATGAACAGTAATCTCATCAAGATTAATATGTGTATAAGTTCTGTCCTTTGCCAAAGCTGTTATATCACTATAATGCGGGGATAGGAGGAAAAGTGAGAAACTAGACAAGCCACTCTAAAGAATGAACTGCTAGGACAATTTAATGCTTGAACCATAAATCGATTCTAAAAATCTCAAACAAGGCATCAAGAAGTATAATAATAAGGATAAACATGACTAACCTCCGACAGTATATATCCAGTAATGAGTCACTATCATCAACTATTGGTATTGAACTTACTTGAGCTACAAAAGCAAAGGACAAGAACTTATGTAAGTATAATTATGTCATGTAAGCAAACATTTCTTTTATATTTTGTTGTGTAAATCAGAAGATGGATCATCCTTATTTCCCATTTAACCTAAACATTCATCTTCTCTTTCGATGATTAACCACACCCAGAAACTACCCTTTTTCTCAAAGTGGGAGACAGTGCCCTCTACCATCAGGCATCAGCCTAATACCTAAGAAATATGATAGGATACCAAGTTCTTATTTTTTCTCTCTGTTGCTTTTCTTTTTAGTTCAATATGTTCAAGGTCAGACAAAGAAATCACACCTTGAACTAATAAGTTTAGCGCAGCACTAAGCGAAGCACTTGGTCTCAACATTGCTAGAGGCCGGCGATTTGACTCCCCAATTTTGGGCACCCATGTGCCCATAGGAAGTGCACAAATTGGAAGTTGAAGTATTGGCAATGAACTAGAACAATGCCTGAAATACCTGCAAATGCCTGAAAAATCAATTTGGTAAGAATCAAGCATACTTAACAACAGTATAAAGAAATATATCAAAAAATTACATTTAAGTATTCCTGAAAGTGAAGCAAGATGTAGTAGCTGTGGAAATGAACCATCTTCAGATGATGAATGAATAATGGGAACTGTTGAAACCTCATTCTGCAGGATCTTCACAGCAATATCTTTCAAATTATCATATGGCCCTGCCTGCAAGATAAATGAAAATAACCAATACAGAGGTCATTATATAACAATTACAGTCACTTCCCTGAACATATGCACATTACCCATAGTAAGATATAAAGCAGGGTAATTATTGGGCATAATTTCATACATAACCCTAGGAGCATCTTGATCAATTCCAAGTTCCAACATTAAAATAAGTTGGCTAACTGCATAATTGGTACTAAAGAGAGGTACTTTTGATTAAGCATAAAACGATCATAGTCAAACCATTTGCTTATTTCATGATTGATAAAACATCTACACAAACCAAGGCCAAGATAGGTTTGCGGGAAGATTACAAAAGGAACTATCCTCTGCCTTTCAATTTTAGAAACAATCTCCCTTTAGTTCACGATGCCAAGACTTGACTGTCAATAGACACTTGGCATGCAAAACAGAGTGAATTTAACTTCAATAACCCAAAAAATAAATAAATAAAGGGAACAAAAGATAAAAAGAGTAATGAAAGAGAAACAGTATTTTCTTCATATTTGTTTGATAAGGAAAAGGCCAAAATTAAGTACACACATACACATAGCGCAGTTTCTTCTCAACCTGAAACAATAGCACATGAAAATGGGATTTACATTAAATACTTGACCATTTGAAGCTCTAATACATTGCTAATATATACTCTGTCCAGTTCATGGCATCATCCACCCTGATTCTTAAATATAGAGAAACAAAACTACTTGCATTTGCATAAGCCTGTGTTCCCTAACATCTTACTGAAAGGTTACCAAAAGGAACTTTTGTTAGATGAAGTTCATAGTAATTTAAAACAGACATGACAGACATCCATTATGTGCATGCACACACTCACAATAAAAGCTGCTGAAACTTTCTCAGGTTTCAACATTTTGCTTGATCTCAACTATTAAAAACAAAATCAGGATTTAGTTCTACAGTTTTTGTCCCAAAAGCTTCAAAACAGTCCCCGTCTCATTCAAATGTTTGTTCAAAAAACAAATACAATTCGTAGGTTATAAAAGTAAATTTAAAAAATAAAATAAAATGAAGTGATATTTTAAGGTCACAAAAGTATATATGAAATTAAAGATTAAATAAATTGATTTTTCTAAATAATTAAACTCTATTTCCCTCTCCATTCCCCTTGTTTTAATCCACCATCATCTCCACTACTTTTTCTCTTATTTCCACATTTCCCCTTAATTGCACACGTGTATTCCCGCTTTCTAGTATAGACATAAGCAAGATCTATCGTCTGTGACAAAAAAAAATTGTCATGCTATCCTGCATAAGCTTCAAGCTGATCCTTGTAAACAGACCTCTTCAAGTCATCTTTTCTTCAATCCTTTTCTCTTGCTGCAGACTCTAGTCTACATCGAAGCGATGTTACCCAGGGCTAGAAGTTATCAAAAGAATTTTTTTTTTAAAAAAAAAGCACTTCCAGAGCTATAATTAACTCAAGCTACTCGTTCTACAGCAGAGAAAATAAGCATCGTCATATATACTTTACAAACCAAAACCAGCTAGTGAATAATATGTGTGTTATCACATACTAAGGGTGCGTTTGGTTTCAGGAAACATTTCCTGCTTTCATTTCCTATTTTCATTTCTAGAAAATAATTTCCATTTCCAATGTTTCTTGTTTTTAAAAACTTGTTTGCTTTCTACATATTTTCATTTTCAGTTTTGGTAAGCTTCTCCCACATTTCTCTTTCTTAGTCATTTCTCTCTTCTTCACCGACAGTGTTGGTTTCTTTGAGTGGAAAAAAGAGAATGCTTTCTGGTGGCTTTACAAATGGCCATGTGGGCAATATTTGGTGCTTTGGCTGCGCAGGGGCTATAAGTCTGGAGCTTTTTATGATTCATGGGCTTGAGGAAGGTGGTTATATGGGCAGAATTCGGTGGACATAGAATGATATGGCCATGGTTGATGTGGCTTGGAGAATTGGAGGCATGGTGAGCTGGTTGAGCAGGTGCTTGTGGGACCAATTGAGAAGTGATTACAACTTTCAAGGATAAAAGACATACTGAGAAGCAAGAGGACAAAAAAAAAAAGGGGAGTACCGGATAAACACAGAAATGAGAGTCTGAAAAATCATGAAAGCTTTGCCTTGGACAATCGATGGCAAGAAGGTTGATTAAGAGTTTGGCAGAACCAGAAGCCTTGATTCAGATGGTGGCTGGGTTTGGCACACTTGTGTCAGACCTCTTGAGGTTTAGAGGCAGCAGGTTGGAGGCAGAGGAGAAATGAAATACGAAAGAAGAGATTTGTTTAAAATTTCAAAAGTGCCACCACATCAAGATTGAAAATGGTGGAAACAACTTTTTGGTGCTTCCAAAATTTCCTGAAATTTGAACAACATTTCCTAAAAACTGAAAACAAAAATATCCAACCAATCAAGTTTTTACCCAATTTTTCATTTTTTGTGAAAATGAAAACAAGAAACAAGGAAACCAAACCCACACCAAGGGCACCAAAAAAAGCCATATAAAACACTTACATGGATAAAACGTCTTGAAAATGCTGATCCATGTCCATTGTTTTGTCTATTTAGATAAGATTTTCCTTCTTTCCAAGCCGATATGGTATGTGTTTCAAGCTCCTCTTCTGTCAGATTGGACCCTTGATTCCCAATCTGAGAAAAGGACCATAACAAGTTTTAACAAGCATTACCAAATATTGAACATGGATGAACTTTATAAGTAGAATGTGCAGTTTATCATCATTTGCAAAATCTTGAGATTGATTCTCAACAACTAATTTCTGGAACCCAGCTTATATTATGCTGGAAACTGCTTAAAATCAATATCTTTAGAGTTAAAAGTTAAAACGTTTTTTTATTGAACTTTGGGCGATAGAAAGGTTATAAATATGCCCTTTACAAACAGATTTATCATATTCATATTCAACAGCAAATAACTTGAAATAAAATGTTCATGATAATAAGTTGGTACTGTTTCAGTAAACAACATGCAGAGTCAATTGATCATTTGTTTATTCACTGTTAATTGCTCAAACATTATTAAGATTATCCTGTCTATATGTTTAGTAATTTGGTCCTGCCATTCATTGATAGAGCTTACTAATCATCAAAGCTGGAGGTACAGTTCTTATAAGGAGATAGTTGCACACGACAATAGTCCAGGCATACAAGTGAACTGCTTGGTAGGAATATGAAGCAATTGGCCAAACTTTCATGAACAGAAATCATTATAACCATGCAATAAATAGTTAATTTTAGTTTTCTTAGTCATTTTTCTTTTTTTCCTTTCCCTTTTCTTTTTGCTACCAGGTTCTGTAATTTGTTGTACATCTTGTGTATGTGGTATATTAGCCTTTCTAAGTCACTTGGAGTCTACACAAGCCATGATGACAAGAGCTTTTCTTTCAGAAAACTTGCCAATACAAAGAGCATAATCTTAAACTACACATACCTCTCTTAAAATTAAAATAAAATCCAAAGCACTAAGAACTCCAACAAACTGCCCCTTGCAGAAGTCCCAAAGAGGAGCCATGGGAATTCCCTGTAAATTACCAAATCAAGAAAAGTTGCACATGCAAGCTTCTAATCCGCAAAGGATAAACACACAGTAACAATACAAATGAGAAAGCGAGAGCATATGATGCAATAAGTTAAAGACGTAAACATTGTCAAAGCAAAAAACTTCTGAAACAACATCTAAAATTCCAGACAAAGATTCAAAAAGTATATGCTATTTGTCACCATCAGGGTAAAGGCAAGGAAAGTTACATGGCAGTAATCAAACATATTTTTAGCAAAATTACTCAATAAATGGAAAAAGTCCTCTAAACAAATTCTAGTCCACGCAAAACAAAGATACCTGCTCATGCAGAATGTGAAATGCCTGTTTGACTGGCAGATCATTATCCAAGGCAACAACCTGTGGCCAGATGTCACTAAATTAGTAAATTATGTAATTTGAGGTTGTAAGTTTAACAATGGAAAATTGTAAAGTCCAAAATAAAAGGTCAATGGCAAAAGTTCCAAACCTTGCCTGACTCAGGAAGTAATTCATAAGCTGTGTGCATAGACAGGAATGCAGAAATACGCTGACGGGAGGTTTGTAAATCAACATCCGATATTCTAGGCAACACCTCACTCAGTGTAACATCTGTCAACCGGACCTGAATAATGAAATTTCAGATGCAAATAAACAAGAATACGATTTTGGACATGGGCAAAATCAGATTCTAAAATGCAACAAAACAAAAATGTGCTACAACACATTGTAAGTTACCAGGGTTATGATAAATAAAAATATTATGAAGATTGAATATTTTGATTCCAAATAGAAAATTTAGTAGACCTGTATAGATCAGAGTTACTGGATTGAAAGGCATTGACAAATAACAACATGGGTCACGAGTTCTAAAATGAGTTACAAAACAATCTCCAGACAGATCATAGTATTAACACTCTTCTTTGAAATTTCAGTCAAAAGTATAACATATCCAAGCATATAAAGAGCGGCCATGCTCATAACAACAATCACAACTGGCAAGGTATGACTAAATCTTACCACCCGCCGAAAAGCCTCATTATCCACATCCATGTTAGATCCAGAAGCTATGTCTGGAGGTAAAACAGGTACGTAATTAGGATCAGTAGCTAATAAAACAGTGTTAACAATCCCGTATTCTCCAGATATATAAGGTTGATGCTCATCATGCCGCCATTCTCCATCAACAAAAAACTTGTACTGCATTCAAATAATTATATAATAAGTATGCTGCCACCAAGAATAAAGGCCAAACATTTTCTCAAATCGCATCTTTTTAATTCCACTAGCGTGTATCATAAACGGACACTTGCAATCTCAAACATAAGCAGTATATTACTTCTCAAAGAACATTC
Source organism: Ormosia semicastrata (assembly GCA_029884595.1). Taxonomy (NCBI): domain Eukaryota; kingdom Viridiplantae; phylum Streptophyta; class Magnoliopsida; order Fabales; family Fabaceae; genus Ormosia; species Ormosia semicastrata. Next base: position 29,993,282 of record JAQQTO010000043.1, on the reverse strand, counting down.
ATTGAAAAAACAAAATAACATTTCAAAACAAAACCTTAAAAATGATAAAATTATGAAAAAGATCTTGTATTCAAAACCTCGGTAAATAATCTCAACCACCATTATCCCTTACACTTCCATATTAACCAGACAGTCCAGAGTTCAAATTAGGCCATGAGTTTTATACTTGCTATTATCACCAATATAGAGCTCAGTGCCACTACCCTCTGTATGCCAGACGAACATTCTGCCACCGAAACATCTTTCCAAACAATAGCCAATAAGAATTATGAAATCCACACACACACACACACACATAATTTGGAAAGAGTATGAAACTTTTACTCAATCATCATCTAATACCAGCACTATAAACTGACCTGATGATAACCAGGGGCTACACTATGAATAACTTGAAATACAGATGGGCAACCTTCGACTGGCGACATTTGTAGAAGCTCAGACCACCTTGGAGACAAAATTTAAAAAAAAAAAAGGATAAAAAAAGGACACGAGCAAAGTGACATGAATCCCATGTAAACCAATAATGAAACAGACAAAAAGTGAGCATTCTCAGCAAAATGGGTAGCAAAGAATTAAGGTTAGTAATTTACAAAAAACACACCGTGTGAAAGAACCACTGAGATACACACTTCTTCCCCCATGTGGCCACACAAACCGCACGGGAATTAGCACCGTCCCTGCAACACCACCCCCGTCCCTCGCAGATTCCATGCTCTGACTGAAAATTCCGCCTCCAAATTGAAAGTGCTACTCTGAAAATACCCTCCAACCACTATACTTCATCGCATCACGATAGCTTCTTCAATTCGTAGGAAGCAAATTCGAGCAAATGCAGCTCCAATTCAATGCACTACGAAGCCAAAAAAGGAAAAAGAAAAATTCATCCCAAATCAAAATCCTATAGGTTAAAAAAAAAAGTTAAAATTTTGATGCTTTGCTTCACGAGAAAATCGAAACCAGCTAGTGCCCATTGCTCACTGCAACAGAATCAAATAAACATTTGAACTGGGTAGGAAAATCAACACCCCTAATTTGCATGCAACAAACCCATTGACTAGCAGACACAAAAACCTACCAAATCGAGCCTGGAACAGAGACGAATTTGAAAATTTCTGTGAAAAGGAAGGCAGAGAGACAGGGAGAGGAGGAAAAGAATGGAAACCCTATTGAAACAGGTTGAGAAAATCGAGGATGGGTGACATACGAAAGAATCCAACCAGAAAAAAAAAAAAAAGACGAAACCTTGAAATAGATGCTGAAAATTTATCACTGAATGCAAAAACGAAAATTTAATCTAAAAAATAAAAAAAGGAATAGGGTCAATAAATTATGAAGCTGCTAGTGAATAATCAGTGTCAGATTGTTAAAGGGGAAAATGAACTATTGGCAATAATAATAATAATTGGTTATCAGTTTATTAAAAAATTATATAAAAAATAGTAATAATTTACTGTTTTTTTTTTTGCATAATAATTTACTGTTAATAAATCGGCGGGGTGTAACTGGTTAAGCCGTAATGTCACCAGGGATTGCAGGGTGCACGTGCGATCCTGTTCTCTTGGGTCAAACTAATATTAAAAATGTCGAAGCTAGTTAGAAGATTTTTCTAATTAGTTTCTTTTTTTTTTTTACGAGAGACTTGAATCACTTTATATATGACAAGAATGAATGTAAGCTAAGCTTTTCAATGTATGGTCTACTTCCTATGATTTCATAATATGAAGAAATATTAAAGTCAAATAATAATAATAATAACTAAGTCTTTTTTTATTAGGTAGAGTCGATTATATAGATCAAATGATATTATTGTACTTTATCATAAATCAAGGTCAAAAAATAAAATAAAAATTTATCTATATCTATATTTATATTTTAAAACTTTATTTCCTTCAAAACTATTTTTATGATTATTTCCCCCCTCAAAAATTATCCACCAGCAAAATGGTTCCTCTTTTTGTTTATATTACTCTTTCCTTTTGGTTTGCTGAAATGATGGGATGTGAGAGTTGATGGGATCAGGGACGGATTTAAAAAATATTCAGTGAAGAGACCAATTAAAAATTATGAATTATATTATTAAATATAAAAAAATATTAAAGTTAGTAAATAAAGATATATTCATCTTTAAATTATTTAGTGGATTAATATTAAAATATATTATTTTAAATTAAAAGTAAATATACTCTTATTTATTTACTTTAGAAGAGTATTTTTTTATTATATAGAAAGATTTATGAATAAAGTGAAAAAAGTAAAAAAAATTATATTAGATATTAAATACATCACAATAGTAGTTGTCCTTTACATTATTATTTATAAGTTAAATAAAGTTTATAGATATATATATATATATATTAAAAAAAAAAGATAGTAAAGCTAAAAGTGAAAGGAACTAATAAGTTTATTATATAAATATTAAAAATTAATAAAAATATGAGTTTAAATTGTAATATCAATGTATATAAAATAATTATGAATCACATGTCAAATACATATCAAGTATAAACTCTTTTAACTTCATTATTTTTATATTTGGTATAATTATATTGAGCTTCTCCGAGATTAAGTCTTATAATATTGACATTCTTTTTGTTTGAGAAATTACTCATACTTTCCTTATTTTGTATTTTCAATAAAATTTTGTGTAATGTTTGTACATAAAATATGTGAGATATATGTAATATTGTAAATAAAGAAGAATGTTAAAGTGTAATAACAATATATAAAATTAAGAATATAGGTATAATTTTTAAATAAGAGTATTAATATAATAAATATTAATTTTATAAAAGATCAATATAATTATTTTTTATTTTTTAATAAAATTAAATTTAATTATAAGTATTTTAAAGGAAATTAATGAGAAAAGAGGAGGTCGAGGCCCACGCATGCCCCCCCTTGGATTCGTCCCTGGATGGGATGGATCTTGTAGTGTAAGAAGGTTGATGAAAAATAGTGAGAGAAAGGAAATGGGATGAGAAAGGGTTTGGTATGAGTGAGATGATAAAAATATTAATATGAAAGAAAAATTATCACATCTATTAATTTTAAAATTTATAATATATCAAATATTTATATAAATAGTTTTAAGATTATTTTAAAAAGATGTTGATGATGAAATTATTGTTGAAATCCTTAAAAATAATATTGATGAGGGAGATATACTATTTATATTCCATAATAAGCCACACGATCAAGATTATCGATAGAATCAGACGTACTACAAATGGCTATGATTAGGAATATGGTTCTCTCCTGGTATATATAGAATAATTAAATTAGGTTAAACATACTCACTATGGCAAACTCATATACAAGATCCATAAAACAAAATCATATATGAGCAGTGTTTTAATAACAATAGGCTCATTAACAATACTGATCATAATTTTGGTTAAACAAAATGGTCTAATAATTTTGACATTCGATTAATCTGGATTTTATAAAATTATAATATGATTTATGCTAGTCATAAATAAAAATTTTAATATTCTCCTACTTTGATAACATAAGTCAAATTACATCACTTTAATAAGAAAATAATTTTTTAGATTAATCAAACAATATGTGGTCACAACATGATGTCAAAATCGAGTCAGCACTCTCAACAACTGGTCCAAAATGAGACTACATGCATCTTAACAATGCATAAAATCATACTCGAAGGAGTATTTATATCATACATGCAAGATATTCATATCTCGGTGACTCATCAAAATGTAGTATATGGGTAATGGGAAAGCATATCCAAAATTGCATGCCAATATATGATCAAAGTGCATTTCTCAATAAAATGGCCCCAAGCATCCGCCCAATATGCTTTCTGAGATTTAACAAACATCTCAGCACAATAATAAAATGAGACTGAATCCAAAATGTCTCCACAATATGTCATAATATGAACAAATAACACTGCGCAGACAATAATAACAACATTATATAGCAACAACAATAATAACAACATAATTGTTTAAAGTCTTGAGACATGAAATGAGGTCACATTATAATCATAAAACAAACTCCCACTAACCCAAAATATCAAAAGACCTCACTATACCCATATGGGTCACATGATCAACAAAACTTTGATAGCTAAATCATTGGTTAGCAGATATGTAACCATAAGTTATGCAGGGATATACTCGACATAAGTTTGAAACTCCTAAATCTTCTCTCTATCAAACATATACTTTGTGTCAAAAGTTTTGAGCACTTAAAGCTTTTATTGACTTGAGAGAAGCACACTATAACAGAGTTATCACAATAAATAGTAAGAGGTTTGGAAATACTCTCCACAATACGAAATTCAATAATCAAATTTTTAACCATACCGCTTGACGCATAGCCTAATAACAAGTTATATACTCTGTCTCCAAAGTAGAAGTAGCTGTAAGTGTCTATTTAACACTCTTTCGAGAAATAACTCTTCATGCCAACATAAAGATATACCCTGATGTGGACTTGTGATCATCTGAATAACCACCATAATCAGAATCAGAATAGTCTATCACCTCAAGGTAATCTAACCTTATATAAAATGATATTTGGTACCATTCAGATACCTCATGATTTATTTTGCAGCATGCCAATAAACCACACCAGGTTTGCTCAAGTATCTCCCAAGTACATTAACAATAAAAACAATATCAAGACGTGTACAAATTTGAGCATACATAAGGCTGCCAATAGCGGAATCATATGAGACCTTCTCCATTTTAGTAACATCTTTATTATTTTGAGAACACTGTGTATTAAAGAGTCTTTCACCCTTTTAAATAGTTGTAGCACAATAATTATAAAATTTCATATTAAATATATTCAAAATCCTTTTAATATAAGCTTTCTGAGACAAGTCAAGAATACAACGAGATCTGTCACGGTGAATCTCAATGTCCAATACAAAATAGGCATCACCAAGATCTTTCATATTAAAATGCGTTGTCAACATCTGCTTAGTCTCATTCAGAAAAATAATATCATTACTAGCCAATAATATATCATCAACATATAAAACAAGAATGATGAACTTGCTCCTACTAAACTCAAAATAAATGCATTGGTCAACAATATTTTCTTTAAAACCAATAGTGTCAACAATATAATCAAATTTCAAATACCAATTCATGGAGGCCTATCTCAATTTATAAATGGATATTCTCAATTTACATACCATATGATCTTTGTCATCTTCAACAAAACTAGCAGGTTAATTCATATACACATTCTTATACAAATCATCATTTTAGGAAAACAGTCTTAACATCCATTTGATAAAACTCCAAATCAAAATGAGCAACCAAGGCCATTACAACACGAAAGGAGTCTTTAGTGGAGACCGGTGAGAATGTCTCCTTATAATCAATGTATTCCCTCTAGTTATATCTTTTTGCAACAAGTCTAGCTTTATACCTCTCATTTTTACCTCTAGTATCACGTTTGATCTTAAAGACCCATTTACAACCAACAGTTTTACAACCATTAGGCAACTCTACTAATTCTCAAATATTATTCTTTCTCATAGAAGTCAACTTATCCTCCATAGCCACTAGTCATTGTGCACTATCAGGACTAACTATGACCTTTTGAAAGGAAATATGATCAAAATTCTCAACTGAAATAAACTCATGCTCTTGTAGGTACACAACATAATATTTGAATTCAGTAGACTTAGTGGATATAGAAACCCACTCAAATCTTCTCAGTGGAGTCACAACAACATCTGGAATCTGTACATTAATTTTGACTTGTTGATGGATATCGACATTATCAACAAGATCAACAATATCATCATTATGTATCAAAGAAGATGATATTATCCCTGGAAAGAGAACAACAGGAATAGGAACAACAATATGCTCCTCTTTAAAAACAACAATACGTGGCTTCTGAGTTACACCATGTTCTAAGTCCCCTTCAAAATAGACAGTCTGATCAAATTTAACAACTCTAGTAGTATGAGAAGGACAATAAAATCTAGAACTCCTTAAGCCAATACAATAGTTAATGAAGAAACCATTAATGATTTTGGAAACTTCTTTAAATGTGGGTTATAAGGTCTCATGGGATCAAGCTTCTTTAAATGTGGGTTATGAGGTCTCACCTCTTGCCTACAACCCTAAATACGGAAATGCCTCAAGATAGGTTGTTTGCCTGTCATAAGCTAATATGGAGTCTTCGACACAGATCTACTTGACATATGATTCAATATATAAGCAGCAGTCTTTAAGGCATTTCCTTACAAGAATTTTGAAAGAATAGAATGACTAAGCATACATCTCACCATATCCATAATAATACAATTTTGCCTTTCTGCAATAGGAGTATTGGACCCACAAATATTTATATGAATTAACTGTAGTATTTCTTTACTTCTGAAAACCCCACTCCTCCTGGCTCCAGATGTAAGTTTTCCTTTTGTATAATCAACACAGGTATAAAAAAAAACAGAGAAGTCCAGATCATGAAGAGTATTCTCCTTGATCAACCTCTCCATTCTCTCCTCAAAGATGTGTCATAAACATTTCTACCATAAGATAGAAGAGTTTTTAGCAACTCTACCATGCTTGTTCCCAATAACATTGTTGATATCTAAACGTCGTTAGATCAATAAAAAGATGTCAATATTTAACATATAGAGGTCATTAGATGAAACTCCGAAAATAACCAAAATAGAATCATAAGGTGGGGAAATTCTCTTATCACTAAAAAAATATGATAGTGCAATTATCCAAAATAGAAATCAGAAACAAGTTCCTTCTCATAAAGGACACATGAATGGTGCCTTTTAAACCTAAGGAATATCTAATACACAGCTTCAAGGAAATAACACCTATATACTCTACTTTGACACTAACTTTATTTCCTATGTGATCATCAACTCTCCTTCACTTGGCTTTCGCCTATTTTAAACTCCAGTAATGAGCTTGTAACGTGAGTAGTTGCACTAATATCTAACTGACAAGTGTTGTAAGGAACATTAACAAGATTTGATTCAAAATACATTAGAACCAAGTGTTCAACTTCCTTCTTCTTAATCCAATTATTAAGCTCTATACAATTAGCTTGTTTGAGCCAATCTGCAAATTTCGTTGTGCGTTCACGATCACCATTCACAACATCATGCTTAGTCTTGGTCAACACGAAGAGGTCACATGCTTTTCTAGATCTATCAATTGCCTCACAAAAATGGTTGACATTATCCACTTCATAAAAACTCTCTTTAATGACTTTGTCCATACTACATTTTATGGTCATGAGACGAACTTTATTTGAATGATCTCACCTTTCATATTTCACCCTAATCGCAGCAGAAAACCATATCTATGGGCTTCAGGGATCATCCACAATGAGAGCAACATCAATAACAGAGATGACCAAAAATAAATTCATTGACTCAACTCAGTCATCATAATTGGTCCCACACAACTTTGTCAAAATACTTATTTTCATAAGCAAAGCTGAATCAATATGTTTAGGGAGATTTTTCTTGTCGAGTATTTCAATAAACAAGATGAGTAATAACCACAATGGAGCTTTTCCATGCAATTGTAATCCCGTCTAAGGGTCTCGAATTATAACACATGAGTAAACTCACACTGACATTAAAATCATGTCCTTAAAACTAGTACTGAGAGGATACTGAAAACTCTAAGAACATAACCTTAATGCTCTGAACAAATCATCAATAATTATATTAATAAAAGCAAACCGATAGAGTAAGCGCATCATCAACATAATCACAAATGCCACAAAATAATAATATTTTTTCAACAAAATGACCCCTCAACACAATTGGTCCCGCGAAGAAAAGCTCACAATCATGCAAAGTGTCTCAAAAATAGTACCACTTAATAAATCATTAGGAATTACATTAAATTGGTCCCGCGAAGGCAAGCTTGCAATTATGAAAGGTGCCAAAAAATTCTACAATATTTTAAATAATAACTCTTAGAACAAAATTGCATAAAGAATAACAAGAAATAACAATATATACAATATTTTACATAACATTTTATGCACAAAATAGCACTGAAAATTATTTTAGTGACTAAACAATATCAAGTTTGAGAGTACAAATTTTACAACACTCTAAGTAGTGTCACAGTCACGTTGAAAAAATTTCAGGTCAAAATTTGGAGAGTATACTATAATTTTTAACATTATGTAATATTATATATATGCAACACAATATCAAAATTATTTAAATAATAAAATGACACCAAGTCTGAGAGTGTGCAATATATGTCATGTCCATTAGCTTCACAATTATCAACAAAAAATTTCATAAGCAAAAGAGGCGAGTACCATATATTTTTTAATCAATTTTAATCTCTAAAATTTTTAAAATAAATAAAATTCACTAAAAAATAGAAAAAAATGCTTGGAGTGCAACCCAAAAAACAAAATTGGAAAACTATTTTTGTATATCTTCAATAACCCTAAATTAATTTATTGAATTGTTCTTCAAAAGAAAAAAGAATTATAAGATTTAAACGTTTTAGGATTCTATGAATTTAAGTAAAATTCTTTGTGAATTTACAACATTATAATCTAATATACATATATTTTTTTAAAAAATTCAAGCTAACTTGTACAAAATTATCTCATTGAAAATTTTCATTACGCATAACTTCAAAGGATTTGGATCCTCTCCAGTTGAAAAATAACTAGAGATGATTTCAACCATTAAAATCAAACTTTTACATAATAAAATATTAAAAATAAATATAATACAATAATTATTAATAGTAGGATTAAAAACTGGACTCCTCTCCAGTTTGTTCACAAAATGGAGAGGATCTAAATCTAACTTCAAAACTTTATCTACGTTACTGCTCGATCGTCAATCCTTTTTTTTTATCATTTTTTCTTCTCTCGAGCGTCATGCACAAAGAAGAAAATAAACCAAGAAATAAGAGTAAAATCACACAAAAGATTGAAAGATTAAAAGATTGCAAAGTGCACAGTACACAGTGCCTCACATCACGTTCCTCATCCAATTTTCAGAAGTAAAATAAATTAATCAATAAAAAATTTAATTTAATATCACATTCTTTAAAATTTTGATAGTCATAATTAGAATTAAAATTAACTCTGATACTAAATGAAAAAAATTATCGGATCTATTAATCTTAAAATTTATGACATATCAAATATTTATATAAAAAGTTTTAGGATTACCTTAAAAAGATACCGATGAGAAAGTCATTGTTAAAACTCTTAAAAACAATCTTGATGAGAGAGATTTATTATTCATATCTCACAATAATCGCTCATACGTCAGTATCAATGGAACAACTGTAAGTACTAGAGTGATTAAGAATATGAGTCTTTATCTGTATATATAGAATAATTAAAATAAGTTATACCTACTCACTATGACAAACTCATATATAAGATTCATAAAACAAAATTACATATGAGCAGTGCTTTAACAACAATAAACTCATTAACAATATTGATCACAATTTGAGCTAAATAAAATGTTCTAATAATTTTAACATCTAATTAATTTGAGTTTTATAAAATTATAATATAATTTATACTAGTCCACAAATAAAAATTCTAACATAATATTCAATAATTAGTTTTAAAAATTAATATTTATTATTAAACTTTATCATTTTTTTATAATTTATGAGAATGATTTTAAATATATAAAATGAAAATAACATATATTAATATCTCATTTTATATATGTAACATGATATATATATATATATGTGTGTGTCATTTTATATAATTAGATATTCTTTTATTATTATTTTTTATTTTCTTTCCCTATATTTTCTCTACTTTCTCTATTGATCAATATTTATTTGTCAAGTTTTGAAATTTAATTTTTCGTGTTAAAATTTCAATATAAAAAAAGATTGAATAATTCATAAAAAATTAAATTTAATAATTTGGGTATCACTAATCAATAATAATTTTAAAATAATATTTATTGTAATATTTAATTGTTTAGATAATTTATAAGAAATGTGTTTTTAAAAGCTGTAAATAGATGCATCAATTGTACCATATAAATTAAATAAAAGATTTAATAATCTTTATAAAAATAGATACATTAACTGTACAATCGAAAATATATTAAAAAACTAGTATTTTCCTATTTATTCAGTTCTGATTTTTATTTAGAATTCTACAATGCTTTGTTTAAGTAAAAATAACATGTATGTCTATTTTTTCAATTTATGTTCATGTATTAGTATTGATCAATATTTATTTGTCAAGTTTTTCGATTTAGTTTTTTGTTATTAAGTTTTTAATATAAAAGAGGATTGAATACATTATAAAAAATTTAATTTAATAGTTTAGGTATCAATAATAATTATTAGTATAGGAATGGTTGCACGGTGGGCAGATTCATCGATCTAGGTATTATGCTACACTATTTCTCATTTTTATAAATCCTCATTGGTAATATATCATAAACTTTATATTCTGTGTATATATATATTTAGCTAAATTAGGTTAATTGTTAGCACATGTTCTTGAAATACACATAGCAGGCTTAAAGAATTTGGACCTAATTAAGACTTTTTTTTTTGTTTGGATGCATGTGAAGATATTTGAAGATGGTTTTAGCATTGTTTTTTTATCTTTTCGATGTAGAAGTTATTGGAATTTGGCTCTTTTCTCCTAGTAGAATGTAATTTATATGCAAATTGGATTGATAAATAATTCTCTCTTTAAAATCTTATAAAATATATACCGAGAATGAAATAATATTATCTCTTATATTCTTTGTTAAACATTATTATATTATGCCCATTGTGCACTATAAAATTTGAATTCTTTTATTTTTTATCTTAAATTTGGAGATAAAGTTTCATATTTTGGTTTATTAATTTAATAGATGTAAATTCTAACACAAGCTTATGGTGTATGTGTATGCACATGGCTGGATTTGGATGGTTAACATTTTTTTTAGAAAGAAGAAAACATATTTTGTTATTTGCCTTTGAGTTTTGAGAGTGTTGAGATTTCACTTAAACTTCACTTAATTGTGTAGTTAGTTATTTGAAAATTTATACTTTTTTTAATTTTCACAAGTAGAAATATTGTATGAATTGTATGTATGTATGTTTATTAAGTTTTATTGCTCATACAAAAATGTATGATAGGTTATTTAATGGTTACGCACATTTTTTTATTTTTTATTTCTATTTTGATTAATTTTAAAGGAGTGATCATCCTTATCAAGTTAATTTTTTTCAATTTGTTTGTAAAGTTTTGTTTCCATATGTTTATTAAATAATTCATTTTATAACTACTAATAATTATTTGGTATTTTTATTCCCTGCCGTATGTTTTATAATGATTATAATATTAGATGAAATAAAATTTTATTTATATGCATATAAAAAATTTAAAAAATAAATTTCCATACCTTTCAATTTATTTATTTTGAAAATTAAAAAATCTTCTTTAAAAAATTTGTTACTCAATTCAAAATAACCGTCAATTTAAAAGTTTTAACTTGTTTCAATTTATATATTACTTTAGAATATCAAGGAGATATTAATTTTTTTCAATCTTATCCTTATCCCTAGTTATTATTGGTAAATATGCTAATAATTATATGTATTTATTAATTTTATATTTTTAAAATATCTAAACTAATAAAATTTTACATCTTTCCTTCATATTAAATTCATTTTTTTCTCTAAAGAGAATGTTAATGAAAAAAGTGATAAAATTAATGAAATAAGTGAATGTATAAATGAAATTATAATTTTAATAAAAGGACAATTTTATCAAATTAACTTATTTTTTTACAATTATCAAAGTTGTTTACTAATTTTTTTAATTTGTGTGCAAACTCTAAATTTACAATTATTTTGAATCAAAGAGAGTACATAAAAAATAGATCAAGATTCTTTTTTTTTTCTCTCAAGTGATTAATTATAAGAAAGAGAAAAATACAAATGTTATAAAATATATTTTACATATATAACTAGGTCTTACTAATAATTTTTTTTGTATTTTTTTTTCTCTTATAATTAACTACTTGAGAAAAAAAAATTGAGATAATCTTGATCCATTAAAAACACAGGAAATTAACCTTAAAAGGAGAAGAAGGTGAGATGAGGAGGGTGGGAGAGGATTGATTCAATAAATGTAATGGACAACATGTGCTTATGTTATACTAAAATAATTTCTATTGAATATATAAGAAAAAAAAAAAAAGAGGAACGTAAAAATTAGATGATAATTATTTGATTTAATTAACCACAGTTAATGTATTAATATTGACCAATTTATTTTTTTTGGTAAGTTATTTTTTTTAAATTGTAATAATCAATAATTAAAGATTAAATTTTGAATGAGTTAGATTTTTATGTTGTCACAAATAATTAGATTAAACTCTAAACAAAAATCTTATAATAAATAACAAGCAACGCTTAAATTGACAGTTTACAAAACATAGTCAAACATTTAAAAAAAAGTTGATAATGTTTCCCATACTTTACGCAAAGAAACTCCAGATCCTCCAACCTTTGATTAAGTGAAAAAAAAAAAAGGAAATGCAAAAACAAAAATTAGAAGACTCCTCCCTCTCCTTAAATATAGAAGGAAAAATAGTATTCACCTCCCCTAAACTTTAATCATTTTACAAATCATCATCACAAATTTTAAAATCTTTCTAATTAGTTCTTAAATTTTAATTAATGTCTCAATAGATCTTTTTATTTAATTTGAATCTGTTAATTTATTAACGATTATATTGTATAATAATATCTTACTCATATTAATATTTTCTAGACTATTTATTTTATTAAAATTTGATTATAAATATATTTTGTTATTACAAAATAAATAAAAACAAATTTTGTTTTAAAATAATTTTGTTTTTATTTATTTTTTAAGGAATAAAATATATTTAAAATTAAATTTTAATAAATAAATTAATAAACAGTTCTTAATTAATATTAATACAAATAAAATAACATCATGTAATATTACTATTAATTAATTAACAGATTCAAATTAAACATAAAAATTTATTGAGACATTAATTAAAGTTTAGAAACTATTTATGAAAGTTTTAAAATTTGTAGTGATAAATTATAAAAAAATCAAAATTTAAGGAGTTTTTATACTTTTTTTCAATATAAAATTCCATAAGTATACAAAAAGTATTCAAAAATTTTACCCAATCTATTTCCGCCCAATTTTACATATATCAAAAGCAAAATGCTTTTTAATATTCTCAACTATCCATTCTAGATTCGTTTTTAGATGGCAGCAAAATCTTTTTTTTTTTTTACAAAGCAGGCATTTGAAGTTTTTATTGGATTTTAAATTTAAGTAAAAAAAACCATAATTTTTTTTTATGCAAGTGATTTCCAATCCAAACAGGTAGGAAATAAAAAATTGGATTGACAATTGTAACAACCCTAATAATAATATAAAAATAATAATAATAAGCCTTAGAAAAACAAAGCTTTATAAATAATTTTTTAAGAAAAGCTCACTTATTCGAATAACCCAAAGGGTTATTTGAATAAAGACCCTGTTATGCGAAATTAAAGAAGGAGTTATGTTGCTAACATATGACACTTTATTCGAATAACAATAATGTTATTCGAATAAAACAATCAAAATATCAGAGAAATGAACGAAATGCAGTAGGAAATCAGAAATCAAATTTGGTTTTCATCCAGTTACTTTCTTTCTTGATTTCTTAACTAGACTAGTTCTAATGAAACTAGATTAACAAAATGATATTAATGAAGCAGCCAAGTGTCAATCTGATTAAAGAAACACTGACTAGCACGAACACATGTCAAGCTAGAATTGGGAAGTAATGATTGACAACGATTATTTTGGACATGTGTTAGAAAAATAAGGGTAACAGAGGTTAGCATAGGAAACCAAGCAAATCCAAACGTAAATAAGTGTATAATCATTTAATGGAAAAGAATTAAGTATCATTAGGAGAAACTCATGCAGTAAATGAATAAACAGAAGACAACTTGACAAATCATGTACGTTTTAAGTTCCAGATAAATCTAAAACAAGATGAGATGGACTTGTTTCCAGCTTCTGACAACACAACACCTCACCTCACCCCTTACCTTATCAACTAACGAAAAATAAGCATAAAAGGGGACCTATAAATATCCTTGAAGCTTCTCAAACTCAACGCAACACCTCTAACCGAGCCACACATACCCAACTCCTATTTTATGCAACCATACTTTCCATCTCTGACCTCTACTTCAAATATGATTTGAACTCTATTTTAGAAGTAAGAAGTATCAAAAACACTATTTTTTACTTTTTATTTCTATTGCCCATGTATCCTAGTTCAATATTTTCTCACCCATTTGCATAGCTCTGATTTTTTTACCAATGCTACAATGATTATCTATTGTTTACAACATGACATTTTTATTGTGCTATTCAAATAATTATTTTTTATTCAAACAAATTCATCCAAAATGTTGCAGAATATATTTATAAATAATTTTATTCGAATAAAACTTTACACGAGATAAAAATTGAAACTTTTGAAAGGGGGTTTTTCGAATAGGAGATTGATTATTCCAATAGATAAATTTCACAAGTTTTCAACGTAACCCATGCTATTCAAACGCAACTGTTTCTCTTACCAATCTTCAAGTCCATTTTGGTCATTTACTCAAGACTGTCATTTAAGTTTTAACTTCTAGTTACGTGTACTTTCATCATTCATCAATGCTTTATTACATCAATTATTTTAATATTTAATTATACTATTATATCAACTTTTCTTTCTGAAGAATAGTTACATAAATGGTTGTAATTCATTTTACTATACGATTATTACTTATCTATATTATACTATTTTAAGCCTTGCTATTATACTATAATAACAATTATTTTAATACTAGTTACTTATCTATATTATATTATTTTAATACTTGTTTTCTTTATTATTCCTCAATATATTTTTACTTACTATATATATATATATATATATATATATATATAAAATTAAAATTCTATGAAAATTTTTTAAGATAAATATTATCCCATGGATAAAAAGAATCAATATACAAAAATATTATTATTACGGCTATGATGAAAGGATCAAAAGACACATTGGTCAATTAGATATTATTATTATGACCAATTGACCATGATGAGAGGATCAATAGACGTCAGTCAAATTATTGTGGTCATGATAAGAGAATTAAGAAATGCTTTAATCATTTTTTATGATTGTAGTTATGATGAGAGAATTGAAAGACGCCCTAATCAAATTATTGTGGTTATGATGAGAGTATTGAGAGACGCCCTAATAAAAAGAAAGAGACTCTTTTAATGAAAAGTATTAAAATAGGATAACAAAGTAAAGATATAAAGAAGATCTTAAGTTTTCATATGAAATTATTTAGTTATTTATTTCTACTTTACTGAGTTAATTTTAAATTATTATGTCATTTATTTCTAACTTACTTTACCAATTTAATTTTTAGACTTACAATTATGATTTTAAAAATAAAGATTGATAAAAAATGAATGATAAATTTATATTACATGTTTTTATATTTTTTTATTGATATTTTTATCTCACTCTTTTCGTGGTGTAACATTTCAGATAATTCTAATAGTAAGAGTTCTGAATGATAGACGTGTGTAACAAGTTTATATAAATTATCAAAGTTAAAAGACTATGCTTTTACCGTTATTTTGAGGATCCAATAGTAAAGATAGTATGGTAGTTTATAAATTCATAAAATTGTAGCACCATGTAAAGACTTTTATAAGCCTCATTTTTTATAGATAGATACTTAATTTATAAAATATCTATATGTAAAATACTATTTAATAAAAGATTTAACCCCTTAACATAATATATTATATTTTAGTAAAATAGTAACATCTAAATTATATATATTTTAAAATTAATTAAGGAGTATGAAGTTACAAAAATAAATAAATAAAAATTAAATTAAGCGTATATTTGAAATAAGCGTAAAAATTAGATTATTTTAATAATTGATTATTGTATAAATTTTTTTGTTATAATCAATTATCAAAAAGTTTTATGTTTGGATATGTTAGTTAAAAATTGATTTTAAATTAATCTATTTCATTTAGATGATATAAAAAGAATCGCTTTTATGTATCAAATTATTAAAATAGGTATAAAATAATTAAAAAAATTATTTAATTGATTAAAAAAGTTATTTGATCCTAAATAAAATGATATTTATATCTCATTATTGAGAATAATCTAAATAACTTTTTTATATAATGCTCAAATTTTTTATTAAACTCTAATATATTTTTTTACAAATAAAACCTATTGATTATTGATGAACCCGCAAAAATTCATATTTTTACTTGTTTAAAATCTTAGATTTTTATCATCTTTTAATCTTTTTGATTTAGTTTTATTCTTAAATTTTATTATATTTTTATTATTTTAATTATGTTTTTATTATGTGTTTTTGATAGGTAAATACACATGGAAAGAGATTGGATGCTTAAAGAAGCAAGAAATCAAATAAACAAGTTTTCAAGATAAATCATCAGATTTTGTGCAAAAATAAGAAATTTCTGAAGATAAATATTTGAAGAATTCTTATCATATTCTTAGATGTTAATTAGAGTTTTAATTGGATGTAAAATCTTAAATAAGGATTAGATTGAATATTGGATAAGGATTCTCAAAGAGATTGATTTAGAGCAAAATTCGGATTTCCCCACTATCTTGACTATCCCTCGTTAATTGAGTCATATCTTAGGCTCCAGAGATCAGATTGACGCACCGTTTGCTGCATTGGAAAGCTAACAGAAAATCCTACAACTTCTCTGTTGAGATTGAGGGCAAATTAGGTCATTTGGAGGGTGAGAAAAATTATGCAAGTCAGATACGAAAAATCTGTCAGCTTTTCTATAAAAGGGAAAAAATGAGTTTAGCAAAGGAGCTCTTTTTTTGACACACTCTTACACTTAGACAGAATGCAGTAGCCATCAAGAGGTACAAACCCTAATATGGTGTGGGTGCAATTAGGCTTAAAGATTAGGAATTTTCTTCAACCTTTTCACTTTTCTACAATGGAGTTTGTCATTGATGCACAATTTTTAGTTTCAAACAAGTCTACAAACTTGAAGCGGAATTAATTGTTGCATTGCGAACTCAAGTGCAGGTTGTCTCAATTAATAAATTTATCGGGAGTCCGAGGTCGATCCACAAGGAATTGTTGAAGATTAATTAAGGTGAAGTAAATATTTTATTACTATGATAAAAATTATTTACTTGGGTTAAAAGATCCACTCTTGGTAAATAAAGTAAATGTAAGATTAATTTCTTTTATAACTCAATTAGAATCCTCGCAACATGGAGGTTCCAATCGGAAAATACAACATTAAAAGTCCATTTAAAATAATATACGTAATTATATTATGTTTCCTAAAAATATTATCACCACTTATAAATGGGTTAAAGCATTCATTGTGCCAATATTTTATCTATAACAAATCAAGAACTCCTCTTTACAAAGATGGTTTCTAAATTATAAGAAACAAATTATAATATGTATAATGATTACTAGAAAATATAAATTATTTAAGCACAAGAGAAGAATAAATCTAACATTACTTTATTACCAAGAGCTTCACCCTTTCACTCAAGTAAAATGAAAATTAGTTACTCATAGATAAGAAGAAATAAAGAGAGAAGAAGAAGAAGAAGAACATGACTTTAATTTAGAACAAAGAAAATTACTACAAGAAAACTTAGTAACAAAATGACATCATTTTAGTAACTAACACCTAACACCCTCAATAATCTGCCAAGGACCCCTTTTATAGAAGATTAGAGATACAAAATGACAAGGGGGGTGAGTCATTAGTGGGTGGATGAGTGGAAAATGAGTGAAAAATGCCAAATGACTTTTGGTGAGTGAAAAATTATGGAGATTCCTTGTCTCCGAAATCATGCAGCTCTAAAATCATTGCATTCGTCATTTTTGAATCAAGTGGTCTTCATAAAAGTTGTAGGTCTGGATCTTAACTTTCAAATGGCTTTAGTTTGAGTCCAATATCATTTCTATAACTCTAGATACGTTTAAATTACTGCACACTACCCAGGCCCAGTCACAGCTCCTCTGTTCTGACTTCCAAGCCCAATATCACCTTCAAGGAGTCCGATTCTGGAAAAGTATTCAACATGAAAGTTGTAGATATGGGTCTTAACTATTCAACATTCAAATTTCATCCTATTTGACAACTTCTAGCCCGAAAACTGTGATGAACAGTACACGTAGGTTAAGCTATCAGGAAAAACACTCTGGTTCTTGCTTCAACCCCAATTTGAGTTATCTATTCGTGCGATTGGGCCTTTGAGGTCTTCATGAAAGTTATATAACTCTCTCTTATCTTTCAAATGCTACTAGAATCACCTCTAAAGACCACCTACATCCCAAGATATAGCCCAAATACAGAAACAACGTAAGACGTAAATTATGCTGAAAAATTCAATTAAGTCCAATTTGACTCCAAACTTACAAAACATAATCAAAATCAATCAATTAAGTACATGGAGAGTGTAAATGACTAAAAATGAAGGCTTATTAATGTATCAAATATGTGATTATCAAATTTCTCCACACTTAGCTTTTTGCACTCTTGGGCAAAACACAAGACCAAAACTAAAAAAAACGAAACAGACTCAAAAGTTAAACACTCTAAAAGACTTAATTTAAAAATGAAGAGCAACTAATCATTCAAGTAATCAAAACATTCATGAGGTAATATATCTTCACATCTCAAATCAACAAGCAAGGATATTTCAATTGAAAAGCATGAGTCAATAATGATAGATTTTCACAAGATTCACTCTCAATCCCTTAAGTGTTTAAAAGGTAGGTATTTCACTCAATTCAACCCATGAAAACTGCACTACCATAAGCTTGCTTATCTTCTACTTCTCCACTACTCAGAACACATGCACACACAAATCATGATAACTTTATTCAAGGTTGTAATGGAGTCAAGGTAAAGGAGAAGGTAATATGGATATGACAAGTTAAATACCAGAGAATAAAAGAGCATGAGAGCTGAGTTCAATTAACAAGCATGAAAGTTCATCCCAACTCCACCTAATACAAATTCCCTTTACATATTCTTTTCCTTTCCTTTATTACCTTATTGACCCTCTTCTTTTTACATTTTTTTTGATTGATTTTTTTTTTACAAAAAGAACATCATATATATATTTTTTTAACCATTCTGCACACACGCCCCTACACTTGTTCAAGAACTCATCGAATGACAAAACTAATGTTCTCTTATTCCCTAAGGTCAAGTAAGAACATGACTTTTCATTTAAGGCACATAATGAGTTCGAAACAAAGAATAATCAAATAAGCTCAAAGGGGTTAAGCAAGGGGAAATAGGTCATTTCTAATGTTTCATGTTAGCAAGAATCAGAGAATTTCCAAGAAGTCATAAGAGTGCTTGATATCATATTGAGACAACATGTTGCTAAGCAAGGCTGGCTATTTGATTAAAGTAGCTATTTCAAGAAAAATGCCTCAATCATATTCATGTATGCATATGAAAATGTAGTCTAAAAAAGAATCAAAGCAAGTTCTAGAGCAACAATTCCATGAGTGAAATTCACACAAGAAAGAAAACAATAGTACAAATGTTCAATCCATTCATCAATAGGCTCAAAATCTCACAAGGCATAATTCTATCATTCTTAGTCCACCAATTCAACATCCATAACCAAGCACGTGAATTTTAAAAAAGAAGACAATTTACTCAATCATGCAAATTTCCCTGAATTTAAATTGCTACTTCTACACAAACTAGTTACTACCCCAACTAAGATGCATCTCAAGAGTAAAATTTACTCCGTACTCTGTCATTCTTAACTGGTTTAGTAAATTACTGACAAACATATTAAACATATTAACAAACACACTCCTATTTTTTTTTAGTTTTTTTTAATATAAACACAATAAACATATTAACAAACACACTTCCTATTTTTTTTTTGGGTTTTTTTTACAACCATCCTTTCCCCCAACCAGATCATAACATTGTCCTCAATGTCAAAATATAGATAGGAAAAATGATAGAATATATTACCTGTTACTGCAATTACTGAAAAGAAAAACCTCACACAAATTTAAACAGAAACAAAGTACGATAAATAAAATTAAAACTTGTAATTATTTAAATAGTTGGAGTGTCTTGGCTGGCTTTCTTTTCATTTTGCTTCCCTCACCAATTCCTTCGGACCAATCTATCTGAGCTGTTACTGGATCAGGTTCATAAACAAAAGCTTTTAATTTATCAATCAACTCATCAACAGTGGAAGCAAAGATAAGGAGTCGTCTTGCAGAAGGTGTGACAAATTTCTGTTCCACAGCATGGTCAACAAAAGATAACAAATTATCAAAGAAATTATTAACATTCAACAAACCTATGAGTTTATGGTGGATGTTCAGTTGGGCCCAAGAGATAATTTGAAAGACTTCTTCCAAAGTACCAAAACCACCAAGTAAGACAATGAATGCATCAGAGTTTTCAATCATCGCCTTCATTCGTCCATGCATAGATGATATCTGAATTTCCAGTCCAATTGTTTTTCCAACGATGTTCTTTCGAGTTAAAGGTTCAGGAATGACACTTAAAACTTGATCACCTCTTATAAATGCAGAAAGTGATACAGCCCCCATTAACCTAAGGCAACCTCCCCCATATACTACACGAATGTTTCTCGCAGCAAGTGTTCTACCAACAGTGCTTGCTGCGTTTACAAACTCTAAACTCTTCCCATAACTTATCTCACAAAATACACAGATACTGACAAATCTACGAACAGAAGAAGAAGCTCCCTCCATTTCTACACTCATACTCTCTTTGAAGGATTATGAGTTGCAGAAAAGTGAAGAAAATAGAGTGTTTAAATAGGGAAGAGAATAAAAAAGTAATAATAGCTCCTATACAGGTAGGTTGGCTGGTGTCAGAAAAGTTTGAAAATTTAAAAATAATAATAATAATAATTTTTTTTTGTTTTTGTTTTTTTTTTTTTTTTTTGTTTTTTTTGTTTTATTTCAAGAAAACCATCAGGGTAAAGAAGTCTAGAAACCCCCGAAGGATCCCATCCAAAGGATCGTCTGTCTAAAACCAAAATTCAACAAAATCATATAAAGATAAAATAATAATAACAAATAATTACATACCTTTATGTACAGGTTTCATGACAGATCTTTATACTGCGTATCATGAATGCAGTAATACCAAGACGGCTCAGCCAATCTGGACATTCTTCTCCCTCCCACTTGTTTGAAGAAAAAAGAATAAAGAAACCATCGTGGGTTTCCATCCTGGGTCTAGAACCTGGAGAGCTCACACTTGGGTTCGTAACATCAACAAAGATGCTAAAATCTGAAACCCGCAATGTCCAAGATCCAGAACGCTCCATCCCAGGGCGCTGAGAGCCCCTTCTAATAAAAGAGAGGATCAAGCTCAGATGCCTCATACGCTTTGGCAGCCGCGGGTTACTTCTCACTAATAACCAAAGTGGGACGCTTCTATCTGTCCATCAACTCCATAGTGCCTAGATGGTGAACATTGGGTTGTGGAGTGCGGCTCTCTACAGAGCATGGCACACGAACCTTATTTACGGACCGGCGTGCGATGGTCCACCCGAGTCAATGACGGGGCTGCCGCTGGCAGGGGCTCCTAATCTAATTAAAGACCAAGTACAACTGAAGTTTCACCCTTTTTTATTTCATTTTTTTCTCTTTTTTTTCTTCTTTTTTTTTTTTTTTTTTTGAAAATGTACAAGATGATATATACATGTTGTTGTGATTGTGGCTCACATCTTCCTCTGGTTTCACGTCTAGAAACGGCTTAAACGCCTTCTATGAGTCGAGGATAAGCTTCCCATCCAATTTTCTTATAAATTGGCAAACAGGGTCTTTTTGAGTCAGATTCCCAAGACTATAACGCTCTTGCTCATCCTTGAAGAGATTCCATAAACTAAGAAGTTCACGCTACACAATTCCACAAGAATGCGTCTTAAGAGTCAATAAGATATTATCTAATGACTCCTTACTCAGTTCATTCTTAATGAAGAAAATTTTATCTTCTCTATTTACGGAAACCATTCCCAAAGAACGACATTGCGTGTTGCAATTCCATCGTGCACACTTGTAGCAAACTTTCATTTTTTTTGCTCTTCTCCTTTTTGAAAATGAACTTTTATCGAGACCAGGCATGTATGAGACAAATGAATCTGAAGATTCACCAGCTAAATGAACCTTTGTTTCGATTATCCAGCGTATATCTTCTAGGATGCCCTTATACATTAACAATCTCAGTCTTTCACACCTAGCTTCATAGACTTTTGTTAGAGCATTTAGAGGGAGAGAAGGAAAATGTTTTCTTAGATTTGAGAGAATGACATCCATTTTAAAAGGAGAAGAATTCAGTTATTATGGGAAACTGAAAAACAAACCGACTTGAGAGTCACGGAGTACCGTTATCCGCCATTTAACCGAGAACACAAAGAACTGCAAAAAGAAAGAAACAACATTAAAATAAATTCTACTCATAACAAGGGTTAGAAAGAGAAATGGATTTTACCTCAACAACTTGATGTTCCAGAAATGGTTTGAGTCTTTGTCCATTGACCTTAAATACAATACCATTCTTAAGATTCTCAATGTCTATGGCCCCATAAGAATACACATGTTTGATAATATAAAGACCAATCCACCTAGATCTCAATTTTCCAGGGAATAGGTGAATACGAGAATTATAAAGCAGAACTTTTTGACCAATTTCAAAAGTTTTTCTCAAAATTGATTTGTCATGAAAAGCTTTTGTTCAAGCTTTATAAATCTTCGAGTTTTCATATGCATCATTTCTTAATTCCTCAAGTTCATTCAATTGCAATTTGCGTAACTTGGAAGTTTCATCAAGACTTAAGTTGAAAGTTTTAATGGCCCAAAATGCTTTATGCTCCAATTCTACAGGCAAATGATAAAGTTTTCCATAAACTAACCGATAGAGAGACATGCCCAAAGATGTTTTAAAAGTAGTACGGTAAGCCCAAAGTGCATCGTTTAGTCTTAAAGACCAATCTTTACGATTTGAGTTAACCGTTTTTTTCAAAATTTGTTTAATCTCCCTATTTGCTAATTCAACTTGTCCACTTGTCTGAGGATGATAAGTGTCGCGACCGGTGATCGCGGCGGGGGAACAGCAACTCGATTGGATTTTAGAAATATGAAATTGAGAAAATGGAGTCGCCACCAATTTTATTTGAATTGGAAAAATTGGAAAACCTCTCTTTGAAAACGGTCTTTGGAACCAGATTGGATTCGGGAGTCGGTTATGCTTAGGGAAGGGTGGAAACTTAATCCCACAGCACCCCTAACGCACCCGTCCTAAGACGGTACCTTAAGTCAATTGTGAAAATTCTTAACAATCTTTGAAAATATTTATTTTACCCCTTTTTTTGCAAACATTGTAACTAAAAAATGAAACCACAAAATTGTGAAAATTTAAATTTGGCTTGACAGAAATGAAATTCTGCTCCTACGTATCCCCTGGTGCAATGGGGAACTCAAAGTTACGTAGTTCTTTATAAAATAAGCGTGGGTTGATTGATTTTAATTAAAATGATTTCAAAAATTTGAATTAACAAGCCGTCGCGGCTCAGTTATCCAAATTAAGGATTAAATAGGTGAAGCTCGCGTCACGCTAGAGACGTCACCCATTGATTATTAAGTTTGTTACGAAATTTTTATTTAAGATTGTAAATCATCAAGTACATAACTCGGATGTTTACAAAATATAAGGGTTAACAAGCTGTCGCAACTTAGGTAACCCATTTTTATTCCTTTTTAAAAAATTTTAATTATTTCTTTATTTTTTTTTATTTTTTTATTTTTTTTTTAACTTTTTTACCCTTCTCCCTTCTTATCAAAATGCATCATTATGGACAAGAAATCCACGTGATTCAACCTCACACACCCAAAAGACAATCACAATTCAATTTAAAGAGATAAAAAATTGGAGAATTTGACAACACTAACAGCACGCACCAGGGGATGTTTGGGGAGGGGTTTGGACCCTGAGATTCGACGGTCGGGAGGCTGGCCTCTGAGGTTCGACGGTCGGGAATTGCCTCTGAAGGTCGAGAACTAGTTCCTGTGGTCCGACGGTCGAGAGCTGGCCTCTGAGGTTCGACGGTCGGGAATTGCCTCTCGACGGTCGAGAACGGTTCCCGTGGTCCGATGGTCGAGAGCGGCCTCGGGTTCGACGGTCGGGAATTGCCTCGACGGTCGGAACGGTTCTGTGGTCCGACGGTCGAGAACCGGCCTCAGGGTTCGACGGTCGGTGGAAAAATGGATTTATTTGGGTTTGGAAGGTTGAAGGTCGATGAGGGGAGTGTGGTGGTGTGTTTCGACGGTCGAGTGAAGGGATGGATTCGACGGAGAATTTGGATGGGTTGTCGGTGAGGAGTTCGACGGTCGGTGAAGGGCGACCTAGGCGAGGTTCGACGGTCGGTGGAGAATGTAGGTGTTTTTGCTTTTGGGGTCCGACGGTCGAATGTGATGGAGTTTAGTTGATGATGTGAAAGTTTGGATGGCTCGTCGGTGAGAGGGTAGTAGCTGGGGTTTTGAGTTCGACGGTTGTGAGGAGTTTGGGTGCTTCGACAGTCGGATATGATGGAATTTGGGATTCGACGGTCTTGAGGTTCGATTGTCGGTTAAAGGGATCTGGGGTTCGTCTGTCGGTTGAGGGGATCTAGTTGGGCTCGAGAGATTGAAGGTAGGAGAAGGTCACAGTGTAAGGATTTGGGATTCGATGGTCGGTTGGGAGGGACCTGAGGTTCGGTGAGGTTGGTCGAGGGTCACAATGGTATGGTTCGACGGTGGAGTTGGAAGTGAAGGTGGGCTAGTAACTGGGGTGGTTCGACGGTCGGTTGAAAGGCTGATGGCTTCTATGCAGTCCGACGGTCGGATGAGAGGATGTATTCGACGGTCGGTACCGGGGGATGGATTTGGTTTAAAGGATTATGGCCCGACGGTCGGTTGGGATGTGGTCTTATGGTGGCGAAGGTGATGAGAATAGGGTGAAGTTTGGAGGATCGGGATTCGACGGTCGGTTGGAAGGGCGATGGCTTACGTGCGGTCCGACGGTCGGTTGAAGAGGAGATGGAGATGGGATGTGATGGAGGTTTGGACGGTCCTGGCCGATGAGGAGATGAAAAAGTTATGAAGGTTGGAGCGTGTGGTCACGGTTACGGGCGGCCAAGTGATTCGGGTTTTTAGGTGGCTATAATGGAAAATGGTTGATGAAGAGGTGGTCAAGGTTTTGGTTTGGATGGTTACGGGAGGGAGTTTGGGATGCGGGGTGATGATGGGTGTTGTATGGTGATAATGAAAGTTGAGAGTGGCGAGAAGATGGTTAGGGGTTGTAGGAAGATGGAAGGAATGGATGGGAAGGTGATGGAGGTTCTGTGGTTTTTTTGAGAAGATGGTCGTTGGGAGGTTGTTTACATGGTAGCGAGAGGGTGATGGGTTTGAAGGTGGAAGGTGAAGATGAGATGAAGGATTGGGTTCTGCACACGCTTGACCTCTCCTGAAGAAAATGAGAAGGAAAAGAATATAATGGAGGGGTTGTCGGTTGATTGCGAAATTACGGAAAGAGGTTGCGTGAGTGGGTTGCGGCATTATGTGTGAGACAAAAACGAGAAAAGAAAAAGAGAGAGAGAACGTGAATGGAGAGGTGCAAAGGCGGTGTGTGCAAATGAAAAAAACAAAAAAAAAAATGAGTTGTGTATCATTTGTGATAACGTGAGTGGAGTGCAGGTGAAAAGTGAGTGAGTGTGAATTAGTAGGAACGTGAGTGTGGTCTTTGCATGTGACTATTATATTTTTTTTTTTTTTTTTTTTTTTTTTATACTTTTTTTTTTTTTTTTTTGTTTTGTTTTTTTTTTAATTTTTTATTATTTTTTTTTAGCCCGGTCAAAATTGGGTGTTCATTTTTCTCTTTACTTGTTTCTTATTAGATAATAAGAAAATTGTGGTCTTCTTATTATCGTCGTAAGGAACGAGTAAAGACATGAACTCCAATTTTGTCCCAAAAAGCACAAGATGTAAATGCAAAACAAAGTAAGAACAATGATAGGAAGTTAAAATGCAATGAGCCGATGCGCTCAATGAATTTAAAATGCATGGAGCCGATGCGCTCAAAGAAATTAAAATACATGGAGCGATGCGCTCAACAAAATAATGAAGAAAAATAAAATGCATGGAATGCATGGAGCAGGCTAACGCTCAACAAAAAGCTCGACAGTAAAATGCATGGAGCCGATGCGCTCGATAATTTAAAAATGCATAGAATTGACGAAATTTAAAATGCATGGAATGCGTGGAACAGTGCACTCAACAGAAAGTAAAAAGAACATGTAATGCATGGAGCCGATGCGCTCAAAGAAATTGACAGAAATTTAAAATGCATGGAATGCATGGAGCCAATGCGCTCAGGAATTAAAAGACAGGAGCCGATGCGCTCAGGAATTAAAAGACAGGAGCCGATGCGCTCAAAAGACAAAATTAAAGACATGAGCCGATCGCTCAAAAGTAAATGACAGAAATTAAAAGACAGAGTCGATGCGCTCAAAAAGTAAATGACGAGGCCGATCGCTCAAAAGTAAAAGACGAATTTAACAATGACGAGAGTTGATGCGCTCAAAAAGTAAATGATGAGAGAGCCGATGCGCTCAAAAGTAAAGACAATTAAAAGACAGAGCCGATGCGCTCGAAATTAAAAGACAAATTTAACAGACAGAGTAGATGCGCTCAAAAAGTAAATGACAGAGCGATGCGCTCAAAAAGGTAAAAAAAAAACAAAGAAATCGAGTCCCGAAATGTAAAAGACACTGGGCAACTGAGTCCCGAAATGACAATGGGCAACTGAGTCCCGAAATTTAAAAGACACTGGGCAACTGAGTCCCGAAATGACAATGGGCAACTGAGTCCCGAAATTTAAGACACTGGGCAACTGAGTCCCAAAATTTAAATGACAATGGGCAACTGCTTCCCGGAATTTTAAAAAACAATGGGCAACTGAGTCCCGGAATTTAAAAGATAATGGGCAACTGAGTCCCGAAATGTAAAAGACACCTGGCAATCCAGAGTCCCAAATTTAAAAGACAATGGGCAATCGAGTCCCGAAATTTAAATGACAATGGGCAATCAAGCGTCCCTAATTTAAAAGACAATGGAACAAGCATCTTGAACAAAAAGATTTTTTTCTCTTTTTTTATTTTTTTTATTTTATTTTCTTTGTTTTTTCCTTTGCTTTTCTCTCTTTTTTTTTTTTCTTTTTCTTTTTTTCTTTCTTTTTTTTTTTTTTTTTTTTTTTTTTTTTTTTTTTTTTTCTCTTTTTTTTCAGATTTTAAAAGACAATGGGCAATCTGCGTCCAGAAACTTAAAAGACAATGGGCAAAATGAGTCCCGAAATTTAAATGACAATGGGCAATCGCTTCCCTAAATTTTAAAAGACAATGGGCAAGTCCGAGTCCCTAATTTAAAAGACAATGGGCAATCGAGTCCCTGAATTTGAAAGACAATGGAAATCGAGTCCCGTAAAAAAACAGGATTTTTCTTCTCTTTTTTTTTTTTTTTTTTTTTTTCGCTTTCTTTTTTTTTATTTTTCTTATTTTCTAAATTTTATTTGAAAAACATTTGAACCAAGGACGACTTTGGAAAGCTTTGACCAATCAAACCTTGTTCACATGCTTTGGTGCTTTCCTTCTTCTTCTTCTTTCTCTTTCTTTTTTTTTTCTTTGTTTTTCGCTCTCGGTTCTCCTTTTGAGAAATGAGATGAACCATGGCTTGACCGATTCCTTGAGAGAAAATTTTGCCCAGGTGTTTAACCTTGTCTCTCATTTAGTTGATTCCCCAGCAACCGCTTGATAACTCAAATTTGTCTGCGTTGCTATTTCCTTCAACACAACCTGCTTCTTCTTAATCCTTCAAAAATTTTTGCCCCGGTATGGCCAACTAAATGCAAACAAAACGCCCCCGTGTTGATCACACGCAATTCAAAATTGCCCAGTTTGGGTGCACCCTTCAAGGTGTTTCCAGGCCAACTTCCTCTGAGATTTTACCCATTCATTTGCCCTAACTTTTGTTTAGGCCGATCTTTCAGGTTTTCAGACTAACGGGCTCTTTTTTCATTTTATTTTATTTTTTGCTTTTTTTTTTTGCTTTTTTTTTGCTCGGAGTACCTTCTTCTTCCATCATCAATTGGATTTCCAAGATCTCTTCGATCTGAATTGGTCAATAAGCAATTACCATTAGATGGTCAAATCATGGTGTTGTACTCATGGTCACTTTACTCAAGCATTATGTCACAGACACTCATGAATTCAAAAAGTACAACAGGAGAGAAACGAACAACTTCCAGATTGTTCTTAGAAGTTTGATTACAGAAAGGATATCAAGAAAATCAAAAGATTTTTTTTTTCGCTTGAGTCAAGATTCGACAACTGGACATCATTAATTATCAAACACCCCCCACACTTATTCTTTTGCACGTCCTCGGGCAAAACAGAAAAAAAAAACTGACTCAAAAGTCAAACATTCTAAAAGACTCAATTTTTTAAGAATGAAGATCAATTAAATTCAAGTAATTAAAACATTCATGAGGTAACACATCTTCACATCTCAAATCAATAAGCAATGATACTTCAATTGAAAAACATGAGTAAAGAATGATAGATCCTCACAGAATTTACTCTCAATCTCTCAAGTGTTTAAAAGGTAGGTATTTCACTCAATTCGACCCATGAAAATTGCACTACCATAAGCTTGCTTATCTTCTACTTCTCCACTACTCAAAACACATGCACACACAAATCATGAGGACTTTATTCAAGGTTGTAGTGAGGTCAAGGTAAAGGTAGAAGTAATATGGATATGTCAAGTTAAATACCAAAGAGAATAGAAGAGCATTATGATACAATAGAGTGGAGAAGATGTTTGAGAACATTCAGTCTAACTTTCCCAAGATTTTCTTAGTTTTTTTTTCATATAGGACAATTACCAATATCTAACTAATGTTTTGTTAAAGATCAATTGGTAGATTGAATTCCTTTAGGCTTGAACATTCTCCTTCTATTCCTGTTATTTCCAATCATCCACCCTCATTCTAGGTATGAATACATCACATGGTGCATTCTTTTGATTGTAGCAATAATCATCTTTTTTTTTTTAGAAACATATTTTCTTTTTTTTTTTTTCTTTTTTTTTTTTTTTTTATATAACCAATCTGCACATGCACCCCCCACACTTGTTCAAGAACTCATCAAATAACAAAGTCAATGCTCTCTTATTCCCTAAGGTTGGGTTAGAACATGGTTTTTCATTTAATGCACATAATGAGTTCGAAACAAAGAATGGTCAAATAAGCTCAAAGGGGTTAAGCAAGGGGAAATATGCAAGGTTGGCAAGAATCAGAAAATTTTCAAGAAGTCAAAAGAGTGCTTGATATCACAAGGTTGGCTATTTGGTTAAACTGGCTAAGAAAGAGGGCCTCAATCATGTTCATGCATGCAAGTGAAACGTAGTCTCAAAAAGAATCAAAGCAAGTTCTAGAGTGATCATTATCATGAGTGAAAATCACACAAGAAAGAAGAGAATGGCATAAATGTTGAATCCATCCATTAGGCTCAAGATCTCACAAGATATAGTTCTATCATTCTCAGTCCACCAATTCAACATCCATAACCAAACATACGATTTTTAAGAAAGAAGACAATTTACTCAATCATGCAAATTTTCCTGAATTTCAATTGCTACTTCTACCCCAACTAAAACGCGTCTCAAGAGTAAAATTTACTCCCTACTTTGCCATCCCTATTTACTTTTGTTGTTAATTGATGACAAACACAACAAACATATTAACAAACACACTTTTTGAATTTTTTTTGTTTTTTTGTTTTTTTTTTGTTTTGTTTTTTTTTTGTTTTTTTTTTTGCACAACCTTCCTTCCCCCCAACCAGATCATAACATTGTCCTCAATGTGGAAGAGAAATATAGAAAAGAGCAAAACAACCTGATAAGAAGTGAATCAACGCCAAGCAGAAATGAAGCACACAGTCAGTGCTGCATCTGACCCTGATAAGAAGTGAATCAACGCCAAGCAGAAATGAAGCACACAGTCAAGGTCTGCATCTGACCCTCAAAAGAAATCAGATAATAAAACTTAAGTACTTCCACAATTTAATACTAATTACTACCCTACTA
Source organism: Ormosia semicastrata (assembly GCA_029884595.1). Taxonomy (NCBI): domain Eukaryota; kingdom Viridiplantae; phylum Streptophyta; class Magnoliopsida; order Fabales; family Fabaceae; genus Ormosia; species Ormosia semicastrata. Next base: position 29,962,983 of record JAQQTO010000043.1, on the reverse strand, counting down.
CTCCTTACTCTGCCACCAATTAAGATGCATCTCAAGATAAAAATTACTCCTTACTCTGCCATCCTTAACTGGTTTAGAAAATTACTGACAAACACAACAAACATATTGACAAACACACTTTTTGAATTTTTGTTGTTTTTTTTTTATTTTTTTTTTGTTTTTACACAACCATCCTTCCCCCCAACCAGATCATAACATTGTCCTTAATGTTAAAATATAGATGAGTAAAGGATAGAATTACCTGTTGGAGAAAGCGGACACAAATTTAAACAGAAACAAAGTACAATAAAATCAAACCGATTAAAGAGAAAGTGTCAGATCTGGCTTGCTTTTCTTGTTACTTCCTTCGCTGCTTCCTATTGACCAATCTATCTGAGCCAATACCTTATCAGGTACATACTCAAAAGCTTCCAATTTATCAATGAGCTCATCAATAGTGGAGGCAGAGATAAGAAGTTGTCTTCTTTGAAGGAGTGATAAATTTACGTTCCCACACTTTATCAAGAAAAAAACAACAAAGGTCAAAGAAATTATTAACATTCAACAAACCAATGAGTTTATGGTGGATGTTCATTCGACCTCAAGACAATTTGAAAAATTTCTTCCAAAGTACCAAAACCACCTGGTAAGACAAGAAATGCATCGAATTGTCGACCATTATTTTCATGCGTCCATGCATGGATGTTACACAATTTCTTCTCCAACTGTCTTGCCGGTGATGTTACTTTCACTAAAGGTTTAGGAATAACACCTAAAACCTGATCGCCTCCTATAAGAGCAAAGACAGTGAAACAAATTTCCCCCGTTAACCCACGACAACCTCCCCCATATACAAGATGAATATTTCTCGCAGCAAGTGCTCGACCAAGAGTGCTAGCTGCGTTTACAAACTCTAATCCCTTCCCATAACTCGACCCACAAAAAACACAGACATTTTTTAGGTTACGAATAGCAGGCCCCATTCTATACCCTTCTTCTCTTTGAGTGTTTCTGAGTTGAAGATGAAGGAGAAAATGGAGTGTTTAAATAAGAAAAAGAATGGAAAGGAAATAATTGCACCTAGAAGGGTAGGTCAATTTGTTGTCGAAAAGGTTGAATTTAAGAAACATAAAATCTTTTTTTTTTGTGTTTTTTTTTTAACTTTTTTTTTAAAAAAATCATCAGGGTAAAGAAATCTAGAAACCCCCGAAGGATCCCATCCAAAAGATCGTCTGTCCAAAACCTAAATTCAACAAAATCATACAAAGATAATAACAAATGATTACATACCTTTATGTACGGGTTTCATGGCAGATCTTTATCTTATACCGCGTCATGAGTGCGAGTAATACCAAGACGGCTCGGCCAATCTGGGCATTCTTCTCCCTCCCGCTTGTGGGATATTTTGATTGAGCTATGACGCCACTAATTAAAGTGCGTAAATCGACAGCTACCACCAACGACCACGGCCGGTGAGAGGTCGTTGAAGAGCCCATGGCATTAAATCACGGGATTCAAATCGGGAGGCATTGTCACGCGAGAATGCAAACACGGACGCTTTTTTACTCGTCCATCGCCAGCGAGCCTTTGGTTAAAACACAGGAATGCTTGCGCGGCTCTCTCTGCAGCATGGCACACGAACCTTATTTACCGACCGGCGTGCGAAGGTCCACCCGAGTCAATGACGGGTCTGCCACTCCACTGGCAGGGCTCCTAATCTAATTAAAGACCAAGTACAACCGAAGTTTCGCCCTTTTTTCATTTTTTTCATTTGTTTTTTTTCATTTTTTCAATTTTTTTTTAAAGATAATATATACATGTTGTTGTGATTGTGGCTCCCATCTTCCTCTGGTTTCACGTCCAGAAACGACTTAAACGCCTTCTATGAGTCGAGGATAAGCTTCCCATCCAATTTTCTTATAAATTGGCAAATAGTGTCTTTTTGAGTCGATTCCCAAGACTATAACGCTCTTGCTCGTCCTTGAAGAGATTCCACAAACTAAGAAGTTCACGCTGCACAACTCCACAAGAATGCGTCTCAAGAGTCAATAAGATATTATCTAATGACTCCTTATTCATCCATTCTTAACGAAGAATATTTTATCTTCTCTATTTACGTAAACCATCCCCAAAGTGACATCGCGTGTTGCAATTCCATCGTGCACACTTGTAACAAACTTTCATTCTTTTTGCTCTTCTCCTTTTTGAAAATGAACTTTTACCGAGACCAGGCATGTATGGGACAAATGAATCTGAAGATTCACCAGCTAAACGAACCTTTGCTTCGATCATCCAGCGTATCTCTTCTGGGATGCCTTTATACATTAACAATCTCAGTCTCTCACACCTAGCTTCATAGACTTTTGTTAGAGCATTTAGAGGGAGAGAAGGAAAATATTTTCTTAGATTTGAGAGAATGACATCCATTTTGAAAGGAGAAGAAATCAGTTATTATGGGAAACTGAAAAACAAACCGACTTGAGAGTCACGGAGTACCGTTATCCGCCATTTAACCGGCAACACAGAGAACTCAACAACTTGATGTTCCAGAAATGGTTGAGTCTTGGTCCATTAACTTTAAGCGCATTACCATTCCTAGGATTCTCAATGTCTATGGCCCCATAAGATACACGTGTTTGTCAACAAAAGAATCGCGCCACCTAGATCTCAATTTTCTAAGGAGTAGGTGCGGATGAGAATCTTAAAGCAAAACTTTATTGACCAATTTCCGCAACTTTTGCAAAAGGTGCAACAGACCTTGAATAAAGAAGGCCAATAAAATCCATACTGCAAGATTTTCGCAGTTGTTGTCTCCACATGCTTCCGATAAAGTTTAATGGCACTACCTACCTCATTGTCGGGTACACAGCTGTCTCTTTTTTTTTCTTTTTTTTTTATTTTTTATTTTTTGAGAAAACATGATGAGAAGAATGATGACAAGTGATGCAATAATGAGTGAGTGAGTTGTTGGTCCTTTAATAATGACTCATCTCCTCTTTTTGAAAAAGAAATTTTTTAAGAGGGACGCAAGCATGGTTGGTCACATTAAAAGACTGAACAACTCACAAGATATGGCAAGATGATTTTTTTTTTTGTAACAAAATGTATATTTTTTTTTAGTTTTTTTTTTCAAGAATGGATGGCATGAGGAAAGAAGAAGTACGCTCCCTTTGTGTCCTAATGAGGTTGCCTTAAACTTGGAAAATCCATCCTAAGGATCTAAGAGTCTTTCTAGTTCGTGATAACTTCCATAGGGTGGCTCTTCTATTTTAAAGGTCTCTAGAGCCAAGTCCTATTTCAGAATATTGACCACGAAATAGTGGGTAAACTAACTAGGTGTGGGACATTCATGAAAAAGGCGCACTCTAGATGAGGTTTTCGCGATAACCAAACAGGAAGTACATCCAAAATGGCTACCACTACGCAACCTCTACTTAACTTAAGCTTCACTCAGACCCGGGTATAGGGCCCCACTCGATTGTGTGTGCTTTACGTGTAGGTGCAAGGTGGGTGGGGAGCGTACAAACCCAGTACAAAAATTTAAAAGAAACTACCCCCAACCCGCAAAAACATATATACAATAGCCAGGTGAAAGAATCATCTATCCTAAGGTTTCAACAATTATGCACAAATATATACAAGTAACAATATGCATAAGATAACGCTATCGATATTTACATAAAACAAAAATAAATAAAATCCATTTACAAACAAAAAGAAAACAAAAACGAAGATAAAAGGGTAAAATAAATAAATAAAAATTATTAACAATTTGCACAACTAACAACAACAAGCTTGACTCTCCAAATATCCCCAGATGGAGTCACCATCTGTCGCGACCGGTGATCGCGGCGGGGGAACAGCAACTCGATTGGATTTTAGAAATATGAAATTGAGAAAATGGAGTCGCCACCAATTTTATTTGAATTGGAAAAATTGGAAAACCTCTCTTTGAAAACGGTCTTTGGAACCAGATTGGATTCGAGAGTCGGTTATGCTTAGGGAAGGGTGGAAACTTAATCCCACAAAGACTTCCTAACGCACTTTTAGGTCCCTAAGACGGTACCTTAAGTCAATTGTGCAAATTCTTAACAATCTTTGAAAATATTTATTTTACCCCTTTTTTTGCAAACATTGTAACTAAAAAACGAAACCACAAAATTGTGAAAATTTAAATTTGGCTTGACAGAAATGAAATTCTGCTCTTACGTATCCCCTGGTGCAATGGGGAACTCAAAGTTACGTAGTTCTTTATAAAATAAGCGTGGGTTGATTGATTTTAATTAAAATGATTTCAAAAATTTGAATTAACAAGCCGTCGCGGCTCAGTTATCCAAATTAAGGATTAAATAGGTGAAGCTCGCGTCACGCTAGAGACGTCACCCATTGATTATTAAGTTTGTTACGAAATTTTTATTTAAGATTGTAAATCATCAAGTCATCCAACTCGATGTTTACAAAATATAAGGGTTAACAAGTCATCGCAACTCGGGTAACCCATTTTTATTCCTTTTTAAAAATTTTTAATTATTTCTTTATTTTTTTTATTTTTATTTTTATTTTTATTTTTAACTTCTTTACCCTTCTCCCTTCTTATCAAAATGCATCATTATGGACAATGAATCCACGTGATTCAACCTCACACACCCAAAAGACAATCACAATTCAATTTAAAGAGATAAAAAATTGGAGAATTTGACAACACTAACAAAGACGCACTGGGGACGTTTGGGGAGGGGTTTGGACCCTGAGATTCGACGGTCGGGAGGCTGACTTCGATGTTCGACGGTCGGAATTGCCTCGAAGGTCGAGAACTAGTTCCTGTGGTCCGACGGTCGAGAGCTGGCCTCTGAGGTTCGACGGTCGGGAATTGCCTCTAACGGTCGAGAACTGGTTCCTGTGGTCCGACGGTCGAGAGAGGCGGCCTCGAGGTTCGACGGTCCGGGAATTGCCTCGACGGTCGAGAACCGGTTCTGTGGTCCGACGGTCCGAGAACCGGCCTCCGAGGTTCGACGGTCGGTGGAAAAATGGATTTATTTGGGTTTGGAAGGTTGAAGGTCGATGAGGGGGAGTGTAGGCGGTGTGTTTCGACGGTCGAGTGAAGGGATGGATTCGACAGAATTTGGATGGGTTGTCAGCGAGGAGTTCGACGGTCGGTGAAGGGCGACCTAGCTGAGGTTCGACGGTCGAATTGGAGAATGTAGGTGTTTTTGCTTTTGGGGTCCGACGGTCGAATGTGATGGAGTTTAGTTGATGGTGTGAAAGTTTGGATGGCTCGTCGGTGAGAGGGTAGTAGCTGGGGTTTTGAGTTCGACGGTTGTGAGGAGTTTGGGTGCTTCGACAGTCGGATATGATGGAATTTGGGATTCGACGGTCCTGAGGTTTGATTGTCGGTTAAAGGGATCTGGGGTTCGTCTGTCGGTTGAGGGGATCTAGTTGGGCTCGAGAGGTTGAAGGTAGGAGAAGGTCACAGTGGAAGGATTTGGGATCCGACGGTCGGTTGGGAGGGACCTGAGGTTCGGTGAGGTTGGTCGAGGGTCACAATGGTATGGTTCGACGGTCGAGTTGGAAGTGAAGGTGGGCTAGTAACTGGGGTGGTTCGACGGTCGGTTGAAAGGCTGATGGCTTCTATGCAGTCCAACGGTCGGATGAGAGGATGTATTCGACGGTCGGCTGGGAGGGGATGGATTTGGTTTAAAGGATTATGGCCCGACGGTCGGTTGGGATGTGGTCTTATGGTGGCAGAAGGTGATGAGAATGGGGTGAAGTTTGGAGGATGCGGGATTCGACGGTCGGTTGGAAGGTCGATGGCTTCACGTGCGGTCCGACGGTCGGTTGAAGAGAGATGGAGATGGGATGTGATGGAGGTTTGGACGGTCCTGGCGATGAGGAGATGAAAAAGTTATGAAGGTTGGAGCGTGTGGTCACGGTTTGGCGGCAAGACAGTGATTCTAGGTTTTTAGGTGGCTATAATGGAAAATGGTTGATGAAGAGGTGGTGGTTTGGATGGTTACAGGGAGGGAGTTTGGGATGCGGGGTGATGATGGGTGTTGTATGGTGATAATGAAAGTTGAGAGTGGCGAAAGATGGTTAGGGGTTGGCGAAGATGGAAGGAATGGATGGGAAGGTGATGGAGGTTACGTGGTTTTTTTGAGAAGATGGTCGTTGGGAGGTTGTTTACATGGTAGCAGAGGGTGATGGGTTTGAAGGTGGAAGGTGAAGATGAGATGAAGGATTGGGTTCTGCACACCCACCTCCTTGAAGAAAATGAGAAGGAAAAGAATATAATGGAGGGGTTGTCGGTTGATTGCGAAATTACGGAAAGAGGTTGCGTGAGTGGGTTGCGACATTATGTGTGAGACAAAAACAGAAAAGAAAAAGAGAGAGAGAGTGAATGGAGAGGTGCGGCGGTGTGTGCAAATGAAAAAAACAAAAAAAAAAATGAGTCATGTATCATTTGTGATAACGTGAGTGGAGTGCGAGGTGAAAAGTGAGTGAGTGTGAATTAGTAGGAACGTGAGTGTGGTCTTGCACGTGACTATTATTATTTTTTTTTATTTTTTTCTTTTTTTTTCTTTTTACTTTTTTTTTTTTCTTTTTTTTTTTGTTTTGTTTTGTTTTTTTAATTTTTTTTTTTATTTTTTTTTAGGTCAAAATTGGGTGTTCACAATAAGGGGTTGCAATTTTGTGGGTAATGCAATATTTCTTCATTAAGGATTCAAATGGTTTATTGCAAAAATGTGTTCCCTATCACCGATGATAGCTCGAGGAATTCCAAATCGACTCAAAACATTTTCTTTTAAAAATTTTAGAACAGTTTATGATCATTGTGCCGACATGGAATCGCCTCAATCCATTTTAAGACATAATCAACTGCAACTAAAATGTACACAAATCCAAAAGATGATGGAAATGGACTCATGAAATCAATTCCCCAATAATAAAAAATTTCAATGACAAGGATAGGGTTCAAAGGCATCATATTTCTTTTAGAAATGGACCCCAATTTTTGACAACTTTCACAACTTTTACAAAAAGTATAACTGTCCTTGAATAAAGTGGGCCAATAAAATCTACACTGCAAGATTTTTGCAGCTGTTTTCTTTGAAGAAAAATGACCTCCACATGCTTCTGAATAACAAAATTTGATGACACTACTTACCTCATTGTCGGGTACACATCTCTGAAAGATTTGATCAGGACAATATTTGAACAAATATGGGTCATCCCAAAAGAAAATTTTCACCTCAATCAAAAACTTTTTTGTGTCTTGGTGTGCCCACTGAGGCGACATCTTACCTGTTACAAGAAAATTGACAATGTTAGCAAACCAAGGCATGGAATTGACAGAAAATAAAAATTCATCAGGAAAAGAATCATTGATAGGTGTGCTATCAAAAGATGAGCCTGTTGTCAGCCTTGACAAATGATCTGCAATAACATTTTAAGCTTCTTTCTTATCTTTTATTGTGATGTTAAATTCTTGAAGCAACAAGATCCACTGTATCAACTTAGGTTTGGCATCCTGTTTAGACATTAAATATCTAACAGCAGCATGATCAGTGAAAACAATAGTGGAAGAACCAATTAAATAAGCTCAAAATTTGTCCAATATAAAAATTACAGCAAGTAGTTCTTTTTCAGTAGTGGTGTAATTCATTTGTGCACTATTCAAAGTTCGACTTGCATAATAAATTACATGAGGCTTACCTTCCTTTCTTTAGCCTAAAACAGCGCTAACAGCAAAATCACTAGCATCACACATCAACTCAAAAGGCAAAGACCAGTCAGGAGATTGCATCATAGGAGCAGAAGTCAAAAGACCGATTAATTTTTCAAAAGATTTCTGACAATCTTTAGTCCAATCAAATGATGTATCTTTTGTTAGAAGATTACATAAAGGTCTAGATATGACACTAAAGTCCTTTACAAATCTTCTGTAAAATCCTGCATGTCCTAAAAAGAAATAAACTTCTCTGACTGTTTTTGGGAAAGGCAAATGAGCAATTAATTCAACTTTGACCTTATCAACTTCAATTCCTTTGGAAGATATCACATGACCTAACACTATTCCTGAGGTAACCATGTAATGACATTTTTCTCAATTTAATACAAATCCTTTTTTTTTCCGCATCTTTTAAGAACTTTTTTCAAATTATCAAGACAATTTTCAAAAGAATTTCTAAAAACTGTCAAATCATCCATGAAAACCTCTAAATAATGCTCAATCATGTCAATGAAAATACTTAGCATGCATCTTTGAAAAGTTGCCAGAGCATTACAAAGACCAAAAGACATATATGCAAAAGTGCCAAAGGGGCAAGTAAAAGTGGTCTTTTCTTGGTCCTCTAATGCAATTGGTATTTGATTATACCCTGAATAACCATCAAGAAAATAATAGTTGGGATGTCCTGCTACTCTTTCCAGAATCTGATCAAGAAATGGCAATGGAAAATGGTCTTTCCTAGTGGCTGCATTCAATTTTCTGAAATCAATACACATACGCCAACTAGATGAGACTTAGGTAGGTATTAATTCTCCTTTTTCATTTTCAACCACTGTTATTCCAGATTTCTTAGGCATAACTTGTATAGGGCTTACCCACTGACTATCAGAGATAGGATAGATAATTCCAACATCAAGTAATTTAAGAACTTCAGCTCTAACTACCTCTTTCATGTGTGGATTTAATCTTCTTTGAGGTTGTTGAGATGTTTTAGCATTATCCTCTAAATGTATTCTATGTGTACAGATTAATGGATTAATGCCTTTTATATCCTTTAATGTCCATCCAATTGTACTTTTATGCCTTTTAAGTACTTCTATCAACTTACTTCTTGTTCTTTGGTCATGGATGAGGAAATTACCACCGAGAGCTTTGTTCTTCTCCCAAAAATGTGTACTTCAACCCATCAGGTAATGGCTTCAGTTCTAGTGTGGGTACTTCTTCATGGGTATCATCATTCATGGATTTTAGCTCTTCGAATCTTGGCTTCCTTCCTTTATATTCCATTTCCTGTGTACAGTCAAGTAAAGAGCATATTTCAGAAACATCATCATCTAATTGTGTAGCTGAATCAAATGAATTAATTAAACATATTTCTAATGGGTCAGAAGAACTCCTGATTTGAAGATGATAATCTATAATGGCCTCAATCCCTTCAATCTCTTCCTTTTCATCATAAACTTCATGTGGTTGCTTGCATATGTTGAAAACATTAAGCTCCAGTGTCATATTTCTAAAAGTTAGCTTCACCATTCCATTTCTGCAATTTATCAAAGCATTAGATGTTGCTAAAAATGGGCGACCCAAAATAACAGGAACTGACTTAGAACTATCAACCATAGGTTCAGTTTCCAAGACAATAAAATTCACAGGATATATGAATTTATCAAGTTGTACCAACACATCTTCTACTATTCCTTTTGGAATTTTAATTGATCTATCGCCAGTAGTAAAGAGTTACGAAGTTGGTTTTAACTCACCAAGGTTAAGTTCTTGATAAACTGAATATGGAAGCAAATTAACACTAGCACCAAGATCAAGTAAAACTCGTTCAATTTTATGTTCACCAATAATGCATGAAACTGTAAGACAACCAGGGTCTTTATATTTCAACTCATTATTGTTTTGAATAATGGAGCTTACTTGCTCCGTCAAAAATGCATTCTTTTTCACATTATGTTTCCTTTTAACAGTGCACAAGTCTTTCAAAAATTTGACATAACAAGGAATCTGCTTGATAGCATCTAACAGAGGAATATTGACTTTCACTTGTTTAAAGATTTCAAAAATGCCACTGTTATGATTCACTTTACTTGAATTGTTTAATGCTTGAGGAAATGAGGGTGAAGACGAGGGTTTGATCTCCTTTTGACTAGGTGGCTTATCAACTCCTTCCTCATCTTTGGGAATTGACTCATCATCTTTCTCAAAAAGTTCAGGAATTTGTTTTTCAACAACTTTTCCACTCCTAAGAGTTATCACTAAGTTGACTTGATCTATTTTTTGACTTTCTGAACTACCCTCATTTAAGCTAAACTGACCCTTGGGATTTGGTTGAGGTTGAGAGAGAAACTTTCCTTTCTCATGAATGGCAAGTGCAGAAGAAAGTTTAGTAAGAGTGTCTTTTATGTCAATCATGGCTTGAGTGTTGTGGTTATTGATGGCCTCTTGTTTTTCCATGAATGCATGCAATGTTCCTTCAAGATTTTTTCTATATGGTGGGACATAGGGTGCATATCCTTGAGGATTTTGAGAATCTTGCTGTGTCTGAAGAGGTAGTGGTTGCATGAATTGTGGCTGGTTGCTATTCCTCCAACTGAAATTCGGGTGATTTCTCCATCCCGGATTGTATGTATCTGAAAAAGAAGAAGTGAATGACTTTTTAAAATTGTTCATTGTATTTACTTGCTCGTGCACAACTTCTTTAAAAACAGAAAGTTTTAGACATTCATTTGTTGAGTGTCCCAATTCATCACAAATGCCACAAATTTCTTCATTTTGCACAGATTTGATTTCTTTTACTTTCCCGGATTCCATGGCTTCAACCTTTCTAGCCAAACTAGCAAACCTTGCATTTAGATCTTCTTCTTGACTAAGATGATATTTTCCTTTACTAGCATTTGCAAGGTTAAATCTAATTGAATTTTCAGAAGGATTAGTACCATGCCAAGATTGAGAATTTTCAGCCAAATGGTCTAAATAGTCTAAAGCTTCTTCAGGTTCTTTATCAAGAAATTCACCATTGCACATTATTTCCACAAATTGTTTGGTTTCGGGTGTTAACCATTCATAAAAGAAGCTTATAGTGCACCATTTTTCAAAACCATGATGTGGGCAAGAATTCAACAAATCTTTAAAACGTTCCCAACTTTGAAAATATGCTTCATTTGAATTTTGGAAAAAAATTTGGATTTGTCTTTTCAAAGCATTGGTTTTATGTGTTAGAAAAAATTTCTTCAAAAACTCACCTTGTGTAACACCCTCTTTAGGGCATCACATTTCTGACTCCCGACTCATAATCTGAAAAGAAGTTCGCACAAAATTTGAGTTATAAAAGATGGGTTTCAAATTTTCTTCTTTACTGAAACGTAAATTTACTGAAAATATTAGGTAATATTGAAAATCATATTTTAACTATTCATTATGTAATATTGACACCAATTAATATCACAATTTAAAGAGAAATATCAAATTAACAGACTTTTTTTTTTGACAGTAGCAAACCCCATGACGGGTTTTACTTAATAACTATACAACACTAACAAGAATCTTAACATACTCGCTTTCTTCTCTTGTATCAATTTGATGCATCGAACTTTACTCCTTGTCTACCCTAAGCATCTTCGAACTTGAGACAATGACACTTTTTAATGTTTCCATCAATCTCTCGAGTATCTACCACTCGTTATGTCTAAGACAACTCATTCCTTCTACTGTATAATTTTAACAATACAGACAAAGCAAAACAATATAACAAAGAGGTGAGATCACCTACACCAATACCAACATGGCAGCACAGAGATAACACAAACAACAATATCAAACAGATAGATCATACCACAATTATGATTATGTCATCAACATTAATCAACTATTATCATCCAATCATTTATCAATTCAAATATCATAAACAATAATTATGATAATGCCCTCAACATTATCATCATCATCATCCAAGTATTCAAAACAATTGTCATAACTAATATTCCTCAATTAATATATCATACAAATATAAATGCTCAGATTTATGCATATGCACAAAGACCCAGTTTATCAAAAACAACTCCATGGAGGTTTTCACAATTTCGAGAAGAATGCTCTGGCTAATTGTCAGCCTTAGCCCAAAGACAATCTCCCAGTTGTTGAAAAGAATCGTGTTCTCGTCTGGTATCGCCAATGCGTTGCAACGGATCAGATCGCTAAGTGGCACAGTGGTACTCGCTAACCGCCCACTGGTCGACCGCAGTCCTCGACGCCCCCAAGATCCATCATAGACCTCACTATCAATTCTCATTCCCTCTTCAACCACAAGGGCCATAATAGCTATTAGCTAATTTTATACAATGCACGAATATATCAGTGCAAGTCCAACCCCAAAGGGCCAAATCTTTTCAATTTCGTTTGTTCAATGTAATCATATGCTTCAACGCATATTTTTTCAATGCACGTATAATGCACCAAATCCAATGACAGACATATCTTTCCAATGCATGTATAATGCACTAAATGCCAATCACAAGCAAAACATGTCATTTTCTCACACAGCATCCATATACTAGTTCTACAGTATTTATACTGTATTTTCAATAGAAAAATCATATTATCACATTTTCATAGTTATAAAACTCTTTCGTCTTATTTTCACAAAATTGCGCAATATTTTCATTTTGTTTTCACAATTCCAAAACGTTTCTGTTACGTTTTCACAATACTGTAATTCTTCTATTGCACCTTTAAATCACGTATTAAAATTTTTTTAACATTTTTCTCAATCGCATAAAAATATACGTTTCTCAAATCGCGTAATGATTTTTCATCATTTTCAAAATTGCGTAACTTAAAAATCATTCTTTTAAGTCGCATAAAATATTTTTCATCATTCTCAAAATATTTAAAACACTTTCCAAATCACATAGTGATTTTTTGTCATTTTCACAATCACGTAAAAATATTTTATCACTTTTAAATCATATAGTGATTTTTCAACAGTAGTTCAAATTACGTAAAATATTTAAACGTAATTCAAATCACTTAAAATGTTTCAACGCATCTCCAATCGTGTAGTAATATTTTATCATATTTCAAATCGCGTAAAAATATTTTACTATATTTCCAAACACTTAGAAATATTTTACTGTATTTCAAACCATGTACTTTAAAAATTATGTTTTTAAGATATGTAAATAATTTTTTTTTCACCACAATTCCATTACAGAAAATATTTCTCATTTCTTCAAAAATTCCATTTCCACTTTTCTTAAAATAATATGACTTTATACTTTATTTAATATATCTTCTTATTCAAGAAAATTCTTTTTCATAGTATATTTCACAAATTCACAATTCCATTGAATTAAATCAATGTTTCTAACTTTAAAAATTACTAACGTTTTCCAAAATCTAACGGGATTTTAACAAAAAAATAAATTCTTTTTAAAACAAATTGAGGCTCACTTGCAACCTCTCTTTTCCATTTACATAAAAATTTATTTCTCAAGTGCTAAAATACTCTGATTCCCTTTTCAAATTCATTGTATTAAATTAATTATATTTTCACTTGGAGAATCACTTTGTTTCATCAAAATCAATGCATTACAAGCCTTCGAAAACGTGGACATGACTATTGAAACTATCAAATATTTTTCCTTCTAAATTGATATGGTTTTACACAAACAAAATCATTAAAAATTTTGTTTTCAAAACCGCAAGACTTATGGTTATAAATCCAAACTCATTTGTTCAAATTCATTTTTATTTTCTTTGCAAATTCTTTTTTTTCACTTTCTTTGCAAATCCTTTTTCACTTTCTTTGCAAATTCTTAAAATTATCATTGCTATTTTCATTTAAATCTCATGTTTTGTAAAACACTTAGAAACTTTTTACACAAAATAAATCAATAAAAAATTCCTCAAAAATCATGTTCTTGTACTCTTTGAAAAATAAACTCTTTGTTTATTTTCTTTATTTTTCTAAACATCAATTTTCATCATTCATGAAAATATTCATTTATGAACACCTATCTTGAGATGTCTTAACCGATATTCACCATGTTTCTAGGGATCAAAAATTAATTCTCTTGTTCTTGAAAAATTTTAATATGAACCCTAATCAAGGGCATCAAAACCGTAGTCCTTCCTTGGCCATTGGGACCAAAATTAATTTTCTTTCCATCACCAAATCATGGCATACACATACATACACATCATATATATATATCAAAAGCATGCCATATTATCATCATACATAGTATAAGCATACCATCAAAATCATAAACTCATGCAAAGTATATATTAAGCATAGGCAATTAATCAAAGCTCATAAACACATATAAATTATTACATGACCATGGATATGAATCCTCACATGGATTCACCGTCCATCAAATATAAGACCATCTCTCACCACCATGCTTGGTTGGTGAGATGAATCTCCCTCTTACCTCTTGAAGATCCTCAAAAACTCCTTGTTTTGCTTCTTTTTCCAAGTCCTTCACCACTAAGGGCTTCTCAAATACAAAACAAAATATATAGAAATTAGTCTACTAAGCTTGATTAAGAGGAACCATGGATCAAACATAGTTTAGATCATGAAAAAGAAGAGAAGAAATGAAGTCTTTTTATACTTTACCTCAAAAATCCAATAACTTTGATCTTGAAGAAAGTCCATGAAGATGAATGATTTAGAGAAAATCTCCAACATGAAAGTTGCTTAGAATATCATGTAGATTCAAGATCTATGGTTGGATGAAATTAAAAGAGATTGGAGAATGGTTTTAGGTGTCTTGACCGAATGGTTTCTCTTGAAGCACAAAGATGAAATTTTTTTGATTTTTGATAGAAACTTGAAGCTTGGATTTGAAGCTCAAGATGAATGATTTTGGAAAAACTCATAACTAGAGATGTTCTTAGAATGATGTTTAGGTTTAGGAAATGTGTTTAGATGAAATTTTAGAAGCTTGGAGACATGGTTTCTAGGTGTTGACCGAATGGTATTTCTTGGAGAAGAAAATAGAGTTTTTTTTTTTTTTTTTTACTTTGGAGAAGATGATGAATAGAAAGCAATTATGATACAAATGATAGAAACAAAAAATTTTGGTCTTCTTTGGAGTGCATGGCCGTAGCTCATATGGAGAGAAAGAAGAGAATATATTTTGCTAAGTCTTGCTTTTGGAAAATCAATGAATGATGAAGATTGATCAAGATAGGAAATTAATGGTCTTCAAACTTTTTCTTTGGCTAAAAAGGCTACTCAAAATTGTCTCCTCCTTCCTATGCATTCTCCAAAACCGTCCCCCCTCTTCCTAATGCATTCATGAAGTTGTCATCATTATTAGTCACCATCTAGAGTATTTCTAGCCATTGATTAATTCAATGATTAGGATTTAGGTAGACTTTTGATTTAGAAGACTTAATCTAAGCCATTAGATCTTTTTCCTTTAAATTCTAACCATTAGATGTGTCTCCAAAATGAAGGGTCAAGATTACTCTTTCTTACTTTTAATCCAAGGGTCATAATTAGTCTTTGCTACTTTTTAAGACCAAATCTCCACCCTTGATTAATTCTTCATCCAATGGTCATAAATGGTCTTTTTCACTTTTTAAGACTAAATCTCCACCCTTGATTTAATCTAAATCCAATGATTATAAATGGTCCTTGTTACTTTACAAGACCAATTCTACACCGTTGATTAAATCTACGGTTGATATTGAAGCCTTTCTTATTAAGCTTGTCTAGATTAAATCTCTACCATTGATTAGATCAATGGTTAAAATCCAATGTTTCTTTATTAAATTTATTTCTCAACCGTTGATTAAATCAAGATCAAGTCTCCACCGTTAATTAAATCAATGGTGGATATCCAAACCACAAATGTTGACTTAAGCAATATAATTTCTATTTTTATCTACTAAAAACCTCACGAAAGAATATATTTACTGTATTTTTATCGCCCGATAATTAAATACAGTACTAAACACAATATAAGAAAATTTCTAAAACTGTTTTCGGATTCAGGTTTAGTAAGATCCTCTGTCTCCGTCTAAATAGTACAAATTTTTCTATGCGTAGAAAAATTTTCACTTTGCGGGACCCACCTGAGCCCACGTAAGGTCACCTGGACCCACATACAGTCAAAAAAATTTCATAATCATCCACAAAAATCACAAATATTAGAAAATGTATAAAAATTAAGTCAAATTGTTAAAAATAATTAACAGTCAAGAGAAATAAATACAAAAAGATTTTTTTTGGCCCAAAAATTATTATTTTCCTGACACGAAATAAATCACTCAAAACGATCAAATTTACTGATGGAATAATCAAAATAATTTTATAGCATCCAGAAATTACTAAACAGTAAAATTCTGTTAACTGTCAAAATTACTGATTAAGAGATAGAAAATTTTGGGGTGTTACACCTTGCATTTCTTGCCATGTGCCAATTGATCTTGGTTTCAAAGTGTTAAGCCAAGTTTTTACTTTATCTTTCAAAGAAAAAGGAAACAATTTAAGCTTAACAACCTCTTCAGTGCAAGTTTGATCATGAAAAGCAGTACATACTTCCTCAAATTCTTTTAAATGTAAATATGGGCTTTCAGATTCTAAACCATGAAAATTAGGAAGTAAAGAAATCATACCCGACTTGAATCTAAAATTGTTGGCATTGAGTGGAAAGATAAAACATGATGGACTAGAATTTCGAGATGGTTGCAAATACTCACAAATGGTTCGCAACGGTTGATTTTTATGTTCATCATGCACACTTTCATTTTCAGTCATTGTCCTTAATGTGTGTGATTGTGATTCAAACAAATCAATATGTAAAGTACCTGGATTAACTTTAATCAAACGACCAAAATTTAAATCATGACACCAATTAAGTATAAATAAGTAACTTACAGTAAAAAAATAAAATGTACAAGCTAGCAGTATAAATTGTCCATTAAATATTAACAAAAGTGTGGTATAAACTAACCACCAAATAAGTTAATAAGCATAAAATTAAAAAGTTAGTATACAAATAAATTAAAATGTTAGAAGCAGAAAAAGTAAAAAGTTAGATAGGCGATAAAGTAAAAAGTTAGATAGTTAGTAAGAGAGTTAGTAAACAAAAAAAATGACAAAAAAATAAATAACAAAAAAATGACAAAAAATAAATACAAAAAATAAAGTACGAAAAAAAAAAAAGGGAGAGTTACCCCACTAAGTTAATATGTACAAGAAAATAAAATGGAGAATTACTCCCAATCGCATGCGAAAATTAAAATGCGAAAATAAAAAATCCAGAAAGTAAATTTAAAATATGAAAAGCGGAGAATCGACAAGCCGATTTTTTTGCTCTAATGAGAGAGAGAGAGAGAAAAAAAGATTATTTCATTAATGATTAAAGATTATAGAGAAATTAGGGAGAGTTTCCCCCACAAGTTAGTATGCACAGAAATTAAAAAGAGAGAGGTTCCCCCACTAATTAGTATGTTAGTATATATATAAATTTTTTACACCAGAAATTCAGTCTTCAAATCAAGTCCCCGGCAACGGCGCCAAAAACTTGATGCACAATTTTTAGTTTCAAACAAGTCTTCAAACTTGATGCGGGATTAATTGTTGCATTGCGAACTCAAGTACAGGTTGTCTCAAGTAATAAATTTATCGGGAGTCCGAGGTCGATCCACAGGGAATTGTTGAAGATTAATTAAGGTGAAGCAAATATTTTGTTACTATGGTAAAAATTATTTACTTGGGTTAAAAGATCCACTCTTGGTAAATAAAGTAAATGTAAGATTAATTTCTTTTATAACTCAATTAGAATCATCGCAACATGGAGGTTTCAATCGAAAAATACAACATTAAAAGTCCATTTAAAATAATATACGTAATTATATTATGTTTCCTAAAAATATTACCACCACTTATAAATAGGTTAAAGCATTCATTGTGCCAATATTTTGTCTACAACAAATCAAGAACTCCTCTTTACAAAGATGATTTCTAAATTATAAGAAACAAATTATAATACGTATAATAGTTACTAGAAAATATAAATCATTTAAGCACAAGAGAAGAATAAATCTAACCTTACTTTATTACCAAGAGCTTCACCCTTTCACCAAAGTAAAATGAAACTTAGTTACTCATAGATAAGAAGAAAGAAAGAGAGAAGAAGAAGAAGAAGAACATGACTTTAATTTAGAACAAAGGAAAATTACTACAAGAAAACTTAATAACAAAATGGTATCATTTTGGTAACTAACACCTAACACCCTCAATAATCTGTCAAGGACCCTTTTTATAGAAGATTAGAGATACAAAATGATAAGGGGGGTGAGTCATTAGTGGGTGGATGAGTGAAAAATGAGTGAAAAATGCCAAATGACTTTTGGTGAGTGGAAAATTATGGAGATTCCTTGTCTCCGAAATCATGCAGCTCTGAAGTCATTGCATTCGTCATTTTTGAATCAAGTGGTCTTCATGAAAGTTGTAGGCCTGGATCTTAGCTTTCAAATGGCTTTAGTTTGAGTCCAATATCATTTCTATAACTCTAGATACGTTCAAATTACTGCACACTACCCAGGCCTAGTCACAGCTCCTCTATTCTGACTTTCAAGCCCAATATCACCTTCAAGGAGTCCGATTCTGGAAAAGTGTTCAACATGAAAGTTGTAGATATGGGTCTTAACTATTCAACATTCAAATTTCAGCCCATTTGACAACCTCTAGCCTAAAAACTATGATGAATAGTATACGTAGGTTAAGCTATCAGGAAAAGCACTCTGGTTCTTGCTTCAACCCCAATTTGAGTTATCTACTCGTGTGATTGGGCCTTTGAGGTCTTCATAAAAGTTATAGAACTCTCTTTTATCTTTCAAATGCCACTAGAATCACCTCCAAAGACCACCTACATCCCAAGATATAGCCCAAATACAGAAACAATGTAAGCCGTAAATTATGCTGAAAAATTCAATTAAGTCCAATTTGAGTCCAAACTTACAAAACATAATCAAAATCAATCAATTAAGTACATGAAGAGTGTAAATGACTAAAAATGAAGGCTTATTAATATATCAAATATATGATCATTAGTCATATTCTTCCCTTTGTGTTATTCTTTTTCCATGTGTAACTAAACCCTTTTTTCGTTAGGTGGATGATAGATATTGTTCTTGGATGATGTAAATTCTTTTATGTGTTTAATTAATGTTTCTGTTTCATGATTTATGTGTTTATCTATTTTCTTAATACTTTTCTAAATTTGGCTAATTTGGAAATGATTTTTGGGTTTATGTATGATTTGAAAAAATTTGCGTGAACTTAGAACTTGTGATAAACACTATAATTTCTGTAATCGCTAGGAATAGACGTTGTGAGTTATGTGGTCTTTCTTTTAATTTCCTCGTTCTTGATAATGCCTTTCTATTTGAGATTAGACTAAGGGATTAGTTAATTCTAAACAATGTAAGAGGATTAATATACCAAGAGATTGAATATTGATTAATTTTGGGAATTGACCATAAATCATTGGAATAAGACTTAATTAAACCAATATTTGATTTTGCATTTAAAGAGTTCAAGTGAAATCTGACCCCTAACCTTTTCATATCATCGTTTTTCAACTCAACCCAACTAATTAGATTTGGCTTTTGTTATTTTTGTTTATTCTTTCTTTTTATTATTTTTATTAACTATCTTTTCGTTAACTTAAATAGTGTCATTTTCAGCGAACTTAGTAATTGATAACATAATTCTCGTGGAAACGATACTTTACTTACTCTTTAGTACTTTTATCGATTTGGTGCACTTGTCAATTCCACATCAATTATTATTACAAAATACCCAAACATATTACTAACAGCATTTTTCGGGCAAACTAATCCTGTGTTTGGATGTTTTTTCATTAAAGGAACGGAATAGGTGGAGATGGAGTGAAAAGAAAAGGAAAGGAATGGAACATAGTTTCCATTCGCTTTGTTTGGAAGTTTCATTAATGGAACGGAACGGAACTTTATTACCTATGTGTTCCCCCTATTCCACCTCAATTTTGGGGGTACAAAAGTTACCTTACGTTTAGATATTTTTTCATTAAATGAACGGAACAGAATAGGTGGGAATGAAGCAAAAATGAAAGGAAAGGAATAGAACATAGTTTCCATTCTCTTTGTTTGGAAGTTTTATTAATGGAACGGAATGGAATTACCCATGTGTTTCTCCCATTCCACATCAAATTTGGGGAGAACAAAAGTTAAGCATTTGAGGAGAAGAAGGGAAAAATGATTATTTATGTGTTCCGTTCTGTTCCCATGTATTTTAAAGCTCCCAAACAAGGGAAGTTATTTCCATTCCCCTTATTTCCTTTCCGTTTCCCTCATTACCTATCATCCAAACATAATGTTAGGCATTTGAGGAAAAAAGGAAAAAATGTTTCCCATATGTTTCGTTTTCTTTTCACGTATTTTAAAACTTATAAACAATAAAAGTTATTTTCGTTCCCTTTATTTCCTTTTCGTTTCTTTCATTATCTATCATCCAAACATAGTGTAGCGTATATTAGGACGGAAATAATGGCTTTTTGACTAATCTGCCATTCGTGGCAAACTTATTTATCAAATTTCCATCCATTTCAAACTATTTATCAAACTGCCACTATTTTTGTCACATTGAAATTTTTTATTATTTTTTGTTCCACGTGGGATGCGCCACGCGTGTTGGCGCATCCCACGTGGAACGAAAAATAATAAAAAATTGTTGTTACATTATATGTGCAGGGCACTTAACCCATTTCACGTGGATCTCTTGAAAAATAGCGCCCAGAAATACATATAATTTACATGTCTATTAAAGAGTGTGCCACAATATTAAGAGACATCAATTTCAATTAGCTTATTTATAAGCTAAGTATTTACTTTTGATATGTAAAGTAGTCAATGTAAGACTTTGGTAGTGGCAAGGTAAAACGAAATTCATACGAATGCTTTGTTTTCGATGTGAGACTTTATTTGTTCAAACAACATTATCTATTTTCCTGATAAAGGAGATTATGTATAACATATGGCATTACTTGTGTTGTAGTGAAAATGATAAAGTATTCAAACATCTGAACTTTTTTTTATTTTAAAAAAATAGACAAAGTGACAAATTTGAATATAACCTTGTTAAGTTATTTTCTCAATGGACCAAGTAACAACAAAACAACAATGCATGAATCTTCTTTGGAGACATGATATTTTAAGCTTCACTGCAGAGTCGAAATTTCTGGTCCCAATAAACAAATGAAACTTCTATTTTATCTTATCATTGAAATTTTATTTACAAGTCAGAATGACGATTTTCAATGCTAGAAAATACCAATATATCAAGAGAAATATGTGTAATATATTGTTTTAGACCACGTGAGGGCTTCCATACCAGTCTGAAGAGTGATACTTGTAAACAGTCAGATCCATCTTTAACTTCAGCAGTAAAGGATGCGCCATCATCTTTTGACATTTATTTTTTAATATTGATACCCCTGCTAGTACACATGATCTTATATACTTGATGTTCTTGACAAATTGAAGGTAGTGATTCTGTGTCTCACATTGAACAAATGTACTTTGTTGTCTTACTTAGATGCTTTGCCTTGTCAATATCAAAGTCTCACATCGACTACTTTACAGATCAGAAGTAAATACTTAGTTTATAAATAAGCTAATTGAAACTGATGTCTCTCAATATAGTGGTGTATTCTTTAGTAGACATATAAGTTATATGTGTCTCTGGATATTATTTTTTTAAGAGATCCATGTGGAATGGGTTAAGTGCCCTGCACATGCCACGTTCATTTTTTCTATTTTTCATTTCACGTGAGATGCACTAACACGCGTGGCTCATTCAACTGAGATGCGCCAACACGCGTGACGCATCAAACTGGGATGCGCCATCACGTGTTGAAAACGCCACATGTGTTATTGCATCTCAGTTGGATGTGTTACGTGTGTTGGCATATCTTAGTTAGATGTATCACGTATGTTGATGTATCTCACGTAAAACGAAAAATAAATTTTTTTAATATAATAAAAATAATGACAGTTTGATAAATAATTTAAAAAATAATGACAGTTTGATAAATAATTTAAAAAATAATAATTTAATAAATAAATTTCACAGTAATGACGTATGCGTAGATTTGACCGGAAATAATTCGTCCAAACATGCTCTAAAACCGAGTTTTATCTAACTGCTTTCCCGACCCAAAATTATTTAGCAATTACTCAATAACCAAAATTCAGAGACCAGAACCCATCTCTTTCTGTTCTGTGTTGTGCTGTGCACACCAAAATATACAAAGGGCGAATAGAAAGATTTGGAATCCGTTTGAAGTGGAAGTGGAAGTGGGCGTCAAAACTCAATCGACTCGGCAGTGATCGGTTCTCCGATCTCCACCGTCTGATCTTTGTTCACCTGATTGTGGGGTTGAACCCAATTTTTTTTTTTAATGCAAGTAATAATTTATATGAAGGATTGTCTTATGGCATGATCACAGTTGGTTTCACCCGATTTCCATTCTGGGTTTTGGAGGGTTTTGTGTGTGCTTTTGTGGGTCGGTGTTTTTTCTTTTTTTAAATATTTTTTTACCTTTTTTTTGAGGTTTGGATTGAAGTGATGCTGGAAAGGTTCCAGTGTGAAGGGGTTACTATTTGGGTTGTGGGGTTTGGCCTAGGGCTAAATTTGCTGGGTGGTGGAGATGCAACACAATACTGAGCTTGAGGAAGGAGAGGCTTGCTGTTATAACCATGATGACGACTACATTGACCTTGATTCTCTCTCTTACATTGTAAGGCCTTACTTCAATATAATTTTAACCAAGTTCAATTCTTTTCTCATCTTAATTTGGTTTAGTTTCTCTTCTATTTCTCAGTTAGTCTACTTCTTGTTATGCAGGCAATAAGGACAAATAACATCATTGAGCTCTAAAATTATACTATCACTGAGCATAATCTTTCAATTTATCAATGTGTTTGGTTCCTGAGGAAATATAGGGAATGGAATAGTTATAGAATTTTTCATAATTAAACAAACTTCTGTTTTGTTAGTAGAAAAGAAATTCAGCACTAATGAAGAGATTCAGAAACATAATACAATGTCTTGAATTTCTTGCGAACTGACAACTATAATGAATCAATCCTTGAAAACTGCCAATACATACTATGAATTACTTTTGTTGGCCTAGGGATGCTGTAGATGGTTTTTTGGCCACATCGTGACATGTGGAAAACATAGGTGACTAGTTACCACTTACCAAGCAACTGTATTTACTACCTACCACACTCAATCTCCCATCATCAATAACTACATGCTACATCATTTGTACTTGTGCGAAATAGTCTTGATGCAAGTTTATCTTCTTTCTGTTTCTCAGATTGTTGATGGTATGTTAATCTACATTTATATTTTGGCCCTAGGATAAGATTATTACCTACCAATTAAAGAATAAAAATAATGATAATTCTTGAATTCTTGTTGCTGATCTTCATGGTGCCTGCTATGATTATGCTTCATTCTTAGTCATCATTGTTGATTAATGCCATTTTCATTTAATGTTTTCTTGATTAAATTTCATCTTGAAAATAATAGGACTAATAACTAGCTTCCTGTTTATTGAAGGATGAGAGGATTCGGCATGTTCTGGGCCATTTTCAAAAGGACTTTGAAGGTGGTGTTTCTGCTTATCATTTGGGTAAGTGACATAATAGAAGTCATAGCTTGTAGTGAGAAATGAAAGAGCTGTCTTTGCGCCCACAAAAGTGATGTTATTGGATATGAATTTTTTTTCAGGTGCTAAATTTGGTGACTATGGCTCCTTTTTACCTGCCTATGAACGCTCTCCTTTTCAATCTCGTCCTAGCAATCTCCACATGGAGGTATATCGAAATTTATGTTATTTTTTATTTTGTTTTTGACCATTTGATAGGAAGGTAACTAATATATGTTGCCAGCATATATCGGCTTGTAAGAAATGCTGTTTACTTTAGCACTGTGGGTTATGTTGTTATGCAGGCTGCATTGCATAACTCAAAAGCACCTTCAAATGTGCCTCATTCTATAAGGCTTGGAACTGATTCCCATAGTGCTCATTCATTTCATAACTTAAGAGCACCTTCATTAGATGACTCAGTGAAGAAAGGCACAGGAATTTCTTCCAATGCAGCAATGGAGAAGTGCACTTTGAAAGATGATTGTGCAAATAAGTCTGGACATTCGACTGACCAAAGAACGCTGAAGTTGCGAGTGAAAGTGAAATCAGATATCTTAGCAAAAAAGAATGCAGCAATTTATAGTGGTCTCGGGCTTGATGTCTCTCCATCTTCGTCAATGGAGAACAGCCCTGAGGAAAGTGAAGGCATGCCACCTGTATCTCAAGAGACTCCTGAAGAATCTCCAAATGGCATTGTTCAGGTAGAGAACCTTTTCTGTTTCTATGCATACGGATTTATTGACTTTAGAAAGACTAAATATGTGCATATATATATTGGTTTTACAGGTCATGACTTCCTTTGCTATCCCCGGGGGTGTGCTAATATCACCTCTACATGACAGTCTGCTCTACTTGATGAGAAAGGAAAAAGTTCTTGGAGACAGCAGACCTATGTCTTCTCTTAATGGTCATCAAGAACATTGTTCCATGTCTACTGATGAATCATATTCTTTTATGGGGGATGGGAATTTGTTGAAGAAGAGGAAAGTGAGAATGGTGGGCCAAAGTGAAAAACAGTTGGAATTGAAGCATATGAATGCTAACCATTCCGAGAATGATATGACATTGCATATGAAGAAAAGGTTAGGAAATAAAACTCCAGATCGTAAGGACTTTCTCTCTAATGACTTGAAATGCACACCTCTGTCAAGTTCAATTTGTGATGCTGGTGAAACTGCTGAAGTCACTGGTAAGGCTTTTGAAGTATCCAAGGAGATCAATAAGGATGGGATGAAATCCAGAATGGTTTTCATCGAAGCAGTGAAGGAGGATTCATTGGAGTCAATATCTTGTCAGGATTTTGACAAGATTGAGAAGCAAAATACAGGAAATAGCTTTATGAAAAAAGTTTTAGAGCATAAACTGGAATTTTCCCATAATAATAAATCTACTGATCCTAAGAATAATAGCAAGTATAATGCTTTGATGATTTCAAAAAAGGCTGAGCGTGATGCAGTAAAATGTAAGGTAGATCAAGATACTCAAGAGTGTGAGACTAATCAGAAGGGAAAGGCAAAATCCGAGGGCAAGAGTAAGTCAAAAGGTGAACGGAGTCCTGTCAAAGTTGTGACTGTTGCAATAAAAGATAGTGTAGGGGCTAGTAATAATGCAATGGTAACTGATAAAAAGAGTGCTGGCTTTGGTGTTACTTCTTGTAAAAGTAAAATGCATAAAATAAAGACACTGACAGATAATAAGGTCAGAGATTGTGACACAGATTCGTTGAAAGGAAAAAAATCAGAACAGAAAGTTGATGGAATAGATCCAGCTGATGGTCCTCCTGGTTATAAAGCTATAATAAGTGCTAACCTTGATAATGTTGAAGAACATAGTGCAAATAGGGTTAAAGTAAAGGAAAGACCAAGTGGCAATAAAGTGTTTAATCAGTTGCTAGCTGGGTCATGCATAAAAGATGCTTCAGGTGCATTTTCTATTGCTGAATATAAACCCGCTCCTGAAATGGTTCCAGCAGCAGCATCTCAACTTATTGCAGAAGATTGGGTATGCTGCGACAGTTGCCAGAAATGGCGGCTTCTACCTATGGGTTTAAAGCCAGAGCAGCTTCCGGAGAAATGGCTGTGTAGCATGCTAAATTGGCTGTAAGTTGGTTACTCATTTTGGGGTTATGCATGAGCATATTATGCTAGTTAAACACTTAATTTGATGTGTATTGTATGCAGAATTGAGCAGTATCTAGAGCTATATATGAATTATAGTACATTTTCTTCTTTTTCCATGTGTGCATACATTTGGTCTGTGTTGTATGTATTATTTCATTTTCATTGTTCTTTTGAAATTGTTGGTAGGCCTGGAATGAATCGGTGTAACATTGACGAGGAGGAGACAACAAAATCAGTTTATGCTTTATATCAATTGCCAATTTCTGAGGGTCAAAATAACATGCAAAGCCATGCCACTGGACCTGCAATTGGAATGAGCTCTGCTGATGCTCTGCTATTTGGCCTGAATCACAAAAAATCCAGTTCTGATGTGATGTCTGATCGAGGAAAGAAGAAACATGGTACTAAGGAAATGACAACGGCAGGAATCAATAATGACATGCATCAGTTGTCTAATACAGCAAAGAATAATGCTCAAGAATTTGGAAATAGAAGCTTGACTAACATGAATCAGCAGCTTGTGGACTCAAACCCCATGAGGAAATCTAGTAAACATTCAAGCAGGTTGAACAACTTGATAGAGGAGAAAAGCATACTTAAAAAGAAAGAAAAGCAAATGAATGGAGGTATCTCATTCATTTCAGAGCTGATATATTGTTGCTTCAGATTTATTTTTATGGTGTGAATAACTATTATAGATATTCTTTAACTGAAAATGTCAATGTTATAGTCACGTGTGCAGGTAACAGAAATCATATTAAATTGAAACATAAGATGGAAGCTGATCAATGTAGATCTGGAACTCCTAAGAAATCTAAGACTGAAGATGCTTGCTATGCTGATAAACAACTGAATCCTGGCATGGACTTTGAGAAGTTGGGTCTAAATTCAAGAAATGGTTTGCCAACAAAGGCTAGTGGGAAGGATATGAGGAAATATGATGAGTCTTGTTTATCTGAGGATGTACAGGACAAGTTGGTAGTTCCCGTAAGAAAAGGAGACCAGGCTCAGTTCTCGTCAGATAATGGGTCCTTGGATGTTACAAACAGCAGTAAAAAGGATGGTTCAATTAAGAAAATGAAATTGAAGGACTGGCTGGATGATGAGAAACATAACACATTCTCCTTGCAAGGTGATCTACAATGTGGTGAGGGCAATGCAAATGGATTTAGGAATGAAAAGAAGTATAGAGTTTTGAATACTGAGGCAAAATCAGTAACTGAAGGTGATGATAAATTGAATAGAGAAGGTGGGATGAGGAGAGTTTTCTTATCAGACAGTAGGGACCAAATGGCTGTCGGGACTGAAGTGAAAAGTGTTGATAAGGCCCAGCAGCCAAGGAAGCACAGAAAAAATGTTGCATTTCACCAAGATTTGGGTTGTTTTGATCCATTGGACAAGGATTTGGGCTCTGGACAACTTTCATTGGCAGCAACTTCAAGCTCTTCGAAGGTTTCAGGGTCTCATAAAGCTAGAACCAACCTTGAAGATGTGAGAGGCTCACCAGTAGAATCTGTTACCTCATCACCTTTGAGGACCTCCAACTTGGACAAGCGTATTTTGGCAGCAGGGGACACTTCAGGGAAGGATGTTGCTAGAAAAGGCGGTCTCTCTTCAATGATTTCCAGAAAAAGTTTGCATAATAGGGAGGGAAAGTTATCAGAAAAAATGAAGGAGGAGAGAATTTCATATGACTCACATCCTGGCTCCCACAATTTCTCTTCAATTGAGTACCGGGTTGAAGATTTTAAAGACAAAGCCGGGATCCAAGCTAAAACTTCTTCTGAAATTAAGAATGACCATTTGCTTGATAGTGGTGTTGATACTGTTGAACAACATGGCAATTGTGCCACTGCCAATGGTTCACATTATGAGGAGAAAATGAACAAGAATAATCAGGAAAGTGCACTTTCTTGGCAGAAATCTGGTAAGGTTACATCATTACGGGTTAAGGAAAAAGACAGAAGGTCTGGTTCTAGTAGGGATAAGACGAAGGTTTCAGCTTCAGAGAATGGTTTATCCAAAAATGGTGTAAGTTATGAGTCAGCAGTTGATCCTAGTTATCATGCTTCTGGTACTGAGACAAGAAACAGTGCTAAAAACGGTTCTCCTAAGTCTAAATACAAGATTGACAACCTTAGTAAGAAAAATTCTTTAAGGCATTGGTCAAGTGAAACTGGAAAGCAAACTGAGGAGTTTGAGAATTCAGTTCTGAATGTGGATGCTCCATGTAGCACTAATAGAAAGATTATTTCCCAGCAGAACCTGATTCAGGACTTTGAGGAAGAAAACAAAGCTAATCCGGTAAGCACTGGATCAAGAGATGGGAAATCCAAAGTTCTCTTATCTTTAGAGAGTGAAGCAAGAAGGGAAACATATGTGGGTTCTAGAACTGCACCTGCGTCTCAAAAGGGAGATATGTCTAATGGACATCCAGTCCATGCATCTGGCAATGGTGATGTCACCAAGTTAGTGAGAAATTCTGCTGATGTTAGTTGCAAGGTTGGAGTTAATCGCAGTACAGGAAATTTCGCACCTGATAGACAACTTACTGAGTCAAGTCCTGTGACAACAAATTCTAGCCAAACTGCCTTTAGCATCCTTGAAGAAGCCAGAAAAATAAAAGATACAGCAGATCACTATAAGGTTACTTGATTATTTTAAGATTTTACTTCACATCTGTTTGTTGGATCTTGCATCTTTCTTTTTCTAACTGATGGGTTTATATTCTGTTTGTAGAACTCTGGGTTTGAGTTTGAAAGTAACGAGACTTATTTTAAAGCTGCCTTGAAGTTTCTGCATGGAGCATCACGTCTAGAAAATTGTCACAGTGAGAGTAGCAAGCATGAGGAGACGAGTCAATTGCAAATCTATGCTACTACAGCTAAACTTTTTGAGTAAGGAAAATTCTGAAGCTATTCATAAATTTATTACTTTTCTGATCTTAGATTTATACTGTTATTGGTCAAAAGTACATCTTGAAAAAAAAAAGGGTTTGAGAATGTATTGTAAATTGGTGGTTTCAAACTTTCCTTTTGAGACTTCAATTTTGGATGGAAGCAATTAAATATAATAAAAAGCATGATTAAACTCTTTTATTAGTAAGATTTGTGTTGAAGGTTCTCCTTAATTCTTGTAGTGAATACCTCTCTTTTTCCTTCTGAGGGCTCCCGCTTTTTGGATTGTGCTTTGGTGTGTGTGTGTATACCTGAAAGACAATAGGAGCTATAAAATATAGGGTTGCAATAACTGTATGATGCTTTAAGCTATGAGCCTTACTTTGTCGAGTTTTTGCAATTACTTAACCTAACTTGTTTGCTTGTCTGTACCCTCATACTTGAGTTTGGATCTAGTGGAGGTCTTGAATGTCATTTATGAGATACAAAGGCCAATCACTATCTTCAATTAACACTCCTCCAACCAATATATTCAATTGAAACTCCTCAACATCAGTGCTTTTCTAGCAAAATTAAGTCTGTATGTGTGACACTGCTGCTTTTTGCTGTTACAGTCATACTGTTCATTTGTTGGACTCTTGGTATAAAATCGTGCCATCAAATTACATTGGAAATTTTATGGACTGTTATCTTTTTCTTGATCTATTTGCCTTAGCTGGCCTTTAATCGTACAGTGCCTTGAAATGTATTCCAGATCCTGTGCCCATGAATATGAAAGATGCCAAGAAATGGCCAGAGCTGCTTTGGCATATAAATGCATGGAGGTGGTATACATGAGAGTGGTTCACTGTAAACATTATAGCATAAACAGGGATCGGCATGAGTTGCAATCAACTGTACACATGGTTTCTCAAGGTAATTGAACATAATTTTGATATAAGTATTTATAACTTCAGGCTTGTTAAGCACTGTTGTATATTGATAATGTATTCTTTAGGTGAATCTCCTTCATCTTCTGCATCCGATGTTGATAACTTAAACAATCTGGCGGCAGTGGATAAGGCGACTTTGCCACGGGGTACTAATACTCATGTTGCTAATAATCAAATCATATCTGCTCGAAATCGCCCAAATATTGTCAGGCTTCTTGATTTTGTAAGTTTTAATTTGTTGACACACCTTATGTTTACCATGGAACTATTGTTGGGGAATAGTGGTTTAGTGATTCAAGACAGTAGTAGGAATTTAATTCCATACTTGATAGAATCTGTAAGAAAAGCCAGTATGGATGGAAGCTGGTCTTTCTATGTCCAGAATTTGTTCCTTAGAATCAGTTTTCTATTGCATGCAAGATCTTGGCTCATACCTGTAATTCCTTGAAAGTACCATGAGTGATTCTGTTACATAAAAATCATATAATAATGTTGGCTATCTTACCGGAAATTTTCATTGTGCACTTTGCAATGCATGTTTCAGTTTTTGGTGGAGGTAAAATGTCAAGCTTATAGTATTGTTTCTTCCTTTTGTCCTTCTTCCTGCTTCTCCTTAAATAACAAGCAGTTAGCTTATATAGTTAGTGATTTTCATTATTGTTCGAGTTAAGCATTCGGGAAAGATGGTTCATGACATGGTATCAAAGCCTCTATAACCAAGTGGTCTAGAGTTCAATCCTTGCTGCTCCTATTCTTCTAATAAAAAGTTGAATTTAAGCACAAGGTAGAAAGGCTTGTGCATTATCCACCCTTCAAGCCCAAGGAACTCTTGCGTGAGGGGGCGTGTTAGAGATATAATAAAGCCATTTATGTGCCTTCATCTAATAGCTTAAGCTTTTGGAAGAGATGATTCATGACATGGTATTCGAGCCTCTATAACCAAGTGGTCTAGAGTTCGATCCTTGCCACCCTCATTTTTCTAATAAAAAGTTAAATTTCAGCACATAGGTGGGCTTGTGCATTGTCTACCCTTCAACCCTGTTACGGATAAATATCTGGGCATTAAATAGGACATAATATATAGTAGTTAAGTTAGAATATTTGGGCTGATATTTTGTTTCCATATTTTTCTCTATTAGCTGTCAATTGCCCATAATCACTATTGTATTGTCTTCTCTCTGTAAATATATATATACGTATGCCTGGTGAGGTTATGGTCATGGATTCAGCCCACTCTCTTCCCTTTACCTAATAACATGGTATCAGAGAGAGCCTGGGTTGCTGAGGTTTCGTAAAAGTCTCTCCGTCCCCTCTCCTTTATTTTTCTTTACTTCTTCTTTATATATATATATATATATTTCCGATCCATTGATCAATTAAACCTTTCACTGCCCCTTTCCCCTTTTCTTCTCTCTCTCCAGTGCGCAGCCTCGCTGTTAGCTGCGTGTTGATGTGGTGAGGTGATACAGATGGGATCACCACTGTTGTAAGGGTGAGCCAGGGGTGTCTTGCGAATTGCAGGTAGCTGTGCCACCTAGTTACTGTTTCAGCATCGGACTTTGGACATCCTGTTGCTGTCTTCTTCTCGCCGTTGATACTCTGTTCTGGGCATGTGGTGTGGAGCAGACTTTGTTGTTTGATCCCGACAATTGTGCAGCTCTCGGTATGGACAGGTGTGACTTGTACGGTGATGGCGGAGGACAAGAAAGTCGTGACTGAGGTCATCTCCTCCAATTCCAGAATCACTGATCGAAAACTAAATGACACAAATTGTGTGTTATGGAAAGGCTTTGTTCAGACATCTCTCTTGTAATGACCTGGGCACCCACCTCATTGCTTACCCACCACAGGAAGCCATCGCCAAAGAGAAGTGGCTGAAGGACGATGAAAGAATTCTGAATCAAATTTTGAACATCCATGGAATACCATATACAGGATTTGGTTAGGCACTGCAGTACGGTAAAAGAATTGTGGTCATATCTTGAATCTTTATATGCTAGTAAACATAACTTGTTCCTTGTTCATGAGCTGTTAACAAGCTTATATCGGGCAGCATAGAAAGGGAGACCATTGCTTCTATACCACTCTAATGTCAACCGCATGTTTGAGGAAATGAAAACCGTGTATTCACTGACAACTGACATTAAACAGATACAAGAACAGCGCGAAGAAATCATTGTCCAGTGTTTTTTGGCTGGATTAGATTCTGAGTATAAGGTGGCTCGCACCCAGCTTCTCACGGGATCAGAACTTCCAGGAAAGCTATCTGAAGTATTTTCTAGGCTACAATGAGTTTGTAAAGATGCTGGAAAGGATGTTTCTATAGGGGAGCTTAATGCCTTAGTCAACTCCACCTCACGAAACGACAATACTCGTGGTGGGAGGAGTGGTACTAGAGGTGGGCGAGATAGAGGGAGAGAGGGCGGCAGAAATGGTTCTCGCACCTGTCATCATTGTGGGGAACCTGGTCATATACAAAGAAATTGCTAGAAACTCCATGGAAAACCATTGTCCTTTCCCACACCTAAATTTTCCAATGCTACACCCCAGTTGTTCTTGCATCTACCTACCCCTGCTACACCTCAACCAGAAGTTCTAGTCACTGTTGCTGTCCCAGTTGATGAGTATGCATGCCTCACTCAGTTTTATGCTTCATAGCAACTTGCTAAGCCTTCCACAGCCACCTTAGTTCAAACAGGTAACCCCACCGCTTGCCTTTCTACTGCCCCTCGTGGCTGGGTCATTGACTCCAAAGCCACAGATCATATGACCGGAAACACAAGTATCTTATCCAACTTTGTTTCTTCATCCACTTTCTCTCATGTTACTTTAACAAATGGTTCCACATCCCATGTTATGGGCAGTGGTACTGCACAACTCACTAGTTCTTTGCCTCTTACCTCTGTTCTTTGTCTGCCTAAATTTCGTTTTAATCTTCTTTCTGTTAGCCAAATTACAAAAGCTCTTAATTGTGGTGTTTATTTCTTTCTTGGTTATTGTGTTTTTCAGGATCTTGGTACGAAGAAGATTATGGGCAGTGGTTGTGAATCAGGTGGCTTGTACATGCTGGATACACCTAGTGATGATGTGCCACATCCTATTGCATGCACGAGTGGGGTTGCTTCGCCTTTTCATCAACTTCATTGTCGCTTTGGTCATCCTTCCCTTCCGGCCTTGAAGATCCTTTGTCCGAGTTTGAAGTCTATGTCTACCTTAGATTGTGAGTCTTGCCAATTGGCCAAACATCCTAGTACCTCCTATTACCTAGAGAAAATAAGCTGGCTGTGTCCCCATTTGATATTGTACACTTAGAAAATTGGGGTCCTTGTCTTGTCCTTTCAAAATCTAGTTTTCATTATTTTGTGACTTTTGTTGATGACTTTTCCCAAGTTACTTGGTTATATTTCATGAAGCATCAGTCTGAGTTATTTTCCATTTTTTCTGGTTTTTGTGTTAAAATTCAAACACAATTTAACTCTGTCATTCGTGTTTTAAGAACCGATAATGCTAAAGAATATTTCTCTGCTCCATTTTCCACTTTCTTGTCTCTATATGGCATCATTCACCAGTCCTCATGTGTTTCGACCCCTCAACAAAATGAGGTTGCCGAAAGAAAAACAAACATCTCTTAGAAACAACAAGAGCACTTTTGTATCATATGAAAGTTCCTAAGGTGTTTTGGGCAGATGTTGTTGCTACGGCTTGTCATTTGATTAATTGTATGCCTTCTGTTGTTTTGAATGATAATATCCCCTACTCGACTTTATTTCCCTCTTGTTCTTTGTTTCCTTAAGCCCCCCCCCCCCCGGCATATTTGGTTGCACTTGTTTTGTTCAGGATATTCGTCCTCAAATATCTAAATTTGATCCTAAATCCTTGAAATGTATATTTCTTGGCTACTCTTGATCCCAAAAGGAATACCGTTGCTTTTCTCCTAATCTCGGACGATACTTTGGTCTCTACTGATATTACCTTCTGAGTCTACACCCTTCTTTCATATTGGTCATTTTACAGCTCCATCCATTACATCTTCTGTTCCCTTTATCATTGATTCTGATAATTATTTTCTTGTCTATATTGTTACTTCTAAACCCTCACAGCTGCATGCTAGGCCACCAATCACACAAGTGTATACTAGGCGACTGCGACCCCCTGACTTGGTTGCTTCCATCGCACTTGATTTTCAGCCTCTGCCTATGGCTTCTTTAGCTCAAGATCCAACACCTTCTTCGTCAGATCTTGATCTTCCAATTGCTCTTCGGAAAGGTAAACGGTCTTGTACTTACCCCATCTCTTCCTTTGCCTAGTATAATGCCTTGTCTCCTTCTTCCAAATCCTTTGTTGCCTCTTTATACAGTGTTGCTGTACCTAAAACTGTTGCTGAAGCATGCTCTCATCCTGGTTGGCGTGCTGCAATGGAAGAGGAGATGAGTGCCCTTGATCATAAACACACATGGGACTTGGTTTCCTTGCCACCGGGAAAGAAAGCAATTGGTTGTAGTTATGATAGCTGAATGGCTTAGAATAACCTTCTCAGTCTCCTCAATTTAAAGAATGATAAGTTACAACAATTGAATACAAAATTCCTTGATTTTAGGGATTGACTATTAACAACTATATCAAACAATATCAAGCTATATCAAACAATATCAAGCTATATCAAACTATATCAGACTATATCAAATCTAAATCAAACAATATCAACACTCCCCCTCAAGCTGGTGCATAGATGTCATAAGCACCCAGCTTGTTACATATGTAAGTTATTCGTGAGCCTTGTAGAGACTTGGTGAAAACATCTGCAAGTTAATTATTAGAATTGACAAATGAAGTACTAATCTCCTTTGAAAGAATCTTGTCTCGAATGAAATGACAATCGATCTCTATATGCTTAGTTCGTTCATGAAAGACAGGATTAGAAGCAATGTGTAAGGCTGCTTGATTATCACAAAAATCAGCTGCATAGAACCCATTTTGCAAAACTTTAACTCTTGAAGTAGATGTTTTAACCATATAAGTTCACATGTTGTAAGAGCCATAGCCCTATATTCTACTTCTGCACTCGATCTTGCAACTACACTCTGCTTTTTACTCTTCCAAGAGATGAGATTACCTCCAATGAAAACACAATACCCAGAAGTTGACCTCTTATCACTTGGAGATGCTGCCCAGTCTGCATCTGTATAGGCAACAATGTCCGTGTTACCTCTGTTCTCATATATTAGCCCCTTTCTAGGAGATCCTTTAATATACCTTAAAATGCGAGTCGCATCCCAATGACTGTCACAAGGAGAGTTAAGAAATTGACTCACAACACTAACAACAAAGGCTATATCTGGTCAGGTCATAGTGAGATAATTCAACTTTCCCATCAACCTTCGATTTCTGCCTGGATCTGAGTACAGCTCCCCCTGATTTGGCATGAGCTTAACATTCGGATCCATAGGAGTATCCACCGGCTTACAATTTAGCATCCCAGTCTCTTCCAAAATATCAAGTGCATACTTCCTTTGACAAATGGAAATGTCTGTTTTTGATTGAGCAACCTCAATACCAAGGAAGTATCGCAACCTGCTCAAATCTTTGGTTTGGAAATGCTGAAATAGATGTTGCTTTAGTCTAGTGATCCTTTCATGATCATCACCTGTAATTACAATATCATCCACATAGATCACAAGATAAATGACCTTTTTACACGGTGAATGTCTATAAAACACAGAGTGATCAACCTCACTATGAATCATGCCAAACTGCTGTATGACCTTACTAAACCTCCCAAACCAAGCTCGAGGTGACTGTTTCAACCCATACAATGACTTCTGAAGTTGGCAAATAAGACCTGACTCCCCCTGAGCAATAAACCCAGGTGGTTGCTCCATATAAATCTCCTCCTCCAACTCATCATGTAAAAAGGCATTTTTAATATCCAGCTGATATAAAGGCCAGCAAGAGATAGCAGTCATGGATAAAAAGAGACGAACAGATGCCATTTTAGCAACAGGAGAGAATGTATCACCATAGTCAAGACCATAAATCTGAGTATATCCTTTGGCCACAAGACGAGCCTTCAAGCGATCCACAGTCCCATCGTGACCAACTTTGACGGTAAAAACCCAACGACCACCAATAGTAGACTTCCCTGGAGGAGAGGGAACAAGAGCCCAAGTGTGGTTAGATTCCAATGCTGTCATCTCATCAATCATAGCCTGTCGCCATCCTGGATGAGATAGTGCTTCCTGAACAGTTTTAGGAATAGAAATGGACGACAAAGCAGATACAAAGGCATAATGGTTGGAAGATAAACGATGATAACTTAGAAAATTATAAATAGGATGAGGATTGCAAGAAGAATGATTACCTTTGCGAAATGTGATAGGCCCATTAAACATGTATATAAGAGGAGGGATAAATTAGGAAAGAACAAAGAAGGAGCAGAATTGTGTAAGGGACGTAACTAATTGGGGAGAAAAAGGACATGCTTTGAATGAGGGAATAACAAACTTGACGGATGGCAAGATAGGACGGGAGGAGAAAAGGAATGAATCATGGAGAATATGCATAAAGGGGGGAGGAGCGAAGGGGGGGCATGAAAAGTGTGAGGTCGAAAAAAGGGGACATTGAGATCTCTCTCACGTCGGTAGCAAAAGGGTGGTATTCCTACACCGGGATTACCATATTTTCTTTTTATCATTTCCATTCCTCCAAGGAGAATACTCTCCATCCATTGTACCTTTTTCTCTTGTTTCATTAGTGGTAACAGGAACTTCGTCCCCATTTCAGAATTAATACAACTTGGAACTTGATCAGTACCATTTTTCTGTTCTGTGTCTATTATTTGGTATCAAAGCTTCAGATCCTTGGAAGCTTATGGTAGAAACGAGAATGGAGAGAATTGAGAATTTGGAGAAGAGAATAGAAGAGATGAGACAGGAGAATAGACAGGTTGATCGAGGAAGCCATTGCAGAGATGCGGGGGGCTGGTACGTGGTAACGAAGAAGGGCGTGGAAGTGCTCGGAGCGAGAGCGAAGGTTAGACAGACGTGAGGAACGGATGAGGAGGCTGGAGGTGCCATACTTCTCGGGAGAAGATCCCTACGGATGGATTTACAGAGCTGAAAGGTACTTCGAGATTAACCACATCCCAGAGGAAGAAAAGGTGCTCGCGGCTTCCATTTGTTTCGAAGGGAAGGCCCTAAACTGGTTCCAATGGTGGGAGGCTAGGACGGAGAGGATTTCTTGGGCCATGCTGAGGAGGGCGCTGCTGGGACGATTCCAAGACGCAACCTCAGAAAATCCCTACGAAGTGCTTATGAGCTTGAAGCAAACGACCTCGGTGGTGGAATACATTGAGCACTTTGAGCTTATCTCAGCCCCACTACGTCACGCCGATGAAGAAATGCTGAAAGGAGCTTTCATGAATGGGTTGAAGGATGTTGTCAGGGCGGAGGTGAGGCTCCACGGAGCTGGAGACTTGGGAGAGGCGATGAAACTAGCGAAGAAGGTAGAGGAAAAGAATCGGATACTGGGCCACGAGAATGAGGGGCCATCGAAGAAGTTTGGGCCTAGTGAAAATAGACCCGCGTTGAGAAGCCGCTGGGATGGGCGGGTTTGAGACCCTATTGGAGAAAACACGCGCACGGGAAATGGAGGTCAAGGATCCAACACCGCTCCGTGGGACCCGAATCACACGGGAGTCTTTGGATCGGTGGTTCAACGCACGGAGGGCAGCCAGAGTGGAGCGAACCGCCGCAACTCGGCGTTCCGACGGTTATCGGAGGCGGAGTGGGAGGAGAAGCGCCGTCGTGGGGTGTGTTTTCGCTGTGATGAACCTTTCTCACCGAATCATGTGTGTAGGAATCGGAATCTGCATGTGCTGATTTTGGGGGAAGGAGGGGAAAACGAAGAAGACTTGAGGGAGGAAGAGGATGCGCAGAAAACAGAGGAGCACGCACTACAGTTACATATGGGAAGCGTGGCCGGAATGACGTCAAGGAAATCCCTGAAATTGTGGGGAGAGATCATGGGGAGGAAAGTGATGGTGTTGGTTGATTCTGGGGCATCGCACAATTTCTTGTCTCAAGAAGTGATGCATGAATTAGGAATGAAGGTGGATCGGGCCTTGGAATATGTAGTAGAGGTGGGGGATGGTCATACTGTGAAGAAACAAGGAGTATGCAAAGGAGTGGAACTTAGGTTACCAAATTTAAAGGTAACTGCAGATTTTTATTTGTTTGATTTGAGAGGGGTGGATGTTGTGTTAGGGTATGAATGGTCAAGAAATGGTGGGAAAATTGAAGCTGATTTTAGAGATCATGTAATTTGGGTGATGGGGGAGGGGAAGAAGGTTGAGATTAGGGGGGATCCTAAATTGTCTAGAACCATGGTCTCCATGAAAGCTATGGTGAAGGAGCTGAACAGGGGCAGTGAGGCCTATTATGTAGAGTTTGGGATGCTGACCATGTATTCTCAGGAAGTTAGGGGAGAGGTAGATGGATTGGAAAGGGTGCTAGAGGAGTATGAGGACTTGTTCCAAGAAGTCAGGGGTTTACCCCCTCAAAGAAGGTGTGATCATGCCATTGTAATAAAGGAAGGCTCCCAGATTCCTAACATGCGGCCTTATCGATATCCTCATCAACAAAAAGAAGCAATTGAAGCATTCGTGCGGGACATGTTAGCTGCTGGGTTGATCCGGCCAAGTGTAAGTCCTTATGCTAGCCCTTTGATTTTAGTTAAAAAAAAGGATGGGAGTTGGAGATTTTGTACCGACTATAGAGCTTTGAATAGCATCACCACACCAAATAAATTTCCAATTCCGGTGATAGATGAACTATTGGATGAGTTAGGGGGAGCCATCATTTTTTCTAAATTAGATTTGAAGTCCGGGTATCATCAAATCCGGATGAAGGAGTGTGATATTCATAAGACAGCTTTTAGAACCCATGAAGGGCACTATGAGTACCTAGTAATGCCCTTCGGGTTGACAAATGCCCCTTCAACTTTTCAAGCCCTTATGAATGAGATTTTTAAACCATATTTAAGGAAGTTTGTGCTTGTGTTTTTTGATGACATATTGGTGTATAGTGCCAACCAACAAACCCATATGGATCATCTAAGAATTGTCCTAGAAGTGTTGAAGACACATGAGTTGAAAGTCAATTTGAAAAAGTGTAGTTTTGGCATGAAACAGTTGGAATACTTGGGCCACATCATTTCAGAACAGGGGATTGCTGCTGATCCAAATAAAGTTAAAGTGATGGAGGAGTGGCCCATTCCAAAAGACCTTAAGAGCTTGAGGGGATTTTTGGGGTTGACGGGGTACTATCGAAGGTTTGTGCAAGGCTATGGGGTGGTGGCTAGGCCCCTTACTCAATTGCTGAAGAAAAACAGCTTTATTTGGGGGGAGGAGGCATTTCAGGCTTTTCAGGAGCTTAAAAAGAAAATGGTGGAACTACCTCTATTAAGCATGCCCAATTTCCAACTGCCTTTTGAAATTGAGACCGACGCATCAGGGGTGGGAATTGGGGCGGTTTTAATGCAGCAGGGCAGGCCTCTAGCTTTTATTAGCCAAGCTCTCTCTGATCGTGCGCGAATGAAATCGGTCTATGAGCGAGAGTTAATGGCGGTAGTGTTCGCTGTCCAAAAATGGCGTCATTATTTGATGGGGAACCGCTTTATTATTAGGACTGATCAGCGGAGCTTAAAATACTTGTTGGAGCAAAGGATTTTGGATGGTGAACAACAAAAATGGGTGGCTAAATTGTTGGGGTACGACTTTGAGATTCAGTACAAGGAAGGAAAAGAAAACCGGGTGGCTGACGCTCTATCAAGAGTCATGAAAATGCAGGCTGTTTCGATAGTAAGTAATGATGAATTGAAGTCCATAGAGGAAGAAACTAACCAGGACCAGCAGCTGCAGAAAATGATCCAGGAACTGATTGGTAATCCGAATTCTCATCCTTCATTTGTGTTTGCGAAGGGCTGTTTGTGGCACAAGGGTAAGTTGGTTATACCAACTAATTCAGCTCGATTCCCATTATTCTGGAAGAATTCCATGCTTCGTGTGGGGGGACATTCAGGTGTGTTAAGGACTTACAAAAGAATAGCTAATGTGTTCTTTTGGAAGCATATGAAGAGAGATATATAGAGGAGTTTGTCCGAAAATGTGCAGTGTGCCAGCAAAATAAATATCAAGCACTCAAGCCAGCAGGGGGTTTGCTACAGTCGTTGCCGATTCCCACGCAAATTTGGGAGGACCTTACTATGGATTTTATTGGGGGGTTACCAAAATCACAAGGGAAGGATACGATTATGGTGGTGGTAGACCGATTATCTAAAGCTGCCCATTTTATGCCCTTAAGCCATCCCTATACAGCAAGGACAGTGGCTGAAACGTTCATTAACAATGTGGTTAAGTTGCATGGATTTCCAGCTTCAGTTGTTTCGACAGAGACCGTGTCTTCATGAGTCTTTTTGGAAGGAGTGTTTAGCTTGGGCTGAACGAAGTTGAAGTTTAGCTCGGCTTACCATCCTCGAGACGGATGGACAATCTGAGGTAACTAATCGGACTCTAGAAGCTTATTTGAGATGCTTTGTGAATGGCGGACCGAAGCAGTGGGTCAAGTGGTTGGCTTGGGCAGAGTTTTGGTTTAATTCTTCCTATAATGTCTCTATTAGCATGAGCCCTTCAAAGCTATGTATGGGAGGGAAGCACCTTCAGTGATCAAATATCCGATTGATGGGGCCGGGTGCAGGGGGGGTTGATCAATTGTTATGGGAAAGAGACATTGCTCTAGGGGAGTTGAAGGAGCAACTACGTAAAGCGCAGAATAGTATGAAACAGTGGGCGGACAAGAAGAGGAGGGATGTGGTCCTTGAGGTTGGGGAAAAGGTGTACTTGAAGACACAGCCTTACCGGTTTAAATCTCTTGCAAACCGACCAAATGAGAAGCTGAGCCCACGGTTTTATGGGCCTTTTGAGGTGGTGGAGAAAGTGGGCGTGCTGCCTATAAATTGGCTTTACCACCAGCACTAAAATCCATCCGGTGTTCCATGTATCACAGTTAAAGAAGGCTGTGGGAACTGGTTTCAATGAGCAGCCACTACCCCAATGTTTAAGTGAAGAGTGGGAATTACAGGTGTACCCAAAGGAGGTAAAAGGAGTGAGGAAGCTCTTGAGTGGGACAGAGCAGGTTTTGATTCAGTGGGAAGGATTGCTGGAAGCTGAAAACACATGGGAAGATTTTGATGTCATTGATCATGTTTTTCCAGACTTTCACCTTGAGGACAAGGTGAAACTGGTGGGGGGGAGTATTGATAGGCCCATTAAACATGTATATAAGAGGAGGGATAAATTAGGAAAGAACAAAGAAGGAGCAGAATTGTGTAAGGGACAGATGGCACTAATCGGGGAGAAAAAGGACATGCTGAATGAGGGAATAACAAACTTGACAGATGGCAGCATAGGACGGGAGGAGAAAAGGAATGAATCAGTGGAGAATATGCATAAAGGGGGGGAGGAGCAGAAGGGGGGGCATGAAAAGTGTGAGGTCGAAAAAGGGGACTGGCATTGAGATCTCTCTCACGTCAGTAGCAAAAGGGTGGTATTCCTACACTGGGATTACCATATTTTCTTTTTATCATTTCCATTCCTCCAAGGAGAATACTCTCCATCCATTGTACCTTTTTCTACTGTTTCATTAGTGGTAACAGGGAACTTCGTCCCCATTTCAGAATTAATACAACTTGGAACTTGATCAGTACCATTTTTCTGTTCTGTGTCTATTAAAATGCAATGGGAAGGTCAGTGGTAGGCTCAGGTTGGACCGGAATCGACGGAGACGGAGGAGCAGGAGGTGAGTCACTGGTGTCCACAACAGGTGCAGCCTCCGGAGTAGTAGGATAAGGACGACGGTGATAAGTGAGACGAAATGGCTCCATGGGGTACTTAGGAGCAATAGGGGCAGCCTCTTGTATATGTGAGAAAGGTGGACTTAAAACGGGAGAATTGAAGGCTGGAATAGGCAAGACTTGAGAAACAGACTCCAATAAGACTTGTGAGGCAAAGAAAGGTGTATCCTCGAAAAAGGTAACATCTGCGGAGATGTAAGAACGATTTGTGGATGGAGAATAACATTTGTACCCCTTTTGAACCCGAGAATAACAAAAAAAGATACACTTAATGGCGCGAGCAGCAAGTTTGTCGAGACCTGGAGCAACATTGTGGATAAAACATGTGGAACCAAAAACACGAGGGGGGATAGTATAAAGGGGTGCCTGAGGATATAGAATAGAGTGAGGAACCTGGTTATTGAGAACAGAAGATGGCATTCTATTTATTAAATAACCTGCAGTGAGAATAGCATCACTCCAAAATTTCACAGGAACATTAGAATGTAACATGAGAGTACGAGCTGTTTCAACGATATGGCGATGTTTGCGCTCAGCCACCCCATTTTGTTAAGGTGTGTGAGGACAACTCGATTGATGAACTATACCGTGCGATGCCATGAAAGAGTTAAAAGGGGCAGAAAAATATTCTTTGACATTATCACTGCGTAAGATACGAATAGTTTATCCAAGTTGATTATGTATTTCAGCACAAAATTTTTGAAAAATAGGGAATAACCCAGAACGTTCTTTCATTAAAAATAACCAGGTACAACGAGAGAAATCATCGATGAAAGTAACAAAATATCTATATCCTAAGAAAGAAGAAGTACGACTAGGACCCCCAAACATCAGAATGAACAAGACTAAAAGGAGACTCTGCACGACCTGTAACCTTGCTTGGAAAGGATGCCCGAACATGTTTTCCAAGCTGATATGCCTCACTCCAATGCCGGTAAATTAGAGAGATGAGGGACCATTTTCTTTAATTTATTCAAACTCGGATGACCAAAACGACGATGAAGAAGACTAGGCGACTCTGTGGCAAGCACATATGGTGGAGGATGGAGGTTGTAAGTAGTAGAGACCGTGTGACTCAGATCCTGCTCTAATCGTCTTCCCCGTACACCGGTCCTGGATAGAAAAGGAAGTAGAAGTGAAGGTTATGAAACAATTGAGAGATCGAGTAAGTTGACTAATAGAAATTAAATTAAAAGGACATCCAGGTACAAATAAGACTGAATTTAAAGACAGAGAGGGAAGAGGTGAAACATGACCAATACCAGTGGCTTGAGTTTTAGAGCCATTAGCAAGAAAAGAGAGAA
This sequence comes from Ormosia semicastrata, assembly GCA_029884595.1. Lineage (NCBI taxonomy): Eukaryota > Viridiplantae > Streptophyta > Magnoliopsida > Fabales > Fabaceae > Ormosia > Ormosia semicastrata. Next base: position 29,920,390 of record JAQQTO010000043.1, on the reverse strand, counting down.
GAGTTACCAACAATATGATCAGAAGCACCAGAATCCAAAATCCAAGAACCAACAGGAGATGAATGAGAGAAACAAACCGTAGAATTACCAGAATGCGCTATAGTTGCGCTATTGTTGGGTTGCCTTAAGTTGAAGGTACTCCTTATATTCATCAATTGAAAATTTGTTCCTTGTGACTTGTTTGATTATCATACAAGGTACATGAAGAGAATAACATTAGCCGACTTTTCTGGGAAACCATGAAGAGAATAACACTTGTCTTGGGTATGACCCACGCGCTTACAATAAGAGCACTGAGGACGATCACCTCTACCACGACCACTTCTTCCACCACGCCCACGGCCTCGTCCTCCACGGTTTACCGAATTAGAGACAAAGGCCGAGGACTCTGAAGCTGTCTGGGAGCCAATCTCAAATGTCTCCACTGGTGACGGAACTCGTAGAAGACGATCAATGAGCTCCTCCACCGTGGGGATGTTAGGATTAGTCAGAGCTTGATTCCGGACAGATTCAAAGTCCTTATGTAAACCGTGAAGAACAAAGACCATATACATATTATCAAGTTTTGCTAGTACCTTCGTAAGATCATCACCTGTTATAATGCGTTTAATGTCATCAATGACGGACTGTGCTTTGTTCAGATAAGAGGAAAGATCATGATCTGCCATCTGAAGAGTGGCCAAATTGTGGACAGAAGCATAGAGACGTTGTAGATCATTGGAATAGACATTTTGAGCTTTCTTCCATATTTCATAACAAGTTTTGTATGGGCGAAAGTGTACCATCAACTTCGGATCAATAGACTGCCATAAAAGAGAGACCAACTGATAATCTGCCCTTTTCCATTCATCACGAATTTTCTCATCAATCTCTGCTTCCTTCTTGGTGAGATGTTCATAAAGCCCTTGACCTAAAAACCAAACTTGAACCGCATTGTACCAATCCACAAAATTCTTACCATTGAGTTTTTTCGATGTGATAATGGGACTTCCAGAGTAGGCAAAAGAGATGAGACCCTTCCCTGTAGACCCAGAACCAGCACCAGAATTGACGTCAGAACCTTTGGAAGAGCCAGTGGTTGAATCGGACATGGTGAGAAGGAGAAGAATGAAAGTTCTTGAAACTGGGCTTTGATAGTCAAAAGGAGGCCAGAGGACGCTGGCGAACAAGACGGAGATGACGCGCAGACGAAACGACGCGTGGACGGCAGCGCGTGGAGCTCACGCGCGCGGAGATCTGCGTACGGTGGCGGCGCGTACCGCGGAGAACGGAGGTGGGTCTTCTCGGAAACGGATCGCCGGCGTTTTCTGAGTTGTCCGGTCACCTTACTTTGGTGATCGGAGACGGTGGCCGAAGACAGTGGCCGGAGACGATCGCCGGAGAGCGGTTCTTGACCAGATCGAACCCTAGCTCTTTGATACCAAGTTATGATAGCTGAATGACTTAGAATAACCTTCTCAGCCTCCTCAATTTAAAGAATGATAAGTTACAACAATTGAATACAAAATCCCTTGATTTTAGGGATTGACTATTAACAACTATATCAAACAATATCAAGCTATATCAAATTATATCAAATCTAAATCAAACAATATCAACAGTTGTAAATGGGTGTTTGCTGTCAAAATGCATCCAAATGGTTCCATTGCTCGATTAAAGGCAAGGTTGGTTGCTAAGGGATACGCCCAAGTCTATGGTATGGATTACTCAAAAACCTTCTCCCCTGTTGCTGAGCTCACATAAGTAAGGTTATTTATTTCCTTGGCTGCTACTAATGGTTGGCATCTTCATCAACTTGATGTTAAGAATGCGTTCTTGCATGGTGATCTTCAAGAGGAGGTGTATATGGAGCAACGACCTGGGTTTGTTGCTCAGGGGGAGTCAGGTACGGTGTGTAGACTGTGTAAATCCTTGTATGGGCTGAAACAATCCCTGATAGCTTAGTTTGGAGATTTAGTGAAGTGGTCATCAAATTTGGGTTATAGCGGAGTGCATATGATCATTCTGTATTCTTCAGACAAGCTAGTTCTAGATGCATCCTTCTAGTAGTCTATGTTGACAATATTGTCATTACCGGCAATGATGATGTGGGAATTACTGCACTCAAGAACTTTCTTTAGAGTCAGTTCCAAACAAAAGACTTGGGTGCTCGTAAGTACTTTCTTGGGATTGAAGTCCTGAGAAGCAACAAGGGGATTTTTCTATCTCAGAGAAAATATGTTCTTGACTTGTTAGTAGAAACTGTGTTGTTGGAAGCAAAGCCATGTGAGACTCCATTAATGCCAAACATAAAATTAACAGCTGATGATGGAGAATTATTAACAGATCCTGAGAGGTATAGGAGAATTGTTGGGAAACTCAACTACCTTACAGTGTCAAGGCCAGACATTGCATTCTCTGTTAGTATTGTTAGTCAGTTTATGTCTTCACCTAGGAGTGCCCATTGGGATGCTGTTATTCACCTTCTAAAGTATCTCAAGGGTTCACTTGGGCATGGGATTTGGTACCAAAATCATGGGCATTGTAGGGTGGAAGCTTTCTCAGGTGTTGATTGGGCAGACTCTCCAGATGATAGAAAACCCACTATTGGGTACTGTGTTTTTGTTGGAGGAAATCTAATTGCTTGGAAAAGCAAGAAACAAGGTGTGGTGGCTCGATCTAGTGTTGAGTCTGAGTATAGAGCAATGGCACAAGTTACATGTGAACTTACATGGGTTTGTCATCTTCTAGGAGAAATTGGTACGACTAATGCTTGCCCTATGCAGCTATGGTGTGATAACCAAGCAGCAATACACATTGCTAATAACCCAGCATTCCATGAGCGCACCAAGCATATAGAGGTTGATTGTCACTTTGTTCGAGAAAAACTTCAGCAAAAGTTAATCTCATTAAGGCATGTTCGAACTGGAGAACAACTAGCTGATGTGTTTACCAAAGCTATGCCTGGGAATAAGGTCACTCAGATTTGTAACAAGATGGGCATGATTGACATCTATGCTCCATCTTGTGGGGGAGTGTCACGGATAAATATGTAGGCATTAAATAGGACATAGTATATAGTAATTAAGTTAGAATATTTGGGCTGATATTTTGTTTCCTTATTTTTCTCTATTAGCTGTCAATTGCCCATAATCACTATTGTATTGTCTCCTCTGTGTAAATATATATATATATGTAATATAATATATACACGTATGCCTAGCCAGGTTATGGTCATGGTTTCAGCCCACTCTCTTCCCTTTACCTAATAACAAACCCCAAAGCGCTCTTGCGTGAGGGGGTGTGTTAGATATAAAAATCACTTATGAATCTTCACCTAACAGCTTAAGCTTTTGAGAGAGATGGTTCATGACAATTATATTATGTACTTGCCTTATGGTCGTCATTTTTTTTTTTGGAAAGTCACTTGGTAAATGTTAGCATGTTATTTTGCAGACTCAGGACATAAATTTTGCAATGGAGGCTTCTAGAAAATGCCAGAGCACTTTCATGGCTGCTAATGGGATCATGGAAGAGGCACAGAATAGGGACTGTATAACTTCTATTAGGAAGGTTGTTGAGTTCAGCTTCCAAGATGTAGATGAGCTTGTACATCTGGTTTTGATTGCAACGAAAGCCATAAGTTGTGCTGCTCTTGGTGGTGCTAGAGATTAACTTCATAATGTATATAATGTATGTTTTTCGGTTGTTTCTCTACTGAGATAGCATCCAGAAAGGAAGTGGCTACCGGATATTTACCTACGCTGGCACTTGGAAACCTGCAAAGAAGGCAGGTTACCCACAATCTGTTATCCTTATGTACATCTGTACAAAATGAGATTATTAGCAAATTTTGTAATGTATTTTTAATTGTTCAGGTTCTTCTTAAGGTGGATAGGGGCACAATATTCTTACCCTTAAATTTTATGGGTTAGAAAGAGGGAAATAATTCCTCGTTGTTACGTGACAGATGATGGATATCATGTAATAGTTCAGTGCTACATTCTTTGCTCCACTGATTTGGAGCCCCAGGAAAAAAAAATAGAATCTGGAAATGTTAGGCAACCATTTTTGAGGGCTTTGGATACTGATATAGTTATAACCATACTTTAAGAAAAACTCTCCTTTTCTGTTATCATAAGTTTTGAATGGTTAGAATTCCTTGCAGAAAGTTTTCTTTTGCGTGTCTCATTGGTTACAAACTTATATATTGGTCATTGCAGCTTTTGGAGTTAAAAAAAGTATTCCGATGTACAGGTACATAGTCATCATTGTTAAACCTGTCCCTTGCTTTACGTTTGTCATCTAATTTCCTGCATCTATGTAGGTGATACTGTTAATTTTTGGAGTCTGGTTAACTGTATAGGAAAAAGATTATCATACACCCCTTTTAGGGGTGTATGCACTGTCGACACCCTTTTTAAGGGTGTCAGATTTAGTGAGAAAAAGTAATAGGAAAAAATAAATATGATGAATGGTATTGAAAGGAGTGTGAAAAGAGATGTATGCACTGTTAATGATAAGAATATCAGAACTGAACTGTATAATATGGGAGAATTGTCAGCAGTTTGAGTTGACTTTGATATTCTGTGCAGCGTGGGCACCTTGTGAGGAATATTAGCTGGTCATGAGTTACTATGCTTGACCAAGATTTGCAAGATTTTTATGAGATTATATATATATATCACTCCCCTTTTCTATTGGGAGGAATTATTTCATCCGAAAATTGTTAATGTTTGTTATTATCATGGATGACAGTGAGAATCCTATCATCTCTTATGCTACATACTACAATGAAGCTTTAAGGAGGCATTGAAGTTTTGCGGTCGGTTTGCGGCTTGTGACCATTAGTGATTCAATAGGTAAAACTATAAGTATAATGTAATTTACTTAATCTGATATTACGTGTTGAAATTAATTTCGCCTTTTCGTTATTTTAAGGTTCTGTGGTGTATTTGAGTATGTTGATATGGATCAGGATAATCCTGCTTCTTTACACTGTCACTCTCGCATACCGAGACTTATTAATAATTATAGTGCTAACCACTATACATATGTTTCATTCAGGGTTTAGCATGTGCTTTTGTTGTTTTTGAATATTGGTTCAGAATATTTCATTTTCCTGCCATGTTTGATTATACAATCATGCAAAGACAATGGCCTGTGCACTCAATTTGGCTTCTTCCTAGCAGCTTTAAACCAATAAAGTATGTTTTGGATTGATGATGGTCTGGGGAAATCCATGTTCTGTGTTACATTTATGGAAAATTATAGGGTAGATATGGTGTACCATACACTTTGTGAGCTATTCCAATAGAAACTGAGTTGGTTTGGGTTTCACTAGGCAGGTTCCCCCCCCAACTTTGTGTATTTCTATTGGTCCAATGCACAAATTGAATATGCACCATGTTTAACAATCTCTCAGCATTTTATTTTAATTTATAACTGACGGCTGTTTGGTTTTATTAGGTGCATCTTGAGGTTGTGTGGACTGGCCGCTCCAAGTGGCGATGAAAGTTGGGTCTATACATGGGCGTTTCTTCCCCTTTCTTTCATAAATTCGGCTATTGCACATTTACCATTTTTTCCTCCCCATCCCAAAAAAATAACCACCCTTCGATTATCATTTTTTTCCTCCCCAAATACTTGTTTAGCCTAACATGAGATAATTCCCCGTTGTATATTATTTACTGGTGCCTGAAGGGCACATAACTAATATCCTAATCATGGAATAAATTGCAATAGAATTTTTGGTCAATGCATTTTACTGCCCTTGGCTTTTCATGTTTCCTTCTATATGGTTGGGGTCTTGGGGAATTTGAGGATGGCTAGTAGGAAGGAAATTTTGGGCATGACTCAGATGTAACCTTGAATGGATTCTGTAATGGAGATTTCTATGGTACTCATCTTGTTTTAGGGTTTGGTACTTAAGATGAGATATCAAACATTTCATTGGATATTGATTATTTTTAAGCATTTATTTTGAATTCAACATTCAATGAATATATGATAATTTATCATGATATCAAACCTATTAGAGTACCATAAAAATTCTCATTGTGTAATATAAAGGTTGAATTTAACATTATTTGAGTTCGAGTAAAAGAAAGGATTGTCTTGTGACCTGATTATGTTTCGATTCTCAGTTGAGTCTCATAATTTGGAATTAACCTTTAATTAATTCGTTTATTTAATTAGGTATAAGCAAGTTGATGCATATTTGTGAACTTATTTAATCTCTTTATTTTCTACTTTTTAATTTATGTTTTTAACATATTACACTTTTTCATCAATTTTACTTACAGAAAAAATTTAACATTATATAATTGAATAAAATTAAATGTCTTTTTCTTGAAAGGTTAAGTTATCACTACCACTTTTAAGGTTTAGATATATACATCACCGTACTTTTCTAGTTAGGGAATTGTCACTATATTCCTTTTAATTTGGTTTTGACTTATTAAACTGAATGCAATGGGGTGAATTCCATTTCCATCCGCAAGTAGCTTACCATAGATGCGGATGCTCGCTATTATGTTGTGTAAGAGAAAGCAAATGTGCAAACCACAACGCAGTTCATAATGATGTCTCATAACTATTCTTATATCTCATCCCAACTTAATTTCTGTTATGCTATATAAAACAAAAGCAGAAATCCAAATGCAACTCATAAACTCTGTTAAGTGAAAACCAAATTCTGTTGTCAACTTGCACCAGTTTGGGTGCAAGTAACTCGGCTTTTGAAGAGGGATATAGATCAAGACTCTGGGCTTTCTGAATTGTGTGAGTAACCGAGAAGAAATATCAGTTGACCACAGATCTTTGTATACATAGGTAAGTGTTCAAGGGCAAAAAAAAAACTTACTTTTCCTTCCAACTACTGTCTCTGATTGGAGGACAGTGTCATTTCTGATGGCAGGGCAAACGAGCACCAAGGGCTGTCATGAAAAAGGCTTTATTTTTTAATTTTCTTTTTGTTCATATAACAGACAAATATCTCTTAATTTGAAATTCTATGTCTCCAACCTTATGTTTATTTCTTTATTCAAATAAAATGATCTCTTGGCTAAATTACTCCTACTGGACATTGTTCAAAGAAATATTGAAATGGTCCGAGATAAATCATTACCAAAAATCTCCACAAGTGCATAATCCATTTTTGAAATGATGAAATCTGTTCACATCTCTCACAACGAAGTCTCTCTCTACAATATCACTAATCAGCTTGAAGGTCTCATGACAGTCCCTGCACATTCTCAAGTTCTTCATTATTCTGATTGTGACTCCTTTAGGCGCGTTTATTAATCCAAACGCTAAGGCAAGTTTCTCACTGTGCAAACTCACAATTTCCTCTTTGGCCTCCTCTTCCACATCAACAAACACCAATCCTGCAGTCCCTCCAACGTATCCCCTTTCCGTCATTCTCTCTTCCAATTCCCTTAGCAAGCTCAGTATCTCACTCCCTTGTGTACATTTAGAGACGTCTCCAGCATGGAACAAATAAGTTGATTCCTTAATCTCAATCCAACTGCCACCAGGTTCCTTGCAAATTCCGGTGCGCTTCATTTCAGATCGTAGGTTATGAGCATTTTCCCAATCCCCTGCCAATGCATATGCATTGGACAATGTAACATATGCACCTGCTACTTGTTGGTTGGATTCTATTAGCTGCTTGCTGGCTTCAAGGGCAATGTCTACCCTACCATGAAGCCTACTAGCTGAAAGAAGTGTCCCCCACAACAAGGCATATCCCTCACGTTCAACTTGAACTGATTTTGCTAACTGGTATGCTTCTTCAATACGCCCCACTCGACCTAGCATATCTGCAATGCATGTATAATGCTTTGCATCAGGCATCACCCCATATTTGCCATTCATGGAGTTAAGGAGCTCAAGTCCATTATCTATAAGCCCTGAATGGCTGCAAGCATGTAAGACCCCAACAAAGGTGACATCATTGGGTTTTATTCTTCTATCAATCATTTCTTGAAAAAGTTGTAGAGACAATGTCCCAAGTCCATACTTTGCAGCACCCACAATCATTGAAGTATAGGGAATCACTGAAGGATTTGGGATTCTCCTGAAGACTTTGCCAGAATAATGAATACAACCGCATTTGGCATACATGTCCACAAGTGCACTAGCAATCACATCATTTGCATCATGCCCAAGACGGATGACCACCCCATGAGTGATTTTCCCAGAACCTAGGCTGCCCAAACTTGCACAAGCACTGATCACGCTGCACAACATGAAATGATTTGATTTGTACAACCTCAAATGATTGAATTCCTTAAACAGTTGGAGAGCATGGTGCCCTTGTGCATTCTGAGCATACGCGGTGATCATGGAAGTCCAAGAAACCACATTCCTTACACACATGGATTCAAAAATCAGCTGAGCCTTATCAACGTGGTTGCATTTCCCATACATATCAATGAGGGAAGAACATACAACAAGATTGGACCCGAAACCCATAACCTCAACAAGAGCATGAATTCTTCTGCCCATGTCAAGGTTGGCAAGGATAGAACATGCATTAATAAGAGTGGCAAATGTAAATTCGTTTGGAAGAACCAAGCTTCCTTGCATTTGATGGAAGAGACAAAGAGCCATATTGGGTTGACCATGGCTGACATAACCAGCCATAAGTGAAGTCCAGGACACAACATTACGTTGAGGCATTGTGTCGAACAGTCTGTGTGCATGGTCGATTCTAAGGAGCCTGAGATAACAGTTGATGAGATGGTTGGTGGTAAAAGTGTCATTTGATAAACCGGATTTGACAACGTTGGAGTGGGTCGAGGTTGCAGAGGTTAATTCCTTACAAGTTTGGAGCTTTCCAATGAAGTGGGCTTTGGTATTTGTATGGAACAGTGACGGTTTGTGTTGGTCGGAAAGAGAGGAAGAACGGGAGAGGGTTATTACCAAATTGGGTTTCAACGGCTGCTTCATCTATACCCAATTCATACCCTACAAAACCTCAATCCCAAATGATGGTCTATTAAAAATGTAAGCTGAGGACATTTTGGTCATTGCACTGACTCTATTTGTTATTCCCTGTCAATGGCAAAGTCCACTGAAGATTTTGTCTGGTTGCATTTATACCACGGCAAAGAAAAGAGAACTTGGTAAAGAAAAGAAAAGAAAAGAAAAGAAAAGAGAACTTGTGGGACTGAAAAAAATGTCCTCTGAAGAAAGTTGTGTTTTTTTCTTTTTAACGTGTGTCTTTACTCTTTATGACACATGTTAATAAATAAAATATATAAATTATTAAATTAAAAAGTATAAGTATTTATTGTTTTTGAAAATTTAAAGAGTATTTAATTTTTTAAAGAAATTAATAATAAATAATAAATGTTATTTTTAATCTTTAAAATAATTCTAAATCATCTTAACTAATCTTTTTAATTATTAAATAAAGAAAATTATTAAATATTTTTTATATTCTTAATATATTAAATATATTTTTTATTTAATTTTTTTATTAAATATTAGAAGAGTTGTTTAAAAAAATTTTAAGAAAATATAACGAAACTCTTAATCCTTAAAATAATTCTAATCTTCTTAATTAATTTTTTCTTTAAATCTTCCTAATTACTAAACAAAAAAATATTTAATATTTTTTATATTCTCAATACATTAAATATTTTTATTTTTTTTATTTAATTCATTTTTATTAAGTATTAAAATAATTTTTTAAAAAAATATAGCTCAACTCTAATCCTTAACATGTCTCTTACTGCACATGATAACAAAAGTTTTTTTTTTTTACAATAAAGAAAGTTGTGGTTGTCTGTAGGTACATGTGGGACATTTTAATAATTTTCTCAATTACTTAAAGAAAAATGTGGATGGCCCTACTACTGATTTTTTATTTAATATTTCTTATTTTAAGTAAGAAAATGTGGATGGCCCTACTACTGGTAGTCTACTACCACTCACAGAAGTCTCCGTAATATGTGCTACTACTCACTATTAACCTAATTCCACTTCCCTTAATAAACTACAGTAAAAGAACTCTACTTTTTTACATGTCTTTTTTTATGCTTGGGTTGATGATATCATGCACATGAGAAAGTAAGAGCAAGAGTAAAAGCGCATTTAGGAGGAAAAGAAGAGAGGAGCAAAGCAAGTGCCGCTAAGTGGCTATTAAAGAACACGTCTCTTGTTTCGCGTCTATGCACTTTAATTGATTTTTTTCTTCTTTTTGGTAAAAGAAAAGGCATAGTAGGATTTTGGTCTTTGAAGATCCTCTCGGTGCATTAGTTAAGAGTTCATATTTACAATAGAACCATGATCTTAGAGAGGCTTAGAAGTTTTTAATCGGTTTAGAAGCCATGAGGTCTATGCCCCCTAAACTGCAGGATTGGTGATTAATTATAAATTAGTCTGGTGTCACAACTGATGGAATCCCAAAAAATAAAAAATAAAATACCAAATCTCTGTAAATCGTTGATTTGAAAGCTAATTAGTTGCACAATGACCTGTGGTGTGATTTTTTATAGCATTAAAATCTAACTTCTCCAACTTCCAACAACCTAACTGATGTGCTTGATGTGTGTCCCTGTGAACAGCTCATTTTAAAATTTTAAAATAATGGTATTTAAGCAACATTACAATAAACACTGTACATAATTGGAACACATGACTACATCCGAGTTTAAAGTCATATGGACTCGTGTGTCAATTATGTACAGTTATAACTCCAGCATTGTATAGATAGCATTTTGTTTATTAGTTTGAGTAATCATAAGGGCTAAATTCTACTATAAAAAATACCAACTTGGTTGAGGGTGGAGCATAGAGCTACCAGTTCCAAGCAAAAACTCTAGCCCCAATTTCTGTCTCCATGGCTCCCGTACTCGTTTCTCCCATCAACGTTGGGCACATTGATGATGTCCAAGAACTAACGAAAACCAAGCCAAGGACAATTCCTGAAAGATTTATACGTGATATGACCGAAAGACCAACACTTGCTAAAGCTCTCTCACCACCACCTAGTGACATGCCGGTCATTGATTTCTCTAAGCTTACCAAAGGGAACATAGAAGAAGTCCAAAATGAAATTTTGAAGCTTGGAGCTGCTTGTGAGAAGTGGGGATTTTTTCAGGTAAATACCACTTAGCATTTATGCTTGCTACTATTTGATAACTGTTTAGAATTAACTTACCATAAATAAATAACCATCCATAGATTTGTGAAAATCTAAACCATTTTGTTTTTTGTATTATTTTTTATACATGAGGATATGGAAACTAATGTTGAGTGTGTCATTAGGTAATCAATCATGAGGTTGACCTCAATTTGCCGGAGAGCATAGAGAAGATCAGCAGGGAGTTTTTCATGCTACCTTTGGAAGAAAAACAGAAATACCCAATGGCTCCAGGTACAGTTCAAGGATATGGCCAGGCATTTGTTTTCTCAGAGGACCAGAAGTTGGATTGGTGCAACATGTTTGCTCTTGGAATTGAACCTCACTATATAAGGAACCCAAATCTATGGCCAAAGAGGCCTGCGAGATTTAGGTAACTAAAATAATGGTCCCATATTTTTACCTTTGAGTCCACTGTTGGTATACTAGTATTTTTGTGTAAAGTCTTAATCAATCTTGCAGTGAAACAGTGGAAGTGTATTCAAGAGAAGTAAGGAAACTATGTCAGAATCTGCTCAAATACATAGCTTTAGACCTGGGCTTGAAATGGGATGTATTTGAGAAGATGTTTGGTGTGGCAGTGCAAGCCATAAGGATGAATTACTACCCACCTTGTTCTAGACCTGATCTTGTTTTGGGTCTCAGTCCCCATTCAGATGGAAGTGCCCTCACTGTGCTGCAGCAAGCAAAGGGAAGCCCAGTGGGACTTCAAATACTCAAGGACACAACATGGGTGCCTGTCCAGCCAATTCCAAATGCCCTAGTCATAAACATTGGAGACACAATGGAAGTAAGACCTTTTCCTTTTTACTTTGTTCTCTGCCCATAGGAATTTGAGTTACCTAACAGGTAGCACATCATCTCCCATAAGTTCAATCCCATCAGTTATCACTTCCCAAATGTTTCTCTTTTCTTTTTCAGGTTTGCAATTTTTTCATCTGGATTCAATTCTGATTTGCAATTATGTAGGTTCTTACAAATGGAAAATACACGAGTGTGGAGCACAGAGCTGTGGCTCATCAGGAGAAAGATCGACTCTCAATTGTGACATTTTATGCTCCTAGCTATGAAGTGGAGCTAAGTCCAATGCCAGAATTTGTGGATGAAAGCAACCCATGCAAGTTTAGAAGATACAACCACGGAGAGTACAGTAAATACTATGTAACAAACAAGTTACAGGGCAAGAAGATCTTGGACTTCGCCAAAATCTAAACAAAAAACACAAACTAGGAAGGACCACTTAGTTCTCCAACTAGGAATCCTACAATTAGACATTGAATATATATATATATATATATATATATATATTAATCAACCACATAAGGGTATCAAGGTCAAGCTTCCAATTCTTGTCAATGAAAAATAGACTGAAGAATTAGTTGGGTGATGCAAAGGAGTGTGATTGTGGGTCACATAGAGAGGGCTTTGTTCATATTTAAATAATGTAATATGCTATCTTTTAATGAAAACTAGTGAGGACTTACATTCTAATACTTTTATAAAGCACAGAAAAAACCAAGAACCAAGCAGAATTAAATGTCAGTTCTACTGTTTCCTTTATAATATTTCTTATACGGAAAGAAGCGAGCAAAATCATGCAGGTGCTCCATGCACATATATATATATGAAAGAATCAGACAGGATGGGGACAAAATCATTTGTTGTCTCATTGTTCTTACTTAGGAGGGAGAGCTTTTTCTTTGTAATGAGAGAGGGGGTGCCCCACAGGTCATTTATGCATGTTTTAGTTGTTCGTATAATTGAGGGAGGGAAGCACCAATCGGGCAAGTTATGATGGTTCTTAGTTCTTAAGTGATTCTGAGCTGAAATGGCACTTGAGTGCTACAATTAAAAAATTAAACAAGCTTAAAAGTAAAACTCGTGTTTTATCATGCATGTTGATACAACAAGAAGTGAGGGACACATGGAAAAAGGACGTACTTCAAGAAATTCAAGTTAGGAAAGTGGAACGTTAGTTCAGTCAGCAAAGAGAAAGAAAGGTGGAGTGGGATGAATGGTGAGCTAAGCAACTTTTACAGAGCGTGTTGTAGAGCAGAGGTTTGAGGCATAACAATCAACCAACATGCAAATGAATGGGAAGAAACATACAACCTGGGACAGTTAACTTTACTGAGCAGCAGATGAGTACCACTTCCCTTGTAGAGTTGGTTAATAATTTGTCTGAATATGCGCATTAAAATTGTCTATACGCGTGCGTTATAACCAAGTTCAGATTATGAATTACCCTGTAAATAATGCATTTTATTTTAATAATCTTTTGAGCTGTTTTTGTCTTCAGGAGACAACTAGCTCCTATAATCGTGTTCACAAATCACAATCGTTTTAAACAAGAGGACAAACCATAGAGAAAGAACATACTAGCATCAGACAGACATGGTGGATGTTTCATTTGAGAAAGAATGCCGTTGAAGCTTGAGTTTGAGGAAGATGACCTATGTATGCATCGATGCACCAATCGTAAATAACCGTTGATTTATTCGTTTAAAAAATTAAGGGCAGGATTAAGAAACCGAATACTTGTTGAAGTGTCTACCCTGCGGGAGCTCCTACGCCATCAACACTGCGCCGTCGCATTCCGCTTCTTCTCCACCCTATGATCTCCCTAGGTGACGATGGCAGAGTCAGCTTCCTATTCCGCTTCTTTCACGTTTCTGGAGGCAGTTTTATTCTGGGAGAACGACTCTGCCGAGGTGAAGAACTTCAAGCAAAAGGAGCCACAAAAGCCCATTATTATTATTTTTAATTTCCAATGTGTTGTAGCGTGCCTTTGTGTGAAGAACCGTTGAATGGTAAAGTTATCTTTTTTATTGTTCCTGAGCATCTGAAATTGTTTAGCTGAGAAATCTTATTTATGGGGTTTGGTTTTTGCATGAATTTGAGAATCTAAGTTTCAATCTTTAATATGTTTCAATTTTTTAAGGGATTCCGTTTGGTTACAAATAAATAAGTGAGGTGGGCGACTGAGTTTGAGGAGAAATTTTCAAACTAAAGTTTTGATAAAGATGAAAGCTGTAACCTGAAGTTATTTACTATTGTATCAATTCTATTATTTAGTGGTATGCAGGTCTGCTATGTAGCATTCTGGGATGAAATCACCCTAAAAGCACATGAATTAGTAGATCGCAGAATTGGAGATAATGGATTTATTGGGAAATGACGTGTTGTTGTCATTCGGGTTCTTCCTTTTGCTGATCAAAGGTTGAATGGTAAAATTCCCAAGGTATTAAATCTTTGAATTGCTTTTTCCCCATTTTCTTCCTGTATATCCTTTGCTATATCCTGATGATGTTTCAAGTGCGCAATCAAGATGTAGCTTCACTTGGTTCCCTGTCTCACCCCAATCGTTCTCTTAAGATTTTTATTTTTTTCATCCATTGCTATGTAAACAAATGTACAAAATGGTTGTTGTCTTCATTAACTCCCCTTTCAATCCACATTAACTCCATGAATTGTGCACATGCTTTATTTATCAAGGATAATTAAGATATATGCTCAGAATGCTTTAATATCTCTACTTTTTTTTTGGGCTATTTTCCTTGGATAAAATTTTCCTTTATTTTAGAGTATATGGGTATTTTCCTTTTCAGTGAGGGTTGGGCGATGGTGTTTTTGGGAGTATATGAATCTCTGCTTGTGGGTTCTTTGTTTTGAGTCAAAGGGAATGAGTTCTCTGTTTTGTGAAACTGAAAGGGTTATTGGATTCTAGAAAGTTGAATGAGTGATGATTTTGAAGGTGGTGGTGAAAAGAAGAGGATTTATGCTTTTTTGGTTTTGCAGGTTTGCTGAGAAATTGATGGTTGAAGGATAATTTTTACATCTACTCCATCCATAGCCTTTCAACCAATTGCTGAGAAATACTCTCCTACCTCTTTGAACGCTTTATCTCAAACAACCCATTGCCTCAAGGGATTTAAATCTTTTCATGTCATTTTTTCTCTCATATGATCAAGTGGACGAGAGAGATAAACACAAAAATTATAAAAAAAAATTTCACAAACCATGATTGGGTCCTGCTATTAAATATCTTTGTATCTAACTCTTTCCTCCACTTACCACATGAAAGAAAAATGACATGAGAGGATCCAAATCCTTACCTCAATGCATTTCTTCCTCACACATTTCTTTACGAATCCTTTAAGTTTTGGTTGAAAGAGTGAGAAATTACAGTCCTATTTATAAGCATTAAAGCATATATATATGTAAGGTTCAACATACATAGTGTAAATAGATCATAAGCAATATATCTTACTCTTACCCATTCTGAGGAATTATTGAATTAATATATGTCAATCCTCACTTGAACTGATAAGGTTCAGCACCCACCATAACTCATGTTTATATTGAAATGAAAAGTGGTAGTGGTACAGTGGTATCATAATTAAAAATGTCCAGAAGGCAAATATACTAAGATAGCTTTACTATGGTATCGTGCTTACTTCCATTTGTTTGATGTAATTATATTGTCACTTCCTGGTGTTAGTGTCCAAACAGTAACTTCATTTCTAAAAGTGGGGTTCCCTGTGAAGTTCAGGCACAAAGGTAATGTCCCTCATTTGAGTGTTTTGTTTTTCTTTGTTTTATTTTGTTTAATATGTCTATTTTTCTCATCATTTCTGTTTGTAACATTATCTCTAATAGAATTTCTCTAAAAAACATGTGCTGCAATTTAAAAATAAAAAGGAAATATACTTAATTACTTCGCATGTCTATTATTTACAATTGTATTTATCTTTGACACAAAAATGATTACTTAATTAATGATTATGTTTATTTAGTTTGACTTGAACTGTATAATTTATAGTTAGAAACTGAATGGACATCAATTAAACTATGCTCTAGATAGATTTTCAAGCAAAGCAACAATTTTTAAAGGTTTTCTTTATAATTTCTCATTCAAAAGAGAAGTATAATTTCTTTTGGATGAGACAAGAGTACAAAGGGGACAGACATGTCTACCAATTATCAATTTCTGAAGTGATCTAAATATAACTCGCTGGATCACTATCTTTTATTATAATCAGTTGGAAAATTTCACTTGAATTTGGCTTTATAATTTCAATTTGTGAATTTGTTGACTCCTATAAACATCATCAACATGCGTCTTCCGGTCATAAGATATAATGTGTTGCAGTACCATAATTCTTGACCCATTCCTTTGAATGTTGTATCCATACTATTGTGATGCATGATTAATTTATAACAAGTTGTGTTTTTGGCTCTCCCACTTGGTCAGGGGAACAACTTCTTCAATTGGCACAAAAAGGGAATTGTTATTAGATTCATGATTGGTCACAGGTAATTTCCTTTATGATTATGATTGGGTTTGCTTCATGAAATTATTATCAAAACAAAATATCGTGTGAATCAGGAAAGAATTACAATAATGCCTTAAGAGACTAAGGTAAGCAAATGAATATATGGCTTTATGCTTACAGTGTGAAGCTATACGAAGTTTCTTTTGTTTAGTGAAACACATTTATTTACTATTTCTATTAATATGATAACACAAAATCCTTCCTGTTTGATATGACATAGTTATCTCTATTACACTTGTGCTAGATCCATAACTGAGCCACAAATTTGACTTTTGCTACCAATTTCAGTAGGATCCCTTTGTAATACTTTTTTTTTTTTTTACATTAGTCAATCCCTTCTTGATGAGAAGTGATAATAGAGATAGTTTAATTGTATCCTATTATTGTAAATGATCAAAGTCATCAAAGATTCTTGACAGCATATCTCTTTGAAGATTTCCTTTCCTTTGAAGTTTGAATGCATATTATTATTGCTTATTTTCTCCTTATGTTAATACTCACTAATATTAAGGACGATGATTTCAAAATCTTGTGTTCAATTAGAAAAGTCGTTTGGCAAAAGTAAGCTAGATCTATAAGTGCCTATAGCACTATAATATTCATGTAAGTTCTCCCACGAGTTCACCTTGCTGACATTGGAGTGTGTGGCATATTGTTTGTGTTATATAATAGGTTCAGGGTATGATGGTCTTATTCTTTGTATTATTATAGTGACCAATGCTCTAGGTAACCAGAATCCATATTTACAGTTTTACTCCTCATCATCTTATTAAGTTAATTTTGTATCACATGATCACAGGAGTTTGGGATAAAAAATATTATAAGTTAAATCATCTTCACAATATAACGCATGATTATTGTCTATTAGTAATTTGGTTGAATTGGTGCATACAGTTTTCTTAGTGATATGGTTGGAATTGTGAGGTCTCAATTGTTGGTAAATACATGGAGACAAATTTGTTCAATCCAGAGAGTTCTAAAGCTAGAAAGGTAGTAGTTTGAAATTCAATCTCTTTGCCTTTGAAAATAAATCCTCCTTTGCGATGTAGCTCTATGCTGGTAGTGGAAGGGGCTATTATTACAATTGCCAAGAAATATCGTAAATAATATGAGCAGAAAGGGTACTTCTTAAGTTACCATAGGGATGTTCCAATTCTGTTCTTCAAATCAACATTCTTTAAGAACGCAACACATCCTGGTCTTATTGTTACTCCTTCTAAAAATAGATAAATGTTTACATGGGTTGCTCAGTTATACTTAATGGGACTGACATGAGTGATATTGGCATGATTGTCTCAATGCAACTTCCAACAGCATTCTAGATCGAGCTATTGATTCAGAAGAAGCCCAGCACAAAGACTTCCTTCGCCTGGTAACACAGATCATAAGAGTTGTTTATGTGAGAAAGGTTAGTGTTGGACCTCATATTGCAAGGTGATTTGTCTGTTGGAGCTCATTGACCATGTGCTATTGAGGTTGGCTATCATTCTAAAGGCCACCCCTTGGTACTCAAATTGCATTATTCCTTTGAACTTATAGTCTATGACTATATCCTAAATACCCAATGATTTGTATATAGTTTTCACATCGCCTTATTCAGTTTAAGGCTCAGTAAGAAATAATCTATATAACTATATAGTTTTTAGAGTTATATGGTGCAATTGAATTGTTACTCCGTGCATTGCACGGGTAACTACACTAGTTACAAACAAAGCACATTGCCAAAAAATAGAAAGAGGGAAATGTTAAAAAAAAAAATTGTGTGGGGAAGTTCACCTCCAACAACGTCGCATTCGACCTCGTCAATTCGTCAAGATTTTGATGGCGCCTAGCTTCAAGAGAATCGTTGACATAACGTCCCGCGGAAGATCCAACCAATTCTTGATTTTGAGTTCTTAAGAATCGAGTCGTGGGTTCGAAGACGAAGATGATGTCGACGGCATATTGAAGGAGTTGCTGGGAAACTGATTTTCCAATAAACTCTTGAAAGAGTTTCAATTTCTGGGGATTTGAGGGGTCTTCCGTCAAAATGAAGAGAGAGAAAGGTGGTGGTGCTTGCTGGAGTTCATTCCTTCCATCAACATTGATGCTATCACTTTTCTGAGATGAAGGCAAAGAGAGAGAAAATGAGGGAGACAACAGAATCCACATATATTGATAACCCGAGACTTCGTTTTCTACATAGCAACAATGTCAATTCCAGAACCTCACTAAAGTTTACAAAGTTTATTATAAAGCTTCATATTGTTATTTTTATCAGAGAATTAGTAAAAAGGAGTACATAGACATAGAAGAAAATGGGAGGAGGACGACAGAATGGGTTCAAATATAATTGAATGGTGATGATGATGTTGGTGGTGGTGGGAAAGGTGGTGTTTCGAGTTTGGATTCTGAGGGAGAGAGTGACGTGGAGAAATCTGAGTAAGTGCAGCTGGTCCTGTCAAAGCATCTGCACTCACATGGTATTAACCGTGCATGGTGTGACACTGCTTGTAGCCGTTTTTAAAAAAACAAAAATTCTGTTGCAATAAAAGTTGAGAGAGAAAACTAATAGTAATTATAAATCGTGCTAATAGTAGAAATCAA
This sequence comes from Ormosia semicastrata, assembly GCA_029884595.1. Classification (NCBI taxonomy): domain Eukaryota; kingdom Viridiplantae; phylum Streptophyta; class Magnoliopsida; order Fabales; family Fabaceae; genus Ormosia; species Ormosia semicastrata. Next base: position 29,901,334 of record JAQQTO010000043.1, on the reverse strand, counting down.
ACTTAAAAACGTAGTGTTTCAATCCTAACCAACCGAACCAATTCACATTAGCGCGTGTAGACATTTTGTATCAACATAAAGACCAAAGCAGGGGATCACATTGCATGCTAATTTGCCTTAAGCCTAGTGCAGAACTGCCTCTCAACCACAACGGCTTCTTTTTCCTACCTTTACCTTGTAAAAAGAGAAGTCAATTATCGAACCGTGTTCAAACACCATAGTCGAAGTACCATAAATAGGGAATCAAACTGAACCAAATTGGCCAAATTAATGTCTGAAACTAGAATAGATTTGACCACTTTTTCTAAAACTTCAAATCAAAATCAGGTTGAGATAAAATATCAAGTTCAAATTCATTTTAATTAACAATGCCAAAATATTTGAGTAAAAAAAGAAAACATGTGACTTCCAAGTTCCAACAGATAAAGTCGTGCGTGAGGTAAAATAGTTTGAGTTTCAAAAAGAAAATAACATAATCATATAATATAGCTTCAAATATTAACTATAAACTGCAAACTCAATTTCATGCTTGAATAATAATAGAATATCTGTTTAAGACCGAGTTTAGGGTTAGTGGTTCAGGAGCAACTTGATCCACTAGAGTTGAATTTCGAATATTTATGAGCATTATTAGATAAGTAAATATACTTACTTATGAGGAGTAAATATCTCATAGAATCTCTCATAAATAAAGGAATTAGTTATAAGAGATAATAATCTTATTGGAATTTTATCTTAATTAACGATAATTAATATAAATTTAAACATGATTTTTATATACCAAAACGTTCTTATAAATACCACACAATGTAGCAAAGGTATGCACCTAATTCCAAATATTACCCACTTTGCGCACAATCTAACTTGAGTGTCAGAGTACCTTTTATAGATACCCACCCCTCACACAACTGTCGCTGCCATCGTGCTTCGGAGGAAACTACATTCATCAACCTAATTCAGGTAATCATTTGAGCCCTGTTTAAAACATGCTCAAACCCATGACCATAAGGTTAAGAGCCTTGTGGTCTATAGTCTGTATGGGAACAATAAATTTAATTCCCATTACCACCATAGTCACTACCAGGAAAAATCGCGCTTCTGTTACTCAGAATCAACCATCCTCTAGTCGCCATCCGGCCTCTGCTCCTATCCAAGATCCAGTTGCTGCTCAACCGGAACCCAGACATGACGGGAAAGAGACTTCTCATACCAACGAAACCTCTCCCTTCAGTCGCACCGCATTCTGGCTGCACAACGACTTGGTCCACGCTGAGCCCCCTTAGGTGAAGCCAGACTGCGGATATCAATGCTACAACGTGTAGGCGCGAGAGAGAGAGAGCAATGAGGGAGTTCGGTCTTAGCACAATGAATCACTTTTCCCTGAACTATCACGAGAGGAATTAATCTCCCTAGTTAGACTCCAGGATGAATGTATTCATGACTTGGAAAGAGTTGCTAACTAGGAAAAGGAGGATAAAAATTGGGTTCCCCACAGGAATCGCGAGAACAAAAGGGAACCAGCCCATGACGGGGAACATAACCTGGAAAACTTTAGGGTAACGGAACCCAGACAAAGAGCTAATAACCTAGTGTGCGAGAGCACAAACCTAGACTAAAGAAATTAGTTAAGCAAAATCAACCTTTCTCCGATGAGTTGATGACCTATGAGATCCTTAGGCGCTTCAAATACCTAACTAATATTGAAGCCTATGTTGGGACCACAGACCTCCAAGAACACTTGGATGCTTATATTTCTATTTTGTTGTTTATTGGAGGAGATGACTCATTCATGTGTCGTGTTTTTCCTCTTTCCCTTAAAAATGCTGCCTTGAGATGATTCACCACTTTAGCTCCGAAGTCCTTTGTTGATTGGGAAGACTTGTTCTCGATATTTTTGCTGTACTTCACCACTAGTAAGGTGCACCCAAAATCCATTTCATGTCTTTCCCATATCATGCAGAGAAAAGAGGAATCGCTCTGAGATTATATATCCCTGTTTAATAAAGAGTAATAAGAATTCACGACTGGGATGAGAGACTCGACTTACATTACATGAGGGAAGGCCTCAACCCTAAAGCATTTTCCTTTTCACTTGCTAAAAAAGAGCCTAAGACGATGGACGAGTTCTAGGCTAGGGCTGACAAATACATCAATGCGAAGGACGTTATCCGCATCAGGAAGCATCTAGAGAAGGGAGAAGATGTCAAACCAAAACCCGATCAAGCTCCCCCATAATCTCGGAATTCAAAGCCACCACTAAAGGGGAAGTACAAAAGTTATACCCCCTCAATACACCTCGAACACAGATTTACCAAGAAGTGATGAACACTGAGTTAAGAGATGTGCAAAAGCCTCATTCATTAAGAAAACACGCACAAAAAGATAAGTTCAAACATTGTGTGTTTCACGAAGGCTACAGACATAATACTGAGGACTGCATCAACCTCCAAGATGCCATCGAATCCCTAATCCAGGATGGCCGTCTGGGTTGATATGTTCTCCAATCCCAGAATAACAATCAGAGAGGAGCTATAGCCCTTGGAAAATCTCATCTTTATATTAGAGAAGACGGTCACCCTCAAGGAACGAAAATCCTAGAATAAGTTCATCCCAAGATAATGCCCAAAACCAAGAAAGGGCACAACGCCGAGAGAATTCCACTCAGGATAATTAACGCTACCACGCGAAAGTAACCTAGACAATCAATCCATTTCGGGAGGCTTTATAGGTGGCGATGAGTCAAGAAATGCAAGAAAGAAAGCTCTTCGGGCTGTGTTGAGCGTAGCCTCCTATCGGGGATCAAAGTCAAAAAGAGGACCCATGAACACGCCGCCAATCTCTTTTTCAGATGAAGATTATGGCAGCACTATCCCAAACTATGATGATCCTATGGTGATCTTAGGGATAATAACCAATGCCAAAGTCCGGCGTATATTTTTTGACTAAGGGAGCTCAACTGATATTATGTTCCCTAGATCTTTTCGAGAAGCTAGGGCTTCCAAAGAAATATTCGATCCCGTATACCGGTGAGTTGATCGGATTCACAAGGGACAAGATCATCCTAGTAGGATACATTGAGTCCTATTTGACTTTGGGGAAGGATCCTTTGTTTAAAACACTTAAGGTCAAGTTTCTTGTGGTGGATTACCCTTATGCTTATAACGTCATCCTGGGTCACCCCTCACTTAATGCTTTTGGGGCCATGATATACACACCTTATTTGGCTATGAAGTTCCTTGACTAGCATGATAAGGTCGTCACAGTTAAAGGAGACCAAGCAACGACTCAGAAATGCTACAATGAGAACCTGAAGATTGCAATAAATCGCGGACCACGGACTAGTGTAACAATTCAACATCAGTCACTACAGACCGCGTCAACATCCTCTTGACTAAATTAGATGTTCGCGATGAGATTTGTGATACGCGTCCCCAACCTAAAAGAGAACTTCAACCCCTTCAACTTGACACAAAGCAAGCTCAGGTAACCAAGATTGGAGGGCAGCTAGATCAAGAAGAAATATTCCAGCTAATTGAATTTCTTGAGAAGAACAATGATCTCTTCAGTTAGACATCCACCGACATGCTAGGGCTGGACCTCGAGTTTATTTGCCATTGACTTTCTATCAAAAAATACGCAAAGCTAATGACACAAAGAAAAAGAAAAGTCGGACCAAAAAGACAAGAGGTAATACAAAAGCACATGAAGGAACTTCTAGACGCTGGGTTTATTAGAGAAGTTTTTTATACCACTTGGTTGTCCAACGTGGTCTTAGTAAAGAAAGCTAACGGGAAGTGACATGTGTGCGTCGACTACACTGACCTGAATAAGGCATGTCCAAAGGACCTTTACCCGCTCCCCAATATAGATAAACTTGTGGATAACTCATCCAGATTCTAGCTTATCTCATTTATGGACGCCTATTTCGACCACAACCAAATTCCTATGAACTCAGAGGACGAAGACAAGACTGCGTTTATAACCGAGATATGAAGCTATTGCTACTGTGTTATGCCATTCGGGTTAAAAAATACAGGTACAACTTACCAGCGAATGATGAATAATTTTGAAAAACAGATCGAAAAGATGCTGGAAGTTTATATCAATGACATGATTGTCAAGACAATGGAGTCTGGTAACATGTGGAAGACTTGGAAGAAGTGTTTGCCCAGATACAAAAGCACAACATGAGATTGAATCTAGAGAAATGCATTTTTCGAAGGTTGGTAAGTTTCTGGGATTTTTATTGACGAATCACGACGTTGAAGCCAACTTGAAGAAATGTCATGTCATTCTTGATATGTATAGTCCGCAATCCATGAAGGAGGTGCGACAACTAATAGGATGGATAGCGACCCTCACTCGTTTCCTAGTCAAAGCCACTCAAAAATATTTTCCCTTTATCAAAACTCTAAAAAAAGGAGAAAGACTTTGAGTAGACCCCAAAGTATGAGGTCGCATTCCAGGAGTTGAAGAAAATGTTGGCAACACCCATAATATTGATGAGGTCGAATCCCAGAGAGACCTTATATGCCTATTTCTTAGTTAACAATGAAGCGATCAACTCAATCTTGATAAGAGAAACTAATGAAGGTCAAAAGCCAGTTTATTTTATGAGTAAGTTCTTACAAGGCCCCGAACTCCGGTATCAGAAGATTGAGAAACTAGCTCTAGCGCTGCTAACCACAGCTAGATGATTACGACAGTACTTTTAGTGTCACCCTGTGATCGTGAAGACGAATCAACCAATTCATCAGGTGCTGCATAAGCCAGACCTACCTAGAAGAATGATCGCTTGATTCGTGGAACTGTCTGAATTTGGCACCACTTACGAGCCAAGGCAAGCCATAAAGGCTTAAGTGTTATCTTACTTTTTGGTAAAGCTTACACTAGATTCTAGCCATCTTAGGGCGAAATCTTGGACTATCTATGTTGATGGTTCCTCGAATCCCAAAGTGAGTAGTGTAAGGGTCATACTAGAAAATGGAGTCGGGATCACGTTGGAATATTCTTTAAGATTTGAGTTTCTGACTTCAAATAACCAGACAGAGTATGAAGCATGTATTGCGGACATCACCATGGCAAAAGAAATCGGGCCCACATATATAGCCCTATGCAGTGATTCACAATTGGAAATATCTCATATATGAGGTGATTACCAGACTAAAGAACCCTTATTGCAAAAATACCTAGTTAGAGTGAAAAAGCTAATGGAGAACTTCAACAATGTTAAGGTGGAACACATTCTCAAGGAACAGAACTCAAGAGCTGACATCTTGTCAAAGCTCGCTAGCACCAAAAGTCCTGGTAATACAAGTTCGTGATCTAGGAGACACTGGTCGCACCCAGTATTATGGACTTTGAGGTCCTCCTATTAGAAGATAACGAAACCTGGATCACACCCATAGTTGCCTATCTCCGTGATGGCACTTTGCTTGAAAACCAAAAGGAGACTCATAAACTAATATGGACAGTAGCATGGTACACCATCAAGGATAATAAGCTATACCGTCGCGAGCTTCCTTCTCCTCTTCTCAAGTGTCTCGGCCTAAAAGAAGCTGAGTACATTTTAGCCGAAATTCATGAAGGAAGTTGTGGTTACCTCCTAAGAGGAAAGTCACTAGCACAAAAGGCATTGAGAGTTGGGTATTATTGGTCTAGTATGAAAGTCGATAGTATGGAGCATGTACAAAATTATGACAAATGCTAATGGTTTTCAGACATCTATTCCACCTTACCAGAAGAATTATCTACAATGTTCGTACTCTAGCCTTTCTATCAGTGGGGATGAATATCCTAAGTTCGTTCCCTCAAGCCCCAGGACAGATAAAATACTTAGTGGTAGTTGTAGACTACTTCACTAAATAGATAGAGGCAGAACCATTATTCACTATCACATTGGCGCGCATACAGAAGTTCACTTACAAGAACATCATCAACAAGTTCAGTGTTCCAAAGTTCATTGTGACAGACAATGGAACCTAGTTTACTGACCAAAAGTTTAGGGATCTTCTTGCTGGACTCAAGATCAAGAACTATTTTACCTCGGGAGAACATCCCAAAACTAATGGACAAGCTGAGGCAGCAAATCGAGTTATACGCTGGATCAAGAAGAGACTTGATGAAGCAAAATGGAAATGGGTTGAACAGCATGACCACCTCCTGTGGGCGTACCAGACCACGCCCCACTTCTCAACAGGGGAAACTTCATTCAAGCTTACCTATGGTTACGAGGCCATAATCCTGATCGAGATGGGAGAACTGAGCTAGAGGAGGTAGAATTTCTCTGAAGAAGTCAACCTGGACCTCATCTGTCATAACTTGGATTTGTTGGAGAAACATCGCCGCATTGCCCACATTCGCGAAGCCGTTGTCAAACAGAGGATTGTAGTTTAGTACAATTCCTAAGTGGTACCACAGATTTTTGTACCCGACGATTTTGTTTTGCGAAGGGCGGATATCAGAGGTAGAAACGCTAAAGAAGGAAAGCTAACTCCAAATTGGGAAGGACCATACTGAATCACTTCCAAGACAAACACTAGAACCTATACCTTGGAGACTATCATTGGCAAAAGTATCAAGAATTTTTGGAACGTTGATAAACTAAAAAAATATTATAGTTAATTATCTTTATTTTATGTTTTTATCATGTAAATGATGCATTTTGACATAAATAAATTGTGAATATATTTCCAGTACTTAGTTATTTTATATGATTATAACTATTGCAACCCATAATGTTATCGCACCTTGGAAAGGTCAAAGGAATACAAGTTCCATCTTGGATCAGATATTCCGATGCAAAAATGAAGGTAAAAAAAGGTAACCCACTTGACCGTTCTCCATGGTCTAGAATCAAGTTTAAGGGTTTTAGCCCACACCCTAATGAGCCTGACTTAACTTATAAACTTAAGGCAAGTGGTTAAGAGTATCCGACCGATGTTCGAGTTACGACAATAATATTTGCTAGTATCTAGAAAAATGATACCACCTCAAAAAGCTTCTGCGTCAAAATTACACTTAGAAATTTAGCAAAGCATCACAAGACTTTAATGAAGAATAAGCACCGGAGTTCATTATCACTTTTAAGTAATCCTGTTCGGGATCTAATGTCATCATTCTCTAAGCGCAAGTCATCTAAATCCTAAGGATCAAAACCGAAATACAAATTACTACACAAATAAAAGTAGACGAATATTTGCCAAGTATACTAGCTAAGTGTTAGTTGAAAAACCATCGAGATAAGACATTGGATCCATCTCGGTTGGAAAAGCAAAAGAAACAGTATTAGAAATACGCAAGTATATGCATAAAAAAAAAAGTTATAAAACATAGGATGATACTCGGGGTTCGGGACTTGTCTTAATAATTGCCCAAAACAATGAGACTTGTCCATACAAACATTTAAAACCCTATGCAGGAGGTAAAAATAAGAGCAAATAATAATTAGGCATCCGGGTTTGTGATCTTTGGCGTTGAGCTCTTCGACCTCAGCCTCCTCTTCCAGCCTAGATTCATCGCTCTCCTCCCCTTCTCCTTCTTCATTGTCATCCCATGTAGGGACACGGGTCACGGGGGTAGCTTCAACGACGACGTTCACAATGACGCCATCCCTGATCACCCTTCGTAATCCGATCCCCTCCACAATAAGACCGAGGTTCAAAAGTTGGAGTTGGGCCAGAGCATTCTCGAAGGAAAAGTCAATTAAGGCCACCCACTCATTTTCCACTTGAATAAGCTCGGCCTTCTGATTGGCCTCGATTTGCTTAAGAAGCTCGTTCTTAACCCGAAGTGTGGTCAGAGAAGACTCGCCAGTCGCGATATGATCCTTGAGGACTTTTTCCCGTGCTTCACCTTTTTCAATATTCTCTTGGAGCCCAATTATTTTGTCTTTTCAAAAATTGAGTTCCTCATTAGCCTGCTTTAGCTGCCCGTCCTTTTGGGTCATTACCATTTCCAACTTTGCCTTTTCACCCCGGAGGGTGCCAAACTGTTTTTCCAACTCCCGAGCCTATTGCACTTGTTCAAATGCCGACTCGAGAAATCGAAGAACAGAAGCGTTACACAAGGTCCAGACCTGCACATCCCGAAGCAGCTCGACCAGATCCTACTCGATCAAGACGTCCTAATTTGCCGGGGTCAGAATAACATTGCCAATGATCCTGGTAGGATTGACCCCTAAACCCTAGATAAATTAGGTAGCAAAATGGAGAGGAGCACCCTTCGGGATCTCATACTCCTTACCAGCAGTAAGGTCGATGGGGACCTCCTCGGATGCCAGCCCTTTTTCCTTTTTGCTCTTTCTGCCCATCACCTTTTTCTCTAGCTGCTATAGGAGATTCAGACTCTGCCCCTAGGTTGGTAGTAAAGGAGGAATTTGTGGTTGAGAGGTGTTAGCCGAGGGTTGGGATCCAGAATCGGAGGCTCCTTGCTTACTCACGGCGAGGCACTTAGCCAATGCCTCGACCTCGCCAGCCGGTGCCATACTCTCTGCAAAATGGAAACGAATAATGTTACCATACTTAGAAAAAATCGTGCAAGACAAAAACATTAACACACTCATAGATGTATACCTAAAAATTGTCTCAAAGAATTAGAGAGCTCATCTAGCACATCTTTATAATAGATGATCCCTTTTTCATCAACCCACCGAAAGAGAAAATTAAGGATGTCGCCTTCATCTTCGCTGAGAGTGGAAAGCCGAGTCTCCAATTCTTCTTGACTTTGCTCCCAGGCAGCCTGAGTCTAGTATAAATAGATTCAGGGGGCACTTTCCGGGATAACGAAAAAATGTGTTATTCCCAGAGCACCCTCCAAGCGGAAAAAGTCCTTCTTGAAGTTCTTAAATGACTCTTGGTACAGCTTAAAGACTCGACGTCCAACCTAAGCTCACAATGTGACCCACCCTTTTTGAAAATTGTTCCCGAAGGGTGAGAATCGGGTGAAAATAAAGAAAAAGGCCTTCACAGAGTACGGCCATTCAAAAACTCTTCACATTAGCTCGTACATCCGTATGAAGCCCTAGGCATTTGGATGGATCTATGTCAGGGCCACCCGCAGATGGTTTAGAACACCTATTTCAAAGTCAGTAAAAGGTAGCCAGACTCCGATGCGAGTAAGAACCACCTCGTACAGATATAAAATGGTTGCCTTCCGTCTTGGTTGAACAAGCTCTCTCTTGGTCTGTCAAAGCCCGGATTACAAACTCATGATCCTAGTGTCCCTTTTCTATTAGTTGCGGATACTCTTGTTTATCCGTGGCGTATTCCAAAGTCCTTATGTTCGACGGTGTCCCCAATACCTCTCTGTCAAACCACCAGTGTAAGCTTATGTCTTGAGGGAAGATTAATTCCCTAGGTTCGGATATGGTTGCTTTCCACCTTCCCATCTTCGTGTTACTGCAGTTACCTACAGAGGCCGTACTCATGTCAGAATCAAATGAGGTTTCGTAGTGACTCTTCAACTCTCCTATGAGTATGGAGAGTGGACGAGATGGTTTTGACCTCATTATTTCTCTGGCCCTATTCGCCCTCCCTATCATCTCTAGGATGGTTATCCCAAATAATGGCCTCTGCCCTTTACTATTGCTTTCATCATTAAGGGACCGTCTAAGCGGAGACGGCAGCGCACTCAAAATATCTGCAGAGCTTCCCTCCCCATCACTACTATATGATACTCTCACCATGGTGTTTATGCAAGAAAAGTAAAATGGAGTAGAAAGAGTACATTGGTGTTTAAAGGAGGGAAAATGTGGAAAGGTTGAAAATGTCACAAAAATTGCCACCAATCGCTGCTTAAAGCTCGTTGGAAATCGCCTGATTCGTCGGAGGAAGAAAGGAGATGAAGGAGAAAGTGTAAAGTAAAGGGTGATGACCTCTTAATCCCATTTGTAGACATAGGGGTAACCCCCAACAACCACCACGAGTAGGGGTAAATGTGTCCATTCGCATTTAATTTGAAAACGATAATCATGGGCGGCTTCCACTTATTTTTTGCCACATGATGATATGAACCTGACGCAGCAATTAAAAGGACAACGGTTATAATTGAAGCGACACATGCCAAAGAGGATGGTATTCATGTCGAACATCAGATTAACGCTATGATGATGATGTTGCCATAAATTTATAATGCAGATTACAGATTTTATTTCAAAGAATTCATAATTAATAGATGGGTCCCACTATTAAAATTGGTATGGGGACAACTCAGTATAAATCCCAAACAACAGCGTAGCAACTTTAAGACAAAGTGATTTATATCGAATCTTGACCTAATTCATCAATACTGGGGACATTCTGATTTTTATTTTTCATCATGGATTTTGACACTTCGTTAGACATCGCGAGATCCAGCATCTATATCATAACTTAGATCCCTTTGTCCCACGCATGCCGTTTACTCCTGATAATCTCAGATATTTTAACACTCAACTATTCTGAACCGATTTTCGAGTTAGCGATTCAGAAACAACCTGACCCACTAGAGTTGGATCCCGAATATTTATGAACGTTATTAGATAAGTAAATACACCTATTTATGAGAAATAAATCTCTCATAGAATTCTTCATAAATAAAAAAATTCGTTATAAAAGATAATAATCTTATTAAATTTTTATCCTAATTAACGACATTTAATATAAATTTAAACATGATTTTCATCTACTAAGATGCTCTTATAAATACTACACAAGGTAGCAAAAATATGCATCTAATTCTTAATATTACCCACCTTGTGCAAAGTCTAATTTGAGTGTCAGAATGTCTTTTGCAGGTACTCACCCCTCACACAACTATCACTATCACCATGCTACGGATGAAACCACCTTTATCAGCCTCATTCAGATAATCATCTGAACCTCATTCAGAACAATATCTATATTCAAGCTTGATGTTCAACTAAGCTGGGACAATTTAAAACTTTGATAAGCTTTCAATTAATATACAGCCCAAACCAAAAACACCCATTTAATATGAGAAAAGATTGACCCAAAAATCAAGAAGCCCAATAATTAATGTTCATATATCTTAACAGAACTGAAAAGAATTGATAAAAACTGGCAAGTAATAATAAAAAATAATACTACTCACATATTTCTACTCATATCATCTCACATCTCCAAAGGTTTCACCATTTGATTATAACTGGAACCATTTTTGTTTTATACACACTAACACTTTGATTCTGCCACAGGCAGATGTGAAACAGATGTGTGGTTTTGATGTGTAAGTAGCATTTTTCAATGATAAATATGATACAGCACTGTACTGTTATGGAGTGGCAAGATGCATAACTGAACGGATCCTGAGCATCACTGAAGTGATAATTTCATCAGCATCACTGAAGATGCATAACTCTGGGAGTATAACTTCACGAGTCATATCCTGGTATGATACATCCAGATATCCCGAAATGTGAATGCAAAGTAGAGATCCATACCCTCAAGATTATATAAAGCATTCACCGGTAAAGACATAATCTTAGAATCCTTGTGATAATCCTATCCTCAAACAACAGATTTCAAATATCATGGACAATACAAAAATGAAGTAGATGTCGCCCTGAAAGATTATTATAGACAACTAACGTAAAGCACCATAATTGTAGGGTTTGGATTCAAAAGATATTCCAATTCACCTCATGATTTCTAAGCTGACAATCAAAATACAATTTCATTGGAACTAAAGTTACACAATTCCTTTTTTTTTTTTGGGGGGGGGGGGGGGGTTGTGGGTGTAAGAAACAATTAACAGACGGGCATCAAATAAGTTATGAGATCGAATTGCAGCAATCAAAAGCAAAAATCGTGGTGAAGGTACCAGAGAGCTGGACCTACTTATGGAATTGATTACAATGTCCCAACATGAGCACACATCTACACTAGTAATCTATACCTGGATATGGAGGCAAAATGTACAAGCACTCGCAGCTCCTCCTTCAAGGAAATTGTTAGGAGGAGCTCCTCTTTTTTTTTAGCAAAAGTTCAAGCATGATCCTCTTGTTTTGCTATTTGCAGCAACCACAGTAACCACTTCATTTGCACAATCGTTAAGACGACATCAAGCCAGGTACTTGAACAAATTTGCATTATCTTTATCTCTTTCCAAGTAGTCTCGAGAAATCAAATCTTCAATCCGCTTTTTAATTGCCTTGACATCAGGCTGGACAATTACATTCCATATCAACAATTCAGGATTTGAGAGAGAAAAACAGACAGACAAGATTATGTTAGGAAAGTGGTCAAATATGAACCTTAAACATGCGACCCAACTGCTCAACACACTCCATAACTAACTGTTGGTAGCCCAAAACTTTCCTACTCTTCATAATACGCACAATTGAGGCATCAATAGCATATCTTCTGTCCTTGTCAACATCCTCAATCACTTTTTTCTTCTCATCCACAGGAGGAAGAGGAATCTGCAAAAATGCGTCACAATTCCACTCAAAAGTCAGTAAACTGAATAGAGATTAAAATGGGCAAACAAATAGAAAAAGAGTAGAAATTAAAATATTATTTTTTAAGAAGCTGATACCTTGATCCTCCTCATTTTGTCGGTAAATTTTGAATTAAATTCAAAATAATCAGTAGAAGATATTGTTTTTGTGTTTGGTTCCTTGTTAAGAATCTTGTACTTGGCGCATGACAAGGAGTGGAGCAGTCTAATAACATCATCATCCGATAAGTTTAACTGAGTCATTATCTCCGAATAACTCAGTCTATCTGAGGAATTAAAAAGCAGCAATGCCGAAGCCTATAGAAAAATGAGACAAAATTGGGTCAGTAGAAAGAAATCCATACTAGAATCCATGGACTTCCCAAAAGTGAAAAATGAACAGGTGAGGGCATAACTGATATATTTTTACAGATAAGAAGCACATGGTAAGTAATATGACCTGGTATGTTGTAACAATCAGCTCCACAGTTTTTGGTTCAAATTTCCCACTTATATTACACGTACCCAAGGAGTAAATCCATGTAAGTTTTCTGTGCTTTGTTTTAGTTTGATAAAATTCCTTGAAAACTTCAACGCACCTAATCTAAAAAAAGAAACAAAGAGAAAGGTGTTAATTGTAGACCAAAATCTACAAAATCTAGGTTAAGTAGTATCAAACACTCAGCACCAAGTTCTAGATTGTTTATATGAAGATCCAGATTACCATTTCTGCTGGAAGATTGAGATCAAAAGATTTGTAACTAGGCCAGAAGCCAGTAGTCAGAACAGTAACTGTCAAGTCTATTCCGGGGTCCGCATTAGGATTATTGCTTAAATACTCCTCAAAGCTATTTTGATTCTCCTTAGCCAGTGTCAAATCTGTAACCTGGTGGGTGTAAAAAGCATTTAAATTTTCTTTTGTCAACCAACCAAAAAGGTTGAATGTAGTATATCAGCCTCCATTTACAAAGACTTGAAAAGACTGACCATTCCTTCCATCTTTGAGGTAAACTGTCCACCACATTGTTGCTTCAATTTTGTCAAAATACTTCTCTCATGGTCATCATTGGCACTCTTGTCAAAAAGAAGCCTTCGAGCGAGCTTCTTCCTGGAAAGCAACAAATCAAGAACCCTGTATTAGTATTCTTTTTCAAAACATCTTACAAAAACAAAAAGGATAATTCTGACATTCAGATATATCTACACAACTCTCCCAAAAGTTTAAGCTGTTAGGTGTGGCACAAGATTGGTTTTATATCTCTAACATGCCCACTCACATGGGAGCGCTTTGGACTTGAAAAGTGGATAATGCACAAGCTCACTCTACCTTATGCCAAAATTTAAGTAGAGGAATAGGGGTGGCAAGAATTGAACTCCTAACCATTGGTCATAGACGCTCTAATACCATGTTAAAGACCAGCTCTCCCAAAAGCTTAAGTTGTTGGGTGAAGGCCCAAGATATGTGTGTTATATATCTAAAAATAGCAAAAACAGCTTCTACATACATGCAACACCAAATTTAATTCTTATAAACAACCGAGAAACAATAGCAGCCAATTATTTTGAAACAGTTGCCAATAAATACAACAGCAGAATCAATTGCTAAAAATTGAGGATAGAAGCACCAGAGAAGTAATATCAAACCCTTTTTTTGGCCAACATATCCAACCTAATAATAATCACACAAGTTTTCCTCTTCTCTTTTATTTTACCTATAGAATTCAGCAAACAAGTCTTTGTCGCTAATATAGGCGAGCAGCTTGACCACCTGCAAATAGACCAAAACAAATCCCAAAATCAAAAGTCAAAAAACCACATGCATCAAGTTTATAGAAGTATATGGAATGTCAAGAATGATGCAAACCTTTTCAAGAGTTTCTTCGATTGCTTCATCACTCAATTTTTCACTTCCTCCTTTCTTAAGAATATTATCACAAAAAGTGGCAAGCATTTCTGCACTCGAGCTTCCAGCAACACCCTTGTTGCAAAATACCTCAAAAGCCTCCTTAAGAGCCTATATGATCAAAACTTTCAGATTTACATGCACATATCAATCCAACATAACAACTGTAAAGCTACTCTCTGATCAAAACCTTGTGAAAAAGAGTATGATTCTGGAAACAGTCATTAACATATGCCAGGTACTTGTCATGCAGCTCAATCACCTTCCGAACAAAAACCTGAAGAGACCAATTTCAGTTTCAACAAATGAAAAAATTGCAGTTAAATTAATAAAACTTAAAATTTTTAGAATCACCTGCTCCTGCAGACCAACGATATCCTTTTTATCTGCCTGTAGACATTTTCATTTAAAAGGATAAGAAAAAAAGGTCAGTTGTAAATACAAATTGCTCCAAAAGTATGACATCATTCACAACTTGATCAGTAAGACAATAGCATGTAATTGATACATCAGTTTGTCAGGAAAGCAACTTCAGAATCATGTCCCACCTACCATACATCGAAGAGAGCCATTTTCATAGCATGATACCTGAATAGAAAAGGTAATGTAGACCCAAGTTGAAAATTATCAGTTCATCTCCCTTATTTGTTTTGTAAACAACAGTCCACCATTGACAAACAATTTTGGACAGACGATTCAATATTGAGATCATTCATCATAAACTAAGCATAGTAGTGCATATTAGTCTTTCCTCAATTATTGCAAGAGAAAGTAAACCTCCCAACCAGAAATAAGAAAAACTAAAGAATAACTAATTCAGGAATAGACCTTTTTGTTACTAGCTGCATCTTCAGCCTGCTTCACCAATGCCATACCTTCAGTGGTAACATGCTGGGAAAAGGAAAAAGGGAAAACATCTTATAAGCAAGCGAGCAAGGAAGAAAGGATAAGCAGACAAGAGCCAAATTTTAACTGTAATATATATAAGGGAAGAAAAGCATAAAGATAGGTTCAATGCCACCAACCTGCTTAAATATACTGGAAACAGGATCTAAGCCCCGAGGTATTTTAGAAAATAGCCTGAACATCCTTGACAAGTCTTCGACCTAAGCATTTAAAGGAAAACATTAGAACACTAAATTCATGGTCAAAAAATTGTAAGCATAATAAGTAAGATGAATTTCATGAGTACCTTGTCATCTCTAAGTAACGCATGACATCCAGAGTGCTCTTTCTCAAGGAGTTGGTTTGCATACACAGATAACAGCTCATGTTGAACTTTCTAAAAGAGAAATTTTCCAGAAGAACAAAAGAAAACAAGGGAAAAGTTCAGAAACTATAAAATGAGACCAAAAGAAATCATGATAATCATTAACAATTTTTTTCTTCAAGTTGCCTAGCAATACTCCACTCAACATGGTAGAAGACCAAATAGCTGAAATAGTATCACAAAGTCAACAACAAACCTCTAATAACTTTGGCTCACTACTAGAGTGCAGGTAATGAGCAACCCTATCTTTCTCCCGTTTTAAGCACTCCTCAGCCTGTAATAAAAGACACAAGATCAAATAGAGGCCAGACAGTAATGTAAATGAAGAAACCAAGTTACGGTAAGCACAACTGAGAAACCACACCTTGAGCATATAATCAGGACAAGAATCTTCTAGGATCCAGTTTGAAGCCTTTCGAGAATAATAAGCAGAAGTGTCTTTGAGCATGGCAGCTTCAAAATCATTCTCATAATGATCCATTTGCCCCATTCCAATTTCAACAAATATATCTAATACATTCTTTAATAGAGCTCGATCAATCTGCTCTCCCTCGCGTTCTTGATCAATCTTTGAACAAAAAAGGATTAGTTGATTTATCTAAATTTGTAAGCATTGAAAATCTAGCATAATAAGGAAGAAAAACATACAAGAGAAATAACTGCATCTCTCACTTTCTCATTTACTTCCTTGTAAACCTGTAAATAATAAAACCCATAAATATATTTTGTAATGAAGCAGTATAAAAATGAGATGACAATAATAGGAAAGCCATCTAATTAGCAGAAGCACTACAAAGCTTATCTTTATTTATAAAATGGACAAGAATAGCTAATAGAAAGAATTAACATATCATCATGTAAGGTTCATTGTAACATTACCAAATCACGGAAGCAAGTCAACCCAACTTCATTAAGGGCCGGAAGTGACCTCCGAGCAATAAAGTAGCGATCCAAATAGTGAAAGAAACGAGAAAGCCACCTAACCATAATTTTATGGTTTGCCCACCTCTTCACAAGTTCTCTCAACATAAATTCATCATGCTTCTCTCTCAAAGAAGGTAATACCTGACCCCCCCCAAAACAAAAACGTATTTTATTAGAAGAAAAGTTGGAAACAAAATCAATAGCATACATCAAAATAATTGAAAGCAAATGGACAATATACATATTTTATGGTTAAAATGTATTAGATAAGTCACATGACACCCCACCCACCAAAAAATTAAACAAAATCATCATAAAATATGTCACCTATCTTAATGAAAGAAGAGTACATAATAAGAGAAAGGACCAAACAAATTTTGAGAAACCTTTCAGCCATATTTTTAATGACTTATAAGATAAGCATAAGGACTCCAAATAAAAACACTCATTATCAGAGAGAGCGCTCAAACATGATACAATCATAGGCAGCAACAACACTAGCACCACTTTGTAGCATTCGTGATACAAGGGAGTAGGCGTAATCGGTAAGCCATTTGGGTACATGGTACAGCAGGAAAACATTGCCTAATTTGCTTTATTTTATGCAAAAAAATCGTATAATCCCAAAACATATCCTTAAAATGTTTAAAATATTTGATACGACTAATAAAATTAAATGATTGAAACACAAAAGAATTACTAGTTCATATCAAGTTTTAGTTGATACAGGACTCAAAAGTTTTAGTCTATTTGGATAAGGGGTAATGAGAAGGAGGGAAGGGGAAAGGATAGGAAGGGAATAATTTTCCTTTCACTTTTTATTCCCCTCCAAATTAGGGGTAATAGCTTTGCTTTTATTTTAAAAACTTGGCATTTACAATTTTACCCCATACATTGAGTTACTTAAACAAATTGTAAGGTTAAGGTAATATTAAATTTTTTCCAATTACAACCATAGTTGTTAGAATCTCACAATTCGATATGATTGGGCAAGCCAACGATGCGTATCATGTGATGAATTGCAGATGACTATGAATTGTGCATGTATCACATGAATCGGTGCGGTTCTGTATCATTGATACAATTCGCACGATTCAACGATTCAGTGATATTTTCTTTTATTGCTTTTTTTCAAACAATATTCTCATTAGAGAATTCAAAGGGGCCTAGAGGCTTAATAAAAAGAACTAAATAGGTGACTGAGCATTCACGCAAACCAGTTTTAAAACAGAGGTATTCACTCTGTTTTAGTTCTTTGGGTGTAGAATGTTCATGCAGTCACTCTCTTTTTGATCTTCTGGTGTAGAGTATTTATGCAGTCACTTTGTATGGCTCCAAAGGCTAAGAAGAAGGGGAAGAAGAATGCAGAATCGTGTTATAGGTGTGAAAGCATGTATATTTAAGTTTTTATTGATGTGTTTCCGAATCGTACGATATGTTACGATTCATGATTCACCATTCAAAAATTGAACAAACAGATCTCGATATGATTCACGATTTGACAACTATGATTACAACCCCTTTACCTTCCTCTTTCTTCCCTCATTGATCAGCCAAACACGAGTAAGGCAACTTTTTTCCATTCCATCTCTTCCCTTTCCATTTTATCCCATTCCTTCCCATTCCATCCCATCTCCCTAAAACTTCCTAGCATAGCCTGACCATACCAGGAATTCCTCTTGAACAAGTAATTTTTTTAATATTGTCAAAATTAAGAAGTAATATCATTTCTTTAATCCCGTTTTCATCTATTTTCATCTTGATGATGCTTTCACTCATCTCTCTCAGTCTAATTCAGATCCTCAGCGACTCTGCATATGCCCTTCACAGCTCCGCTGCTGCTACCTACCACTTGTTTTTGAGCAGGATACCTCAGCAGATGCCGCTTCAATGGTAGCCTATTGTAGTCAATGTATTTCCACCTATTGTCTGACTATGATATGTGATTTGTGTCGCGGCTGCTGCTGTGGCACATCCTTCACCTCCAAAAAGTGGTTGCACAGGTAGTGGTGTTCCCATACAAAGTATTTGTCACCCAGGTGTGCTTCAGACACCGTGTCTCTCCTTACTCAAAATTATGGTTAGCTGGTTGCATTTGGGATAAATCATTCCAAAACATGATTCGAGTGGAAGAGTTGCATGAATTAGGTACACTGATCAAACTACTTTTTTTATTTGTTTTGCATCTTTCAGAACTACCTTACCTTATAAGAACTACATGCCTAAAAAGAATAAAATATGTGTCAAACAAATATGACTGGTGTGATGTCCAATTATCCCTGGGGTGTTGCACAAATACTAAACCAATTAAGTTGTGTTCATGCAACCTATGCCAATATCAATACTATATACAGAGTCAACATTATTAGATATGATACTTCTAGTTTAATCAAGTATTTACCTTTGTAAGCAAGCAGTAATGAACAAAAATAATTTCAGGTTTATTCAAACAGTTAACCATATCATACCCAAATGATAGTGTTTAACTCACCGTTGATATGATGTACTCTTCAAATGACTCCCTGTACTTGTCATACAGTTGTTGGGAATAGTCATGAGGAGGCTTTTGAGTGCACATATTGTAGATGGTCCTGCATATGATTTAAGGAAAAAATAGAGCCCAAAAGGAAATATACAATCAACTTGATTAAATTGAAATTAAACATATATATAAACAAGCAAAAAGAGGTGAGAGAAGGATACGTGTATAGCATCATATAGTCCTCAGAGCTGAACTGAGGCTCAGGCAAGCCTTCTAGAATGTTCTTGAGCTTTGTTATGCCCTTGTGCATAAAATCCCATCCTTGTTCTAGGTCGATAGTCTTGCGCTCACTGATTGACATGTTGGCAAACTAAATTTCAAGACCAGACACCAAAATCTGCAACCGAAAACGGTGAATGCAAGCAACAACTCAATCTCCAACAATTAAATTTTAAAATTCGCGAAGAAACGATGTGAAAGGGAGCATCGGCGACATGAGGAGTCGGAGCAAAGAAGAAAAGAGAGAGATCAGGGAACAAAAGATTGAAAAAAAAAAAGCAAACCTTGGATGAGGATGAGGATGAAGTGAATCGGAGATGTGGCGCGAAAGAAAACCAAACCCTAGAAATAGAAATAGATATAGATATGGTATTGGTAGGGGAAGAAGGAGAAGGTGCAGGAGAAGGAAGAGAGAGAGGGGATTACCAAGCACAACGAGAACAACGCCACCACCACCTCCGACAGGGCATTGATGGAAAAAGCCAACACCCAATCCTAAAAGAGTAAACATTAATTTTATTCTTTCGAATGGTATTTTAGTCTTTAACATTAAAAAATTAACAACATAATTTCTCAAACATTAAAATATTTATCACCTTAGTCCTCACCTATTTTGGCGTCAATTATGTTATAAGTTTCAACTTAGTTGCTTACGTAACATTTTCTCACTTGAAAAATAGCATAATTTTAATTATTACCTAAAGAAACTAAACCACAAATCACAAAAATGTGGCCTCTCCCCACCCATCCTCTCACTGATTGTAAAACAAATAAACATCTTTTCTAATGATGAAGATAATTCCCTCCAAAATTGGCTTATGCATCATCATCATTCTTTTGAAGCTGAATAGCCATTGAATTCTTCAAGAAAGAACAGATTGGTAGCTAAGGATGTCTGTGGGTTGATTTGAGTGAATTCAGTGTTATTTTTAGATTCGACCTATGGAAGATATTTTTTCCCTTGACCTGATCTGATTAAGAGATTTTTTTTCACTCTACTCGATCCCACTTGACCCGCTCAAGAGTGGGTTGGGTTGGTGGTATGCGTAAAATACACTAAGAACAAGTGCACTCTATCGTTAAGTAATATAGGACTTGAGTCCCAGTTATCGATCCCACAAGAAATAAGTGATAATTACTAGATTCGCTAAACTCTTTGTTATCTAGACAATTGAAAGTGTATGAAGAAATTTAAAATAAAATCAAAATAAACAAATAAGAAAAATAATGAATAATCAAACAGATAATGGATAATCAATGAGAGAGAGACTAGGGTGTAAGGTTCACTTGAATCCAATTATTTAGATTTTCTTTCAATTATGATGTAAGGTAATTCTTTTACTAATATTCTCTTACCTGCTATTAAATTCCAATGATCATAGATGAAACAATATTTTATTCCTAAATTAAATCACCTATTTAGTCATTTAGTTGAATTAATTAGGAATGCATTAAGCCTCAATTCAATAGATGAATCAACATACCTGTCAATTATATTGGTAGGAAAAATTGATGTTTAGTCATTCACCAATCTAATCCTAGGCTTACCATATAGATCCACTCATTGAATGCGGATGGTCACCGGTCAAATAATGAATTAACACATGCCAAAAGTGATTAGGTTATGACAAAAATACAAGCAATATAATAAACCCTAAAGAAATTATCTTAATCAAATTAGAAATCAAACCCAAATAATTAAGAAAATAAGATCCCACATAACACTAGCTATGGGTTTAGCTACTCATATTCAATACAAACAAACTCATATCAAGATATAAACCCCTGAAAAGAAAACCAAAGAAAATGGGAAACTAAAAAGAAAGAGAAATCAAAATCCCTTTTATGGAGGTTATGATCTCTAAGCCTTCAAGAATCGAATCCTCCTTCAAGCTGTCCTCTAAGGTTTGTTGCCGCAAAACAACTCTCTCAAGATTAGAGATTTTCTGTGTAATGTACTCAATGCGTTGTCTTTGGTGTAACTTTTCCTATTTAATGAAAATCACATCTGCTGTTACGCAACCAGCGCCTAGGCGCTCACTTCTAAGCACTCAGCCACTTAAGTCTAGATGCGCGCTGCCACACGTTGCGCGCTCAGGCGCTCCTCAGGCGCTGGGACACTAAATCATCGCTGCTGCATATGCTTTGAGCGCTCAAGCGCTCCACTCTCAGCGCTTAAACGCTGAACGCTGATGAAAATTCTACTTTTTCTTGCTCCTTTGAATGTTTAGTCTTTTCCAAGTGTAATTACCTAACAAAAACACACAAAATACTTAATAAAAACATAAACAAATAATACTAAAAATATAACAAAACTTACGAATAAAATTCAATAAAAATAAATGAAAAGAATATGAAAAACTAAGGAATTGAACTGTAAAAATATGACATGTTGACAGTTCATCAACTCCCCCACACTTGAGCTTTGCTTGTCCTCAAGCAAAGAATAGGAATCAACAACAAGATCAAACTCAACATCAAGAAACATGAATCAAAGGAAAATTCCACAATTAAAAGAAATTTAAGTTCAGTAATCAAATTTAATCAAGGAAGATCATTTAACACTTAAACAATTAGAGGCTTGAGTCTAGCTTGCAGCTGTTCTCTTCATCCAACGTTTGAGATCACTCATCTTTCCATCACTCAAGTGTTCAAAGGACAAAGAGATCCCTCAAATTTCTCTTGAAAAATGTAATATCATAGGTTTGCTTATCAATCTCATATTCACTTCCAAGTTCACATACAACACAAGAATCAAAAGGACTTTCCTTTAGTTGTAACAGGGCCAAGGGTATAAAGAAATGTAAAAAAAAGATAATTAAGGGTAAAGAATGCTCATAGACAAATCAAAACAAAGCAGAATCAAGTTGAAAATATGACAGATAGAGCATAATGCACAAAGATATAACAAATGCTCACTTTCAATCCAATATTCTCATTATTCTTCACCAACAATTCTTTTTTTTTTCCTTTTTCCATTTTTTTCAAACTTTTTTTCTCTATTCAAACTTTTCTCTTTTTTTAACCCTTGAAGGCAACAACAACCTTTTATGACTTCTCAATCAACACATCAATTGCTTCAAAGAATTCAACTTGATTATTCAATTAGATATTCAAAGAAATCAATTTCAGGCTTAAATGGGGCAACTAAGGGGTTATTTAATTAATGCAACTCTGGAAGTCAAAAAAGAATTGAGCCTAATTACCTTAATCATATTCAAGTATGCAAGTAAATCATTAAAATCTCAATAAGATATCAAAATAAGTTCTAGCGCACATCAATCAAAAGAAAACTCCCTCCAGAAGAAAAAATAGGATTTTATCTATGAAAAATCTAATCATTAAAGTTCAAAACTCAATTTCTGGCTAGAGTTAATAAATAGAACAAAAGCAAGCAAACATGACTAATTTCCAACTAAGATGCTAAATTCACTTTGCTTCATTGAAAAAGATTACTTCACACAAAATTAGCTCATGATCAATGAAATCCTCTTTAAAACATATTTCTATCAGCTCAGAATAAATCAAGATATCAACACACAATTCCAGCTTAATTACCAGCAATACTCAAGTGCTCATCAAATTTATTTATTTATTTTGCACAAAAATTGTAAAAGTACCCCCTATACTTAAGATAAACGTTGTCTTCAATGTGGAAGAAAAATAAATAAATGGGTCAAAGAAAAGAACAACACAACCTGATGAATAATGAAACAATGTTAGGCATAGAAGAAGCACAACAATCAGCGCAGCAACAGAATCTGAAAAATAAAATCCCAAAATACATGAGTAGCATCTAAAAGAAAAAAAAAACAAAAACAACTAAAATAAAATAAATAAAGAAGAAACACAGGTTACCTCTTGTGAAGCGCTTGTTTAACGTCATTAGCTTGATGTTGCCTTTTTCAGATAAATCAAGGTGACTTAAAGTAAGAGAAATAGGAGGACGCCTTCTTCTTTTCAAAGCAGTGCCTCTTTCCTTCGTCTATGACCTTAGGATTGCTTCCATCAGCATTCTGAACTTGACAAGAGCTTGGTTGTCCCAATTGCACCTTAACTCCACTAGGCCATGGTGGTCACACTCGATCAACAGATGAATGACCAATTCGTGAAGAAGCAGGGAATATAGGAGGACCTTTATCTATTTCAGCAGCTTGAGTTTTTGGAAGGTCAAAATCAACATTGTATGATGGATGGGGTCCTTGATAGTTAAGGTTTCCTGCTTCTTAACTTGAACAAAATTGATAGGGGCATGGAGATTTGACATTGGGGAAGATTTAGTCTCCCTAAAGACATTAATGGTTACATAATCTCCATTCACTCTCAAAATGAGCTCACCCCGAGGCACATCAATCACAACTCTGAAGTGGCTAAAAATGATCTTCCAAGAATGAGAGGAATATCAGCATCCTCTTCCATATCCAGTACCACAAAATTAACTGAAAAAATAAAGCTGTCCACCTTCACCAAAACATCCTCCACCACACCACACGAGTAAGTGATGGATCTATCAGCCAACTGTAGTAAAATGTTGGAAGGCTTCGGTTCCTGCATTTCCAATTTCTTAAACACAGAAAAATGCATCAAATTAATAGTAGCACCCAAATCACATAATGTCCTATCAAAATAAGAGTTTTCAATAGTGCAAGGAATAATAAAACTCCCTTGATCTTTTAATTTTGGGGTAACTTTTTCAAAAGAATGGCAGAACACTCCTCATTAAGACATACCATCTTAAACTCCTCAAGTTTGCGTTTCTTTGTAAGTATTTCTTTCAAAAACTTTGCATACTTGGGCATTTGAGAAATGACTTCAACAAACGAAATGTTAATTTATAATTTCTTGAATATCTCCAAGAATTTGGTAAATTACTGATCTGGCTGATTGTTCTTGAGCCTCTGAGGAAATGGGATCTTGACATATGGTGATGGTTCATAAACTGTGCTCTGCTTATGATCCTTCTTCACTCTCTGCCACTTGGGTTCTTTCTTATCAACCTCATCTTCTTTATTGACATCTTGAATTGAGACATCTTCAATAAGGACATCATTTTTCTTTGTCTCAATTCTTGATGAGTTAGGTGCTTCAGTTGCCTTCTCATCTTCATGCACTGACTAAATAAGAGTATCTCTAGGTTCTGACATTTTCCTCTTCTGGGAGAACTCCCCAAGTACCTTACCACTTCTCAGGGTAATTGCAAGGACTTGTTCCTTTAGATTAGTCTCAGTAGTGTTAGGCAATGTCCTTGGTGCCCTTGCTGTCATCAATGTAGTCAACTGGTGAATCTGAGTCTCCATGTTCTTCATTCTGGCATCAAAATTCTGCATGTACTTCATTACTAGATCTTCAAAACTTGGCTTCTCTGCAGGTGCTTGGAAACCATGAGGTGGTGGTGGAACTCTCTGTTGATTCTACTGCTAGCTCTGTGGATTTTCCCATTTGAAATTAGGGTGGTCCCTCCAACCGGGATTGTACATATTTGAATACTGATTGTACTACTGCCGGTTGGAATTACCAACAAAATTTGCTACTTCAAGCTCGGGGGCAAATGGACTACCAACTTAGTAATTTGAACTTGTATGACCCTGTCCTCCACATGCCTCGCAAATGATTGGTGGGATTGCACTATTTGTCACCATCAAAGTCTCCACCTTCTTTGTCAAAGCTTCCAATTGACTCAGAATAGCAGTAAAAGAATCAACAGCATGAATACCTGCTTGTTTCTTGGGAACCTGGCGTTCATTCTGCCATTGATAACTGTTTAGCGCCATTTCTTCAATCAATGTTTAGCTCTCAGTGGGTGTTTTCCTCCATATAGTACATCCTGCAGCAGCATCAATAAGTGAACGGTTTGTAGGCGATAAACCATTGCAAAAAGTATGAACCTGCTGCCATACGGAAAATTCATGATGTGGACATCTCCTCAACAACTCTTGAAAGCGCTCCCAAGCTTCATAAAGAGTGTCCATTTCAAACTGCATAAAAGAAGATATATCATTTCTTAACTTAGCAGATTTAGAAGGAGGAAAATACTTAACCAGAAACTATTGTGTCAATTGATCCCATGTAGTGATGGAATCCCTCGGTAGTAACGTTAACTATTGACTTGCTCTGTCCCTAAGAGAGAAAGGAAAGAGTCGCAATCGGATTGTATCATCTGTCACTCCATTGTACTTGATAGTATCACACAACTGCAAGAACCTGGCTAAGTGGTGATTAGGATCATCCGAAGGCAATTCACCAAACTGAACTGAATTCTGAATCATGGAGATTAATGCTGGTTTGATCTCAAAATTATTAGTTGCCACAGCTGGTCTTATAATACTCCATCCATGCCCTTCAGCAGTGGACATGGAGTACTCAAACATGGTCCGCTCTGCTAGTATAGCTCTTTCTTCACAATTCATCTCAACTACTGGTTGTCTCTTCATCCTGTTAATGTCTTCTGCCACAGCTGCAATAAAAGACTGTTTCCTTAACCTGCGAGCTGTTTTCTTAATTTCTGAATCAAATGTCAAATCAAGAAACTGAAACCGAGTGAGCATAAATAAGAAATATAAAGTTCAAAATTAATTTAAAATAAAATAAAATAATAAAATAAGGAATAAAATAAAATGGCTTCTAAATTAACTAGAGCTTTTCGCTTCTAATATTATTAAACTTGCTCCCCGGTAACGGCACTAAAAAATAAGTGCACTATATCGCCAAGTAATATAAGACTTGAGTCCCAGTTATCGATCTCACGAGGAATAAGTGGTAATTACTAAATTCACTAAACTCTTTGTTATCCAGACAATTGAAAGTGTATGAAGAAATTTGAGATAAAATTAAAATAAACAAATAAGAAAAATAATGAACAATCAAACAGATAATGGATAATTAATGAGAGAGAGATTAGGGTGCAAGGTTCACTTGAATCTAATTATTTAGATTTTCTTTCAATTATGATGTAAGGTAATTCTTTTGTTAATATTCTCATACCTGCTATTATATCTCAATGGTTATGGATGAAATAATATTCTATTCCTAAATTAAATTACCTATTTGATTATTTAGTTGAATTAATTAGGAATGCATTAAGCCTCAATTCAAGAGATGAATCAACATACCTATCAATTCCATTGGTAGGAAAAATTGATGGTTGGTCATTCACTAATCTAATCCTAGGCTTACCATATAGATCCACTTATTGAATGCGGATGGTCACCGGTCAAATAATAAATTAACACATGTAAAAAGTGATCAGGTTATGACAAAAATGTAAGCAATATGATAAACCCTAAAGAAATTACCTTAATCAAATTAGAAATCAAACTCAAATAATTAAGAAAATAAGATCCTCCATAGCCTTAGCTATGACTTTAGTTACTCATGTTCAATACAAACAAACTCATATCAAGATATAAACTCATGGAAAGAAAACCCAAAGAAAAGGGGAAACTAAAAAGAAAGAGAAATCAAAACCCCTTTAATGGAGATTATGATCTCTAAGCCTTCAAGAATCGAATCCTCCTTCAAGTCATCCTCCAAGGTCTGCTGCCGCAAAACAACTTTCTCAAGATTAGAGATTTTTTGTGTAATGTGCTCAATGTGTTGTCTTTGGCGTACCTTTTCCTATTTAATGAAAATCACGTCTGCTGTTACGCAACCAGTGCCTAAGCGCTCACTTCTGAGTGCTCAAGCGCTCAGTCACTTAAGTCCAGATGCGCACTACCACACGTTGTGCGCTCAGGCCCTCCTCACCCAACGCTCAGGTGCTGAGACACTAAATCACCGCTGCTGCATACGCTTTGAGCGCTCAAGCGCTCCACTCTTAGCGCTTAGGCATTGAACGCTGATGAAAATTCCACTTTTTCTTACTTCTTTGAATGTCCAGTCTTCTCTAGGTGTAATTACCTAACAAAAACACATAAAATACTTAATAAAAACATAAACAAACAATACTAAAAATATAACAAAACTTACGAACAAAATTTAATAAAAATAAATGAAAAGAATATGAAAAACCAAGGAATTGAACAGTAAAAATATGACATGTTGACGGTTCATCAGTTGGGTCTAACCTGTAGGTCCGACATTTTAAAAAAAATTCTTGAAAAAAAAATCAAAATACAAAATCTAACAAATTAACATCATAAGTTTTAATATCAAATAAACTAAACACCATAAGTCAATAAGTGTATAATAAATTAACAATTAACAAGTCTTACTAAGTCTTGAATAAATTAAACAAAGTCAGTCATAACTTAAACAAAAAATTAGTCTAACCAATCAAAATCAGTGTCATCACGCATGTCATATGGATTATGGATAACATAATCATTGACTTCACTATCTATTTTATCCATATACTCTTTATCATCTAAACTATCCATTAATTTTTCAACACAACGGTCACTTAGATGCATCGAGAGTGTAACATCCCGAGACTGTCTTCAGGATTGATGAGTGTCCCCACAAACCAACACGAGTCTTTTCAGCATGCTTTGTCCTCACTCACACGCATCTTAAGAAACTTTCCAAGATGTCACCCATCCCACAAGTGCTCCAAGTCAAGCATGCTTATATTCTTGGCTCCTGAAAAAGAAGATGCATTTTGTTGATATGGGTGGTGTTAATTAATTCCTTTAAGTCATCCTCAACTATGCAGTCTCATACCTGCACAATCTCTGGATCTCTTTCATTCCGGTGTATATTCAATTCATTCATGTGTCCCTCCGCCTAGAAGCTTACCAGGAGCCACTTCTTGTTCGTGCTTCATCTTTTGCACCAACGACCACTCCCTGCCCTCATCGGCCCCAAGTGTCACATGCCCACTAGCTTCCGCATGGTTCGTCCCCGAACCACACCGTATTGGGAGAGGTCCCGCTCTGATACCATTTGTAACGTCCCGAGATTGCCTTAAGGATCGATGAGTGTCCCCACAAACTAACACGAGTCTTTTCAACGTGCTTTGTCCTCATTCACATGCATCCTAAGAAACTTCCCAGGAGGTCACCCTTCCCACAAGTGCTCCAAGTTAAGCACACTTAACTATGGAGTCCTTATGTTATTGGCTCCCGAAAAGAATATGCATCTTGTTGATATGGGTGGTGCTAATCAATTCCTTTAAGTCATCCTCAACTATGCAGTCCCATACCTGCACAGTCTCTGGATCCCTCTCATTCTGGTGTGTATTCAGTTCATTCATGTGTCCCTCCACCTAGAAGCCTGTCAGGAGCCGCTCTTTGTTTGTGCTTTATCTTTTGTACCGGCGACCACTCTCAGCCCTCGTCGGCCCCGGGTGTCACAGAGAGTCTTATGAACTTATTTTCTTTGTTTACTTTGAGAGTAGCATCACAATGCCTATACTTAAACTTGACTGGAATAACACAAAAATGAGGAGAAAGCATCCTAAAATGCCACCATGGGTATTTAGGATCTATGGACAACTTATAGAACTCTGCACGACGGTGTGCCTTCCTTTCCTTCTTGGTCTGCATAATCAACAAGACAATTGTCAAATTACATACAAAAAAAAAACTCAACAATGAAATAATAAATTCATAAGAATTAGAAAGTCAACCATTAAACCGCAAACAGCTAAAAGAATCAATGTGTAAGACCCACAATTTCTTCTCTACCAACTGACATATCTAACATACTAAAAAAATATTAACAATTAGTAATAGACAATTAATAATTTATTAAACAAATTGAATGAGTGTTATATAACACACTACCAGCTTCAAGATTCTCAATATCATCCATCTGAACCTATCAATCTATGAGTTTCTTAGGAGTCCTCAACCAATTTTGAGCACAAATCAATGCCTCAACAGTGGTAGGTTGCAAAGAACTATAAAAAAAGGTCAAGAACTCGCCCTCCAGTACTAAATATTGACTCCGATAAAACTGTAGAAATAGGAATTGCTAAGATATCCTTAGCAATAAATGAAAGAACATAATACTTCTTGATCTTTTCTTTCCACCATGTAAGAATATCAAAGCCATCAACATCATCCTCCACATCATCCTCCTTGTACCTCTCAAACTCATTCTTTTTTATCGCATGTTATTTTTTCTTCACTTTCAATCTAAACTCGGATTTATAACTATCATTATCATCTTCAATATCATCATCATGTATAGAGGAAGGAACATCAGATGACATACAACTAGATTCACTAGCATCAAGAGGAACAAGATGCATTTGTTGATAATGTTTAAATAATGTACTCGTAACATCGTCCAACCTCTTCATAATTTTCACACTTAATTCCAAGTCATACATCTTTTTCAAGTAAAACTCAACATAATCCATTTTATACCTTGGATCAAGGACAATAGCCATAAGCAATAAGTAATTTAGGAGAACCATCAATGTCATCCCAATATTTATCTAACTTCATTTTCATGGAAATGGTCATCTCCTTCAAAATTGGATCATTCCATCCTATCCACTTCTTTATAAACTTATTGATGTCACACAATTTATGGAAGAAAGTATTTGAAGTAACATGTAATGATCTAGAAAAAGTAAGAGTAGCATCATAAAAAAGCTTCAAAAATTTAATAATGGGAATGAGTGTTACAGATTGGAGGTGAATGAAAACTGATTTTACAAAAAAAAAATAATGATGGGTCGTGGGTGGGTTGGGTTGTGAGGGTTGGAAGTGTTCAACCCGTTACCCGACCTAACCCACGAACCCAACCCAACTCGCATTTTATGAGTTGGGATAGGTCAAAACCCGCGAGTTCGTGGGTCAACCCGACCCGCTGGACACTCCTATTGGTAGCCATCCCCCAAACTGTTTCTTGATTCACATAAGAAAACAAAATTACACTATATAATAGGGAGTGTGTTGGGAGCCCCAACTGAGATAAAACTTTTTGTGTAAAGGTTAGTGATTATTTTATAACTTCAAAGCAAAAGAATCTAACTAATATAGATTCTTATTTTGGTATCTAAGGGAGATATAAGAAAAGAACACAACAGCAAAAAGAAAATAAATAAATAAATAACTTTCACCATGGAAATTGATTTTTTAAGATAAGACACTAAATAATTGGAGGAGGTCAATCTAATCCAAAATCATATACAAAAGCAAATGATAGACAACCAAGGTGAAAAAGAAATTTTATGCAACAACCAAAACAACCATTAGATGATGATTAACATAGAAGGAATATCCTCTAAATAACATAGAATGGAGTTAACATCAGCCTTTCTCTAACTCTAGAAGCAAACATGAGAAGATAATTAACAAGAAAAATAGTTAC
The DNA here is from genome assembly GCA_029884595.1 of Ormosia semicastrata. NCBI lineage: Eukaryota > Viridiplantae > Streptophyta > Magnoliopsida > Fabales > Fabaceae > Ormosia > Ormosia semicastrata. The sequence goes on along the minus strand of JAQQTO010000043.1, from coordinate 29,870,776 downwards.
AAAGCTCAAAGCCTCAAAGTTTCACCTGGACAAATTTTCTTCTCCCTTTATTTTAGTTTAAATTTCAACCAAGTAGATTTTTTATGGGCAAAAAAATTTCCTTTCCTCTTTGTCTGAATTATCCTATCCCCAATTACTCAACCACATAATTTTCTTATTGCTTTCAACATTTTGTTAACATACACACACATAAATGAGAAAACTATAAACAAGACAGTACAATAAAAATTCACAAAACTCAAGAGCCAACATCAACAACAAAAATGGGCAAATATTTTGACAATTAAAATATAATATAGAAAAAAAAATTAAAAAATTAACACCATAATTTATTTATTTTTAATTTCCAACAGCAAAAAAGAAAAGAAGAATGACAAGCTAAAGGAAGATGAAGCTACTTTGCAGCAGGAGCATAAATATGTGGCTTCTTCTCATTCAATGGCTTTGGAGATTGGGGAATTTTATCTTTAACAACAGATACTTGTTAGTTAGTGCATTCAAGCACAGCAAAAGCCTTGGCAGCAATAACACCCCTTGGAAAGAATAAGCCACCATCTTTACACAAACTTACCTTAGATCCACCATTCCTAAAGAGAAGCCACTTCCTATAACCACCATCAATGGCATCTGAGAAACCCCTCTTGGCTCCAAACACCAAACTCTTGAGCATACGTAAAGGGTATACATTCTTGTCCTCAACACCACCACCACCACCAGCATTCTTTTCTGGTGACTCAGAACCAGGCAAGCCAAGCCTCAGCTCAGTAGCCTTGAGGTTTAAGCCACTGCTAGTAGTCCTCTGAAAAAACTTGTTAGAGCTTTTAATTGAAGGAACCTCTGCTAAGCCTACATAGCCTTGCTCTAATGGAACAGACATCAAACTTCAACTCACACTACTATAAGATGCTTTTGATAAAAAAAAATAGCGTCGTTTTGTGGATTGGAGTTTTGTTTTCATTGGATAATAACCAAAACTACGTTATTTTATGGGTGGGGAGAGGCCATGTAAGTGTCCAAGTTAACACTTAAAGTATCACGGATGCGTGTTCGTCAAGTTTAACTGATGGCAAAAGACATGGAGACTAATGTGACAGACGTTTTAAAGTTTCAGAGATTAAGTTGTTAATTTTTTAAAGTTGAGAACTAAAGTCACCAGTGCATGAAAAAACAAACTTGGATGAGGATGAAGGGAATCTGATAACTCCATAAAATGTAGTTATTGGTGCCCTATCTCTATGTTAGAATGAATACTTAGTCCTTGTTAATAATGCATATTTGGAAGGTTTTGTGCTTATATTTGTCATATTCTGATTCTGATGCTTTCCGATATGTTATTGAGCAAATTGAGCCTTAATTATTATTAATTAAGTAGATTTGTATATGTTACTGATTTGGTATTTTCTCTATGATAGGAAGGGCTCCAAACAAGATGATATGTGCAGCATGTGAGTTTAAAGTGGAAGAGGAAGCCAAAATTAGCCTTTTAGCAGTCAACGCCGCGGCGTAAGGTTGTGCACGCCGCGACGTTGAGGCGCGTCATCAAAATTTCCATACTTGAACCCGAGGCGCGAGGGCCGCGGCGCTCACTAATTGGGGCCGGGGCGCTTGTCAACCGACTTAATGCGGGCCTAGGTGCTCACTAGTGGGGGCCGCGCTCGGTGGCAGACTGAACCTATATATTAAATTTTTCACGTTTTTCTCAAAGTTTTGGCTGCCTTAGCCATTTCTTTTTAGTTTTCTCTCTTTTAGTTTAGGTTTTAGTTAGTTTTAGGTTAGAAAGCTTTGGCTAGATCTCCATTGATGGTGGATTGGAGGATAGGAACAAGGATGAAGGAGGATTCAAGCTTCAGAGACAAATCAATGAGCTTCCTTTCTCTTTTTCCTTTCTCTCTTCTCTTCCTTATCTTCCTTGAATATGAGTTTACTTGTATTTTCATGTTCATTGTATAGCTGAGCTGTATTTAGGGATATTTTGGATCCTTTTATTAATATTAATGATGTGTTTTTCTTTAAGTTTGTGTGGATGTTTAGTTATTATTCTTCCATTATCTATGCTTAATGCTTGTTGTTGCTTGGCCATCAATTGCATGATCATAATATTGCAAATGAACTAGACATAGGGATTTGTTGATATGAATATGATATGGTTGATGCATGTTCGACTTTCAGTTGATTCGTTAATAGGATAGAAATATACCTATTGGTCATGCATAATATGTGATTGAGAATAGATCATTTATGAGTGGATGTTGCACTAGCTTTCAAGTAAACTTAGTGAGTTGGGCAATTGAAAGCAGGGTTGATTGACCTAGACATAGGCTTTTAGCTAAATCAGATTCTCAAGCTAACCTAATCAATGCATTCATATTAATGAAGAGGATTGCATGTTGTTGGTAGATGTAGGGGGTGAAGAAGGATTCCCTGAAACCTAACCGTTATCTTTATTGTTTTCTGTCTTTACTTTCTTTATTTTTATCTATTTTTATGTCCTTGAATAGAATTAATTAAGCTGTTGGTTGGTACTTAGTTTTGGAAACATTTATCCTCGTGGGAACAAACTTTTACTCTGTATCTGTATTACTTGAACGACCCGTGCACTTGCGATTAGCAAACGGGCAAACACGTTTTGACCTTATCAGAATCCGAGATGTGGCGTAAAAGAAAACCAAACCCTAGAAATAGAATTAGAAATGGTATTGGTAGGGGAAGAAAGAGAAGGTACAGGAGAAGGAAGAGAGAAAGAGGATGGTCTGAATGGACCAAGCACAACAAGAACAACAACAAGACCACCTCAGACAGGGCATTGATGGAAAAAGCCAACACCCAAACCAAAAAATTAAAACAAAAAAATTATTCCTGCACCAAAAATTGGCCTACTTCAGATTTAGATCCTTTGTTTATTATGTGAAATCTTTCTTGTTATATAATATATTTATGTATATATATTTTTTAAGATCATGATGTATTTTGACAAATTCAACCGTTCATGAGATTAATCCCGCTTATGATTGTAGGAGCACAATAGTTATACGATCTCCTCCACAAGAGTTATTTTTTTAAGATTTGAACTCATGTTTCCATCTTCATTCTAAGGGGGTCGAGATTGCTTACAACATTATGGGTTGTATAATTTCTTTTTCTTTTTCTTGAAAATGTTTGCTCATTAGTCATTACAGCTTGGGAGTTGGGATAATAATTATTAACCAAAAAATAAAAAAAAATTGATAATTTTAACTTAATGTAAGAAATTTTGAAATAAAAATAAATTTAAAAAAAAAAAAATGTGAAATTTTTAATTATTCTAAGACAAAAAAAAATATACAAGATAAACTTTATCTCATTTTGAAATAGTCATTTAATTTTTTAAATTGAAATGATTAACTAAATAAAATATAAAATGTCAAATTTCTTAGAGAAAAAATAAGCGAGTGAATCTTCATTTTTGTCCTTGAAATTGTTAGTACCTATCATATTAGTTTCTAACTTGAAAAAATTAACATATTAATCATTGAACCTAAAAGAATTGATAATATTAGTTCCTCACATTAATCATTTTTCATTAAAAATCTATTTAATCATATAGATTATAATTTTAGGAACTAATATGCTAATTTCTTCAACTCAAAGATTAATATGATCAGTGCTAACAACTTCAGATATTAAAATGAAAGTTCACACAAAAATAAGCTCATAAAAAGAATGATTTAAAACTAGAAAACAATTAATTTTAAAAAATAAAATAAATAAGAAACTATCAGGTAATCGTGTGTAAGTTACATGATAAATAACTCCTATTTAGAGTTTAATTTATTTATAATTAAATTTTGATACATTGTAAAATTTCACATTAACATCTAATTATGTGAGTACATATTATTTAAATAGTTTATAAGACTTTTTTGCTCTACAATATACTAAAATTAAATGTATCTATTTATAAGATTTTAAAATCTTTACAAGTTCTTAATCAAAATTAAATAATATTTTAGAATAATCATTATAATATCAAATGAGTTTAATTTTTGCATTGTCATTGATTATTATTATTATTATTATTATTATTTTGTGTTAACATATTATTCAAATAATTTTGCTATATTAACAATTATATAAGATATCAAATTTATTAAATATTTTGACAACAAATTATTAAATGTATGTATAAAACTTTTTGGTTAAATTAAAGTTTTAGTCCTTGTAATTTACACTTATTTTTAATTCACTATTTATAACTTATTTCTTTCAAATTAGTCTTTACACTTACAAAAAATTTTAAAATAATCCTTACCATTATTTTTTATTATAACACCATAATAATATTGTTAATTGACTAATAAAATAAGTGTTTCTTTATTTAATAATTTTTTTAAATGTTCATTTTTTCTATAAGAATAATATGGTATATTTGCTAGATCTTTTGGAATGATGTAAAAATTGCTTGTGCTTAATGACTGAATTGTGCAACCATTTTATAGCTGCTAAACTCAATCTATTGCCAATTCTTTATATTGTGCTTTGCTTTTAATTGTGTATATGTGTATGTTATATAGCAACAATCTCATTATTTGTCAATTTTTTATATGTTTAAATTTTTTTAATTCACTTATAAAATTATTTTATATATCATAAAAATACTATAATCATATACAAAATAATTTAATATTTTTTATATTAATATATAATATAAATACGATGTACGTAAAAAAGTTAGATACAAAACGTTTCCTATCTGACAAAGGTGTGTGAAAATTGAAAATTGACACTTCAATTTATGAGTTTATTCAGTTTGCAGAAATTGAATAACTGCGATATGGTTTTGCCTCCAACTAAATGCATTCATAATATATATTTTAAAAAATATATATATTATAGTACTTAGTTCAACCAGCATAGATAGACAAGTCATGGTGCCCCCATCTTCGCTGGTCATGGTGGCTGCCGGAGAAGACGCCTTTTTTAATATTGTTCAGGCCAATTGAAATCATGTTAAAATTTTTGCTTCCTAAAATAAGTTAAGAAAATATAATTTTTTTAATAATATTAAAAAATAATTGTTCACATACACAAACCCATTGTTTGGAACAAGAGAAAATGAAAAGAGAAAAAAGGGGAAGAGAGAAAATGAGTTAAAAATGATATTTTCTCCGATTTGGATGTGCAAAGAAAACATAGAAGAGAGAAAACTTTAGGCGTGGGACCCATCAAAAAATTTTCTTCCCACTTATGCGAAGAAAACTCAAAGATTGAGGCTGATATATGTAATTTACAATTATGCCAATTCTTCATTTCAGGAGTTCAACAACAGTTATCACTCACAAGCCACACACTATCAACTATCAACCAGAGTTTATTGCAACAATAAAAACTAAAGAAATGAGGTAAAGTATTCAAGGAAAAAACAAAGGATGAGGAAGGGGTGGAGGAGGGGGTGAAGCGATGAGGCAGGGGGAGGGGTGGGGTGGGGGTAGGGGGTGCGAACCAGACCAAAATCTGGCCAAAAAAGCATCGATTCTAGCAACGAACCACTGATCAGAGGAGGAGTTGTGGTAGATCTGGAGGTGAGTGGCATGGGGTGAGCCGAGAGTGCGATTTGCGAATGGCAAACGACGAGATCTGGAGGTGTAAGCGACGTGCGGTTGATGATCACATATTTGATACATTAATAAGCCTTCATTTTTAGTCATTTACATTCTCCTTTGTTCTAAATTAAAGTCATGTTCTTCTTCTTCTTCTTCTCTCTTTCTTTCTTCTTATCTATGAGTAACTAAGTTTCATTTTACTTGGGTGAAAGGGTGAAGCTCTTGGTAATAAAGTAAGGTTAGATTTATTCTTCTCTTGTGCTTAAATGATTTATATTTTCTAGTAATCATTATACGTATTATAATTTGTTTCTTATAATTTAGAAACCATCTTTGTAAAGAGGAGTTCTTGATTTGTTGTAGACAAAATATTAGCATAATGAATGCTTTAACCCATTTATAAGTGGTGGTAATATTTTTAGGAAACATAATATAATTACGTATATTATTTTAAATGGACTTTTAATGTTATATTTTCTGATTGGAACCTCCATGTTGCGAGGATTCTAATTGAGTTATAAAAGAAATTAATCTTACCTTTACTTTATTTACCAAGAGTGGATCTTTTAACCAAAGTAAATAATTTTTATCATAGTAATAAAATATTTACTTCACCTTAATTAATCTTCAACAATTCCCTGTGGATCGACCTTGGACTTCCGAGAAATTTATTACTTGAGACAACCTGCACTTGGGTTCGCAAAGCTACAATTAATCCCGCATCAAGTTTGTAGACTTGTTTGAAATTAAAAATTGTACATTAAGTTTTTGGTGCCGTTGCCGGGGAACTTGATTTGAAGACTGAATTTCTGGTGTAAAAATTTTCTATATATACTAACATACTAACTAGTGGGGGAATCTCTCCCTTTTTAATTTCTGTGAATACTAACTTGTGGGGGAAACTCTCCCTAATTTCTCTATAATCTTTAATCATTAATGGAATAATCTTTCTTCTTCTCTCCTCTCTCACTGGAGCAAAAAATCGGCTTCTTAGATTCTCCGATTTTCATATTTTAAATTTACTTTCTGCATTTTAATTTCTCGTACGTAGGGTAATTCTCCATTTTATTTTCTTGTACATATTAACTTAGTGGGGTAATGTCACTTTTATTTTTTTTTCTCGTACTTTATTTTCTCGTATTTATTTTCTGTCATTTTTTTTGTTATTTATTTTCTGTCATTTTTTTTGTTTACTAACTCTCTTACATATCTCTTACTAACTATCTAACTTTTTACTTTATCAGCTATCTAACTTTTTACTTTTTATACTTATTAACTTATTTAGTGGTTGGTTTATACCACACATTTGTTAATATTTAATGGATAATTTATACTGCTAGCTTGTACATTTTATTTTATACTGTAAGTTACTTGTTTATGCTTAATTGGTATCGTGATTTAAATTAAATCGTTTAGTTAAAGTTAATCCAGGTACTTTACATATTGATTTGTTTGAATCACAATCACACACATTAAGCACAATGGCTGAAAACGAAAGTGTGCATGATGAACATGAAAATCAACCGTTATGAACCATGCATGAGTATTTGCAACCATCTCAAAATTCTAGTCCATCATGTTTTATCTTTCCACTCAATGCTAACAATTTTAGATTCAAGCTAGGTATGATTTCTTTACTTCTTAATTTTCATGGTTTAGAATTTGAAAGTCCATATTTACATTTAAAAGAATTTGAGGAAGTATGTACTGCTTTTCATGATCAAACTTGCATTGAAGAGATTATTAAGCTTAAATTGTTTCCTTTTTCTTTGAAAGATAAAGTAAAAACTTGGCTTAACACTTTGAAACCAAGATCAATTGGCACATGGCAAGAAATGCAATGTGAGTTTTTGAAGAAATTTTTTTCAACACATAAAACCAATGCTTTGAAAAGATAAATCCAAATTTTTTCCCAAAATTCAAATGAAGCATATTTTCAAAGTTGGGAACGTTTTAAAGATTTGTTGAATTCTTGCCCATATCATGGTTTTGAAAAATGGCGCACTATAAGCTTATTTTATGAAGGGTTAACACCCAAAACCAAATAATTTATGGAAACAATGTGCAATGGTGAATTTTTTGATAAAGAACCTGAAGAAGCTTTAGACTATTTAGACCATTTGGCTGAAAATTCTCAATCTTGGCATGGTACTAATCCTTCTGAAAATTCAATTAAATTTAACCTTGCAAATGCTAGTAAAGAAAAATATCATCTTAGTCAAGAAGAAGATCTAAATGCAAGGTTTGCTAGTTTGGCTAGAAATATTGAAGTTATGAAATCCGGGAAAGTAAAAGAAATCAAATCTGTGTAAAATGAAGAAATTTGTAGCATTTGTGATGAATTGGGACACTCAACAAATGAATGTCCAAAAATTCATGTTTTTAAAGAAGTTGTACATGAGCAAGTAAATGCAATGAATAATTTTAAAAAGCCATTCACTTCTTCTTTTTCAGATACATACAATCCGAGATGGAGAAATCACCCGAACTTCAGTTGGAGGACCAACAATCACGCATAATTTATGCAACCACCACCTCTTCAAGCACAACAGGGCTCTCAAAATTTTCAAGGATATGTACCTTTTGTCCCACCATACAAGAATAACCTTGAAAAAACATTGCATGCATTCATGGAAAAGCAAGATGTCATTTTTAATCAAAACACTCAAATCATGATTGACATAAAAGACACTCTTGCTAAACTTTCTTCTGCACTCACCATTCATGAGAAAGAAAATTTTTTTTCTCAACCTCAACTAAATCCCAAGGGTCAATACATTCTAAATGATGGTAATTCAGAAAACCAACAAATAGATCAAGTCAAGTCAGTGATAACCCTTAGGAATGAAAAAGTTATTGAGAAAGTAATGAGATAAAGAGTCAAGTGTCCGAAGTGATGAACTCCTTGAGTGTGAATGAGCTAGAGGATGTGGAAAAGAATCAAGATAGTAGTGATGCTGAGCTACCCAAGGAACCTGAGGTAACAAAAAGTCTTGTTAAGCCAGAAAATGATGACGAGGGTCACCAGACATACATGATTGACTCAATCATGGATAGGGGAGTTTCTACAACCTATGATTTTGATCCCCTTGAGAATTTTCTTATCAATTCTGAGTTTGATTCTATCAGTACTCCCTCTGATGTAGTTGATATTTCTACTTTTTTTTTATAAAACTCAGGATCATGACACTCAGGCATGGTAACCAAAGTTTAAGGAGTTTCCTAAGAAAGGTTGGAACATTGCTGATAAAAAAGGTGTTTGTCCCTTAGTCTATTCTTATAAAATTAATTTGGAAGAAGGTAAATGGTCAGCGGTTGAAGCTATAACTCGAGTTAAAGGATCCAGATGTAGGAGAGACTTTGGTAGACGATCCTGTCTACCAAAGCTGAGGTAAGTTTTTAATATTTCGTGTTTTTATTGAGTCGGCTTAAGTGCCTCCCAAATTTCGGAGCCTTTGTATGGGATGTAAATAGTGTCGGCCAACAAAAAAAAATTATAAAACAAAAGAACCAAAAAAATATATATATTTGCATGCTTGTTTATTTCATTTTTTTTTGTCATTACTAACCATTGTCAAGATGTAGTTATTCTCTTCTCGTCTAAGCATTTCGGGTATGTGACTTCTCCCCATTACTTTGTTTAATTTTGTCCCAATAATTTTTTTGATGTATATTGATGATTATTTCTTCAGTCTGGATTTAATTGTTAACATTGAGGACAATGTTGTGATCTGGTTGGGGGGAAGGATAGTTGTGTAAAAAAAAACTAAAAAAAAAATTTAGAAAGTGTGTATATTAATATGTTTGTTGTGTTTATGTGTTTGTCAGTAACTTACTAAACCAGTTAAGGATAGCAGAGTAAGGAGTAAATTTTACTCTTGAGACGCATCTTAGTTGGGGTAGTAACTAGTTTGTGTGGAAGTAGCAATTCAAATTCAGGGAAATTTACATGATTGAGTAAATTGTCTTCTTTTTTAAACATCACATGCTTGGTTATGAATGTTAAAATTTTTGTGGATTGAGAATGATGGATATATGCCTTGTGAGATTTTGAGCTTATCGATGAATGGATTGAACATCTGTACCATTCTCTTCTTTCTTGAGTGATTTTTTCTCATGGAATTGTTACTCTAGAACTTGCTTTGGTTCTTTTTAAGGCTACATTTTCACATGCATACATAAACATGATTGAGACAAATTTTCTTGAATTAACCACTTTGACCAAATAGTTAACCTTACATATTTTCCTTTGCTTAACCCCTTTGAGCTTATTTGACCATTCTTTGTTTCTAACTCATTACGTACCTTAAATGAAAAAATCATGTTCTAACCCAACCTTAGGGAATAAGAGAGCATTGACTTTGTTATTTGATGAGTTCTTGAACAAGTGTGGGAGTGCATGTGCAGATTAGTTATATAAAAAAAGAAAAAAAAGGGGAAAATGTGTCTATATAAAAAAACAGAGCTGATTATTGCTACAATCAAAAGAATGCACCATGTGATATATTCATGCCTAGACTGAGGGTAGATGATTAGAAATAACAGGAATAGTAGGAGAATGTTCAAGCCTAACAATGAATTCAACCTACCAATTGATCTTCAACAAAACATTAGTCAGATATTGGTCATTGTCCTGTATGAGGAAGAACTAAGAAATTCTTGAGAAATTTAGACTGAATGTTCTCAAACATCTTCTCCATTCTAACTGTATTATAATGCTCTTTTATTCTCTTTGGTATTTAACTTGTCTTATTTATATTACTTCCACCTTTACCTTGACCCCATTATAACCTTGAATAAAATCCTCATGATTTGTGTATATATGTTGTTTTTGAGTAGCGGAGAAGTAGAAGATAAACAAACTTATGGTAGTGCAATTTTCATGAGTTGAATTGAGTGAAATACTTATCTTTTAAACACTTGAGGGATTGAGAGTGAATCTTGTGAAAATCTATCATTCTTGACTCATGCTTTTCAATTGAAATATCCTTGCTTGTTGATTTGAGATGTGAAGATATATTACCTCATGAATGTTTTGATTACTTGAATGATTGGTTGCTCTTCATTTTTAAATTAAGTCTTTTAGAGTGTTTAACTTTTGAGTCTGTTTCGTTTTTTTTTAGTTTTGGTCTTGTGTTTTGCCCAGGAGTGCAAAAAGTTAAGTGTGAGAAAATTTGATAATCACATATTTGATACATTAATAAGCCTTCATTTTTAGTCATTTACACTCTCAATGTACTTAATTGATTGATTTTGATTATGTTTTGTAAGTTTAGACTTAAATTGGACTTAATTAAATTTTTTAGCATAATTTACGTCTTACATTATTTTTGTATTTGGGCTATATCTTGGGATGTAGGTGGTCTTTGGAGGTGATTCTAGTGGCATTTGAAAGATAAGAGAGATTTCTATAACTTTCATGAATACCTCAAAGGCCCAATCACACGAATAGCTAACTCAAATTGGGGGTGAAGCAAGAACCAGAGTGTTTTTCCTGACAGCTTAACCTACGTGTATTGTTCATCACAGTTTTTGGGCTAGAAGTTGTCAAATGGGCTAAAATTTGGATGCTGAATAGTTAAGACCCATATCTACAACTTTCATGTTGAACACTTTTCTAGAATCGGACTTCTTGAAAGTGATATTGGGCTTGGAAGTCAGAACAGAGGAGCTGTGACTGGGCCTGGGCAGTGTGCAGTAATTTGAATGTATCTGGAGTTATAGAAATGATATTGGACTCAAACTAAATCCATTTGAAATCTAAGATCCAGGCCTACAACTTTCATGAAGACCACTTAGTTCAAAAATGACGAATGCAATGACTTCAGAGCTGCATGATTTCGGAGATAAGAAATCTCCATAATTTTCCACTCACCAAAAGTCATTTGGCATTTTCCACTCATCCACCCACTAATGACTCAGCCCACTTATCATTTTGTATCTCTAATCCTCTATAAAAAGGGTCCTTGGTAGATCATTGAGGGTAGTTAGGTGTTAGTTACCAAAATGATGTCATTTTGTTACTAAGTTTTCTTGTAGTAATTTTCCTTTGTTCTAAATTAAAGTCATGTTCTTCTTCTTCTTCTTCTATCTTTCTTTCTTCTTATCTATGAGTAACTAAGTTTTATTTTACTTGGGTGAAAAGGTGAAGCTCTTGGTAGTAAAGTAAGGTTAGATTTATTCTTCTCTTGTGCTTAAATGATTTATATTTTCTAGTAACCATTATACGTATTATAATTTGTTTCTTATAATTTAGAAACCATCTTTGTAAAGAGGAGTTCTTGATTTGTTGTAGACAAAATATTGGCACAATGGATGCTTTAACCCATTTATAAGTAGTGCTAATATTTTTAGGAAACATAATATAATTACGTATATTATTTTAAATGGACTTTTAATGTTGTATTTTCTGATTGGAACCTCCATGTTGCGAGGATTCAAATTGAGTTATAAAAGAAATTAATCTTACCTTTACTTTATTTACCAAGAGTGGATATTTTAACCCAAGTAAATAATTTTTACCATAATAACAAAATATTTACTTCACCTTAATTAATCTTCAACAATTTTCCGTGGATCGACTTTGGACTCCCGAGAAATTTATTACTTGAGACAACCTGCACTTGGGTTCTCAAAGTAACAATTAATCCCGCATCAAGTTTGTAGACTTGTTTGAAACTAAAAATTGTGCATCAGCGGTGAACGTTGAACGACAAACACAAGCTGCGAACGGCGAGCTTGAGATGCGAAGGACGAGCGCGCGATTGTGAACGACGAGCATGAGCGACGAATGGGCTGGGGTGAGAGACAATCATGGGATGAGGGTGAAGCATGATAATGAAGAAGGACAAGGAGTTGTGAGGGAGGCGCGGCGGGGAATGGGGAAGGGTAAACCGGAGGGGGTGGGGGTGGGGTCGTGGGGTGCTGGGGATGTTGAGGAGAGGTGGAAAAAAATATCGGGGAGAGAGTTTTTTCAGAAATATTGAGAAAAATACAGTAAACTTTGTTTTATTTATTAAATATATTAAATTAAATTTATATACAAATATTATATAATTATAAATAATTAATTATGATTTTTTTATTGAATAAAATTTTAAAACAAATTGTATAATTTAGATGTTCATAATTTAAGACTTTGTAAGTGATTTTTTTATGTACGACTTTGTAATTAATATTTATTATAAATTATAAATTAATATATGTAATTTATTAAAAAAATCTAGTTATAGATATAAAATAAAAAAAATAATATATATTTGTATCTCATCATAATTATAATAAGGGTATATATGTAATCTTATATAACTATAATTTTTTTATTTTATTTTCTTTCCTTAACTTTTATTTTCTTTCTCTCTATTTTCTCTTCATCCAAACAATAGTAGAGAAAAAACAATTTTCTCTTCTCTTTATTTTCTCTCCTCTCATTTTCTCTTCCCATCCAAACAAAGCAAAAAAAAAAAAAATCCCTCCTGAATGGATTTCACGGCATGAAAGAATATTACAGTATGGCGATTAAATGAATTTCCACCCTTTTTTTTAAATGCAAAAATTTTAACAAAATTTCAACAGGATATTTTTTTGGGTCTGAACAATTCTAACTGTCCTGAACAATTTCAACTGTCCTTCTCATCATCATCATAAAGGCCCATAAGAACGGGCCTTTTCCAGCCGTCATGACCGACCCATCATCATAAGGGCCCATAAGAACAGCCCTTTTCCCACTTGCTGATCATCTAGCCTGTTTTTTTTGCCCATTTCAACAAGTGGCTTGAAACACAATACCAGACTATTTGGACCAAGCCATAATCATAAGGGCCCGTAAGGCCTTCCATACTCTATTCAATCTCATTTTAAATTTAACTTTTACTTATGTATTAATTATTCAAATTTAATTATAAACTTTACAAGAGTTAAATTTATGCACAGTTTTACGTATCAGTTTTACCTTGCTTTAGAAAGTTTATAACATTCTTCTTCCTATCAATAATCTTAACAATCTTAACAGCACCATTTAGATGGTGCATTCCCAGTACTTTTCTGTGTTCTTTGATGATACTAAACAATGAAATAATCAAGTTATATTATATACATATTTTTAACAAAAAGATTATTTTAAGGCAACAAATGACAATTCATTACATATATAATGTAGTTATACAAAGATTGGTTAAATTTTAATCTCAAACTACGCAATATACAATTGCAAATCAGTTATATATTTCAAGTAAATTATCAAACTATCTAATTAAATAAAATAAAAAACACAAACGACAAAAAATTAGTTACGATAACAACAAAATTAATTGACATTCTCTCATTATTTCATGTGAAATGACAACCACATTGCTACTTTAGCTTTTATCATAATACTCTTCTAATTATTCTTAGAGACTTTAATCTAAAAGTAATCTATAGTCGTGTATAACATTTTCATACAATTATAAAATGTGTCAAGAATATTATTATATTCTAATATGAATCTTGAAACACATAAATAATTGGTGCCGAAAAATTAAAAAAAATGAAACGAGTTTTATCTTTGTAAAACGTAACAATGCTACTTTAGGTGCCAATCAAATTCATTGTCAGGTCATTCTCCTTTCTGTCCACCTACAATGATAGCAACTAACAATCATCAATCATTATTTTGTTTTTAGTTATTAATTAAGATACTCTCACTTTGTCTTTTTAATTTTACCTACAACAAAATGGTTTGAATAGTAATCTTTACATATTACAATAAGAAGAATTTGGAAGTTGGTCTTTTACGTTAATTATGAAGTTACATTCATTTAAAAATTTTAATTATATTTTTTTATCTCAACTTTTTATCTCATTTAAAAGCTTTAATTATATTATTATTATTATTATTATTATTATTAAATTTAAATTAATTGTATGATAATATTATTCATAGAAGATAATGAATAACTCATATATGATTTGATTGTGACAAGTAATTAAACGTACATAAATGACAATCAATTAGAAGAAAAATTAACAATTTAATTTCCTTTATTTATTTATTTAAATGCAAATTTTATTAGTGAAAGATAGTAAAAAATAACAATTTAATTAGTTTAGGAAACTAATTAAGAGCATATACATTGTTCTATACTAAATAAATGGCATTTATTAAGGGTGATTTTTTTTCTTTCTCGTTTGTATTTTGATATATTGTATTTTTTTATTTATTTATTAACTTATTTTTGTACATCTGACATTTTTTTTCACATATTTCATGTTACAATATCATATCATTTGTGGCAAAAAAAATTCACATAAGATTACTTGTGGCAAAGTATTAAATACTTTATATGATATATGTCAAGTAAGTGATACATTTAGTTACTAACAAGAAAGATACATGACAATTTTTTCTAGGCATGAATAACTTTGTTGGTGCTTGTTTATACACAAAAAAATTACACACAACATATATTTTTAAAGGACCAAATTGTGTATTTATTCTTTAATAAGTTTCTTAATTGTTGTGCTTGAACCCATCTCATATTATTATTATTATTATTATTATTATTATTATTATTATTATTATTATTATTGTTGTTGTTGTTGTTGTTGTTGTTGTTGTTGTTGTTGTTATTTGACGGGATATAATTAATCATTCACATAACACGGATAAAACCATCACTGTGTGCATCATACTATTTTAATAATCTTCGGAGAACAACGTCTCCAGGGACCAATATGCAATGCCCAAGTTTTTATATTTTTACCGTTCAAGGAGGTGGTGGACTGGTGGGTGCTGATGGAATTTCCTGTGCTTGTTGTCGAGCTATTTGCTCTGTTTTTCAAAATTGGATTTCCGTTGAAATCCTTTACTATTTTATTGGGAAATTAGTTTCTAAATATGGTCCATTTTCAACCTATATTCAACCCACATTCCCAGTAACGTTCAACAATATTTACATGCGAGAATCTCGCGCTCCCACGCCCTGCTCATGTTTGTTGAATTCTGTGATGAGCAAAGCTCTATAAATTGAACGTGTTGCTCTCAGTTTTGGGTGACTAAGCCTGCTCCTCTCTTCAAAAAATAAAACACCATCGAGTTATGAGCGAGCAAAGGTTTGGAAAAACAAGGCAAAATTCAAGTTACAGGTGAAGGGCGACAATGTTTGAAAGCCAGAGCAGAAACTGGGTCAGAGGAGAAGGGTGACAAGGTTTGGAAAGGCAAAGCAGAAACTGGGTCAATGTGAAAGAGTGAACTTTAATTGCAATGGCTGGAGGTAGGTGTTCTCGATCTATTTTAGCTTCCACTATGTTGATTTGAATATGTTGCTTGAGTTGTTTAACATGTTTAGATTGATATTTTAATCTAATATTTGGTATCAGAGATTTTATATGCCTCTGCCTTACTTACTGTTTGTTTTGTTGAGGAGTTTCAAATTTAAGAATATAAGCATTATGTTCTAGACCTTTTTTAATCCAAACTAAAATCAGAAATTAGAATGAAATTGAGTTTCTAAGCTTTCTGTGTTTTTAAACGTTGTTTTTGGTGTTGAAAATGGTCAAAAATCGTCAGATTTTTCATTCGGGTTCGCGGGTCGCAACTGGGTCAGAGTGACCCGGCTCAAGGAAGAAGACGACCCAATGGACTTTTCTGGAAGTACCGTGTTTGTCATTTTATTTGATTGAAAATTGATTTTAGCATTTATTAAAAGCTTACATGTTTTCAACTTTTGAATATTTTTTCCTTTTTTTTCCCCTTTTTGAATAATTGGAAGAAGACAAACATCATACATTGAAGCCATATTTCTTAAAATCTGTGTGTATGACTTTATGATCACTGTACATGCAAAACTATATTAAATAATATTTATGCATTGTTATTCAATTTATTTGCATTTATTTAAGATGTTATGCAAATATTTAGCTCTTTATTAATAATTAATTAATGTTAAGTGATTGATATAATTTTAATTAATTAGGGAATAACTACAACATCTTTAATTAATTAGGATTATATATTAAGTTTTAGAATCACGTTAAGATATTAATTGTAATTAATCATATGTGATGTAATGAAATCTATCCACGGGAATTTTGTTATATTTGTATAATTAATTAGGATAAAATATCAGATTATATTTCTTAATCTACCCATAGGAATTAAGAAAAGAAACATAATTTAGTAGTTTCATCATAAGGATACTGGATGAATCTAATTGAGTATGACTTTAGCCTACAGGTAATTTTTATGTCGCTAGATTCATGGATTAAGACATGATTTACATTGGTAAAACATGACATTTAATTTTGTCTCAAATTATGAATAATGATCATGTATGTTTGAACTTTACAGTTATTCAACCTGCGAACATTTTTTATATTAAGTGTGATATTCCCGAATTAAGGGGTGACAACTATAAAGTTTGGAAGGAGAGAGTTCTTCTCCATTTGGGCTGGATGAACATTGGTTATGCTATTAGGAAAGATGAACCACCAGGTATTACTAAAACTAGCACTCCAGATGCTGTTGACCTTTATGAAAAATGGGAGAGATCTAATCATCTCTCCGTGATGTTCATAAAGACCAAAATAGTTGCTGGTATCTGTGGTTGTGTCGACCAGCATAATAAAGTCAAGGATCTTTTGAAAGTCATTGATGAGCAATTCGCTACATCTAACAAGGCACTTTCCAGCACCCTGATAATACAGTTCTCATCCATGAAGCTCATTGGGATAAGAGGTGTGCGTGATCACATCATGCGTATGAGGGATATAGTGGCTCAGTTGAAAGCCTTGGAGGTTACCATGTAAGAATCTTTCCTAGTACACTACATTTTGTGCACTCTGCCTCAACAATATGACCCTTTCAAAATCTCTTATAACACACATAAGGATAAGTGGTTAATTAATGAGCTATTGACTATGTGTGTTCAAGAAGAGGAAAGGTTGATGATGGAAGAGGGCGAAAAGGGTAAACTTGACTATTGACGGAAAGAAAAGGAAGGATCAAGCAAAAAACAAGGGTAACATTCCTCCTCAGTCAGTCATAAAGAAAGAGTCAAAGTGTTTCTTCTACAAGAAGAAGGGGCACATGAAGAAAGACTGCTCAAAGTTTAAGAACTGGCTCGACAAGAAAAGTACTCCATTTACATTTGTTTGTTATGAATCTAATATGGTTAGTGTTAATCATAACACATGGTAGATTGATTCTAGTTCTACAATCCATGTTTCTAATATCTTGCAGGATATGGAAAACCTAAGAAAGCCAGTGGGAAGTGAACAATGCATCTATTCAAGAGGAAGATGAGTTCACATGTGGAAGTCATTGGGACGTGCAGTTTGGTTTTAAGCATTGATTTTATTTTACGTTTAGAAAATACCTTTTATGTTCCTAGTTTTTATAAGAATTTGATTTCTGTTTCAAGACTTACACCTTTGGGTTTTTCTTTTAATTTTTCAGATTCTGGTTTTACTTTGTCCAATAAATATGAAATTATTGGTTTTGGTACATTACTTGATGGTCTTTACTCTATTAATTTACAAAATGATGCTACTTATAATTCTATGCATGTTACTACTGGTTTAAAACGATGTGTTGTGAATGAGGAATCCTCTATGTTGTGGCATCGGAGATTGGGACATATCTCTATTAAGAGAATTAAGCGATTAGTGAATGAAGGGGTACTTAGCACTTTGGATTTTGCTGATTTTGAGAGTTATGTGGATTGTATTAAGGGTAAACAAACTAACAAATTTAAAAAGGGTGCAAAGAGGAGCTCGAACCTGTTGGAAATCATACATATAGATATTTACTATCCAGACATAGACGCAAGTAGTCCGAAATACTTTATCACTTTTATAGACGATTATTCATGATATATGTATCTCTACTTACTTTGTTCTAAGGATGAAACTTTGGACGCCTTTAAGGTTTTTAAGGCTAAAGTGGAAAAGCAATGTGGAAAGCAAATTAAGATCGTGAGATCTGATAGAGGTGGAGAGTACTATGGTAGATACACGGAGAATGGACAAGCACTTGGTCCATTTACGAAGTTTCTTCAAGAACATAAGATTGTTGCCCAATACACTGTGCCTAGTTCTCCGGATCAGAATAGTGTGGCAGAAAGAAGAAACCAAACTTTAATGGACATAGTAAGAAGTATAAGGAGTAACACAAGACTTTCTCAATTCTTGTGGATTGAAGTACTAAAGATGGCTGTGTATATATTAAACCGAGTTCTGACCAAGAATATCTCAAAGACACCTTTTGAGTTATTCAAAGGTTGGAAATCAAGTTTGTGACATATACGCGTTTGGGAATGCCCGTCTGAAGTGAGAATTTATAACCCACAAGAGAAGAAACTAGACCCAAGGACAATTAGTGGGCATTTCATTTGATATGTTGAAAAGTCCAAAGGGTATAGATTCTATTGTCCATCACACAGCACTAGGATTGTAAAATTAAGAAATGCAAAATTTCTTGAAAATGACTTGATCAGTGGGAGTGATCAGTTTCAGGACATTGCTTCTGAAAAGGGTCACTATGAGGCTCAACCCTTTGGATCAAGTGATAGATTGATTGTCATTCACACCCCTCAAGTATAAATAGGTGTTAGACGACTAGTAATTAAAGTTTCATAAGCTGTTGAAAATGATCCTGTAGATCAAATTGTTGATGAAGAACAACAAGATAATGTTGAACAACCGATTAGACAACAAGTTCCTTAAGAAGATAACAAGGCAACATTAAGAAGATCTACTAGAGTCAATAGGTAAACAATTCCTAGTGATTATGTAATGTATATGCAAGAATCGGACTATAACATTGGAGCTGAAAATGATCCTAAAACGTTTTCACAGGCCATGAGTTCTAAGGAATCAAATTTATGGTATAATGCCATGAAAGATGATATGGATTCTATGGCATCTAACTGAGTCTGGGATCTTGTTGAGTTTCCTAATGGTGTAAAAGCCATTGGATGTAAATGGGTCTTTAAAACAAAGAAAAACTCACAATACAACATTGAGAGACATAAGGCAAGACTTGTTGCCAAATGGTTCACTCAAAGAAAATGAATCGACTACACGGAGACATTTTCTCCTGTATCCAAGAAAGATTTTTTTCGAATAATTATGACATTAGTAGCTCATTTTGATTTTGAGTTACATCAAATGGATGTGAAAATCACGTTCATCAATGTTAATCTAGAGGAAGAGGTTTACATGAAACAACCTGAAGAATTCTCCTTTAGTGATGGTGAGCACTTAGTCTACAAGCTTAATAGATCCATCTATGGATTGAAACAAGCCTCTCGCTAGTGGTATTTAAAATTTCATGAGGTCATCACTTCATTCGATTTTGAAGAGAACGTCATGTATCAATGTATATACCAGAAGGTCAGTGGGAGTAAGATTTGTTTTCTTGTGTTATACGTGGATAATATTTTGCTTGCGACTAATGATAAGGGTATGCTATATGAGGTGAAACAATTTCTCTTGAAGAACTTTGATATGTAGGATATGGGAGAGGCATCTTATGTCATTGGCATTAAGATCCATAGGGAAAGATCTCGAGACATTTTAGGTTTATCTCAAGAGACATATATCAACAAAGTTTTAGAGAGATTTAACATGAAGGATTGTTCATTGAGTGTAGCTCCCATTGTAAAGGGTGACAAACTCGATTTAAGTCAGTGCCCGAAAAATGATTTCGAGCGGGAACACATGAAAAACATTCCATATGCTTCAACTGTTGGAAGCCTTATGTATGCTCAAGTTTGCACCAGGCCTGACATTGCATATGCTATTGGAGTTTTGGGAAGATATCAGAGTAACCCAGGTATTGACCATTGGAAAGCCGCAAAGAAGGTGATGAGATATCTTTAAGGGACAAAGAACTACATGCTCATGTACAGACGGACTGATGATTTGGGAGTGATTGGCTACTTCGATTCAGACTATGCTGACTGCATTGATACCCAAAAATCAACATCTGATTATATTTTTATGCTAGTTGGTGGAGCTGTATCTTGGAGAAGTGCAAAGCAGACCTTGACTACTACTTCCACTATGGAGGCCGAGTTCATTTCTTGTTTTGAGGCTACCTCGCATGATGTATGGTTAAAGAGTTTCATATCTGAGCTTATAGTTGTGGACTCTATTTCTATGCTATTGAAGTTGTAATATGACAACTCTACTGCGATATTTATGGCTAAGAACAACAAGTGTGGAAGTCGAAGTAAGCATATCAACATCAAATATTTAGCCATAAGAGAACGTGTTAAGGAAAAGAAAATGGTCATTGAACACGTTAGCAATGAGTTGATGATTGCCTATCCTTTGACTAAAGGCATGCCACCAAAGAATTTTAAGGATTATGTAGTACGAATGGGACTTAGTTCTATGATGTGATTTTTGTTGTACGTACATTTATTATTTTCAATGAAACTCTTATTCAATTTGATGTTTTCTCATATGTTTTTGTGCATATATTTATTTATTTTGAGAAATATCATTTGGTTTTGACCTAGAATAAACATATGGTTTATTCATTAAGTTAAGGGCTAGTATAAGAGACTTGATATATTGTGATACATGGAAGATAATACTCGCCATTAGAGGACCTATCGCCACGATTCATATATCTTGTTTCTTGTTATGATTGATGTTGGGTTAAATGAACTAAGTAGGAGAATGATGGAATTTCCTGTGTTTGTTCCCGAGCTATTTGCTCTATTTTTCAAATTGGATTTCTGTTGAAATCCTTTGCTATTTTATTGGAAAATTAGTTTCCAAATGTGGTCCATTTTCAGCCTATATTCAACCCACATTCTCAGTAATGTTCAGCAATGTTTACACGCGAGAATCTCGCGCTCCAATGCTCTCACGCCCTGCTCACGTTTGTTGAACTTTATAATGGGCAGAGCTCTATAAATTGAATGTGCTGCTCTCAGTTTTGGGTGACTAAGCCTGCTCTTTTCTTCAGAAAACAAAACACCATTGAGTTATGAGCGAGCAAAGGTTTGGAAAAATAAGGTAGAATTCGGGTTACAGGTGAAGGGCAATAACGTTTGAAAGCCAGAGCAGAAACCGGGTCAGAGGAGAAGGGTGACAAGGTTTGGAAAGGCAAAGCAGAAATTGGGTCAGTGTGAAAGGGTGAACTTTAATTGCAATGGCTAGAGGTAGGTGTTCTCGATCTGTTTTAACTTCTGCTATATTGATCTGAATATGTTTCTTGAGTTGTTTAACATGTTTAGATCGATATTTTAATCTAACAGGTGCTTAATCCTAACCGTTGCTTTTGCAAAGCCTCAATCCAACGGTCAATTACAATGGACCTTCAGTTATCCCTTTTCACATTGGTCCATTGTAAAAGGTGCTGAATGACAAAGCTAATCCATTGCTCGAGGGTTGGCCCCAAATATTTTAAATTTATTCTTAAGTTTTAGTTTCTCTTATGAAATAAAATTTTTATTTTATCCTCCAAAAATTTCACATCATTTGTCTATGTCATAGAGATTCGACAACGTTTTACGTTGGTTGTCGACTGCCTAACACAACTCTCCTTTTTTATCTGAGCTTGGAACCGGCTATGTAGAGATTTGCAATAAGGCTCAACATAGGCAGAGTTATTTGTGTATACAGAGTTATTGGAGACCATACCATACCACAAGTTATACGGTTTAGGTATATTAGATCTATCATACAAAATGACAGAGAGATAGAGAGAGATGTAAACCATATGATTCAAGCTGGATGGATGAAATGAATGAGTGCTTCAGGAGTTATTTATGATAGAAAAGTGCTTCTCAAACTTAAGGATAAATTTTATCACAAAGCTATAAGACCTGCGATGGTATATGGTACTGAATGTTGGGCGGTAAAAAGCCAATAAAAGCATAAAATTAGTGTCACTGAGATAAGGATGTTGTGCTGGATGTGTGGTCATACACGACAAAATAAGATTAGAAATGAATGCATTAGAGAGAAAACAAAGGTAGCACCTATTATGGAAAAGATGGGAGAATCTCGCCTTAGATGATTTGGACATGTAAAGAGAAGATCCTGAGAAGTTCCTGTAAGAATAGTAGATCATGTAGAGGATAGTCTAATAGCTAGAGGTAGAGAGAGACTAAGAAAGACTAGGTGAAATGATTAAAAATGATTTAGTTTTGTATGACATTTCTGAATACTTAGTTTATGATATGACACAATGACGTCGTTTGATCCATGTAACTGACCCCACCTAATGGGAAAAACTTATTTATTGTTGTTGTTGTATCCTCCAAAACTTTGTATTCTAGTTGAGCCACTGTTGGTTGGTTTGACATTTATGAGATGGTACATCATTTTTTTTAACAACCATGATTTTCTCACATTAATTTTCTCTTCCATCACTTTTTACACTACGTCTCATACCATTGATTACATTACTTTTTTTCTATCACTTTCTCTCACTCAATTATAACCATTAAATAATGATATAAATAGTAATGTGATTAGAAAAATGATGTACTTTTTTAACACAATTTCTCATGCTTTTTTGTTTAAAAAAGTATATATTAAAATGTATGTTTCTCCCGTTTTGTTAAAGGCAAAAGGTGGTGAAAAAAATGGGGGGCAAATCATATTTATATCCGGGGAGACTTCTATCATAGACCCAAAATGTTTGGGTACATGGATGGACCACTTCTTTTTTTAATCTGATAGTATTTATATGCAGATACATATATGAAAAAATTACTAGTTAAAATCTATAAATTTATTTTATATATAGTTATTCATAAAAAAAATTATTTAACTAAATTTTTGTGTGAATTTAAGTATTATTAATTGAATTTAATATTTTAATCTCAACTATTAATTTATTTTAATAATAAATCAATGAACAAAAAAGGCTATGCTCCGTCCATGGACCTCTTTTTAAGACTTTCATATTAGAATTTTCCTATATCTTGTTTCCGAAGCAGTACAATGCAAGCAGTGGATGACATAAACTTGACTACTACCGACAACGCAAAAAAGTTAGTAGGTTCCAAAAAGGATGATGACTTGGAGACACCAAATCTAACAACACTCATAGATAACATAACAGGGATACATACTAGTGAAAGTTGAAAGGATAAACTCATAGGTATAATTTTAGCTGAATAATAACATAACATCTCAAGATAAGATACTATTCAAATGTCTTCTTCCTCTGGGGTAAAGTCATCCTTAATGTTAAAGGTCTTGCGGATTTCCTCTTGAGTCTTGCCTATCAACATGCCTGCTATTTTATTGGATGCCAGATCCAGCAGACTCTTGATGTTCAAGTAGTTTGCAGACAGAACGAGATCAAACAGAGTTTCCTGCTCAACCCCCACGAATTCAGCATCCCAGTCATTGAGATCAACATCAGAGGTGTAATTGGAATTGGAAGCCTCGGTGTGCTTCTTGCAGTATTCAATCACCTTGGCCAAGCTTTTGCTATTCACTCCAGAAAGAGGAATGCTATCACTATCACCATCAGGATTGGTCTTCTTAATAACGTCCTCGATTGTTTGTGACATGAGTGCCACGGCATAGTCAACTTCAAACACATCTCCATTAGAGCTTATCAAATTTATTTTCTTTGATGAAATGATTGGACTGTCATGCAATTTCTCTTCCTGCAACCAATAGTTACCAACACCCTTAGCATAGCCTAAATTTCTAATAGTATGCATCATTTGGTAATTGGGATATAAACTGCACTACAATTCCTGACATGGTTATACAAATATTCTCATGGGTTTACTTTGTCATAGTAAGCAAAAGTTTCAAATATTTTCATGGGTTTACAAATTGATGCAGGAAAGAAAAATGACATCTTTTTTAAAAGTTTGTAACATTTTCAGTTAAAGGCAAATTTAGCACAAGACGCTGCAGGAGCTCATTTTGAAAAGAAGGTGAGGTACCTAATGTCATACAGGATTTGCATTAATTATTACTATACAATTGTTTGGTATAACTTGGTCTAGTTACCCAAGACAGAAGACTAAAAAGGTGGCTACTTATTGTGTTCAATTTTGGGAAAAATGTATAGTCTATATACACTTCCAATCTCCCAAGTGGTTGCAAGTAGCTGTCATGACATGACGCAACTGATCTAGAAAGAGGATAGTAGAAATCCGAGCATCTGGAAATGAAGTATATATAACTTGACAAATGCACTTCATCCTATACACAAGAACTTGAGAGTTTGTTGTTCTTTCCCTTATAACTATCGGTTTTATAAGCTATTTCTCAACACATGCTAGACACGCAATCTTGTATACTACAAATTTTTGTACTTTTCTTATGTTACAAAAGGTGTACAAAAGGTGAAAAATATTTAGGGACTACTTAACATTTGTGATGTGAATAATGGGACTAACATAGACAAATCAAGTTATAGCAGATGTATCAGTAATATATAATTATCACAAGACTAACACAAATTGTTGGATAGATGAATGGATGAAAGTAAATATTAAATGGAGGATTTGAAAGTTGATGGTGGTCCTTTGCAGCCATCTCAAAGTTCAAGGGAGTTTATACATTTTTCCCAACTTATAAAGAAATACACTTTCAAGAAGACAATTCAAAGTTAGAACTTGATAGAAGTTAATTAATACGTTACCAAATTTAAATATTAATTAAACTGTATCTGGTGGTTCGTTACCTTCTCTAAAGCATTTAACACTTTAAACGAGTAAGGTGACTATTTCTATATGGTGGTTAAGAGAGATCACAAACCTTATACAGAATTTAACCTGAAGGTAATTTTCCTAAAGTTACAACTGATGGCATGAAACCAAACAAAACAAGTTTCAAAAGGAACTCATGCTACACAAGCATGCAGTTCATAGAAATAAAAGATTGATCGATCAATTATTGTAATTTTAAATGTATCTTCAATGGAAAATAAATTTAACTGAAATCACCTTTGGTGTGTTATCCTTAAAGGAAGAGCTTGCTATCCAATTTGAAGCCGCATCAAAATAGAGTGCGGCATTGTCTTTAATCATTCTTTCTGCAAAGCCTTTTGCATGGTTTTTTCTTGTGCCATCTCCGATCTCCGAGTAGATAGCCAACGTGTTATTAACCAATGTTCGATCCATCTGCTCTCCTGCACGTTCCTGATCAATCTGGATACCAGGAAATGAAGATAAATCAAAATGATGGTTTCAGATTGATTATGGTAGCATTTTCAAAGACAAGTCCATCATGTGGAAGTCCATCAAGTCCATCCCTTGGTCTGTCAATCCAAACAGGTTCACATCATTCATTATACTGAGGAAGAAATTGACGTCAAGCAGTAGGAGCTTGTTTGTTATGCAATTTGATTTATTTCAGTTCAATTTTAAAACTGCAATGTTCCATGTGACCATGTCATTGCAAGTTATGTGAAATGTAACTCAAGAAAGTAGAAGCAGAAGATGATGAATTATGAAGTTAGTTAGTTAGTAAGCCTTTCTAGATGTTTCTATTTTTAGTACTCTGTTATTATCAGTTAACAGAATCAGTTTGTAAAGCTAACCGAGCTCTATATAAACTATTGTATTTGTATCATGTCAATCGATCAATAATATTCAGATATCAGTTCTCTCAATTTCTATATGGTATCAAGAGCAGGTTCCCTGGAATCTTGATTTCTGAAATCCAATCCGAAAATGTCAAAACCCGATCAATCTTCTTCAAACAACAATGAGGAAGAGCCAAAACTATCGCCCAAGAAAACCCAAGAAGAGGAAGCTGAGGGCAAAGAAACAATCAAGATTGAAGAAGTTCAAGTCAATCCTATGTCACCATTCTTCCTTCATGCTTCGGATCATCCAGGCCAAATGTTTGTCAGTGAAGCCTTACACGATGGGAATTATGGAGAATGGGTACTTGACATGAGTAATGCCTTGTGCGCCAAAAACAAAATGGGATTTGTAGATGGATCCATTCCAATGCCAGGTATCAATGATCCAAACCTTGCTCATTGGATCCGCTGCAATGCCATGGTGAAAGGGTGGCTCAAGAGTGGCATGGACAAGGAGACTCGAAACAGTGTAAGATATGCCAACACTGCTCAAGAGATTTGGACAGAACTTGCAGAAAGATTTGCAAAAGGTAGTGCTCCTCGAATCTATGAATTAAGGCGTGCCATTGCTCTTCTAAAGCAAGAAAAACTTTCTGTGCCTGCCTATTACACCAAATTGAAAGGACTATGGGATGAAATCTTGTCAATTTCCCCTTGGCCCAAGTGTGTATGTGGTGGATGCAGATGTGATCTTCAAAAGGATCTTTCCCAAATGCGTGAGAGGGAACAATTATATGATTTCCTCATGGGTCTTGATGATGTGTTTAATACTGTCAAAACTCAAATCTTGAGCATGGCACCAAACTTCACCCTTGGACATGCCTACCACCTTGTTGCTGAAGATGAACAACAAAGACTCATCTCAGCAATGCACAAACCTGTGATGGAGGCAACTGCCTTTCAAACACAGAACTCTAGGTACAACAGCAATGATCAAAGAGGTAACAGGAAGGAAAAACCTAAATGTGAGCACTGTCAGAAAATAAGACACACTCAAGATGAGTGTTGGGAAATTGTTGGATACCCCCAAGATTGGAGGAAACCAAACAAGAAAGATAAAGCTCCATGGAATAACAAAAAGCCAGCCAACAAGGCAGCTCAAGTCATTGCTGACACCAGTCCTGTTCCTGGCCTCACTATGCAACAATATGAAAAACTGTTGCAGCAATTAAGCAATGATCATGAAGCTGGATCAACCAAGTTGCAGGCCAAACCGAATATCAATATGGCAGGTAATCTTGTTTTCAATAAACCTTGGGTCATAGATTCTGGAGCAACAGAACATATTACTTGTGACTCTAGCATCCTTAAGGAAATTTCTTCAAATCGTCATGATTGTGTTCATATTCCTAATGGTGCTGATGTTCCTGTAAAAGGTTTAGGAAAAACAGTTTTACCTAATGGGATGCATCTAGATACTGTCCTTCATATTCCAGATTTTAAATGCAATTTACTATCTGTAAGCAAGCTAACTAAGAAGCACAATTGTGCTGTAACCTTTATGGCTGACTCTTGTTTTATTCAGGACTTGCATTCCAAGACCCTGATTGGGAAGGGTAGCCACAAAGGTGGATTGTATCTTCTTGAGCCTGTCCAAGACAGAAACACTGCCTTATCAGCTAACAGATCAGATGATCAACCTTGGCATGCAAGACTTGGACATGCTTCAGGAGCTAAGATCACACCTTTAGGATTAGAATTAGCAAACAAAATTGATTCTAGTCATTGTGATGCTTGTATAAGGGCTAAACAGTCTAGATTACCTTTTCCTTCTAGTTCAATAAAGACTAATTGCTGTTTTGAACTCATTCATTGTGATATTTGGGGCCCCTATAGAGCCCCCTCTTTAACTGGTGCCCATTATTTCTTGTCTATAGTTGATGATTATAGTAGAGGGGTTTGGATTTATCTCATGAGGTATAAATCTGAAATAGAACAATTGCTACCTATGTTTATCAACATGATTGAAACACAATTTGGGAAACCAGTTAAGAAGGTTAGATCTGATAATGGCTTAGAGTTTACCTCTAGGCATATGCAAGAATTTTATGCAGGAAAAGGCATCCTCATGGAGCTTAGCTGCACCTATACACCCCAACAAAATGGGGTTGTGGAGAGGAAACACAGGCACATTTTGGAGACAGCCAGGGCATTAAGGTTTCATGCAGGAGTCCCTGTCACCTTCTGGGGGGAATGTGTTCTAACTGCAGCTCACATTATCAATAGACTTCCATCAAAGGTCATCAATGGTAAGTCCCCTTATGAAGTTCTGTATGGTAAGAAACCTACTTATGCTCATTTAAAAGTCTTTGGTTGCTTAGCTTATGCTTTGAAACACAAGAGAGAAGGGAAATTTGATGAGAGGGGTGATGTGTGTGAAATAACATCATGTTTTATTCTTATTTTGCATGCATTTCGTAGGCATTTTAGTTCCCTTTTTAGTTTATTTTTCCCTTAGTTCGGATAACTGAAGTGTTTGTGGTGTTATTGTGTAGGATTGGTGCTAAATTGGCCTTGGAATGAATGGATGCTTGCATGATTGAAGTTGGAGCTTTATAAAACTAATTTAGGGAAAGATAAGACAATTATCTACAACTTTCATGAAGACTTCAAAGGCCCAATCACACGTTTGGATAACTCAAATTGGAGTTGAAGCAAGAACTAGGGTGCTGATCCTGACAGCTTGACCTTTGTATACTATTCATGACATATCTCGAGTTACAAGTTGTCAAATGAGCTAAAATTTTGATGGTTGATAGCTAAGATCCAAATCTACAACTTTCATGTTGAGCACTTTTCCAGATTCGGAGGTCTAATGGGTCATATTGAGCTTGGAAGGCCATTCCAGAACCAACGACGGCGGCCGGCTGGCCACCACCACGGCCGTGGTTCAAGCGCGCGCGAAGAATTCTCCAACTCAGAACCAACCAAGGGGGAGTGCTTGCATTTTCATAGGATAACCTTTAGGTCAAAAAGGATATAAAGTCTATAACATTGATACTAAAGAAAGTTATGTGTCTAGAGAGGTTGTGTTTCTTGAAGAAAGTTTTCCTTTTAAAACAGAAACTAAAGTTCAAAGAACAATTTGAAGCTGAATGCATAGAAGATTTTCCTCATGAAGCACAACACTGATGCTGTCAACAATAAACACCTAACTGAAACTGCAAGTGCTGAAAATGCTCCCAATAATCAAATCATTGAGCAAGTTGATATAAGGGAAAACAATATAAATAATGAAGGGATAAGCAACAGAGAAGAGGTAGTTTTGAGAAACACTGGAGGGAGAATTAGACACCTTCCTTCTCATTTGAAAGATTATGTTGTTGACCTTCCCACCTCCATTTCCAATACTGTCAGTAACAGTTCCATTCCTTACCCTTTATCTAATTATGTCACATATGATAAATTTTCTCCCGCTCACATTGTTTTTCTAGCTGCCATCTCTTCTCAAGATGAGCCAAAGACATTTTTACAGGCAGCAAAGCATAAACATTGGAGAGAAGCTATGCAAAGAGAAATTGAGGCCTTGGAAAATAATAATACTTGGACCTTGACAGCACTTCCCTTAGGAAAGCATGCTGTAGACTCCAAATGGATTTACAAAATAAAGTACCAACCCAATGGGAGGGTGGAGAGATATAAAGCCAGGCTGGTAGCAAGAGGGTTTACTCAAGTAGAGGGAGAAGACTTTCATGAAACATTTGCTCCAGTGGCAAAATTAGTTACTGTCAGAACTCTGCTCACTATTGCAGCAGCCAAAGGTTGGATTGTTCACCAACTGGATGTGAACAATGCCTTCCTCCATGGAGATCTCACAGAGGAACTCTACATGAAGATTCCCCAAGCTTTGCAAAAGATAGAGATCAAAGAGTTTGCAAACTCAACAAGTCCCTATATGGACTGAAACAAGCTTCAAGAAACTGGTACAAGAAATTTACTAAAGCCCTGGAACAGATAGGCTTCCAACAGTCTAGAGCTGATCATTCTCTATTCATCTATAACAAAGAGGGAGTTTTCCTAACTGCTCTTATATATGTTGACGATGTCATATTGGCTGGGAATAATCTATGTCTTTTGCAACAGGTTAAGCATCTATTGGATGAGAAATTTAGCATCAAGGACTTAGGAGCATTGAAGTACTTCCTAGGAATTGAAGTGGCTAGATCAGATAAAGGGATCTTCCTAAATCAAAGGAAGTATGCAATTGACATCTTAAAGGAAACCAAGATGCTGAACTGCAGACCAAGCAAAATTCCCATGGAACAGAACTGCAAGTTGAAGCCAAGCAGTGATGATCCAGAAACTGATGCAACAAGATATAGAAGAATTCTTGGCAGATTGCTATATTTGACCATTACTAGACCAGACCTTACCTATCCAGTGAACACTCTCTGTCAGTTCATGGCAGCCCCTAAACAACTCCATAAAGATGCTGTTGATAGAGTTCTAAGATACATTAAAACTACAGTAGGTCAAGGGATCCTTCTTCCTAGCAACAATAAGTTGGAACTTGAAGGCTATTGTGATGCAGATTGGGGAGGGTGTCCTATCACCAGAAGATCCTGCACCGGCTATGTAATTACCCTTGGTGGCACTCCCATTTCGTGGAAGACAAAAAGACAATCAGTAGTTGCCAAGTCTTCAGCTGAAGCTGAATACAGATCCATGGCAAAGACTGTCAGTGAGGTAATCTGGCTCAGATGGTTACTGCAGGAGCTAACAACAACTCAAACAGGTCCAACAAGGTTGTTTTGTGACAACCAAGCTGCTCTTCATATAGCAGCCAACCCCGTTTTCCATGAAAGGACGAAGCATGTAGAAATGGATTGTTATTTTGTAAGGGAACACATTCAATCCAAGGAAATTGAAACCCTCAAAATTGGCAGCAGAGACCAAATTGCAGACATGTTAACCAAACCTTTGGGAAGGGATAGGTTAACCTTTCTTCTAAGCAAGTTGGACATTGTGAATCTCCATGCTCCAACTTGAGGGGGAGTGATGAATTATGAAGTTAGTTAGTTAGTTAGCCTTTCTAGATGTTTCTATTTTTAGTACTCTGTTATTATCAGTTAACAGAATCAGTTTGTAAAGCTAACCGAGCTCTATATAAACTATTGTATTTGTATCATGTCAATCGATCAATAATATTCAGATATCAGTTCTCTCAATTTCTATAGAAGAAGAGACAATGAAGTCGATTGGAGAATACACAATATTACCATGCTATAAACTCCATCCAATGAAGATGATATTGAAGGCTGGAAGTTGACAATGAAAACAGCAGAGCCACAATGCACTCCAAGAAGATAAATCAAGTACATACGTTTTTAAAGAGCATGCATATGAAAATGGAAAATAGAAAATACCATAGATAATATAGCATCCACTATTTGTTTATTTATCTCATCATACACCTGAGAAACATAAATGAAGTAAACTCAGAGTTAGAAAAGGGGAAAGAGAAAATCATATAGTGTAACTTTTCAAAAGAATCTCATCACCAACCAAGTCATAGAAGGATAAGAAGCTAGTTTCTTCAAGAGAAGGAAAACCCCATCTAGGGAGATCGTATCTGTCAAGATAACGAAAAAATCCTGAGAACCAACTGGTCATAATTTTGTGATTTGACCATCTTCTGAGTAGTTCTCTCAACAAAAGCTCATCTTTCTTTCCTCGCAAAGATGGCAGAACCTAGTAAAAAGAAAATCTTATTAATTTTAATCATGTCAACAATAATGTTTACACTATTGAATCTTGACCTAGCAAAATTCTGATGGCTGATGCATGTGAATAAGTGAACAACTAAGGTTAAGTTAATATCAGAAATTAGACATACCGTGTAATTAATATATTCTTCAAAGACCTTCTTATATTGGTCATACAGTAGCTTGGAATTTTCACGACCCCGTCGGTCTGTGCACAAATCATAAACAGTGCTAGATACCCGAGTTAAGATTTAAGGCCATACAAGACCATATAAAAAGGGGAAACATTTTTTAGGATATCAGATTTACAATGCAAGTTACAATTTACAAGTCTATATAGGAGGAAAATAAAGGTTGTCATATTAACACTTGCAATTCACACTCAATTAAATATTGCTGAAATTATATTGAATGCAAAACTTCTTAATAAATAGAATATAGGGAACATCCAAATTGATTGGAAGTATTTTCCAGTAAAGATGCCCTGCCCCTCAGGTTAGATAAAAAAAAAAACTTCTGACCGTGGAAGGACTGCATTCAATCGCACGATTACTTAAAATGGCATGCAAAATGTAAGAAAATGAATCTAAACACGAATTCAAACTTCAAAAGTAGGCAAGGCATTGAGAAAGAGAATTATGTTTTAATTAAAGGCAAAGCTTTCTCTGTAGCAATCCTTCAACTTTAAAGAGCCATAAAATGAATTTGAGGAAATCTGTAACTTCTGAAACTAAGCCCAATTACTATAAAACTGTTGGAGTCCAGCTCATAAGTGGAGTTGGTGACTTTTTTTTTTTTTTGTGGCCATAATTGATCTTGGTAGTTTTTATGGTTGCAAACCCACCTCATGGAGTTGGTAATTTGTATGGTTACAATTTGAAGGAGATTTTGTAGCTGAAATTTGAGGAAGACATCTATATATAGATGCATCATCTTCATTCCCAAAACACACCAAGAGAAGAAGGAGTGGGAAGTGGGAAATCCTTTGTAGAGGAGGGAGTGATAAAATACAGAGTAACATTCTGAGTCCTTGTAATAGAGAGAGTGTGTAAGACTCTTTTTTTTGGCAAGGTGTATTTTTAGAGTGTTGATAACTCTGTGAAAGATTATTGTGAGTTGTACAAATTTTCTCATAGTGAAATCTTTGGTTGTCTTTGACAACAGAAGTGGTTTTTCTCCGGTTTGGGAGTTTTCCACTATAAATTCTTGTGTCTTTGTGTGATTGGTGTTTTCTTCCTGTGTGCTCACCCAAACTTGTTTCCGCATAACGGTTCTGCTGGGGGTTATCTTTTGTTGTTTTCATAACAACTGGTCTTGATTTCCCAACAGTGGCATCAGAGCTGTTGGTTACGACAGTGTCAGATTTTTTCAGGAAATTCTTAGTATGCTCTGTGGTTGCAACTTTGATTGATCTTCCACATCAGAAAAGAATTATGGTAGTGTGAAAGTGGATGTCTAGGAAAAGTTATGGCTAAGGAAATATTTGGTATTTAAGTGTGTCCATTTGTGGCCTACCTCTCTTTCCTGGGAACTTATCTGGTGTACTATTCACATAATCCTACTGAAAATTTCTATTCATGTACAAAATGCAGACCATGAAGTTTGGGATTGAAAAGTTTGACGGGAGGATGAATTTTGGCTTGTGGCAAATACAAGTCAAGGATATCTTGATCCAATCTGGACTACACAAAGCATTGAAAGGAAAACCCATCTCTGTTTCAGGTAAAGATCCCGAGAAAGATTCCAGCAAAGATTCTGACAAAGGCTCTGGTGGAACCAGTACATCTGGTATGAGCGATGAAGATTGGGAGGATCTGGATCTGAAAGCGGCAAGTACCATACGATTATGCTTGGCTAAAAATGTTCTTGCAAATGTGCAAGGAACTTTGACAACCAAGGAACTCTGGGAGAAGCTCGAGGAGATGTACCAAACAAAGGGTGTCTCCAACCGAGTGTATTTGAAAGAACAATTTCATACGCTGCGAATGAGCGAAGGTACAATAATGTCAGATCATTTGAGCGTTCTCAATGGGATTGTCTTTGAACTGGAAGCACTGGGAGTACAAATGGATGATGAAGATAAGGCTTTAAGGCTTATCTGGTCTCTTCCATTTTCTTATGAACATATGAAGCCGATTTTAATTCATGGGAAGGAGAAGATATTCTTTTCTGAAGTTACTGGCAAACTTCTTTCAGAAGAGAGAAGGCTGAGTGGTGGAAAGTTTTCTATGCCTGAAAGCTTAGTGTTGATAGCTGAAAATAAGAAGAAGAAGAAGAACTCCATAAAAGGAAATCTTTTATGCTGGGGGTGCGGGCAAGCAGGGCACCTTAAAAGAAATTGCCCAAAAAGAGGAGCAGGTTCAGCAAATTGCTCGAAAGATAACGTAAATAGTGTTTCTCTTGCCTCGGTGGGAGATGAATATGATGGTCCTATATGATGTTTGTTAAAAGCATAAAGATCCTCTGGCTTGGCCGCTAATGCCAGCATAAATGATGTGTTCTATTTGCGGGTTCCACATTTACGTACAGGCATTGGTTTTGCAGTTGTGCAGGGTGCGTGGTGGAAATATATGTCGATGGCAGATGAAACTTCCGGAAAAGCAAAACATGGAAGTTGCACCATAATTTTTTCTGCAAGTTTTTTTCGACATGTGCCGAAAAGAAAAGAAAATCTTGAAATTTGTTGATTTCAAGTGTATATGTTCTTATGGTGGAGCATGGTAATTATCAGTTTTGATAATTATGACTGGCGGTATAGTCCGTGTTTGGCAAGGCATCCAGATGAGGGGGTGCATGGTATTCTCGGTAGGGGATGCTCGATTTTCTCCACATAAGGTTTGGGCATTTGATAAGAAAATGCAGGCCACCTCCCTTATGGCTGGAGGGAGTGATTTGTTGGAGTCCAGCTCATAAGTGGAGTTGGTGGCTTTCTTTTCTTTTCTGTGGCCATAATTGATCTTGGTAGTTTTGTGGTTGCAAACTCACCTCATGGAGTTGGTAATTTGTGTGGCTACAATTTGAAGGAGATTTTGTGGCTGAAATTTGAGGAAGACATCTATATATAGATGCATCATCTTCATTCCCAAAACACACCAAGAGAAGAAGGAGTGGGAAGTGGAAAATCCTTTGTAGAGGAGGGAGTGATAAAATACAGAGTAACATTCTGAGTCCTTGTAATAGAGAGAGTGTGTATGACTCTTTTTTTTTGGGGCAATGTGTATTTTTAGAGTGTTGATAACTCTGTGAAAGATTATTGTGAGTTGTACAAATTTTCTCATAGTGAAATCTTTGGTTGTCTTTGACAACAGAAATGATTTTTCTTCGGTTTGGGAGTTTTCCATTATAAATTCTTGTGTCTTTGTGTGATTGGTGTTTTCTTCCTATGTGCTCACCCAAACTTGTTTCTGCATAACGGTTCTGCTGGGGGTTATCTTTTGTTGTTTTCATAACAACTGGTCTTGATTTCCCAACAAAGGGCATCGTAGGTCATGGTTACGACAAGGTGTCGATTTTTTCAGAAATTCTTAGTATGCTCTGTGGTTGCAACTTTGATTGATCTTCCACATTAGAAAAGAATTATGGTAGTGTGAAAGTGGATGTCTAGGAAAAGTTATGGCTAAGGAAATATTTGGTATTTAAGTGTGTCCATTTGTGGCCTACCTCTCTTTCCTAGGAACTTACCTGGTGTACTATTCACATAATCCAACTGAAAGTTTCTGTTCATGTACAAGATGCAGACCATGAAGTTTGGGATTGAAAAGTTTGATGGGAGGATGAATTTTGGCTTGTAGCAAATACAAGTCAAGGATATCTTGATCCAATTTGGACTACACAAAGCATTGAAAGGAAAACCCATCTCTGTTTTAGGTAAAGATCCCGAGAAAGAATCCAGCAAAGATTCTGACAAAGGCTCTGGTGGAACCAGTACATCTGGTATGAGCGATGAAGATTGGGAGGATCTGGATCTGAAAGCGGCAAGTACCATACGATTATGCTTAGCTAAAAATGTTCTTGCAAATATGCATGGAACTTTGACAACGAAGGAACTCTGGGAGAAGCTCGAGGAGATGTACCAAACAAAGGGTGTCTCCAACCGAGTGTATTTGAAAGAACAATTTCATACGCTGCGAATGAGCGAAGGTACAACAATGTCAGATCATTTGAGCGTTCTCAATGGGATTGTCTTTGAACTGGAAGCACTGGGAGTACAAATGAATGATGAAGATAAGGCTTTAAGGCTTATCTGGTCTCTTCCATCATCTTATGAACATATGAAGTCAATTTTAATTCATGGGAAGGAGAAGATATTCTTTTCTGAAGTTACTGGTAAACTTCTTTCAGAAGAAAGAAGGCTGAGTGGTGGAAAGTTTTCTATGCCTAAAAGCTCAGTGTTGATAGCTGAAAATAAGAAAAAGAAGAAAAACTCCATAAAAGGAAATCTTGTATGCTGGGGGTGCGGGCAAGCAGGGCACCTTAAAAGAAATTGCCCAAAAAGAGGAGCAGGTTCGGCAAATTGCTTGAAAGATAACATAAATAGTATTTCTCTTGCCTCGGTGGGAGATGAATATGATGGTCCCATATGATGTTTGTTA
The DNA here is from genome assembly GCA_029884595.1 of Ormosia semicastrata. Taxonomy (NCBI): domain Eukaryota; kingdom Viridiplantae; phylum Streptophyta; class Magnoliopsida; order Fabales; family Fabaceae; genus Ormosia; species Ormosia semicastrata. The sequence continues at coordinate 29,834,334 of JAQQTO010000043.1, read as the reverse complement.
AAAGCATGAAGATCCTCTAGCTTGGCCGCTAATGCTAGCATAAAGGATGTGTTCTATTTGTGGGTTCCACATTTACGTACGGGCACTGGTTTTGCAGTTGTGCAGGGTGCGTGGTGGAAATATATGTCGATGGCAGATGAAACTTTTAGAAAAGCAAAACATGGAAGTTGTACCATAATTTTTTCTGCAAGTTTTTTTCGACATGTGCCGAAAAGAAAAAAAATCTTGAAATTTGTTGATTTCAAGTGTATATGTTCTTATGGTGGAGCATGGTAATTATCAGTTTTGATAATTATGACTGGCGGTATAGTCAGTGTTTGGCAAGGCATCCAGATGAGGGGGTGCATGGTATTCTCGGTAGGGGATGCTCGATTTTCTCTACATAAGGTTTGGGCATTTGATAAGAAAATGCAGGCCACCTCCCTTATGGCTAGAGGGAGTGATTTATTGGAGTCCAGCTCATAAGTGGAGTTGGTAGCTTTTTTTTTTTTTGTGGCTATAATTGATCTTGATAGTTTTTGTGGTTGCAAACTCACCTCACGGAGTTGGTAATTTGTGTGGCTACAATTTGAAGGAGATTTTGTGGCTGAAATTTGAGGAAGACATCTATATATAGATGCATCATCTTCATTCCCAAAACATACCAAGAGAAGAAGGAGTGGGAAGTGGGAAATCCTTTGTAGAGGAGGGAGTGATAAAATACAGAGTAACATTTTGAGTCCTTGTAATAGAGAGAATGTGTGAGACTCTTTTTTTTTGGGCAATGTGTATTTTTAGAGTGTTGATAACTCTGTGAAAGATTATTGTGAGTTGTACAAATTTTCTCATAGTGAAATCTTTGGTTGTCTTTGACAATAGAAGTGGTTTTTCTTCAGTTTGAGAGTTTTCCACTATAAATTCTTGTGTCTTTGTGTGATTGGTGTTTTCTTCTTGTGTGCTCACCCAAACTTGTTTCCGCATAACGGTTCTGCTGGGGTTATCTTTTGTTGTTTTCATAACAACTGGTCTTGATTTCCCAACAGTGGCATCAGAGCTATTGGTTACGACGGTGTCAGATTTTTTTAGAAAATTCTTAGTATGCTCTGTGGTTGTAACTTTGATTGATCTTCCACATCAGAAAAGAATTATGGTAGTGTGAAAGTGGATGTCTAGGAAAAGTTCTGGCTAAGGAAAGATTTGGTATTTAAGTGTGTCTATTTGTGGCCTACCTCTTTTTCCTAGGAACTTACCTTGTGTACTATTCACATAATCCTACTGAAAGTTTCTGTTCATGTACAAGATGCAGACCATGAAGTTTGGGATTGAAAAGTTTGACGGGAGGATGAATTTTGGCTTGTAGCAAATACAAGTCAAGGATATCTTGATCCAATTTGGACTACACAAAGCATTGAAAGGAAAACCCATCTCTGTTTCAGGTAAAGATCCCAAGAAAGATTCCAGCAAAGATTCTGACAAAGGCTCTGGTGGAACCAGTACATCTGGTATGAGCGATAAAGATTGGGAGGATCTGGATCTGAAAGCGGCAAGTACCATACGATTATGCTTAGCTAAAAATGTTCTTGCAAATATGCATGGAACTTTGACAACGAAGGAACTCTGGGAGAAGCTTGAGGAGATGTACCAAACAAAGGGTGTCTCCAACCGAGTGTATTTGAAAGAAAAATTTCATACGCTGCGAATGAGCGAAGGTACAACAATGTCAGATCATTTGAGCGTTCTCAATGGGATTGTCTTTGAACTGGAAGCACTGGGAGTACAAATGAATGATGAAGATAAGGCTTTAAGGCTTATCTGGTCTCTTCCATCATCTTATGAACATATGAAGTCAATTTTAATTCATGGGAAGGAGAAGATATTCTTTTCTGAAGTTACTGGTAAATTTCTTTCAGAAGAAAGAAGGCTGAGTGGTGGAAAGTTTTCTATGCCTAAAAGCTCAGTGTTGATAGCTGAAAATAAGAAAAAGAAGAAGAACTCCATAAAAGGAAATCTTGTATGCTGGGGGTGCGGGCAAGCAGGGCACCTTAAAAGAAATTGCCCAAAAAGAGGAGCAGGTTCGGCAAATTGCTCGAAAGATGACGTAAATAGTGTTTCTCTTGCCTCGGTGGGAGATGAATATGATGGTCCCATATGATGTTTGTTAAAAGCATGAAGATCCTCTGGCTTGGCCGCTAATGCCAGCATAAAGGATGTGTTCTATTTGCGGGTTCCACATTTACGTACGGGCACTGGTTTTGCAGTTGTGCAGGGTGCGTGGTGGAAATATATGTCGATGGCAGATGAAACTTTTAGAAAAGCAAAACATGGAAGTTGTACCATAATTTTTTCTGCAAGTTTTTTTCGACATGTGCCGAAAAGAAATAAAATCTTGAAATTTGTTGATTTCAAGTGTATATGTTCTTATAGTGGAGCATGGTAATTATCAGTTTTGATAATTATGACTGGCGGTATAGTCAGTGTTTGGCAAGGCATCCAGATGAGGGGGTGCATGGTATTCTCGGTAGGGGATGCTCGATTTTCTCCACATAAGGTTTGGGCATTTGATAAGAAAATGCAGGCCACCTCCCTTATGGCTAGAGGGAGTGATTTATTGGAGTCCAGCTCATAAGTGGAGTTGGTAGCTTTCTTTTTTTTTTTTGTGGCTATAATTGATCTTGATAGTTTTTGTGGTTGCAAACTCACCTCATGGAGTTGGTAATTTGTGTGGCTACAATTTGAAGGAGATTTTGTGGCTGAAATTTGAGGAAGACATCTATATATAGATGCATCATCTTCATTCCCAAAACACACCAAGAGAAAAAGGAGTGGGAAGTGGGAAATCCTTTGTAGAGGAGGGAGTGATAAAATACAGAGTAACATTCTGAGTCCTTGTAATAGAGAGAATGTGTGAGACTCTTTTTTTTTGGGCAATGTGTATTTTTAGAGTGTTGATAACTCTGTGAAAGATTATTGTGAGTTGTACAAATTTTCTCATAGTGAAATCTTTGGTTATCTTTGACAACAGAAGTAGTTTTTCTCCGATTTGAAAGTTTTCCACTATAAATTCTTGTATCTTTGTGTGATTGGTGTTTTTTTCTTGTGTGCTCACCCAAACTTATTTCCGCATAACTGATTCTGCTGGGGTTATCTTTTGTTGTTTTCATAACAACTGGTCTTGATTTCCCAACAGTGGCATCAGAGCTATTGGTTACGACGGTGTCAGATTTTTTTAGAAAATTCTTAGTATGCTCTGTGGTTGTAACTTTGATTGATCTTCCACATCAGAAAAGAATTATGGTAGTGTAAAAGTGGATGTCTAGGAAAAGTTATGGCTAAGGAAATATTTGGTATTTAAGTGTGTCTATTTGTGGCCTACCTCTTTTTCCTAGGAACTTACCTTGTGTACTATTCACATAATCCTACTGAAAGTTTCTGTTCATGTACAATATGCAGACCATGAAGTTTGGGATTGAAAAGTTTGACGGGAGGATGAATTTTGGCTTATAGCAAATACAAGTCAAGGATATCTTGATCCAATTTGGACTACACAAAGCATTGAAAGGAAAACCCATCTCTGTTTCAGGTAAAGATCCCAAGAAAGATTCCAGCAAAGATTCTGACAAAGGCTCTGGTGGAACCAGTACATCTGGTATGAGCGATAAAGATTGGGAGGATCTGGATCTGAAAGCGGCAAGTACCATACGATTATGCTTAGCTAAAAATGTTCTTGCAAATATGCATGGAACTTTGACAACGAAGGAACTCTGGGAGAAGCTCGAGGAGATGTACCAAACAAAGGGTGTCTCCAACCGAGTGTATTTGAAAGAACAATTTTATACGCTGCGAATGAGCGAAGGTACAACAATGTCAGATCATCTGAGCGTTCTCAATAGGATTGTCTTTGAACTGGAAGCACTGGGAGTACAAATGAATGATGAAGATAAGGCTTTAAGGCTTATCTGGTCTCTTCCATCATCTTATGAACATATGAAGTCAATTTTAATTCATGGGAAGGAGAAGATATTCTTTTCTGAAGTTACTGGCAAACTTCTTTCAGAAGAGAGAAGGCTGAGTGGTGGAAAGTTTCCTATGCCTAAAAGCTCAGTGTTGATAGCTGAAAATAAGAAAAAGAAGAAGAACTCCATAAAAGGAAATCTTGTATGCTGGGGGTGCGGGCAAGCAGGGCACCTTAAAAGAAATTGCCTAAAAAGAGGAGCAGGTTCGGCAAATTGCTCGAAAGATAACATAAATAGTATTTCTCTTGCCTCGATGGGAGATGAATATGATGGTCCCATATGATGTTTGTTAAAAGCATGAAGATCCTCTGGCTTGGCCGCTAATGCTAGCATAAAGGATGTGTTCTATTTGCGGGTTCCACATTTACGTACGGGCACTGGTTTTGCAGTTGTGCAGGGTGCGTGGTGGAAATATATGTCGATGGTAGATGAAACTTGTAGAAAAGCAAAACATGGAAGTTGTACCATAATTTTTTCTGCAAGTTTTTTTCGACATGTGCCGAAAAGAAAAAAAATCTTGAAATTTGTTGATTTCAAGTGTATATGTTCTTATGGTGGAGCATGGTAATTATCAGTTTTGATAATTATGACTGGCGGTATAGTCAGTGTTTGGCAAGGCATCCAGATGAGGGGGTGCATGGTATTCTCGGTAGGGGATGCTCGATTTTCTCTACATAAGGTTTGGGCATTTGATAAAAAAATGCAGGCCACCTCTCTTATGGCTGGAGGGAGTGATTTGTTGGAGTCCAGCTCATAAGTGGAGTTGGTGGCTTTTTTTTTTTTTTGTGGCCATAATTGATCTTGGTAGTTTTTGTGGTTGCAAACTCACCTCATGGAGTTGGTAATTTGTGTGGCTACAATTTGAAGGAGATTTTGTGGCTGAAATTTGAGGAAGATATCTATATATAGATGCATCATCTTCATTCCCAAAACACACCAAGAGAAGAAGGAGTAGGAAGTGGGAAATCCTTTGTAGAGGAGGGAATGATAAAATACAGAGTAACATTTTGAGTCCTTGTAATAGAGAGAGAGTGTGTAAGACTCTTTTTTTTTGGGCAAGGTGTATTTTTAGAGTGTTGATAACTCTGTGAAAGATTATTGTGAGTTGTACAAATTTTCTCATAGTGAAATCTTTGGTTGTCTTTGACAACAGAAGTGGTTTTTCTCCGATTTGGGAGTTTTCCACTATAAATTCTTGTGTCTTTGTGTGATTGATGTTTTCTTCCTGTGTGTTCACCCAAACTTGTTTCCGCATAACGGTTCTGCTGGGGGTTATCTTTTGTTGTTTTCATAACAACTGGTCTTGATTTCCCAACAGTGGCATCATAGGTGTTGGTTACGACAGTGTCAGATTTTTTCAGGAAATTCTTAGTATGCTCTGTGGTTGCAACTTTGATTGATCTTCCACATCAGAAAAGAATTATGATAGTGTGAAAGTCGATGTCTAGGAAAAGTTCTGGCTAAGAAAAGATTTAGTATTTAAGTGTGTCCATTTGTGGCTTTGAACACTCAATTTTGACCGGGCTGCCAAAAAAAAAGATTAAATTAATTAAAGGCCCATATTTATGGGCCCATTTGTAAGCCTTAAAAAAAGGGGGGGGAAAGAATGCTGATCTCGTTAAAAAAAAATAAGGAGAAATTGGCAATGCATTTAATGCCTATTGCCTGCACACGTAAAGTAAGAATTGTATTAAATGCCTTAAGGCAAGAAGTAAGGAAAAGGGGGGGGCTTGAAAGGATGGAAAAAAAGAAAAGGTTCTGATAGAGGAAGAGATGGGGGGCTCAACGTAGGGAGGTTGACGTAAAGAGAAAAAAAGAGAAGAAAATGTCAGGGGAGAAATGATGAAAAAGAGGGGTATTTAAAAGAGAGGAGCATCAGAAATAAAAAGGGGGAGGACAACGGCATTTTCACTTCTATTCACCTTCATGAGTCACTCCACCCTTGATAATATCTATCAACCTCTGACCACCCAGCACAAAACCACTTTCTTTCACCTTCCTACCACCCAAAACTGAACCAGCAAACACCTTCCATTTCACCACCTTCATCACAAACCTCCAAGAAACACAGCCATCAAAAGGGAGACAGAGAGAAGGGAACAAGAAGGAGACGAAGCCTTGCTGAGGAATAGCATTCACTTCAACTGCTTCTTCCTTGAACTCCACAGTAACCTTCTCGCATTTATGTCATGTAGCTCATTTCTCGCTAACTATTCTCACTTGCACACAACCCCGAATCCCTCTCGCACCCAACCCGAAATGAATATTGCATATCCACTCAAGCCTCTCCGACCGAAACTCAATATCCACTCTCCAACCGTGAACCCATCTCCCTTTATTACTTTCATCTTCAACTACCCACACTCAACCTTTTCCAGACCAAAAACATCTACTTTCCATCAACCCATGCACACGTAAATAACACCTTCCTTAACCTTTCCCTCAACCATGACCCTTAACCAACCGACCGTCGAACCGTGAGCTCCAAATCCCTCACCGACAACCCATCCAAACCTTCACACCATCAATAAAACTCCATCTTATCCGATGGTCGAACCATCCAAATCTCCCTAAATCGACCGTCGAACCTCACCAACACCGCTTACCATCCTCTCACCGACACCCTCTCCGACCGTCGAACTCCTGAATCCCGCAGCACCGATCGTCGAACCAACAACCATCATACCCCCACCGACCGTCGAATCCCCATATATCAACCTTCACCATCCCCTCTCACTATTACTGTGAACCCACACCATCATCCTTCAACCATCCATTACGTGAAATCATCTCAAAAACCCAACTTATACCCGACCGTCGAACCTCAAATCCGATCACTTCCCTTTCACCTCCAAAACACTCACTATCTTCAAAGCCTCCATAATCCCCATCACCCAAGCAACTTTCATAACCTCTCCAAACACTACCGAACCCAACCAGAATCGATCGTCGAACCGTGAGTTCCCCTCCCTTTATCGACAACCCATCCAAATCTTCACACCATCAACCAAACTCCATCACATTCGACTGTCGAAACCCAAAAACAAGCTTCCACAACCCATCCAAATCTTCACAAACCACCATCTCCTCCAACGACCGTCGAACCCTAAAACAGAACCACCCCATCTCCTCAAATCGACCGTCGAACCTCAGCTAGGTCGCCCCTCACCGACCGTCGAACCCCAAAACAAAACCATCCCATCTTCACCTCCAACCAACTGTCGAACTCCCAAATAGGACCAAATCCTCTTCACTTAACCCTCGAATCTCAAACCATCACATCCTCCCCATTGACTGTCGAACCGCACCACTGTGACCCTCGACCAACTTCGCAAACTCCTGAATCCCTCTGCTGACCGTCGAACCATACCATTGCGACCTTCACCAACCAGCTTCACAAACCACCATCTCCTCCAACCGACCGTCGAACCCCAAAACAGAACCACCCCATCTCCTCAAACCGACCGTCGAACCTCAGCTGGGTCGCCCCTCACCGACCGTCGAACCCCAAAACAAAACCATCCCATCTTCACCTCCAACCGACCATCGAAACCCAAGAAGCCATGTCCTTCCCCTCTACAGACGTCACCCCCATCATCTTCATCAACCTTCATCCGACCGTCGAATCTTAAACCGGATCCCTCCCCAAACATCCCCTGGTGTGTGCTGCCATGGTTGCTAAAGTCTCCAAACTCTTATTTCTTTAAATTGCATTGTTGATTATCTTGTTGAGTTTGAGTTTGGATCACGTGGGTTCCTGCCCCTTTCACATTAAGGCAGTAATGACGCATTTTGGTAAAAAGGGGGATGGGAAAAGAATATATAAAAAAAAGAGAATAAGAATAAAAAGAAAGTTTCAATATATGCAATGACCAATGATGATGATTGAGTAGTGAATACTACCTTCAATGTCATTTGGATCATAAGGGTTTATTGAGTAGCCTGGTGCTAACTTGAACCCTGTGCAAGAATAAATATGTTTTCAAATAAAAGTTTTTTTCATCTTAGTTAAAATCAATCAACCCACACTTATTTTCTAAAGAACTACGTAACTTTGAGTTCCTCATTGCACCAGGGGATACGTAGGAGCAGAATTTCATTTCTGTCAAGCCAAAATTAAATTTTTATAATTTTGTGATTTTGTTTTTATAAATAGTTACAATGTTTTGCAAAAAAAGGGTAAAATAATTATTTTCAAAGATTGTTAAAAATTTGCACAATTAACCTAAGGTACCGTCTTAGGACGGGTGTGTTAGGGGTGCAGTGGGATTAAGTTTCCACCCTTCCCTAAGCATAACCGACTCCCGAATCCAATCTGGTTCTAAAGACCATTTTCAAAGAAAGGTTTTCTAATTTTTCCTAAATTAAAATAAAATTGGTGGCGACTCCATTTTCTATTTTTATTTTCTAAAATCCTTTGAGTTGCTATTTCCCGCCGCGATCCCGGTCGCGACAGATGGCGACTCCACTGGGGATATTTGGAGAGTCAGGCCTATTGTTGTTAGCTGTGCAAATTATTAATAATCTCTATTTATTTATTTCACCCCTTTTTGTCCTTATTTTTTATTTTTTATTTGTTTGTAAATAGTTTTATTTAGTATTTTTGTGTAAATATCTAATAGCGTTATTCCTGTGTTTGTTTTGACATGATGTACTTGTATATATTTCGTACTTAATTGTGCATAATTGTTGAAACCTTAGGATAGATGATTGCTGCCTGGTTATTGTATATATGTTTTTTGCAGGTTGGGGGGTAGTTTCTTTTTAAAATTTTTGTACAGGTTTGTATGCTCCCTCACACACATCACTATCACTTACCTCACACACTTTTTGGGCTCTATACTCGAGTCTGTGCGAAGCCGAGGAATAGGAGGAGTCTCGAATTTTGTTATTGAGGGGCTTTATGCTCACTTGACATTTGTTGAGACGCCACTCAGATTGTTACTAATATCATGAACTAATCATATTGAGAGGGTTTATCCCTACTTGTGATTAATTCATGATTTGGGTCTTTGTCTTTCGAGATAAGGGTAATCTAGGAACCATGACTTTTTAGAAGTTTAGACCTGTCCCGAAAATCTTGCACTGATAGATTGAGCATAGTGGCTGTCAAATCTTAGGTTCCACATGACTAGGGCACAAAAGGGAGCGTACTTCTTTTTCTTTAGTTATCTGTTTCTCATATCATTCATTCTTGCAAAAAAAAGAAGAAAAATAAAAAAAAGAAAAAAAAACTTGCATTTTCATGACATTGCATTTCAAAAAAATCATCATGCATCTTCATAGCATCCCTAGCATAAAAAAGGGAGAAAATATCTTGCATTTTCATGACATTGCATTTCAAAAAAAATCATCATGCATTTCCATGGCATCCTTGACTAAAAAAAAAATCATGCATAGCATCCCTAGCATTAAAAAAAAAGAAAGAAAAAAAAACTTGCATTTTCATGGCATTCTTGACTAAAAAAAAAAAATCATGCATAGCATCCCTAGCATTCAAAAAAAAAAAAAAAAAAAAAACTTGCATTTTCATAATATTATAAAAAAATCATGCATCTTCATAGCATCCCTAGCATAAAAAAAAGGGGGAAAAATATATTGCATTTTCATGACATTGCATTTCAAAAAAAAAATCATCATGCATTTCCATGGCATTCTTGACTAAAAAAAAATCATGCATAGTATCCCTAGCATTCAAAAAAAAAAGGAAAAAAACTCGCATTTTCATGGCATTCTTGACTTAAAAAAAAATCATGCATCTTCATAGCATCCCTAGCATTAAAAAAAAAAGAAAAAATATCTTGCATTTTCATGACATAGCATAAAAAAAAGGGAAAGAAAAATGAAAAAGTGTTTTCAAAGTTCATTTATTTTGTGCATCTCATGCATTTCATCCTGTTCTTTGTTAAATGTTATTTTGTTTTAATAAATCAAATTGGTTTGAACCAGAGAGAGCTTAGGAAGGAAGAGACCAATCAAATCCACATTCACAAGCCTAAATCTCGGACTAGAATGGCTGCTGATAATCCTGAGGATGAAGGAAGAAATTTGAGCATGCAAGTAGATGAGATGAAAGAGATGATGATTGAAATGACAAAATCTCAGAGAAGAATGGAGGAGATGTTGTTGGCCATGAGGGAGACTATCAACTTGATTGGGGCTACTGGAAGTACAGGAGTGACTGGGGCACATCCGCACCTGCCAACTATCACTTCCATAAGGACAAACCCTGGGATCACCACTGAGATTCCTGTTGAGGGAAGAACCTCGAACACTGCGCCGCTAGTGTTTCCTATCGGAGAAGGGTGTCGTTTTTTAGAGGATACTCGAAATGAGGTCCACGGTAATGTCGGATTCATGGGGGAGCAACCACCATATAACCCTAACCTTCACATTCCATACCAAACACCTACTCCTACATTTCCTTATTACCCCTCCCACCAATTTGTTCCAACCACAAATAGCACCCTAACTCCACAATTCCAAACCAACAATGGCCCCATGCCATCACCACATGTACCAACTCGCCCATCTCATATCTGATATCCACCTATACCTCTACAAAGTTACTCAAACCTCCAACAGCCTCAACCAAACTGTCGAAATCGAGGTCGCTTCCATCCTCAAAACCTACCTCCTTTCCCAAGATTATCCATGTCAAACGCAGACGTATTCCAAAGGTTGTTCGATGCCCACCTCATGTCAGGAAGTCCTGTACGTCCCTTAGAACCACCATTCCCAGCATGGTATAATCCGAGTTTAACTTGCAAATACCACAGGGACATCCCAGGGCACTCAATTGAAGATTGTGAATCTTTCAAGATTGCAGTAAGGAAGCTAATAGCTTATGGAAAGTTTGACATTCAAGAAATAGCTAGGCCTAGTATTGTCAACAACCCAATTCTTGATGAGGTAAATGCATGGGAGATGGAAGGATCACCCATAGGAAAGGTCAGAAGCTTGCATGCACCAATGGCTGAAGTAGTCGAAGGGCTGAAGAAAGTAAGTTGTAGTATCACTGCACCAGCTGCAACTAGGAAAGAAGAAGAGAAGCAGAATGAAGAATCAAGTTGTGTTGAGGGTTGTTGGGATTTCAAGGTGCGAATCCAAGAATCACTCGCTTCAAGAGTAATACAAGCTAGGCAAGATATAGCTTCCTTTGAAGAGGTCAATGTGGAGTTGGAGGAAATGGTGAGGAGCATAACTCTAGGAAAAGAAAATGATGCAGCACATTCCTCATCTGAGGGAAATACTCCCTGCACCAGTCAAGATAATCATCTCTGAAGAAGTCATTCATCCTCCAGAAATTTGAAACCTCTGAGCAATGGGAGATCTGAGGCGTTAATTGATATGATTGTCATCTTAGACTTTTGTGGTGTTGAACCTATGTTAACTTTCTTGAAGCATTGATGTAATAAATTTACATGAATATCTTGTTTCCTTTCATTTTCAGTGTCTTTCTTGACATTTATTTCTCTTTCACTTCTTCAAAGTGTCTTCCTCGTATTTGGGGGCCCATCGGACTCCAGTTCTTGGTAATTCTCAGTTTGGTAGATGTCAATAAAGTTCACGTGTGTAAGTATCCTTTGCCTAAGAAGAAAAATAAAAAAATAAAATGGAGCAAAGAAATAATAACTTGGTGTGTATCATCCTTTTGTCTCTGAATTAAAGTTTTTGAAAATGAGCAATCAAGATTTGAAATGAAGATTGGCCGTGTTTCTCTATCCTTCATCAGAATTCATTATCTCTAGTTGTCCTTTTTGAGCTTGAAAATTTCTTCAATAAACCCTGGACAAGGATCACCCCTACACTAGGGAGTGACACAAAGTAAAGTTGATTGTCATGGTGGCTATTTTGAATCATAATGAAAAAAAAGAAAAATAAAAAATAAAAAAACTAAAAAAAAAAGATAAGAGAAAGAAAATGACATGAAATAAGTCATGACAAGGGCGAATGAAAGAAAGTGAAAAGAAAAGGAAGAAATGAAGAGCAGTAAGAGAAAAGTGTACTTGAAAGTACAAAGGCAATTGACAAAGTTTAACATTGAACAAGGATCATTGGTCCCATTCAAATCCTTAAACACTTGTTTGAGCCTTATACCTTTCCTTTCATAACCCATACCATTGGCCATGTTACAAGCCTCAAAAAGTCCATTCTGATCAATGAAGGATTGTTGTCATTTTTACTAACTTTAATTTTGAGACAAATGTTATGCTTATCTAAGAACCTAATTCATTGCTCTGAAAAAAAAATCAAAAAATAAAAATAAAAAAATAAAAAAGAGAGAGAAAGAAAAAGAGAGACTTACACCTGGGCAAGTTGCTACCCTGTCTGAGCTGGTCCCATATTGGGGCATGTTTCTCCTTAGTTCAATTTGACCTACATCGGGACAAATCTTTTGGGTCACTAGGGCGAGTTTCTGCCCTATTCAGTCTTAGACTGGGGCAAATTTCTCTTGGTTCAATTTGCCCTAAATTGGTGTAGCTTCGTGACTCACACTGAGGCAATTTTTGTTCACAAATAACATACTCTGAGCCAAATTCCTTGGATACCCTACATGAGGGCAAATTTTTGTATATACCTGATGAAAAAATGGTCATGGTGTCCAGTTGTCGAGTCAAGATCAATCACGTCCATACTGGGGGAAAAAAAATTCTTTCTTGCTATTCTACTTCTTGTGTCTTTACCCTTTGTAAATAATACCATTTTCCGTAGTCAAGCTTCCAAGAACAATCTGGAAGTTGTTCGCTTCTTTTCTGTTGTACTTTTTGAGTTCATAAGTGTCAGTTACGTAATGTTTCAGGTAAGGTGAACATGAGTACAACACTATGATTTGACCATCTAATGGTAATCTCCTAATGAGCAATTCAGATTGAAGAGATCTTGGAGAGTCCCATTTGATGGAAGAGGAGGCACCCGAACAAAAAAAAAGCAAGAAAAATAGAAGAAGAAGGAGGAAAAGCTTGTTAGGTTGAAAACCCGAAAGGGCAGCCTAAGCAAAAGTTAGAGCAAAAATAAAAAAATGAAAAAGAGCCCGTTAGTCTGAAAACCCGAAAGGTCGGTCTAAGCAAAGTTAGGGCAAATAAATAGGCAAAATCTCAAGGAAGATCTGAAACACCTTGAAGGGTGCACCCAAACTGGGACAACTTTGAATTGCGTTTGATCAGCTACACAAGGGCAATTTTGTTTGTATTCAGTTGACTATACTGGGGCAAGATTTTTGAAGGATTAAAGAGATAAGTGTTGAAGGAAGTAGCAACAGAGACAGTGATTGAGTTCAAACAGTTGCAGGGAATCAACTAGATGAGGGATAAAGCGAAATGCTGGAGTAAAATTTTCTCTCAAGGACTCAGTCAAATAAGGGTTCATGACAAGAGATAATCATCTCATTTCTCAAAAGGAGAGTTGAAAGTGAAAAATAAGGAAAGAGAAAAAATAAGAAAAGGGAAAGAAAGGATGAGTAAGAATGATCGAGGTTATCAGGTCCAACGAGCAAAAGCATGTGAATAGGGATTTTGATTGGTCAAAGCTTTCCAAAAGTCGTCATTGGTTCAAAGGACTTTTTAATAAAATAAGAAAAAAAGAAAGAAAGAAAAAAGAAAAAGACAAAAAAAGAAAAAGAGAGAAAAGCAAAGGAAAAACAAAGAAAAGAAAATGAGGAAAAAAAAAAGATCTTTTTGGATCAAGATGCTTATTCCATTGTCTTTTAAATTTTGGGACGCAGTTGCCCATTATCATTTAAATTTTGGGACGCAGTTGCCCATTGTCATTTAAATTTCGGGACGCAGTTGCCCATTGTCTTTTAAATTTTGGGACGCAGTTGCCCATTGTCTTTTAAATTTCGGGACGCAGTTGCCCATTGTCTTTTAAATTTCGGGACGCAGTTGCCCATTGTCTTTTAAATTTCGGGACGCAGTTGCCCATTGTCATTTAAATTTCGGGACGCAGTTGCCTATTGTCTTTTAAATTTCGGGACGCAGTTGCCCATTGTCATTTAAATTTTTGGGACTCAGTTGCCCATTGTTTTTTAAAATTTGCGAGAGCACAGTTGCCCGTTGTCTTTTAAATTTGGGAGCGGTTGCTCATTGTCTTTTAAATTCTGGGACTCAGTTGCCCATTCATGCATTTTAATTTCTGTTGAGCGCATCGGCTCCATGCATTCCATGCATTTTTAATTCCTGTCTTTAAATTCTATTGAGCGCATTGGCTCCATGCATTTTATTTTCTATTGAGTGCATCGGCTCCATGCATTTTAATTCTATTGAGCGCATCGGCTCCATGCATTTTAAATTTTGTTGAGCGCATCGGCTCCATGCATTTTATTTTCTATTGAGCGCATCGGCTCTATGCATTTTAATTCTGTTGAGCGCATCGGCTCCATGCATTTTAATTTCATTGAGCGCATCGGCTCCATGCATTTTAATTTTACTTTCTTGAGCGCATCGGCTCCATGCATTTTAAATTCTGTTGAGCGCATCGGCTCCATGCATTTTACTTTCTGTTGATTTTACTTTCTGTTGAGCGCATCGGCTCCATGTTTTGTAATTTTCTGTAAATTCTTTTGAGCGCATCGGCTCCGTGTGTTTCTCGCATTTTGTTTTACATCTTATGCATCGCCGGACAAAATTAAAATTCATATCTTTACTCGTTTCTTACAACGATAATATGAAGACTGCAGTTTTCTTATTATCTAGTAAGAAACAAATAAAGAGGGGCAACTGTGAACACTTAATTTTGACCGGACTGCAAAAAAAAAAGATTAAATTAATTAAAGGCCCATATTTATGGGCCCATTTGTAAGCCTTAAAAAAAGGGGGGGGAAAGAATGTTGATCTCGTTAAAAAAAAATAAGGGGAAATTGACAATGCATTTAATGCTTGTTGCCTGCACACGTAAAGTAAGAATTGCATTAAATGCCTTAAGGCAGCAGGTAAGGAAAAGGGGGGGCTGAAAGGATGAAAAAAAGAAAAGGTTCTGATAGAGGAAGAGATGGGGGGCTCAACGTAGGGAGGTTGACGTAAAGAGAAAAAAAGAGAAGAAAATGTCAGGGGAGAAATGATGAAAAAGAGGGGTATTTAAAAGAGAAGAGCATCAGAAAAAAAAAAGGAGAGGACAATGGCATTTTCACTTCTATTCACCTTCATGAGTCACTCCACCCTTGATAATATCTATCAACCTCTGACCACCCAGCACAAAACCACTTTCTTTCACCTTCCTACCACCCAAAACTGAACCAGCAAACACCTTCCATTTCACCACCTTCATCACGAACCTCCAAGAAACACAGCCATCAAAAGGGAGACAGAGAGAAGGGAACAAGAAGGAGACAGAAGCCTTGCTGAGGAATAGCATTCACTTCAACTGCTCTACCTTGAACTCCACAGGTAACCTTCTGCATTTATGTCATGTAGCTCATTTCTCGCTAACTATTCTCACTTGCACACAACCCCCGAATCCTCTCGCACCCAACCTGAAATGAATATTGCATATCCACTCAAGCCTCCCCGACCGAAACTCAATATCCACTCTCCAACCGTGAACCCATCTCCCTTTTATTACTTTCATCTTCAACTACCCACACTCAACCTTTTCCGGACCAAAAACATCTACTTTCCATCAACCCATGCACACGTAATAACACCTTCCTTAACCTTTCCCTCAACCATGACCCTTAACCAATCGACCGTCGAATCGTGAGCTCCAAATCCCTCACCGACAACCCATCCAAACCTTCACACCATCAACAAAACTCCATCATATCCGACGGTCAAACCATCCAAATCTCCCTAAATCGACCGTCGAACCTCACCAACGCCGGTTACCATCCTCTCACCGACACCCTCTCCAACCGTCGAAACCCAAGAAGCCGGATCCTTCCCTTCAACCAACCGACCGTCGAACTCCCGAATCCCGCTGCCTGCACCGACCGTCGAACCAACAACCATCATACCCCCACCGACCGTCGAATCCCCATATATCAACCTTCACCATCCCTCTCACTATTACGTGAAACCCACACCACCATCCTTCAACCATCCATTACGTGAAATCATCTTAAAAACCCAACTTATACCCGACCATCGAACCTCAAATCCGATCACTTCCTTTCACCTCCAAAACACTCACTATCTTCAAAGCCTCCATAATCCCCATCACCCAAGCAACTTTCATAACCTCTCCAAACACTACCGAACCCAACCAGAATCGACCGTCGAACTGTGAGTTCCCTCCCTTTACCGACAACCCATCCAAATCTTCACACCATCAACCAAACTCCATCACATTCGACTGTTGAAACCCAAAAACAAGCCTCCACAACCCATCCAAATCTTCACAAACCACCATCTCCTCCAACCGACCGTCGAACCCCAAAACAGAGATGGTAATGACGCATTTTGGTAAAAAAGGGGATGGGAAAAGAATATATAAAAAAAAAGAGAATAAGAATAAAAAGAAGTTTCAATATATGCAATGACCAATGATGATGATTGAGTAGTGAATACTACCTTCAATGTCATTTGGATCATAAGGATTTATTGAGTAGCCTGGTGCTAACTTGAACCCTGTGCAAGAATAAATATGTTTTCAAATAAAATTTTTTTTCATCTTAGTTAAAATCAATCAATCCACACTTATTTTCTAAAGAACTACGTAACTTTGAGTTTCCCATTGCACCAGGGGATACGTAGGAGCAGAATTTCATTTCTGTCAAGCCAAAATTAAATTTTTACAATTTTGTGGTTTCATTTTTATAAATAGTTACAATGTTTTGCAAAAAAGGGGTAAAATAAATATTTTCAAAGATTGTTAAAAATTTGCACAATTAACCTAAGGTACCGTCTTAGGACGGGTGTGTTAGGGGTGCAGTGGGATTAAGTTTCCACCCTTCCCTAAGCATAACCGACTCCCGAATCCAATCTGGTTCTAAAGACTATTTTCAAAGAAAGGTTTTCTAATTTTTTCTAAATTAAAATAAAATTGGTGGCGACTCTATTTTTCATTTTCATTTTCTAAAATCCTATGAGTTGCTATTTCCCGCCACGATCCCGGTCGCGACAGTGGCCTACCTCTCTTTCCTGGGAACTTACCTGGTGTACTATTCACATAATCCTACTGAAAATTTCTGCTAATGTACAAGTTGCAGACCATGAAGTTTGGGATTGAAAAGTTTGACGGGAGGATGAATTTTGGCTTGTGGCAAATACAAGTCAAGGATATCTTGATCCAATCTGGACTACACAAAGCATTGAAAGGAAAACCTATCTCTGTTTCACGTAAAGATCTCGAGAAAGATTCCAGCAAAGATTCTGACAAAGGCTCTGGTGGAACCAGTACATCTGGTATGAGCGATGAAGATTGGGAGGATCTGGATCTGAAAGCGGCAAGTACCATACGATTATGTTTGGCTAAAAATGTTCTTGTAAATGTGCAAGGAACTTTGACAACCAAGGAACTCTGGGAGAAGCTCGAGGAGATGTACCAAACAAAGGGTGTCTCCAACCGAGTGAATTTGAAAGAACAATTTCATACGCTACGAATGAGCGAAGGTACAACAATGTCAGATCATTTGAGCATTCTCAATGGGATTATCTCTAAACTGGAAGCACTGGGAGTACAAATGGATGATGAAGATGAAGCTTTAAGGCTTATCTGGTCTCTTCCATCATCTTATGAACATATGAAGCCGATTTTAATTCATGGGAAGGAGAAGATATTCTTTTCTGAAGTTACTAGCAAACTTCTTTCAGAAGAGAGAAAGCTGAGTGGTGGAAAGTTTTCTATGCCTGAAAGCTCAGTGTTGATAGCTGAAAATAAGAAGAAGAAGAAGAACAACTCCATAAAAGGAAATCTTGTATGCTAGGGGTGCGGGCAAGCAAGGCACCTTAAAAGAAATTGCCCAAAAAGAGGAGCAGGTTCGGCAAATTGCTCGAAAGATAACGTAAATAGTGTTTCTCTTGCCTCGGTGGGAGATGAATATGATGGTCCTATATGATGTTTGTTAAAAGCATGAAGATCTTCTAGCTTGGCCGTTAATGCCAGCATAAAGGATGTGTTCTATTTGCGGGTTCCACATTTACGTACGGGCATTGGTTTTACAGTTGTGCAGGGTGCGTGGTGGAAATATATGTCGATGGCAGATGAAACTTCTGGAAAAGCAAAACATGGAAGTTGCACCATAATTTTTTCTACAAGTTTTTTTAAACATGTGCCGAAAAGAAAAAAAAATCTTGAAATTTGTTGATTTCAAGTGTTTATGTTCTTATAGTGGAGCATGGTAATTATCAGTTTTGATAATTATGATTGGTGGTATAGTCAGTGTTTGGCTAGGCATCTAGATGAGGGGGTGCATGGTATTCTCGGTAGGGGGTGCTCGATTTTCTCTACATAAGGTTTGGGCATTTGATAAGAAAATGCAGGCCACCTCCCTTATGGCTGGAGGGAGTGATTTGTTGGAGTCCAGCTCATAAGTGGAGTTGGTGGCTTTCTTTTTTTTTTGTGGCCATAATTGATCTTGGTAGTTTTTGTGGTTGCAAACTCACCTCATGGAGTTGGTAATTTGTGTGGCTACAATTTGAAGGAGATTTATGGCTGAAATTTGAGGAAGACATCTATATATAGATGCATCATCTTCATTCCCAAAACACACCAAGAGAAGAAGGAGTGAGAAGTGGGAAATCCTTTGTAGAGGAGGGAGTGATAAAATACAGAGTAACATTCTGAGTCCTTGTAATAGAGAGAGTGTGTAAGACTCTTTTTTTTTGGGCAAGATGTATTTTTAGAGTGTTGATAACTCTGTGAAAGATTATTATGAGTTGTACAAATTTTCTCATAGTGAAATCTTTGGTTGTCTTTGACAACAAAAGTGGTTTTTCTTTGGTTTGGGAGTTTTCCACTATAAATTCTTGTGTCTTTGTGTAATTGGTATTTTCTTCCTGTGTGCTCAACCAAACTTGTTTCCGCTTAACGGTTCTGCTGGGGGTTATCTTTTGTTGTTTTCATAACAACTGGTCTTGATTTCCCAACAAAAACTAGGTAGACTTTACATGACCAGAGCATTTAGGAATAACATTTAAGTTCTGCTGGTTTCTAACTCTCCTCAAGCACAAGACAAACAGAAGTGTAAGCAGAATTTATATTATATGAAAATTGATATGAAGGAACCCAAGAAAAAAGTGTAACATACTGAAACAAAGTCCAACAAGAAGGAAAGAAAATTAAGCTATGAATTATGGAAGGATACGTATAATACGACATGTAGTCGTAGGTTGTGAAACTTGAGTTGTCAACATCTTCTATTTGATTAATGAGTCTGTCCACAGCTGTCTGCAGCAAAGGCCATTCTTCCTCAAAACTCTTGCTGGCCCTTTTGCATTCTTCCATGTTAAAATTCATAGGCTCTGAATCTGAATATGAATCAGCAGCAAAGAGGTTGAAAGAAAGCAATAATAGTAGGTAGATGGAAAGCGTCAAGCGCAAATGTTGATGGACACTCATACACATAGTGCTTAATGGCAGAAGGAAAGTGGAAGAAGGAAAATAAAAGTCTACCTTTATCATACCAAAGGAGCACCTACAGTCAATTTATTCCCATAGAATAAAAAAATAAAAACATAAATGTCTTACTCTTAGGGGGAATCTACCAATGTGCCATAAGTATCAAATTTATTTACCAAATTACCATCTTTTTGAAACTATTTATCAAAATGCCATCGTTTTTGCCACGCTAGACTATTTTATTAATTACTGGACCACGTGAGATGCGCCAATGCGCCTGGCGTATCCACGTGGGATGCGCCAATGCGCCTGGCGTATCCACGTGGGATGCGCCAATGAGCCTGACGTATTCTACGTGGATGCGCCAGGCGCATTGGCGCATCCCACGTGGATACGCCAGGCGCATTGGTGCATCCCACATGGATACGCCAGGCGCATTGGCGCATCCCACGTGGCATGTGCCTGTGTTTAACATATCAGTATCACACGACCGTGTCTACCAAAAAATTGCATCTTTTCATGCTGAAAATGTTGTGTAGTGTTGTCATTTCATCGTATGAGCCTAGTGGATATGAAAAATAAACTGTTTTACCATCAAAACTGATACAAATGCGTCTATTCTTAATTATGTAAAGTCTTCACCCAATTAAATGAAAGGACAAGTCCAGGTTTAGAAAATTGTTTCAATGAAATAATGAAACTAAACGTTGCAAATTAAATGTAATTATGAGCAACCATTAGCACTGTTAGCGTATTACAATTAATCAATTTTTACACTTTGGATTGATTTTAAAAATTGAAGTTGATCACACTCTTAACGTCATGATCAGTTCATTGGCAAGAATATAATCCTATAGAACCTAACAAATTCAATTAACCTTAATAGTTCAATCGTTCTGATTCTATGAAAAATTCGACAGAATATCCCCTAAAAATTAGACTTTCTCAAAAGTATATCATCCTGTATGTAACACCCCAAATTTTTCATCTCTTAAACAGTAATTTTGACAGTTAATAGAACTTTACTGTTTAGTAATTTCTGGATGCTGTAAAATTATTTTGTTTATTCCGTCAGTGTATTTGATCGTTTTGAGTGATTTACTCCATGTCAAGAAAATAAAAATTTTTGGACCGGGGAAAGCTTTAAGTAATTTAATTTTTACCGTTAGGTAATTATTTTACATAATCTGATTTAATATTTGTGTGTTTTCTAATATTTATGATTTTGTGGATGATTATGAATTTTTGACTATATGTGGGCCCAGGTGGGTCCCGCAAAGTGAAAAAAAAATTTACGCATAGAAAAATTTGTACTGTTTAGACGGAGACAGGGGATTTTACTAAACCTGAATCCGAAAATAGTTTTAGAAAATTTGTTTTGTACTGTATTTATTTATCGGAAGATAAAAATACAGTAAATATATTCTTTCGTGGGATTTTTAGTAGATAAAAATAGAAATTATATTGCTTAAGTCAACATTGGTGGTTTGGATATCCACTATTGATTCAATTAACGGTTAAGAAATAAATTTAATAAAGAAACATAAGATAATCATCATTGATTTAATCAATGGTGTGAAAATAAACTTAGTTAGGCAAGCTTCAATATCAACCGTAGATTTAATCAACGGTGTAAAATTAATTATATAAAGTGACCATTTACAACCATTGGATTTAGAGTTGATCAAGGGTGGAGATTTGGTCTTAAAAAGTGACAAATACCATTTATGACCATTGGATGAAGAATTAATCAAGGGTGGAGATTTGGTCTTAAAAAGTAGTAAAGACTAATTATGACCCTTGGATTAAAAGTAAGAAGAAGTAATCTGACCCTTTATTTTGGAGACACATCTAATGGCTAGAATTTAAAGGAGAAGGATCCAATGGCTTAGATTTAGTCTTCTAAAAAAAATCAAAAGTCTACCTAAATCCTAATCATTGAATTAATCAATGGTTAGAAATGCTTCAAATAATGACCTAATTAACAAGCCAAGTAAACTAAATTAAATGTTAAATTGTTATAATCTAATTCTTAATTAGATATCCTAATTTTAATTAGAGATTATAATATATGAAATAATATGTCTAATTAATTAGTTATGTAATTAGAAAATTAATTAAGACCGATTAGGAAACTTAATCTAATGAATTAACTAATCAATTAGCAAGTAATTATGACAACTTTGGAGTGCATGATGAAGGGGGACGGTTTTGGAGTGTTAGGAAGGAGGAGACATGTTTAGACATGCTTGTATAGCCTTTTTAGGCCAAAGAAAAAGATGAAAAGTGGAAGACTTTGTGATCATGTGATAGCCTTCAATTATGCCAAATGAATTCATATCTCTCCATTCTTTCACTCCCACGGCAGCAGCACCTTTGGTCACACTCTCCATATTCATTTTTCTACTTCACCAAAAAAAAAGCCTCCATCTTATTCTCTCAAAATCCCAAGAACCAAGCAACCATTTTTCCTTCTATTTTCTCTCCATTGGTTTGGTCTCTACACCCAAATACACTATCCATCACCTATAATTTTCACTCTCATCATTTCTTAAAGCTAAACACCATTCTAAACACTTTTCATTTAGAAAGTTTTCCCAAAATCCCACTCTAAGTGCTTCAAAATCCCACTTTTATCTTACTTTCCTAGAGATAAACTTTGGTTTTTATGGTTTAAATTCACGTTTATGATTTTCTAAGCCATGATTGTTCCATGGTTTGTTTAATTTAATCCAACCATAGATCTTGAATCCTTACCTTATTCTAAACAACTTTCATGTTGAAGACTTTCTCTAAATTTTCCATCTTGAAGGACTTTTACTAAGATCAAGTTCTAGAGTTCTTGTTGGTGAAGTGTAAGGAAACTTCATTTATTCTTTTCTTTTTCATGATCTAAACCATGTTTGATCCATGGTTCCTCTTAATCAAGCTTAGTATACTAATTTCTATGTATTTTGTTTTGAATTTGAGAAGCCCTTGGTGTTGAAGGACTTGGAAAGAGAAGCAAAATCAAGAAGCTTTGAGGATCTTCAAGAGGTAAGAGGGAGATCCATCTCACCAACCAATTATGGTGGTGGGAGATGGTCTTATATTTGATGAATTGTGAATTCATGTGAGAATTCCAATCCATGGTCATGTAATAATTAATTGTGTGTTTATGAGCTTTGCTTTATTTTCTTGTGCCTTGATTATTTTGTCTATGCTTAATATGCTTTGCATGATTTTATGACTTTGATAGTATACTTATAATATGCATGATGAGTATATGGCATGTTTGTGATATTTATGATGAAATATATATATGTATGCCATGATGTGTGGATGGAAAGAAAATTGATCTTGGTTCCAATGGTCAAGGAAGAGTTACGGTTTTGATGCCCTTGATTTGGGTCAATGTTGAACTTAGAAGAAAAATATTTCATGGTTCCAATGACCATTTATAAGATTTTGATAAATTTAGAACAAATATTTTACGTATCTTTAAATTAATATTTTCATGAAGAATGATAATGGATGATTTGAAGAGTATGGAAAATAAACAAAGGGTTTATTTTTTTAAGAGAACAAAAATACGATTTTAGAGAAATTTTTATTAATTTATTTTGTGTAAAAAGATCCTAAGTATTTTTCTAAATACGAGTTTTGAATGAAATGGGCAAACATTGATTTTAAAGATTTGCAAAGAAAATGAAAAAGGAATTGTAAAGAAAGTAAAAATGAATTTGAACAAATGGGTTTGGTTTTTATAACCATCGGTACTTCAGTTTTGAAAATAAAATTTTAGCGATTTTGTTTGTGTAAAATCATACCAATTTAAAAGGAAAAATATTTGATGATTTCAATAGTCATGTCCACATTTTTGAAGGCTTGTAATGCTTTGATTTTTATGAACAAAGTGATTTTCAAAGTGAAAATGTAACTTGAGTTAATACAAGAATTTGGAAATGGAATTAGAGCATTTATCACTTGAGAATTAAATTTTTGTAAACAAGAATGTTTTCGAACTTCAATTTATTTTGAAAAAGGTTGTGTTTGGAAATGCTTTGAGAAAAATGGAGAATATAATGGTGATTTAAGAATTTACTAAAGTATAACTTATTTTCAAGTTTTGAAATATGTGTGAAAATTTTAAGATTTGAAATATTAATTTATATCAATAGAAAGGTAATTTTGTGGATTATATTTGAAAAAGAATTTCTTGAGTAAAGAAATGTGGAAAAAGATTTTTTGAGTAAGAAAATGTGAAAAATGAAATACAAAGTCATAATATTTTGAGAAAAGATGAAATGAAATTTTTGAAGGTTGAGAAATATTTTTTATGGTGAAAAATTATTTACGTATCTTAAAAATGTGTTGAAAATGATATTGACTTATTTGAAAGTCCAAAATAATGTTTGGAATATTAAGGAATATTTTACATGATTGTAAAATGGTGAAAAATGATTTACGTATCTTAAAAATGATTTAAAATATAGTAAAATATTTCTACGCAATTTGAAATATGTTAAAATATTTCTACGTGATTTGAATTACGTTTAAATATTTTATGTAAGCTTAAATATTTTACATGATTTGAAATATTGTTGAAAAATCACTACGTGATTGAACAAACGATAAAATATTTTTACGCGATTATGAAAAATAGTAGAAAATTGGTGGAAAATTGTTATGAGATTTGGAAAGCGTTTAAATATTTTACACTATTAAAAATATTATTAAAAAATATACGCAATTTTGAGACAGTGGAAAAATAATATGCGATTTGAGAAACGTATATTTTTACGAGATTGAGAAAGACATTGAAAAATTAATACGTGATTTAAAAATGCAACAGAAGAGCTGCGGCATTTTGAAAACGTAACAAAAGTGTTACAATATTGTGAAAATATAACAGAAACGTTTCAGAATTTTGAAAATGTAACAGAAACATTTTGGAATTGTGAAAACATAATGGAAATGTTACGCAATTTTGTGAAAACACGGCAAAAGTGTTTTACAACTATGAAAACATGATAACATGATTTCGTGTTGAAAATATAGTATAATTACTGTTGAACCAGTGTATGGACACTGTATGAGAAAATGACGTATTTTGCCTATGACTGGTATTTGATGCATTTTGTATGCATTGGAAAGAGATGCCTGTGAATGGATTTGGTGCATTATACATTCATTGAAAAAGTATGCGTTGAAGCATATGATATAAATTGAACAAATGAAATTAAAAAGATTTGGCCCTTTGGGGTTGGACTTGCATTGATATATTCGTGCATTGTATAAAATATAGCTAATAGCTATTATGGCCCTTGTGGTTGAAGAGGGAATGAGAATTGATAGTGAGGTCTATGATGGATCTTGGGGCGTCAAAGGCGCGGCGGTCGACCAGTGGACGGTTAAGCGAGTACCACTGCACCACTTGGCGTCGATCCGTTACAGTAACGCATTGACGATACCCGACAAGAACACGATTCTTTTCAACGACTGGAGATTGTCTTTGGGCTAAGGTGACAATTAACCAGAGCATTCTTCTCGAAATTGTGAAAACCTCCATGGAGTTGTTTTTGAAAAACTGAGTCTTTGTACATATGCATAAATCTGAGCATTTATATCTGAGTGATATATTAATTGAGGAATATTGGTTATTGGTTATGACAATTATTTTGATTACTTGGATGATGATGATGATAATGTTGAGGGCATTATCATAATTATTGTTTATGATGATTGAACTGATAAATGATTAGATGATGATAGTTGATTAATGCTGATAGCATGATTATGGTATGATCTATCTGTATAATATTGCTGTTTGTGTTATCTCTGTGCTGCCATGTTGGTATTGGTGTAGGTGATCTCACCTCTTTGTTATATTGTTTTGTTGTGTCCGTACTGTTAAAATCAAATAATAGAAGGATCGAGTTGTCTTAGACATAACAGGTGATGGATACTCTGAGATTGGTGATAACAATAAGGAGTGGACATTCAGGACTCGAAGGTGTGCAGTGTTGACAAAGGAACAAATGTTTGATGCATCAAGATGGACAGATAAGGAATAAGTATGTTAAAGTTTCTCGCTAGTATTGTACCGTGCTATTAAGTAGGACCCGTTATGGGGTTTGCTACTATCTGTCAAAAATATATAAGTCTGTTAATTATATATTTCTCTTTAAATTGTGATATTAATTGGTGTAAGTATTGTATAATGAATAGTTAAAATATGATTTTCAATGTTACCTAATATTTTCAGTAAATTTACATTTCAGTAAAGAAGGAATTTTAAAACTCATCTTTTATAACTCAAACTTTGTGTGAACTTCTTTTCAGATTATGAGTCGGAAGTCAGAAATGTGATGCCCAGAGCTAGGGTGTTACATTAGTTGGGCCCTAGAGCTAGGGTGTTACACTGTATACATGAAGTACAATGACTACATCAATGAGAAGGACCAGGATCAGAATGTGGTGGTCTGTGAGGGGGATCAGAAGAAGGTCCTGACTGTGAGGGGTGAGGAGGATATGGTGGGTAACCCATATATGGTGGATATGGAAAAGACGGTGTCAGGGTAAAAGTCAAAGGATATGGTGGATAAGTGTAAGCAGGTGGCCCTGAGCCTCCACATACAACCATCAGCACATCTTGGACACTTAACAATTAGCCGCTGTGTATCAGAATCTTCAACCTTGTAATTATGATGTCTAATAATAGAATAATGTTTTAAGGCCAACTTGACAGCATCTTTAGAGGAAAATTGCAATCCAACATAAAATTCTTCATCTGGACTCCAAATACCACGAGAATCTAATTCAGGCAAATTATCAGGTGTATTCAACGCATCCCAATTGATTTCAGAAAACCGAGGGCATGGAGGCACAAATGTAGATTCAGGAGCAACTACCAATGGAGGAGCAAGTTGTTGTATATTTACATCATGGTCGATTGATCTTCTTCTAAGTCGGTGTCTGTATCTTCACCCTCATGGCATCTCTCCTTCATCATCGCTTGTGTTAGATAATGCATCTGTCATAAGCGGGTTATCAGACTCGAAATCCAACCTAAATGAGCTCCCTTCAAGCATTGCAGATGTACCAACTTCTTGAGATTGTACTAGGACAGGAGCATGTGTCATAGAGAATTGAATATTGATAGGGTACGATGATTCAACAAGATTAGAAAGACTAGCTTGTAACCCTATTTCAGAAGGACCTGCAACATGCTCATTGTGCTCACTCGTTTCTGTCTCCACATACAACTCCATGGAAGTTAAGTTAGCATGTTGATCAAAATAATCAATCATGCAACCAACGTCTTCATCATCTTCTAATGGAAGACCTGTGCATTTCAGTACATTGCTCCATTGTGGAAATCTATACACAATACAGGAGACAACTTAATTTTCTTGGAGCTTTAATTTTAAATGAATTCTCCTTTTCAGAAGCTCAAAAGTCGTATCACGTTGAATTATGATAGACTTAGGACAAGGACCTTCAAACATTAAACCCTCTTCACCTTCGTACATTCTCCCATTGTAGTAAATGAGAACAACAAGGTGTTTGATCATCTTAAACTTCTGAATAATAACAACACAACATAGATGAAATCAATTAACACATTTGACAACTAAAACAAATATGTTTTATACCCAACTGATTTCAATCTCAATAAATCAACAATTTAAATCAATTCAAAATAATAAATAAAATTACAAAACTCAACTAATAATCAAATTGTTATTTTTTGTCCGAACAAATTTCAAAAACCTATTAGCTAACAAAACAACAAATATACAGGAGATAACAATAATCAATAATCCTACAAATAAACTACATATACAACACACAATAAATATACAAACTTAAAAAAAAAACACAATAATATATTTTTCAGCAAACAAAATAAGTGATAGGATAAAAATACTTACATATATGTGTGAGCAGCAAATGTCTTTTTCAGAAATTATAGCTAAAAGAGAGTTTCAGAGAGTTTAGAGAGATAAAATTTTTAGAGAGAATGTAGAAATTTGAGAAATGAAGGAAGTGGCCGTGAAAGGGAGAAGGGAGGGGCGCATCCCACGTGGCCCCCTAAACAATAAAATAATCCAGCGTGGCAAAAATGATGGCATTTTGATAAATAATTTCAAAACTATAGTAATTTGGTAAATAAGTTTGTGGAAAATGACATTTTGATCAAAAAACCCTTACTCTTAGTCACAAGGTTCAAAATTCAACTATATATATATATATATATATATATATATATGAGATATATAGTGAAAGAGAATTTTTATTGTATAAATGTAAGAAGCGTAAATATTAATCATATAATTATATATAAATAATTAAGATTAAAAATTATTTAAAAATTACATAATTATTCAAAAAAATTATATATATTTATATTTTAATTTTAATTATTTATATAAAATTTAATGTTAAAAATTTAAGGAAAGAAAAAGTGTCTTTTAAGGTAGAATGGATGTCACCTATTCCATTCCATCTAAATTTTAAAAAAATCGAACAATAGTACCTAATTCTATTCTATTATTTTTCGCTTTATTCTATCTCTTACTATCAATTCAAACGTACCGCAAGAGCACAGTCATGCCCCATCTTAGCCAGCACGTCCGCACTGGAGTCAGCCTCACGGTACACATGATTAATGGCAACGTCCCAATCTCTAGCTAGAAAATATCTAATCATAGCAAGCAAGGGAGCACAAGGATGCCATGGATGGCAATCCACCTCCACAAACTTGATGGCCACCTTAAAGTCAGCTTCAATAATCACCTTCCTGTAACCAAGATCGAAGGCAGTTTTAAGGCCCAAACAAAATCCCCTCATCTCAGCCGAAGTAATGGAACAAGTGGCCAAATTAGTTATGAAACTAGCAAGAAAATCCCCAGAGTTATTATGGAGGAGGCATGACCAGTAAGAACAAAGAAGGACCCATCAACATTTATTTTAGTCCAGCCCGACCTGAACTTGAGTAAACCTAGCTAGGAACCATCAATAGAGGATCGCATAGCTTTCAAAGCATTGTCATAATCTGATGCAAGATGCTTAATCTTAGGAGTAAAGGCTGGAATGCGGTCACCCCCTCCTCCCTCAAAAATGACTTTATTTCTCTCTGGTACCATAGAATACTACAAGCTGTCACAAAAAGCAATGTCCAATTTTCTATATGATCTATACTACAATTCCCTTTAACGTTGAGAGTCACCCAATCCACAAGATTAGCAGTCATGAAATCATTCGTCATTCAACTTACTCGGATTGACCAAATTAGTCCTAATTTGATATGCTGGAAAACTATCTCTAATAACATGCAATTCAGTTTGCAATACCACAGATAGGACATCATCCAAAGTAAGATGCCGCCTAAACCTGTGCTCGTTAGTTAACAAAGCATTATTAAAAACCAACCGAAGGAAAGATTTTAATCTCTGAGAAGCAACAACCTTCCATAACAAATGATAGCTTTGTTAAACTTAGATAATTAATAGATAATAATTTATCAAGTTAGTCAATGACTTTTTTTAAAAAATTTGGATAAATATCTACAAGTTGTTATTATAATTTGAGCTTAAAAGTTATAATACTTATATAATTTTAAAAAATGTGTAACTTTTGTTCAATAAAAATCCATAAAAAATCACAAATTAGTTAAATTACTTATTTGTTGATAAATTTTACAACAAAATTTATCAGACAATCACAATTGTTGCATATATTATTCAATCCTTGCACAAAAATAAAAAAAAAAAAATTTAAGTTGTGCTTGATAACAGATCCCGGAATCTACTACTTTTAGAAAGAACCGTTTGAAAAGTAACTCAAGCTTAATTAGTCAGTTTGCCTCAATTAATTATCTTCCTTATTAGAAAATGATGATGATAAATATGATGCATGAATGTATAATTAACAAGCCGTGTCAAGTATAGCTGCTGTCATGGTAATGAATAAATACTTAGGAGCAACTGAAGCAAAGGTATACAGAGCAGTAAACAAATGTTGATCATGTTAAAGTTATAATATAGAGGGTTCACTGATATTTGGATGCAATTCAACATACAAGATCAAGAACCAACGGGGCTGTTGAGCTAAAATTGTGAGAATTAAGTGAGGGTTAAAAGAAGGAAAAATTCTTAGGTGGTTCTAAAGTAAGATTTTTTTTATTTGTATTATGAAATGTGTATCACTTTAGTTATAACATTAAAAATATAGTTAAAATGAGAAATATTAATTATTCATATAACTAAAGTAGTATACATTTAATGATACATAATACAAAATAAGTGCTTAGAAAATAATTTCTCTAAAAAGAAGAGTAATGATAGTTATATGTATGGACTTATCCTAATAAACTCCTTGTAAATTTTAAGGTAGACTCATCTCAACCATTAAAAAAAAAGTTACATTGAGACTAGAGTATGCTATTTAATAACTTACATGAGATTCAATGAAATTTTGTGAAATTAAAAAATGTGCAAGTAT
This sequence comes from Ormosia semicastrata, assembly GCA_029884595.1. Lineage (NCBI taxonomy): Eukaryota > Viridiplantae > Streptophyta > Magnoliopsida > Fabales > Fabaceae > Ormosia > Ormosia semicastrata. The sequence continues at coordinate 29,804,359 of JAQQTO010000043.1, read as the reverse complement.
TATCTATTCAAATTTCAAAGAAGTTCAAAGAAATATTACATCCTTTTCAAAGTTGGAATAACCACACTACACTAGCCTGACATGCAATTGTTTATTTAGGTTACGTTTGGTACATCGTATAAGGAAGACCTGATAGTATAAGCTAATACTATCAGGTCTTATCCAATGTTTGGTGTAACCACCTGATAATATAATAAAATCAGGTTAAGTCATTTTATCCTATTATAAGTTGATAACGCTATCCTCCTTTCTAACACATGATAAAACATGATAGAATTTCTATTCCTATCATATCCTCAACTTCGTTTTTATCATTGTAAAGCCTCTCCCTTTGCCACTGATGCTTTAACTAGACCTCTGCCAAGCCATTGCTGGACCACTGTCGAGCCATTATCAGACCACTGTGCACCAGTCTAGTGATGGGTCGTGGTGGCCGACGGCTTGTGCTTCGACAATGAGCAGCAGCAAGGAGCATGACGACGGCTCGACAAAGGTGGCTCGTGGGTTGTGGGTCGCAGTGGTTTGGTGGCTGGTGAGATCTGACTGTTGGGGTCGCGGTGGTGCACGTGGAACAGGGCGGAGGAGCAATACAGTCTCGGCGGTGTATGGCAAACGGCCTGAGCAGTGGGGCGGGGGTGTGGGTGGTGCGGTTTGTTGGTTGGCTGGCTAGTGACTAAGCAGAGTGGTGATGGGTTCGTGGATGGGGTTTCGATGGCGGTGGAGGCTATGGCGAGTTGAGGAAGGTCGGTTTGGATTGTTCTTTGATAAGGCCTTTAGGTTTGGTTCATGTGATTCCCCATGGGTGGTGATGCCGTGGAGATTCGGCGACAGCGTGGTGGCTCAAGCTTGGATAGTGATGGTTGCGAGAATGACGGTGGATGCGTTTCTGGGTTTTGAGATATGGGTTGATTGCTACATTTCTGGTTTGGCAAGATGAAAATGATGGTGCTTGCAATTTTTTTTTTTTTATTTTTATTTTTATTTTTTATATAGATATTTTGTCTTGGTTGGAGATTTGGTGGATGGTGGTTTTGGGTGATTTGTGATGAAATAATGTGGGTGTTTGATATGTTTTCGATGCAAGAGGCTAGAGTTTATGGGTTTCTATTGTTGATGGTTGGAGTTCTTGAGTGATTGTGTTATTGCAAAAATGGGAGCTTGAATGTGTGTATTTGGTGATCTGGTTGTTGTGTTGTTTAAGAGAAAGGGGCAATATAGTTATTATAAATAATTAATATACTATCAGGATACTTATCTTATTGTGTATCAAATGATTGATAATATAACGAGTTATCAAGTTCTTTATACTATCTGTACTTATTCTACTATATATCATATACTATCAGTTTTTATACTATCAGGTGCATCAAATATAACCTTAATTTATATATTGTCGGATTGGATTTTTAGGGGCGTTAATAGTCTATCTATTTATACATTGAACAAATATATCGCCCTTTAATTTTTCAGTGAGTTTTAGATCAAGAGCTGCCATGACTAATATGCAAAGTAATTAAAGTGATCCTATCATAGACTTAGAGAAACGTACAGAAAAAAAAATCAATCCTGGATCAAGAATAACATTCAGCCACAAAATCATTGTATCGGTGAACAATGACTGTACATATTGCACCATAGAATGCATAAATTATATATATATATATATATATATATATAAAAGATATATATAGTGAGATGAGTTTTTATTATGAGAGGGTGAAATGAGTAAATCTTGACCACATATATAATCATACATGGATGGTCAAAATTAAAAGTTACTTAAAGGTCATGTGACCATTTTAAAAAATCATATGCATTTATGTTATAATCTTGACCATTCATATAAGATGCAATGGTCAAGATTTACTCATCTCACCTCTTACAATAAGCACACCTCTCATCATATACGCTACATATATATATATGACATATCTAGTGAGAGGAGTTTTTATTATGAGAGAGTGAGAGGAGTAAATCTTGACCATACAATCATACATGGATGGTCAAGATTAAAAGTTACTTAAAGGTCATGTGACCACTTAAAAAAGTCGCATGCATTTATGTTCTAATCTTGACCATTCATGTGAGAGGAGTGAATCTTGCTCATTAGATCTTACATGAATGGTCAAGATTAGAACATAAATACATGCGACTTTTTTAAGTGGTCACATGACATTTAAGTAACTTTTAATCTTGATCATCCATGTATGGTTGTATGGTCAAGATTTACTCATCTCACTCTCTCACAATAAAAACCCCTCTCACTAGATAGTCAAGATTAAAACTTACTTAAAGGTCATGTGACCACTTAAAAAAGTCGCATGCATTTATGTTCTAATGTTGACCATTCATGTAAGATCCAATGGTCAAGATCCACTCATCGTACATCTTTCAATAAACATTCATCTCACCAGATACGCTCCCTATATATATATATGAGACATATTTAGTGAGAGAAGTTTTTATTGTGAGATAAGTAAATATTGATCATACAACCATACATGGATGATTAATATTCTTAAAAGTCATGTGACCACTTAAAAAAGTCGTATGCATTTATGTTCTAATCTTGATAATTCATGTAAAATTCAATAGTCAAGATTCACTTCTCTTACATTTTACAATAAACACTCATCTCACTAAATACGCTATATATATGTATGTATATATATATATATATATATATATAAACTAAAATGTTTAGGACAAGGTTAAAATAAACTAAAAGGTTTAGGACAAGGTTAAAATAAACTACCAACTTTGGTAAAAAATTATAGTGAGATTACAAATCACGTATTAACGGAAAAATTCAACATTCAAACTTAAGTCATACTATTATCATGAGTAGAAGGTTAACTAAGAGAGTCAAGCCCTAATTATATATTCAATTTAGCCTAAGGTTGTGTTTGGATGGAGTATTTCAAAATTTAAGAGAATTTAAAATGTTAAGGAATTTAATTGCTTCATTTAAATTCCCTTCATTTATAATTTTTTTTTATTTTGATGAAGTAATTAAATTCCCTAACATTTTAAATTCTTTATTTGGAAAAAGTAATTAAATTTCCTTCATTTATAATTTTTTATTTTTTTTATCAAAACAACTATTGTTATTAAGAGTATTCAAAATCTGGCTCGACTCGAAACTAATTGGGACGGATTCGACCATTCGATTTTTATAAATTATAGCCGATATATTTTCAAGTTAAGTTTGAGTTACGCTTTCGATTTACCTAACTCTACCCAATGTCACAAAATATTTTGAAAATTAACAAATCACACAATCTAATTTCAATGTAAACAAAATGAGATGATATGAACTTAAATATAACACCATCTAATATAAATTGGACTAGGCAAAAAAAAATTGCAATAACAAATATTGAAAAAGCACCTTGAAACTTAAAACTAAGCCTAGAAGAATCAATATAATTGTGATATAAATTGGACATCATGTAAGAAACAAAATAGAGACTGAATCTGCAATTCAATATCTCAACTAATTGTGTTTTTAAAATTTGTAATTTCACATATATAACTAGTAACAGAAATTGAAATGACACAAAATAATATCAACTCCGAGCATGTTTTCAACTCCACATCCATAACTAGTAACGTAGATTGAAATGACACTAAGTAATATAAATTCCTAGCATGTTTTCAGAGATTGCAATGTTGTATGTCACTGTTTTCCAAGCTTCATCACTCTTGTTACCCAAATTCCATTGATCTCTAAGTACATCAGCCAGTATGCGTTCCATCTCCAAATTCTATGTGAAGTAACTTCTCGTATCCTTTTTCTTGTCCTCAATATTACTTTTTGTCATCTTTCTTTTCCCCTTTGTCTTGCCTCTTCCTTTGGACGACTCTATACTAGTTACCAAACCAAAAAATGCACAATCTGACCACAACCAGGGGTTTCAAAGTTTAGAAATGAAAAAAATATTACAATGAACATGTGAAACATGAAGCAAAAATACATATAGCTGTCATCTAATCACCTAGTTCATATAAATTGATCAAAATAGCAAATGGATAGAATTTAATTCAAATAAGAAAACTATAACCATAAGATAATTATGAGGCTTAGTTATAAGTTACTATCTAAACAACCAGTTTTTTTAGCTTAACAATTTAAAAATTGATGAACAATAGGTTAAGTGTACATGGATGAATCATCAAATATGTGTACACATTATCATACATCAATATGAATGGCATCAATAGGGCAATTAGATTTAGGATATAAAAAGCCACTTCATAATGAATACACCAAATGTTTGCAAGTTGCAATCAGATAAACTACAACATACCTCTACACTATTGAAAGAAATGCTTGACAAAAATGGCATGCAGCATAACAAGAAAAAACATTCTTCCAAAATATCACATATGGGATTCCCTGCAAAGTCAAAATAGCTTGAATGAGCCATTTCCCCCTTAAAACTTAAAAAGCAATGGATTTTTGTGAGTGCAACACCCATTTTTTTATCATCACTCAATAATAGCAGTTTTCTTAAGCAACCTAGACAAAAGTACCTTAAGATGAAGAGCCTCTACAAATTTATCTCCATTTGGGATTTCTAAATAAACCAGCATGGGTTGTTCAAATTACATTTGTGATAAGAAAATTTTTCTCTTAAGATGAAAAACCTCTACAACAAATCATGCTTGTCTTATTTTTTTAAACATTTTTTTCATTTTATCAGATAAGGCAAATAATTAATTCAACTTTGTCAAACTATTTATAGTTGACATTGAAGCAAATTTACAAGACTAAAAACCTAGATCATGTCAACATAAAAGAATTGCTATGGCAAAACAAAATAAAGTAGGAAATAATTCCATCCTCTAACTTCTAAGAACTGTCTAATGAACATGATTTGCAGCAAAATAGTTTCTAGTAATTTATGACGCACATATACAAAGAGGGAAAAAACAGAATAATTGCTAAGAGATACAGAAACAAATCTTAGTTACTTGTAAATTCGTTCCCTCTAAGTAATAAAACGAGTTGAAACACAAATATGGAATTATCGAGTTGAGATAACAAGAACTCAAATCACCAGAGAAGAAAATTAAATGCAAAAAAGAAGAAAAGAGAACGTAACGTACCAGTGGATTATCGGTGGTCGTCGCCGGAATCAGGTGGTTGTCACTGGAATCGCCAACAAAGGCTGCAAGGGGTGGCTCTGATTCAAGACGGGTGGCACGAGGTGGAGCTAGGCGTGAGAAGACAAAGAAGAAGACGGAGAGAGTGAGGGATGAGGATTGGGGGAAAGAATTCAACGGATGAGGATCGGGGTTAGGAGAAAGAAGACAAAAAGAGTGAGAGATTTTAAGAATTCTTCCTGTTTAAGTGGTATTTAAAATTTTTTATTTTGAGTCATAAAACATCCTATTAAAATACTTTAGAATTTTTAAAATACTTCTTTTAATAATCTAAATAAGACATTTCATCGTAAGGAATTTTAAATTCTTTCAAAAAAATATTTTCCCTCTTTAAAATACTTCATTTAAACACACACTAAGAGATCGGTCAGAACAAAATTTGGCTGTCTTTCCACTACTCTAGCTTTATAACGTGCACTACTCACAAAGTTAATTGTGCGCATGGCGTTTGTGGTCTTGATCGGAATGCAATATACCATTCACTAACTATAGCTTAGTTTGTACTTTGCAGCCACATTGACACGCGATACTCCAACCAGCCAGGTACTAAATATGTTGCGTGCGAGCTAGGGCAACCAATTGCATGCCAGACACATGGCAAGGAGTTGGCGGCCATGGCAAAAAGTACAATTGGTCCATGCTATATCACCATGTTCAATGTTACCATAGGGAAGAGCAACTATAGTAAATTCCTGCTTTCATGATCTAATTGGGGGCCTTCCTGCTTTCATGATCTAATTGGGGGCCTCTTTCCTTCATAGAAATGTTATTCTCTTTAAACGACGGCCACTCTTCAACATATAAATCATTTTTGTTGGTGGATGCTTCCTGTTCCTGAACTTTCGTACTTGATTTCCGACAAAACCAGTAGTTCAATACATCACTTGAATAAAGGAAGAAAACAAATCTCTATTTAGGAACCCTAGCTTTTCTAATCAATCTTTAACAACCCTTCCTATTGTTTAGAAGTATGACCTTGTACAAGAATCTAACAGCATATAAACTTCAATGTTTTTTTGGCTTCATTGTTTTGGGGTTATGTGTTGACATCTAATGAATAATAGTTAATTGTGTTAGAATGTGGTCCCAACCGTTAAAATTATATAAGTTCATGAAATGAGCCTTAGTATGAGGTTTTAGATATTAATCTATATTAACTCAACATCTAGTGAAGATACTAATTAATTGATACTGATTACCAATTCTCTATGTAAAGAAATCTTAGCTCGAAAGTAACTTTATACCTTTTTTTTTTGTGACGGCAATATAAAGAGTGAAGGGTCCAGATAGGATTAGAACAAAACAAGAAAAATAAACTAGAATCTAATTAACGGTGAAACTTAACTAGTTTCATGGATTACAATAAAGATGAAATCAAACTCTTAACTTCGAGCTTTCAAGTTAAAAATTAATGATGAAAATTACATGGAAATCAATGAATTTTATTATCAATATACAAATGGAAGCGTTAGCAAATTCCTAGATTCTCTTCTATGAAACTCATGAAGATCAAAACGATACATGATGATAGTGATTTACTAACCTCAGGCTTTCTGTCTTCTTGTGAACTTTGCTTGAAGAGGAATAATACCCTTTCATATTCTTGAATTAATTAAGGATCCTTATATCAAAGTACATGCTAGAAATTGTCGTCAATAAATGAAGAACAGGTGGGATTTGGGAGTGTACACACTTTTGACTTTTGATTTAATGGCTGTAACATGTATGTGCAAGCAATAACATGCTATGAAACTCAAGCTCAACAACTGAATTCTGCAGAACCAAGGTCAGGATTCATTGATCTCAAGTTTAACAAATCATTAAATTAAAGCATGCAGAGACCAGCATAGTATGTATATATGTAAAAATAAACAGAAACAAAGCTAGTTCTTGACTCAATTAAATTCAGTTAAGACAAGAAAATTATTACATTAATTATCTCATACTCAAAACCCTTAAACTGGCCTTAGGATGGAGGTATCAGCAACTACTCTCAGTCAATAAAAGACACATTATTTTGGCTACTGCCTGGGGGGCAACTTAAATGGTTCATCCTTCTCTTCGGGGCTATTTCCTCTTTCTTGATTAGTTCTATCTACCTCTAATTCTCTATATCTGTGCAAATACCTTCTCATTGGGTCTGCATAATCATCAAAACCTAGTGTCCCCAAGGCCCAGCAGATGTCATCCCCATTCACTGTCTTCCTCCTTTCCTTCCTGCACTTCTCTGACGCCTCGCTGGTCACAAAGCTTATGAACTCTGACACGCATTCTTGCATTGTTTCCTTCGCTTCCTTCGAGATTTTTGCATTCTGAGGCAAAATCTGCTTCATGATCCGACCAACATTGGCTATTGGCAACAACCGGTCTTGTTCCTTGATGCCACCATTGTCATTAGAGGAACTGCCTCCAACGTTATCCACCATTTTTCGATTTCTCAAGGAACCAACAACAAATTAACTACTCTCTTTTCGACTAAAATAGACTGAGAATCAAGGTCAGATATACATATATATATATATATATATAGAATCCTACTATATATAGATACATACATACATGTAATGTGCAGAAACACAAGCGCGCTTAGTCACACTCACACAAGAAAATTGTGACTTTGTGTCTTGTTCAATGTGACATGCGAATAACGCCAACACGGTCGCCTAGAATTGTGGGGTCTGATGCTGCAGCTCAATCAATTGGAGTACACAGTCATTTTTCGTTGCAAAATTTAGACAAAGCCCTCCCCGAATTAATAATCTCTGTATTTCATTGGATTGCTGGTTCTGTTAATGGATGCTGAGAAGGCTCACGGGACAGTTGAAAAGAGTGAAAATGAATAAATAAGAAATAGCCCTTGGAAAGCTCTAAGACATAAGTAAATTGATGGGTGTTGGTATTAAAGGTAAAGAATTTTATAGATTAACAAGTCCACCATAGTAAACCACCAATGACCTTTTACACTAGCATGTTTCAAGAAATGACGGGAGTTTTGAGCGTGAGGGTCATAGAAAAATGATGTTCATATTTTTTTTTTATATACTATTTTTTATATTATTTTTGAATGATTGTAATTAAATGAAAAAATTAATGAAAAAAATAATATAATTAATGATATAAAAAGTAGTATAAAAATTAATATAAAAAAATAATATAAAAAATTAGAGTTAGAAGCTCATATATTTGTCTAAATTGCATCAAACTCAACCTCTGGAAAAACGAAAAAAAAATTGATTCTTTTCACATTTTTTTCATTGCATCACTTTAATTTGTATTTGATGCTCTTTCCATTTCAAATATTTATCATTTTAGATAATGAATTTTATCTTATTTTATCTATTATTTTAAAAATTAATAAGATATTAATTATTTTTTATCTTTATTATTGTCTCTTAATATCTCTACTAAATAAAATTAGAAAAATTATTAATAGGAAGATAATATTTTGAGCATTTCAATGGAGGGTAATTTAGTCAAATTTAATTATATTTTGCTACAATTGATACTATATAATAACTTTCTTAATATTATCAAAATAATAATAATAACTTTCTTAATCTTTATGCAAAAACCTTAAATAACATATATTTTAAAACAGAAGGACTAATTAATAACTTATATTTAACTTGTTAATAACATGAATTTAATTTTTATGCATAAATTTTTTTTTTACTATCACTCTATTACATCATTAAAAAAAATTGACTCTTATAACAATTATATCAAAGTTATGCTCTTTTAACGATGTGATAATATATAATTGAGTAATTGTGTACAAAATTTTTTACTAACAATATTTCAAGATTAAATTCATAACTTATTATCATGTGTTGATAATTTTTTTATTATTTAAATTTTAAATTAAGAACATATTTCAATAGTTAATATATAACATAATAAAATTATTAGTAGAATATAGATAAGTTATTAACTGCTATCTTTTTTCTTTGATCGGTATATTTCTATAAACATTACTACAAAACTAATTGTCTGCTCACACAGTCATAACTACTTAGTAACTATAAAGCTCTCTCAACTTAAAAAACACAGATACAAATACAATACAACACAAATATATTGATAAACAAAAGTTTAAAAAAATTGAAATATATATAAACAAACATATATATAAGCATTAAAATATTCAATACGATATATATCATATTCTGATACGACAATTATTTTAAAGTATCACTCCCAACAAATGCTTACTCCAATCCTAAAATCACAGCTCACTTATTACTATATCTAATATTTTTTCGTAGGTTGATAACCATTACAATAAAGTGTCAGGATGACGTGACAATATCAATTATTTACTAAATAATGCAATAAATAAGTTCTTATTTTAGTTTATTCATTTTAATCAAGTTGACGTCATTCTATACGACAGCGGAGTAATTTTTCTTTTCTTTTATAATTTGTCCCACTTTGGTAGGTTGAATTGGAATATATGATTCGTACAACACCTAGTCCAACTGTCAATGAGTTCCAAGGTTGTTGGGATTCTCCACTTTAGCTGCACATTCAATAGTCTGGGATGCACATTTGGTAGCTGCATTTCTGTTTTTCTCCCCAAAATAAAACTGATTTAAATAAAATAATTAATAAAAAAGCACCTGTTTCAAATTGTAAGCTTTTTTTTTGTCTAATGAGTTTTTTTGAGTTGTATGATTTTTTATTTATTAGTGTGGCTAATTGAAGTATATCTTTCCTTTTAAGTTTCTTGTTTTTTAATAAAAGGAGAATTTGATTTTAAATCTTTGTACATATTATATATGATTTTTTATTTTTACCAATTAATTGTGCTGAAATATTCCGGTGAAAGAACATTATATATGTTTAAGCTTCATATGCTCTTTAATCAATGTTAAAAAAATTAAACCTGATTGACCGATTCAACCTGAAAACTAATAAATCGGTCACAAGTCTGATCCAATTAAATCACAAAATTGACCAGTTTAATAACTAGTTAGAACTGGCCAAAAACCAACTAAACAGATTAAAAACTCGTAGAAAACTGTTTTGAATTGTTTTTTTTTAATTAAACTCTTTTTTTTAATTAACAAATTTTTAATTCATTTAAAGATAATTTTTAAGTCAAATAAAAGCTCAATGTCAAGTTACAAAGACCTACATATAAAGCCAAAAAAAGGCATAAGAAGGCTTGCCATCCTTCTTGGCAAAATAGGTTGTGTGCTTAAATATTTTACTCAATATGTTATGTGAGACTTGTAAGTGTGACATCATCTTAACTTTGATATATGTTGTATGATTAGATGTTTTATTTATTGTATAATGTGAGACTCTAAAGTACTAAACAATATAATATGAAATATTAATATACTAGTTTATTACTTAATATATTATATAATATTAAATATCTATATATATATATTTAATTATTATCAATTCGACATATATATTTAATTATCACCAATTCAACCATAATCGAACTATTGAGCCATAAATTAATATTTTCACTGATTCAATGACTAGTTCGATTTTAAAAATATTGCTTTTAATAAGTATCAAAATTCAAGGGAGAGAAGAGTCTATTTATGAAATTTTCTTTATGTTGCTCGTGTTAAAACCTTACTTTCATAAATTATACTAATGAAATGTTTGTGTTTGTGGATTCTATTGCTTAAATAAAATATATAAAGTATTAAATGAAAAGTATAAGTATTTAATATCTTAAAAATATAAAAAAATATTTAATATTTTTTAAGTAATTTAAATGAGTAATAAATGCTATTTTGATTCCTTAACATTTATTCTTAAGACACATGTTAACAGAACCCTTAATTTAGAATGTGCTAAAACTATATGTGCATTTTGGATTGAGTTAGAGTTTAATTATTAAAATCATAAAAGAAAAAGTTTAATTTAATTATTAAATACAAGGCTTAAAATAATCACATATTAAATTATTGTGCACTAAGTATGTTTAGACATAAAAAAAAGAGTTTAATTATTGTACACTAAGTATGCTTATACCTAAAAAATTTCTTGGAAAGGCCATAAACTATGAGGAGTCAAGAATTTTTAGGGGACCATGCCTTAGAAGCTCATGGGTAATGCTATTGTTAGAGATATAATAAAACTATTTATGTACCTTGATCCAATAACTTAAGTTTTTGAGAGAGATGATTTATAATATATTATTAGAACTTCAATGACTACGTGGTCATGGATTAAATCCTTGTCGCCCCTATTCTTCTAGATAAAAGTTGAATACAAGTATTGTTCATACTTTAAGCCCAAAAGGCTTTTATGTGAGAGGGTGTGTTAGATATAATAAAATTATTTATGTGTCTTCATCTAACAACTTAAATTTTTTGGAAAGATGATTCATGACATAATATTAGAGTCTTTATAACCAAATGAACTAGAGTCTGATCCTTGCCGCCTCTATTCTTCTAATAAAATGTTGAATATTCATGTGTATGAAAATAACACCATTAGAAAAGATTTTCATTTAAGCGCTTGACGGTATCTCGAGAGATTAATTTATTATCTATCAAATGAGTTTCAGCACAAGATAAGTGAGTCTATACATTATCCACACTTCAAGCCTGAAAGGTTATTGCATGAAAGGGCGTATTAGAAATGTATAAAACGACTATACTCTTGCATGAGGGTGTGCTAAATATATAAAATTATTCATTATAGTAGCTTAAATTTTTGAAAGAAATGGTTAATGATAGCTATAATTCTCTTATTATTATACCACATTGTGGCAATTTCTAAGCACGCATTTTCTGAATGGAAATATACGTGCTAAAGCTTAGCGGCAAACACTAAAGAGGATTTCTTCAATTTTTTAATATTTTATCGGAATTGGACTGTACAATATGAGTTGTACAGAAAAAGGGGCTATACAATGAGTAAACCATGTTGTTTTTGCAAATGTCATATTATATACTGTCGAATTTGAGTTTGAATTCCAATTTGAATGTAAGATTTTCAATTATTATTTCTGACAACAATATTAAAATGAATGAACTAAATTTTACCCCAAAAAAAAGAACTAAATTAATTAAACTCTTCTACCACTACTAACTATCCAATGATCAGTGCAGGTGGGTATTCATTGTACTCATCTCTCTCTAAGACAAGTGGAATAATGCTAATGATCGGGAATAAAAAACACAAATAGCCATCTACGAAAAAAAAATACACAATTAGCCAACTCCTAATTGACCAATATACACACTTACAAACCCACCAAGGGTTGTCGATTAGGTTAATTATTTGCTTATTATAGTAATTTTGATCAGCATTAACCATGCTATAATTGTTTTCGCCCCACTTACTGTGATGCTCAAGACAAAGGAAACTTGGTGGAATCAACTAATTAAAGTAAATCTGATCGTAAAATGATATTCTAATGTAGAAAGTAAACATAGAAATTTGCAAACTTTTGATTTATTCTACAATAAGATACAAAATCAAAATATATATGTATTCACACTCTGAATAAGTGTGGTCTCCACTCTCTTTTTAAACTTTTGTTCATGCAGCAAGGATAGACAATATAGAGCTTACCCTACGAGAAATTCGTAGGTATATACTATGTGTCGATGTGGTTTAATAAACTATGAGAATGAAGGCAAATGGATACGTCGAAAAAAAAAATTATTGTGAACGTCACTTCCACACAGTCACTTGGAAACATTTTTATTAATTAGCTCAATGTACAGATACGTGAGTACAAACAACGTGCATTCTCAGTTCACTGGCTGTCTTCTTATTCATCGAAAAAGCAATGGTAGTAATGGAGCATTGCCAAAAGGCAAAAGCCATTTCTTTGCTTGGAGTCAACTCATATAGTGCCTGCAAGCATTCCTTTGATCCACTAAGAGACAGGGCCCATGCATAATGGTGTAAAAGCAAAAACAAAATCTTGACAGTATCTTTTTTATAGGAAAAAAAAAAGTTAGGGGGTTATATCCCTAAATTATGGACGGTTGGAGAAGTTTAATATTTGACCTTCCACATCATGCCAATACAAGAGATGGTATCTTTTTTTAAGGTTGTTGTTACCCACAAGAACCAATTTGAAACAACGAAAAACACCAGGGTTGGAGACTTCAAGCAAGAACTTCAAAGCATAAACGTATATGTTTGTATTATTAGATAGAGTCAGTAAAAGACAAAATGAATTGATTAATAATTGTTAATCAATGGTCAACTGCCCCTTGTTGTAACATGGATGGATATTCTAGGCATCTAAGTAATGCCGATGGCATCATCATTTCAACTCATCTAGACAGATTTTGTAGTTAGCTTTGTCTGTTGGAATCTTGTTAGGGACGACTTCGTTTTATGCACCACAAGAGTCTATGACTGTTTATAAGCTTAAAATAAGCAAGGGGTTGACTGGTGTAGCTGATAATGAAGTACTAGCATGACTTACAATCTGATGTGTTGTTATAAGAAGTTCTTTTGTTTAAATTTTTTTTGATACAAGTAGTAGAGATTTGAACTTATGAACTCATGCAAACTACTCAAGCCTCTCACCCTTAGCCCAATGTCAGTGGCTTTTCTTTTGCTTAAATTTAAGATCATATAAAAATATTACTTCATGAGAAATTCATACTAAATTTTATTTATTCCGAAGCTTTCTACTCTAAAATTTTCTTTTGGAATGCATTTTATTCTGTTCTTATTCTTTTATAAATCAATGTTTTGGTCGATTTAAAAAAATTCGTGAAAGATTCTGTTGGTAATTACACTAGAACTCACCATTTGTTTACCTTAGAAGAGTGTCTAATAGAATTAAATTAACAGGATCAGAGATGCTGCAGGTAGTTAGATCACTAATTAATGAGAAGGAAATCAGATCCCATATTTGGAAGGATTACATAAATCATAGGGTTTGTATAACTCAAACAAGTAAGTAATTTTGAGAAAAGTCAATAACAATGCTCCACTCAAATTATGTTAAGATGTGAGTAGTTGTTAATGAAAATAATTATTAAATAATGTGATGGAATATAATTATCTCGTGCGTTGTATGAGTAATTACCTTTTATCCCTTTGTATTTATCATTTAAAGGTTTAATAATAAAATTTATTAATTTTTAATTTATTTAATCCATTAATATTAAAATTAATCTAATTTATCTAATTAAAATAATATATTTTATTAAATTTAATTTAATAAATTAAATTTAGTTATAAATAATTAATAATCTAACTAAAATAATAATTAGATATCTAATGCATATCTAATAAAAATTTAATCCAATAGATATCTATCTAGAAACCAATTAAATGAGGGAGAAGCCGATTGTGCTGTGGGCCCTACTACAAGCTTGTCAAGACCTTTTGGTTCATTTCGTTCGGATGTGAGCTTATCCTCAAACTGCAACGTCTCGCAGAAGGTCCCAAAGCTTTTTTTGTCTTTTTTATTAAAAAATACTATTAATTATTTAGAATTATAAATGTCGAATATCCTAACCAACTGAAAAGCGTTCAAATATTAAATATCTAAATGCTAAAGTTATCAACTTAGGATATAATAATTGATCAACCTGTTCTCAATATTTCTTTTTGGTACTTAAAAACAAAAATTGATCATTATCTAAAATAATTTAGATATACAATACTTATTTTAAAATAATTATGTCGGTCAAAAAAATCATCATCCCTATTTATCAAGATAATTAGGTATATACTATGAGTTCAAAAACATATGGCACCAAAGCACACAGTACTAGCTACGCAGTGCTTTACGTTCAAAATTCCACTTCCATAAAAATATTTGTCAATATGAAGTATAAATTTACGTATACCTTTTATTGAGATTTATAAGAAAGTGAAGATATTATTGTCATAACATAAACAAATACACTAAAGGATAGCTCCATAAATATAGTTAGTAAATTAATATCCAACCTGTATATTATTGCTTTAAAAAAATTAGAGAGAGAAATATTTTTTAGAGAGAGAATAAAAATTTTTAGAGAAAAATATTTTTTAGAGATATAGTGAAAATTTTTAGAGAGAAAAAAAAATTAGAAAAATAAATATTTTTAGAGAGAGAATAAATTTTTTAAAGATAATTTTTTTAAAAAAAAATGAGTGAGTTGGATATCCATCAATCAAATCTATTAAAATGAATTAATGGATAAATTAATTATTCATCCATTAAATTAAATCATAGATTGATTGGATAGTATTTAATATTTTGTAATAAATCTTAAATAAATTAATAATTTATTTTAAATACATTCATTATGATCCAATTTAAAATCAAATAAATTCATCCATTTACCACCCCTCAAAAGTAAGTATGAATCACTTGTCGTTCACACATCCTCTTCTCAGCTAAAGTTAGTTTAAACATTTTTACAATCGATTTATGGATATCAATCACTTAGTTAGTTAAATTTATTTGTAACAATTATGTCTACTATTTTTTTGTATTAAATAATACTATAAATCTTAATATTATATTAAAAAATTAGTGTATATATATATATATATATAAGCCTCTCTTTGGTATTCTTATTTTTTAAATAGTATCAATAACCTTCAAATCAAAATGTGCCTTTTGTACTCATTTATTGAATAATTTTATATTTTATTTTAACTTTCTTTAATTTTAAGTTTGACTTGACTACAAATTATAGCTTTTAAAATTTTAACTTTCTATTTTATATTTCTTATTCTTAAAATCTTCATTTATTGTGTTTTCTCATTCATGAGAAAAAATAAAAACAAGTCACACAATAAAAATCGTATGTATGAAAATGATTTATCAAATTACATATTATTATCAATAAAATATTTTATAAAATGAACTAAAATTAATAAAACATCATGTATATAATATTTTATAAAATGAACTAAAATTAATAAAACATCATGCTTTTATATATATATAAAATACATAATATTTGATATTAATTAAATAATTATTTTATCTTAATTTAGTTAAACAATAGAATTAATAAAAATATCCCGTGCATTTCTATATATACTTTTTATACAAATAGTTTTTATTGTTGTAAAATGCTTTTCTTATAATAAAAAAGTTGTATTAATGTTTATATCATTTATATTAATTTATCAAATAATAAATTGTTAATGATATAAACTTTGGACAAAATTTAGGTCCAATTCTTTATGTTTATTACATTTATTTTATTAATCAAGTTATGATATGTGTTCATTTTTTTAAAAAGAAAGTAGGAGAGAGAATATTAATAAACACATATCACAAATTAATTAATAAAATAAATGTAATGAACATATAAAAATAAATCTAAGTTTTGTCCATAAACTTTTTCTTTTAAGTACCTAATGAGTGAATTAACGTATTTTAAATAAAATTCTAATATTAGTCTTATTGTTTACACTTTTTTATAATAATAAATTCCTTCTAAAGTGTTCTATCTAAAAAATTAATACATAACTCGTCCAATCAATCATACTTTTTATATTTTTATATTTCATTGGATCATTGTTTACCCGTGCATTGCACGGGTTCTCTAACTAGTTTGAAACAATGCAGAACACCAGGCTTCCAGACTTCAAGCAAGAACTTCAAAGCATAAACGTATATGTCTGTATTATTACATAGAGTCAACAAAAGACAAAATGAATTGATTAATAATTGTTAATCAATGGTCAACTGCCCCTTGTTGTAACATGGATGGATATTCTAGGCATCTAAGTAATGCCCGTGGCATCATCATTTCAACTCATCTAGACAGATTTTGTAGTTAGCTTTGCTGTTGGAATCTTGTTAGGGGCGACTTCGTTTTATGCACCACAAGAGTCTATGACTGTTTATAAGCTTAAAATAAGCAAGGGGTTGACTGGTGTAGCTGATAATGAAATACTAACATAACTTACAATCTGATGCGTTGTTATAAGAAGTTCTTTTGCTTAAATTTTTTTTGGTACAAGTAGTAGCAATGCGGTTTGAACCTATGACCTCATGCAACTACGCAAGCCTCTCACCCCTAGCCCAATGTTAGTGGCTTTTCTTTTGCTTAA
The DNA here is from genome assembly GCA_029884595.1 of Ormosia semicastrata. NCBI lineage: Eukaryota > Viridiplantae > Streptophyta > Magnoliopsida > Fabales > Fabaceae > Ormosia > Ormosia semicastrata. The sequence goes on along the minus strand of JAQQTO010000043.1, from coordinate 29,787,175 downwards.
ATTTAAGATCATATAAAGATATTATTTCATGAGAAATTCATACTAAATTTTATTTTTGCAGAAGCTTTCTACTCTAAAATTTTCTTTTGGAATGCATTTTATTCTTTTAGTTCTTATTCTTTTATAAATCAATGTTTTGGTCGATTTAAAAAGACTCTTGAAAGATTCTGTTGGTAATTACACTAGAACTTACCATTTGTTTACCTCAGAAGAGTGTCTAATAGAATTAAATTAACAGGATCAGAGATGCTGCAGGTAGTTAGATCACTAATGAGAAGGAAATCAGATCCCATATTTGGAATTCCTTTAATTCTAGGTACTAGACCAAATTCTTTGCTTAGCAGATTGCACTGTGACTGGGATATTACTTGGGATAAAAGGCTAGAACCTTTGCTGCTTAATTACTACTTCCAGCAAGAAGGAAATGTGATATGAATCACAAGGAAGAACAACAATATGATAGAAGAATAGAGGCTAAACTTGCGATCTTAGCTGGAAACTGAGCTGGAAGGACTAGTGACAAGTGTTATAGTTGTGTACTAACAACCATAACTGTCAGTAGTAGTTAGTTAAAGTTGTAAAAGATTCAGTTGGTTAGTTACAGTCAGAACAACTAAGTGAACTTACATCATGTATAAATAAGCCATATAAGACTACCAGTACTGCATTAAGTGAATCGAATAAAGGTGGTTTCGGAGTTCTTCTCCCTGAATCCAACATGGAGGTTGTAATGTTGTATCAAAGTGTGTAGCGAGCTCTCAAGTCTATGAAGGCTACCAAAGCCCTCGGGCGTGCACCTTTTCTTTTGTCTTTTTTCCCCAAAGAAGTACTGGAATGAAACTGGCTAGTCCATGTTCAGGGGTGCTTCTGGAATTTACCTAGCTAGCTTTATGAAATCTTGATCACCCTTTTCCCAAATAAGGCAGTACTAGAAAAACTATGAAAGTATGAATGGTTATAGACCTATTAGTTTATGCAATATTGTCCTTTAGGTTGTCACCAAGGTTCTGACCACTAGACTTAAGGGTATCATTACCAACCTCATATCCCCCTTCCAGGCCCCATAAGAAAAACCTCTGACAATACCATCATTCTTAGAGAGGTGCTTCATACCATAGATAAGTCTAAGAACAAAAGTAGTCACCGGTGATTAAAATAGATTTGGAAAAGGCGTATGACTGTATTGAATGTAGCTTTCTTAGGAACATTCTGAAGTTAGGGTTGCCTTCTTGATTTGAACAAGACAACTAGCTTAATCAGCACAAGGGAAATAATAAGGTTGAATTACTCAAAATTTTATTCAGAAGTCAAATACTTGAGAAACAGGATACGCCATCATCTTTATGTTACCTTGGAATATCCACTTCACATGAAAGAGTTTCCATTTTAAAACATTTTAGTGACTTTACAAACTTCAGAAGAAACAAGTCCTTAGATTAATTACACCGGTGAATCAGCAAGCAATATTGTTTATCACTTATCCGGCCTATCAATAGAATAAACAGCGTAGCTTAAACCTATGGAGTAATCCTTGCTCCAAATCCATCACAAAGTGTAGAGGTCATTTGGCAAGCTTAAAGATAGAGAAAATGGAGTGCTAGAATGTATACAAAATTTTTCACATCAAAATTCCCATACATAAGAACTGAGAAATTGACTGCTAAATCACTCAATTTGCCCTAGGCCAGGCATTTGCTATTTTTACCTCCTTCCTCCTAAGCCATACGGGCAAAGATTTTAGAAATTTCAAGCATTGAGTGAATCCCATAATTTCTGAGAATATATAGCATGATATAATGACATACAGAACCTCATTGTGGCATGAATCCACCTGCCTCTTCAGTCTTCAAAGAGAAAGTTTGCGTAGGCAGTGAAACAAACAGGCAAAAAGGATAATTTGACAAAATTTTGATTCATAAGTCAAATATTTGATGAACACCATCACATGCTACCATCCTCCCTGGTTTAAACATGATTAGAAGAAGTATTTCAACAGGATGTAAAAACTAATTCGGTTAAAGTACACAAAATTTGCCTCAATAATTCAAGCATTTGATAACTGCCAGATGCCACCATCCTGCATTCCTGCCTGTTTTATTGGAGATTCATTTTTTCTTGATACAACTTTAATATGTGAGAGGTTTCCTCTTCAAAAGATTTCACATACTTTTCAAGGAACGCCTTCTCAGACATAGCAAATGGTGTAACTAAGCTAGCATTCTTGTCAATCAAACCTTTTGAGAGTAGATACTGGACAACAAAAGCCCTGGGAATGGTCCTTTTCTCCAAACTATATCCAAAAAGTTCAGGTCTTCTGACAAGGACCAAAGAGTTCCAACCAAGCTGATTGACCCAAAAGCTCATCAACGCATTAATTCTATCCTTGGATGCCAACATACAGTTGGGGTTCCTCCTAAATGCATCTGAAAATGCTTCATGAGACCAGCCCCAGGTCTTAAAGGCATTGACTTTCTCATCCCAATGGGATTTGGCTATAGCCCTACTGGCTTGCAATGCTGCACTGAACTTTGATTTCAAAGGATCAATCCCAAATTCTTTTACTTCATTCACAGCCTTCCCCAAGTCACGAGAGCAGAGCATAATAGGGCGCGTGCGGAACATTCTAGTAATGTTTGAGTGGGAAACTCCATGATCAAGCAACAAGTTCACATTTTGTGCCAAACAAGAGTGTGCAAGTAAAACGGGACAAGTAACTAAACGATCAATGGTCTTGTGATCAGATTGAAAGAATCTTCTTACCAATTCATAGGTAGGGATTATGTGATTGTCCAAGCTTGCATGTAGGAAACCGAGGCTCCTAGTTACCATGAACACAATGTCAGAGGTAGAAGCACCTTTGGAGAGTAAAAAATCAAACTTGGGCAAAACCCTTTTGTGGGGATTGCATAAGAGCAATCTGGGTGCCCTTCTAATGATACTGTTTATGTGGGAGTTTGAGAAGCCGTGATTTCTGAAGAAAGTGAGAACTGAATCGGGCTTTTCTGAGTCCTTGAAACGAAGTTGGTTGGAAGCTTTTAAAGCAGATTCTGGTGAGAAGCCACAGTTGTTGATGAGGTAGGACACCGCAAATGAGTGCCTATGGTCATGTGATTGTGAACAAGTGATTGTGCAATACTTGAGATTCAGAGAAAAGTTTGAGTTTGGGAAAATGGGATTGAATTTTGGTATTGGTATGATAATGATAATGATGCCCTTGAGGTAGACAAGGGTTTTGTGGCGCTGGGAGCTCAACATCAGCTTCGGATTTGAGCGGTGAAGCCTACTGTGATATGCAAGAGTCGAATCGAAACTCAACCTGCGATCACTATAGAAATAAAAATATTTTTTTTAAAAAAAATTTGGGGGGTAATTTGGGCCAAAATGAATGAATGTCAATGGACCTGTGGAGCCCATTTCAGCCAAAATGGTTAGCTGGGCCAGCCTGGATAACTCGAAAAAATACCAAAATATTGAACAGAACTGATGACTCATGACTGACTGTATACATACAGAAGCAGTCATGCAAAACATTTTCTTGCTGAGAAACAGGCGTTGAAACAATCAATTTTTCTCATCGCTTCAGGTTCAAAATCCTTTTTCTCAAAAAAGGCAGATCATGGATCTTATTTTATAAACCTCACAATAGAAAAAATGGTAATAAACCAAAAAAACAAAAGAAAGTCCTATGATATCTCAAGTTTAAACCCATCTCCATCATACATCCAAGACACGGGCCGAAAGATAAAAACTTGCATGCGGTCGGTCATGCCAATATATAACAGATCTAGTGACGCGGAGAACTTGATCCCGCCAACCTTGGATGGGAAGAACATAATTTACAGAATAATTTTATTATATTGTCTTAAAATATTTTTTTATAATTCTCTTATTATTTAATAAAAAATATTAAATAAAAAATTAAATATAATTAATATCTTAAAAATATAAAAAAAATATTGAATATTTTCTTCATTTAATAATTAAAAATATTATTAAGAAGATAAATTAAGAAAATTAATTATTTTCTTATATAGAATCGATTTTTTTATTAAACATAATTGGAAGAAGAAATAACGCAGCTTACAAAAAGTATTATATAAGCCAGACCATTCGAACTTTGCTGACAAAGCGTCATATATTATGGTGATTGATAATGATATACATCACAACTGCCACTAGATTAGAATCAATGCTGACAACTATGGATAATGGTCAAGTAAGCAAATAAATCAAGTCAGATAAACTAGTTTCAGTCATGGTCTAGGCAGGAGAGGATAAGTAGATATTCTTGCATGTATATAAATATATTATGTTATATTTACATATAAGAGATAAAAAAAAATTAGAGAAAGAAAATAAATTTTTGTGATGAGTGAATTTAGTGTGATTCATTCATTTTCTTTCTTTATTGTGTATAAATATGATGTGGTACATCTATATACACACAAGAATATCTCCAATACAAGTATTTCAAGAGAATGACAGAACAGGATAAGGAAGATGAGTTACAAAAAATAAAATAAAAAATGATTCACTTTTTCTCATACAGCTTCAACAGATGAGAAGATTCCTCTTTAAAACATTTCACAAATTTTTCTAGGAACAACTTCTCAGAAATAAGAAATGGACTCGTTAAGCTTACATTCTTTTTCCGCAAACCTTTTGAGAGAAGAAACTGCACCACTGAAGCCCTTGGAATAATCCTTTTTTGGAGACTCGATTGAAGAACTATTAGAGCTTTGACAAGGTCCAAAGAACTCAAACCTAACAGAATAACCCAAAAACTCATTACCGCATTAATTTTATCACTGCATGACAACATACAGTATGGGTGCTTCTTAAATGCTTCAAGAACTTATTCTTTTGACCACTCCCACTTGTTAAAGGTTTGAATTTTCTCAGCCCACCTGATTTTGCTCACGGTTCTTTTGGCAAGCAATGCTACACTAAAAGTTGAAGTTGAAGAATCAAAACCCAGTTCCTTTAATTCCTCAATGTTCTTCAACAAGTCACATGAGCAAAGTATACTAGGCCACTTACGAAGCAATCTAGCAATGCTTGAATGGGTGCCTTCAATATCAACCAACAATTTGACATTAAGTTACACACGACTATCATAGAGGAAAATCGAATTACGATTTAAACAAGCAATGGTTTGCTTATCGGATAGGAGGAACCCTCTTACAAATTCATATGTTGGAATTATATGATTCTCGAAGCTTCTTGACAGGAAGCTAGGCCCGTACTCACCACACGAACAATGTCAGAGGTAGAAGCACCTTTAGAACGTAAAAATTCAAACTTGGGCAACACTACCAGTCGGGATTTAGATGGAGAGATAGAATTGGCGGAACGGAATGGTTGTTGGCCATAGCTGTTCTGTACGAAAACTGATCATGAACACCATTTGCTCAACACTGTGATGTTGATGCACGTTCTCAAAGACGAGCAAGTTTCTACAGTGCCAAATGACAGACACGACAGTAACTGACATCACATATATGCCAATCACCGGTAATAATAGCTAGTGTGACCTCTTTCATTAGAACCAAGACACTTCACGGGCAAGAATTTCTCGGTGATAAAAGAATAATGATTCTTACATCAAATAGTAACACACTCCTTTTAACACTACATAAAAATTAATTAATGAAATATAAATTATTAGTTATTGAAAATGTACAAATATGTAATTTTTTAATCTGATTCTATTAATCAACTTATATATGTTATTAATTACTTTTTTATTTTTTATTAACTAACTTTTTATATATTTATTAACTAACTTTTATACATTGTTAATTATGAATTTATACTTCATTAACTAATTTTATGTGATATGAAAAGTGATGTGGTTGAAAATGATAAGATTACCAAGATCGGTGATAAAAGTCCCTTGCGTTGCATGTCAAGTGGGTATGATACTAGACCAAACTCGTTTTGACAGGTCACAATCCTGCAAAATGTGATGAATAGATTCAGCAGCGACGCCTCATACTGGAGTGCCAATTACTACTATGAGAAAGAAAAGGGTTGAATGATGGCTTTTTAAAAATAAAAAATAAAAATAAAACTGAATCTCTTATTATCGGTTGAATGATGGCTTTTTAAAAATAAAACTGAATCTCTTATTATCATTTTTTAAATAAAACTCACATGAACTTATGAGAAGAGTATGGTTAATGCAGCTTTTGATTTAAGAACTAAATTACTGTCCCTTCCTAGAATCAAACCATCTTTTGATTTCAAAAGACGTGGAAAATCCATGCAACATGTGCCTCATTTCAAAAGACCGAGTATTATTTGAAATACCTTCTCAATTCACTCCAATCAAACATAACTAAAGTATGCTGTCCTGGAACAACTCTCCAGTATAAAAAATAAAAAATAAAAATCCTCCAACCATTAAGCTCAACTCTTTTCGCATCAAGTATTAACTCTTCAATTATTATCATACTCATTCACCCTGAGGTGCCACAACAATTGGCCCCAAGACTTGTTAACATAAACAACATCCATAGGCTATAATTAACACTGTAGCCCAGCTTGCATTCTTGCTGAGTATCAAATTTAAAACCGATTAGTTGAATCACTAAGAACAATTATCTTCATGCTGAGTATCAAACTTGATTGATATACCGGGTAGTATAAAGCCGGGAGGGTTGGGAGGGGGGGGGGGGAACGAAGAAGGAGCCAAGATCATGAGTTTTGCACGAAGAAATTTCAGACAATCCAAAACTGCATAGGCAGTACCACATTTGCTTGTTTGCAGTATGAAATTCCAGTACTCTTGTTCAAACCTCCTTTCAATCTGCCACCTGAAGAAACCGGTGTCCTTGTCTTGAGTTATCAGTTCAATAACTCAATGGGACAAAAAAGATGTATTAAAGGAATAATTAATAAAATGGACATTAAGCTAAACATTTTAAAAGGATGGACATCTCTGTCTTGCTGATCCATGGTTCTTTACGAAAGACCTATATCTCAGTATCCACTTACTCAGTAGTTGACCAGACCTCAGATATGTTTTTCTTTTCAGATAGGAAACAAATTCTTGAAACAAAAATGGCTTGTAACAGTTCAAAAGTGTACCAACCATCAAGAGATACACTAATCTGGGAAAAAACATATAGACAAACAAAGGACAAGATCCAGAATAATTTAAAATATCAGGGACAAGGTCTCAACACTCAACTAATCCACAAATTCCAAGAAACAATCAATAATTTTAACTTCATGAATAGTATGTACAAATTCATTTAATAACTGTTTTACCTGAAGATCCTTTGACATATTGCTCATTTCACGACTATAAGACATTATACTAAAGCATCCTTAAACCTGGAACAACTCTCCAAGCGATAGATCCATTTGCTTAATACTTTTCTCAGCAAATGTGAACTTGTAACTAACTCGTACCTATTCATGGCCAAAAAGAACCTATACACTATTCAACCCCGTATAACTTTCAGTACAGGAAGCTATTATTCAATGAAACAACATAATCCACATTAATCCCTTTGTTCCACACAAAACAATCAAACAACCAGCTGCCAAGTAAGAAGAATAACCTTTCTCCAAATTCATAACAAAAGCAATGGTCATTTGGCAAGAAAAAAATAAAGAAGATGGGATACTGATAGGGACTGAAAAGATATACGTATATTGAGGAGATTAGCTCCTTAAGACAGAGATAATTCTCTGTATTACAACCAGAAACACAGAACAAAAAAAAAACAGAAGGAAACTATGAAAATGATAACAATGGGGTCCCAAACACCAGGGCACAACCAATCCCAAGCCTCTCCAATTTTCTTAATTCTTCCTCACCCTCTCACTTCCCTACGATCCCCCTTTATTCCCTATTCTGTTGCAGATCCTCAATCATTCCACTTCCACTCATTTCCTGCCAGCTGTCTAACTGCTTAACAAACTTCTCTTTTGTCATTTTCTCTCTCATGACACACATTCCTGCCATTCCTATTTCTCCACGCAGCCCACCCACTTTCCTAGGCCCATTTGACCCAAGCTTTCTCCTCCTATACACTTGGGCTAAGGGTGTATCAGATACTATATAGTATATACAAAAGCTTTCACACAAAAATTTGCATATAAATAATCGGAATAAGTATTCAATCACTCAGATTTCCCCTAGGCCAGACAAGGATTTCTGATATTTTAACAATTCTACTTTGGCTGAAATTGAATTGCCAACATAGGGAAAATGATATTTGATTAATATCTATTGGATCAATTATTTATAAAATATCAAGTTATTGATATACATCCGAACTGTGACTAAAAAAAAAAAAAAAAAAAAAAAAAGGTTCCAACTGAGCAAATGAAACAATTCAAACAAATTAGTAGAAATCCAGATTTAGGCAGAAGTAGAACAAGTACTAGAATGTGATGAGGAAACATAATATGGCTGGATTACACCAAAATTTGTGGTCATAAGTTAAGCAACCGCCAGATGCTAACATCCTCGCTGATATAGCTTTAATAGCTGAGATGTTTCCTCCTTCTTAAAACATTTTACAAACTTCTTCATGAACAACTCCTCAGATAAAACAAATGGTGTAACTAAGCTAGCATTCTTCTTTATCAAACCTTTGGAGAGAAGATCCTGGATAACTGAAGCCCTTGGAATAAGCCTTTTTTCCAAACTATATCCAAAAATTACTGGTGCTCTGAGAAGCGTTGAAGGATCCCAACCGAAACGACCGACCCAAAAACTCATCACTGCATTGAGTTTGTCCTTAGATCGTAGCATAATGTGGGGCCACCTCCTAAAGGCATCAAAAATTTCTTCTTCGGACCAGCCCCAGGTCTTAAAGGTATCAACTTTGGCATTCCATTGGGATTTGGTTATAGCCCTTTTGGCCAGTAATGCTACACTAAAACTTGATTTGGAAGGATGAAATCCCAATTGCTTTACTTCATCCACAACCTTCCATAAGTCACCAGAGCAGAGTATAGAAGGTCTGGTACAAAGCAAATGGTGAATGTTGAAATAGGACACTCCATCATCAAGCAACAATTTCACATTTAGTAACACACGAGCATCCCCAATGGAAATGGGACAAGCAATTACACGAGCAATGGCTTTCTCATCAGAGGGACAGAATCTCCTTACCAATTCATAGGCAGGGATGATATGATTCTCAAGGCTTTTACGCAGGAAGCCTGGGCTCCTAGTCACCGTGAAAACAATGTCAGAGGCAGAAGCACCTTTGGAGGCTAAAAAATCAAACTTGGGCAAAACCCTTTTGTGGGGATCGCATGCAAGCAGCTCCGGTGCCCTGCGAAATATACTGTGTATCTGGGAGATGGAGAAACCGTGGTCTCTGAAGAAGGCGATAACTGAATCTGGCTTGTGGGAGGTGTCGAAACGAACTCGCTTGGATGCTTTGAGAGCAGTTTCTGGTGAGAACCCACAATAGGATTTGAGGTAGGATACGGTGAAAGATTGTTGATCTGAAGCGGTTGAGAAGAAGTTGAGAGAGATTGGTAATGGTAATGGTGATGGTGATGGGTAGCGTTGGTATTGGTGTTGCAGAAGAAGGTAACATTTTGGGGTTGGTGATGCTTCGGTGATAGTCTTGAGGTAGACAAGAGCCCTTTGGCGGAAAAAGCTAAACATGATATTGGAGATTGAAGTTTATTCAACCAAGATATATGCCCTACTGCTACTGCTCCAGTAATTTGAAGGCGTTCCACAACCTCCGTCTCTGAGCGGCGAGCGAATCCAAAGTGACCGAGACCCAAAATGGGCACTTGAAAGTTATAAAACTCATATAAAAATATACCCAAAAAATATATATATAAATAATAATAGTTTTTTTAAAAAAAGAAAAAGAAAAAACAACTTACTACTAATGAACAAAAATTCTATGAAAAATGTTTATTTACCCTCTGTTTGGAACGAGAGAAAATGAGAAGAAAGAAAAGAGATGGAGAGAAAAGATGAAGAATCTTCAGTTTTCTCTTATTTGGACGAGGCAAGAAAACTGGTGAGAGAAAAAAAAAAATCGTGAGACCCACTAAAAAACTTTTCTTCGCTAAATAGTGAAGAAAATGAAGAGAAACAACACAGCAGGAACAGCGTGCGGCTCGGTGGCTGGGTTCGTCGGCAGCGACAGAAGACACGAGTTTCGGTTCAAGCAGATCTGGATTTGCGGATCTGGTTATTAGATGGCGCAACTCACAATTCGACGAACACGGTCGACGATGGCTTGGATCCGGGCGGTGCGACTCCGATCAGCGTCGAGCGGCAGGTGTCCTTTCCTCTTGGTTGGATAAAGGGATGGGGGAAGGGGTGGGTGAGGAAGAAAGGGGAGGAGTGGGGAGGGAGGGGACGGGTGGAGAAAAAATGGAGTGGGGAGGGGACGGGTGGAGAAAAAAAAGGAGTGGGCAGGGCAGGGGAGGGAGGGGGGAGGGGTGGGGACGAGTGGAGAAAAAAGGGAGTGGGGAGGGGAGGGGGAGGGAGGGGACGGGTGGAGAAAAAAAAAAAAAGGGAGTGGGGAGGGAAGGGGACGGGAGGGGTGGGGGGGTGGAGACACAGCAGGGGGGTGGGATTTGGTTGGGTTTAGGGTTTAAATATGTATAAAAAATTATTTTTTTTATTTTTTATTTTTTATTTTTATAAAAAAATATTCTTTTAATCTTTTCTATGTTTTCTTTCTTCTCATTTTCTCTTCATCCAAACAACTAAAATTTCTCTCTACTTTTCTATCTATTTTTTATCCATTTTCTCTCTTCTCATTTTCTCTCTTCCCATTTTCTCTCCTCATCCAAACGAAGGCTTAAAGGGAAATTACTTTTAATAATATGTTTTGAATGATAGGTAATGAGAGAAATGGAAAAGAAATAAAGATAATGGAAATAATTTATCTTATTTAAGAGTTTTAAAATACATGAGAAGGAAACGGAATATATGGAGAACCATTTTTTTCATCTTCTCTTCAAATGTCCAACTCTTGTTCCTCTAAAATTGTGGTAGAATGGGAAGAACACATGAGTAATGAAGTTTTGTTCTATTCCGTTAATGAAACTTTCAAATAAAGAGAATGAAAATTATATTTTATTCTTTTCCTTTTCTTTCTGCTTTATCTCCACCTATTTTGTTTTGTTTTATTAATAAAAAAACATTCAAATACAAGATAAAATAAGTAAGTGAAGATATTCACCTTTTAATTATTTAATAAGTTGAAATATTTATATACTCTATCAAATTAAAGATATTTATATCTTTATTTACTCACTTTACATACAAATTTACTTTAAAAAATATTATCAAAATTCTATAGAATTAGATAATAACTAAGGTAATAAACTTAGAGAAGTTGAATTCTAAATTTGGAGACGAATTTATTAAAATTAAATGTTTAGTAAAAAAATAATATAAAATAAGTTTAAATAATTTAAAATCATTTTATACTATTTAAACTCATTTAAACTCATTTTTTTCTCAAAAAATGCAGATTATGGATCTTATTTTATAAATCGCATCATAGAAAAAATGGCAATAAACCAAAAAAACAAAAGAAAGTCATATGATATCTCAAGTTTAAACCCATCTCCATCGTACATCCAAGACAATGGACCAAAAGATTAAAACTTGCATGCGGTCGGTCATGCCAAAATATAACATATCTAGTGACGTGGAGAACCTAATCCTGCCAACCTTGGATGGGAAGAGCATAATATACAGAATGAATTTTTTTATTAAACACAATTGAAAGATGAAATAACCCAACTTACAAAAAGTATTATATGAGCAAGAACGTTTGAACTTTGCTAACAAAGCGTCATATATTATTATGATTGATAATGATATACATCACAAATGCCACTCGATTAGAATCAACGCTAGCAACTATGGATAATGGTCAAGCAAGCAACTCAATCAAGTCAGATAAACTAATTCCAGTCATGGTCTAGATAAGACAGGACAAGTATTTTAAAGGAATGACAGAACATGATAAGGAAGATGAGTTACAAAAAATAAAATAAAACATGATTCACTTTTTCCTCATACAGCTTCAACAGATGAGATGATTCCTCCTTAAAACATTTCACAAGTTTTTCCAGGAACAACTTCTCATAAATAAGAAATGGACTTGTTAAACTTGCATTCTTTTTCCACAAAATTTTTGAGAGAAAAAATTGCACCACTGAAGCCCTTGGAATAATCCTTTTCTGTAGACTCGATTGAAGAAGTATTGGAGCTTTTGACAAGGTCTAAAGAACTCAAACCTAACAAAATGACCCAGTTCCTTTAATTCCTTGACGGTCTTCAACAAGTCACATGAGCAAAGTATACTAGGCCACTTACGGAGCAATCTAGCAATGCTTGAATGGGTGACTCCATTATCAAGCAACAATTTAACATTAAGTTCCACACGACTATCATAGAGGAAAACTAAATTACGATTTAAACAAGCAATGGTTTGCTTATCGAATAGAAGGAACCCTCTTACAAATTCATATGTTGGAATTATATGATTATCGAAGCTTCTTGACAGGAATCTAGGGCCCGTACTCACCACACGAACAATGTCAGAGGTTGAAACACCTTTAGAACATAACAATTCAAACTTGGGCAACACTACCACTCGAGATTTAGATGGAGAGATAGAATTGGCGGAACGAAATGGTTGCTGGCCATAGCTGCAGCCACATACTGTTCTGTACGGAAACTAACCATGAACACCATTTGCTCAGCACTGTGATGCTGATGCACGTTCTCAAAGACGAGCAAGTTTCGTGCCAAATGACAGACATGGCAGTCACTGACATCATATATATGTCAATCACCTGTAATAATAGCTAATGTGACCTCTTTCACCATAACCAAGACACTTTACAAGCAAGAATTTCTCGGTGATAAAAATCCCTTGCGTTGCATGTTAAGTGGGCAAGATAATAGACCAAACTCGTTTTGACAGCTCACAATCCCACAAAATGTGTTGAATAGATTCAGCAGCAACCCCTAACACTGGAGTGCCAATTACTACTATGAGAAAGAAAAGGGTTGAATGATGGTCTTTTTAAAAAAACAAAAATATAAAACTGAATCTCTTATTATCATTTTTTAACTAAAACTCACATGAACTTATGAGAAGAGTATATAGTTAATGAAGCTTATGATTTAAGAACTAAATAACTGTCCCTTCCAAGAAAAATCAAACCATCTTCTGATTTCAAAAGACGTGGAAAATCCTTGCAACATGAGCCTCATTCCAAAAGACCGGGTATTGTTTGAAATACCTTCTCAATTCACTCCGATCAAACATAACTAAGTATGATGTCCTGGAACAACTCTCCAATATAAAAAAACAGATCCTCCAACCATTAAGCTCAACTCTTTTCGCATCAAGTATTAACTCTTCAGTTATTATCACACTCATTCACCCTGAGGTTCCACAACAAGTGGCCCCAAGACTTGTTAACATAAACAACATCCCATAGGCCATAATTAATACTGCAGTCCAGCCTGCATTCTTGCTGAGTATCAAATTTAAAACCGATTAGTTGAATCAATAAGAACAATTATCTTCATGCTGAGTATCAAACTTGATTGATATACCGGGTAGTATAAAACCGGTAAAAAAAAAACCAAAGAAGGAGGAGCCAAGATCATGAGCTTGTGCGAAGAAATTTCAGACAATCCAAAACTGCATAGGCAGTACCACATTTGCTTGTTTGCAGTATGAAATTTCAGTACTCTTGTTCAAACCTCCTTTCAATCTGCCACCTGAAGAAATTGGTGTCCTTGTCTTGACTTATCAGTTCAATAACTCAATGGGACAAAAAAAAAGTATTAAAGGAATAATTAATAAAATGGACATTAAGCTAAACATTTTTAAAGGATGGACATCTCCGTCTTGCTGATCCATGGTTCTTTACGAAAGGCCTATATCTCAGTTTTCACTTACCTAATAGTTGACCAGACCTCAGATATGTTTTTCTTTTCAGATAGGCAACAAATTCTTGTAACAAAAATGGCTTGTAACAGTTCAAAAGTGTACCAACCATCAAGAGGTATACTAACCTGGGAAAAAACATATAGATAAACAAAGGACAAGATCCAGAAGAATTTATAATATCAGGGACAAGGTCTCAACACTCAACTAATCAAATTCCAAGAAACAAACAGTAATTTTAACTTCTTCATGAATAGTATGCACAAATTCATTCAATAGCTGTTTTACCTGAAGATCCTTTGACATATCTGCTCATTCACTGCTATAAGACATTATACTAAAGCATCCTTAAACCTGGAACAACTCTCTAAGCGATAGATCCATTTGCTTAATACTTTTCTCAGCAAATGTGAACTTGTAACTAACTCGTACCTATTCATGGCCAAAAAGAACCTATACACTATTCAACCCCATATAACTTTCAGTAACAGGAAGCTATTATTCAATGAAACAACATAATCCACATTAATCCCTTTGTTCCACACAAAACAATCAAACAACCAGCTGCCAAGTAAGAAGAATAACCTTTCTCCAAATTCATAACAAAAGCAATGGTCATTTGGCAAGAAAAAAATAAAGAAGATAGGATACTGATAGGGACTGAAAAGATATACGTATATTGAGGAGACTAGCTCCTTAAGACAGAAATAATTCTCTGTATTACAACCAGAAACACAGAACAAAAAGAACAGAAGGAAACTATGAAAATGATAACAATGGGGTCCCAAACACCAGGGCACAACCAATCCCAAGCCTCTCCAATTTTCTTAATTCTTCCTCACCCTCTCACTTCCCTACGATCCCCCTTTATTCCCTATTCTGTTGCAGATCCTCAATCATTCCACTTCCACTCATTTCCTGCCAGCTGTCAAACTGCTTAACAAACTTCTCTTTTGTCATTTTCTCTCTCATGACACACATTCCTGCCATTCCTATTTCTCCACGCAGCCCACCCACTTTCCTAGGCCCATTCGACCCAAGCTTTCGCCTCCTATAAACTTGGGCTAAGGGTGTATCACATACTATATAGTATATACAAAAGCTTTCACACAAAAATTTGCATATAAATAATCGGAATAAGTATTCAATCACTCAGATTTCCCCTAGGCCAGACAAGGATTTCTGATATTTTAACAATTCTACTTTGGCTGAAATTGAATTGCCAACATAGGGAAAATGATATTTGATTAATATCTATTGGATCAATTATTTATAAAATATCAAGTTATTGATATACATCAGAACTGTGACTAAAAAAAAAAAAGGTTCCAACTGAGCAAATGAAACAATTCAAACAAATTAGTAGAAATCCAGATTTAGGCAGAAGTAGAACAAGTACTAGAATGTGATGAGGAAACATAATATGGCTGGATTACACCAAAATTTGTGGTCATAACTCACAAGTTAAGCAACCGCCAGATGCTAACATCCTCGCTGATATAGCTTTAATAGCTGAGATGTTTCCTCCTCCTTAAAACATTCTACAAACTTCTTCATGAACAACTCCTCAGATAAAGTAAATGGTGTAATTAAGCTAGCATTCTTCTTTATCAAACCTTTGGAGAGAAGATCCTGGATAACTGAAGCCCTTGGAATAAGCCTTTTTTCCAAACTATATCCAAAAATTACTGGTGCTCTGAGAAGCGTTGAAGGATCCCAACCGAAACGACCGACCCAAAAACTCATCACTGCATTGAGTTTGTCCTTAGATCGTAGCATAAAGTGGGGCCACCTCCTAAAGGCATCAAAAATTTCTTCTTCGGACCAGCCCCAGGTCTTAAAGGCATCAACTTTGGCATCCCATTGGGATTTGCTTATAACCATTTTGGCCAGTAATGCTACACTAAAACTTGATTTGGAAGGATGAAATCCCAATTGCTTTACTTCATCCACAACCTTCCAGAAGTCAGTAGAGCAGAGTATAGAAGGCCTGGTACGAAGCAAATGGCGAATGTTGAAATGGGACACTCCATCATCAAGCAACAATTTCACATTTAGTGGCACACGAGCATCCCCAATGGAAGTGGGACAAGCAATTACACAAGCAATGGCTTTCTCATCAGAGGGACAGAATCTCCTTACCAATTCATAGGCAGGGATGATTTGATTCTCAAGGCTTTTAAGCAGGAAGCCTGGGCTCCTAGTCACCGTGAGGACGATGTCAGAGGCAGAAGCACCTTTGGAGGCTAAAAAATCAAACTTGGGCAAAACCCTTTTGTGGGGATCGCATGCAAGCAGCTCCGGAGCCCTGTGAATTATACTGTGTATCTGGGAGATGGAGAAACCGTGGTCTCTGAAGAAGGCGATAACTGAATCTGGCTTGTGGGAGGTGTCGAAACGAAGTCGCTTGGATGCTTTGAGAGCAGTTTCTGGTGAGAACCCACAATAGGATTTGAGGTAGGATACAGTGAAAGATTGTTGATCTGAAGCGGTTGAGAAGAAGTTGAGAGAGATTGGTAATGGTAATGGTGATGGTGATGGGTAGCGTTGGTGTTGGTGTTGCAGAAGAAGGTAACATTTTGGGGTTGGTGATGCTTCGGTGATAGTCTTGAGGTAGACAAGAGCTCTTTGGCGGAAAAAGCTAAACATGATATTAGAGATTGGAGATTGAAGTTTATTCAACCAAGATATATGCCCTACTGCTACTGCTCCAGTAATTTGAAGGCGTTCCACAACCTCCGTCTCTGAGCGGCGAGCGAATCCAAAGTGACCGAGACCTAAAATGTGCACTTAAAAATTTTAAAACACATATAAAAATATACCCAAAAAATATATATAAAAATAATAATAGTTAAAAAAAAAAAAAACAACTTACTACTAATGAACAAAAATTCTATGAAAAAGGTTTTTTTAAAGGGAAATTACTTTTAACAATATGTTTGGATGATAGGTAGTGAGAGAAATAGAAAAGAAATAAAGATAACGAAAATAATTTTTTTTATTTGAGAGTTTTAAAATATATGAGAATGAAACAGAATATATGGAGAACAATTTCTTCTTTCTTCTTTTTAAATGTCCAACTTTTGTTCCTTCAAAATTGTGGTAGAATGAGGGGAACACATGAATAATGAAGTTCTGTTCTGTTCCGTTAATATAACTTCTAAACAAAGATAATGAAAACTATATTTTATTCATTTTTCTTTCTACTTCATCCCCACTTATTTTATTTTGTTTTATTAATGAAAAAATATTCAAATACAAGATAAAATAAGTAAGTGAAGTTATTCACCTTTCGATTATTTAATAAGTTGAAATATTTATATACTTTATCAAATTAAAGATATTTATATCTTTATTTACTCACTTTACATACAAATTTACTTTTAAAAATCTTATCAAAATTCTATAGAATTAGATAATAACTAAGGTAATAAACTTAGAAAGGTTGAATTCTAAATTTGGAGACGAATTTATTAAAATTAAATGTTTAGTAAAAAAATAATATAAAATAAGTTTAAATAATTTAAAATCATTTTATACTATTTAAACTCATTTAAACTCATTTTTTTCTCAAAAAATACAGATCATGGATCTTATTTTATAAATCGCACCATAGAAAAAATGGCAATAAACCAAAAAAACAAAAAAAAGTCCTATGATATCTCAAGTTTAAACTCATCTCCATCGTACATCCAAGACAATGGACCAAAAGATAAAAACTTGCATGCGGTCGGTCATGCCAAAATATAACATATCTAGTGACGTGGAGAACCTAATCCTGCCAACCTTGGATGGGAAGAGCATAATATACAGAATGAATTTTTTTATTAAACACAATTGGAAGATGAAATAACCCAGCTTACAAAAAGTATTATATGAGCAAGACTGTTTGAACTTTGCTGACAAAGCGTCATATATTATTATGATTGATAATGATATACATCACAACTGGCACTAGATTAGAATCAACGCTAGCAACTATGGATAATGGTCAAGCAAGCAACTCAATCAAGTCAGATAAACTAATTCCAGTCATGGTCTAGACAGGACAGGACAAGTATTTTAAGGGAATGACAGAACATGATAAGGAAGATGAGTTACAAAAAATAAAATAAAAAATGATTCACTTTTTCCTCATACAGCTTCAACAGATGAGATGATTCCTCCTTAAAACATTTCACAAGTTTTCCAGGAACAACTTCTCATAAATAAGAAATGGACTCGTTAAACTTGCATTCTTTTTCAGCAAAATTTTTGAGAGAAGAAACTACACCACTGAAGCCCTTGGAATAATCCTTTTCTGTAGACTCGATTGAAGAAGTATTGGAGCTTTTGACAAGGTCTAAAGAACTCAAACCTAACAAAATGACCCAGTTCCTTTAATTCCTGGACGGCCTTCAACAAGTCACATGAGCAAAGTATACTAGGCCACTTACGAAGCAATCTAGCAATGCTTGAATGGGTGACTCCATTATCAAGCAACAATTTAACATTAAGTTCCACACGACTATCATAGAGGAAAACTGAATTACAATTTAAACAAGCAATGGTTTGCTTATCGAGTAGGAGGAACCCTCTTACAAACTCATATGCTGGAATTATATGATTATCGAAGCTTCTTGACAGGAATCTAGGGCCCGTACTCACCACACGAATAATGTCAGAGGTTGAAACACCTTTAGAACATAACAATTCAAACTTGGGCAACACTACCACTCGGGATTTAGATGGAGAGATAGAACTGGCAGAACGAAATGGTTGCTGGCCATAGCTGCAGCCACATACTGTTCTGTACGGAAACTGACCATGAACACCATTTGCTCAGCACTGTGATGCTGATGCACGTTCTCAAAGACGAGCAAGTTTCGTGCCAAATGATAGACATGGCAGTCACTGACATCATATATATGTCAATCACCTGTAATAATAGCTAATATGACCACTTTCACCAGAACCAAGACACTTCACAAGCAAGAATTTCTCGGTGATAAAAATCCCTTGCGTTGCATGTTAAGTGGGCAAGATAATAGACCAAACTCGTTTTGACAGCTCACAATCCCACAAAATGTGTTGAATAGATTCAGCAGCAACCCCTAACACTGGAGTGCCAATTACTACTATGAGAAAGAAAAGGGTTGAATGATGGTCTTTTTAAAAAATAAAATATAAAACTGAATCTCTTATTATCATTTTTTAACTAAAACTCACATGAACTTATGAGAAGAGTATATAGTTAATGAAGCTTATGATTTAAGAACTAAATAACTGTCCCTTCCAAGAAAAATCAAACCATCTTCTGATTTCAAAAGACGTGGAAAATCCATGCAACATGAGCCTCATTCCAAAAGACCGAGTATTGTTTGAAATACCTTCTCAATTCACTCCGATCAAACATAACTAAGTATGATGTCCTGGAACAACTCTCCAATATAAAAAAACAGATCCTCCAACCATTAAGCTCAACTCTTTTCGCATCAAGTATTAACTCTTCAATTATTATCACACTCATTCACCCTGAGGTTCCACAACAAGTGGCCCCAAGACTTGTTAACATAAACAACATCCCATAGGCCATAATTAATACTGCAGTCCAGCCTGCATTCTTGCTGAGTATCAAATTTAAAACCGATTAGTTGAATCAATAAGAACAATTATCTTCATGCTGAGTATCACACTTGATTGATATACCGGGTAGTATAAAACCAGTAAAAAAAAAAAACCAAAGAAGGAGAAGCCAAGATCATGAGTTTGCGCAAAGAAATTTCAGACAATCCAAAACTGCATAGGCAGTACCACATTTGCTTGTTTGCAGTATGAAATTTCAGTACTCTTGTTCAAACCTCCTTTCAATCTGCCACCTGAAGAAATTGGTGTCCTTGTCTTGACTTATCAGTTCAATAACTCAATGGGACAAAAAAAAAGTATTAAAGGAATAATTAATAAAATGGACATTAAGCTAAACATTTTTAAAGGATGGACATCTCCGTCTTGCTGATCCATGGTTCTTTACGAAAGGCCTATATCTCAGTTTTCACTTACCTAATAGTTGACCAGACCTCAGATATGTTTTTCTTTTCAGATAGGCAACAAATTCTTGTAACAAAAATGGCTTGTAACAGTTCAAAAGTGTACCAACCATCAAGAGGTATACTAACCTGGGAAAAAACATATAGATAAACAAAGGACAAGATCCAGAAGAATTTATAATATCAGGGACAAGGTCTCAACACTCAACTAATCAAATTCCAAGAAACAAACAGTAATTTTAACTTCTTCATGAATAGTATGTACAAATTCATTCAATAGCTGTTTTACCTGAAGATCCTTTGACATATCTGCTCAATCACTACTATAAGACATTATACTAAACCATCCTTAAACCTGGAACAACTCTCCAAGCGATAGATCCATTTGCTTAATACTTTTCTCAGCAAATGTGAACTTGTAACTAACTCGTACCTATTCATGGCCAAAAAGAACCTATACACTATTCAACCCCTTATAACTTTCAGTACAGGAAGCTATTATTCAATGAAACAACATAATCCACATTAATCCCTTTGTTCCACACAAAACAATCAAACAACCAGCTGCCAAGTAAGAAGAATAACCTTTCTCCAAATTCATAACAAAAGCAATGGTCATTTGGCAAGAAAAAAATAAAGAAGATGGGATACTGATAGGGACTGAAAAGATATACGTATATTGAGGAGACTAGCTCCTTAAGACAGATAATTCTCTGTATTACAACCAGAAACACAGAACAAAAAAAACAGAAGGAAACTATGAAAATGATAACAATGGGGTCCCAAACACCAGGGCACAACCAATCCCAAGCCTCTCCAATTTTCTTAATTCTTCCTCACCCTCTCACTTCCCTACGATCCCCCTTTATTCCCTATTCTGTTGCAGATCCTCAATTATTCCACTTCCACTCATTTCCTACCAGCTGTCTAACTGCTTAACAAACTTCTCTTTTGTCATTTTCTCTCTCATACATACATTCCTGCCATTCCTATTTCTCCACGCAGCCCACCCACTTTCCTAGGCCCATTCGACCCAAGCTTTCTCCTCCTATACACTTGGGCTAAGGGTGTATCAGATACTATATAGTATATACAAAAGCTTTCACACAAAAATTTGCATATAAATAATCGGAATAAGTATTCAATCACTCAGATTTCCCCTAGGCCAGACAAGGATTTCTGATATTTTAACAATTCTACCTTGGCTGAAATTGAATTGCCAACATAGGGAAAATGATATTTGATTAATATCTATTGGATCAATTATTTATAAAATATCAAGTTATTGATATACATCAGAACTGTGACTAAAAAAAAAAGGTTCCAACTGAGCAAATGAAACAATTCAAACAAATTAGTAGAAATCCAGATTTAGGCAGAAGTAGAACAAGTACTAGAATGTGATGAGGAAACATAATATGGCTGGATTATACCAAGATTTGTGGTCATAACTCACAAGTTAAGCAACCGCCAGATGCTAACATCCTCGCTGATATAGCTTTAATAGCTGAGATGTTTCCTCCTTCTTAAAACATTCTACAAACTTCTTCATGAACAACTCCTCAGATAAAGTAAATGGTGTAATTAAGCTAGCATTCTTCTTTATCAAACCTTTGGAAAGAAGATCCTGGATAACTGAAGCCCTTGGAATAAGCCTTTTTTCCAAACTATATCCAAAAATTACTGGTGCTTTGAGAAGCACTGAAGGATCCCAACCGAGATGACCGACCCAAAAACTCATCACTGCATTGAGTTTGTCCTTAGATCGTAGCATAAAGTGGGGCAGCCTCCTAAAGGCATCAAAAATTTCTTCTTCGGACCAGCCCCAGGTCTTAAAGGCATCAACTTTGGCATCCCATTGGGATTTGGTTATAGCCATTTTGGCCAGTAATGCTACACTAAAACTTGATTTGGAAGGATGAAATCCCAATTGCTTTACTTCATCCACAACCTTCCAGAAGTCAGTAGAGCAGAGTATAGAAGGCCTGGTACGAAGCAAATGGCGAATGTTGGAATGGGACACTCCATCATCAAGCAACAATTTCACATTTAGTGGCACACGAGCATCCGCAACGGAAGTGGGACAAGCAATTACACAAACAATGGCTTTCTCATCAGAGGGACAGAATCTCCTTACCAATTCATAGGCAGGGATGATTTGATTCTCAAGGCTTTTAAGCAGGAAGCCTGGGCTCCTAGTCACCGTGAGAACGATGTCAGAGGCAGAAGCACCTTTGGAGGCTAAAAAATCAAACTTGGGCAAAACCCTTTTGTGGGGATCGCATGCAAGCAGCTCCGGTGCCCTGTGAATTATACTGTGTATCTGGGAGATGGAGAAACCGTGGTCTCTGAAGAAGGCGATAACTGAATCTGGCTTTTGGGAGGTGTCGAAACGAACTCGCTTGGATGCTTTGAGAGCAGTTTCTGGTGAGAACCCACAATAGGATTTGAGGTAGGATACGGTGAAAGATTGTTGATCTGAAGCGGTTGAGAAGAAGTTGAGAGAGATTCATAACGGTAATGGTAATGGTGATGGTGATGGGTAGCGTTGGTGTTGGTGTTGCAGAAGAAGGTAACATTTTGGGGTTGGTGATGCTTCGGTGATAGTCTTGAGGTAGACAAGAGCTCTTTGGCGGAAAAAGCTAAACATGATATTGGAGATTGGAGATTGGAGATTGGAGATTGAAGTTTATTCAACCAAGATAATGCCCTACTGCTACTGCTCCAGTAATTTGAAAGCGTTCCACAACCTCCGTGTCTGAGCGGCGAGCGAATCGAAAGTGACCACGACCGAAAATGGGAAGTTAAAAATTTTAAAACTCGTATAAAAATATACCCAAAAAAACATATAAAAATAATAATAATTAAAAAAAAAACAACAATTACTACGAATGAACAAAAATTCTATGAAAAAATTTATTTAATGGGAAATTACTTCTAACACTATGTTTAAATAATAGGTAATGAGGAGAACGGAAAGGAAATGAGAAAAATGAAAATAATAACAGAACATATGGAGAACCATTTTTCTCTTCTTTCTCTCAAATGTCTAACTTTTGCTCTTTTTAAAATTGATGTGAAATGGGAGGAACACATGAGTAATGAAGTTCTGTTCCATTTCGTTAACAAAACTTTCAAACAAAAAGAATGGAAATTATGTTTCATTCTTTTTCTTTTCTTTCTGGTTCATCCCCACCTATTCTATTCCGTTTTATTAATGAAAAAATATTCAAACATAGGGTAAAATAAGTAAGTGAAGATATTCACCTTTCGATTATTTAGTAAGTTGAGATCTTTATATATTTTGTCAAATTAAAGATGTTTATATCTTTATTTACTTATTTTACATATAAGTTCATTTTAAAAAATATTATCAAAATTCTATAGAATTAGATAATAACTAAGGCAATTAAAGTTGAATTCCAAATTTGGAGACGAATTTATTAAAATTATATGTTTAGTAAAAATAAAAAATAGTTTAAATAATTTAAACTCATTTTATACTATTTAAACTCATTTTTTTCTCAAAAAATGCAGATCATGGATCTTATTTTCTAAATCGCACCATAGAAAAAATGGCAATAAACCAAAAAAACAAAAGAAAGTCCTATGATATCTCAAGTTTAAACTCATCTCCATCAAACATCCAAGACAATGGACCAAAAGATAAAAACTTGCATGCGGTCGGTCATGCCAAAATATAACAGATCTAGTGACGTGGAGAACCTGATCTTGCCAACCTTGGATGGGAAGAGCATAATATGCAGAATGGATTTTTTTATTAAACACAATTGGAAGATAAAATAACCCAGCTTACAAAAAGTATTATATGAGCAAGACCGTTTGAACTTTACTGACAAAACGTCATATATTATTATTATTGATAATGATATACATCACAACTGCCACTAGATTAGAATCAACGCTAGCAACTATGGATAATGGTCAAGTAAGCAAATGAATCAAGTCAGATAAACTAGTTCTAGTCATGGTCTACACAGGACAGGACAAGTATTTCAAGAGAATGACAGAATAGGATAAGGAAGATGAGTTACAAAAAATATAAAAAAAAAATGATTCACTTTTTCCTCATACAGCTTCAACAGATGAGAAGATTCCTTCTTAAAACATTTCACAAGTTTTTCCAGGAATAACTTCTCAGTAATAAGAAATGGACTCGTTAAGCTTGCATTCTTTTTTCGCAAACCTTTTGAGAGAAGAAACTGCACCACTAAAGCCCTTGGAATAATCCTTTTCTGGAGACTCGATTAGCATTGGAGCTTTGACAAGGTCAAAAGAACTCAAACCTAACATAATGACCCAGTCCCTTTAACTTCAATAAGTCACATGAGCAAAGTATACTAGGCCACTTAAGAAGCAATCTAGCAATGCTTGAATGGGTGACTCCATTATCAAGCAACAATTTAACATTAAGTTCCACACGACTATCATAGAGGATAGCCGAATTACGATTTAAACAAGCAATGGTTTGCTTATCGGATAGGAGGAACCCTCTTACAAATTCATATGCTGGAATTATATGATTCTCGAAGCTTCTTGACAGGAATCTAGGACCCGTACTCACCACGCGAACAATGTCAGAGGTAGAAGCACTTTTAGAACGTAAAAATTCAAACTTGGGCAACACTAGCACTTGGGATTTAGATGGAGAGATAGAATTGGCGGAACGGAATGGTTGCTGGCCATAACTGCAGCCACATACTATTCTGTACAGAAACTGATCATGAACACAATTTGCTCAGCAATGTAATGCTGATGCACGTTCTCAAATACGAGCAAGTTTTGTGCCAAATGATAGACATGACAGTTACTGATATCATATATATGCCAATCACATGTAATAATAGCTAGTGTGACTTCTTTCATTAGAACCAAGACACTTGACAAGCAAGAATTTCTCGGTGATAAAAGTCCCTTGCCTTGCATGTTAAGTGGGTAGGATACTAGACCAAACTCATTTTTACGGGTCACAATCCCGCAAAATGTGCTGAATAGATTCAGCAGCAACCCCTAACACTGGAGTGCCAATTACTACTATGAGAAAGAAAAGGGTTGAATGATGGTCTTTTCAAAAAAATAAAATATAAAACTGAATCTCTTATTATCATTTTTTAACTAAAACTCACATGAACTTATGAGAAGAGTTCAATGAAGCTTATGATTTAAGAACTAAATTACTGTCCCTTCCTAGAAAATCAAACCATCTTCTGATTTCAAAAGACGTGGAAAATCCATGCAACATGTGCCACGTTCCAAAAGACCGAGTATTATTTGAAATACCTTCTCAATTCACTCCGATCAAACATAACTAAGTATGCTGTCCTGGAACAACTCTCCAATATAAAAAAACAAATCCTCCAACCATTAAGCTTAACTCTTCAATTATTATCATACTCATTCACCCTGAGGTTCCACAACAATTGGCCCTAAGACTTGTTAAAATAAACAACATCCCATAGGCCATAATTAATAGTGTAGTCCAGCCTGCATTCTTGATGAGTATCAAATTTAAAACCGATTAGTTGAATCACTAAGAACAATTATCTTCATGCTGAGTATCAAACTTGATTTATATACCGGGTAGTATAAAACCGGTAAAAAAAAAACCAAAGAAGGAGGAGCCAAGATCATGAGTTTGCGCGAAGAAATTTCAGACAATCCAAAACTGCATAGGCAGTACCACATTTGCTTGTCTGCAGTCTGAAATTTCAGTACTCTTGTTCAAACCTCCTTTCAATCTGCCACCTGAAGAAATTGGTGTCCTTGTCTTGACTTATCAGTTCAATAACTCAATGGGACAAAAAAAGAAGTATTAAAGGAATAATTAATAAAATGGACATTAAGCTAAACATTTTAAAAGGATGGACATCTCCGTCTTGCTGATCCATGGTTCTTTACGAAAGGCCTATATCTCAGTTTTCACTTACCTAATAGTTGACCAGACCTCAGATATGTTTTTCTTTTCAGATAGGCAACAAATTCTTGTAACAAAAATGGCTTGTAACAGTTCAAAAGTGTACCCACCATCAAGAGGTATACCAACCTGGGAAAAAACATATAGATAAACAAAGGACAAGATCCAGAAGAATTTATAATATCAGGGACAAGGTCTCAACACTCAACTAATCAAATTCCAAGAAACAATCAGTAATTTTAATTTCTTCATGAATACTATGTACAAATTCATTTAATAGCTGTTTTACCTGAAGATCCTTTGACATATCTGCTCATTTCACTACTATAAGACATTATACTAAAGCATCCTTAAACCTGGAACAACTCTCCAAGCGATAGATCCATTTGCTTAATACTTTTCTCAGCAAATGTGAACTTGTAACTAACTCGTACCTATTCATGGCCAAAAAGAACCTATACACTATTCAACCCCATATAACTTTTAGTAACAGGAAGCTATTATTCAATGAAACAACATAATCCACATTAATCCCTTTGTTCCACACAAAACAATCAAACAACCAGCTGCCAAGTAAGAAGAATAACCTTTCTCCAAATTCATAACAAAAGCAATGGTCATTTGGCAAGAAAAAAATAAAGATGGGACACTGATAGGGACTGAAAAGATATACGTATATTGACGAGACTAGCTCCTTAAGACAGAGATAATTCTCTGCATTACAACCAGAAACACAGAACAAAAAAAACAGAAGGAAACTATGAAAATGATAACAATGGGGTCCCAAACACCAGGCCACAACCAATCCCAAGCCTCTCCAATTTTCGTAATTCTTCCTTACCCTCTTACTTCCCTACAATCCCCCTTTATTCCCTATTCTGTTGCAGATCCTCAATCATTCCACTTCCACTCATTTCCTGCCAGCTGTATAACTGCTTAACAAACTTCTCTTTTGTCATTTTCTCTCTCATGACAAACATTCCTGCCATTCCTATTTCTCCAGGCAGCCCACCCACTTTCCTAGGCCCATTCGACCCAAGCTTTCTCCTCCTATACACTTGGGCTAAGGGTGTATCAGATACTATATAGTATATACAAAAGCTTTCACACAAAAATTTGCATATAAATAATCAGAATAAGTATTCAATCACTCAGATTTCCCCTAGGCCAGACAAGGATTTCTGATATTTTAACAATTCTACTTTGGCTGAAATTGAATTGCCAACATAGGGAAAATGATATTTGATTAATATCTATTGGATCAATTATTTATAAAATATCAAGTTATTGATATACATCAGAACTGTGACTGAAAAAAAAAAAAAGGTTCCAACTGAGCAAATGAAACAATTCAAACAAATTAGTAGAAATCCAGATTTAGGCAGAAGTAGAACAAGTACTAGAATGTGATGAGGAAACATAATATGGCTGGATTACACCAAAATTTGTGGTCATAACTCACAAGTTAAGCAACCGCCAGATGCTAACATCCTCGCTGATATAGCTTTAATAGCTGCGATGTTTCCTCCTTCTTAAAACATTTTACAAACTTCTTCATGAACAACTCCTCAGATAAACCAAATGGTGTAACTAAGCTAGCATTCTTCTTTATCAAACCTTTGGAGAGAAGATCCTGGATAACTGAAGCCCTTGGAATAAGCCTTTTTTCCAAACTATATCCAAAAATTACTGGTGCTCTGAGAAGCGTTGAAGGATCCCAACCGAGACGACCGACCCAAAAACTCATCACTGCATTGAGTTTGTCCTTAGATCGTAGCATAAAGTGGGGCAGCCTCCTAAAGGCATCCAAAATTTCTTCTTCGGACCAGCCCCAGGTCTTAAAGGCATCAACTTTGGCATCCCATTGGGATTTGGTTATAGCCCTTTTGGCCAGTAATGCTACACTAAAACTTGATTTGGAAGGATGAAATCCCAATTGCTTTACTTCATCCACAACCTTCCCAAAGTCACTAGAGCAGAGTATAGAAGGCCTGGTACGAAGCAAATGGTGAATGTTGGAATGGGACACTCCATCATCAAGCAACAATTTCACATTTAGTGGCACACGAGAATCACCAATGGAAGTGGGACAAGCAATTACACAAGCAATGGCTTTCGCATCAGAGGGACAGAATCTCCTTACCAATTCATAGGCAGGGATGATATGATTCTCAAGGCTTTTACGCAGGAAGCCTGGGCTCCTAGTCACCGTGAGAACGATGTCAGAGGCAGAAGCACCTTTGGAGGCTAAAAAATCAAACTTGGGCAAAACCCTTTTGTGGGGATCGCATGCAAGCAGCTCCGGTGCCCTGTGAATTATACTGTGTATCTGGGAGATGGAGAAACCGTGGTCTCTGAAGAAGGCGATAACTGAATCTGGCTTGTGGGAGGTGTCGAAACGAACTCGCTTGGATGCTTTGAGAGCAGTTTCTGGTGAGAACCCACAATAGGTTTTGAGGTAGGATACGGTGAAAGATTGTTGACCTGAAGCGGTTGAGAAGAAGTTGAGAGAGATTGATAACGGTAATGGTAATGGGGATGGTGATGGGTAGCGTTGGTGTTGGTGTTGCAGAAGAAGGTAACATTTTGGGGTTGGTGATGCTTCGGTGATAGTCTTGAGGTAGACAAGAGCTCTTTGGCGGAAAAAGCTAAACATGATATTGGAGATTGGAGATTGGAGATTGAAGTTTATTCAACCAAGATAATGCCCTACTGCTACTGTTCCAGTAATTTGAAAGCGTTCCACAACCTCCGTGTCTGAGCGGCGAGCGAATCCAAAGGAATCCGGCTTCTTTCTAGCCGCTGTACCTCCAGCAGCTGAATCTTAACCCTTCATTTTTTATTCTATGGTTTAGTATTTTTTTATTTTTTAATATTAAAAATATTTTTAATATTAAATTAATATTTTTTAATATTAACCATTGAATAAAAATTGAATGATTCAGATTACTCAGATTGTTGCTGGACCTCTAGCAACGGTAAAGAAGCCGGATCGAATCCAAAGTGACCACAACCGAAAATGGGAACTTAAAAATTTTAAAACTCGTATAAAAATATACCCAGAAAAAATATATAAAAATAATAATAATTTAAAAAAAACAACAATTACTATGAATGAATAAAAATTCTATGAAAAAATTTATTTAAAGTGAATTTATTTTTAAAGTAAGTAAATAAGAGTATTTATTTTTTGATTATTTAGTTGATTAAGATTTTTATACACTTTATTAAATTAAAAGTGTGTATATTTTTACTTACTTACTTTATATATAAACTTATTTTAAAAAAATCTTATCAAAATTCTATAAAATTAGATAATAACTAAGACAATAAATTTGGAAAAGTTGAATTCTAAATTTGGAGACGAACTTATTAAAATTAAATGTTTATTAAAAAATAGTATAAAATAAGTATAAATAATTTAAAATAAAAATTTAATTTTAATGCACAAACAAATTTTTTTAGTGAAATCACGATATATTTCTACACTTTCAACTTATTTGAATCTCTTATGAGACTAATTTCCATTTGAGCACAGAAAAACAAAGATTTACAATCTCTTTACAAAAGTTGTTTCTTTAAAATTTAAACTCTTATCCTCATTCCATTGACTCAAGGTTTCTTATCACATCGACCCACACTTTATAAGTGTATGAATACAATTTTACACTTATATCTAATAATATGTTATAATATTATTTAATGAGTTTAAAATTACTTATAATTATTAAGATAAACTTATTAAATGCAGTTAAAAAATATAAACTTACTAAATGAGATATTGCATCAAAATTAAACTAATAAACAAAATGCATATTATGTATTGCATCATATTAATACACAAAAATTATTTTTAACATGTTATCCATGCCATATAACATTAAGGTAAATGACTTTCCATGAAATATAATTTTCAATTTAACAAATTTATAATTTATCAAAATTTAAGAAGCTACTTGGAAAGAAAATAAATTTTGCATACTCGATATAAAATTAAGTAAAACTTCTTGTATTTTAGCTTTTTCAATAATTTAAGGAATGAATCAAATGTTGAATGGTTAAACTAAACAATCAATTTCTATAGTTTCACCCAATTTGAATTTTGGTTTAATTATTTTTTTTTAGATTTTGATCCTTCGGGGACCAATAAATAAACAATTTAAAACTGTAAAGATTAATTTTTAATAGAAAATATAAACTAATACTTTAATAAGTAAATACTATAAGAACTAAAATTCAAATGAGTGAAAAATATAAATATCAATACTATAATGGTAGGGACCAAAATCCAAAATAGTAAAAATGTAAGAACCAATTTCCCAAAAAAAAAAAGAATTATAGGGACTAAAATCTAAATCGAGTGAAACTATAGAGACTAAGGGCTTGTTTAAAAGCTTAAATTATAGATTATGCTGATAATCGATTATAATCGATTATTGTTATAATCGATTATAATTGATTCATTTTTATGTTTGAATGCATTAGCTGTAAAGTGATTTTAAGCTAATATGATTCGTTTGGATGATATAAAAAAGAATCATTTTTATGCATTAAATTACTAAAATAGGTATAGAATGATTAAAAAATTTATTTAATTAAGGACAAAATATTTATATATCAAAGTGTAAGAAATAATTTATAAGTTAAAATCATAATCTTCAATCTTTAACTTATGATTATTAGCTGAAAAAAGCTTTTATTTTGCATTAAATTTCGTGTAAAAGTTTTTTTTAAAAAAATCTTTTTACCCAAACATAATAATTATTTCACAAAACAGTTTAATCCTAAAAAAAAAGCTAAATGAAAAAGATTTAATCTTTTCCAAACATGCTATAATTGTTAAAGCTATCAAAAAGACACACTCCACCAGTCCACCCCATTAAGCCCTAGCCTATGTGGGCTAAGGTCAAAAAGCCCATATGGTCAAAAAGTCCACAAGATAAAAAAATTCACAAGGTCAAGTAAGTTAGGGCTAGCCCATTAGCTGTCCCACAATAAAAAAAAAATAATTTTGCCCACTTATTTAATGGGCTAGCCCTAGCCCACTCATGCACTAACCCTACCTCACCCATTGGCTGGCCCACTAAAAAAAAACTTGACTCACGTATTTTATGGTAAGCTGACCCTCTAAAAAAATTTTGACCCACGTAATTTATGGGCTGATGACCTACTAAAAATTAACTTGAACTACTTATTTTAATTTCAATATTATCCACTAAAAAAACATTAACAGCAAAAGATTACTAAAAAAGCATTAATCAAATGACAATATTAATTCCTTCCCTGTTATTCCATGAGACTCAATTAGGTTAAAACAAATGTGGCAATTAAGAGACAATTTTATACACCATATTCACGTATAGACCTTTTTTTTGCAGCTTAAGAGATAACACCAACTCAAACATAATAAAACCCTTCTACATTATTTATATGGTCTCATACTTAAATGTTTTCAAGAAATCAAACATTACAAAGAAACAGTCAACTAGATCCTGCAATGAATTGAAGAAGAATACTTGCCTCAATTACTGCAGCAGTAGAAGACTTGTCTAACACAGAATTGCTATGTAATTGAAAACATAAAATGCTAAGTAAAACAATTATTGCACACATATGATTCTCATTCAGCCAATTCGAGAAGGTTGTCAGAACTTCATTTTGCAAATTGGTCATGTTAAAGTTCTCATTGCCTGTGTAATTTCTAAGACTTTCTTTTACACCATTGCCTATAATTCCATTGTCATCCAAGCACCATGATAGCTGCTCATTCCAATCATTTAGCCAACAACCAATTCATATAGCCAACACCAGACTATACATGTGTAATAACTTAGCTATTACAGTACATCAAGAACTTGCCTGTTTGAGACCTTCCAGTGATTCAAGCCTATCAACATGCACCTTTTATAATTTAATTTGATTAGGATTGATTGCAACTCAATGAAACAAGCATAAGACAAATCAATTGAACACTGAATCAAATTATGCTTATGATCCCCTATTCCTATCCTTTTGTAATGAATCGGCTTGACATTAACAAATGAAGGGAAATTGTTTATTCCAAAACCATAATTTTCACAAACAACTAAAATCCTATTCAACAGAAAATTTAAACTGTGATCCACAAAAAATCCCCACTCATTTCCTTTTCTCTGTTTTCTCTCACTCCTTTTTCTTTATCAAAATCAATGGGTTACATCTCCATATTATGTGAGATTACTTGACCAAAAATTATGTGAAACTATCATTACTCAAAGATTAATGACAAACTTTCATAATGAAATCAAATAAATTAAAGAACAAATAAATCAATTAAAGAAAATTGATAGATCCATCAATAACATTTACAGATCCTATATAAACCATTAAAAAAAACAAAAGATTCATTCAAATATCACCATATCCACCCTATGTATAATCGAATTTGTAAATTAATACAAATCAAGGAAATTAACCAAAAATAAAAAAGAAAAGAAATATTTTTCAGCATTGATTATTTGATTTCGCTCCAAAGTCCCAAAATTCAACAGACAAGATGAAAGACACTGTTACCAGTTACCAGATTCAACGATCCTCCCTCAAACGCGGATGATGAACCTATCAAAATTCATATTTTTATGGTTCAAAATATTGGGTTTTCATCATATTTTAATCTCTTTGATTGAGTTTTGTTCTCAAAGTTTATTATGTTTTTGGTATTTTTAAGTGTATTCTTATTACGTGTTTGTGTGTTTTTAATAGGTAATTGTACATGGAGAAGATTAAACATTTAAAGAAGCAATAAAAAGAAGAAAAAATCATCAAATGTCAAGCGCTCAAGCGCTGGAGTCTCAACGCCTGAGCACGCATTGCGCGCAGGAGAACTCCAATTAGTGTCCCAACGCTCAGCGCTGAATGCGTAACAAAGCACCTTAAGAGATTAGTTAATTCTAAATAGTGTGAAGATGAATAATATACCAAGAGATTGAATATTGATTAATTTTGGGAATTGACCATAATCATTGGAATAAAACTAGATAAAACTAATATTTTATTTTGCATTAGAAGAGTTCAAGTGAAATCTGACCCCTAACACTTTCATATCAGTGTTTTTCAGTTTTACCCAATTAATTAAATTTTACTTTTGTTATTTTTGCTTATTCTTTCTTATTATTGTTTTTACTAACTCTTTTTTCAATAGCTTGAATAGTGTCAATTTGGCGAATTTAGTAATTGACAACATAATCCTCGTAAGAATGATACTTAACTCACTCTTTATTACTTTTGTAATTTGGTACACTTGCCAATATCATAACAATGGGCAGGCACGGTGGCGGAAGCAACGACGGCGGCACCACAAAAGAAGGAAATGAACTTGGTGGCTTGGGAATTATCCTGCTCGTCCAAGAAGAGGTCTTCAAGGACCCTGAAGGCGCCGTGGAGGTAGACGATGGCGATGCCGAGCATGAGAGCAGAGACGAGGATGGATCCAACGGAGGTGAGGTTAGGGAGATTGAAGCTGGATTGAGTTTTTGATTTGGGATTAGGGATTTTTTATTTGGGATTAAAAATTTCTGATTGAGTGAAAGGTGAGTTAGGGGGCTTTGTAGGTCAGCCCTCTCTTGGCCCACTAAATTAGTGGGTTTAATGGGTTAAGGCTAAAAAAAGTCTCATTACATGGTGGGCTTAAAAAATTAGGCTAAAGATAGGGCTTAGTATTAAGGCTGCATAATCCGAACCAATGACCCGCGAACCCGACCAACTCGATTTAAAATATCCGGGTTGGTTCAAGTCATCGGGTCAGTTTGGGTTGACTTGAATAAACTCGTCCTCTCATTGATTCGGGCTACGGGTTTAGGAGATCAATCCGATGACCCGTGGTACAACGTTGTTTTGCCTAAATTCAAGCTCTCATTTTATTCAATTTCTCTGTTTCTCACTTAGGACTGCACAACCTGAATCGGTGATCTGCAAATCCAACCAACCCAATCCGACCCGACCCAATCACCCAACCCGAACCAACCCGATTATAATCGGGTTGGTTTGGTTCAGGTTACTAAATTTTTTTTTCCCAAACCCAACACAGCTTTACCTAATTAGTTTAATTTTTTTTCCCTAAATCCCAACCAACTCGACCTGTAATCACCCCTACTTAGTAGGCTGTAGTGTAGGCTATAGCCCATATTAACAATACTACTAATTGTTTAGTTTAACCATGTTGAATTAAATTGTCAACTAAGATTGACTCACTTAGATGACATTATGCTCATGACAATCACATGATTTGAATTTGAATCATTGTTTTCTTGTTAGTAAGCGGTCTACAATCCTATTATAAATTCTCATTAAGGTTGGTGATTTATCTTAATATTAAAATAAGAGAGTCTTCTCTCACTTTAAGCTTTTTTTTTTTGTAAAAAACAAAAAAAAAAACAATCTATTGAATTAAATTAAAAATTTAATTGTTACAAAAAATCTAATTACAAAGAAAAAACATTTTCAATTTTCGATGATTAATTTCTTTTAAAACAATATAATTTTGTGGCAGAGCCTCAGCTTCAAGAAAATGTAAAATTAAAATAAATCCTTAAACCCTCCATATATTCCAACAGCTGTGCAAGCTAAGCTGCTGTGCACACTTGAAGAAGCTAGAAAGAAGGAAAAATGGCAACGGAGGCATCGGAATCGTTCAAGCCCTACTCACTCTCGCAAACCCTAAGCGGTCATAAGCGCGCCGTCTCCGCCGTGAAATTCTCGGCGAACGGCCGCCTACTGGCCTCCTCCTCGGCAGACAAGACCCTCCGCACGTACGGCTTCACCAACTCGGACTCGGATTCCGACAGCCTGAGCCTGTCCCCGATGCAGGAGTACTCCGGGCACGAGCAGGGCGTGTCGGATCTGGCGTTCTCGTCAGACTCCCGGTTCCTTGTATCGGCGTCGGACGACAAGACCCTCCGGCTGTGGGACGTCCCCACGGGGTCCCTAATCAAGACCCTGCAGGGCCACACCAACTACGTCTTCTGCGTCAACTTCAATCCTCAGTCCAACGTCATCGTTTCTGGCTCCTTCGACGAGACCGTCAGGCTCTGGGATGTCAAGTCCGGCAAGTGCTTGAAGGTCCTCCCCGCTCACTCTGACCCCGTTACTGCCGTTGATTTCAATCGCGACGGTTCTCTTATTGTTTCCAGCAGCTACGATGGTCTCTGCAGGATTTGGGATGCCTCCACTGGCCATTGTATGAAGACTTTGATTGATGATGAGAACCCTCCTGTTTCCTTTGTCAAGTTTTCCCCCAATGCCAAGTTCATTCTCGTTGGCACCTTGGACAACACAATGGTAATTCCTCATATTTTAGCATTGCTTTGCTTTCTTTCATTTTGTTTGACCATTACTCATGTGGAATTTGGCTTATTACTACTAGAGTTTGAATTTTTCCACTGAGAGATGTAACTTGTTGTCTTTCCTCTTTTCTAGGGTCTCTTTAATTTGTACAACAATGGTGAAAATTTAATTTGAATATTGCTGCCAGGAATGTGTTTAGAACCCAACTTCTATTTCAATTTCAAATTATCAGCTTAAGCATCTAGATTTCTTAGTAATTTGCTTGCGAGTCTAAGTTTAATATGGTTTGTTGACATGGTGAGGAGAATTTAAAAACATTTTGGGTGAATCCATTACTTTCATAAAAGGTTAGTTGTAGTTAAGATCACCACATTAAACGATCACCCATAATACGGTTATTGATAAATTGTACATAATATAGAAGGGAGTTTATGTTTTTATACTTTTTTTTTGTTTTTTGAATGAATAAAAGGCACAAATGGTTTTGTTTATTTTGGGGAGACTCATATGCCATTTGGTCTTGGACTTGAACCAAGCAATATGGTGTAATGGGATTACAAAGTTTGAAAGCATTCCTGTCTTGCTAAACCCGTGGGTCTCTTTAACTTGGCAAAAATGGCAGAACTAAGGATAAATAGTGGATTTAAGAAATGGAGATGTGATGTTTGAATAGTAAATGTACTCTTGAGATTCATTATAAAATTCTTACTCTAGGCTATAGTCTTCAAAAGTTCTACTTAGATTTTGGGATCTCTTGGCTGTATAAATATAAAAATGCAAAATTAATTGCTTTTCATGTTCAGTTTCTCTAATGGGCTCTACTTTTTGCAATAATATGTTTTTGCATGTAATGGCATACACCTAATATGACAGTTTTTTGTTTCTTCTCATTTGCGCCAATTTGTTGGTTCAATTGGCTACAAGAACAAAAAAATCACGGTTCACCATTCAATGCTCTAGTCTAGTTTTCCATGTTATTGACTTACATGGGAATTTTTCTTTCCCTACAGAGGCTTTGGAACTATTCAACTGGGAAGTTTCTGAAGACTTACACCGGTCATGTGAATTCAAAATACTGCATTTCATCCACTTTTTCTATAACAAATGGGAAGTATGTTGTTGGTGGTTCAGAAGATAATTGCATATACTTGTGGGAACTGCAGACAAGGAAAATAGTACAGAAATTGGAAGGTCATTCCGATACTGTTGTATCTGTGTCATGTCACCCTACAGAGAACATGATTGCTTCTGGTGCTCTCGGCAATGACAAAACTGTGAAGATCTGGACTCAACAGAAAGACTGATTTAATTTGGTCTCCTCACTAATGCTCCAGTGGATTAGTGAAAGTTGAGTTAGGAGAAACTGACATGAGATGAAACCCTTTAGCTCATTTTGCAGCTGAGGACTTTGGTTTGAGGAACTTTGTAGCTTTTGCAGTTGAGATCGATATTGTAATTTCAAGGATTTCATTTTTCAACCGATGTATCCAAGCGGATTTAACTGTTTATTGTCATTTAGACTGCAAGCAAAATTCCTAGACCGTTCCTCTCTGTGGGAGTGTATTATGTTTGGGTGGTTGGGTGCATGTATTTGGGGGTGTTCCTGTACTTATCTTGATTGGTAAATATGGAAGTTGGGTTAAAAGATAAAGCTCGAAGGGTACAACCACTTAAATATTAGATATAATTATTCCAAGGCAACCTTAGTTCTACGATACTGGATTAATCCTATGGCATTAACCACCATAAATGGTTTACAGCTTGCTGCTCTGATGCCATCAAGGAGAGAAAAACAACCATTTTGTCATACCTGCATACACGGAATAAAATAACTTATTGTGATGATAACTAAGTTTGATTGAATTTCTTTAACTGTTGTGTTGATGGTTAATCACTAATCCAGAAGGCTATCCAATTGGAAGCACTAGCCTAGATCCCAATTATGAGACAAAGATATTTACCGTTAAGCATCCATGGATTACGATTCAAGTTTCTTTAGGGACCAATGAAGAGATGTCTACTTCATAATGAAACAAGCTCTCATCTTGAAGACCATTATCAGATCTTTCTAGATTACAGGGCAACGGTACATCATTATTAGACAAGCGTTGATCAATTAATGGTCAAGCTAGACCACTCGCAAGAGGACTGTAGGTATTGGAACCAACTACTAACCACGGAAAGTGGACTGATTTTTTTTTTTTATTAAAAAAAAGCCTCTTTTTTTTTTTTATAAATTTCCACAATTTAATCATAGGGGTCGTGTTGTGAAAGTTAATGCATGTGCAACTCTTGATGACAATGAAGGATTGGGTGATTGATCATTAGAAAATTTAAATCATTTACATCAAAGTTTTATACTACTTTTATAGTCTTCTTTTTTTAATTAATACACATTCGTTCCTCCTAAACTAATTTTAAAAAGCTAAGGTTTGGCTTTTCAAAATCCATAGGTTTTTTATGTTCAAGTTCTCAAGTAATAATGAGCTAGAGATGTTTTAAGACCTTAAACTACTTTAGAGTGTGTGGTAAGAAATGTGAAAATGGAGAGGAGAATGGAAATGCTTTTTCCTTTGATTCTGTAAGTACTTAGAATAACTGTTGAAATATAAGAAAAAGGTGCATGTCATTTTCAACTATCTCTAATTTATTTTATTATTAAACAAGTAAAGTATAAAATTATTATTCTCTAAATTTATTATGATAAAAAAGGGAAAAAATAGGTGTTTAAAAAATATTAGTTGTTATATTTTTTTGAAACACTTGATACAATGATGTTTCAAATCATCCGCATTTTTTTGCGTTAAATATAGGTGTTTAAAAAAATATATTATAAACTTTTAAGTAGCTTTTCTACTGCAACTTTCAAAATGTCTCATTACTTCGTCCGGGCTTACGGGTGAAAACGGCCATGCCAGTCTTGTCTTAATGTAAAGTCGAAATTTAGTTTATTAACTTGGCTTATGTTATTTTTTAAGATTTAATTTAATCTTTTTAAAAATTTGGTTTGATTTAAAATTTATTTAAAAATTTATTTTGTAATAATACTTTTATATAAATTAATATATTTATTTTTAAATAAGTCAATAAAATAAATTAACGAGTATAAATTTTTATATAGATTAATAGATTTAAAATTTAAAAAAATTATATTATTTATAAAATTAATTATATTATATAAATATTAAAATATCATAATATATATATAAAATAATAATATATATATATTTAAATAAATCAGACTGTTAAATTTAAAAAACATTTTAAAAAACTTAAATTTTGATTCATTTAATTAAATAAATTTTTAAAAAAGTATTAATTTAATCTTTTTGATAAACAAATTAATTCAAGTCAAATCTTAAATTAATTAGGTTATAAGCTCATAATGAGACACATGACTTATTTTCACTTTATTCGGGGCGCAGTCCAAGCGGTCACAGGTGTAATTATCAACTGAAAATAATGTACAAACAAAACTATCATCTTATATCTCAACATAATTTTATTATATTATCTTAAAATATATTTTTAATAATTTTTTATTTAATAAAAATATTAAATAAAAAATTAAATATAACTATTATCTTAAAAATATAAAAAATATTTAATACTTTTTTTATTTAATATTTAAACAAATTATTCAAAAAATAAATTAAGAAGATTAATCATTTTTCATCTCAAAATTTGAACATGCGTGCCTCTCGTGGACCATTCTTGGGGAAACACATGTGGAGATATGGTAAGAACAAAACTAAATGCTATTCACATATAAATTTGGCGTTGGTCTTCACTGCTCATATCCAAAGAGTGAGCACCAATGCTCACAAATTCATAAACCATTGATATATAATAATTAAATTTAAGGGGTTGGATTACTTCCCTGTAACCGTTGAAGATGGTGAAGTTATGGTGGAAGGGTAAAGTCATAAAAATTGCAAAGCAAGTCCCTGGGTCAAGTGTAATTGAAACGATAAGGGCATGTATTGGGTCTTGCAAAACGCAACGTTTAAGCCCTAATGCAGTTGAGATCCCTGTTTTGTGACCTAAAATGCAGCAATATGGCAAATATATATTCATTTATATATTTTAAATACATTTATTTATTCTATCTCTGTTCATTCCATTTGAAGAAAGGAAGGATCCCATATTGTTAAAAAAAATTTTGAATGATTAATATATGATATTTCGAATCTTCATTCTTAATAGAATCAAAATGATCTTTAGAATGATTAAAAAATCATTTCAATTGATTAGAATCCGTCAATTAAATAAAACTATATTTTTTAAAATCATATTGAATATTTTATAATACATTTTGTACTTTACTAAAAAATCAATCATTGTTTATCAAATTCAATTCTCTCCATATGCTCCTCGAAAAATCCAATTCGTGCGGATTGGTTTTATGCAATTACCTAACCTAGACATTCTTATTGTTTAAAAGGATCAAAATTATAATGAGAAGTATCACGAGAATGGTGACTCCAACCCCAGTCAGAAATCGTTCAAACCACCTATCGCTGAAAAATTGGCCATGGATGGCATTTTGTACATGAGCAATAACTGGAGTAATATCAGGACCAAGGTTTTCCACCATTTGGCCCTTATGGGGTGCCGTATCACCCCCCAGTAGAGGAACTTCGGTAGTTGAGGTCCCTGTTTTGGGACTTAATTAAATGCAGCAATTTGAGCCTTCAATAAGCTTTGGCTGCCCTACATCTGACGATAGCCTTCAAAACCTAAACCTCATAGCTAGAAACTTGACTCACATCCACCGCCTTCGCCTGTTGATACTGCGACTGCCTCACCCTCAACGATCCATGGAGTCAGGTCTCAAAAACTCATCAGCAAATTGATTTTTCGATTTCAACGATTACTATATCCCTTATTCGACCAGATCTAAATGAAATTAAAAGATACACGTCTAAAGACAGGGTCTAATAAAAAATTTCACTATTGTAATATAATTATTATTATAATATAACATTAGCTGAATATATATATAAGGTGACCTGTAACAACATGTCAAATAATGTGAGCATCGATGCTCCCTATCCTAATGTGAGCATGATAGAAAGCTCTATATATTTAGGAAATGTTGCGAATGAGTTCTTGGTTCCATCTGCATGGGTTTAAGTCTTTAAAACTTACGGAATATACTAATATTGATGTCAATTCTTTACTAGGCCCCATTTTTTTTTTCACTTAAGTGTTTGCACCTATAATTATAACAATAATCCGTTCAAAAATAATAAAATAATAAATGTTATATAAAGAAAAATTATATATAACAATTTATACATATCTTTTAATAGTATTATATTTAACGTTGGAATTGTGGAGTATTACATTACAACTTTTCTGTTTAAATACACACACAATCATCCAATAATTCTACGCGTATAAGCTCTGTTTATCCTTTTCTATTGATGATTTTCATATAACATTATCTATTAAGTTATATATCACAAAAGAACACAAATGATCATCATTACCATTATTTTTTTGACATTGACAAAATATTTATACTGTGAACAGTTACTTTGGTCCATTAAAGTCACAAAAGAAAAGCATCTATTTTTTCTCTTGTTGTCTTAGTATATCTTTGTGTATATTTTCTTTTATTTTAAGAAATTGTACTAACAAGATATATAATTTCTTTATATTGAGCACATGAATGTAGAAACTACAAGCAGATGGTATCAGGGGCATATGGGAATAGATGTGGAGAAGTCAATCTTTCTATTCTAGAAAATCTAGTAATTTTCATTTATAACATTGAACATTAAGAACTTCACTTATTTACTATTAAAAATTTATATTCTGATTGTGAGCTATAAGTTGAGAAGTTATCTTATAATTGGGCATTTGTAACAGGTACTTCATTGACATGCAAACAACTTCTTGTTATTGTACCTAAGTTAATAATAAGAGTTTGGTAAAATGAGTAAGAATGATCCCAATGTAATTTTGTAGTTCTATATCTTGGTTAATGTGGACAACTTTAGAATGATTGTTAAGAAAGTTAAATTTGTTGGATTTAAAGAGATAGATGTCAATTATCAAAATGTATTTGATTATGACAAATATTACTTGCACGTTAGTTATCCTGCTTAAAATTTGAATTCTGTTATGGAGTTCATTTTAGCACCTTTAATCATATTGCTTTCTATGCTACTTGATTTTGTGTTTGTTCTACACATGTTTATTGCCAAAATCATCTAAGCCTTTAAGTATATGACTTTTTATGATACTTGTTGATGTTGATATTCCATTGGCATGATGCAGGTGCAACAGCGCCTTAAATATGCTCGTTTACTTGACTATTCAAATTATGCAGAATATGTTATTGATGTTAGAATGACAAAGACACCTATAAAGGTGTGTAAAATTATTGAAGAGATGCAATAATGGATTTGCTATCAGAAACAGTAGAAAACTAGTTAGATGATACTATGAATTGCATGCGCTCTCTTTGATTTGCCTAGTCAGTAGAAAGCTTCTATTTTTTAAGTTGTGTTTAGTTAATAAATTTGTCTAGAAATAGAAGAAAATAAAAAATCAACAATGTATGTATCATGCCACCAACCAGAATGTCACTGGATTGCACTCCCAGAACCTAATACATTGAGCTAATGGAGAAGGAAAATAGTACCTTGACGACGCGATAGAGGGCAGCAGAGGTAGCGGCACTGATGGAGCTTCGTGAGGGCTACAGAGACAGCGGTGCTAGCGAAGGTTATGCACGGACAGAGCTCGCCGAACGGAGGGACGTGAGTGGCGGAGAAGTGAAAGAAGTCAAGGATGGAGATATTTGAGGAAGATGGGGTAACGAGAGGGAGATAAAAATGAGAAGGAGAGGAAAAAAATGAAGCTAAATCTGAAAATTAATCTGACATGGCAAAGGGTGTTAAAACTGGTGTGGCTACTATTAACGGTAAAACCATCATTTTCCTTAAAGTTATAAGTATTATCAAATTAGTCATTCAATAATAAATATATTAAAAAAATATTTTCATGTCAAATTTTAACATTAACTTGGTCTTTAATATCATTTTTTGACATTAAATTAGTCTTTTAAAAAAACTAGTTGATATCAAAATTTAATATTAATTAATTATTTTAATATATTAATCATAAGATTATTAAAGTAATGACATTTATATCTTTGAATGATTAAAATCTATTTACTCAATATTTATATTGTATTAATTATATCATTTTTTAGTTTGTCGAATATTCTCTCATCCAATAGATGAGAGATTAATCTCCTAAAATACAAACATACGTGTATTAATTATATCTACTAGATTATTATATATATTTTTTAAATAGTATTAATAGATACACACCTAATAAATAATCTATTTCTAAAAACTTAGATATAAATAAAAAAAAATTATAAAGATCAAAATCATATATAAGCTTAGTTATAAATATGCATTAATTTTTTTAATAATTTTAAAATTTATTTATTTGGATAAAAAATGTAGAAAGGAAATGTTTTGAAATATTTATTTGGATAAAAAATAATAATGCAAGAATTATGTAAGTTTTTTTAAGTACAAATATCGGTTTTTTTTTTTAAGTTACAAACCCTTCAAGGCTTCGACACCTACCAATGAATGGGGTGGGCCTGTCTCGATCGTGCCAGTGGGTTATGTTCTTGGACGAGAATGGCCTACGACTTGTCTCTGCCTGCACAGCAATCCTAGTTTTACACAATCATAATAATGACAGCATGTACTTGTTAAGTATATTTTTTATCATATAAATGAATATTTTTACTTGTTAAATAAAATATATATTTGTTTTTTAGATGAAAATATATATTTGTTAAATAAAATAAATAGACGAATTATATTTATTAGGCATAACAAACATATTGGACTTACAATAATTAATCATAATAAACATAGTTAACTTATACAAAAATTTTAATAATATGTCAGTTTATGATTGAATGCCTATAAAATATTGTTAATACACATAATAAACAGCTCCAAAAAAAAACTATGCATAATAAACATAGTTAACTTATGCACCAAAATTTTATTATTTATTTTAAACATAAAAAGTTTAATTACTTCACTATCAGTAGTCAAATTTATGGTGACAAAATACCAGGCAAGTTTTAGCCCTGCCAATTAAAAATATATAAATGAAACTGATGCAAATCAAAATAAAGAACAAAATTATTGGAGAAGTTGCTAATAATCATAATATTACAATCATAATAACAAATATAGATTGCAGTATAGAACCTTTTTTTTCTTTGTCATCAACCATCATAATCGAAGAATTTATATCCCATTGTCTCTCGGATGATTAAATATAATTTTTCACTTTTTGACATATAAGACATAATATGATAGTGTAGTAATTGCTCATCCAATTTCAATTTCATGTTGGGATAGACATAATATGATCAACGGTTTAGATGAAGCAAAAAACTTATCAATTTTTTTTTTACATCTTTTAATTTAATTTTGA
The DNA here is from genome assembly GCA_029884595.1 of Ormosia semicastrata. Taxonomy (NCBI): domain Eukaryota; kingdom Viridiplantae; phylum Streptophyta; class Magnoliopsida; order Fabales; family Fabaceae; genus Ormosia; species Ormosia semicastrata. The sequence continues at coordinate 29,743,472 of JAQQTO010000043.1, read as the reverse complement.
TACAATGTTAATATAAAATAATTTTACACTATTATTCAATAATATGTTATCAAATTATTTAATATATTAATTAAAATTTACATAAAATATTAAATTCATTAAATGATATGATAATATACCATTGAATGACGTTGATAGTGTAAAACTTTTTTATATTATATCAAAATTAAACTCTAAATTTATATAAAAAATTTAATTTTAATGTATTATTAATATAAATTTTTTTACATTATCAACTAACCATATATCACTACATATATGACTTTTATAATAATCATTGTGAGAATTAAATATTTTTTATAACGTGATAATACATAATTTGATGATAATATAAAGACTTTTTATACTAATAATACATTTAAATTAAATAAAAAATTTACTAGTTAAATTATAAATAACTGATATAGTTAGCCTTTTTTAATAAACTTCCTTGAAGGATATGTTTGTTCTTTACTTATTTTATAGCAAATAAGGAGTGTATTTTTCAAAATAATACTATTATTTGTATATTTAAAATTTGACACTTAATTTATACTTCTCTTATATTAACATACAATAAGTTTATTTTACCTTAAAATATAAAATACTTCAATTTTATCTATATTTACGTTAACATACTATGTCTATATAGATGCCCACATTAACTTACTATGTCTATATAGATCCCCACATTAACATAGTATATATATATATGAATGCCAAATTTAGTCGTAAAAACACATTTTCCTTTTCAAAAGACAGACTCGGTTCAACCAGTGTGACATTTGCGGTAAGATAATAACGGTCTATCTGTAGAGTTTGAAATCAATTATCGAGTGAAAAGAGAATTTCTTTAAAAAAAGTATGGAAAATAAATATAAATTCAAAAACCTCCCGTGGAGTTGAGAATTTGTGATTTGGACCTTAGAACTACCCCATTCAATTCATAATGGGGCTGTCTAATTGATAATATATTATAATCCTTAAAAAACAAAAACAAAAACCCCATTTTCCCCATCGTATCGTATATTATAATATTTTTTTATTCAATTCGTATATATTTATAGGTTTATATTATACTGTTTGTTTATCAGTTTCCTTTTCTAGACAAAATTGTTGGGGGTTGTTTAGTCAATTCCACAAACGTTCTGATTCAAATGAGATGGGATGGCTACGTAAACGCGCTACATGTAAGCGGTATGAGATTGTAGTGGTCCCGCACTGAAGCTCACGGTGCGGTGCACGTTATTTTACAACTACAACCCTCTCTGTCTCTTAACATGGATGTAGAAATCTTAAGCAATAAGAATAAATGAAATATTATTAATACAAAAATATAAAAAAAAATAACTATATTTATATATTAAAAAATATATTAATATAAAATTAAAAGAAATTAATTTATAATTATTCCTTTTACATTTTTATATTTGTAAAATATTAAATAATTTTATTATTATTATTATTATCAAACATTTTTTCTTTATTTATGTAATTAAATAATTATTCAAAAAAAATAAAATATTTAAAAGTGAAAATATGAAGATAAAAATTACACATAAAAAATAAAAAAGACATATATCTATATAAAGTTAAAAAAAATTTAAAAAAAATAAAAAATATGTCTTAACTCATTTACACATAAATCCTCCATTGTTGTCTCTTGCTCTGTTTTAGACTAGTTTAGGGAGATGCTTTAATAAGTTTATTTTTATGGTCAAATGCAACATCTTTAAGTTCAAGCAATTAAACTTTCTTTTTAACATATTTATGGCTAAATTTGAATATTAAATACGGTTTGTGTTGCTGCCTATTATTACGGAGTGGTGTTTACCTTGATCCATGGTACGTTAGAGAAAGAGTAGTCAATTGGCACGATGGCTGGGTATGTGTAAAATATTCCAACACTCGACTCAGTAAAAAAAATAAAGATAGAGGTAGGAGTATTGACATAAAACAAATATACTTGAGGCAACCCTATTGAGTTGCTTAAATACAAGGGGTGGCTTAGGGTTTGAGATGGTGGGCTGCATACGTGCCATTGGACTTAGGCCCAACTAATACATATCGATGCCATTTGAAATTCAAATTAGAGTTGGACATTAAAAAATATATTTTTTTAATAAAATATTGAGATTAAATAATTTCTAAGGATAAAATTATGATATCCAATTCATTAAATTAAATTAGTTAGTATTTCATATGAGTAAGTGATTATTACTCTCTTCGTCTCTTTATATATATATTTAAAATTATTTTGTCTTAAATTATCTATCATTTGAGAATATAAAAAGTATTAATTAATTTTTTTTCAATTTTATCTTCATTTTTATTAACTCAACTAAATTAATAATTAAACATAATTTATAATTAATTGACTTTATAATTTCTTAAGAAATGGTAAGTTAGTCATATTAAATTAAATAATTTTCTATTTTTGAAGCTATTTAATTGTATTTTTAATCATTATATAAAATTTTAAAAAACATCTATAAAAGGACAGAGGAAGTAATAATTTATTAATAAATGTTTTGCTTGCAATGCTCATGGAGGGTGTCGGCTGTCGCACCCCTCCTCCTACTCTCTTAAATTCTCAATGCAGTTACATGAATTTTTTTTTTTAGTTTTTTTTTAAGGTGGCCAACCCTATTGTTTGCTCGTATGATAAATGAGTTTAGTTCTAACCTTGTTATCTTGAGTTCAATTTTATTATATATATATATAAAGAAGCTTGATTGAATTGGCATGAAAAAGGATACGCATAACTTTATGTGTGAGTATTACAAATTGCAATGCGGATCAAAGCTATAATATAGGTGAAAATAATTATAAAGCTGAATCTGTGAACTCAACGTAGTTCACACAAGTAAAAGCAATTCACGGAGGAGGATCTCCTCGTCCTCTCTCTATCTCTATAGTATGATTGGAATCTTCAGAGCCACGTGTCACTATCGTACTCACTCACCAGGTGCGAGTGTGGAAATACTTCCCCCCGACCCCGACCCCGACCCTGGACGGACGAAAATCCTTTCTTTTTCTCACTACATTTTCTCTCTCCAAAGACTTATAATATAATAATAATTATTATTATTATTATTTATTTCCCCATCTATTTCTTCTCTCTATATGAGCAAGAGCCAAGAGAAGAAAAGAGAAAAGAAGGACTTTGGTTTGGTTTTTCGCTTTTTTATTTTCTCGTATAATTGTTTGTTTTTTCTCTTCCTCAGTCGACCCCTCACACCACAGCACAGTCCTCTCCAATTCAACCCTCGTAGCCATGAAACTTCATCTTTCTTAGTTTCTTAACGCAGGTACCACTATCACTCCCTTTCTCTCTCTTCACCTCTCTCTCTTTATATCCACAACTTTGTATATATGTATATATAGCTATATGTGCTTTTCTTCCTAAAAAAAACTTTGCTTTCTTCACGTTTTCTTTATTTTCAATCTGCAACTTGCCAATCGGTGTATAACAACCATCACGACCCATTTTTGCAGGTTCGCTTCTTCATGTGGGTCTCACCGGGTTCTGCTTCTTCCATGGAGGTAACACTCGGAATCTTCTTATTTTCGTTTTTTTCTTTTCTTTTCCTTTGCTTCTACAGCCTCTCTCTCTCTCTCTCTCTCTCTCTCTCTCTCTCTGCTTGTTGTACGATTTTAATGCCTCGTAATAAATAACACTAATTTTCTTGGATCATATTGGAATTCTCTCTGGGAAGAAACCCGTGCCTGTGTTTGTCTCTTTCTTGGTACTTTTATATATCTCTTTTTGTTTAATACATTTTTTTTTCTCTCGTGTTCTTTCTTTCTTCTTCTTCCTCCTTGTTTGAGTCCTGTTTCAGCTTTGAGTATTGTCGGTTTCATATTATTGTGTTGCTTTTGGTATTCGAGAATAATGTGCTTAATGGGTTAGCATGCATTTGTGTAAAGTCTTCAACTTTGGATGTCGGGTTGCTCTCGTTTCGGGAAATGGATCTGGTTCGTTGCCTTCTTCTGAGTTTGCAGCCGGTGCTCCACTCGCTTTTCTGTTGCTTACTTCCCATAAATAAATATCTCAACTCCTTATATACCAAAGTTTGTTCTTTTGAGGAGTAGACTTGGTTTGGTTGTTGGTATAAACTTGGAGAATCTGCTTCAGCTTAGTTTTGTTCCTAAACGTTGTTGTTTAATTTGGGAATTTTGTTCTTCTGCGAGTATGCTTTGTATTTTGGCGGAATTAAAAATATTTATATCGGCCATAAGATTTATGAGAATGATTCTTCTTGTTTATTTCTCTCTCTCTTTTTTTTTTCTCTCGAAATTTCTAATTTTTTTCTTATTAGTTTAAATTTCTCTATTTTTGCTGATTGGAACTTGTGATAAATAGAATTACGAATATAGTTTATATATAAATCGTATCACAATGTTATTATCCTAAATGCTTCTGAAGCATTTTGTTTAAGCACGCCACTAACATGGCTAGCAAATCTCACTTGTGAATTTGTAGGCAGTCTTAGCGTATAACTTCGGTTAATTAGTGAAGTTTTCAGTTTCACTGGTTTGGCTCTGGCTGACTCCTAGATGAAGGTTCAGGAATAAGTGAAAATTTCTAAGTACCATTAAAGCTCTGCAATTTTGGTTAATTTACTAGCATTTACTTGGGAAAACAGCCATTTTACATGCAACTGCAAGAAATGAAGATTGATGTCTTCTTGACATCGGCTGTGTAGTTCTGTTCTTTCTACTTTGTTACTCTTTGTCAGTTCATTACAAAAACATCATTAGGTTAACAATGTTAAATCTGCACGTTATAGTGCAAGTGATGTTTATAAAAAGAGAAGGGCAAACTTAATAATTTGCCTTAAACCCAACAATTGCTGTACTGTCCCCACAGCAACAAGAAGAAGTATATATTTTTCAGATGTTTTCTTTGAATATGTTCAAATTTTTTGACAGGTGGGTGCTGTGCAAGTTAATGACCTCGTAAAATGTATTGATGAGCAAGCGGATGAGCTATCACTTTCTCAAGAATTTTCTGATGCTTATGATGTTTTTGGTGATCCAGAAATATTTCCTCGGGTGGGTGAGCAATACCAGGTTGAAATTCCACCTTTAATTTCAGAATCTGACTATTCCTGGTTTCAAAAGAACCCACATGAGGCAGAAAGTACAGCCAGTACTGTCCATGAGTTTCGAGTAGGATTACCCATTCCAATAATTTGGATTAAGGATGAAGTAGAGAACAATAAGCATGATCCACTGAAAAATGCAAGCAAGTCAATTGGAGTTACCAATAAAATTGAATCTTCAAAACTAGAATGTATCAAAGAGACCCAGAATAGTCTGGACTATGATAAATTGAATCCTAAACTTGAGTTCATTGGCAGTACATTGGTCAATAGAATGAAATTGCGAGAATTGGGAAATTCCAATGTGAAGCTAGAAACAAAGATTGGGATGCATGAAAGGCATAGAGACAAAGGCCATTTTCTGGTTCCTGGGTCTGCAAGTGACACCTGGAATGAAATTGAAGAGGCCAGTTTCATCCTTGGGTTGTATATATTTGGGAAGAACCTTGTTCAAGTGAAAAGATTTATTGCTGATAAGAAGATGGGGGATATACTGTCATTCTATTATGGGAAATTTTATAAGTCTGACAGATATCGAAGATGGTCTGGATGTAGGAAAATGAGAAGCAGAAAATGCATTTATGGGCAAAAAATTTTCACAGGGCCAAGGCAACAGGAGCTTTTATCTCGTTTACAACCCAGTGTATCAGAGGAATGCCACAATAAATTACTTGAGGTACTGACTTAAATTCTTCCAAAGTTTATGCCTTTTAATATCATCATTGCTTCACTGTCATGGATTGGATCTATCAAGCCTTCATTCCTTAGAAATCGGAATTGACTGGGCAACATCTCTCCTCCCTCCCAACCATATATAGAAGAAAAAGAAGAAACTTCTGAAAATGCCAGAATTTACAGGTGTCAACTGTTCATTCTTGAATAAACATCACTTCTGAAAGTGATGATGTTGTTTGGTTGAGGGTGGAGATGAGTTTCAAAGCTATACTTTCTTTCAAAAGAAATCATAGTGCTCAATTATGGAGTATTTAAGTTAATTTTACCTATTTGAGTTCTGTTTCTAATTATCTATATCATAATGGAAAAGTACTGTGAAATGTCATTGTCATTCTAATTTGAAATTCTGATTGTCTCACTTTCACCTTTTTGGCAGGTCTGCTGCCTATTAATTCATCTCCTTTTACTTATTATTCACTAGAATTGTGTCATAACTATATTAAACTTAATTACTTGATAGGTGTCCAAGACATTTGTAGAGGGAGAAATGCTTCTTGAAGATTATGTTTTAACTTTAAAGGCTTTAGTTGGGCTCAAAGCTCTTGTTGAGGCAGTAGGAGTTGGTAAAGGAAAAGAAGATCTCACAGGTCTCAATGTAGATTCTATGAAGTCCACTCAGGCACTTCCTGTTCGCCCAGAAATACCAGTTGGCAAAGCATGTTCAAAGCTTACACCTGCAGAAATAATAAGCTTTCTAACAGGTAATTTCAGATTAAGTAAAGCTCGAACAAGTGATCTCTTCTGGGAAGCTGTTTGGCCTCGTTTACTTGCCAGAGGTTGGCACTCTGAGCAGCCGGGTAGCTATAATTATGCTGTTGCTTCTAAGCATCCTCTGGTCTTCCTTGTCCCTGGAGTTAAAAGGTTTTCAAGGAAACTAGTGAAGGGAAATCACTATTTTGATTCTGTTAGTGATGTCCTGGGTAAAGTTGCTTCAGATCCTGAGCTAATTGAGCTTGAGACAGTTGGAGATAATGATTGCACAAGCAAGGAAGGAAATGGGTGGACAAAAGAACCAAAATTGGACGGGGAAAATTCCCCTGATCAGCCACGCCATTGCTATCTCAAGGTAAAAACTCCTACTCGCAGTGCAGATGTAATGAAATTTACTGTTGTGGACACAAGTCTGGCTAGTGAAAAGATGACGGAGGTGAGAGAACTAAGAAGCTTACCAGTTGGAGTTTTAAAAGCTTCTACTTTTGAAAATGATTCGGATGATGAGGATACTTCAGAGGAGCAAACAAATGAATCTGAGTCTGTCAATACCATGTGCTTTGAAAGGGGGAAGACTGATATTACTAAAGCCAGAAAATTTAACATTGGTAGTGGAATCTCTTCAGACTTGAATGATTTAGAAAACAATCCTTCAAAAGTGGAGCTTCCAATGAGCAGCATGGGTTCTACTAGTCTTTCTGCTGCCTCCAAGGACCAGAAGACAGACTTCTTGAGTAACACACAGAGAAGAGATGGTATGAAGTGCCAATCACTTCAGGGAATGGTATCTGATAAAAAAAATGATCTAGTCCCCGTTATAAAAAGACGGAGGAGATTAACTTCCTGTAGCCGTGCAAAGCAAAATAGTAACACTGCTAATATCTTTGTGGTTCCCAGAGTAAAACAAGAGGAGGCCAGTTTCTCTCACAACAATTCAAAGTCCAGTGGGAATGTAACTGCTAACTTCTTTGTGGCTCCCAGAGTAAAACAAGAGAAGGCCACTTACTGTATTGACAATGCAGAATTTAGTGTGAATGTTCTTTCACGGGAAATTCCCTCCCAGGAGAATAACTCGTTAGCAGGTCTTCCAACCCAGGAGAACAAAACATTAGCAGATCCTCTGTCAAATTCCAGCTCAGTCATCAGCAGAGAAGCTGTTCCTGGTACTAGTTCTTCCGGTACTAAGGTTCAACGTGAGAAGCCCCAGCCGCGGACTATGATTGACCTTAACTTACCTGTTTCACTAGAAGTTGAAGCGGATGAACCATTTGTGACTGAGATACAGCAAAATAACACAAGCAAGGAATCAGATGAGCTTAGTGTAGGTACTATCTTCAAACCTGTGGAGCACTCTGACCATCAGCCTGACATGCACACCCGGAGGCAGAGCACAAGAAACCGGCCACCGACAACAAAAGTGCTGGAAGCTTTTGCCTCCGGATATCTAGACAGAAAGGAGAAGCGAAGAAGTAGGGATTATCTTCAAGACAGTTCAATATCAAGACCTTCCCGGCGTGCATGTCGCAAAGTGGCAGGTTCTAGTGGTGGTGGGGCAGATTTTGAAAAAGAGGAAAGGGCAATTGTTGTCTGTAATGGTAATGGTAGCAGTAACAGCAATGTGATATATACAGGCTTCAAGTCTAGTGAAGGATAAAAGGAACCAAGTTTTCAAGTTCCTTTCTGGACTCAGGATAGGAATGATACATCTTTCTTTGAATCTATGCCCTGGAAGATTGATTACTCGTTTCCTATATTGTGAGATGGCATATGACATGAAGAAGATAGCAGTCTTTTCACTCATTGAATTGGTACTGCACATATGATATGTAAGATACAAAGTTCGAAGGAAGGTTTTCCAACCAAGAGAATGTGCCGTTAACTACAAATTACTTGAAAATCTGGACGTAGAGAAACCCCTCTGGTCTTCCCAGCTTTGCCTTCAACAGCATCTGAGAAAGCTTTCAAGTCTTCTGGAGTTGGAAGTTTTATGCTTTGTTCTCATTTCCTAGTTGCAGTGGCAGTCCCCAATCCAAGACTTCCTGCTGCTGCCCCCCTTCTGATCAGATGATTTGTCAATGCTACCCAGTTATAGATAGAATACACAGCAAGCCAATGCACATTATGACTCTAGTTTGCTTTTTTGTCATCATAATTAGATGTTTAACCTCGTCAATTCTGTCAAATGATGAGAGAGTAAAGGTAAATGGAGCAGTTACAGTAGGCTTTTCCCCTGTTTGGGTGTGTCCTCCTGGATGATGATGACTCCAAATATTCATTATACATGCATATATGAAGTGATTTTCATTCATAACTAATTGTGGTTGTTTATAGTAACTTGCCTTTGCTTCCAATTTCACCAAGCGTTGTTAGTTACGCTTTGCTAAATATTTAATGGAGAGGAGGGAATGAGAGATATGGTTCATGGAGGGTATTTTAAGTACTCCTCCAAGTACTACTAAAATTCTTTTTAACCTCCCGCTTTATCAGAAGAGAACCATGAGGAGTTGATTGGTTCTGAAGACTGAAGAGAACTTGTTCACTATCGTGTTTGACAAATGTATTTAAAAACAAATGCCACTTTGTGCAAAGCTATAAGTACGAATCAGCAATATGCCAATATGTAAAGTTACTATATATATATATATATATATATTGCTTATGCGATTCTCTTTATTCAACATATTTCGAAATTAGTTTTTGCTTTGAAATTTCAACCTTTCAATTTGCAACTCTGCATTTGACATCGACTTTCTGCATTTTTTATCTACATTTTGCAACACCTACTTTCCTTTGTGTTCAGTATAATGGATTTGTACAGTATTTTTCTTGATTGGTTTTGTTTTACACTAGAAAAAGGGGAAAATAGTGCTACAACCGACAAGAATCAATTCTTTTGAAAGTAAAATTTTGAAGCTTTTACTTTCAGCAACATCACCAGTGTCAATAAATGCAATACATCCCACTTTTACCAAAAGATACAATGCATACATATATCATGTTAAAATTTAAATTTAAATTATATTAATTTTAATGTCCTATTAGGTAATTTTATATCTATTTATTTGCTTTTATATTTTTTAAGATAGTTACATGAGAGTTAAGAAAATCATTAAATAACTTTGATTATAAGCAAAATAACTACATTTGACATGAGAGTTGTTATTGATACTTTTAATTGTCTAATCACATTCTTTATTAGTCACTCAAAATCTTTTAAAAAGAAAAAAATATTGATTGGTTAAAAAGGAGTGTTAATAGACATTTGGGAGTGATAATAGCATCATCCTTGACAGGATTATCTTTTATGAAAATATTTAAAATATTATTATCACTATTAATTTTTTTTCTCTCACTTTTTAATATCAAATATAAAGTTAAAAAAATAACGAATACTCTATTAATTTTTCAAAATGATAGATAAAATAAAATGAAAAAAACTTTTCTAAACCAACATATTAAAAAAAGGAGAGAATGTAAATGTAATTCTATTTTATTTTTTTAATTTTACTAATATGTGCGCTTAGTCGCTTAGAACACATGTTAATAAATTAAAAAAAAAACTATTAAATAAAAAAGTATTTAATATCTAAATAATTTTAATAACATTTGATATATTTTACTTTAAGTAATTGAAATAATTTAATAAAAAATAATAAATACTATTTTGATCTTTAACCTATAACAAAACGCCATTATTTTGCTATCTAATCCAAGCGGTAATCTTTTCTTTTCATTTACCGCAAACTTTCGGTCTCAAACAAAAGCCAAAAAAAAAAAGGTGTCTTAGACATAAATTGCATCACTGCCAAATGTAGTTGTGGATTAATTAAGTTTCACCAAATGTTTTGGGCCACTTGAGTTCAGTGATAATAATGTCTACATGACGACCGTTCCAACAATAAAGCCATGCGTGTGGTCTACATTGGAACTAGCCACGTGACATAAAGTTCGTTATTATTTTTTGTACAAATATAGAGTCTATATTCTTATTTTATAGTTTCAACTATTACCTTAACATAAAAATTAATAAATTAGACTAAACAAAATAAATCTGAATGGTTAAATTCGTAGAAAAAAGTTATAAAAGAAGTTTATTTAAAAATTTATGGACCATCCCACCTCTGGGGTTTTTGGCATAAAAAAGTTGCTGTTCCATTATGATGTGAGGGTTAGAGATTGATGCGCACAACAACTTACAAGAGTGCATGCCACAGTGACAGTGACAGAGATGGGTCAGGCATTTCGTCGAGCATCTAGAAGAGTCCGAGCTGCCTCCCAAGTTTAAGCTTTTTGGTTGAGACTTGAGAGGTTAAGCCATGCAATTCCCAAAAACTGAGCTCCTTTCGCTTCATTTCTTACGTAGAAAACCAATCAAGTACTGGGGTATACATTTTTTAATTTCTACTATGATCATGATCATTCATTGTACTGTTTGATGGCATTGTTATTGATTGTTCTTTGCTTAAGATGGTCATCCTAGAGTTAATGTTGACAACATCCTGGAAGAAGGAGATCCAAAATTTGATGCCATGCTTGGTCAAATGATTGGTAGAATCACTTTAAAGCCTGCGGGAAAACCTGAGATGGGTGAGGTCAGTTTATGCAACTTGCTTTTACTCCTTATGTAGAATTTTAATTTGATGCAAAATTTGTTATGATGTTGCGTGTTATTGTTATATATCATTATCTAACCTCTGGACTCTGACATTATATATTGCTTTGTTATTCACCCTTTCTACATCTCCTGCCAGATGAAATGAAGTCTTCCAACAAAATTCTTCCCTTGACACTATGTTATGGATTGATATTTGTCTCAAATGCTTTTATTTTTTTATGCTTATATATATTAATATCACCTTTGGAAATCTTACCTGGTTGCAGACTGTTCTTCATCATCAACACTGGGGGGTTCATGTTAGATGTTTCCTTTCCTAGGCACTGGTCTAATCATTGCATGTTAATTAATGCACATTTTACTGAGACAACTCTCCTAACAGTTTGATGTTATTGTTACAGGCTTCTGTGGTAGAAAAATATAATAGGCCCATGCCAAAATTGCGAAATAATTCTGGCAATGGCCTATTCCCACAGGCACTTTGAATGTAGCACATCCTCTTGCATGAAGGCAAAGGCTGTATGATCACAATGGGCCAATGGATGTCCACCAGATTGCTGAAAATTTCCCCGTTGATGTTGTCCACATTCACAGGATCCTGCAGTTCCTATCACTACCTCCACAAGGTAGCAATCAAGATATGTAGGTAACTGTCTTAAGAACGTGCTTGTGCAATCTCTGAAAAACCTAGTACTTGGATTCTTTTAAGATAGAATATCCAAAATTGAATTTGCTTTGAGATGGAAATTTCCTTTGGAAGGAGGGAGTTCCAATAAAAGTTTGGTATACCAACAATAGGGTTCTTTGTTCTTTTTTATATGGCAACAATTTTTTTTTTTTTTATTCTAGGCTCTAAACAGGAGCAAACTGAGTTTTTGCTTTGTAAGATACTGTGATCGTATGTGTCGTGTGATTTCTTTTAGGAGAATCACGTGCCTAACATATATCTAGTTGACGTCTATCTTTGCTGGAATATTAAGAAAAAATAGCATATCTTGACAGATATATTTATTTACCTATTTTCTAGACCCTAAGAGGAATAGAATGGATCTTGATTGTTTATAATAGCCAAAGATAGATCCTGGAGTTCAAATCTGTCAGGACCATGATCTCTTCGGTAGTCCCTTCTATTTCAAATGAACAGAAAGGGAAAGAAATGCTTTCACATACAAGATTAAAAAAACCGAATCTTATATGGCTTTCAAAATGACGAGCTCGATCCATTTGGTAATTGCTACAAAAATGACACTAATTTGAAGAGGGTAAGCTATTTTGTCCAATACAAGTATGCCAAAGAATCTGCATAGCAGTGGCCCTCCAGCTCAAAAAAACTCTTGTTCGAATTTTGCCACTTCAAACCTAGTGTAGGTTTGGAGCCAAGCACACTTCAATTCGTTCCACAAAGACAGGCTTTGCACAATTTTGGAAATCAAAACATGTTAGTATCAAGAACGACCACGCCAACGGGGCAAGGCTGCCATTCAGTTTCCAATAAGGCAAGGGTAACACATGTTGATGTATGATTGATCTTAGCTTTCATCTTAGCCTTCTTCCATCATATGGAAGTACAATCTTATTAACTATCACTATGATTAAAATATATTAGCATATCCCTCAGGCTCTCTTCCTATCCTAAAGTGTAAATAATCAAGTCAAAAATTGGACTCTAGCCAATCTGACGTCAATTCATATGCAACAAATGTTACAGCACCGGCTGGTGCAGCTTTAACCGTTGATGGGAGTATCCCTTTGTATAGACCAGCCCAACCTTCCAACAGTAATATCCGTTGCATGGCGTCGAACATATTCCTGTATGCACGATGCTCAACTCGAGCTCCATATCTTGGATGCCTTTGAAGCCCTTCAATCTGTAGCAAACAAAGAATGAAGATAACAAATCCAGTTTTCTTTAATATCCTTTACTTGTTTCAGATGACACAAAAGACATCATGTATCTGGCATGTGGTCATCAGAAGTTTACATTTTTGAGGGGTGGAGGGTGAGAGCGGGGCTGTCTACAACTCAAAATTTTAAAATTGATATTTGATCAAATGATCCTAGTACTAATACTAAAAATGGGCAATTGGGTAAAGGTTACCTGAAATCTTTTCTTGACCACATCAAGTGGATGACAGACAAGTTTGGCACATGTCCCAGCCGCCAACCCACAAAGGATAAGCTGAAAGCTAGAGAGGGTATCATCTGCAGTGGTGTTGGAATATCTGAAACGGTTCCAAGCCTACAATTTCACACACACAATGCACATAATAAATAAGCTGATCTCAAAGAATAGCAGACTGTAAAGTGAAACTGAAACAAAACATTCATCAGCTGTATGAAGGATTCCAACTCCATCTTTCATATAAGGTTACAACTTACAACTTTCAAATGAAAACAAATTATGTCACTAGGTTCCTTTTCTTTGCTGCTACTAATTCAATACAATTTTAATTTAAACTATAACCAAAATGAAAACCTGACAATAGATATGAGGCATGAAAATGATTAATTTTTCAAATTCAAAATTAACATAAACTGCTGTGTTGCATTGTTAGTACAAATAGCTAGTGCAAGCATAGTGAATGCCATGTAAAGCCAATAAAAATCCATGTCTAGAGTCCAGACTGGTAAACTAAGCAACAGGTAAGATGAGAATCTAAAAATAAAATGGAGATTCAACATAAACTGAAAAAGTGAGACACATATAGAGCAATCCTCACAACTAAACCAGCATTCATCATACCCAAAGGGAATGGGAATAAGTTCATGATACATTTTGAGTCATTCTGTTAGGAACCAGAAAGGAAATAGCTAGGACAGAGATGAAGAAACATTGTTTTATTGCAGAATTCAAGCCTGTATCAAGGTGATAGCAGTGCCAGGTTCTGGAAAATGAAAAGAAAGTATACAAAGAGAGAAAAAAGGGCCTAGGCAATTAGAGAGTGCCCAGTCTCTCCCAAAAGTCGCAGCCAATTCCAGCCTGCCCCCCCCCCCAATCATCACTCCTAGCCTTATACCCATTATAGCCGAATCACTCTTCCACTACCCACATTAATTCAATTCTCCCACTACCGGCATTAATTCAGTAGTCAATTACATTCACTCTCCCACTAATTCAACAGTTAGTTATGTTCACTCTCCCACTACCCTCCCCCCATTAATTTAACAGCCAGTTACATAGTGGGTAACCTCCCATTGCAACCCTTCTTTCTCCTCACATACACTTTATTTAATTTAGGGGTTCTATCAACACTGCCCCCCTCAAGACACACCTTGTCCTCAAGGTGGAAGTCAGGGAACTGATCCTTGAGTGTAGATAAAGTCTCCCAAGAGTTTTCAAAGTCTGGAAAATTCTTCCATTTAATGAGAACTTCTGTATCTCCATTTGAATTAGTTCGGGCAACAAGTACTTCAGTTGGCTGTACTTTCAGTTCCCAATCCTCTGCTAAAAACAGAGGTATGGGTTGGCTGGTGATATCAGCAGAGATGGATTTCTTTAGCAAGGAAGCATGGAAAATCGGATGCACTTGGCTGCCCTCGGGTAGCTGCAGCTTATAAGCAACTGGGCTGATTTTTTCCACGATTTCATAAGGTCCATAATACCTAGGACTTAGTTTCTGATTCACCCTCTTAGCCAAAGTCTTCAATTTATACGGTTGAATCTTAAGAAAAATCGCATCTCCAACTTGATGTTATACCTCTCGTCTATGTCTATTGGCTTGATTGCGCATTCTATTTTGGGCCTGAACCAAATGCTCTCTCAATTCATCCAGCATGTGATTTCTTTCTGCCGTCAGCCTATTGACTTCTTCTACTGAAGACTGATTTACATCACCTCTAATTAGTGCAGGGGGGCCTCTCCTGTACAATGCTTTAAAAGGGGTCATTTTGGTAGCAGAATTGTAGTTGGTATTATACCAAAATTTTGCCCAACTGAGCCATTTGGGCCATTGCTTAGGTTTAGTCCCTGTGAGACACCTAAGGTAAGTCTCCAAGCATCGATTAACCACCTCTGTTTGCCCATCAGATTGGGGGTGATAGGCGGAATTGAATTTCAGTTTGGTGCTAGCAAGTTTAAATAGTTCTGTCCAAAAAGTACTAATGAAAACCCTGTCCCGGTCAGAAACAATGGAAGAGGGAAACCCATGGAGCCTGACTATGTCTTTGATGAAAATCTCAGCAATATCTCGAGCCGTGAAAGGATGAGCTACTACTATGAAGTGTGCATACTTCGTTAATCTGTCTACTACTACTAGAATAGTGTCCACCCCAAAAGCCTTAGGTAGTCCACCTATAAAGTCCATGGAAAGGTCTGACCAGGTGTGTGTTGGTATTGGAAGTGGTTGTAGTAGACCCGCGGGACTTAAGGCCTGATATTTATTCCTCTGGCAAACTTCACATCCCTATACATACTGCTGTATTCTCTTCTTCATCCCTTCCCAAAATATCAGTCAAGAAATCCTTTTGTAGGTCTTGAAAAATCCTAAGTGTCCCCGTAAGGCTAAGTCATGGAATTCAAGTATTAAAGGAACTTTGGGGGAATCTTTAGGAATCACCATTCGCCCTTTAAAATATAATCTCCCCTTCTCAAATTGGAACCTTGGATGGGAGTCAGGTTGCCTCAACAAGTCTTGAATAATCCCCCTCAATTTTTCATCAGCCTGGATTTCATCTTCCAACTCATCCCACTCATAAAACTGGACTATAGAAAGTGCTGAATATTGTAACTTCCTTGAAAGGGCATCGGCTACCTTGTTTTCATTTCCAAGGTTGTATTTGATCTCAAAATCATACCCCAACAATTTCGAGACCCATTTCTGCTATTCCTCCCCCATTATTCTTTGATCAGCAAGGAATTTTAGGCTTTTCTAATCTGTATGCACCTCAAAGTGTCTCCCTAGCAAATAATGCCTCCATTTTCTAATAGCTAGAACTATAGTCATTAACTCCCTCTCATATACAGACTTGTTCTGAGCTCTGTCGGATAAGGTTTGACTCATGTAGGCAATCGGTTTCCTTTCTTGCATCAGTACTGCACCTACTCCCTTTCCAGAAGCATCCGTCTCAACAACAAAAGGTTTCTCAAAATTTGGGACTGCCAACACAGGTAAAGTAGTTATGGCTGCCTTAAGGTGGTCAAAAGCCCCCTGAGCCTCTCCCCCACTTGAAACTGTCCTTCTTGAGCTACTGTGTGAGGGGCCAAGCTATTTTACCATAATTTTTGACAAACCTATAATATCCAGTTAAGCCCAAGAATCCTCTCAACCCCTTCACATCCACAGGGACAGGCCAGCTAATCATATCCTTCACCTTATTTGGATCTGCAGAGACACCTTTTTTTGAAATTAGGTGTCCCAAATACTCTAGTTGCTGCTGGCTGAAACTGCACTTCTTCTTGTTAACAAAGAGTTGATTCTCCCTCAACAACTAAAGCACTAACTTGAGATGTTTCTTATGGCTGTTTTCATCTTGACTGTAGATTAGAATGTCATCGAAGAATACTAGAACAAACTTCCTCAAGTAAGGTTTCAGGACCCTGTTCATTAGAGCTTGAAAGGTGGAGGGGGCATTGGTTAAGCCCAAAGACATGACCAAAAATTCATAGTGCCCCTCATGCGTCCTAAAAGCTGTTTTCGGAATGTCTCCTTCCTTCATCCGAATCCGGTGATAACCAGATTTAAGATCCAATTTAGAGAATACCATAGCATCCCCCAACTCATCTAGCAACTCATCAATTATAGGAATAGGGAATTTGTCAGGTGTTGTCAACTTATTTAATTCCCTGTAATCTACATAGAACCTCCATCCACCATCCTTTTTCTTTACTAAAATAACAGAGCTGGAAAAAGGACTAGTACTGGGTCTAATTATACCCGCATGTAACATTTCACCCACTATTTTCTTAATCTCATTTTTCTAGTAATAAGGATACCTGTATGGCCGGATGTTGGGGATTTGAACTCCTTCGTTGAGATTGATAGCATGATCCTGTTCTCTCCTTGGGTGTAATCTGTTTGGTTCCTGAAAAACATCAGCAAAATCTTCTAAAATAGCCCTGATTTCCTCGGATAGAAGCTGCTGTCCCCTCCCTTCTCCTTGCAGCTGCTGGTATTCTACATAATATCCTTATCCTTCATCTTGTAAGGCCTTGAGCATGGTTTTCCAAGATGCTTGTGCTTTGCAAAGGGAAGGATCCCCTCTTAGAGCTATCTTATTACCTCCCACCTCCCATTTAATGGTCAAATTTCTAAAATTAGCCTCGATATCTCCCAAACTAGCCAACCAGTCCATCCCCAAAACCACCTCCATTCCTCCTAAATCAAACAACAAGAAATCTTGCTTAATTTCGACACCCTGCACTTCAAGCACCACTTCCCTACATACCCCTCTACTCCTCACTTTTTCACCAGTTCCCACCTCCACTGTATATTCTGGAGTGTCCCCAACAGAAAGGTTTAACTCGCTTACTAGTTTTTTAGAGATAAAGTTGCTGGTTGCTCCACAACCACTAGTACCAACACTTGTCTATTGCCAATCTTACCCCAAGTCCAATGACTGATTGGAAGTCAATCCCATTTTGCTATTAAGGGATAGTTGGCGGGTCTTGTTTTCCAATTCCTGCTCCTTTCCTTCTTCCTTCTCCTCCATTTCCTCCTCTTCTTCCGCTATGTCTTCCACCATGAGCAGCTGGTAGTGCTTGAATTTGCACACATGCTCAGGCCCTCATTTTTCCTCACACTTAAAACACAGTCCCTCTCTACTTCTTTCCTGTAATTCAGCTTGGGAGAGTTTTCTGGCCCCAACAATTCGTTTTTCTCCTGCTTGCCCATCTGGAGGTTTAGGTTCTAATGGGCCTTTACTCCCATAATTGGTCCTATGTACAAAGGGCTGGGTCCTCCCAACTTCCCCCACCTTATTAGTCTTGAAAGTAGAAGGACCTTTTCCGTACAACCCTCCCTTATCATTCGGACCTTTTCCGTACAACCCTCCCTTGTCATTCGGTGCCAATCCTCCTTTCCTCAATGCCCAGTTCTTCTCTTCCAACAATAGAGCTCTATCCATGAGTTTCAATAGTGTCTCCAAGTTGTACAACTTCAGTTCAGCTTGCAACTCCTCTCGTAACCCATTCAAGAAAATTCCTTTTAATATCACCTTGTCTGCATTTTTCAACGGAGCAGAAACTATCTCAAACTTCTCACGGTATGATGGAACACTGGATTTCTTATTCAGTAATTGGGATAAATGCCCCAAGAATCGTACAATAGTATCAATCTCCTATAGAACAGAACCTAGAGATCAGAGATCCCTCCCTAGCCAATATGGCTCCCTTTCCTAACCAAAATACCGAATATCTTTTCTGATCCTACCCCCTCCTCATATTTCCCTCCTTTCCCCCTATTCTCTTCCTAATCACCTAACTAACTATCAAGTTAGTTAGTCTGGTTACAAGGGTTATGGGCCCCTTTACAATTGGGCCTATCCCTCCTTACATAAACTCTCCTAATAATGGGTCGTGTGCCATCAATACTCCCCCCCAAAGCTTTCACCTTGTCCTCAAGGTGAAAAGAAAGGAAATGAAGCTTCAGAGAAGATACAGACTCCCAAGAATTATTGCATGGAAGAGCCCCCTGCCACTGGATGAGGAGCTCTGCTGCTCATTATATCTCAAAGCAAGTGCGTCTATAGGGTGTGTTTCCAAGACCCAATCTGCAGATAGTTCTGGAGGTAGAGGATGGGACTGTTGGTTTGTAGGGACTGCTGTCTTCAACCTGCTCCTAGCTGACAAGGCCCATTTCTGAGATGTGACAAACGTCATGACAGGGAAGTTAGGAGGTTTTGGTTTTGGCATACTTGCCGTTGCAACAGCGACAAAAGCCATGGTTGAAACATGAAGGTCTGGAGGCTTCGGTTCTGTCCTTGATCTTGTGGAAGCAAAACCAAAAGTTGCTCCACTTTGTTTGAGTCGCTGGTTTGCGGGTCTGTCACTGTTCACTTGCATAAACAGAGGCTCGTATTCAGGCAGCGTGTGATGGCTCCAGTTAGGTGGTGGAGGAACGACCGGAGTTGGGGTTGATGTCGGCAGTTGCATATCACCAACGTCAATCTGAACTGGCGGAAGTACTGCACCACGCATTGAATTCGGTGGCTTTGGAGGCGATGGAGGGATAGTTGGAACTGCTCCTATAGATGACACCACCTTCACCACTCTCACCAATCGCAGAGCTGAGAGATTTGGGGTTTTTTTGCTCTGGCTTGTGATGGGGAACATACTGAAAAACTTGAGAAGATTTTTGAATCATTTGTGGAAACCTTTGTGGTTTGGGGTTTAATCCACACGCCGGCAACCATTTTGTCGCACCACCTCTGCTTCTTGTTGTCTTATCTTTTCTCTTATCACCAAGAACTGGGAATTTCTCAGTGAGTTTGAGAACTAATTTCTTGGAACCATGGTACTGCTCTTGGATGACTTCAAACTCTTTCTCAGACTCAAGCCATATTTTTGGGATTTCTTGCTCCAATTTTGAAACCTTTTCAATTGGTTCGAGACCTTGCTTCACAATGTCTCGAGCGCAAAGGACGTGCTTATCGATTTCTAGGGAACCAAGAACAGGTGGTTCCCATTCTTGTAGCTCCACCTCATCGCTGCTAATGAATTCTTGTTCTGAGATATCATCCTCCAGCTCAGAAGGCTTAGTCTCTTGGTTTTTCAGCAAAGGCTCTGTCTCTTGTGTGCCAGAATCAAGAACGTGAGATTATTGACACACTGATGCCAAATCTTTAGCCTGCACTGAGATCAAATTTGCCCCAAATTGGATTTGAATGGCCTCCAAAAATTCCTCCCATATGAAGCTACTATTCTTGCTGATTTTCCAATCATACCACCAATCCCTTGCAGGTCCATGTAGGTAGATTGGTGCCCGTATAATTCGTTCCCTCTCTGTTACAGAAGTAGACTCCTCATAATATTCTCCAACTTTGGAGACACATTCATCCACTCCTTCTCCCTCAAACTTAGGAATATCAACTTGCTTGTACCTTCCCAGTTGAGTTCTTACTGCCATTGCAATCTCTCCCTCAGACCTGCAATGAACCTCCACCCTAGGCCCTCCATTCCGCTGAATCCCTAAATCCAGCTTGCGCAAGATTTCTTGGATGCTGTTCTCCATGAAACTCGTACGAACATCACTCATTTGCCTCCATTCCGCGAAATCCTCATACCTGCGCTCCAAAGCTTTAGTTCTTGACTCCATTCTCGTGCTCACCATGCGCAATTTGCTCCCCAAGAACGAACTGCTTTGATACCAGTGATGGAACACTGGATTTCTTATTCAGTAATTGGGATAAATGCCCAAAGAATCGTACAATAGTATCAATCTTCTATAGAACAGAACCTAGAGATCAGAGATCCCTCCCTAGCCAATATGGCTCCCTTTCCTAACCAAAATACTGAATATCTTTTCTGATCCTACCCCCTCCTCATATTTCCCTCCTTTCCCCCTTTTCTCTTCCTAATCACCTAACTAACTATCAAGTTAGTTAGTCTGGTTACAAGGGTTATGGGCCCCTTTACAATTGGGCCTATCCCTCCTTACATAAACTTTCCTAATAATGGGTCGTGTGCCATCACGATACTCCATGATCGAACTAGTTTGCTTAATACTCAACAATGGCCCGAAGGGATTCTGAACCAATCCCGGTTGAAAACGTCGAATTACTGCATCCTTGAATTGTACCCATCTTGGAGAGGGTGTTTGTTCCTCCCACCATTGGTACCAATTCAGTGCTCTGTCTTCTAAAGCTACTAACACTGCGTCTAATTTCTCTGAATCTGCCATGGCATTTACTTTAAAATATCGCTCCACTCGGTTGATCCAACCATAGGCATCGTCTCCAGAGAAGATCAGAACCTCCAGCTTTCTGCCTCCATTGTCCTGCATCCTAGGACGGCTGCCTCTCGAAGAACCTCCTCTGTGTTTGGTTGGAGAATCACGTGTTTTGGAACGCGATTCCGCAATTCAAACCGAGCCCTCCCTGCTACCGTTGCGCCTCTCACCCTAACTCTTCTCCTCATCATGTCGGTTTGGAGAACGCTGCCGTCAAGATCGAAGAACCACCTACTGAATTGCAGAACCTCCAGCTTTCTGCCTCCATTGTCCTGCATCCTAGGACGGCTGCCTCTCGAAGAACCTCCTCTGTGTTTGGTTGGAGAATCACGTGTTTTGGAACGCGATTCTGCAATTCAAACCGAGCCCTCCCTGCTACCGCTGCGCCTCTCACCCTAACTCTTCTCATCATGTCGGTTTGGAGAACGCTGCCGTCAAGATCGACCTCAGGAGTAACCTTGGTCTTTCCCCTTCAACAGCCGCTTGATCTCATCCAGTTGTGTTTGACTCTCATGCCTCCAATCCTGCAAACTCTTCTCCAAGCTCTCCACTCGAGACTCCATTGCAGCTCGCGTAGTGACCATCCAAAGCTCCCAGAATCGAGAGCTCTGATACCAGTTGTTAGGAACCAGAAAGGAAATAACTAGGACAAAGATGAAGAAACACTGTTTTATTGTAGAATTCAAGCCTGTATCAAGGTGATAGCTGGAAAATGAAAATAAAGTATACAGAGAGAAAAAAAAAAGGCCTAGGTAGTTAGAGAGTGCCCAATCTCTCCCAAAAGTCCCAGCCAATTCCACCTCCCCCCCCCCAATCATCACTTCTTAGCCTTATACCCATTACAGCCGAATCACTCTTCCACTACCCACATTAATTCGGTTCTCCCATTACCCCCATTAATTCAGCAGTCAATTACATTCACTCTCCCACTAATTCAACAGTTGGTTATGTTCACTCTCCCACTACCCTCCCCCCATTAATTTAATAGTCAGTTACATAGTGGGTAACCTCCCATTGCAACCCTTCTTTCTCCTCACATACACTTTATTTAATTTAGGGGTCCTATAACATTCCAATTCTTCTAGCATCACCTTCCACCAAAATTGTAAAATGATGGCATAAGACAGCAAAACAAGCTACAATAACCAGGCAAGCAAGATCTAAGACAATCTACAATCTCACCTTACTATAGTTGCACAATGAACAAACGACAACATCCATGGCATGCAGGGCATAATTATGTCAACTAATAAAAATGAAATGTTAAATAGAAGGACTGAAATTTTACCATGGCCCATCGCTTAAATGTATCATAGGTACCAAATTGTAGGCCTGCATAAGGTACAATCTCAACTAGTGTTGGTGACAATCCAGCATACAAGCCTTGGAATCCACGAGTCTGGACGATATCAATGAATGCTGACCTCATGTTTGGATATACCTAAATGGTGGCAAAATATTTGCAAAGCATTGTTACAGAAAATAACTTCAAAAGGACCACAACATCAGAGATCAGTATTTCCACACAAAGCAAAACAGAAGAGCATAAATGGCATATTCAAGTTCATAAAAGCAAAATGAACAAGAGTAGAGTTCATGAATTCACTATTGATGGCCTCGTATCAGCCAATAGAACCCAAAGGACTACCAAAATGCTTATACTCAGATGTAACAATCCTTAAAGAGGCAACATAGATTTGCCAGAAGACCAATAATCAACAAGCCTGATAGAGGCCCAGGAAGCACTATTATACTGGGGTATTCTCCTTCAAACCATTCCCCATCCAAGCTAAAGTCAAAGTTAAGATTCAAGGTATTCACAAATCACAATAATCCCAGACTGCACTATAAGAACTAGAACTCAACTACGATTTGTAGTATGCTGCTGTCACTGAATCTGTTAACCAGTGGTGGATATGTGTTATAGTTTGTGAAGGCACATGCCCCCCTCATCTCAAGGATTTTTCATTAGAAATATATGTAACTTATTATATTGCCCTCGTCATTTATTTTGAGTTTCCCCCACTTTACTCATTAATTAACAAGTTGAGTAAAAAAAAATATTTAAAAGGCAAATCATTAGACTCCACACATCAACTAGGAGGACAAATAAATATATACTTTATTCATTTGAAGTCCAACCCCCTAAGTAATCTCAGATTTGACCTCTCTAAAGTGAATGATGCACTTCAAAGGTCGCGCCACTCCAGGCATTTGAAAAAAGTGCACTTGGTTTAGTATAGCTTCTAGGCCAGCTCAACTCGTATATGATATGATCTGATCTGACAAATTCTATTGGCAATACCACTAATTAGACAAGAAGAAGCCAATAAGGAGCACCCCTACCCCTTGCAGTAGGCAAAAAGAATGAACAAAAAAAATGATATCAACATAAAAACTTTCAAGCACAAAAGATTGAGTTGTAGGTGCGTCATGATAATGGCGAGGAACAAGCAAAAGTCTGTGGACTGGAGGAGGGTGTTTAAGAAGCAGACCAGTAATTTGCTTCATTGGCCTTCAGAACACTAATAAACATTACACAAATTTACTTTGGAACTATCTTAACCTTAAATTTAATAATGCACATACCTTTGGCTCGCCTTGAGAAGCTAATATGGTTCGGAGAAGATCAAAGGGATATGACCCTACAGTAGCTGCACACCCAGCTAATGCCCCACTGACATAGGAAAGGTAAGGGCTCAAACTAATGTGATTCTCTGTAGCAACAAAAGGCAACCAATGAACGGCATAAATCAAGAATTGTAGAAGATATAGGACATTTCCTGGTAAGTAATAATATATCTGAAGTGTGCTACTGTGTGCATGGGTATAGGTTTTGGCTTGAAAATATAGTGTGTACACCAATTAACTACAGACGGTATCCTCCTCCCAAAGAAATCTTTACACAAAATAAATTAGTAAAATTAAATTGAGCAAGATGTTGGAATGAATTAGAAGAGCTTATGGAGCTAGCTTTTAAAAGTTATGAGTGATAATGATGTCTTGGTAATTAAGCTAAAGTCTGAACAAAACACTTTGGTAATTAAGCTAATATGTTGGAATACCTGTCTTGGAAGAACCAGAGGCAAGAGTCTTCAACTTGTGCAAAACTGTAAATTGTATGGCTGTATATGGCATAACCATGAGCAATGCTGGTACATTTCCCCGCCAAAAGCCCTGTAATATGTCATAGAAAGAAAGTGCAGATTACTTAGAAAAGCAACATTATAAACTTAATGGATTGAATTAGAAAAGGTGGGGGGTTATTGTAATTTGCACCTTTATGCCTTCTTCTCTAAAAATATCTTTGCTTGCCTGAAGCATTCCAGTATATTTTGATGCTGCAACCAAATCTCTGCGTAGTAAAGCCCATGAAGATGTGGGCTCTAGTTGAACCTGTCATTGTGAATTAGAATGAATGTGAATTAACAATTATATTTTGAAAATGGAACAGGCAACAAACAATAAATGAAGGGTGCAGACACCTGGAATCTAATCTTGATAACATCAAGGGGCGAGGTGACTGTCCGTGATATTCCACCTGAAATTGCTCCAGCCGAGGAATCAATTATTGCACGCTTCAGTTGGCTGGGCTCCTCCATTGCCACAAACACCCTTGACCCTTCCCTTTTCAGACTATGCTATAACCTGCAAGATGCACCCCATTCCCATGAAATCAAACTTGCATAATAATATACCACATAATAGTAATAATAATAATTCACATATATAACAGAAAGAAAGAAGCAAAGCAAATCTATGCCCTTCAAATTAGGGTTCTGCTTAAATTTCCCAAAACTATTGAGAATTAACACAAAGGGCAAAAGCTGAGAGACAAAAAAACGAAATCTTTAAGATCTGTGGCAATTGCCAACGCACCTGCAAGGGAGGACGAAGAAGGAGGCAATGGAGAATTGAGCCCAAAGTCCCAAACTAGAGAGAGAAAACCAAACAAAGATTAAAGTGCTTTATTATTTAGGAAAATGTTATTTTTTAACACATGTAATATAGGTGATACCAAGATATATTATATCACAAGAGAAGATAGATACATAACATGTAATGTGAGAGAAATATCAATTGTGTTTCGTATTCTAATCTCTAAATAATAGGATTGATTTTTTTAGTGATACCTTATTCGATTTAGGTTTGCTGGAATTTAACGCAGACTGACGATTTTATACGAAAAAGATTGGACAGAGTGATTCTAGGGTATAGCTTTTGCTTTTTCTTTTTTTATTTCTTTTGTGGCTCTCTAAGTTGCCAACCATAATTCTTGGGGCAGTTACCAAAGTCATTTGTTTATATGAAGAAGCCGGGGGCAGATGAGGCAGGGTACACCACTGGGCCAACGCACAGCGTAGGCATCTCCCATCAAATGATGAGCAATCTAATCAGGTCAGGTGTTATAAAATTATGCATAACTCCAACTCTGCATTAGGATATATTTGATTCGTCCACGTTAATATACTATATTAGTATACCCGCTGTTGAGTTTTACGGATTTTTTTTAATTTTTAATTTTAATTACATTTAATGTGTCTTTTTCTATTTTTTTTAAATTAATAAATTAAGATCATAGATTATCACTTGAATACTTGATATAAAAAGTAGTTCATTGATATAATAATATAATAAGTAACTATAATATAATATACAATTTTATTGGTTTAATTATTAAGTAATAAATGAAAATTAATAGAGCAAATTTAGATTATAAAAATTTCAACAACTAAAAACAAAATAAAACACATAAAGGACACAAAGTAATAAAATATATTAAAACCATACAATGATTAAAAATAACAGAAAATGCACCTGAAAACCTTACTTGGTTAACAAATAATTTGGATCTAGAACCATAATTTTTATTTTAACTAAAAAGATATTGATATAATTTTGTATAAATTTAAATGAGTTTACCATACACCATGGATGGTCCAAAACTTTTTATCACCAGAAGCCAGCGAGAAGAGAAAGGGAGAAAATGATAAATCATCCCACTTTTATATTTCCTAAAACTATTGAAAATTAACACAAAAGGCAAAAGCCGGGAGACAAAAAGACGAAATCCTTAGGGCTTCTTTGGTTTGTTTTTTATTTTTATTAATAATATTGTTTTTATTTTTTTTACAAAAAATTAAAAATAAAAAAAGTGATATTTTTATAATTATCAATAAAAGTAAATCAACTAAAAATAAAAATTGAAAGCAAACTAAATAAATCCTTAAGATTTATGGCAATTGACAAGGCACCTTCAAGGGAGGATGAAGAAGGAGGCATCGGAGAATAGAGTCCAAAGTCCCAAAGTTCAAATCTCATAAATAATCCTTTTGAAGTTTTATTTAAAAACAAAATTGGGTTAGACTGATCTAGATAGGTCATTCAGATCTGGTCGATTTTGATTGGATTGATGAGAAAATCAATCTTGAGTATAAATCAAAAATTGATTCAGGAGTCACGAATTTCTCAATCCGACAATTGAGTAGGTTTGAGTCTTAAAACTATGGTTATGAATAAAAAATGTGAGGAGATATATTGTAGTGAAATAACTACTTTTACATCACAAATATTATATTTTTATAATTATGTATTATTTTTTTATAATGACTGCACAAAAATTTAAATTTACATTTTTATAAATTATTAAACTTTTCATCATTAACTTACTTTTAGTGGCATGTATTATTTGATGATTTAATTGCAAAAATATGTGTAAAATATTGTATAATTAATGATTCACAAAGAGAAGCAATCAATTATTTTGAAATTTTGTTTTATTTGTTATTCATTACCTAATTCAATGACCAATATCTCTTTCATTTATATATATAGGTGAGAAGAATGAATTTTAACCACTAGATTTTATATGAATGATTAATATTAAAATATATATACATATAATTTTTTTAAGTGATCACATAATTTTTAAGTAACTTTTAATCTTGATCATTTATATATGGTTTTATGGTCAAGATTTATCTCTCACTCTCTCACAATAAAAATTTATTTCACTAGATATATCCTTATATATATATATATATATAGATGGAGGATTAACTTATACAAATGGTGTAAGTCTTTTTTATCTTACACTCATTTTCAACCATTAGATCTACTTTCATCTAATGATTATCTTTAATGAAATAACCTCAACCATTAGGTGAAAGTAGAACTAATGGTTGGAAAATAGGTGTAAGAGAAAAAAAAACTTACACTGGTGTAAGCTGATCCCTCCTCATATATATATATATAATTATTATTTTTTGTTCTTTCAGTAACCTATCTCGGCAGCTATGCAAAACTTTGAAAAAGTATACTTTGGAATCTAAAAAGCTATGGCTATCTTCGTGTATTTTTTATTAAAAGAAAGCAATTGATAATTAGGATGTGTTTGATGACCAAATAATTTATAAAAAAATTTATATATACTTGAAGGAATAAATTTTTTTCTCGAAATAGATCTTAGATCATCAAAATTGTGATAAAACTTGTATAACTAATGAAACCCTTATGAATTGAATGGTTGAGATAATTTATGTTGGAGGAAGATCTTCCTTCGGAGGAAGAAAGAATTTCTAGAAAAAAAAAAGATTTTTAAGTAAGGTTAGGAGGGAAACAATACAACGGAATCATTTATCCATTCATTGACATTACTCTTTACTGGATTCATCTCGCTAATTAGTTGGATAAAACATGTTTGAAATTTATTCTCTCTTGTACTTGGATGAAGATCACTTGTCTCGATTTTCTATTTTTTTTTTGTTATTTCACTTAAATTCTGCTAAGTATTTTAAACTTAATTATACGTCTTCTTCACTTTTCTTTTTATTTTAATTTATTTTATACTGATTAGAATTTAATTAAAGAGACCAAGAAGAAGATAAAAAATGGTAACACCATGGCAACTATACTCGAAATAATAATAAGCAATTTTTAGTCAATCGTCGAGATTGAAAGAATCAATTAAAATGTAATATTTGTTTAGTAAACATTAAATAATTTAAAGAATTCTATTTTTAAAGAATTCTATTATAATATTATAATTATTTTATTATAATAGAGAAAGATCTTCATCCCTTGTATCTATGCAGCCTAAACTTGGAGATATATAGATTTGTGCCAGAGGATTTTGTCAAACAAACGGCAAAAAATATAGCCCTGTCCTTGCATGCATGTGTATGCATGGGAAGCTTCAATCAAGTTCTGACTAGCAATGATAAACTCAACAGTAACTTACAACTCCTTGTACCTCTAGCCTTCCAAGAGACAATTTTGTAGTTGTAACTGGTTCTGCTGGACTGATAACAGATTGGAAGATGATGATGTTTTTGTATGGAAATAATTATTCGAATAGAGCATTCTGTAATACTGCCTGGTTACGTACCCATCCTTTGTTCTCATCAGTGATGACGTACGGGCCTCTTGTATTATCTACTGAATGAATGAAAAGCACTTTCCTAGACGATTTAGGTTTGAAGCCATGTGGCTCACTATAACGGTAGATGTAATCCTGTTGTATTTAGTATATAAAGAAAGTTTCTATTTCGAGCTTGCATGCATTCCATTTCATCAATAAATAAAATTATTAGGAACATTTTTTTAAAATGAGATTATTTTTAAAATGAACAAGTAAAAATATATTTATATTTAATTTAATTTAAAGTATATTATGATCTTAATCTATTAATATTTAATAATAAATATATTCTTACTTATTCATTTTAAAGAAAAATTCATTTTAAAAAAAGTCTTATCCAATTATTAAATGTACTAGAATGAAGCTCAGTAAATGGATTTAAAATGTTTTTGATAAGGTAGAGAACAACATCCAATATCTTCAGAAACAATTAGCGGCAATAGATCTGAACCTTGCATGTCCACTGCAAGAAAGAGGGCTCTAAGTAATCATGTAGAACATATGATATGATGGCTTGTGACTTGTGAGGAAATTCTACAGGCTCAAATGGCTTGTGCAGGGTAACAGTAAGTCTAAGTATTTCCATAGCCTTGTTAACAAAAGACTAGTTAATAATAAAATTTCTTGTAGCTGTGATGAGGCTGGACACTTGATATCCAAAATATGCTGACTTAATTGAGCAGTATAGTGAGCTGAATTTCATATCAGAATTACAGAGTTAGCAGCCTTTTTCAGCACTGGAGATTTGAACAAGCCCTTTTATCTCCTTTTAAGGTACCAGGTCCAGGGACCCAACGGTATTCCTGGATCGTTTTATCAGCATTTTGGAATGTCGTTGTTCACACGGGTTTTTATACAGGTTATCTTTTCTAAATAGAGGATATCTGGTAAAGATGCTTAATCAAACCTTCATTTCACTTATCCCAAAGACTGTTGCTCCGTATGATTTTGTGGGTTTTTGATCTATCAGTTTATGCTATGTTGCTTATAAGATAATATCAAACTATCGAAGAGGTCCTAGTCAATATATTCAAACATTTGTCATCAGACGAAAATTAAATCTAGATGTTGTGCTATCAAAATTGACATTCATAAAGCTTATACTAACTTGTCATGGAATTTCTTGAAAGCGGTCCTAATTCAGATATAGTTTCCAAACCATTGGAAAAACTTAATTGAACAGTGTGTCACAACGGTGTCATATGGAAGGATTTGGATATTATTCTTTTCTTTAAGAAACATGACAGTGTAATATTCTAAGTGAGAAAGACATAAATTTTTCTATGCAGGGATCCATAGTCCTGCCCGAAGCATTATTTAACTGTCCATGGGTTCCGAAAAACCTATAGAAGCCAAAGCCTGGGCAGAAGAAAAGGCTGGAGATCAGAAGCATATATTAAATGGAAAGAAAATAGGTGCTACACGAGGCAAATCAGGCTCCAGAGAAACATAAAATTGAACCAGAAATGCTGAACCTACAATTTTGATTGTGAAATTCTCTCCACAGTCAGCAATTTCCCTCCACTTTAGAACCGAATGCAAAATTTACACTTTTGGCGCCCGGCCCCTTGATCTTTCAACCACCCGCATTTCTTGGAAATCTTCAACATGCATATATTGTTGAATTCAAATGCGAATCTGATGCGTTGGCAGCCTATGATTTTGCAATCCAAAATACGGCTTCTCTCTTTTGCTAGCCCAGGAAAGTGTACGTTTTGCAGTTGCCAACCTTGATTCTTGGACCTTGGTGCAGTTGCCAAAGATATTTCTGAAGAAGCTTGTGGCAGATGAGGCAGGTTACACCACTAGGCCAACTCAGTCTGTGAAATTTAGTTTTGGATGAGAACGAAAGGAGCAGGAGAGAGCAGCAGCAACATCAACTACTCCCATGCACAGCGTAGGCGTCTCCCATCATATATATGTGTGTGCGCCTCTCCTTCTCTTAATTTTGATTAGTCCACGTTAATATATTATATTTACACATTAATAGTTAGAAATAGATACAGATAACAAATATTGATAAATTTGTGTATATTTTTAAACGAATATATATAAGAGGATTAACTTCTATTTATATAAGAAGACTGTTGTACAGAAAAAAAATATAATTATGTACTAAATCAATTATAATTATTCTTAAAATCAATCATAATTAATTATAATCAATCACGCTAACATTTATTTTCAAACTCAAGTGTGAATAGAAGAAACTAACTTGAGTTTATAAACCAGAGTGAGGAATCATCTAGGATGATGAGCTAATTTGGTGAACAGATCGGCTGGCTGGTCAAGAGTGCTAATAGAGATGAAACGTAGAGCACCACGAAGAATGTGTTGACAAATGAAGTGGTAGTCAATTTCAATATGTTTAATGCGCTCATGTAAAAATCAATCATCATTGTGAGTAATCTGAATGACACTCCTATTATCACAATAAAAAGTAGTAGGAGAGAACTATGTTTGAATTAGTGGAATTGAGTGGAATGGAGGGGAATGAAATGGAACAGAGATAGGTTCCAATGTTTGGTTATGTTAAAAAATGATGGAATATGATAGAAGTCGGTGGGATGGATTTCATCCCATCCCACAAAAAAATTATCAATTTTCTTTCCCTCCAATTTGGGGGATATGAAATGAAATCATATTTTTTAAGAAAAAAAATTATAACTCTTACCATTTCATTCACTTCCCAAATAATAAAATTATAACTTTACTCGATTCTATCTCATCTCATTCCACTCCATCAATTACTAAATATTCAAATATAACCTAAGAGATACTAAGTCTTTAAGAAGCTAACGTAAACAAAATATTTCAGATATGATATCAACAAGTGTCTGATATTCTGTTTCAGTAATAGAACGTGCACTTAAAGTCTGTTTCTTACTTCGCCATGAAATAAGAAACAGACTTTAATTACATGTTTTAGTAAGAAATAAACTTTAACTACACACTCCAATAAGATCTGCTTAACAAATTTTTGAAGGGCTGTCATACTAATCCTGATGTACGTCAATAGTCCAACCAAACTATCATTTTGCAATGTCTAATTAAGAAATAAATATAACATATGTTATTACAATCAATACAAAATGTTACTCTTTTATTTAGCATAACATTTTTTTTATCTATATAAATAACACTATCTATATTGATATTTTGATATATAATTTAAAATAATAATATTTTAATAAATAAATTTGTTTTCAATAATAATTTGGTAAAAAAGCCTAATAACAAGTCTTTCATTCTTTCATAACAGTTTTTTCCTCTCTCCTGTAAAATGCACATAAAAACATGAATAAAACTTTTCTGTATTGTATTGAATGTATTGAATGAATTGATCTAGGCCTTGGATATATATATAGGCCAATAACAGAAAATATAACGATAACCACAAACAGATTCTGTATAAAGGATCAACTAACTAACTAACTCATATAGGCCAATAATAGAAAACATAACAATAACCACAAACAGATTCTGTATAAAGGATCAACTAACTAACTGACCCAACTGAATTGCTAACTAACTGACCCAACTGAATCGTGGATCTTTCACTCCCCCTCAAGTTGATGCATGGAGGTTTGTAATGCCCAACTTGCCAAGTAGTAGTTGAAATCTTTTTTGCCCCAAAGCCTTAGTAAATATGTCAGCCACTTCATTCTTTGGTTTTAATCTTCAATGGCTGGATTTCCTTTGATTGAACACGTTCCCTTACAA
Organism: Ormosia semicastrata; assembly: GCA_029884595.1. Classification (NCBI taxonomy): domain Eukaryota; kingdom Viridiplantae; phylum Streptophyta; class Magnoliopsida; order Fabales; family Fabaceae; genus Ormosia; species Ormosia semicastrata. The sequence continues at coordinate 29,711,297 of JAQQTO010000043.1, read as the reverse complement.
AATAGCAATCTATCTCCACATGTTTCGTTCGTTCGTGGAATACAGGATTCATCACTATATGTAGAGCCGCTTGGTTATCACAAAAGAGTGGAGTTGCTTCTAGTTGTGGAGCTTCCAACTCATTTATTAGCCATCTAAGCCATATGACTTCACTCATAGTAGAGGCCATGGATCTATACTCAGCTTCTGCTGAGAATTTTGCCACCATGGTTTGCCTTTTGGTTTTCCAGGAAATTGGTGACCCTCCCAATGTTACTAGATATCCGGTGCATGATCTCCTAGTAAGAGAGCATCCTCCTCAATCCGCATCACAAAAGGCTTGTAACTTGAGATCATTTTTGCTAGAAAGCATGATACCTTGCCCTGGAGTTGTCTTTAGATATCCAAGAATGCAATCTACTGCATCCATGTGCACTTGTTTGGGTGCTGTCATGAATTGACAGAGTATGTTGACAGCATACACAATGTTCGGTCTCGTGACAGTTAAGTACAAGAGTCACCCCAAGATTCTTCTATATCGAGTTGCATTTGTGTCTGGATCATTCTCATCAACTCTCAGGTTGCAATTTTGTTCCATGGGGAATTTACATAGTCTACAATCTTCCATTTTAGTTTCCTTTAAGATGTCCAATGTGTACTTCCTTTGGCTAAGAACTATCCCACTAGAAGACCTTGCTACTTCTATGCCAAGGAAGTATTTCAATGGACCTAAGTCCTTGATACTAAACTCTTTATCAAGATACCTCTTCACCCATTGCATAAAATCTGAGTTGTTACCGGCTAAAATCACATCATCCACATAGATGAGTGCCGTGAGGAAAACTTCATTCACCTTGTAAATGAAAAGTGAATGGTCTGCTCTTGATTGCCGAAAGCCCACCTTGATCAGTGCTTGAGTGAACTTTTGGTACCAATTTCGGGAAGCTTGGCGAAGACCATAGAGAGATTTCTTCAACTTGCATACTCTTGTCTCTCCCTTTTTGGCAAATCCTTGTGGTATTCGCATGTATATCTCCTCGGTTATATCTCCATGCAAGAATGCATTGTTCACATTGAGTTGGTGAACAACCCATCCTTTGGCTGCAGCAATTGATAGTAAACATCTCATAGTTACAAGTTTTGCTACGGGTGCAAACGTCTTATGGAAGTCCTCCCCCTCAACTTGGGTAAATCCTCGAGCTACTAGTCGAGCTTTGTATCATTCTACTTCTCCATTTGGTTGATATTTGATCTTGTAGATCCATTTAGAATCTACAGCATTCTTGCCCGGTGATAAGGATTCCAAAGTCCATGTGTCATTGTTTTCCAAGGCAGTAATCTCCTTTTGCATTGCTTCTCTCCAGTGCTTATGTTTTATAGCCTGCAAAAAATTCTTTAGCTCATCTTGGGATAAGATGGCCACTAGGTAAGCTAAGTGAGCATGGGAAAACTTGTTATAAGATATATAATATGACAAAGGATATAAAACAGAATTTCCTATTACAGAATGTGATAGAGATGGTGGTAATTCTACCTCATAGTCCTGTAGGTGCCGAGGCAATTGTCTTGCCCTTCCTTCATGCCTATTTTCAATAGCAGGACTATCTTGGATACTTGTGTCATTAAGATTTGATTCTTGCACTTCCACGGTTTGTGGTAAGCTGGAATTTTGGGTATTATCCACAGTTTCATCATGATGCCGTGAATTGTTCATTGCATCATCTTCCCAAATCTATATTTTAGGTTTGTCATAGGTAATTTTTGTAAATTGGTTGTTCTTGAAGGGGAATTCTCCCTTAACAAGAATCACATCCCTTATGACAAAGATTTCCTTAGCCTTAATGTCATTAACCTTATACCCTTTTTGTCCTGTTGGGTATCCCACAAAGACACAAGGTCTCCCCCTTTCATCAAACTTCCAATCTCTCTTAGTTTTCAAAGCATACACTAAACAACCAAAGACCTTTAAGTGATTATAGTTTGGTTTCTTGTTAAACATAACCTCATATGGTGATTTATTGTTTATTACTTTAGATGACAGCCTATTTATGATGTAGACAGCAGTTAGAACACACTCTCCCCAGAAACTTATAGGTAGGCCCGAATGAAATCTCAAAGCTCTAGCAATTTCTAAAATATACCTGTGTTTTCTCCCTACCAACTCATTCTGTTGGGGTGTGTATGTGCAAGATAACTCCATAACTATGCCTTTATCTTCATAGAATCTCTTCATGTGACTAGATATGAATTTGAAGCCATTATCACTTCTTACTTTCTTAACTCTCTTTCCAAATTGTGTCTCTATCATGTTTATGAATAAAGGCAAGAAATAATCTACTTCTGACTTATGCTTCATAAGATATATCCATACACTTCTACTAAAATCATCTACAATGGAAAGAAAATAATGTGCACCCGAAGTAGATGCATTAACATAACGACCCCATATGTCACAATGAATTAAATCAAAACAAAATTCAAACTTTATTGAACTATGAGGAAAAGGCAACGTAGTTTGTTTGGCTCTAATGCAAGCATCACAGTACATTCTATTATGAAATTTAGCTAGATCACTAACAGAGTCTATATGTATCAATTTTGCTTCTGAGGTACGTCCTAAACGCAAATGTCATAGGTCTGCATCACTTTCTTTACTAACCTTCATCACAACTCCTCCATCTTGAATTGGTTCAAGTAAGTACAGCCCATCATGATGCCTACCCATCCCAATCAGGATCTTGGAGTGTGAGTCCTGTATAATACATAAGTCATTTGTGAAAGTGAATTTACAGTTATGTTCTTGATCAATTTGCTAACAGAAAGCAAATTACATCTAAAATTTGGAATATCCAGTACATTGTGCACTTTCATCCCATTTGGCAATTCTAAATGTCCTTTTCCTTTTACTGACACATTTGTGCCTTTGGGAATGCGAACAGAATGTTGTGGAGAATTAGTTTTCTCCTTTAACAACCTTGCATCACATGTGATGTGCTCAGTGGCCCCTGAGTCAATGACCTAGGGCCTTTAAAAAAAGAAATTACCTGCCATATTAATTGATGGCTTGGCCTTTGATTGCTGCATTCCTATCACAGGTTTTGTGTCCTTCAATTACTGCATTAATCTGTCATACAGCTGCATTGATAAGCCTGGAATGAGACTTTCTTCTACTGTAACTTGAGCAGCCTTTGATCCTCCCTTCTTGCCATTCCATGTGCCAATCTTTTCCCTTTTCTCTCGATTGGGTTTCCTCCAATCCGTGGGGTATCCAACTATCTCCCAGCATTCTTCTTGAATGTGTCCTATCTTCTGACAATGTTCACACCTGGGACGATCTTTCTTGAAGCCTTCTTTGCGAGAATTCTGAGTTTGGAAGGCAGAACTCTCTCCTACAGGTTTGTACATAGCAGAAACTAAACGTTGCTATTCATCTTCCGCTATGAGGTGATAAGCTTGCCCAAGATTGAGGGTTGGAGTCATGCTCAGGATTTGCGTTTTAACCGTGCCAAAGATATCATCCAACCTCATTAGAAAATCGTAGAGTTGGTCTCGCTCTCGCATTTGTAGTCTCCACAAGAGCATTTCGGCCATGGCGATATGGACTGAATCTCATCCCAAAGTCTCTTTAATTTGGTGTAGTATGCAGGTACTGAATTCTTTTCTTACCTGAGCATGGTAATCGCCCTTTGCAGCTCATAAATTCTTGGAGCATTCCCTTTCGCAAATCTTTCTTCAAGATCGATCCATATCTCTCGAGCAGTACTAGCGTATCTCACGCTGCCCCTCACTTCTTTGTCCATGCCGCTTTTCAGCCACCCTTTCACCATGGCATTACATCGCATCCAGTGAGCAAGATTGGGAGAAGAAACCTCCGGCATGGGTAGGGTTCCATCTACAAACCCAATCTTGTTCTTGGCATACAAAGCATTACCCATGTCTGCTATCCATTCCCCATAATTGGAATTATGAAGAAGCTCACTAACGAACACTTGACCCGGATGGTCCAATGCATGAAGGTAGAAGGGTGACATAACATCAATATGATTTTCGTTACCTGTGGTTTTGGCTTCATTAATCTTCTCAGTGGTGCTCTTTTCTTCATGGTTCAGGGTTTCATCAACCTTTGGCGATTTTGATTCATCTTCCTTAGCCATGGTGAGGTGAGATAATGAGTAACTTCACTTCTTCAGGATTTTGGCTCTTGATACCATGTAAAATGCACATAAGAACATGGATAAGACTCTTCTGTATTGTATTGAATATATTGAATGAATTGATCTAGGCCTTGGATATATATATAGGCCAATAACAGAAAACATAATAATAATTACAAACAGATTCTGTATAAAGAATCAACTAACTAACTGACCCAACTGAATTACTAACTAACTGACCCAATTAAATTATGGATCTTTCATCTCCCCCAACAGATCTCAGTCCTTAATTTTAGAAAAATAAAAGAAAGAGAAAAAAAATGTGAAAAGAATTAATGGTTAAGATGATCAATACTTTCTAGTGGTGTTGGAAAGAATCACTGTAGTGGTACGAACTACAAAGCATCCTATGCTGCCTTTAGTGCTATCTAGTTGTTTCCGTTTGTGTTGCATTGAATTCCAATTGCCAAATGAAATTATTAGAACAACCAAATTTTCCCTTTTTTTTTCCTGGTGGTAGTTTCTTTGTTTCAAACCAAAAGAATGTTGTACCACAAAAAAAACCAAAAGTAAGTGAGAATCTTTAGAAGGTTATTCATTACCTACAAATATGGAACTTCCAATTGAATTCGACATGGCCTTCTGATGGTGGGGTCCCCGCGCGTCTTTTTTCCACGAGTTCACAAAAACGAACGGATGAGAAATAACTAAAACTAAAGATAAGTCAATATTTGAAAATGCTTATATGTTTACTCTGAATCCGTCAATTGTAGAACTGAACTTGGAAATGGTAATATTATTATTGAGTCGTCACAGCAGGGTGCCGCGTTCGTCACGTCACACGTGGACCTGTTCCTCTTTGCATATGCAAGGTGACGTACATATACACTCACGCATGACTTGGTCAACGTCAGGTGCAATTCACGCTTCGGATACAAGCAACTATTTCCTTTCCTTCTGGACTCTTCTGTTACTTATATAATGTAAAAAATAAAATACTGATATAGTATAATCAAATATGTTGTTGATTAAGTTTGAGATTGAATGGGACTCCGGTGATAAGAAAGAAACAGTAATAAAAAAAGAATATAAAAGTTACGCTTCCACATAAAAGATTCCATTTTATATTCTTCTCTCTTTCATTCTTGGCCGCCACAGCCTAACACCATGGAGTACAGAACCTTCGAACTCAACCTCACCTCAGCCAAGGACCTCAAAGATGTCAATATCTTCTCCAAGATGGACGTCTACGCCGTCGTTTCCATCTCCGGCGATCCCCTCCACAAACAGAAGGACAAGACCCCTGTTGACAGAGACGGCGGCACCAACCCCACCTGGAACTTCCCCATCAAGTTCACCGTCAACGAATCGCTGGCGCGCCAGAACCAGTTGACCCTCGAAATCAAGCTCCGGTGCGAGCGCACCCTCGCAGGCGACAAGGACATCGGCCACGTCCACATCCCTCTCATAGAGCTCCTCGACCAAACCGGCGACGGAAAATCCTTCCAGCACGTCAGTTACCAGGTCAGAAAACCATCCGGGAAGCCCAAAGGAGCCTTGAATTTCTCCTACAAATTCGGGGAAAAACTCGCTGCTCAGGAGAAAGCCGCGACGGCGCCCATGGCGGAGCCGGTGATGGCTTATCCTCCTCCGGCGGCGGGGTCCAGTTCTGTGCCATATGCTGCGCCGTACCCTGGCGGATATCCTCCCCCGCCGCCTTATGGTGGGTATCCACAGCCTCAGCCGGGGTATGGATACCCCGCGCAACCTGGATACGGGTACCCGCCGCAACCTGGGTACGGATACCCTCCGCAACCGGGGTATGGGTATGCTCCACAACCGGGGTACGGGTACCCCCCGCAACCGGGGTACGGGTACGCTGCTCCGATTCAGAAACCGGGAAAGAACAATTTTGGAATGGGATTGGGAGCGGGGTTGCTTGGAGGAGCGCTGGGTGGGCTACTGATTGGGGACATGATTTCTGATGCAAGTTCTTATGATGCTGGATACGATGCTGGCTTTGATGATGGTGGATTTGATTTTTAAATTTCTTTTTGTTCAGTTTTTTTTTAGTTTTCTTTCTTTGGGGTAGTTTTTCTTTTCTTGTTGAAGTGTTCCAACTTAGAATATGCTTTTGCAGTTTACACTGTTACTCTTTGGTTTATGACGATGGTGTACAATTACAAAGCGTCCTTTTTGTATTTGTTGAAGTTATGAATTTATGAGTTATGACTATGTAATTGAGTGGTATATCGCATCTCTGCATTTTTCAAAATTTATTTCTTTAGGAATTACTTCATCTGATTTCATGTTTTGAGGAGACAAGGCACTGTTATGTGCTGATGAAACTGCTTGAGATAATTTCTCTTTCACCCAAATTATATTGTAACTTCTTTGATAATCTTGTTATTAAACCTAAAAAAGTTTATTTGGTCAAATGTATAGTGCAAGCAGAGTAATGTTTTTGCACTAGTTATAGCAACACTAGATTCAACCTTAATTTGATTTTTTTTTCTTAAAAAACTAGTTCTAGCAAAATTTAGTGGTTTAAAAAACTGTCACTTTTTTTTAATAAAAAACACATAATTTATTCAGATGGAAATTGATTATTCAATTCCCTGAAGGTAGAATAAAAACAAAGTCAACGGAACAACTGTTTTTATTGGATATATTTTTTTTTAAAATTAAATAAGTAAGAATATATTTACATTTAATTAAATAAATTACATAACAATCTTAATTTATTAAATAATTTAAGAGTGAATAAATTTTTATTTTTTTATTTTAAAAATAAATTCACTTAAAAAATTCTACTTTTATTATTATATTTATACTTCTTTCCCTAATCAATAATGCTGTACAGCAGGAAAGAAATCTCACGAATTTGACCACAACTCAAAATAAGAGGAAAAAAGAAAAAATAAAAATGCTTTCATTGTCAAGGCCACGAATTTAATATAAACATGGATCAACAATGCCACCTTTTTTTTATATTGCATGTTTAGAAACAATCATTTTTTACACAAAAATCATTTTTTTAAAACTCTTTTAAGGAACTTTTAATTATAAATAGTTTTGAATACTACTTAAGTTAATCTGGATACATATTTACTTTTCATGTAAATGAACATTTTCTCTTCTTGAAATTATAACATATTTTAAGATTAAATTTGATGTACTATGAATATAATTTTTTTATTATAATATATTAACACATTATTTAGTAATCGTGATAGTCAAGTTTTTTTTAGTTAATTGATATAGTACATGATTAGTGTTTAATAAAATGTTTTAACTAACAATCATCAAAATTATATTTATGTTTCGGATGGCAACTATAGTCTATCATACTTTATCTTTCGTGTAAATGAGGGTGAATGAATGTCAAAGGATAATGAATTGGTGATTAATCACAAATATAAATTATTTGGGTTCTCAAATTAGTTAAACTTAATTAATACTTCATGACAAGATATTAGAAGGAGAAATCGGACGATTGCTTCCAAGACTCGGTCGTCCAGTAGCAATCAAAAGGGACGTATCACATTTCTGAAGTAGGTATTGGTTTTTCAACTAAGTGGGATTGCGGGAACTTAATTACATGACAATAGCCATCAGCCATGACAAATGACATGGTAAGAATTCTCTTTTTATTTTATTTTTTTGGGTAAGGCCGTAAGGTAGGATTTCATAATTTCAGATCATTTGACAATCACGCTCTTGTGACATAACTATTGTATTGTAGTATTTAAAAAAAGAAAATGATTAATCCTCCTAACTCATTTTCCTAATAATCCTCCTAATTACTAAATGAAGAAAGTATTGAATATTTTTTATGTTCTTAATATATTAATTACATTTAATTTTTTATTTAATACTTACTTTATTAAGGTGGCTTATTAAAAAGATGTATTAAGAGGATATAACAAAACTCTTTAAAAAAGCTGAAATCTTACTTAAATTTAAATTTAGAGTATTATAGTTAGATATATTATGTCAATTATAATTTAATATTTTCATATATTTTATGAAATTAATTATATGATATAAAGATTTATAAAAATATTAAATTTTGATTTATTTATTACACTTAATTAAGTATTCTAAATTTAAGCAAAAAATTTTCAATGTCCCAGCGCTCAACCAACCTGCCTCCAATCCAAGGCAACCTATCGGTTTATTATTGATAAAAGGGTTTTGTTGCACGCGTTAACAAAGTCAAAGCCCTTGATAAAATCATAAAATAATTTAATGCGTAATCTTCTGAAAAGTGAATACATTATCTCTAGCTGGATGTTTGACCCTTGCAAATTCAGTAATTGCTATGGACAATATTTAAAGTAAATTAGTGTATAAAGTAAATAAATAAATATTTTAATTCTTGTATTTTATTCTCATTAACTAAAAGTTAAATCAATATGGTATTTATACAAGTTGTAATAAACTGAAGTTTGTTGAATTCTAACTAATTGTAATGACAGTTGTAACCAATTTGTGAGCCAAGTAAACAGTTGATTTGTTATCACAGTAAACAATATATGGAGCAGGAATCGGCTGCAGCAAGTCCTTGAGCAAGAATTGAAGCCACTGAAGTTCACAAGTGAGAGCAGCTAATGCTCTATACTTAGCTTCCGAACAATATCTGCTAACAGTGGACTGCTTCTTGGATTTCCAAGTGACTGAGGAAGATCCAATGAATATGCAGTAACCAGTAACACTTCTTCTAATGTCTAAACACCATGCCCAGTCTGAATCTACAAATCCAGTGACCTTGAGCTCGATATTGGCAGGAAAGAAGATACCCTTAGCTAGAGAAGACTTTAGATATCTAAGGATCCTAGTAGCAGCTTGAAAATGTGAAGTCATAGGGTTAGACACAAACTGGCTAAGCTGTTGAACAGCAAAGCATAGATCAGGCCTAGAGGTGGTGAGGTAGAGTAATCGACCAATTAGCCTTCTATAACTAGAAGCATCATGATAGGGACTGCCATCATCTTTCTGCAATCGAGTGCAAGAGTCCATAGGAGTGGAAGAAGGCTTGGATGCCATCAGACCACTATCAGATAAAATTTCCAACGCATACTTCCTTTGATTGAGGAGAATTCCAGTTTTGGAGCGGGAAATTTCCAAACCAAGGAAGTATCTAAGGGATCCAAGGTCCTTAATTTTGAATTGTTTGTCAAGGAAACTCATCATTGAGTGAATTTCATCAATATCATTTCCTGCAAGAACTATATCATCAACATATACAAGTAATGCAGTAAAACAAGTTCCTTTAGACTTTGTGAATAAAGAATGATTAGCAGATGACTGAGTGTAGTTTAGTGAGATCAAGGCTTGAGACAACTTAAAGTGCCATTGGCGGCTGGCCTGTTTAAGACCATAAAGAGACTTTTGAAGTTTACAGACTTGATGAGGGTGTGCAGCTGTAAATCCAAGAGGCAAGTCCATGTAAACATCTTCATATAAATCACCATGAAGAAAAGCATTGTTTATATCTAATTGTTCAAGGAACCAATTTCGGGCAGAAGCAATAGCAAGCAATACTCTCACAGTGGTGAGCTTGGCTACAGGAGAAAATGTATCAAAATAATCCACTCTTTCCATTTGAGTGTAACCCTTGGCTACCAACCTAGCCTTATATATCTCTATAGTTCCATCAGCATGATACTTAACTTTATAAACCCATCGACATCCAATTGGATGCTTACCAGCCGGGAGATCAACAAGGATCCTGTAACACCCTCCTTAGGGTATCACATGTCTGACTCCCGACTCATATTCTGAAAATAAGTTTGCACAAAGTTTGAGTTATAAAAGATGGTTTTAAAAATTTCTTTTCGCGAAAATATAAACTTACTGAAATTTATAGGTCATACTGCAAACAATATATTTAAAGAGCTTAATATACAATACTGACACTGATTAATATTTTAAAATTTCACAATTTAAAGAGAAATATAAAACTAACAGACTCTTTTTCTCAATTTTTTTTCTAACAGTTGTAACCCAATGATGTTCCTACCTAATAGCACGGTACAACACTAACGAGAAAACTTAACCTACTTCTTTCTTTTTCTGTCCATCTTGATGCATCAGACATCTGTTCCTTTGTCAACACTGCACACCTTCGAGTCATGAATGTTCACTCTTTATTGTTGTCACCAATCTTAGTGTATCCATCGTCCGATATGTCTAAGACAACTCATTCCTTCTACTGTATAATTTTAACAATACATACACAGCAAGACAACATAACAAAGAGGTGAGATCACCTTCACCAATACCAATATGGCAGCACAGAGATAACACACAGCCAACAATAGATAGATCATACCATAATCATGCTATCAGTATTAATCAACTATCATCATCTAATTATTTATCAGTTCAATCATCATCCAAATACTCAAAACAATTGTCATAACTCATTACCAATATTCCTCAATTAATATATCACACGAGATATAAATGTTCGATTATGCATATGCACAAAGACTCGCTTTTTCAAAAACAACTCCATGGAGGTTTTCCAAATTTCGAGAAGAATGCTCTGGTCAATTCACCTTATTCCAAAGACAATCTTCCAAAGAGTAGAAAAGAATCGTGTTCTTGTCGTATCGTCAATGCGTGTAACGGATTTGCATCGCCCGGCAGTACAGGGTACTCGCCACCGTCCACTAGTCGACCGCCAGCCTACTCGCACCCCAAGATCCATCATAGATCTCACTATCAATTCTCATTCCCTCTTCAACCACAAGGGCCATAATAGCTTTTAGCTATCTTTTATACAATGCACCTAATTTATCAAGGTGCAAGTCCAACCCCAACGGGCCAAATCTTTTCATTTGTACAATGTACGAATATATCGGTCAAGTCCAACCCCAACTGACCAAATCTTTTCAATGCATATATAATGCATCAATTTCAAATACAAGCATCTCTTTCTAATGCATATAAAATGCACCAAATACCAATCATAAAGCAAAACACGTCATTCTCTCATACAAGTGTCCATACACCGATTAAATAGTAATTATATCGTATTTTCAACACAAAATCATGTTATCATATTTTCATAGTTATAAAACACTTTCACAGTGTTTTTCACAAAATTGTGCAACATTTCTATTTCGCTCTCACAATTTCCAAAACGTTTCACATACGCTTTCACAATTCCACAACACTTCTTTTACATTTTCTCAACACCGTAACACTCTTGTTACGTTTTTAAAATTCCAAAATATTTTTATTACATTTTCAAAATACTGCAACTTCTTACATTTGCACATTTCAATCACGTATTAAATTTTTATACGTTTCTCAAATCGCGTAATAATTTTTCATCATTTTTAAAATTGCGTAAAATATTCTATCATTATTTAATCACGTAGTGATTTTTCAACAGTAGTTCAAATTACATAAAATATTTCTCAATATTCCAAAGCATTATTTTGGACTTAAATTAATATTAGTTTCAATACATTCTTCAAATTGCGTAGCTTAAAAATCAATTTTTAAGGTACGTGAAACATTTTTCACCATTTTACAATCACGTAAAATATTTCTCAACCTTCAAAAATTCCATTACATCCTTTCTCAAAATATTATGACTTTGTATTCCATTTATCATATTTTCTTACTCAAGAAAATCTTTTTCCACGTTTCTTTACTTAAGAAATTCTTTTTTTTTTCAAATATAATCCCAAAAATTACCTTTCCATTTATATAAATCAATATTTCAAATCTTAAAATTTCCAAACGTACTTCAAAACTTGAAAATAAGTTATACTTGAGTAAATTCTCAAAATACCATTATATTCTCCATTTTTCCTAAATCATTTCAATTTAACCTTCTTCAAAATAAATTGAAGTTTGAAAATATTTTCATTTACAAAACTTAATTTCTCAAGTGAGTAAAATACTCTGATTCCCTTTTCAAATTTCTTGCATTAAATCAATTATATTTTCACTTGGAAAATTACTTTGTTTCATCAAAATCTAGGCATTATAAGCCTTAAAATAACTATTAAAAATTTTCAAAACATTTTTCCTTCTATATTGATATGGTTTTACACAAACAAAATCATTAAAGTTTTTATTTTCAATATCGAAGTACTGATGGTTATAAAAACAAATGAGTTTGGTTTAATCCTTTTTCACTTTCTTTGCAAATCCTTAAAATTAACGTTTGCCCGTTTCACTCTAAACTCATGTTTAGAAAATACTTAGGATCTTTTTACACAGAATAAATCAATAAAAATTCTTCAAAGACCGTATTCTTATTTACAAAATCACTTTTTATTGATCTAGTCTTACAAAATCACATTTAGTTGATTTAATTATTGTTTCTAACTTTAAATTTTCTAACGTTTTCCAAAACTCAATAAATTCTCCGTTAGTAAATTTAAGTTTGCAAACGTTTTCTTTTATATTTCTAAATCACTTCTAAAAATAGATTCTCTTTAAAATAATTTGAAGTTCAACACTTTCAATCTTCTTTATGAAAATTCTACTTCACTTAATCGATAACACTTAATTCCTTTCCAAAATCCTTATTTGAAAATTCTTGTATTTTATAACATCAAAATATTTTTATAAATTATCAAAACCTTATAGATGGTCATTGGAACCATGAAATATTTTTCTTTTAACTTAAATAAATTCTATTTCTTGTTTCTACACAAAATGAATCAATAAAAATTCATTCTAAAATTTGTGTTCATGTTTTCTTAAAAAAATAAACATTTAGTTTATTTTCCATACTTCTCAAATCCATCCAATTTTATTCTTCATAAGAATATTAATTTGTAAACACCTATTTTGAGGTGTCTTGATCAAAATTCTCATTGTTCTAAGGATAAAAATTCAATTTCCTTGTTCTTGAAAAATTTCAACATTAACCCTAATCAAGGGTAATCAAAACCGAATCCTTCCTTGGCCATTGGAACCAAGATTAATTTTCTTTCCATCCACATATCATGGCATACATATATATATTTCATCTTGAATATCACAAACATGCCATATACTCATCATGCATAATATAAGCATATCATCAAGATCATAAAATCATGCAAAGCATATTAAGCATAGACAAAAATAATCAAGGCATAGGAAAATAATCAAAGCTCACAAAACATACAATTAATTATTACATGACCATGGATTGGAATTCTCACATGAATTCACAATCCATCAAATATAAGACCATCTCCCACCACCATAATTGGTTGGTGAGATGGATCTCCTCTTACCTCTTGAAGATCCTCAAAGCTTCTTGATTTTGCTTCTCTTTCCAAGTCCTTCACCACCAAGGGCTTCTCAAATTCAAAACAAAATACATAGAAATTAGTATACTAAGCTTGATTAAGAGGAACCATGGATCAAACATGGTTTAAAACTTTGAAAATCAAAAGAAAAGTGAAGATTAGTAAACTTCACCATAAATACCCAAGAACTTTGACCTTGAAGAAAATCCATGAAGATGGATGATTTAGAGAAAGTCTCCAACATGAAAGTTGCTTAGAATCTCATGTAGATTCAAGATCTATGGTTGGATGAAATTAAAAGATATTGGAGAGTGGTTTTGGTAGGTTGACCGAATGGTTTCTCTTGTAGCACAAAGGTTGAATTTTTGATTTTTGATAGAAACTTGAAGCTTGGATTTGAAGCTCAAGATGAATGATTTTGGAAAAACTCATAACTAGAGATGTTCTTAGAATGGTGTTTAGGTTTAGGAAATGTGTTTAGATAAAATTTTAGGAGTTTGGAGACATGGCTTCTAGTGTTGACCGAATATAGAGAAAGAAAAAGGAAGAGAAATGCTTCTTGGTGTTCTTGAGAGTTTGAGAGAAAATGAAGACTTAGATTTTGGAGAAATGTTGAAATGAATATTGAGAGTGCACAAAGAGGAGCTGCTGCCATGAGAGTGAGAGAATGGAGAGATAGGGAATTATTTGGCATAATTGATTCAAAATATGACCAATTAATTGCACATGGAATCTCCACTTAGTCAACTTTTTTTTCTTGGCCTAAAAAGGCTACTCCAACATGTCTTGAACATGTCTCCCCTTCTTCCTTGCTTCCAAAACCGCCCCCCTCCTAATCATGCATGCATGAAGTTTGTCATCTTTTCATGCATTATTTGAAGCATTACTAATCAATCTTAACTAATTTTCTAATTATATAACTAATTAATTAGACATATTATTTCATATATTATAATCTCTAATTAAAATTAGGATATCTAATTAAGAATTAGATTATAATAATTTAAAATTTAATTTAGTTTACTTAACTTGTTAATTAGTAAAGAGATTAATCAAATTAGACTTAAATAGTTTAAGGAGTTATTGTGTTTTGGAGAAAACAAAGGAAATCAATAATAGAATAATATAGTCATCAAACCTTTTTTTTTTCTATGTCCACCACCGTAGCCTCCCCCTTCCATGCATTCTAAGTGTGCAAATAATTCAATGTAGTACATAATTGATCAAGACTTTTTAACAATGACATAAAGTAACTATTATTAGTCATCAAAACTTTTTCTTTTGTCTCCTAACAAGCCAAAACCGTCCCCCCCATTATGCATGCAATAATATGGTCATCTTTTTCCATGCAATTATGTGAAGCATTCCTAGCCATTGATTAATTCAATGGTTAGGATTTTAGGTAGATTTTTTTTTATTTTATTTTAGAAGACTAAATCTAGGCCATTAGATCTTCCTACTTGAAATTCTAACCATAAGATGTATCTCCAAAATTAAGGGTCAAGATTGCTTCTTCTTACTTTTAATCCAATGGTCATAAATGGTCTCCTTCACTTTTTAAGACTAAATCTCCACCTTTGATTTAGTCTAAATCTAATGGTTGTAAATGGTCACCTTATATCATCAATTTTACACCATTGATTAAATCTACGATTGATATTGAAGTTTCCTTTAATTTTATTCTAACACCATTAATTAAATTAATGATGATTATCTTATACTTCTTTATTAAATTTATTTCTTAACTATTAATTAAATTAATGGTGGATATCTAAACCACTAATGTTGACTTAACAATATAATTTCTATTGTTATCTACTAAAAATCCCACGAAAAGAATATATTTATGTATTTTTATCTTTCGATAAATAAATACAATCAAAACAAATTTTCTAAAACTGTTTCCTGATTCGGGTTTATTAAGATCTCCTGTCTCCGTCTAAACAAGATAAATTTTTCTATACGTAAAATTTTTTTTTCACTTTATGGGACCCACCTAGGCCCACGTATGGCCACCGGCCCACATACCCCTCGTGGGGCCCACAAATAGAAAGAAATTCAAAATCACACATAAAATCACAAAAATTAGAAAACGATTTGAAAATCAAGTCGATTGTTAAAAATAATTAACAATCAAGAGAAATAAATACATAAAGATTTTTCCCGGCCCGAAAATTATCATTTTTCTGACACGAAGTAAATCACTCAAAACGATTAAATACGCTGATGGGATATTCAAAATAATTTTACAAATTTATTTATTTACTAAACAAGAAAATTACATTAACTCAAAATTATCAAGTAAGATATAGAAATTTGGGGTGTTACAGATCCAAGTATTGTTTTCCTCTAAAGCAGAAATCTCAGCTTTCATAACCTTTTGCCAACATTCCAGTTTGGAAGCTTCTTTATAGGTCTTAGGTTCAATGATAGTTTGAACAGTTAAACAAAAATTTTTATATGAAGGAGAACATTTGTTATAGGAAAGAACTGACTCAAATGGATATAGACAAGATGAAGAATTACCTGAAGATGAGTCAATTCTGTTGGCAGAAGAGAGGTTGCAGTGGTAGTCCCTGAGATAGCTTGGCTAATGTCTCACTCTACTTGACTGTCTCATTGGTGGCTGATCTATAGCAGTGCCATTGTCTTTGTCTAAAGGAAGAGAACGTGGAGATGAAGTAGGTTGGGACAAGGTGGTTGCCGGTGGAGCTTCAACAGGAGAAAATGTAGTTTCATTTATTGTAGGTTCAGGTTGAATTGTGGAAGAAGGTGTTGGTAAAG
Organism: Ormosia semicastrata; assembly: GCA_029884595.1. Taxonomy (NCBI): domain Eukaryota; kingdom Viridiplantae; phylum Streptophyta; class Magnoliopsida; order Fabales; family Fabaceae; genus Ormosia; species Ormosia semicastrata. Next base: position 29,695,108 of record JAQQTO010000043.1, on the reverse strand, counting down.
ATGTGATATTGAATGGAGGATCAGAAGATGAACAAGGCAGAGGAATAGAAGGTGGTGATGTGGTGTTGGAAGCAGGACTTTGTGCTGCAAATGGAAAGAAATTCTCAAAGAAAGTTACATTTCTTGAAGTGAACACTTCTCTATTTTCCAAATCATATAACATGTAGCCTTTGGTGCCCTCTTTATAGCCAAGAAACACAGATTTCCTTGCTCTTGGAGAGAACTTAGTCCTATGATTTTGTAGTGTGCTAGCATAAGCTAAGTAACCAAAAACTTTCAAATGTACGAAAATTGGTGGTTTGTTATGCAAAACTTCATATGGTGACTTGTTTTGAAGAGTTGGTGTTGGGACTTTGTTAAGAATATGCACAGCATGAGTGACAGCAAAGCACCATAGTTTAGAAGGAAGTTTAGCTTGAAAATACAGGGCTCTTGCCACATTTAGAATATGTTGGTGCTTCCTTTCCACCACCCCATTTTGTTGAGGGGTTTCAACACATGATGTTTGGTGTAAAATGCCTTTTCTTTTGAAAAATTCAGTCATTAAAAACTCTGGTCCATTGTCAGACCTTAGAACTTTTAAAGTTGTATTAAACTGATTTTCAATGTATGCTATGAAATGTTGAATATGATTTCTGGTTTCAGCTTTTGTTTTCATTAAAATTATCCATGTGAATCTAGAAAAGTCATCTACAAGGGTAAGGAAATATCTATGTCCATGAATAGAACTTATAGAATAGAGGCCCCAAATATATGCATGCAGTAAATCAAAAACTTTATTTGAGAATGTTTCACTTGATGCAAAGGGTAGCCTTTTCTGTTTGGCATAGTGACAGATATTACAAGGAAAACTAATAGAACTAGGTATGAAAGGAAATTGTATAGACATTATTTGCAATTTTGAATCTGGTAAATGACCTAATCTATTGTGCCAAAGAATTGCTTGATCAGACCTTCCAGTTACAATGTTGCATGTAGAATGAGATTGAGTCAAGCTAGCTGAGGGAGAGTCCAGCACAAATAAGCCTTTCTGCTGCCTAGCAGAACCAATCATCTTCTGGTTGGAGTCCTGTTGAATCAAACAGATATTAGACCTAAAGGTAATAAAGCAATTTTGATCAAGAATGAGTTTTGTCACTGAAATTAAATTGACTTTAAAGTTTGGGACAAAAAGGACATCTAGGAGAACCAATGACTGAGACAAGGGAATGGTTCCAGAAATGAAAGTGTGTTGAATTCATATTCTCATTAACTAAAAGAATTATTACATCAATATGGTATTTATACAAGTTGTAATGAACTGAAGTTTGTTAAATTCTAACTAACTGTAATGACAGCTGTAACCAACTTATAACTGACTTAATCAACAACTAATAACTATCTTTGTCTAATTGGGTCATATACTTGGGCCATTACAATCGAGTGTCCTAATATTAATATTTATTTATTTTTAATTATGACATTAAAATACTATTATTTTATTATTTATATAAGTCTTATTAATTAACATTACACTTATACAGTTATACTAAAGTATGTATCAATACTTTCTCCTTTGAAACCAATTTTGTCCTCAAAGTTGAGGTAAAGCTAAAGAAAATAAAAAACAAAAGTACTCCAAACGAAAAATACAAAAATCAAGAGCATGCAATTGTAGTTCACAATACAGCTTCATCTTTCCGCAAGCTTCCAGAGGGCATTAGATTAGGCCCACACCAGATGCTAAGTGAAATGAGCACACAAAATGAAGTTGATGACAATACTGCAAGTACTTCAACAGTTCAACTAGCTTCCACGAGCTTGTTGAAGCAAACTCAATGTGTGCTCTGGTACAATAAACTCAATGTAATGGAACAACGATGGAGACAGCACACAAATCCCTGATCGATGGAGGCAGAACTCCACTCTGCATATTGAAATTGGGAGGTTTTGGTTCCGGTCTGAGATGGTGGCTATCTGGTGGCTCCGGCGGCGATGGCGTTGGGGGAGAGATCTGCAAAGGCTCCACGCTGTGCTCCATGAAGCTCCAAAGAGTTAGCTCTAAATCTAAGTTGGATAGCGTCTAAAAATTCTTCCCATGTGAAACAGCTATTTTTACTGACTTTCCAATCATACCACTAATCCCAAGCAGGTTCGTGTAGGTAGATTGGCGCCAATATAATTTGTTTCCTCTCTATTACAAAATCATAGACTTCATAATATTCTCTAACTTTGGTGAGCCATTCTTTAACTCTTTCCCCATCAAAGAATATCAACTTGTTTATATCTTTCCAATTGAGTTCTTGACGTTATTAATATCTCAACGAAAGCATCAATGTTAAAACTTTCCTTTTCAAATTAGGAAAAAAGATTCTAATTTATCTATTTGGTTCATAGTAACTCTTTAATGTTCATTTACTTTTAAGTATGACATTACAAAACTATTATTGTCCTATTTATTCAAGTCTCATTAACTAAAAATACACTTATACTATATTATATTCACTCTTAAATTATTTAATAATTAAAATAATTATACACTTTAGATTAAATTAATTATAGATACATTATTATTTGCTCACTTAACTACAATCTTACTTTTAACTTTTTCTTAGTAACTACAATCCATAAACTATAAAGCATACATAATATTTGAAGATAACTAAACCTAGGCTAATTTGCAAAAGTAATGTTATATTATCCTACAAGTTTCTTTTACTAATTTCTCTAATATTAAATAAAAAAATATTAAATAAAAAAAATAAATACATCTAATATCTTGATAATATAAAAAATATTTAATATTTTTTTATTTAATAATTAGGATGATTAATTAAAAGATTAAGTAGAAGAATAAAACATTTTTAAATTTATAATATGCACCACATTTCCTACCTTAATACATTTATCAGGGCTCCTAAAGCTAACCACGTAATTTCCCGTCCGTAAGTAATAGCAACTTTGTATTATAATTTGCACACCTCAAATCTTAGTTTGGTGGGGTGTATAAATTGAGTTTTATTCATAAATAATAGTTTAAGTGTAAATGAAAAAAAAATCTTTTCTTTGAGTCAAAACATAATTTACAAATTATAATTCAAACATTCTATAAATATTTGATGAAATGATATCTACTCGAGACTGACAAAGCTTATAGTTTCAGCACCGATGAAGCTTTAGGGTAGTTGTGAGATTAAGGCGGTGACTTGAATAAATGAAAATTTTTTTTGGGTCATAAAAATGGTTAATAGAATGATTATTTTCTTAATTCGGAAAATAAAATATATATTTTAAATGCAAAAAATACATAAAATATAAAAGGGTCAAATAATTTTTTTTTCATAAATAAAGTTAACTTGATTAAATCATGAAACTCACTACTTCTCTAATCGGGATAGAGTCCAAATAGCCTAAAGTCATTTATAAACCAATGTTTTACTTTTTCCGTCCTTCAATTATAGACTTTTCTTGCAAATAAATAAGGCAATAAAACAAAAGTAAAACGAAAAATCTTAAAAGCCTAACGACATCTCTCCCCGCAAAACCTTGACACTGACGTAGGATGCATGTGGACATATAATTGGCACATCTATATGTATAATCTTTTCTCAAATTGAAGTGATGCTTCTCAATCGATATTCCTACTTATAATGTAACGGCTGTAATTTGTGTTGAGCTGAGCATAGAAAAAGTATTTACATAATGAAATAGTTTGTGACAGTATATTGAATTATTTATTCATATTTTATTATTTGCTGAAAATATTGTGTGATGAAATTAATATTTATTGTACATACATGTTAGATTAGATTAGTTCAGATATATGCCACCAACAAACCAACATACTCAATATATGGAGTATTAATTAACAGACTTAAGGCCGAGAACAAGTCTTTTATCCTTTCGGAACAGTTTTAATTTTAGAAAAATAAAAGAAAGAAAAAAAGAATATGAAAAGAATTAATGGTTAAGATGCTCAATACTTTCTCGTGGGTCGTGGCGTTGGAAAGAATCACTGTAGTGGTACGAACTACAAAGCATCCTATTCTGCCTTTAGTGCTATCTAGCCGTTTCCGTTTGTGTTGCATTGAATTCTTCCCTCTTTCATTTTTGGCCGCCACAGCCATAACACCATGGAACACTGAACCTTAGAACTTAACCTGACCTCAGCCAAGGACCTCAACTCAAAGATGTTAATCTCTTCTCCAAGATGGACGTCTACGCCGTCGTTTCCATCTCCGGCGATCCCCTCCACAAACAGAAGGACGACAGAGACGGTGGCACCAACCCCACCTGGAACTTTCCCATCAAGCTCACCGTCAACGAATCGCTGGCGCGCCAGAACCGGTTGACCCTCGAAATCAAGCTCCGGTGTGAGCGCACCCTCGCCGGCGACAAGGACATCGGCCACGTCCACGTCCCCCTCATAGAGCTCCTCGACCAAACCGGCGACGGAAAATCCTTCCAGCACGTCAGTTACCAGGTCAGAAAACCATCCGTTTTTTTTGAATAATTTTTGAGTGGACACGTTCATTTTCATTCAAATTATTATTTGACATATAAAATATAATAAAAATTATCATAAAATTACATTAATTATTAACAATATTTTTACCTATATTAAGTAATAATTTGAGTGAGTACGTAAGAATTTCTCCCGTTTTTTTATGTAAATATAAAAAAGGGTCGAATAAAGTTTTATTATTATTTTTGTCATAAATAAAGTTGGCTTGATTAAATCACGAAACTCACTATCACTACTTCTCTGATCGAGATAGAGGCCAAAAAGCCCAAAGTCATTTATAGGCCCATGTTTTACTTTTTCCGTTCTTCAAAATCTTAAGACTTTTCTTGCAAATAAATAAGGCAATAAAACAAAAGTAAAACGAAAAACCCTAAAAGACAAACGACATTTCTCCCTGCAAAACCCTAGAGACAGAGACAGAGACAGAGGAAAGATGAGACCTTTGGACGAGAAGGAGACGACGGCAGTGTTCGAGAAGCTGTTCAAATTCGTGGGCAACAACCTGAAGAACATCGTCGACAACCCATCTCACGAAGGCCCTGATTCAAACCCCGGTCGCTACTGCTTCCGCCTCCACAAGAACAAGGTGTACTATACCAGCGACTCCCTCGTCAAGCGAGCCACCAATATCGCTCGCCCCAACCTCGTTTCCCTCGGCACCTGCATTGGTAAATACACCCATGGCAGCAACTTCCACCTCACCGTTCAAGCCCTGTCCTTGTTGGCCTCCAATGCCAAGCACAAGGTGTGGCTCAAACCCCAGTCCGAGATGTCCTTCTTGTATGGGAATCACGTCTTGAAGAGCGCGTTGGGCAGGATCACCGAGAACATCGCTCCCGGTGATGGGGTTGTGGTGTTTTCCATGGCGGATGTTCCCTTGGGTTTTGGGGTGTCCGCCAAGTCCACGCAGGATTGTAGGAAGTTGGACCCCAATGGGATCGTGGTGCTGCACCAGGCCGATATTGGAGAGTATTTGAGGATGGAGGATGATCTTTGAAAGGTTTTCGCTTCTTCTTGTTTATGTAAGTGGGTCACTTTCAGATTGGATTCTGATTCATCTTGGAGTCTCATGAATTTTTGTTAAATGTTGTAGTGACTATAGTTATATTGATTTTCCCCTCATAGCCTACAACGTTATTTTACTTTTTATATAATTAATATTAATATGTTTTTGCCTTTGAGAATTGCGATTGCTTTGGATTATCAGATTCCTCTGCTTGCGTGGTTCTTAGTTCTTATTTTCTGACTCAGAATCGGTGTGATTTTCTGTCTTGACGACTCTTTACTTTATAATAATTGAGTAGAATTATAGGTTCAGTAACATGCTACTATGGGCTTCTGTTGTCATGCTAGAACCTTCATGGACTTGGCCTTTAAAGTTTGTCATTGTTTCTGTGTTCCCATTCTTGTTTAAAATCCAATTTTTTAGTTCTGTACAATTACTGCGTTTCCGTTGTTGTTTAAAAACCAAGAGAGAAGCAAATAACATCTATATGCTGCATAAGGAGCTTTAAAGATGTCTAACAAACTATGGTCAGCTTCTGTTACAATTTCTCCAGAAAAACTCAGTTTTGTATAGTTTGTTCAATGTAAGGGCTTTCATCAGGATTTGTTTCTAAACAGGTCAAATTCTGATGTAAAAAGTTTATCTCCTTATCCTTTGTGGCAATAGCATTCTTCAATTCCCTTACCTGCAGGGGTAGATCTATTGTTCAATGATACATCTTTCTTTGAATCTATGCCCTGGAAGATTGATTACTCGTTTCCTATATTGTGAGATGGCATATGACATGAAGAAGATAGCAGTCTTTTCACTCATTGAATTGGTACTGCACATATGATATATAAGATACAAAGTTCGAAGGAAGGTTTTCCAACCAAGAGAATGTGCCGTTAACTACAAAGTACTTGAAAATCTGTACATAGAGAAACCCCTCTGGTCTTCCCAGCTTTGCCTTCAACAGCATCTGAGAAAGCTTTCAAGTCTTCTGGAGTTGGAAGCTTTATGCTTTGTTCTCATTTCTTAGTTGCAGTGGCAGTCTCCAATCCAAGACTTCCTGCTGCTGCCCCCCTTCTGATCAGGTGATTTGTCAATGCTGTCCAGTTATAGATAGAATACACAGCAAGCCAATGCACATTATGACTCTAGTTTACTTTTTTGTCATCATACTTAGATGTTTAACCTCATCAATTCTGTCAAATGATGAGAGTAAAGGTAAATGGAGCAGTTACAGTAGGCTTTTCCCCTGTTTGGGTGTGTCCTCCTGGATGATGATGACTTCAAATATTCATTATACATGCATATATGAAATGATTTTCATTCATAACTAATTGTGGTTGTTTATAGTAACTTGCCTTTGCTTCCAATTTCACCAAGCGTTGTTAGTTACGCTTTGCTACATATTTAATGGAGAGGAGGGAATGACAGATATGGTTCATGGAGGGTATTTTAAGTACTCCTCCAAGTACTACTAAAATTCTTTTTAACCTCCCGCTTTATCAGAAGAAAACCATGAGGGGTTGATTGGTTTATGAAGACTGAAGAGAACTTGTTCACTATCGTATTTGACAAAGGTATTTCAAAACAAATTTCACTTTTTGCAACTCCATGTCACATATAGGTAGTTCAATAACTTGAGGGGTCCAAAATAGTGTAATAGTGTATGATTAGATTTAAATGTTTTGTCAAGGGGAACAAGAGGTGATTAAACTTTCTGTCTCACTAGGACATGGTAGTAGAGAGATTTCTGGAATAGGAGTAACCTCATCCGTTTGATTGATTTGCAATTATATCAAATATTATCTAGTCAAGTCTCCTGATGTGTTCTAATGTGTGATTTTATTGACTCTGGTGTAGATGCAGTTCTCTTCTGTATAGGTTAGAAACTTGTTACTTGTAAGTGTTGAGTGTTTGAAGCGATGACCGTGGAACCATTCTTAACCTTCTGAAGAGGACTCTGGGACTGGGAATCATGTTTGATTTACTGCTGGAATTCTTGTGGTTGATATGGATATTCTGATATTTACATAGTTACATATTCATGGTGGAAGCAATTTGCAACTTACACTTAAATGAATAGAAATTTTTGGGGATTAGCAGATTTAAAGCATCCCCAAATGGAAGTTGGATTTGCATCAATTTAGGATAAGATAATGGAAACTTGCCTTAGGTGGGTTGGTCAAGTGGGAAGAAGACTAATAGAGGCTCTGGTGAGAAAAGTGGATCAAATGGAAGATTGTCTGGTGCTCTGATTAAGAGGGTTAGAGGAAGACCTATAAAAGCATTAGCACTAATGAACACCTTGCTCTAAATGGTTTTACTGAAATTTTGGTTTTTGATAAAGCCCAATGCCATTGATTAATCCTTGTAACTGAAATGACCCCACCTAGTAGGATAAGGTTTAGTTGTTGTTGTTGTGGATCAAATTAAACCGTAAGTGCTGGACTCCTGCTTTATAAGAAATTGCTTTCATTCAATAAATTATGATCTGGATAGCATGGTCCTGGGTTGGCTTCTGATTCTGAAATATGTACTTGTAACTAGACTGGTTACATCTGTCAATTAGGTTGTGACTTTTGTTTACTCAATCAAATCCCATGCTATTTTTTTCAATCAATGAAATTCAGTACTATTTTTTTCAATTGCTTGGGACTTGTTCCAAGAGTACCTTCAATGCAAAAGGCAGATTGTGGGACAAAATGGCAGGTACATGCACTTGGTGACTTTTGACTCCAAGGTCTCACTATATTTTAAAAGTTTACTGGGTATTTACTGGCTAAGGAGATGCCATGCCTTTGGAATCAATGATTATTCGCCATTTACCACCATGGTTCTGCATGGTTTTTTTTTTTCAGTAACTTGGTTCTAAATGCTTTCTTATTACTTTAGCAATGCCTTATTTTTTTTCTCCTTGAATTTTGATTCTTCTTATAACTCATTGCTTTCCACAACTAATTGTTCAACCTTGGTTCATTTCATATGTTAGATTTCTCACTGTAGTTGCTTCACTCATTATTGGTATTATGCTGGTCTTGTGAATTTTGTTGATAAATGCGTATGGTGAACAATAATGTAATCTTTGTTTTCTAGAATGCATCTAGTACATGAGCTTTGGCTACATTCTTTTCGATCCCACTTCCCCTTTTACTTCTTCAGTAGTACAGAAAATATTTGAACTTCAGGCTATGCAAATCTAGAATCTAATATAACACTTGGAAGATGCCAAAACTAGACTCTAAGCTAGAGGGAGGTACATACTAGGTACATACTAAGTTGATTTTTGTTCTTTCCATCTAGACTCAAGGAATAATATTTTCTAATAGTGACTAGATAGAGAGAGAAAATGGAAGAAGGAGATTTCAGTTGCAATTATTTAAATTCTTCTCGTGTTCTTGATAGCTCAAATTTGCTTGAAGTGTTATATTGATAAAACTCTTATTCTTTATGGCAGGTTGAAGGCTAGATATCATTTTCAGCTCCAGGGAAAAAGCTTTGTACCAGATTTTAAGGGCTTTATGCTTGCTTCAAAATGTTTTTGGAGGAAACTACCATAATAAAATAGACTGTTGAGGCAACCTAGAAATTTTGAACTGTTTTTTTTCCAGGGAGATTAGCCAATAGTGAGGAAAAAATGAAAAGAACAAAGAAAAGTTCACTATGCGATGTTATTAAATATGATGCTTATTTAGTTATACAGCTAATTGATATGCAATATTAAGACCTAATGATTTCAGTCAGTTGCTTCACGTTTAGTGATTTTACCCTCGAGCCATTGGATATTAGCTTCGGAGCAGGAGCTTGAACATTTTTCTTTCATTATTATTTATTTATTTATTTGATATGCAAGTTTGAATTAAATCTTGATCTTCCTACACTAAAAATGTGAATTTTGAATTTACAATTATATTCAACAATAATTATCAAGTCTTTTCTTATTAGGTAGAATCAATTATATGGATTAAACGATATTATTATGTTTTATCATAAATTAAGTTTTTAAAAATGTTATACAAATTAATTTTTTTTAATTATTTTATATATAATTTTTCTTAGTTTTTTTTTACTTCTAGTTGGTTTTCCACTACCTGATTTAATATTTTTATAAGAGTTTTTAAATGTCTTTTCTTTATATATTTAAACTATTTAAGACGAAGTTTTCGTATCTTTTTCATAATAGATATTACTCTATTTTTCTCTTTAATGTCATGCATTGATTTTATAATTACATTAGCATGGTTGTGGTCTAACCCATTCTCATGTACGGTTAAACAAACTGAATTGCTTGAGTTGATTAGTCGCTCTAAATTAGAATTTGATCACCATCACATGTTTTATATCTCTGTGTTGGTTTGTATTAATTAAGATAATATAATTTAAATGAATAAAAGTAAACTACTTATACCACTGTCATCCAAATTTTAATATATACTCCACTAAATATATTTTCAAAGCATACAACCACATCCTCTGTTTTCATGTTGTGTAAATAAGGAAAAATATATGAAAATAGAAATTTATCATCTATCTTTTTTTCATTTTTATTTTGTGAATGTCATCTTTTTATTTCATATTTAACAATTTTAATATTGTGCAAGTGACTAGTGAGATGAAAAAAATGCATTGAAAATATAAGATTAGTATGATATTCTGTCTTTGTACTGTTTTTCCTTACTCCTCTCGTTTTATCATCCTAAACATATGAGCTTAAAATCATAAGATCCTTAATAATTTGAAATATTTCCAAGTAATTTGAAATATTTCCAAGTAAATTTCTATGTTAACGTGTTTTTTATAGATAGCATAAATAAAACATATTCAATTTGGGAATATGTTCTCTTTCACGTATGCCATTAGACCATGGAAAATCAGAAATGAGATTTAAAAAAAAAAAAATCCTAATACCAAATGATCAAAAACCTGTGCATTGATGAACCAAATGCTCTATCATAAAGGCATATACAATTGCACATTGATCAACACAACACTACATATACCACAGTCATTAAGCCAAGGGACAAGAGAATGTTGAATTGTATGCTACATCAGGAATGATCCCCTGTGCTGCTAAACGTTTTTCGACCCAGAAGACTAATCTTATCATGTTATATTCAAGTTCAATATCATGTTTAACAAGAATTTTATAATAATAACTGGCACTAGTATAATTGATATATTAATATTAAATAATGTCAACATAATTATCTTATTTCATAAAGAAGAAAATAAACTAAATAAAAAGATATCCCCTTGATTGATTTCAGCTATTAACTTAATGTGCCAAATGATTCGCATAGAAGCTAACTAAATTCTGTTACCCAAAAACTGATTTGCATAGAAGCTGATAACAAAATTTTTACCCAAAATTCTGACACGAATTTCACAAATATTGAACACAAAATAATAAATTTTAAGCAGTGTAGTTAGATTTTTTGTCGTTTAATGATGCTTAATTATGTATTAATTATTTTTTTAAGTTTAAGCATTTTCAGTATTGCGTGTGGCATGCACCGATACAAACTCTAGAACTTTAATTAGGATACATTAACTCAAGGAATTGATTAAAAAAATAATAATCACATAGACAAGATGTATGGTGGAGTGGCGGTTCCCCAAAAAATAGGTTCAATATGTTTACTAGAAGTAATTGTACAGACTCGGTATCTCTCATTTCACCCATCACACACACAAAAGGAATAATTAAGAATACAATCATAATTACATTCATCGCACCGTATAAAAGACCTAGACATCAAATTAGGCGATCAAATCATTATCTGCACATTAGTTTTGATACTTTATTCAGGTATCAATCTTTTTAGCATTTTTTATTTGATGGTCAAAAAAGGAATATGACAATAAAATTCTATTAAAATGGCCTTATGGGAGAATTGATCCAACATTCCTTATGTTTAGTACTTTATTCTCAAAATCAATGTAAATTCCCTCATACCATCATTTTTAATCAAAGTTAGGCATAAACCGAATAATCGATAAGCAAACAAACCATTCTCCTTTATCTTTAATCTTATTCCTGTCTATCACTAAATTCCTCACCCTTCTTTTCTTTCCCCATTTTAGAAAAACTCCCATTGATCTCTGAAATTAACGCATTCAAATATACTATAACTTAGTAAGCCTAATATGGTTTTCTTTGGTTTTTTTAACTCGATCCTAGTAGAATGAAGAATAACTGAATAAGTTCATATACCTAGGCGGGGCCATTATCCTTTAATACTTGAGATGCTCAAACTTAATTTGATTAAAGATAGATGATCATTTGAAAAAGAAAAAGAAATCAATTTTGGAACAAAATCCCCAATTGAAGGCTAAGTACCAAACATTAATGGTAAGAAAATGGTGTTTAGACACTTAGGCTATATGATTGTTTAAGTAGGTAAAAAAAATAAAATAAGTTTGAAACAAAACTATTTGATACTTATTTGATATAACAAAAATATAGTATGAAATTTGAAGGCATATGCTTATTTTTGTGCAATGAGTGTATATGCTTAATGCATGCGTGCATAATATTTAGAGAATTTGAGTTTAAAAAAAAAGATGAAGTATAGTGAGTATAATTAAACTCAGCCGTATGTAAAAAGAGATGTGAAACTGTTTTTGGATATATTATAAGTGTAACTCTAATGGGTATTCTTGCCTTGTCGTATCCAGTTGCCTCCCTAAGCAGAAGAGATGAAGGCATCACGTCACATCTCTGGGTTCCACCATTGCTACTTAATTAATGGTCATTAAGAGTATTAAATCAGGTCATAATGCAGTTCTGTTTGTCTTACTTTCTTGTTAAGCAGATTAGAATAGTATAATATCTTTAACCAAATTTTTTTTTTATAAAACTAAAAGTTGTTAGTTGCTTGATAGCCTGCTATATAGGCGATCACATTGTTATGATTTACATTGCGCGTGGAACAAAATTTGGCTCCATCCATTTTTTCTAATTTTTTTCTCTAGCTTTTTTAATCATTTTCTATTTATTACTTTCAATTTTACTTAATTAAAATAATAAACACATAAAAAATGATTAAAATAATTAAAGAAAAAAGATGAAGAGAAAAAATTAGAACTAAGTTTTATTCTTGCGCATGAGTGTGCATTAATATCTACAACATTTATTTCCTTGGAAGACAGATATTTACATTAGCTCATTAACTGACGTGGTCCATATTATTATACAATTATATACGAAGAAATTTACCTTTCTCAAAGGAATAACTAAGCAAACCCGACTTTTGAACCCAAGTATAGAAACTTCGAAACCTTATTTGTGAATGGATAATCTATTGAGATGTTAATCACAAATAATTTATTAATTTTTTGGTAATATAATAAGAGCTGTCTAGGATAACCTTGAGTGCAATGGGCTAATCATCAATAGTTCTCTTCTCAATTTAATCTATAATCTAGTCAGATTTTGCTCTTCTTGAGTTTAATGAATTTATAAACCAATAATTTTTCACAATTTCTGAATATATTTTATCACATGCATATCGACTTTATATGTATTTATTATTTATTATTTATTATAAAGTCATTGAACTAGTTTTTCTCGTAATGGCGCGGTGACTGTTAATGAGATTTTGAAAGTAGACAGTTATATGCATGGATGCTGTATTGCTGATTTTGGACGTGAAAAATAATAGTATTAATTTTTTTATCCTTTATTTGCAGCGGCTTTTTTTTTATCTAATTTGCCAGAAACTATTTCCAATTATTTTCAATCATTTTATTTTATTTTTGTTACAATAAGCGGACTATGACCTTAAGTTTGATAAGGGAATGATTAGGCATAAAAATCACGGATGGAAATCATATACTTTCATTTTTTATCCTCTTCCCTGTCTCTCCATTTAAATTTTGACAAATATAAAATAAATTAAGTAAAAAAGGGGACATGTAATTAAATTTAAAACACTTAAACAGAGAAGAAGACGAGAAATAGAGACAGGTGATCCTTATCCAAAAATCACATGGCAGATTTTGGTTGAATTTGATCACTGGACCATATTGGAACTAAGGCCAGCCCCAACACCTTAAGAACCATCAGACTCACCAAAATCCGACCCGATGATCGAGCACCGGACTCCTTCCATGACCTAAATCTAAGCCAAACCATCATGACCAACCCAAAGTGTACGAGGGTCATCCGCTCATCCACCAAGATTCAACCCCCACCACCTGAATCACACAACAAATATCTTCTAACAAAATGAACAAGTGGCTTGACACCATTAGAGAGTTTTAGGACCAAATTTTTTGCAATCATTACTAATTATCACAAGGTTCAAAGTATGCATTGTCATTATTAATATAAATATATAGTGCTTACATTATACAAAAAGATTTTCTTTCTCAATCTCTTATATTACTATTGTTCCATCCTCTACTAGAAGAGTGGTCATTGGAGAGTCCCAAGTCGGTCGTCCAACAGTTCGTCGGTTGGAGACGAGGTTGAATATTCGCAAAGACACTCTGACTAATCAATTTTGGAATCAAGACAATGATGAAGGCATAAGTAGAGAAAAGTGAAGAAAGCTTAGATAGAGAAAAGTGAACATTCCTGACTTAGACTGTCAGGTCGATTTATATAGAGATCTGGAGGACTGACTCTCCTGATACCCTCTATTCAAGATTCTAAATGTTATGTTTGATCATTATGGCGCAAAGACGTTATGTTTAGTCATTATTACGCAAAGACGTTATGTCTGGCCATTATGGCGCGAAGTTGTTAACGACCATTGGTGGGTTGTATTAAGCACGTGTTTGTCAAACTGTTACCCATTTGAGTATATAGGCCCATCGGATCTTGCAGATAGGACATCAGTCCGAACTTTCACGGGCCTAGCGTTCCGAAATGGGCTTAACTTATTACCCGAGGGCAATTGGGGCAAGACAGTCCACAGCGCCCTAACTTGATCATATATGAAGATGGGCCGAGCTTATGAGTGATCGGACGTCAATTGAGTCAGGACGGTCCACAACCCTTCAGCTTGAGTAATCAGTGATGATAGCCCGAGTTTGTATTAGTAATGTTTATACTTATCCAAGCTTATGAGTTTGGACAGTTCCGTACCTTTGATTCATTTTTCATCTTTGTTCTTCGATTTGAAGTTTTATACTTTGTATTCAGTTTGATTTGATGATCTAAAAACGTGATTTAATGTTCGCCTTTGTTCTTCAGTTTAGACTTGTATACTTTGTATTTAGCTTGATTTCACGATTTGAAATATTTGTATACTTCGGATGACTTCATATGTCTTCGATCAGAATTTACTGAGTTGGGTCGTCTTCGTGACCTCTATTAGAATTTATTAAGCTAGGTCATCTTCATGACCTCGACCGGAATTTACCAAGCTGGGCATCTCCATGACCTCTGTTGGAATTTATCAAGCTGGACCGTCTTTATATCCTCGACTAGAATTTACTAGACTGGGTCGTCTTCAAGACCTCGACCAAAATTTACCGGGATGGGTTGTCTTCATGACCTTGTCCAGAATTTACCAGGCTAGGCGAAATTTATCAGGCAGAGTCGTCTTCATGACCTCTGTCAGAATTTACCAAGCAGGGTCGTCTTCATGACCTCAATCAGGATTTACCGAGCTGAGCCGTCTTCATGACCTCTATCGAAATTTACCGAGCTGAGTCGTCTTCATGATCTTAGCCGGAATTTACCGAGCTGAGCCATTTTATGATGCTGTCAGAATTTACTAAGCTGGGGTCGTCTTCATGACCTCAGCTGAAATTTATCAGATTTCGGTAAGGTCGTCTTCATGACCTTTGTTGGAATTTACCGAGTTGGGCCGTCTTCATGATCTCTATTGGAATTTACCGAGTTGGGTTTGCTTCATGACCTTGGCTAGAATTTACCGAGCTAGGTTGTCTTCATGACTTCTGTCAAAATTTACCGAACTGGGTCGTCTTCATGACCTCTGTCGAAATTTACCGAGTTAGGCAGTCTTTAGTGGCATTATGATCTAACCATGACCTCAAACTTTCTTGAGCTGGGCCAGTCATCCTGAGTTCTCGGAGCCTTCACTTGGACTTAGGATTTTTATCATCCTGAATTTTTGGAGTCTTTACTTGGACTTTTCCAAGGTTTTTATCATCCCGAGTTTTTGGAGCCTTCATTTGGATTTTTCTAAGAATTTGTTGGGGGTTTAATCTAGTTTGTCTTAATTCTATCATGTGAGTAATTCTGATAATACTATGCAATGACAATAAACATAACTAGATTTTCAAGCAATTGAAATAATCATAACTAAATCTTCATACTTGGTAAGGTTGGTTTGTATTAAGGTGATGATGAGATTGTCTTAAAGTTATGTTTGATGCTATTTAACATTATTTAATAAACGGTTATCCCTTCTATGGCTAGTGAATGCGAATTAAATAGATTATGATAAAAGAAAATAATGATAATTGAACATAGTTAGGAATGTCAATTAAATGGTAGACTAGCCATCTCTCCAAGTTGAGTGAACTAAATAAATTTTAATTAATTTAGTACTATGCTAATAAGTTAGCATCAATAGATAAACACAATTAAATTAAACCTATGTAAATAAAAGTCATATACTTATAGTTTAAAAAGTTTAAATTAAAATAATGAATATATAAAACTATAGAATTTAATACTATGCAAATAAACAATAATAAATTAAGATGAATATAAATTAATGACAATAATTAGAAATTAAAACAATAAGAAATGATAATTAAAGTAATATAATATTATAATTAATTTAATGTTATGTAATTACTAATTAATAAATTAATGACAATAAATAAGAATTAAAACAATGAGAATGACATTATAATGGTTATTATTATTGGTGTGGTAAAGGAGGAATGTCAATAAAAGCCTAATTAATAACAATAATATAATGAAAATAAATAAGTTGGATATGCATAATGCACCATGGTGAGAGCACATAAGAAAAAATAACAATGCGTACTAGACTACTGAAGATAGCAAATTAGCAAGTCTAAGAATATTATCAATTGTCCATAAGTTTAAGTTTAGAACTTTAGATCTTTCATTGTGTTTTATCACCTCATGAGTACCTGTAATTAATTGATATATGTAATTTCTGTCCAGTTTATAGTGTAAAGTCTGGTAAATAACTTTTAATATTACCTCTAATAATTTAATCAAAAGGGAGAAAAAATTGATCATTGAAAACTACAAGGTGGATAAGTATTGATTGGAAAATCAATAATATGAACATTTATATATATAAATTCAAGCACTTAGATATTAATAAGTAGATTTATCAAGACTGACTTTTCTAATTCTCTCACCAACGATTATTCATTTATAATTGGAAATCAGAAAATAGTTTTTGTTGTGCAAGAGATGATATATGATATATCTAATGTGTAGAAGCAAACACTAAACTAATTCTTCTGGAACTATAAGAACTAAACACAAAATTTTGGAATAATGGAAAATTAATTACACCTCCAAACATATTATAGTTGGCAGCTAAACAGAAGAAAAAACAAATTGAGTACACGAAAATGCTATCTATCATTGTGCACACGAAAATACTATCTATCACGAATTCAACATATTTTCAATATAAATTTCAACTTAGTTCCAATGTTGAAAGTAATCTATTACATAGCGCAAAGCCCTGGCCAACAACTCCTTTTAGTGACTAGATGTGGATCATAGCTTTTCTTTTAAAAGAAGAGGCTAATATGGAAAGACATACATCTCTGAAGGATGCTGACACGAGCTAGTATCTTACTTTGTTCAGCATGGTACTTGCATTTTGGATTTTCTATTGGGACAATCACATGGGCTTGTTGTATATACATGTGTTGCTGGAGGAAGCTTTCCATCTATTGTGGAGCCAAGTCCTTCATGATTCTCAACGTGACATGGGATTAAAGAAGTAACCATGCATTAAAAGTTCGTCGTTTTGAGACCCAGCTGTTCTCCGAATAACTTTATTTCCAAAATTATATATATATTTTGGGCAAAATCCCAAAAAGTAATGGCTAAAGCTGATGTGGCCTTATCAAGAAACCTCAACTTGGAAATTTTGATTTGAATGTTGAGAATCAAAATTGCCTGAGGTGAGCAATGAGCAGTGAATGTGGGTAGAAGCAGGTTTTAATGCCACCTCATTTTATACGTCATTAACCTCATTTCAATTTACTTATTCTTTCCGTGAGTATGTGATACAAGTATCTATATAGGTTACTTCAATAACATAAACTTCTAGAAAAGAATATTACTTAGACAAATTCAAGAGTGGTTTCAGGGAAATTTTGAAGTTTCAAAGCTTGAAGAGAAGGAGTTATCATCAGTTGCTTGTAATGAAAATTTATATATATTACTTTGAACTTGTGGGAGAAGTTATGAACTAATTGACGGCAAATAACAAATTAAGAAGAGTGTCAAAGGTGGTCCAATTGGGGTTCAAAAGGAATTCGAGAGAAACTGACAAAGAGAGAAGACCCCGGCAAAATCTTTGTCATGAGAAGGAAATATAGAATTTTGGTCTGTGCAGGTCTGCATCACAGGACCGTGTGGCACGAGGAGGAGGTAGCAGATTGAAGCAGAATCACGACCATGGTGTTGGGTTAAAGAGGATGTGTGCCCTAAAGCTCTACAACTTTGATTTGGTTGGGTCGGATGGGGTGTTGGAATCTAGCTCTACTTTTATGGCAATCTTTAGAAAACTCCTAAACAACTTTGGACCATCGATGCTCTATAATTTATCATCCTAAATTTTGTTACAAAAATGCTACAAAAATGATCAATGGCTAAAAAATTTTACAGGTAACATCATACTTTTATTTTTCATTCTCTTCTTTTTTTTTTCTCTCTTATCTTTCTATATTTCCCTGTTGTCTCTGCTTCATAACCTTCTCCGTCCTCACCTTCCTCCAAGTTTATCAAATTTACTTCATTTGCTGCAACTCTTTATTCTTTCATTATTGATTTTATTTATTGGCAATTTGTATTTGTACCTACCAACAAAGATAAAGAAGAAAAATTCAGATAAAGCAAGTTTAAAGAAAAAAAGAAAATAACTTTTGTTTTGCAAAAACTGTAAAGATTTGTAAAAATCCCTTTCCCCATAACTTTATCTGTCGTCTTTGTTTAGTTTAAAGAAAAAAAGAAAATAATTTTTATTTTGCAAAAATTGCAAAGATTTGCAGAAGGGAGAAGATGGGAGTGTTATGAGTTATCACGTGGAGGTGTGGAACATCATCATTAATCAACCGTGTTTGGTTGAGCCTTAAATTTCATAAACTTTGTTAATTGCTATCAATTTGAGATCTATGAAAACGGATACTAAGTGATCCAAAAAGTCTGACTTTTTATCTTAGAAGATGCACTTGAATCGCAAAGAATGAGAAAGAACATGATTTTAGAGAAAGAAAGTTATTTTGTGTAGAGAGGGAAAGCATTGAAGAAAGAAAATAATAACAAATTAAGAGTTAATTTTATAATTACACAAAATTTACATTAAAAAAATAGAGTTAAAGGTTTATTTACCTGTTATAATGGATAATTTTATTAGAACACTTGATGCTCAAATTCTGGTTAGAAGTGTTATAAACATTGCCCTACTTTTATTCATATAGACATTTCCCCATTTTCCAGAAAATTCTATTGGCACGAACCTTGCCAGAACTCCCAAACAATCGGTCTACATATACACACATACATACATGTAATTTGTATATCACATAAAATCTGTCTACTCTTGTAGGTGTTAACCCCAAATTAACAAGGTTTTTTAAAGGCCAAACAACAAACTATTTGTGCCTCGAAAATTTAAATGGCACTCTCCAAAAGCCTAGAGGGATCAAATCTTATATAGGAGAAGACAATTTCAATGGACACAAAAAATGTAATTGGGTAATATAAACTAATAATTGATGCTGCACATGTCTCCCTCCTCCTAGAATAACCTCCATGCACTACAACGTACTGCATGAGTTTGTGCATGTTAAATTAGAACCTTGTAAAGTTTTGAGTCTTTTTAAAGATTTGATTGGACACCGAATCTTTCATGGAGATATTGTAGGTTCAAATTGAGTTGTCAAGGATTTGTTTGGTATCAAGTTTGAGGAGGGAAAAGAAAGGAAGAGGAAGAGCATCTTTCCTTATTTAATATCATACTTTTGGATGGAAAAGAATGAATTTGAAGGAATAATATTTTTGTGGTTCTCTCCATTTTTCATAAGGGGAGAGAGAATTTTGTAAGTTGCACCATTTATATATACATTTCTTTTATTTTCTTGTATGAAACCAAACATAAAAATGGAAGTTATATTTCTTTTCTATTGAATGATATCAAACAAGAAGAAAAATAATTCCTTTACTTCTTTCTTGTTCTCTTTTTTTTAATTCCTTTCCCTCCACGGCACCAAATAGACCTTCCAGTCTATCTTTTCTAAATCTGCTGGGAGAAGATTTGATCTTTAGTTTACACGGATCATACTCGGGAGATGCAGATATCTATAATTTGTAAATATGAGCTCTCTACCTAACCTATTCCCTATAGAGCGGGAAAGAAAGTTGCAAAAGCATACTGTTCATATAGTCATTTTTAAAACAAATTCAACATAGGGATTTGGTTTGAAGGTGAGAAAAAGTATATTATTCTCTTTTATCCTCCAATGCCCCCCACGCAAATTATAGTAATATAAATTGAAGGCTGTCGATGTGAATTGTCAAAAGTCAAAACTAGTTAGGCAAAATAAAAACCCTTTTACCGAAAGTATAAATTAGCATAGATAGTTAGGCAACAAAAACAAAAGGAAATGCTTGGAAAGCCTCCCCCCATACACAAGTGTCCTAATGCAAATCAGCAATGTTATTTCCACACCCAACGAGCAGAATTAATTGAAAGCAATTCCTTAAGTCTTTGGTCCCCACCCCCCACAGCTGTATGCACTTCTTGATCCTTCCCCACAAACCATAGGAAAACTTTAGGAAAAGGGCATATTATTCATTTAAGCCTACTGTGCAATGAGCATCCTCCTTTCTGCTTGAAGAAATTTATTCCACAACCATTCAAGTCCAAATTCTCTTTGGATAGAACTTGGCTTCAATTATGTGAGAAACTATCTCTTTCCAATCCTCTTAATCTGTTATCATATGTCTATTAACTCAATAAAATAATATGAGTGAATAGTAAAATAAACACATGATAACAAATTAAGGTAGTTAGAAAGAGATAACTATTTCCAAGATTAAATTCAAGTTTTGCCCATTCTCCCCCCTTCTCCTCTGACGTTTATTTTTTCTTCACCACTTCATGATACAATTTGATTGAAGTTAAATAGCCCCATTAGTCTCTGGCCAGTCAAGGAGCTTGATTTGCTAAGTATAGCACATTTTCCTTTGCTCCTTTATGTGTGACTCTTTGTATACGCCTATAATATAGATGTTAGTAAACAGCGTCTGTCTTTCATACTGTGTATATATATCTACACCAACTCTTATATTCTTATCACAAATAATGCATACACCTCTTTATACATTTTATCTAATACTATTTATTATACTTATTTTTTCTTATCACTTTTTTTCTTTCAATTACACATCTTTAAAAAGAATGTGTACAGTACTTACACTTCTAAAAGAGACGTTGGATGATTATTTTCTATATCTACACACTAATCATTTTTTCGACTTTGTTCTAGTATAAGTCTTTCTCCGCCAAGCAAAACAAAGATTCTCTAGGTGTGGGGTTACAATACTTGGACTACGAAAATGGAGAAGGGAATTAGGATTCGCCTAATCCGATTATGATGAAAGGAAATAGCCCAGGCCCCCACCCCCTTCCCAAACACCCTGCCCCGTTAGCTTAGAATAATGCTCCATGCACGTCAGCATTAAGTCCCGTTAGTAAAAATTATATATATATAAAGTAGTGTATATGTAAGTGTGTGGGTAGAGCTTAAGAAACTTCCTCATTGGGTCCCACCTTAGCTGTGTTCACATCCTAACATCCCTCTATAGTATAGTATATATCTTCCATTCTTCCCCCCGTGTAGTGTTCATGTATATGTGTATATAATAAATTAAATAATTCAATTGTGATACTATCTCAACCTCACACCTCCATCATTTCACCTATATATATATACATTACATAGCCTATTCTCCCCTCCAAAGCTCGCATCCATATCTCCAAGCAAGCTCACAAGCCCTGCAAAACACACAAACACACTTCTATAGTTATCATCATCTTGTTGTTGTTGTTGTTGTCAAGATTCAAGAACAAGAATGTCTGGGGTTTGGGTTTTCAAGAACGGCGTGGTGCGGCTGGTGGAGAACCTGGGGGCGGAGGCAGTGGACGGAAGCAGGCAAGGGTCGAGTGGAAGGCGGAAGGTGCTCGTTCACACACCAAGCAATGAGGTGATTACCTCGTATGCGGTCCTTGAGCACAAGCTGAGCTCACTTGGGTGGGAGCGCTACTATGACGACCCTGACCTGCTTCAGTTCCACAAGCGCTCCACCGTCCACCTCATCTCCCTCCCAAGGGATTTCAACAAGCTCAAGTCTATGCACATGTATGATATAGTGGTCAAGAACAAGAACTCCTTCGAAGTTAGGGACATGTAAGAGAACAAACCCTCCGCCTGCATGGCCTTTGAGCAGGGCACCTTGGCTCCCGTGTTTGGGTACTACTTATTCAACTCTTGCAAACTAATTTCTTTTGTCTCTTTTCAGGGTTTAATTTCTCTCTTTTCATTCAGCTGCATGTGCAGTGTTGGTATGATTTTAGATTAGTGGTCATGGGGTGGAAGTCTAGGTCTAAGTGATAAATTCTGATTTTTTTACATCATTTTTTACACTATTTTTTATTATTATTTTCTATTTTTTCACTTAATCATAATTATTAAAAAATAATATATATTAAAAAAAAATGACGTAAAATCATTTTTCTTTGATTAATGTTTGGATATTATTATTTATACATCAATATTTATATTTATATATTATTTTTATATTTTTTATTAAAAAATAAAGATGAAAATAGAATATATTGAAATGTGTTTATTTTTTATTTTATTATTTAATAAAAAAGTAATATAATAACAGTATAATAAAAATATATGCAAATATTATTATTGTTAATGTTTATATATATATAGAGAGAGAGAGTCTGATTGGTGAGGGAGGTAGGATCTGACTGGTGATTGGCGAGGAATGAGAGGATAGGGCGTCATTTATGTGTGTGCAGCTGTAAATTTTGATGAGCAAGGTTAATTACACATATTTATATTTATATTATTTTATATTTGTATAGTTTTTATCATTTAATTATATTTGATTTTCATTTTATTTTATTTTTGTATAATTTTACTTTTATTTTGTTACATAAAATTATGTAAGGGAATATGGCTTAAAAGTAATGTGTAATAAATATTTTCTAATTTTTATAGTCATTCTATGATCAAAATTTGAGTTTTTCTATAAATAATGTTTTCTAACATTTATATTCACATAATTTTATATTTATATTATTTTTATTATTTAATTATAATTGATTTTATCTCTTTTTTATACAGTTATGTTATGATTTTGCGGCATACTCTAAGATATGGGAGATGTGGCTATCGTACGTCTAAATTGTGAGTGATGTGAACCTTATGTGTATCTAACATTTTTATTTTCTATATTTAAGTGTCATTTATGTGTGTGCTGTTGATGTGAAATGATACGTGTAACATTGATCTTTCTTAACTATAGCAACGAAGAGGATCAATCGTGGTGCATGGATGACAAGACTTAATAGATGGGGGGACATTAAGAGATCACGTGAGAGGAGATTCGATTGTTGAAAATTTGTCTTTTCTTTTTCCTTAGAGACTAACTTTTTGCTGCGGTGGCTGTCGCCGCTGTACGCACATGCAATCCTCTTTTATTTTTTTAACATCACCTGTTTTTCTTTCAATTGGGATATAAGAAGGATAAGACGGAAATGGATCCTTGCAGTTTTACATCCAACTACTGAAAACTGTTTAACAATATTTATCACTAACATTTTGCCAAGCATTCCAGAAATGATTTTTAAGGGTCTAGATATCATGCATTAAAAAAAAAAACTTGAAAATCTTTATCCAATATAAGAAATAGTGTTGGACCACATACCTCAACTTTGTACAAATTTCTTTCCAATAAAAAAAACTCACAAAATAGCTCAATTTTTTTTAGTACAATTATAGCTCAAAGTTTAAATTGGCCTTTTACTGTATCTCAAGGACAACAACATTCTATTCTGTATTTTATTAAACTAAATTTTGCATTTAAATTCTGTTTTAAAATTAATAAATGGGATAATTACATTGGTTTTTCAAGAGATACAGTCAAATGATGACAAGATTTTTTTATTTTTAAATATTAAAAATCTGTTCTTTTGCTGTTTAATATTATATTGCAAAAAAACATTCCCTATCATTAGACATTGTTAACTTCTGTTCAAATTAAATTAATTCTGTCAGTATTTTTAGTTTTTTCTATCAATATATAAGTGTAGCAATTGCAATTATATTGAAGAAACAGAAAATATAGATGAAAATTTTATCTTTTTTAAAAAAAAAGATGGCCATGACCTCACCCGTATGTATATCAGTATTTGTATATTTAGTCCTAAAAAGGTGGGTCTTTTTGTGATACTCACTCAAGTTAACAGAGTATCAGTGCTCAATGCACTTGACCTATTATTACCAGTTTTTTAAGTACTGTTGTGTATTTTAATTATAGCCCTCTAAGTAATGTTATTTCCATTTCAGTCCTTTACGGTTAAATGTTGAGTAAAATCCCCTTTTAACCAAAAAGGGAAAGCCACATGTATGAGTTCAGACCTTGGGGCCCAGATATGAGATTATTTGCATTCTCATTGGACCTTGGGCATTTATCTGATAGATTAATTGGACCAAACTGCATTGAAAGTTGGTAGAACAATCAATGTTAATCAATATGGCTCCAAGGTTCAAATTTGTTTAACGCATAAAGGTGGCTGACACATTTCATCAAACAGATCTCCTGCTAGAAGAACCAGCTGAATAATGGAGCCTCAACCTGCGAAAACTGTGTAAACAGAATATTGAAATCATTCAAAATAAAAATAAAAATACCAAAAAAAAACCCATCTCTGTTTCAAGAATTTTATGAAAATATTGCATGATCTCTGAATGATATAGAGGCTGACCCAGAAGATAAGATAACTATTGAAGAGGAAATTGAATCAAATTGTTGATTCGTCTATCATCATCAGCCGGTCTGCGTGCGTTTTGAATAGGGGCCAAGATGTAAATACAACCAAATGTCAAGTTACCGAATAACTAAGTTGCTGGTGATGCATACTAGTCGTTGATCTGTTTCCTTTAAAATTCAACGCCTATCATTGCAGTAAGCATTGATACTTCGTTCGAAATAAACGACCATGCAAAACGACCCCCAAATGGTTATCTACTATTGCAAATCTCATCCAAAACCACGAATCTATGTACCTTGGTGGAAAAAACATTCTCACAACTTATAAAGTCGCAAAATCAAAGATTGAGATCTTTTACACTTAGTTTTATTTGTAAAATAATTATTGACATTTGAATTTTTTTTATTAAACTATGTGATCAAGATGTATCAATTTGAGTAAATACATGTAAATTCTAATTTATGTTTAAATTATGATAACTATTTTAATTTTTTTATTATAATTAAATAGTGTTCAATCAATTTATGTACATCTCAATTAATTTATCTCAGCATTTAATTAAAGACAAATTATTTATACTAAAAATAAAATATTTATAAAAATATTTCTTATAATCTAATTTTAAAAAATTAATATAATTAAGATTTAAACATATTTTAAACTTTCGATACATAAAGAAAGAGACCTACAAATTACAAAAAGGAACAGGGGGTAACATTAATTATTTCATACGAAAGTACTTATGAAATTGAATGACCAATCACAGTCTGATTGAGAAATATGGATGGAAAAGCAGTTGACAAAATGAACATGCAATTAGCCTTATTTTAAGTATTTGTTAGTCGTTCAACAAAATGATATTAGTAAGATTTAGCATTTTTCAAAAAGAAAAAGCATATAAATGTACTTTTTCACCAAGATACTGAATCTTAGCAAACCAAATTCGCTCTGAACCTGTACACACCCCCCCCCCGGCCCCCCCAAAAAATGAGAGGCTCTGAACACATGGCTTCTCTTAATTCTCTGAACATGTACTTTTTGACTGTTTAATGCAAATTTAACTTCTTTTCTGACCAATCGAGGACAGGAATTATCAATTGAATGCAATAATTAAAGATAAAGCGGATAATACATATATATTTTTGTAATCAGTTTTAATATCAATTTAAAATTTGTTTTCAATTTTTTTTTATATGAGCAACTTATTAAAGGATGAATTCATAAAGCAATTGTGATGCATATTATTTTTAACGAGTCTTATAAAGTGTGTCATTTTATTTATTATAAGTTTTGTCAATTGTTCAATAATTTAATTTCATATATCAATTCAGAGAAGTAAATCACTTTTTTTATGAATTCTTCAATAATTAAGTAACTCATATCATAAATATAAGAAATGAAGAGTAATTAAAACAAGTGCAAATAAAGAAATTAAAGTTAAATGAAAATAAAAGGAATATATGAAAGTAATGTAATCTTAATTAACAAGTAAATGAATGAAAGTATGTAAAAAAATGAGAATTAAACTTGCAAAAAGATAAACTTGATTGAAAAGTAATAAAAGTAAGTAAAGAAAAGCATGTAAATAAAGCAATAAAAATATCTAAATGAAATAAAAAAAATAAACTTGGTTGAATTGAAAAGAATGGAAGAAAGTAAAGGAAAAAAAACTTAATTGAATTAAAAATATTGGTTAAAAATTTGCATTGCACTTGTCGAATCCTTAATGTGCGTGAGATGTATAAGAATTTTATAAGTTTCAACTCTTATTATATTATACAAACTAATATTTATAACTAAAGATCTTAATTACTTGTAATTGTAACACCCCTCGATTTAATAACCAATGCACAATCGTCATTATGTCACGGTCACTAAATGTCGGCGTTAACTTTGTCAAACAACAAATTTACCATAAAATTTTAAACATTTCTTATATGAGGAAAATAAGAGTCACGAATGAGTAGTTACATATACAACCGTTAAATTATGAATTATAATCTGTACTCAATTTACAACATTTAAGTTTGGATAATTGCCTTGAAGCATACATGTACTCAAAAATACACTTTATATAAGTAATGCAAAATAAAATATAAACTACCCATAATATATCTCACGACTAAGGAGTTGGGCACTCCATCGTATCCCGAATGCGTGAGGCAATTCTCGGTTCACCTTGTGGTGAGAAATACAAGATAAGGTCTTCAATCACAGTCCTCTTCATGGTCAAAGTCGATCCCGAGCATGTCACATACGCTTGTCGGTCCGGTCGACTCATAGGTCTTGGTATCACCAAAGTGAAACAATTCGAACCAAAACCCAAAAGAAGCTCCCTTCGCGACGGCATCACCGAATGCAAGAGGTCAAACCAATAAAATCCAAAGGAATCCAACTTCGTTCCCACTTATAGTCTTTAACCAAAAATTAACATAGAGCAAGAAAAGTACAAGAAAGAGGTAAGACATCCTACCATCATTACCAAATCATAGCATCAAGAAACCAAACGGCACAAGGCGCCCACATAGCATTTATGATAGTAATAATGGTAATAAACATTTAGTAACGTTATAATCAACCGTACAACAAAGCAATCATATATATATATATATATATATGGATATATCGTGAATACAACATTCCAATTATAATAACAATGTATGCCGAAATTCATGGACTCACTATGCACATGTGCCCTCAATAATCAAAATCCTACTCCATGGAGCTAGACGCAAAAACACTCGGAGAGAGAATGATCGTGGAGACATGCCGGTATCTTGTCGGCCATACAAGTGCTTACCATATAATATAATCATTTTGCGCAACAAGGCTTTATACAACAAGGCATTCTCACAAGATCTCGATATAGGAATTAGGATCGTCGGTGCGTGTGTATCGGTCTGTCTCCACGGTCCCGGAGGAGCTACCCCCGCCCTCTGCGAGACGCCCGCGCCCGACGCCCTCAAGGTCATCTGAGGACCCCACGTGTCTATTCGCACCCGCACTAAGGTGTGATTCAACTCCTAGCAACTCTCGGACATCCTCGTTCTTTTGTGCAATGCAAGACTCTATCATGCTTCTCATGACAAGCTAAGTCAATCATGCCTCAAATGCATATCATATGATTTAACAATCGTTTTGTTCCCATTCTTGGATCCACAAGACATTTACGATGCATAATATGTATGATTCAAAATTCCATACAATTTCATAATATGCCAATTGGCCAAAAGAGCATCAATATACAAGTGGTCATTCACGTGGACCCTTAGCATCATAATATTAAGGTCAAACATTAGGTTCATTATGTTCCTTACTACCTCACCCATACTGTTCTTCCTTTATTCCAAGTTCTCACTAGTTGTAAGGCTCAATCACGCTCCTTGTTTTTCCTTCATTATGTGTCCCTACTTTGTTTCTAGTCATCCGATGTTATTTATGATTAATATAGTGTATATTAGTCCCAAAAGTTGAAATCGGGAGGTCACAAGGCCGAAATCATCCATTCGTTTGCTAGGTAAAAAGAATTGAAATATACTTATAATTTTGACTAATAGTGTATCTAGTGAGAAAGCGAGCCGCTGCCGTTCGACGAGTAGTAGCACGACAGATCAAGGTAAATGGAAAACAATCTGGGGGGATAAACTCTAAGTGCTATCGAATTGGGAACGAACTTCGACCGGATGAAGTATATAACTCGTCGAATATGCTACCACATTTACGTAAAAACATGATTCAATGGACACGACATTAGGTCGGTTCCTCTATTAAACCTTCGAATTCTACTCGACGGATTTGGAGAAAATCTCTATTTAATAATCGGGAACTCCACTCGACGGGCATTCACATCCTAACTCGACGGATATAATTCTCACCTAACTTGATGGATTTTCACATCTTAACTCGACGGATTTCCACACTTTAGTTCGACGGATATTCTCATCCTAACTCGACATGATTTTCACATCTTAACTCGACGGATATGATTCAACCTAACTCGAAATTTTAACTTTGAAGGAGTTTCACTCGTGTTCAACCGACGAATACGCTAAAAGTTCAATTCTAACTCGACAGATTTTGGATAATGGGGAAAGTCCTGTTCTGTCGAACCGACAAGAATGTTAGGGTTACAAGGTTCTAATTCGACGGATTCTTCAAACGTTGAGATTTCACTCCTTGACCGATCCGACAGATGCAACTCGATGAGACCGGAAAACGCTAAGGTTTCACTCATGCCGATTCGACAGATACACTCGACAGATCCCGGAAAATGCTAAGGTTTCACTCATGCTAATTCGACAAATACACTCGACGGGTTTTGACATTCAACGGAAAAGTAAGAAGTCTAAACTCGACGGATTTTCACATTATGTTTTAGTGGTCTGAAATCTAAACTCGACAGTATGTCACTACGGATTCTCGACTTTGGGAAAATGTTGAGGTCTCACTGCCGATCCGAATTTAACTCGACCGATTTCTCGGAAAAATGTTGAGGTTTCACCTATACTAGTCCGACGACACTAAGAGGGCCACACTTTCTAATTCGACGAATTCACCGACGGAGGTGTTAATGGGGGGTCACTAGCTTCGACAACTTTTGACATGATGAAGGGCCCCACTTGTCGAATGGAGCTCATACTCGACAGTGTTTTAACATCTTAATTCGACGGACATGGCTTACTCACTCTCGATGGATTTTAACATTTACTTTAGGATAGATCAAATGAAACCAAGTCATTACCATTTTCAATATAGGATCTCTGTTTCCGGGTTCAAAACCGTGACCATACGAGAACCAAAACAGGGGCTCATTTCTTTCCATATTACACATTCCAAATATATATATATATACATACAAAACTCCAAAGAATCGCTAGCATCTATACATCACAAACAACATTTAAAAACAAAAAGACCCTCAACACAAATTACCGACGTTCCTAAATGCTAAGAGAGGTTGAGGAGGAGTGTCTTCCTCTTACCTAAGTGAAGAACAGGGGATAAAGAAGCTCCTTTCATGCTTGAAAGTCCGATTTTCTTCACCACCACCACCGTAACCTTGGGCGTTCAAGATCCACAAAAATTAAGGTCAAAAGAGAAATGGCGGCGGAAAACCGAATGCACGAAAATGAGGAGAAGAGAAAAGTTAAGAACTTTACCTTAAAGGTCCAAGCCTTGGGGTCATTTTGAGCGAAAGAAAAATGAAGACACAGGGGAGGAGTTCCAGCGAAGCAAGGTGTGAAGGTGGAGAGGGAAAGGAAATGGTCTCTGTCGGGTTGAGTAAAGAAGGCTTGAAGGATCAACAATGGTGAATGTGGGTGGTGTGCGGCCGTGAAGAAGAAGAGAGAAAAGAGAGTGAGAGTCTGCGTGAGGGGGAGGAGTAGCGTGAATGAGAGAAAATGGGAGAAATGAAATGGAAAATGTGAATGAGCAAGCAGACGTGGGGAGTGGGAAAAATGGAATAGTCAATGTAATGATTCCCTCAACAAGAAATTGCAATAAATGGGGAGGAGAAAGGAAAGGTTGATTAGATGGAAATAGGAAGCTTCCTTGAGAAGCTTTGTGCGCTTCTCGAGGAAATGAAGTGTAAGGTTGTCACCTTAATTAAATTCATCTGACAGATGAATAATTAAGTTGCTAAAATTATTTTCTCAATGAAATAAAATTACAATTGATGAAAATAATATTTTATTACTCATCAGATGATTTTATGATACAGTGATTTCATGTATCAAATAAAGTCTCGTGAAGCGTAAACCTCGTAAACTGTGTCCAAATTTCTTAAGGGTTTAGTAAGATCCCGTCAAACGTTTCCACAAATCAAAGTTTATCAAATTTAGGAAAAAAATATATTTTATTTTCCCAAGACAAAGAAAATATACACGTAAAACGAAAAATATATTAAAATATTCATCGCTTCATGAATCCGAAAAATTTCCTAAAATTCACAATTATTATAAAATAATTATTTATAATGAAATAAAGAATTTTCAAGATGTTACAAGAATCACTATTAACTACTTATAATAATTTTCTTTGTTCTAAAATCTTTATTAATCAAATTATCAATAATTATTAAATAATTGTCCACTAATAAAAAAATATTTTTTATACTAACATTGACACAAGGTTTTTATTTTTGTTTTTGTTTTTGTTTTTTACTTTTACTTTATATTTTAGAGTTCTCCTTTTCGTTATACTATATTAACAACATACACGGAGTTATAAGTAAACAAATAAAATTTTAAATTTTATATTATATAATGAGTTATTAATAAATATTTTTCATAGAAAAAATATTAATAAAAAAATAAAATTTTGATTGTTTGTCGCACAAGATAATAATAGAAATTCAAATTTTAAACTTTTATAATAATTTATTATACATGACATATGAATAAAAAAATTATGAAATGCATTTCAAAAATTTAATGAGATATTAATGTAACAACTTAAAGTTGTCATTTAACAAAATTTTGCATATCCGATTCTCCTTTTATATATTAACTAATATTAATTGATTGATTATTTATACAGATTGACGATTAATTTGCTCTTCCCACATGACCTATTATACTGCACCATGTATGTGTGGCACATTATATATATATATAATATTTTTTGCTGGAAAATGTACTTGTAAATTTTAAATATGGTGAATTAAAATACTTGTAAATAACATGAGATATGAACGTTTGGAAGAATTTATCATCCATAATCTTATGTTTATATTTTTTTTATTAATCGAACACAATTGAATATATGAGAATGAATCGAAAAAAAAATGAAATAAATAGAACATAATTATTATTATTTTTTTGTTTAAAAAATTAATAATAGAATGAAACAAAATTTTATTACACATATTTTTTTATTTCACCTTAATTTTAAAAGAAATAAAAATTAGATATTTAAAAAATAATATTTTTTATGTATTTTATTTTTATCTCATATATTTTAAAATTTTCAAATAAAAAAAGTTATTTTTTTCTTTTATTTATTTATTTTTTTATTATCTACCATCTTAACACAGTGTAAGGTATCCAGTACCTCCATCTGAAATGATTTGAAATGACAGAACGGAGACGATCTATATCCTGCCTGCAATGAAAGAAAGAATCTTATACTGGTTTCTACTATGGAAATCTTCCATACCCAAAAATATTTCCCCTAAGATAGTACACAAGCTGGTCCAAGCGACCATGCATTGAACCCAAAAACTTGTTAGCCAGAGGCATGAAAGATTCCGAGCAACATGTGCCTCTTAGGTCGAAATTGGATTGCAAGGATCTCCAATGTCTGTGCTTCCATGCCCACACTGCCCTTCTCGATCAAGGAAAAGGCACCAAATTAACGGTCGAGGATAAGACCCTTATCACCACGTGTCTGAATATATATATATATATTATATAGTACAATTATAAAAAAGAGAAAACCATAATAAACGGGGAAAGCAAAGAAATTCCAGACCTGTAGGCTGTAGCTAGCTTGCAACTCTCATTAATCACACATGGCGTGGCGTGGCGTGCAAGCTGTACCTGAAGCCCATTCTAGCCTTAAATGGGCTACGATGCTCTTTTTCATTGAGTGGTCAGTTTCATGGTTTAGGATGCATGAAGCTCAACAGGAATTGAGAGTCATGGAGAAGAAATCTATGTGGGGAAGCTCCATTATGTGACTTTTACCTCTATTCTATTCCTATCCCCAAAGAGTGGGGCAAATTAGCTCTTTATTTGTCTTCTATTGAGTTTGGCTTTTGTGACTAGACTTACCATAGATTAGCTTTCATGTCTTGTCATGCACGTATAGACATCAAATTCTAAGTTTCCGTTTTCTTCTCCTCCATTCAAGCTTGCTTCAAGAGTTTAAACTTTATAAACTCCGGACACTACAAACAAAGTTCAAAATTAGTGTTATATAATAATGACTTGTTTTAAACTGTGATTAAGGAAAAATTATAGTTAGACAGGTAAAGTAGTCATAGATTTTACATAGATCAAATTTTTAAATTTTTCTTTAACCAAGAAAGAGAGGAAAAAGAAAAATACTCAAAAAAATTATTATATAATTCAGTTTGAGAGGTTTATGTTAACTTTGTGTAGTTGATTGGGTCTATCGATGAACCCACTAAGTGCATGTTTGGTAGAGATTCTGATTACCTTTTTTTGGGAAAAAAGTTGTTGTAACAGTATTTAATCATGTTTGGTAAAATTAGCTTCAATTTTTACACGAAATTCAATGTAAAATAAAAGTTTTTTAAAGTGATTTTATAATGCTAAGATTGAAGCATGATTTTAAATTATAGATTATTCCTTACATTTTGATATGTAAATACCATTTTGTCCTCAATCAAATAATTTTTTTAATCATTCTATACCTATTTTAGTAATTTAATGCATAAAAGCATTCTTTTTTATATCATCCAAACGAATCAGATTAATTTAAAATCACTTTACACATTAATGCATCCAAACATGAAAATGAATCAATTATAATCGATTATAACAAAAAGCTTTTATACAATAATCGATTAAAGATAATCAAATTTTTACAAATTATCCCAAACACACCCTAAGTGCTTGTTTGGTAGAGATTCATTAGCTTTTTTGGGAAAAAGTTGTTGTAACAAAGATTTAATCATGTTTGGTAAAATTAGCTTGACTTTTACACGAAATTCAATGTAAAATAAAAGCTTTTTAAAGTTTTTTATAATCTTTGAAGATTGAAGCTTTATGATTTTAGCTTATAGATTATTCCTTACATTTTGATATATAAATATCATTTTGTCCTCAATCAAATAAATTTTTTAATCATTCTATACCTATTTTAGTAATTTAATGCATAAAAGCGATTCTTTTTTATATCATCCAAACGAATCAGATTAACTTAAAATCACTTTACAGCTAATGCATCCAAACATGAAAATGAATCAATTATAATCGATTATAACAAAAAGCTTTTATATAATAATCGATTACTAAGCATAATCAAATTTTTACAGCTATCCCAAACACACCCTAAGTTAACCAGTCATAATCGATTTTTTATAATTTATGAAATAATCCTATAAAATTTCTCTATTGCAGGTAAGTCCTTTAGTCAAAATCAAATCTGATGGAGTTCTCATTGTTCTAGCTATTGGACGA
Organism: Ormosia semicastrata; assembly: GCA_029884595.1. Lineage (NCBI taxonomy): Eukaryota > Viridiplantae > Streptophyta > Magnoliopsida > Fabales > Fabaceae > Ormosia > Ormosia semicastrata. The sequence continues at coordinate 29,661,244 of JAQQTO010000043.1, read as the reverse complement.
ACTGGAAAAATGTAAATTAACTTAATCCCAGTGGGTTGGAGATGATTGGGTGAGCGGTGGAGAAAGAATGTCCTTACTCGAAGGCACCAAGTTGTGACAACGGTGATCGACGATCTTCAAAAAGAGATTGGTGCTTGGCGTGGATGAAGCATTCCATCATTGTGGTCGTAGCGATTCTGCCATTTCTAAGTTGTAGAGCTAACATAAAGGTGACTTAGGTAGAGATAGATTGTTTATTTTGCTTGATTTTTTAGGTACAGTACAATTAGGAGCTATTAATTGTACAATAAAATATTTTAAGTTTATGAATTAGATAAGGAGGACGACTTAGAATTTACCTCTGTGAACAGTTTGGAACAAGATAAACCAAATAAAATTTATAGGAGATTGAAGCTATCTAAGAATATTGTTGAGCATGTTTTTGCATTGGGGGCTTTGTCTAAAGTCCACTCCAAGGTGGCATATACTATTCAGTTGCTTCCCCCAAAAACCAATTTCATCCTTCCATTGTACAACTTCCTGTGTTAGAATTGAGGCTACTTCCTTTCCTCCACAAATATGCTTTCTTGGGGAATAATAAGACTTTGCCATTGAGATTTCGTAAGCAAGCATGATGGTGTCAAGCTGAAAGACAGTAAAACAAATACTTTTTGAGAGACAACCCAAACATTTTCTTGTTGTTGTTACATCTATCTTTCATTTTATTTTATTTAGTCTTTTTTCTTCTTTTCTTTTACTTTATATTTTTTATGGTACAGGTTCACATAAATTTGGGGGTTGATGCAAGCACTTTGAGACTCTTCACTCTCCATCAAGTTGTTTTGTTCTTATCTTTACCCATTATTCATTTAGTCTTTTATTGTCTTACATTGAGGACAATGTAAGGATTAAGTGTGGGGGGAAGACTAGAATAATCTTTAGTTTGTTTTATTTTCTTTTTGTCATTTATGAGTCGGCTTACTTGTTTTCTCGAGTTCGGAGTCTTTGTAAAAAGATGTAAATATTGTCAGCCAATAAAAAAAATAAAAAAGTTTTTGAAAAAAAGTTGGTTAGTTTGTTTCGTTTTCAAAATTCAAACCTTTTTGAGAAAATTTTGCATTGATAGATTATTAAAAAGAGCTAATAGAGGTTGATGTATCAATATCTTTGAGAAGTGAAAGTGGAAGAAAAATTCATGATTGTTCTTTGTATTCACTTGATGGATTTTATCAACTTTAAGCTTATGATTATAAAACTTGTTTCATTGGATTTATGAGCTTTTGAGTTGACATATGTATATGAAGTGATTTCCTTTTTGCTTCCCTAATCTTTAGACAATTCTTCTAGTCTTTTCAAAGCGTAGTTCTAAGAAGCACTGAGTTAAGGAAATTTAAGCAATTAATCAAAGAAAAATGAAAAAAAGAGGAAATTATATGATCCATTTAAGTGCGTGAAAGAAAATAAGTTTGGGGGTGATAAAAATTGAAATCTGTATGGAATGAAAAATAATGATTAGGTGGGGATAAGAGTTTTGGATGTGTGAATTAGACGCACAGTCAAGAATTCGAGTCATTTGCAAGTGTTCGTAATGTGCGGAGGAGAGGCATTGTTATGAGTTCGAGTGCTATTAAGTCTATGTTTCTATTGTGGAAAAAAAGGAAAAAAATAAAATAAAAATCAAATGGTGACAAAAGCTCAAATTGAAATTCTAATGATCATTGATAAGGTGTGGACTTTAATTAGTAAAGAATTGAATAATGGTTTTGCCTATTTGACTTATGGAAAGTTTTTGAGTCGCTAAGTATGCATGTATTTATCAAAAGAGTAATTGAGTTCACGAGATTTGTTTTTTAAAGCAAGTTTAGTTTGATGACTTGTATTTGACTTGAATATAGATGCATGATTGAAAGATTGATCTCTTTAAGTTTTGATAGGCTGTTAGCATGTCAAATTTCTTAAAGTTTTCTTTAAAACTTATATTTGCACTTATTGTGTCATCTTTTGTTTGTGCTTATATTTTTCTTGCTTGAGGGCAAACAAAGTTCATGTGTGGAGAAATTTGATAAGTGTAATTTTAAGCGCTTATCTTATTGTTTCTATGCTAGTTCTAAGCTTAAATCATGTAAAAATTAGTATTTTTATGTTATTTTATTTGTTAGGATTTTTATTTGATTTTATGTTATTTTAATTAGTTTTGTTTAGATTTTAATATTTTTATCATCGCTATATATTTTATAACTTTATTTGAATTTTTAAGCATAATCTAGAGGATTTTGGGTTAAATCGAGAGATTTTGAAGATAAAGCTTTTAAAGAGATTTTATCTAAATTTTAAATCTTATTCAAAGCCTAAATTGATGGTGGAAGACTCAAAACTAATTCTGATTGAATTGTTATCCTTATAAGAAAATTAAGGAGTTAGAAACCTAATCAAATTAGGTATAACTCAAGTCACCAAATCAAAATAAATAGAAAACTCGACGACATTATAGAAAAAAAGAGGAGAGTCGTACAACACGAAGGGGATTAAAGAGAGGATCAACTAATTATATTTTTGGGAACTATTTTTTGAAGAGTTCTTATCTCACTACAAGAAAAATCGCGATTTGCGAAGGATAAATCCGCCCAAATCAACTAAAATCCACTGTAAATTGCCTATTTGCAGTGGATTCGTGACCACCGCAAAAATGGTCGTTGTAATATAGTTTGCAGCGGATTTTATTTTCGCTGCAAATCCATCACAAAACTCTTCGGAGATAAGTTGGATTCATTGCCAGAAATGAGGTGTTTGCAGCAGAATTTTTCACTACTAATTTGCGGTGAATTTTTTTGTCGCTAATTTGCGATAGATTTTAGCCTTGGACTAATAGCACAAATTTATTAAAAAAATTAAATATTTTTCTTATTTGTTATTTTACTTATTTTGAAGGAAACATTGAATTTATATTAGTGAAATTTCTGTGTATTATATACAAGAAGTAAGAACACGGCACAAGAGAGAAAAAAAGGAAGAGGGGTTTGCATCAATGCTTATGCGAGTGGGACTGGGGAAAGAAAAGGAAGTTGGGCTTGCATGATAGGATGGTACTGGGCTTGGGAATGAAGAGGATTGTGGGCTTGGCTGAAGGGAAGAACAAGCACTCATGATATTTCCAATCTTAATTTATGGTCTCTTGCATCCCTGTAATTGCCAAACATTATTAGACACAAGCCAAAGATCAAAGATTATTTACTTCCTCATGTAGATCTAAGAGAACATGCGCTGCGTTATTGATGAGATCATGAGATGAAATTGAAATTGAGAGAAAGGGAACCTTTCAATAGGTGGTGCCATCTTTTTCTACGATCCAACCAGCTTTTGCACACACAGCCTTCAACACCTCGTTGTTGTTACAGTGCTTGGGAAGCTTACTAAGAAATTATATAAATGTTTTCTTTTGTGGGTGCTTCTTACTTCTTGGAGAAATGCTGGACGGAGCAAGAGAGAAGGAAAGAGAGAGAGCGAAGCACGTTTGTTTCTTACTTCTTATTTAGTTGAACACGTTTTAAGTAAGTGTGTTGAGAGAGCACGTTTTAGATCTAGAAGTCTATCTTTAATAAATCCATTGCAAAATTATTTTTAATTATTTTTTATTTTTTGTCAAATTTTTAATTATATTTATCAATTTTGTGACGTATTTTTCCTCTGCAAATTTATAATTTTATTTTATTTTTTCTTAGAAATTTTGCATTATATTTATTAATTTTGCGATGGATAGTTCTGTTGCAAATTTTTTTTTTAAATTGTTTGCACATTATTTGTGGTGAATTTTTTTGCCCCAAATTTTTAAAATTTTATTTTTTAATTTTTTCTTTGAAATTTTTTATTATATTTATTAATTTTGCGGTAGATAGTTTTGCCGCAAATTTATTTTTAAATTGTTCTGATTATTTGTGGCGATTTTTTTCTTTGTAATTTTTTTATTTTATTTTTCTCATGAATTTTTTATTATATTTATTAATTTTGCAGTGGAATTTTTCACACAAAAAAATTCACGATGGAAGTGTCACCGGGAAAAATTTTGGGGGGGTGGGGAGAATCCGCAGCAAAAATTCACCACAAATAGATCTGTCACAAAATCCCTCTCAAATTGAGACAGTTTTTTATGGGCCGCAAAAAATTTGCCGCAAAATACCTATTTTCTTGTAGTGTCTTTTTCCTTCTCTACTTTTGATGTATTCTAAGTATTTTGAAATTTTTATCTTCACTATGTTAGGTTAGTTTTTCTTTTAATTAAGGGTAATGTTGAATTCTCAGGATGATATATTCTCTAATTTAATTTGACATTAATTTTTCTTTTCTTATACTTGAGTTGGTTTCAATTCTTTAACACCTTAATGTTTATGATATATTCAAAATTCTCTTAACTTGATCATCTAAATTTGTATTGAAATTATCTATTGCTATATTAGAATTTTGTACTTCCATGAAATTCTAATTAATTGTGCCACTTGAGATTAATTTTTATAGTCAAGTAATGATTAATTTTCAAGGGAATTTTCAACATAGGTTAATAAGGTCCATGTAAAATTGTTTTGCCTAGAACAAGTTACTTTCTATTTCAATTGATAATTTGATTCTATACATTTTAGAATTAATTATTGGTTAGGGTTACGAAGAAACATTTTCGTCCTATCTATTTTGGAAAAGTGGGTAATTTACATTTAATTATTCATGGTTGTTAATTTAAGTAAATAGGGAAATTAATTAAAATTAAATTAGATATATAATAATCTTAGTGATGGAAACTGATACTTAAACAAAATCAATCAATCAACTTGAAACTCATTATTTTTCATAATTATGTTATTTTGGTTTATTTAATTATTTAATTTTAATTTTAATTATTCTTTTATGTGTTTGTTATTTATTTTAACTATTTAGTTTAATCATTTATTTTTTCTTAAAAAATGATACCATATTTATTACTGTACTAAAATTTAAATTTTAAAATAGATAAAAAATTAATTCGATAATAAAACGACCTATCCAATCCACCCTGAAGCATGACCGACCTGTAGGATTGAAGTGGTCTTGATGAATCTGACACGGATTCTTTTACCCACATTATATAGGCGTTCTGTTACCCGCATTATATAGGATTCTTTTTAGGAATTCAAACAGCAAGAGAGGAAGAAATAAGCAGTTCATAAAGCAGATATTTTATGTACAATTGATGTTTATCAAGACAAGGAGTCAATTCCTTTTTGATCTACCATACGTAAGCTATCTGTGAATAGATTTCTAGTTTTATGGGTTTTGCGATTTGTGAAGGGTTTGATATTCAATGGAAATGCCGTCAATCCTGCTTGACTAATGCTATACATGAAGTTGATATTAATAGTAAGTGGTAAATGCATTTTTAATAAAAGATTTTGATTATAGCTGGTTTTATATGTTATACAAAGATTCCATTATAGTACTTTTTGTCTTATCTTTTAAAAGAAAAATAAAACCATGTAGGAATTATTGGACAAGTTCTCAAAACATCCTTTGATTTATTTTTTCTGGTCTAGATTTAAAAGTACTTCATTGCATGTCAGTTTGTGTATCTTATGTTTTAGTGCTTATTATCAACTTCCTTTTTTATTTTTTGGTATAAGACTGACACTCCTGTAAATCATCCTTGATTCAATATATTTTAAGTGTTATCGTGCTTATGCTATTTTTGCTTTCTAACTCCTGAGAGCACCAACATCATTTACCACCAGTGATGGACCCAAAAAATTTTAGTAATTGAGACAAAAGCAATATACAAGTATAAAAAAAAATTAAATGAAAAAATATATATTAATACATAATAATAAAAGATCAATTTATAATTATTCTCTTTACAATATAAATAAATTTTTTACTATCAATATTATAAAATATTTTTCTATTTATATATGTATGAATGATCTTAATATTTAATTACATAAGATGCAGTTTAAAAAAAAATATTATAAGAATTTTAGCTTCTTTATAACAAATTTACTTATTTACACATTATATGAGAACAAAATTAAAAATATGAAAGGTTGAAAATATCAAATAATTATTGTAGATAATAATAATAAAATTTAAAATGAGTAGAGACATGTGTCCCCACTATTATAAAAGTGAGTCCGTCCCTCTTTACCACAAAATGTATTACAGAATTAGGTTAAATTATATGCTTTTTGTGGCAGAAACCCAAAAAGCTTCTTTGGTCAAGAGTAAGGGGCTTGAAGAGCAATTACAAAGGTTAAACACCATCCAATATCATAAAGAGTATGGGTACTGAATATATATTCTGTCTAATGTCTTATTGATCACAACATTTGTGGCTTATTGATCTTGGTGGCCTAAATAGGAAAAGTTGAATGAAAAGTAGGATTTTATATATAAAAATGATCATCATACACCTATTTTAGAGGTGTATGTATTGTTCACAATTTTTTTAAAGGTATTAAATTTAGTGAGAGAAAATGATAAAAAAAAATAAGTATAATGAATGATACTGAGAGAAATGTGAAAAAAAAATATGCACTATTAATAATAAGAATATCAGAATTATTTTATATATTTAATTTCTTGTCAATGTTAACTTGCTGCACACCTTTTTTCAAATATTTTATCCATATCTGTGATATTGGTTCTATTTATAATTCATATGTTACTTTGTCTGTTATGAATGAGAGCCATTGACCTTAAGTCTAAGTATACAAAACCATAATTCCATTCAAAAAATAAATTTCCGTTCAATTTAACACTTCATATTGTCAAATAAATGAATAAAGTATTAAGTTGGATAACATTCAGATCTAATTATAATTAAAATTATCATAATGTGTATATCACTCTAGGAGTGCTTTAAATCCTTTACATGGCTTAAAACCATGTTAATATGTAAAAGTAGATCCTAATCTAAAAGCTTATATCAGAAGAGTTCCATTAAAAATAGGGCAACTTTTCACACATTTAGATAATTAAATGCAATGATTATATGTTAACTTCTCTAATTTGAAACTGGCTGCTTTTACAAGGAATGCAGTATAGATATCTAAGAAAATGATGTGGTCGTTCCTCTCATTGATTAGGATCACATTGCTTTGATTAATTTTGATACCCTACTGCATAATTTCGATAAACTCAGAAGCTCAAATAAAGTGCAATTTTGAACATATTTCCTATATTGCCACCTCTTTAAATTTATTGAAATACCTCTTATACTAACTCTTGCAATGTCAATTATTTGCTAATTTGTGAAGTAGAACAAGAGTTGCTAGATCATTTAATGTGATTTTAGTTGGTATCAGGATTTCATATCATTTTATGTTACGTGCTTTGGGTTAAGGGTGGCTTGAGTCTCTATCTTATTCAAATTAGTATATGCATCAAAAGAGTATATGCTGTAACGTTTTACTCTACATGTGAAGCTAATTTTTTCTAAAAAAATATAATTTAATAACATTGCACATTTACTTTAACAGTTCTTCATATTTGTACTATTTTTTTAATATGTTAATTAACAATTTGTATTTTCTCAATTTAAGATAAATTAAGGTCTTTAATTAGCTATAAAACAGAAACTTACTTTATTAAAACTTGAATTGTCACTCCGAAACCAGTCACTCATTGGATACAAAAACTAACTTGAATTGTCACTCCGAAACCAGTCACTCATTGGATACAAAAACTAAGGGTCTGATTGGTATGCTTCAATGAAAAGTAAAAGAAAGGGAAAATACCTCATGATTTGCGTTATTCCTTATTTGGTAGTGATAAAACCAGTGAAAGGAAGGTGTGCAATTTCCATGGGCCTTAAATATTTCATTCCTCCTTTTTAGAAGGATTGGAAAGGAAACAGAAAGAAGTAAAATACGTCCTACATATTTTTATTCTTTTCCTGAATAAAATCAAACAAGAAAAGAGAAGTATTTATTCTTTTTTATCATTTTTATTAGATGATACTAAAATGATAATTCATCCACTTCTCCTTTTCTTTATTTTCTTTTTTATTATATCTCTTCTTTTCATTTTCTTTCTATTGTCCCAAACAAAGCCTAAGAAACGCGACAAGAGGATACGAGATAGCTGACGTTACATGTGCCATTGCGGCACTAGCTTAATAAAATAGTTCCACCTTGGCGCCTCACACACAACATACACATTCATTCATGATTCAACCCAATTTTTGTCACTTTTGTGATCCTTGGGATGAGTAGAATCCACATCAGTATTTTTTGTCCTTCTAAATGGCCTATTAAGTTCACGGATCCTGATCAAATAGAATTGCACCTCCAGCAGTTGGAGATCTTATGGTTGAAAAATAATAAATCATGTTTAGTTTTAATATTTTATCATAGAAAAACAAAATTTTAAAGGCTTAAATCCTTTGTAGTTTCTTTAAAATTGTAGAGGATCCTGATCCGAAATTCACACATGACTAAGTTGGCAGAATCTGAATTTGTTCGCTATTTCATTCCATTGAGATTTGTTCGCTATTTCTTTGCGTTGAGCATGATTTGATACTTGAGATTCTTTAGTTATAACGAGGCTGATTTGATACTTGAGATTCTTTAGTTATAACGAGGCTGAAGTGATTAATTTGAATAGTTAATGAACGAGTTCAATTTTATGAACCTTCAGTGTGACAATATCACGTGCGAGGCTGATGGTGTTAAGGTTTTGAATGTGACTGTTGAATTTGGAAACGATAGACACAAATCATGCAGGACCAGTCAAATTAAAAGTGTTGGATAAATCATAAGGGTAAAAATCACTTATTCATCCTAAAATCAATAACAATATGGCAACTCATTCTTCAAAAAAATATATATATGACTGTCTAGTATTTTTCTAATCCATTAGGGACACGCTGAAGTGAGTTCCCTTCCTTGGCGCGGGCAAGATGACTCGTGTGAGTGCATTCTTATAAATATTTGTGCAGAGAGTATATTCACCTTTGTCAAAATCAAAACGTATTTACCACATGTTGACTTCATTAACTACTCTTCATTCCTTCACTCCCTTAGTCCATATCTTTGCCAGAATTTTCTTTTAGTCATTCTCTAAATAAAATTCCTCTTTTCTAGGGGGGAGAGAAACTTGAATAGAACAAGAGAAACTAAGTTAATAACATTTTTTCTATAGTAAAAGATAAAAAAGAAAAGCGAAGCAAATTACAACTGTATTGTTTGACAAGACCAAACAGTCCAGCACATGAAACACAGACACCCCCTCTCATCTCTTGAAGAATTTCCAAGAATATATGTATATCATTACCAACCGACAAAGAAGGAAGGAAACTTTTTTCCAGTTGCCAAACTCCCCCTTCTAAGCAGATTCTAGCTAAATTGCTCTTTAAACATAATTTGAAAACCTATCCGTGGACTTTCATTCTTTGCTAGTTTGTGCAGTTGAATCCATGGCAAACAGAAAGCCAGATAACCAGGACCAAAAACAACAAAATTCCAAGAACAACCAATTTAATTTTCATGTTCTGATACCACATCTTCCGACGGATTTGTGTTCCTTTCTTTCTGAACTCTTGGGCCTGAAAATTAGGAGATCCTTCAGCTCTAGAATGCATAAGATTCCAAATGATAGTTGTCAAACCTTAGTCAACTTACCTGTGAGTGCAATGTCTCTGTCTTGTCCGCAAGAATAGTTAGATTTTCTCCTCTATCAAGAGCCTGAAAGCACAAAACAAAGATGGCAAAGTATTACATTGTCTTGTCTAATATTGCAATCAATGCATCCAGCTAAGGCAACTCAGCAGAGTGATAGTCACATACAAACAGGATAATGAAAGGGAAAATGTTAACAGTGATACAGAACTTAACAGGTTAAAATTTATTTTAGTCAGTGAAAATTTTAAAGGTGACATGCAAATTTAAAGTATTGTCAAACTGAACTGTGATTGCAAGTCATCACCAACAACAGTGGCAGGGAGAGGAAGGAGCAACTATAGAAGCATATAGGTTGTCCAAGTATTTACATTGCGTTCAAAAATTCCAACTCCAGAAATTTTCTGATAGAAGTGTATGGAGGCAGACAGAACGATAGTGATTTTTTCCTAACCACTCCCCAAAAATTGCAACAAAGCAATCTGCTAACTAACATAGCAACCCTCCCAAACCCATATTTTCCCCTCCACCCATCCTTTATTTCAAGGCAAAGGGCATATAATTGACAATGGATTATAGGTTAGAATAGGATGCATAGAGAAACAACTGCACAAGGTAACGGCTGAAAATCAGAAAAAAAATTCCATGTCCTACTCCAAAACATTAACATACCTTGTCAATGTTCTCTAACATGATACTTTTAACTTCTGAAACTTGAGCCTTCACTTTTATTAGCTTTTCAATCTCTTCGGCATGGTCGATGATATACTTCATGTGTTCTTTCATAACTGGTCTGCAAATGTGCACCCATATTATTAACCTTTTTTAAACAAGTTTTTCTATCCAAACATAGAGTTATCAATAAACATCATCGAGGGCTTGGAAAGATATGAGTATACCCAAACTCCTTGTTGAGACTTTTGGCAACAGCTGTATCTGCTTTTCCACCACCATATCTTTTCTTAAAGTCTGCTTTGACACGTTCTAGGAAAGCAATAGAGATCTGCTTGCTAACAGATTCCTTGGCAACAACACAGTAAGCTGCAATTTCCAGAAAGCCCAGATGTAAAACATTAAAATCCTCATCAGACTTCAACTCAAAGTTTCAGTAAATCTTGGAAGTAGATAGTTTGGATCAGAAATCAATGGAAGTCAAACATTTATATCAAGAGGTTGCATTGTTAGCTAAATTAACAAGGAGTTAGGCACCAGCATTTGGAAGTAATAGTTGTGATTTCAACCGTCATGGTCATGCAGAGACCCCATTGACCATGCAGTTCTAACTTTCTATGGCAGCCTAAGCCCAACCCAAGAAGCATTCACAACTTCACAGCCACAAGATAAGCACTTGACTGAAGACTGCTTGTTGCATGACTATCTCTAAATGATGGACAAAATGATTGGGTGTCCCATCAAGATCCCTGATTAGTTACTGATGGTCGAGGGCACAGGCTTACATTGAAATGAAGTGTAATAATAATAAATAAATAAAAATTGAATGTCACCAAAAGCAAATACTTCTCTAGCAGTGTGACACCTTCGAATGGTAGAGAGTCCACAGACATGTATCAGAATAAAGGCTTTTTTCCATCAATAATCTCGAGCCCAAATTCCTTTTCTCTCCATTCATTTGTTTATTCCAGTAATCAAATAAAAAATTAACAAAATTACCCATAAGATAAAAGTAAAGAAAACCCACAATGGAAAGTCAATTCAAAAGAGAAATATAATCCAAAAAATGAAATCTTTGTGCCAATTTGATGTCACATCCTTTTCAAGACTAGATCCAGCACTTAAACTATCAATTAAACTTCCATCACATTCTGGTCAAGGGAAGGCTTAACTAGTCATAAGAATGCAGAAAAGGCAAAACTTTAGAGAGGAACAAGAGATCAGAGGTGAATGGCAATACCATAACCATCTTCGACGAGAAAATTGAAGGTGTGGTGGTCACAATTGTAGGTGAACTTGTTGTTGGAGGAGGGCAGTTTCTGGAGACATTGAGCTGCAATCGCAGGGAAGTTCCCTGTGAACTCCGTGTACTCAGCTAACACCATCGTCCCCCGAGCCACGAAGCTATATATGAACGATTCCTGACTCATTGCTCTGCAACTGAGTCTCACACCGCTCGGAACTCGGAGGCAGAGAGAGAGAGAGAGAGAGAGAGAGAGAGAGAGAGAGCGAGAGAGAGGTTTGTCTCCTTGTTCTACAGTTCTGGTCCTACTACGTTAGCAATTTCTAGGCTCCGTTTGGTTTATTCTTTTTTCTTTTTCTTTGTTACGAAGAAAGAAATAATCTCCCTTTTTTCATAATTTCTTGTTGAAGAACACAACGGCGTTTTTCATCTGAAAATATAATTATAATTATTTATTAATAAATTGAGTTATGTCCATTTTATTATTTTAGTATTTTTGAGCTGTAATGATTGACTGGGTTTGACAGAGTTTGAAAAGAAGAGATCTATAATCCATCAACATTCAACACCATCATCACTACTACTACTACAGGGATTTTGATTTTCTTTCGGCGTGGTTCAATTAATTATTAATTATATTACACGACAATATTTTTATTTGTTAAATAAGCGAATCTAATTCTAATCTGAATAGAGTAACTGAGCAAGCAGCGATTTGTGAAATTGTGATTATCAAAATACTATAAAAATGTACGATTAAAGTAAAAGTAGCCGGATCCTGTAGGAGGGTTTGGTGTCCGCTTTACCTTTTCCCTGCTTTCGTTGATTGGTTTTGTTCCTTTCTTAAGCACACCAACTTATATTATTTACTTGTGTATGTTTAATATGCACCCTTTTTTGGAGGGTCTATCATACACCTTATCAGATTAATTTCTTAATAGTTTAGATTTTTTTATTTTTTTAATTTTTTTAGTATTATTTTTTATATACTTGACTTCTTAACTTAAATTTAAATATTATCTTAAAATTTATAAATTTTTTAAAAATAAAGTATAAATATCATTAGTTAAAATTTATAAATTTTTTCAACATAATAATTTTAGAAAAAATTTTAGTATATACAGAGAAAAAAATAAAATGATATAATTTTAATCGATATTATTTACGTGAGTAATTTTAAAATATATAAGATTCTTTTTCGGCAAAAAATAGTATTCTTTTCCGACGTGAACAGTGATTTTTTCCTACAATGAATATATTGAAAATTTTCGAGTTTTTTCTTTTTGGTTGTTTGGATATGTATTGAAAAAAATAAAGGAATAGTTTTAATGCATACTTTAAGAGATGTGTCTCCTTTATTTCTTGACTGTTATTTTCTTAAAAGAGTAAATTAACTTTGATATATTATTCTTAATTTTTTTAAATAACATTTATTTTTATTAATTGATAAAGTTAGAATTATATAAATATTATCAATTAAAATTTATAAGTTTTTCATTCATAATTATTTATAAAAAATTTTTTTTTAAAAAATATCAATCTCATTCTTTTTTAAAAATACACTTATTCCTCAATTAATTGATTAAGTTACATAATTATAAAAATATTATCGTTAAAATCTATAAAGTTTTCAAGATTCATAGTATTTATTTATGAAAAAGCGTATACTAAAAATAATTGTATATACTTGAAAATCTTACTGATTTTAATTAGTAATATTTATATATAATAATATTTTTTTATAAAAAATACTTTTAAATTTTTTTCATAGATGTGTAAGGAGTTTTTGAAAAATATATACATTTTTAACTAGTAATGTTATTGAATTTTAACCAATAAAAAATATTATCGTGTTAGGATAATATTTATACATAATAATATTTTAAAAAATATTTTTTTTATAAATAACTTGAATGATGAAAATTTATAGATTTTAATTGATAATATTTATTTATGTAACTTGAAATTAATGGATTTTTTTAAAAAAAAATTGAGTTGAGTATAATATCATTAAACTTTGAAATAGTATAATTTATATTTCTTAAATTTTTAAAAGTTTTGTAGAGAATAAAATGAAATGGTATATAATAGGATGAAATAAAATGTGATTGAATATATTGAAAATGAGTTTTTTCTTTTTGGTTGTTTGGATATTATTGAAAAAATAAAGGAATAGTTTTAAAAAGAAATTGTGTAAAATTTTAATGTAACAATTATAATTTTGATAATTATTATCTTTATTTTTTTTGAATAACAAAATATAGATCAACTATTTTTCAAAGGAAAAATTAATCAATTTTAGAGTGTATATAATTTACATCATTTTTAAAAGTGTATGATTTAGTGAAAAAAATGATAAAAAAATATATATATGATTAATATATTAAAAGAGTTAAAAAATGATAAGATAAAAATGAGTAAAAATATCAAAGTTGTTTTTTAAAGCTTGTTCTATGAAAAGACAAAAAAAAGGTTGATGTGTTAGGTTTAAAAGACTTTTTTAAAAGCTTGAAACCTAGTTTGTTTAATTAAATAAATTTTTTAAAAAAAATTTGACTCGATTAAGTCCCAAATAATGATTGAATTGAGATTAGGTCTATTCGATATTTAGATAAAGAGCATGTTTGGGAAAGATGGATTCTTTCTCAAATAGTTATTTTTGGAGGATTAAGCTGTTTTGTGAAATAATTATTATGTTTGGGTAAAAATATTATTTTTAAAAAAAATCTTACATGAAATTCAATGCAGAAAAAAAAATTTCAGCGTAATCATAGCCTATAACGTGAAATATATGATTTATCTTCTTACACTTTGATATGTAAATACTATTTTGTCCTAATTAAATAATTTTTTTAATCATTCTATACATTTTAATAATTTAATAAAAAAATTCTTTTTTATATCATCTAACGAATCATATTAACTTAAAATTTATAAAAATATACTTTCCAAACTAAAAATAAATTTTATATAAATTAAAGGGCATTTTACAATATAATTTTGATTGTTATATTTAGTTAAATCATAAAATTTTAAAAATAAAAAACTAAAATTAAAGGGCATTTTCAATATATGTTTTGAAACAAAATATTATCATATTATTCAAATACAAATTAAAAAATCTTATAATTTGTTATTAATTTATAAAAAATATAAAATTTAAAATATTATATAACTTTAGGTTAAATTAAGACAACTTAAAATATTATCTAAATCTAATTCAAAAAATACGTCAAACTTATTTTTAAAAACTCAACTCTACTCAATTAACTTTGACCCAAATCGAATTTATTGCCTTGTTGGGTTATGAAAATTCCTACTTAGGTCTTGAAAGGTTTTTGTACGATTCTCCGTACAAAGCCGAGTGATGGGGCGTCACGAGCTTATAACGTGAGATATTGGTTTTTTTCAGCCATCTATAAAGTTTATAAAACAAATATATAACTATATAAGCCAAATTCTCATAATTAGCTTGAGAATTTGTAAATTATAAAAATATACTTTCCAAACTTTTTTTTACCAACAATAATTATGCGTAACTATATTATTCAAAACATTTTCTAATTTATGAACAAAGCCATCTGAAATTCAAGCGGCACTCTTATATTGAATATTAAATCTATGATCTCATAAATTACTCAAGTCCTGTACTATTAACCTATTTATAGTGACTTACTTTTTATAATTTTTTAAGTCTATTTGTTTCATGCCCTTAGAGCTCTAGTAGTAGGAATTAGGAAATGTTTCTGCCAAAGATCCATATAAACAGCAACCATCTTTCAGATTAAAAGAAAAATTCTTTGAAAAGTGTTTTTTTTTTTGGGACTGATGATATGAATGTTTTTGTTTATTTATGGCCCGTGGGCCGTGACTATGATATGAATTGGTTCCCATCGACTTGGTCTAATTACGGTTAGAACAATGATCGTTTCACAAATAAAGTTTCTCACTCCTATTAGGTGGACCATGTTTTTTTTATGAGCCTGTTAGATTTATTTTTGAGATATTTTTAATAAGTACCTTAAGAATATTTATTAAGAAATTTAAAATAAAAATTTTTATATAAAAATATAATTTTTCAACTTTTAATATATTAAAAATTCTATTTTCTATAAAAAAATATTTTAAATCCTTAACAAAATACATTATTTAACAAAATCTTTATTTTTGACTGTAACATTTTCGTTTTCCTTGTGGTTATTGTTCCGTGGCTTATTTATTTATGTTTATCTTTTCGTTGACTACAGAGCTCGTGCGTGACAAATTGTGAGAATCGGTGATCCGATGCCCCCATCTACACGTGAGCCCTTCTCTAGACTAAAGTCAAAAGATGCTCTTAAGCGGTTAAGCCAATGAAATTATTTTAGTACCCAAAAAAATAGTACCAGCCCAGCCCATCAACTTTTGAAATTTTTTATATACTTAAAATATTATTCTCAATAATTTTATAACCTTTTAAATTAAATTTAATAATATTTTATTCATCAATTCAGTCAATACATGCATGTTACTTTTTTACTGGACGCTACACAGTAACTTGTCCTAGTTTTGTTTTGATACGGGGAGGAAACGAGCGCAGCGGATGTTTTCCTTATTCTGCAGTGCAATGTGACCAAACCAATGTGTAACTGCAGAAAACAACCGCACAATTCATGGCGCCAAGTCAAAAAACAACGGTGGTGGTGGTGGGGAATTCGCATTGTGGAAACGACGCTGTATAAGGAGGCAGGAGTATAGTATTGGTATTGCTCGCCACGCCATGTCCCGGACCGCAACCGTTTTTCCCTGCACCGACAATACTGGGTCAATTGTTAAAAAAAATCATCGCATTCATCGCCATTGCCAACCCCACCTCTTGCTTTTTTTGATTTGCATTAAACAAAGTTACAGATTTTCCAATTCCACTTTCTCTATTATTCCCTATTCACGAAGAAGACAAAAATGAAACAACAAGCAACCATTTTATATATGGTAAGAAATAAACAAACTCAGTTGTAAAAAAGCCTTACCTTTTTTGTTTCTCTTCTCTCTGCAAAAAAAAAGACACCAAAGAGAATCAACACTGACCTTGAATCATTCATTTCCCATGTCGAATAACATCCACTCCTCTTCCTCTCTGTAATTCCACACAAGAAGAAATCTTCCATGGCATCCTGCTCATACATTTCCATCACTCTCTTGGTCTTGTTTTTGTTCTTGTTCTTGTCCACCAATTTGAATTTGGCTTTGGCTGTGTCTCAAAAAAGTCCACATTTTGAATCAGACCCAGAAAAGGAGTGCGACAAGCGTTGGATCCACATAAGGAATCTGCCTCCAAGATTTAACCTGGATCTACTAGGCAACTGCTCGGAATACCCACTGTTGGAGGACTTGTGCCCCTACCTGGCAAACCACGGGCTCGGGCAGAAGACACACAACCGGTCACGCAGTTGGTACCGCACCGACCCATTGATGCTGGAACTCATCTTCCATCGTCGCATGCTTGAGTACCCCTGCCTCACCCAAGATCCATCTTCTGCAGACGCCGTGTACCTCCCTTACTACGCCAGCCTTGACGCCCTCCGATACCTCTACGGCCCCGAAGCCAACGCCAGCGCCGACCATGGCCTCGAACTCTTCGAGTTCCTTCAAGATGACGAGCCCGCTATCTGGAACCGCCACATGGGTCACGACCACTTCTTGGTCATGGCTCGACCCGCCTGGGATTTCTCGCAGCCCTTGGAAAACGACCCTCCCCTTTGGGGCACTTCGTTTCTTGAGCTACCTGAGTTCTTCAACCTCACCGCTTTGACCTTGGAGGCTCGTGCCTGGCCATGGCAGGAGCACGCCGTGCCTTACCCGACGTCGTTTCATCCACCGAATCTCGGCCTCTTGGAGTCTTGGGTTCAGCGCGTGCGCCGCTCCAAGCGCTCTGCTTTGGCCTTGTTCGCCGGCGGCGGAGGTGTCTCCGCCACCCCCAATATCCGGCGAAGCATTCGGAGTGAGTGTGACAATAGCACTGGGAATTCGACCGATATTGGTGGGTATGAGAAGTTGTGTGAGGTTGTTGATTGCTCCAATGGGGTTTGTGAGCATGATCCTATAAGGTTCATGAGACCCATGTTGCAGGCGAGTTTCTGCTTGCAGCCTCCGGGGGATACTCCCACTCGCAGGTCAACGTTTGATAGCGTTCTTGCTGGGTGTATACCGGTTTTCTTTGAGGACCTTTCTGCCAAGTCACAGTATGGGTGGCATTTGCCGGAAAACGAGTTTGAGGGTTTCTCTGTGTTTATACCCAAAGAGGAGGTGGTGTTCAAAGGGTTGAGGATTTTGGATGTGTTGCGACGAATACCCAGAGCTCGAGTTAGGAGAATGAGGGAGAAAGTTTTGGAGTTGATACCCAGAGTTGTGTACAGGAAGCATAATAGTTCCCCGGGTTTGAGAGCAAAGAAGGATGCATTTGATATTGCAATTCATGGTACAGTGGATAAGATTCAATCCAGGCTTCAGGAACTTGCTTTGCTTTTTTGATCCCATCTCTCAATCTGTAATTACAATTTTTGTTGCTTTTCTTCATTCTTTTTTCCCACGTTAGTTTCTCGGGCCAAACCAGAATAACTGCAGGTTCTTATTGTAGAATACTCTCTTGAATTTCTTTCTGATCTTCTGCCTTTGTATGTCTTGCCTGTTTGCCACTGTAACATGCCGATGATGGCAAGATGACTTTCACAGTGTTCTAAGTGACACTGCAACCAAAATTAATGCCTGCTCCTTTACTTGTTATGATAGTTTTTGATGATTCTCGTCGTATTTCACATATTTAGCCACTTCGTAGAAGTTTAACTTGCACTTCCAATCTATAAATTATATTTATGATTGCTCAATTGATATTCTAAGTTCAATTTGACACTCCAACATCACGTGTTTCTTCTTAGAAGACCACCAAATTATAACAGCGTATCTAAAATGATAAGATATTTTATGCTCTGTCACCAGCATTTGGTTGTCTTTGAAATTTTGTGTGTGTGAAGTTCTGAAACAGGATAATGTTGACTAATAATATACCTTAACCCTATCTAGATGTATGAGATTGCATGAAATAGGCGTTTCTACACTCATTCCAAGTAGCTTATCTGGATGAACTTGAACCAATGATCCACAAAACCTTCATTTTGATTCTATATTTCTACATGATATGTTGTGTGATGATTCTTAGAAATTGAATTATTAATCCAGTTTATTCTGGTTCTTTAAATTCTGAACAAAATTTAGCCTAGAAGAAAGACGAAATGAAGATTAGGCGTGTTCTTGGTGTTTCATGTTATCTATCTCTAATTCTCTATTGTGTTTTAGAAGTTGAACATTATTAGCCTTGCGAATTAGTGAACACAAAGTTCAGTTTTGGCTAGGACAATGCATGCTGATCGTGCTGGGGACATATTTTATAAGCAAGGCACTTGTTTACCAAGTAGTTGTATTGTTTTCCCTCCACTAGAACTTGTGCAACTGAAACATTTGCTCTAGTCGTCTATTCTATTGACCTTTTTGCCTTGTTTCTTCGGCAAGGAAATCTACTTTCAAGGTTCTAAGTGCTGATGTATAATTCTTTCCTCTATTCAAATCAAAGTCTCTAACTATTATACGCAGAAGTGGCAAGGTTGCATTTCATGTTCAGGGAACAAGAAAATGACGTAAATAAATCAACTGTAATTGATTAACAACTATAGATCCTTTTCTTTTCATGATTTCACAATCCACCTTCTCGCCTCTGCACATCTTTGGGTGCAGACTTTTTGTGGTGTATTTCATGGTACTTCTCCTGCTTGTAATTTGATATACATTTAGGTCTGCATCATAAAGAAGATATAATACAAATTAATACTATCATTCAACGTTTGATTTTCAATGATAAGATAATAAATCGGTCAAATCATTTTAT
Organism: Ormosia semicastrata; assembly: GCA_029884595.1. Classification (NCBI taxonomy): domain Eukaryota; kingdom Viridiplantae; phylum Streptophyta; class Magnoliopsida; order Fabales; family Fabaceae; genus Ormosia; species Ormosia semicastrata. The sequence goes on along the minus strand of JAQQTO010000043.1, from coordinate 29,641,800 downwards.
CCTATTCTAAAGTGATAACTCTATCCCCTTCCCAAGATACGATAAAGACGTGATTTTTCATTCTAATCTTATCCTTAATTTCATTTTTATCACTCTTCTCTTGCGCCATCACCACCACCACCACCACCATTACCATTCACCGTCGCACCACCATCACCACCGCCGCCGCCGCCACCACCACCACCATTGTCGCCAACACTACCTCCAAGACCACCATTGTTGCCACCACCACTTACCCCACCGCTACCGCCACCACCACCATCACCACCACCGCTGTTGCCACCACCACCACTCGCCGCCGCCACCACCACCATTCACCATCACCACCGCCACCATGCAGCCGCCACCGCCACCACCACCACCACCACCATCACTTCACCACCTCTACCACCACCACCACCACCGCCGCTTTACCGTTGCCACCCCCACCACCACCACCACCACTACCGTCGCCACCACTACCGCCGCCACCACTACCATCACCATCACCACCATAAAGCTTTTTTTTTATTATTTAATTATTTTAACTTTTATGCTAAATGATATTTTGGTCTTAAAAAATATTATACAATCAACTAATTTATCCTTTTGTTATCAAACAAAAGATAAAATTATGTCTTATCTTATTAATTATACTATCATACCTTATATTATCATACCTTATATTATCCTATCATCTTATCTTATATTATACTATCATGTGCGTCAAACATAGTCTTAGTATTGTCAGGATTTGAAGGCAATTAGCATCCTGGTTTAAGGATGTCTTCTGATCTTTTCTAGGGCAGCTAACAACACTCGGTGTAACTAATATTTAATTTTGAGAAATTGGAATAAGATTGTTAAGATTTATCCTGGAATTGTTGCCCAGTAACATTTGGAGTAAGATCCCGAACTTTACTGAAAAGAGCAGAACAAAAACCCATTCCGCGAGTGAGAAAGTTTCAAATAATCAACAAAAGTTGACGTGAAATTAAAGGAGATTTGTCATGAAAACACACCAAAAGCTTCATTTGCTCCTTGTAATCAAGTTGCAACAAGAGAGTGGGAGAACAAAATCATTGGACAAGTATTTGAATCAAGCGAAATTATAAAAAAAAAGAAGTATTTAATAGTTACTTCATTTAGGATTATAATGAGTAATGCTATATCTTATTAAAATACACTCCTAATAACCTTCATAATACTTAATAAAATAAGTGTTAAATTAAAAAAATACAACATTTAATATTTTGGTACATACAAAATATTTAATACTTATTTTATTTTATAATTAAGAAAATTATAAAAGGATATTAAATTACTTATAATGTTTCAATAAACACAATTAATAAGCTTGAAATAATAATTAATAAACAACTAAATAATGCAACCAAACAACTAATTCAACCTTCTATTATTATTATTAAATGAGTTAAGTGTGAGGGGACAACCCTAATAATTTGACAAAATATATGGGTTGGGTTAGTATTCTATTTGGCCGAAGCTGGCCCGCAAGCAGATGGAAATTGGGTAGCCGGCGCCACAGGATGCCAATCACTTTCCATATCACAAATTCATGCCAAAATTTCGAAACCCCAGCCGAGCGACAGCCTGAGGAGGCACTGAAGAGAGGCAAGGCCTAAAAGTGCCATTTTCATTTGTATTAGTGGCTTTTGCGTTTAGTTAACTGCCGATCTGTAGTGAAGTTCAACTAAAAAAAATAGCATTCGCATATTACTTGCTTTTCTCTTTCCCTCCCTTGACTTCTCACGTGCCTTTCTCTAGTTTTATTCCCTTTTTTTTTAATACTATGTTTATGATGATCATGGAGAGTGAATCAATTTGAGCATTTTAAGTTTTAATATCTTGCATGGATTAGAGGTTATGCAAATAAGCATTGGGGTTTAGGTAGGTGTTGTGCACCTCTCTGCTAGGACTAAATAAACAAGTCATGAGGGGTGTCCGTGAGTTGAGTTGAGTGGGTTTAACGCATTTTAGGACCCGATCCGATCCGACCAAGATATTTTTTCACTCGACCCGCTAAAGAGTGGGTTGAGTTGGGTCCAACCCGTGGGTCTGATATTTAAAAAAAAATTAAAAAATAAAATAAAATACAAAATCTAACAAATTAGCATCATAAGTCTCAATATCAAATAAACTAAATACTACAAGTCAATAAATGCATAACAAATTAATAACTAATAAGTCTTATTAAGTCTTGAATAAATTAAATAAAGCTAGTCATAACTTAAATAATAAATTAGTCTAACCAATCAAAGTCAGTGTCATCACGCATGTCATATGAATTATGGACAACATAATCATTGACTTCATTATCTATTTTATCCGTATACTCTTTATCATCTAAACGATCCATTGTTTTTCAACACAACGGTCACTTAGATGCATCGAGAGTCTTATGAACTTATTTTCTTTGTTCGCTTTGAGAGTAACATCACAATGCCTACACTTAAACTTGATTGGAACAACACAAAAATGAGGAGAAAACATCATAAAATGTCACCATGGGTATTTAAGATCCATGAACATCTCATAGAACTCTATACGACGGCGTGTCTTCCTTTTCTCCTTGGTCTGCACAATCAATAAGACAATTGTCAGATTACATACAAATTTAAACTCAACAATGAAATAATAAGTTCATAAGAATTAGAAAGCTAACTATTAAACTACAAACAGCTAAAAGAATCAATGTTTAAGACCCACAATTTTTTCTCTAACAGCTAACATATCTAACATACCAAAAAAGTATTAACAATTAGTAATAGACAATTAATAATTCATTAAACAAATTAAATGAGTTCTATATAATACACTACCAGCTTCAAGTTTCTCAACATCATCCATCTGAATCTGTAAATCTCTGGGTTTCTTAGGAGTCCTCAACCAATTTTGACCACAAATCAATGCCTCAATAGTGATAGGTTGCAAAGAACTACAAAAAAAATCAAGAATTCGCCATCCAGTACTAAATGATGACTCAAATGAAACTGTAGAAATAGGAATTGTTAAGATATCATTAGCAATGAATGAAAGAACATGATACTTCTTGATCTTTTCTCTCCACCATGTAAGAATATCAAAGCCATCAACATCATCCTCCACATCATCTTCATTGTACCTTTCAAGCTCATTCTTTTTTACCGCATGTTATTTTTTCTTCACTTTCAATCTAAACTCGGATTTATAACTATTATTATCATCTTCAATATCATCATCATGTGTAGAGGAAGGAACATCATATGACATGCAACTAGAATCACTAGCATCAAGAGGAACAGGATGTATTTGTTGATAATGTTCAAACAATGTCCTCATAACATCATCCAACATCTTCATAATTTTCACACTCAATTCCAAGTCATACATCTTTTCCAAGCAAAACTCAGCATAATCTATTTTATACCTTGGATCAAGAACAATAGCAACAAGCAATAAGTAATTTAGAGGACCATCAATGTCATTCCAATATTTATCTAACTTCATTTTCTTGGAAATGGTTATCTCCTTCAAAATTGGATCATTTCATCCAGTCCACTTCTTTATAAACTTATTGATGTCATATAATTTATGGAAGAAAGTATTTGAAATAACATGTAATGATTTAGAAAAAGTAAGAGTAGCATCATAAAAAGCCTTAAAAAATTTAATAATGGAAGTGAGTGTTACAGATTGGAGGTGAATGAAAATTGATTTTACAAAAAAATAATAATAATGGGCTGTGGGTGGGTTGGGTTGTGCGAGTTGGAAGTGTTCCAACTCGTTATCCGACCCACACACTGTGGACTGAATATTTTTCAACCTGACCTAACCTACAAACCCAACCCTACCCGCATTTTATTAGTTGGGTTGGGTCGAAAACCCCAAGTTCGTGGATCAACACGACCCGCTGGACATCCCTAGTCATCATTAGCCTAGCGAACTTAGTAACTGCTATCTGATCAGTTAAGAACTTGATTTGGATTACTAGCATTTGCTTATAGCCTGTTTGGCATACTGTATTGGACCTGATAGGATAAGGTAATACAATACATTATGACATTTTTAGTTGTTTGGTGCAAATATTGTATTGTATAAACTTATCCATCAAACCCTTCTTATACATTAAAATTATGGATAACTTAATCAAGTCTTGGGAGGTGAGATTAGGCCTAATTGGGTTTTGATGTATAAGTTATTATAAAGACTTTTTCATTATAATTTTGAACACTCTGATATTCTCAACCATTACGTATTTGGCCTTATACTGTTAGGTCTTATACTATCAGACCTTATACTATTATACTTAATACTATCAGATCTTATCCTATCTTTCATATCGAACGGGTCCTTAGGATACAGATAATTTGCTTGGGTGGTAACCTCTGCCTTGGAGTTGGATGCAATTTTTCAAAAATGAATTGGACGTTGTTGTTTGGCAATATACACAAGGCTGAAATAGTGAAACTCCCAAATATATGTTCCAACGTCAAAGATGTTACCAAAATAAAAAATTCAAATTAAAAGTTAACATTTAATTTGGAATTAATGTTCAACCAGTCATGGCTGGTTGGCTTGTGAGTGACGTTTGTGTGGGGGTTGTTCCACAGCCACAGGTCATTAATATACCTCGGAGATACTGCTAATTCATTTTGAAAGAATATGAAGTGAGTCATGAATCATGACGTGAGTTCTTCCATCAATTAATGATTTTCATAATGAAGTTTGCCTTGTCAGTGGGTTGAGTAAACTTCATTTTTCAAGAACTGCAATGGGTTTGCATTATCACATTTCCGGTTGCATGTTAGTTTTGTGCAGGAAAGGTATTGATGGCGAGTTTATTCAGTTTACCTACCATAGTGCCATCATAAGATCTTAGAGCCTCCCTTCATACCACGCTATGGAAAATTGCAGTTTTTGATGGGAAAATGATGTTTAAACGTTAATGTGGGGTGCTGCTTTAGAATGGTCCATTTCAAGTTTGAGAGATTCTTAAGTGCACCCAAGACATTTCTCTTTTAGTTTTCAGCGGGGTAAAAGTTCTGCAGCCATTGTCCTACCTGTACCTGACCTATTTTGGAATAATGGTTGATTGATGAATATGTGTGGGATTTTGTGGACCCATAAAATCCTGCCAATCATAATCTCAATAATAGAAATATTTTTAAGAAAAAAAAAATTGATCGTTAAAATATTTACTAAAACAAAACAATGAAAACATTAATCACTTAAGCGATTTGTATTGATTTCTTTAATTAATCACGAAATTGCAATATTTCTATTTTGGTATATTGTAATATTTAGAGTTCCGGTTTGAAATTGCCCCTCAATATTATACATCAGTTTGACAGTGTCTTTGAACTATTACCAGAATTGTGCTTAAAGTATTACTTAGGGACTTCGAGCCACTAAGAGAGGTTGAGCTTCAATGTAATTCACAGGTGAAAATACATGACATGCTGATCGCAAGCTTTTGATGTGGAACACAGACCCAGGAGATAGAAGAACACTTTAACGAACGTTCTAGGGGCTATGTTGAACCTGGTCTTCCTGTAGTGGGCAGAAACCAAGTTCAGATTGGATAGATTTTGCTGCAGTCACTTCTCTTCGTAAACTACTCCATAGACCATATCCGTAGCAGACTAGTCCTTTCTTTTCTGGGCATTTAATTGAGTGAAGTAGGTAAAATGAAGTGATTTTTTACCAAACTGGAAGTATTTAAGACCCTCTTTTTGTACCGCTGAATGGTGATGTAGCGTAGGGCATATATTCTTCACTTCGCCTATCCCCACAGCTTTGGCGCTTTTACCTTGTCCTATATTATTTCTTGGTTCTCTTTAGCCTTATGCCCCTCCTAGAGAAAAGAAAATAGTATTTTTCACAATTTCTTATCAAATAAGAAACATGCCTGCAAATTTGAAATGTCAAAACATACTATACATTATACAAAATGATACTGTTAAATTTGATTTTTCCAAAAAAAAAAGAAAGAAAGAAAATAGGTTAGAAATTATGGAGGATTAGAGGTCAAACTCAATCTGTCAAAGCCAAGAAAATTTGCTTCCATGCGTTTGCTGATGCAAGGAATATTGTATTTGCTTTCTCAAGGTAAATTGGGAAAACCTGTTCCTAATTAAACTTAGCTGTTAGCTAAGAAGAGCCTCCACCTATAATACATAGGACCTATAAATTTTAAAATGAAGAACCATAGTTACTGTTATCCATGATAAATATGATATAAGTCTCAATTTAGTTAATAATAAAGTTACAATAAAGAATCTTACCTAGAAGAACAATAATTTGCTTCCTATATAAACCTTTCACATGAAACAAAAGCTTAGTACATCTACAAGGGACAAAAAATTAAGATAGGATAAATAAAGAAATGCAGAATATAGTTGTATAATATACATGAGTTGCATTGGAAATAAAGCAAGGCCAAGGGTCCTATTTTCCCTAGTATCCTACCTTTTTTAAAAAAAAGGCATTACCTGTTTTACACAATTGATAAGTTAAAAAATAAAAATGATAAGAAAGGAGGGTAGAATCATGTTGGATGGCAAAAGAAGGCAGCAGCAGAAGCAGTGTGTTCTTGTGTCATTGTCACATTATACTTTGATAGCCATCCCGGCCTGCTTACTTTGCTCCCAAACGGAGTACATACCACAGCCACAGGTACATTCTTGGCATTTTCCCTTCTTTACTTTCATTTCTCCTCTCCTCTGCTTTCAAGTTTCCAATTTCCTTACATCCTCTCACAGCCTCACAAGCACTACCACTTCCCTCTCTCTAACTCTAATGGATGCAAAGTCTGCTGAAGTTGCCCCAGAACCATTGAAGTATCAGGTAATTATCTACCTTAATTGCTTCTCTCAAGTTCAACCCAAGAATCAGACCCTATAATGAGAACTTTTTGTTATTTTTTCTTTCAAATTTATCTGCTAAAATTCATTTCTGCTCTGTTTCTCAGACATGGTTCTTGAAAGTTTCTATCCACTGTGAAGGTTGCAGGAGGAAAGTAAAGAAAGTTCTACGGAGCATTGATGGTACTAGGCTTAAACACACAAATTTTCCTTCTTTGTCTGCTCTGCATTTACTAGAACAGGAAATTGACTTCAAATTTCAACTATTTGTACCGTACCCTGTTTCTTCTTTCTTCTATTTTTCCCATGCATGGCTAGATTACAAAGCTCGAGCTTCACTGTGTTAATCAAAAATCACAAACAGCAGTAGCACTGTGTTGGTGCTCTGCTCTGCACTATTGTTGGGTTCTTTTTGTGACAGAGAACTTCGGGTATTTCATAACATTTGCACTTTGCAGGTGTTTTTACTACAACAATCGACCCACAACAGCAGAAAGTAACAGTCACTGGAAGTGTTGGTATTGAGACCCTCATAAGGAAACTGGTCAAAGCTGGGAAACACGCTGAGATTTGGCCGGAAAATCTAGCCGGGAACGGAAAAACCTCCGGCAAATCGAAGAAGAAGAAGGAACAAAGGGACCCAGAAAGCGTTGAAAACCATTCTGCTGCAAATGCTGAATCCAACCTCAGCTCTGGCAAAAACAGGGGAATTGAAAGTACTGCTGACAATTGCAACGGTGAAAGCAAGAGCAGCGACTCAAAAACCGGCGACAACTCGCCAGAAAAGTCTCCAGCGGGTAATGAGGCACCGGAACCGGACCACAAGGGTGGTCAAAGTGGTGGAGGGGGTTCTGGTAAGAAGAAGAAGAAAAAGAAGGTTGAGAGTGGTGGCAGTGGAAGCAATGGGTTGAGTTCAGCATCCAACAGTGCACCTGCACACACTGGATCCCAGTTCCAGAGTGCTAGCCAGATGAATCTCATCCCTACACGTCAGCCATCAGACCCGTATCCAGAAACTTACTATCCTCCTTTGGTCTATCTTGCAACTTACAACAGATTATGTCCCATGGGAAGAATAGGTGGTCCTTCTTACTATGTTCCACCATTACCCTACATGTGTGCAGACCTGGACCAAGACCCTTATTATCAGTTCCAATCAACACCTTTGGTTTCCTTTGAGATCTTCAGTGATGAAAATGCTAATGGTTGTTCTATAATTTGAGGATTTGAAAGGGAACAGAATGTACGTTGCACTTTTTAACTGAGTTTTGTTTCTTTGATGGTCCCAGATAATTTTGCTATGGTAATTTTGTAAGAGAGGGAAACTGAGCTCATGCCATACATTGTTCTGTCCTTGGTTCTATAGGGGCCTGATTTTGCATTTAGAACACATCAAAACTGAAATGCCCAGCTTCAGCTTATTTTGATTTTGGACCAAACTGTAAATGATGTTCTAATATGGAACCTTTAATATTCGTATCCTATGTATTATGTATTTAGTTTCAAGAGAATAAAATTCTCTGCAGAGTAACAAAAGAGGAAGAGCATATAATCATCATCGTTATCCACTCAAACTTGAAACTTTGACTGCCCTGGGGGGGGATGAGGGGTCTCTTATCAAAATCTCCGTCATTTGCAAATGGGTAAAGGTCAAGAGAATATTAGATGATCTAGTTGAAGATACCTTGTGTAAAGGGCATTTTATGAAGACAGAAGAGACTGAGGCACTTTCAGCAAAATTGAAGCAATGGAATGAAGCAAGATAAAGATTATAAATGTGATAAATAAAGTTTGACATTCGCTTTTTCTTGATGATTTGAGAAAGGTTACGTTTGATATATATGATAGTATAGAATAGTATAAAATAAGATAAATAATATAAAATATAATAATATAATTAATAAGATAAGATATAATTTTATTTTTTATTTGATAATAAAAAATAAATTAATTGTATAATATTTTTTTTAAGATCAAAATTTCTTTTAACATACAATTTAAAATAATTAGAAAATAATAATAATAAAGCCTTATACAACTTTGTAATTGAAACACACATTAATAAATGGTGGCGCCATGGTGGCGATGGTGCCATAAAATTGGGAGGCGACAACAAAATTGTTGGTGGTAGTGGTGGCGGCGATAAATAGAAATTTTATCGCGTCTTATCATGTATTGTAAGGGAGGGGATAAAGTTGTTGTCGTATTAGAATAAGATAAAATGACTTGATTTGATTTTATTATACTATCAATCAACGAAAATATTAAATAAGACCGATAATATTAACTATACTATTATATCTTCTTTATAATCTTACTAAATATAACCTAAATTGATAAAAAAGAATAAGTAAACTTTTAAAAAAAATGGCATGGGCCATAAAATTTTAGATAAGTTGAGTTTGAAAATTGTTTTCAAGTTGTGTAACTTATAAGAAGGATCTTTTTCATGCGTAACTATACTTTATATATATTTGATAATTAATGACTTAATATATATAATGTCATAATTTTTATCTTTTTTTTACCAATTTTTATCTTAATATAATACATTCACTGATTCTTCTCATTTTTAATTTCATTCTTTTTTTTAAATCTTTTGTAAAATGATTTTATTTTGCTAATAAATTACCTATGATGTAAAGGATATCATTAATGTAATATTTTTAATATTTAATATTTGTTTCTTTATTCTCTTTCTTCATTCTTTTCATAAAGGTTTCTATAAGAAAATTAAAAAAATTATTTTTCATGTCATAATTATTTTAATAAATACAAAATGTAAATATAATATTATCTGAATAAATTAAATTTATATAATTAAATTAATTTTAAAATAAAATTTTACTTATTAAATGTAACACTTATTAAGATTAAAAATTTGTCATTAAAAGAAAAAAAAAATTTGTCACACCTATTGAAGAGACCAAGGTAATTAGAATTATAATGTAAAATATAAATGTCATTATCTCAAAGTCATTTATTAGTATATATTATATTTATATATATACTTGATAATATAATTAATAATTTTTGCCCTCATAAGAATTGTTCTAAATTCGCTTTGGTTACATATATTTAAATAATTTTTAATTTTATTATTTATATATATTATTTAGTTAAAATTTATTTCTTTTATTTTTTTAATAAAAATTTATTTCATTAAATATATTATTCTATATATATATTATTGTGAGGTGGTGTCTACTTGAATTAAAAGTATAATATTAAAAAATAAAAAATACATGATAGTTGTTATTCTTCTTTGGGGAGTTAGGACTCACTCAATTTGCTCCAACGACGAGGACACTTCTACAGTGACCATTGACTAAGCCGTGATTTGTGCCGCGTTTGCTTGCTGGTTTTTGGGACACGTATATTTATAGAGGTTTCTAACTTCTTCCTTGTGCTGAATAAAATCATTTTTTTTTATAATCTTTTATAGGTCTTCTACTTGATTTTTTCCCCCTTTTTGGTTAAACTTGGATACACTCAGTGTATAATTTATGAATTGTTATAACTTATAACTGCAAAATTGTGTAGAAAAATCATTATTTATTGTTCAACAGCATAACTTGACGCCATGGGTTAGTATCTCATACCAAAGGGACTTATTCTTTGTTGACATTCTGCACTTGGGTCAAAACAGGATCATATCCACCTCAAAGCAGCGAGCCCGTGAATTAATGTTTCTAGCTGCAAAATGACGGTATTAAAGTAATGATTATAACATTATGTACCCCCCCCCCCCCCCCCCACAAAAAAAAAGTAATGATTATAACATTCATCACTATGAAGATTAATTTGTCAGTCAAATCCCATTTTAAGGCCACCCATTTTCGCATCGCATATGAGCATCTTGCTGATGCGAGACAAGTGTGTAGGTGCTTAAGATATGGACTGCACAAACAAAAAATGATAAATTGAGAACAAAGTGAGTTCAGTTAAAAATTAAAAGAATCTGATCAACAACAAAAAATTTAGAAGAATTTAATTAAACTTAAATATGGATATGTATACATGTTTGACAGATAAATGTGTATTTCTATTTGCAAGTCTCCAAATAATACTGCCCTTAATTTTTGTGTGCTATCTTGTATACTGCAGACATTTATGTTATTATTATGTTGTAATTATACATTTTTCTTTTCTTATAATATTATATTAACGATTTTTACGCAAATTGACATACAAATTCATCTTTCTACGATGAGGTGTGAGACCCCAATTAATGTCCTCTACATTTTTCATGTTGTTAAGACACCCATGTGAGTCATTCAGCTTGTGGACCCAAAACCATTGTGTGAACATCAATGAAATAAAGTGCAAAAAGCATTAAAGGCAGAAGCATGTGTCAAGTGTAGTCCATTATCAGAAGCTTGAAGCCCGAGAAGATAAAAAGGTGATGCTGGGTGAAACATGCAGTATTGCATTGAAGTGAAGTGAAAAAAAAAACACAGCGCGATAGGACAGTACCGTTGAAATGATAATGATATTTTTTTTGATAAAAAAAGAAAAACAAAGCAGTTGTTTAAAAATTTTAATTTTAACTTGATTTTAATAACCTTCTAATATTAAATTTTAGTAAACATTCAAATCAAATAAAGGTCCTTAAAATGTTTCTGGTGACAAAGAAAGATAAAAACTAGAGGTATCAAAACGGTCAATCCGCTCAGCCCCTCCGCTTTGCCTTCAACTTGTTAAAATATAGAGTGGGATGAGTTGGTCCATTTTAAAAAATAAGTTGGAAGAACCAACTTACTCCATTTAAGAATTTAAATGAGTTTTGGCGAGTTGATAAAAAGAGAAAATAAGAAAAAAGTAGCGAGTTGGCAAACTCTATAACTCACTTAAAAACAAAAAAAAAAAATATATAAAAAACAAAAAAATTCACAAAAATTTAAAAAATAAAAAAATTATAATTTATAGAGACTAAAAAATAAAATAAATTTAGTATCATACCCAAAAAATATCACAAACACAAATGAAAAGACTTATTTATAATACTTTAAAAAAAAAATCAACTCAACGAGTCAATTCTTAAAATTTATGAAAAAAATAAAAGTGAGTTAAAAACTTAAACTTAACTCACTAAAAAATAATGAGATTAACCTAAAAACTCATTTTGATCTATCTTTATTTACTTCATAAAAAAAATCAATTTATTCTCTTTACCAAAAATTACATTAATTAATAATCATGGGTTAATAGAAAAGTCACAAACAGGAATTTATTATTATTTTTTCCAATGCTCATATCTTTTTATCTGAATTTTCACACACACGTGATGCTTGACACTAATATATTATTATATATTATATATAATGATATTATTTTTCTTAAATTTTGTGTCTACCATTATTTATAATTTACTATGGGAACAAAAGTTTTAAAAATAATTATATTTTGTGTTTATATGTGTAGATATAAATTGAATTTGAACTTAGATAGTGTAATTGAAAACAAGCATGTATATAAACACTAAAACTGCAAGCCTTTACAAATGCAATTAAATACCTGAGTGTTCAAACAAAACGATGATACTATTAAAAAATTTTACATATCAAAGGACCTAATGATTCTAATTTGTAAAATGCCGTATATACACTTCGAATCTACTTGACCAAGAGCATCCATGAAAAGCTACTCAGATGAAAGTTTTATTTGGCCAGTCTTAGATGCAAGTTGATGCCTTTGAAGTCCGCTGATTCATCCCAAGCATGATCACAATTACGGTCACGTCATCATGGTACTTCCTTCTCCTCCCAGCCGGAATATTCATCAACTCTTCCATGCTGAAACCTGCATGAACGTTACTTAGCTAACCGATAATCAAACAACATATAAAAATCTATATTCATGCACATAAATTTAAATTTAGTATAAGATCTTGAAAATTGACCTGCAGAGTCAGCTGCTCTAGCTACAAGCTGCTCTATGAGAAACTTTGCTGGATCACCCAAAGGATTCCTCAAGATATAAGACTCTACAAGCTTTATTGCCTCATCATTGCTGAAGAAGTCAAATAAACCATCACTCCCTACTATAACAAATTGATCAGAATTTGAGATTTTATGGACATTCAATGATGGTTGAGTCGAAATATAAGGCGGGCCTATAAGATCACGAACTCGAAGGATTCCCATCAAAGCATCATTCAGATTTTTCTGCATGGGAATAAATTAAGAAAATCAAATCTATTTGTTTGGTAGGACAAAGATTTATTCTTTGCACCTATCCACTCACAATTAGTAGCTTGAATTTATAGGTTTATAATTATCACCTTTAATTCCAAAAAAGTCACTACCCAATATCTTTTGGAAACTTACTGGCTAAAATGTGAAAGAGAATACAAACCTTTTTCAAGTAGCCAACTCCAAAAGCACGAGTAACCTTCAGTTTCCCTTTCACTTTTCCTGCTACAATGGCCTTGGGATCATCAGGATGATTGGCCAGAAGTCTAGCTCTTTCAGCTTCATTTTCAACAGTGTGACTATCTGTAAGCTGGATAGCCTTGAGTCTCTCACTCTCGTTCATTCTGTCACCTACACTGCATGTCGCCAATACTGCTCTGCTGTCACCAAGATTAAGTGTATACAAATCATTACCATGAAGAAGCACAAGTAAAACACAAGATCCAATAGAAACTAAATCTGGACGTTCCTCCATTTCTTGCTCAACCATGTACAAGAAATCATTCTCAGCCTGACTAAGAGCGCGTTGGAGGCTATCAAGTACCCCATGTGAAAATGATTTATATGATGCTTCTGACTTAGCAGATGGACTACTCTTTGCAAAACAGCCAAGACTAGAATCATTGTTTCTCTTAAATCTTGACAAAGATTGATCATCATGACAAATAAGACTATCATCCAACTTATATTGAAAGGATCCACCCAAAACCACATCGTTAGAAGCTTTGATGGAACCCGGCTCCAATTCCCAAAGTAACTTATTTAAGTAAGATATGATGGTGTCATACAGGGTACCAGCCAGAAAGTCAGCTGCATCTCTTCCATTAAAGCCATCATAAATTGCACAAAAGAGCCACCCATTTTCTTCAGAACAAACTGCTTGAACTCTATCTTCACCAGCAGCTCCTCCTGCTACTTGTACTTCCGTAGCATTAAGAAATCCTTCACTTCTGGAAGGATCGATCATGGATTTTAATGTGCAAGAGTCATATTCAAGTATATCACTTGAAGAGGAAGGGCTACAGTAAGACAAACTATTTGGGAGGGAAGATGATAGTCTGTCCAACTTTGAAAGACTTGGCGAAGAGGGTACCTTGCGAAATGAATTAGGAGAGTCCCAACTTGGAAGGATTTCTCCTCCTATCTTACCGTTGCAGATGTTTGTGTTGGCTAGTGTAGCATTTGCACTTAAGGCTGCACCTGACAAGCAAGAGAAACTGCTTGTTCTACGGACTTCAGGAAGGATTTTGTAGCCATTAGCGACTCCACAAGGAATACCTCTATCACTATTGCATTGATAGCCAAAACTTATTTTAAGTTCTCCTTCAGGATTAAGCATGTTTATCTCCTGTTTTAAGAAATCCATTCTCACACTATCAATATCACTGGTATATATACTACAAGAGAAAAACATAAAGTGATATGTGGAATGTAATTGAACCATATCAACATAATTTCAATATATATAAAAAATATATATTCACCAGAAAATAAGCCATTTTATCATATAGAAAACTTGGATACAAGATTTCCCAGATTGTAGAAGGGCTCCATTCATACACTTACTCAAAAATATTTAGAGCCAGAAGCTATCAGCACAACAAATAAAAAAAAATGACAACAACAACCAAAGCTTTTTCCCACTAGGTGGGGTCGGCTACATGGATCACACGATGTCATTGTGTTCTATCATAAATCATGTCCTCAGAAAGTCCATTTAGCTCTAAGTCCTTTCTAATGGTTTCCCCTATGATTTTTCTTAGTCTCCCTCTACCTCTAATTATTAAGCTATCCTCCATCTGATATACTCTTCTACAATTACTAAAATAAATTAAAAAAGGCAATTACTAAAAATATATGACAGTATAAGATGCGTGCATCCAAATGTTGTATATGTTAGTAAGTCAGTAAAGCAGACAACTGAAACATATAAACAGAGAATGGGAGAAAGGAAGAGGGGGATGGATGGGGCAAAATACCTTAATATCTTAAACTAGGAGCAATCCCCTTGCCAACTCACTTAACTTTTATAAGGAAAACAAAATACCATGCAAACATGATAAAAACAATTTGAAGTGAAATCACCAAGCACTAGAATAGATGGCTTGAATCAAACATGATAGACCTACAATTCATAGGCTTTTGACTGAAAGCTTTACAGTATCAGCGTTGGCTTCCATGTATGTTATATTTTAAGATTTTGATCGATCTAATAGACTCTTAGGAAAATTTTAAAAATTGTACAAATGATTGTCCAACATTCTAATAAGAGATCGTCAAAAGATTTGTTTTTGTTCTTTACACTGTATCTACAATATAAGATCTTCTATTATGATGCCCACATTAAAGGATTTCATGCATTTGGAATATAAGAAAGGTTCATAACAAGACAAAGAAAAACAATGACAGTCCCAATCATGGTGATTGCACAAATGATTTGTAATATCTGAAAAAGGAAAAGAAAGCCATTAAAATGAAACTTAAGTTGCACAATAATGTTAGTTCCACCCCAATATTGTTGGCAATATATATCTGCAGGGAGATAATATAAATTCAACAGCATAGCTTTTCTTTATATGTAATTTTGTATGCTGATATATAATTCTCTTGTTTAAAAGTCTAGATTAGTTCAACCAAGCTACACAGCTAACAGCTTAAGAATAAGATCTTACCCCAAATAAGAAATTCTTATCTTTTTTAGGAGGGGGTTAAAAAAAGCAATTCCACTCACAGAGAGAAAGAATGTAATACAAAGATAGACGATAAGATATCCTCCTAAACCAACATAACAGAACTGTAGAAATACGAAAAACACATGGCATCAAGATGCATTAAGTTTGATCCATGCCTGGACCCTTTTCCCAGGTCTGCAAGGCCTCCCAAGTAAACAATTTTCTTTTTTTTTCAAAAAAAATTCACCCAATAAGGGTCTCACCTGAAGTTATCCATTAAAGACAGTCCCTATAGACACCTATCAGCAAAACACCTTAAAGATGCCAAGCAGACAATCTATTTGCAGAACAGCCGAATGCCAAACAACTATGATTTTCTCACACTACTTTTCTCTCACATTACTTTTTA
The DNA here is from genome assembly GCA_029884595.1 of Ormosia semicastrata. Taxonomy (NCBI): domain Eukaryota; kingdom Viridiplantae; phylum Streptophyta; class Magnoliopsida; order Fabales; family Fabaceae; genus Ormosia; species Ormosia semicastrata. The sequence continues at coordinate 29,625,680 of JAQQTO010000043.1, read as the reverse complement.
CACTAATCCTCATTCCATTAATTATATCACTTTTTTTCTATCACTTTCTCTTACTTAATCACAACCTTTAAATAATGGTGTGAATAGTGGTGTGATTAGGAAAATGACGTGATAACATCATTTTCCAATGCCAAATATCTCTAGTTGACAATTCTGGCATTTCTGTACGACAAAAGAGACCAAAATTATTACCAGAATATAGACTCCAGGAGTTTATTTAGCCAAAAGTGCCCTTTGTTTGGTTGCTACCAATCTCTCTCTGACTGAAGCTTCAATGACAGTAGTATACTCTAACCATTGGCACCTAATGTAAGAGTCCGATAACTAAAACTAATACTTAGGAAACATGAGGTGAAATCATACCAAATGCGCTTTTTGTATCAGTTGTCATTCAATAATAATCTCACCTAATAAGAACAATCCAAAACTTCATTTTAAACCCCACCCCCAACAAAAATAAAATAAAATAAAACAATCATGCCCCTTTTCCTTTCTCTGTATTCTTTGCCCTGTCAAATGAACGCTAGGCGAGGCAATCCATTCCAAAAGCCAACAATTTGTTTTCGTAAAACAACAGAAACCCATAAGAGAGAAAGACAAAGAGGAAAGGCAGAACACAAAAAAACTCGCGCATATATATCTAACCATACAGAACATATTAAAAAAACATGAAAAAAGGCACTTACCAATAGATGACCCTCAAGAGTGAAAACAGAGAGAAGGAATTCAGAATGCAGGTATACAGAGAGAGGGAGAGAAATATGAGTATATATAGAGAGAAAGAGCGATGGGCAGAGATGGAAGAAGAAAGATGGAACAGAGAGAAAGAGTGGGAGTGTGACTTAGCAGATCACAAAGGCGGAGAGAGCAGAGAAGAGAAGAGGAAAATATTTGGGATGTATGCGTTGCGTGTGTGAGCTAAAGAGAGTCTCTTAGACTAGTGTTGTTATGTTAGTGGAGAATCTGTATCAGTATCAAATTGAAATTGGAAATTGGATGGTACACAATACAATGACTAGGACAAAAGGATCTCCTCTCCTCTGCTATCCCTCTCGTCGTTTTTGCTCTCTTTTGTCCTCTTCGTTATTTACCGCTAAAACCCCTATTTCTTTTGAGTTTCATTTCCACACGGACATATAACATAACACGTTCCTTCTTCTGAACTCTGCACACACACACTCGAAAGTGACCCCTGTGACCTGTCCTGTCTTCTGAAGTTACCATGTTACCTTGCCAACAAATGTTTTTCCCTTTTTTGGCCTGGATTATTCTGTTTTGGACTCCCACTCCACTTCTTCGTTTGGTTTGTTACCTTTTTTGTATGTGGTTTTCTTTTTATCTTTCCCCCCTTCTAATTAGGAGATTTCGTTAAGAATATTAGCTTCTATTGATGTTAGTTTGTTAATTTGGTGTTTTTACTGATAATAAAAATAAAATTCCATGAATAATCATGTTACATTATGGTATGGAATAGGATGCTCATTTTGCTGTATTTTTGACTAACATGTATAGATGCTGCCTGTGAATTGAATTGATTTGAATGGCTCAACCTTGGGTTCCCATTGTTTATTGGGTTTACTTTTGTACCCGTTTGTCTCTTAAAAGAGTTTTTGCCCAAAATAAAGTTCACCAACCAAAAATATAAAATTCCAAAAAAAAAAGTGATTGGTTTTCACTTCCTTTCATACTTTTGTCCAAGTAATGCTACCTATACTGTTGAGGCTTATATATGGTCCATATTTGTGAAAGATGCTACTAGAACAATAGAGAATGATGGCTGATAGGAAAAGAAAGTAGCTCCAAATTATACCTTCCATGCAGATTTGAATGGACCACATTGTAAGCCGAAGTAGCGCCCCATATTTTTTGGTAGGCAAAACCAAGAAAAAAGGTTTGGACGAGGTGCCAAACTCATCACTACCACCCATTCAATTTGAGGAGAGACAATTCAACATTCTGATCAAAATGAGAAGAAAAGGGACAGACCAAGATCAAAATCAATATGATCATGACGTGCATGAACTCTTAAGAGGAGACGATAAAACCAAATACCTGGATTTGAACCCTTTTTATGTGGATTAGGAAGCTGACACTTATCAGCTAGTCAACCGACCAATAGTAATACGCGTAAGAGAGGTGGAGGGGGAGGGGAGAGAGAACAAAAGAAACAAAATTGACGTTGCAGAGCAGAACATATATATAAAGAACATATATGTTGTAAATATCAAACCTAATAGAATCACAACCCCTCATGCCATTGACTACTGACACGTTGTGTTTATATTGTTCACTATGACCAGACCCTAAAGCTATTAGATAATTGTCCTTTTTCAAACTCATTACCCATACAAAATATCCCTATAACTAGATATAAATCCATTGTGGTGGTATGAAAACCAAAATTGATAAATAGAATTGTCCATGAGTGACTAAATACGATATAAATTCAGCTAGTCACCAGGAAAATAGCTTTTATAAGGGTAGGCATCACTATGGAGTTCGAATAGCAGTTGCTTTACTTGGCGGCAGCCTCAGCCCCATATAACTAGGATTCAACATTGTAAAAGACTTTTGTCAGTCCCTTCTTCGAGCGAATTTGAGAAACCTGATCAAATACACAGGTCACAAAAGCATATAACACAAAATTGTTACAAAGCAACCAAATTAAGTCTCTTATCTACAATGTTTTCATTCCAACAGCTTCAATAAAATGACTTCATTGCATGCTAGATATAAAACGTAATAAATAGAGGATGAAATGAAGCCTGACTAATTACAAAGAGCAAACTTCTACATAAAATATCAAAGCACACCTAGTTGACAAGTGTAAGCAAATGGATTTCACACCTTAATTTGTATGATGTCTGAAATATCAGCAACATGGGTACCACCACAGGGGCAGCCAGGATTATCTCCTATCCTCACAATGCGAGGTGTGCTTTCCTGTGAGAGTTGATACATTAATATCAAAACATACTGTAGTGCAGAAAAGAGAAAACTGAAGGAACAAAACCAGCCTGATGCTTGAGATGAAATTAAAATTGTTTTGTATCCTTTCATATGTGTATAAGCATGTAATGAACTTATTGTAAGATAGTGAATGCTCTCTGTAAGCTAATTTCAAAGAATTCCTCCAATTCCATTATAACAAAGTACCACAACAAGCAGGGACAGTAGCTTGGGCTCTGGTTGATAACTGACATCCTAAAATTGCTTACCACCACCAGTTTCATACTTTATAATGAAGCACTGCAAATAAATACATTGATTGACACGTGTGATATATGATGCATGGTTTGGGCACCAAGTTCTTTGAGAAGTCAAGAGCAAAGATGTAGAAAAGAAAATATAAAACATTGTTACTTCAAAACAATAAGTCTGATGTATGAGACTCACTGGGTTGGTTCTACCCCAGTAAATACATGCACATAGGACAGTCAAACAGACGGAAAGACATATTAACTGACACAAACACACATACCCAGACCCAGAAAGCAGTGAAGGGCAAACAATTGCGTTCCTTCATTAACACTGATATTAGACTTGAATTGCTTTAATTACAATGGCTGAATGATAGTTTTCTTCTTCATCAAAACAAATTTCGTAGTTATGAGGACTTGTACAAATTGGTTAGGATACCATAAGACAACTACGACTCTTCTTCACCCCAGGCAATTTCAGCATCAGGGGACCATGGAAGAAACTGAAAGAGCTGGAATATTCCTAACACTATACTAAGGGATGCTATAATATACTATACAGTACTGTAATGTTGTCAGCTGATCTTTAACAGCAAATATAATAGAAGTTTACTGATTTATCCAAAAGAAAACAAACAGAAGAATTTCGAACGGTGAAACTGAAAGGCACCTACCTTATAAGATATCAAAGTGACAGGCATTAGGGTTATAGCAAAGCCAGTAACTAGTTTAGCATAAAGAAAACAGAGGCAATTATTTGCAGGAATGATAACTCTATGAAAGTAGAGTTATTTGAACTCTATTTTGATCTTTAAATTGTGCTAAATCCTTGTTTTATTATCATGATGAGCATTGAAACACTTTTTCTTTATCAAGTTGAGTATGGTTAGCTTATCCATTTTTTATGATCTATGATTATATGTCATGACTTTGAATGATTTCTTTATCATAGTGCTTTGATCTTAATTACTGAGTTTCTTTCTACTTATGGAAGGGTAAAAAAAAAAATACTTCGATGGTAAAGAAGAGATTGAGGAGACAATATTGGCAAGATGGAGATAATCTTTAAGACATAAAGAAGTCATGAGATCAAGAGATGTAGGTCAACTGTTTCTGAATTGTTATTGTTGTTCTAGGAGACAATATTGGCAAGATGGAGATAATCTTTAAGACATAAAGAAGTCATGGAAAAACATGAAGAAAAATGCAAGAATTAAACCTGAGAAGAAGAGAAAATCAATAACATGCAAGGACAGCACAAGCTGCTGGCTGCCGCAGCAGCCAGTGAGGAAGGAGAGTTCCAGGACAGCACAAGCTGCTGTCTGCTGCGGCAGTATTCACTCCAGTGCTGCGGCGGCCAGATATGTTGACTAGCGTCTGTTCAGTTTTGTAACAACTGAAAATAAAATGTTATTTAATAAGAGGCCGTTCTGAGTTTTGAGGGGAGAGAAAACGAAGGGACTGAAGGAGGGCTTGGGGAGGCAGGAATCTACAAGAAAACAAAGGAGGAATCGAGAGGGGAGTCTTGGAGTCATTGTCTGCAACTCCGCATTTACGGTTTTTCTAAATTTCTGAGTTTTTATGAGGACAACTGTTTTTGAATTGTTATCGTTGTTCTCAATATATGTCATGAACTAAATTTTATATCTAGGATCATAATCGAACTCCTCATGTAATTTGAATCTTTATTCTGTTGAATTCTTATTTCAATTTACGAGAAATATTTACTCATGCTTATGTGTAATGCTTCTGATTGCCTGATCATCAATTGGATGATTTTGTGGATTTTAATTGAATTTGGAAAAGGGAATTTGAATCTATGAACTAGTATGAGTAACATGTGTTTAAACCAATTGTTGTTAATTGGGGAAAACTTATTCTAAGGATAGGAATATCTGTTAGAGCCATATGTGATTTCGAATAGAGCCTGATCATGAACACGTATCCTGTTTGATTATTTTCTCATAGGAATATAGAGATTAAAATTAAGTGGGATAAAATTTGTGTTGCCATCAGAAGAGGGATACAAATATATTAGAGCTCTAGAAAGATATTTTTGAGTAAATTAGAATAGGAAAAAGTTGATTTAAAGCAATTCAAATGAAGTGAGAAGGAAGATTACAATCCTAAGTTCCATCAAAACAGAGTTTCTAAATTATTCAGTTCTTGATATTTTGATGCTTTTGCAATATATTTTTTTAAACTAATTAAATTGGTCAAAATCAAATTGTTATTTGGATAACAGTAAGAGTTCTGACTGTTAGTAGTTAACTATAAAATTTAGTAACAAATCCTCGTGAGAACGACTTTTATTCACTACTATACTACTTGATTGACACGTATACTTGCGTTGTTTTTTTTTTTCCCACCAAGTAAGCATATATCTTTTATAGACTGACCTTGGGAACATAATCAGGAAGGCAACCACCACAAAGCTTAGCAGCTTCATCATACGATAATACATCAGCAGAAACCTAAATGGCAAGTTGAAGGTTTTCAGAACCAGATGGCACATATAAAAAGCAATTTATGAAAACTATAACTTACTTTTCCTCCCTCGGAAATTAAAGCATTAGCCTCTAGCTCTAAATCCTTTTGCTTATTCTGCATTTCTTTTTGTGGAATTGCGCCTTTATATTCAACCCAAGGCCTGGAAACAATACAATAGCAAGTGCTAAGCAAACTTTGTATCTTATGAACACATTTCAATAGAATACTCATGTGAGTACAAAAGTAAGAGATTAGTCAAGGTTAGATTTTTCTAATAACGACGCTCAATAATGATTAATATTATCCTAGATTAGCAATGATTTGACAGATAAAACATTGCTTCTGATCTTGGATAATAAATTAGGAAAACTAATGACAAGTGAAAGGCATAAAAGCAAAAAGGAAGAGACACATAATCCAGCTAATCACTTTAAACCTATTTCAGGTTATGTGTTCATGGCTAGCCATACATACAATACACATAAAAGGCATTAAAAGCAGTTTAAAATAATATACCCATCAGGAAAATGGTAAGCTTTGCCAGGCTCTAAATAACCCAGTCCTATTCTTGGCAGACAAATATCAAGCAAATGCCCTGCTGAATGCAACCTGCACATAAAGAACAATAAAGGAATGAGATTATAGAAGCAGAATTCCAAATTTCTTATAAGCAGTTTAATAATCATATATTTAAAAGAAAGTTTTTAAAACCGCCTTGTTGAAAATAAAATCGAATCTAGGGTGCCACTCTCAAAAAAGTATTAATTGAAAAGTTGGTAATATCATATGATCAACAAGGGAAAAGAGGGGCATAAATTAAGCATAGAACCTAAGGTAAAGCTCTTCAGCCACTGTGTAAGCCCCCCACCCCCCAAAAAAAATAAAGCTGTGGCTCTGAATAAATAATAAATAATAATTTATAATTTATATAAAACAAATTAGATTTGTTGGTCAATGGTCATATACTAAGTATACTAATGAGCATGTTTGGTTAGCTTTTTAGTGAAATTAACTACTTTTTTACCGATGTTGCAGCAATTTCTTATGCATTTGTTTTTAAGTTTTATTTTAATCTGTTTGTTGTTTTGTGTGCATGTTTGATTTTCAGCTCTCATGATAGAATTGAATCATTTTATTTTTTACAGGTTGTCTCTTTTTTATTTTATAGTTAGTTTTTTTTTTTTCAGTGCCACCATTATTGGCCACCCTCAATACCTCCTACCCAAAACACAATAAGGTTTGACTTTGAAATAAAAAGTTCACTTTTTTTAAATTACACAATTATGTAAATAATACCAGTTAAAATTATATCAAATAGAGCACAAATTATATTTTTTTCATAAATAATTGTATATACTGAAATTTTTTTCCTGAAACTATAATTATATTTGTTAAAAAAATTTATAAATTTTAACTAATAATATTTATAAAGTTATGCAACATAAAAAAAATTGAAGGTGGCCGATTTTAAAAATCTTATAAATTTTAACTATAATATTTACGCACAACTTATACAACTTAAATAAATGCGGATAATCTTAAAAATTTTAACTGATAATATTTACACATTAATTTAAAAAAATTTTTTAAGATCGGTAATAACTAATATATTTAAATATAAAACGACATTGATATAGACGATGGTAGTTAGTGTTAGTATGTAAAAAAAAATATAAAAATAAAAAAAAAAGAAAACATGAAAAAAAAAAAAACCTGTGATCTAAAAATCAATGGCTTATATTTGGAAAAAATGGTAAGCCATACACCTCTTAAAAAAATAGACAATGTATTTTAGCACAAGCCAGCTGTTGTCTGCTTATTAGACACCACCCATATACTAATAGCATGTCAGCTGAACCAACAACTTTTTTTCTCCCTTTAAGATGTTGCACAAATAATCAATATGTTTGAGTTGAATTTGAGAAAAAATCAATAGTTTTATTTCTTTGAAAAAAGTTGTTGGAGCTCAATCAAAAATTTGAACATTACTAAAAAAAATTATTGAGATTATTTCTAACAATATGAATCCTAGAGATATAAATATTATTTTATTCTCAATTAAATAATTATTTTAATCAATCAAATAATTTTTTTAATTATTTTATATCTATTTTAATAATTTAATACATAAAAATAATTCTTTTTTTTTTCTATACCATTAAAATAAAATAATTAGTTTAAAATTATTTTTCAACTTATCCAAACATAATTTTTTTTTATAATCAATTATAACAAAAATTTATACAATAATTAATTATTAAAATAATATATTAATTTTTACAATTATCTCAAACACACACTAAAAAATAAGCTTGGAAGATGTAAACCTGCTGAGATGATGTCACTTTAAGCATTTTCTTTGACTAACACCACCCCCAATTGTGAGTGCAGTGTTTTATAGTGGGAAGATTCTTACATACATATGTATACAAGATACGTACATTTATATAGGATAAGTTTCATCATATATTAAAATCTATTTTATGTGAGTGTATGTATCTTCCATCCGTATATACGCAAGAATTCCTAATGGGATTTCCACGAGACATGTTTTTCGGGGGTACAATCCAGGAGACAATTTTAACACCAATTACTAATTCTAACAAGGTTACTTTCAATAACAATTATAATATCAAATAATATATAGATAATATATATAATTTTTTTTTCAAAATTAAGTAAGTCCCGAGTATGATATTTCAACTCAATCTAAAAAGAAGGGAAAAAAAGAAAAAAAAAAGATTGAAGAATTTCATCATTTGCAAAATTTTCTACCTGGAATTCTGTTTTCGCCTTGGCTCATCAACAAATAGTGAAACCTCCTTCCCTTTCTCGAGTGTGGGCTCAAATTCCTCTCCCAGATACTCAAAGAGACCATAGTGAAAAACCTACACAAAAATTTGGGGGAGGGGGGGGGGGGGGGATTCCAAGGATGAGCAAAATAACTAATGAACCCCAGAAATAGACTTAACCAAAAAAACTCAAATTTGATATTCCAAAAACTTACAACTCCATCTTTGGATCGAACATCATGAACCACAAACTTGATATCTTGAAAGCCACCAATGTGTACGAATCCAGTGTCCGCCGGCTGACCCCCTCCTTGCGGATAGAAGATTGTACGATCCAATATCAAAGCATGTCTGCCATCATCTCCCTATTCACATTTACATTTACCCAATAAAATAAAATAAAGGCATATCACTTGAGAGATAAATTCTCAACTATAGTTGTCTCCATTTAGCAATTTCCTTATTTTTCTGACCCTTCAACCTGTCCCACAATTTCTCAGCAACCAAACAGAAACAGAATTGAAGGGAAAAATTAAAATAAAATAAAATAAAATCAGAGTGAAGAACTCAGAAGATGTAAAGCAAACCTTGAAGTGAGAAAGGAGTGTGGCAGTGGATTGGAGCTTCGACATGTCATCGTAGTAGTCGAGCTTCGTGGGACTCCTATCAGCCATGGCAGCCTCCATGAGTCAGGAACCGAGTCCCATAATGTTTTATGGACAACAGCATTACTTGGCGGCGCCGGCATAGCAAAAGGAAAAGGAAAAGGAAAGACCAAAACCCTATTTAACACGTGGATTGAGCAGACACAACAGTTACAGTTACTTTTGTAATACGTAATTGATTTTGACTTGGTCCAACCGACTTTAAAGGGTTTCTTTTCCTCTTATATATAACCAACCGTAACATAACAGTCCTATTCCTCTGCCTAGATTTCTCCAAATTCTAAACCTTCTCTCAAATTTATTGTTAAGTTTTCAAGATTTGTGCTGGTCAATGGCTAATTTAGGAGTGAAGAACAAGAAGGGAAGAAATAAGAAGAAGAGTACCATAAAAGCTCTTCCAAACGACTTGTTAGTGGATATTCTCGCAAAGGTGGCCTCTGCTTCCATCTTTGACCTCTGCAAGGTCAAACTAAGTTGTAAAGAATTTCTTGATGCTGCGGAGGATGATTATGTGTATCAGCGTGCATCCATGGAGAAGTTTGCGTTGGTGCCACTGCCATGGTTTACCCATGAGAAAGAATCATCTTTCTTGAAACGTTGCAGGGAGAGTGGTAACTCGGAGATTTCATACCGTGAAGGAATGGTAGAATACTTCAGTTCTTTGAGGGTAGAGTCAGGTCTTGAAAATTTGAAAAAGGCGGCGCTGGAGGGTCACGATGATGCCAAATATGTTTATTGCATGCTTTTGATGTGTTCTGAAGATGAGCAACAAAGAAAACTGGGATTTGATCTCTTTCGTTTCTTGAAAACCTCCACCACTTGTATTATTAGAAGATGTAGAAAGAGGGTGAAATCTTTTATTCGAAGCATGTGGGTGAATAATCCTGTGGTACGAACAAGTCACCAATCTTTATGTCATTCCAGCACATGTGGTGATAGCAGTGCAAGGCTGCACAAATTTTCAAGAAGATGGATTGAGGTTGAGGATGAAGATGATGGTATTGGTTCATGCGAATATTGTCATGTGGATTATGAACTAAGTTTATTTTGTAATATGTTTGAAGTCTAGTTATATTTCTCTTGTAGAAAGAAGAAAAAGAACCAAATCAACCAATCAAGAATAGGAAAACTACAATTCAGATTCACTTTTTCTTGTTTGAAGTTTTTTTCTTTCTGTATTATTTTAGGTTCAATCTCCTTGTCTAGTCTTAAAACGTGATTATAGAAACTCAGAATATATAAATCAATGAAAGCGACTTAGTAGTGGACATTTAATTATTGATTATTGTGACATTTAGATCGATCCGGAATCCTACAAATGGCTAAGTCATGATTTTGTCTACCAGTATTTTATATATCATACATTATACATATCATGGTAATCTATTTTCTTTCCCAGAAAATCATAGGACCACGAGAGTTTTTTGTTTCCAAACTATCGATCTTGGTCGTTCCTATTGATAAGGTAACATAACATATCTAAATTTTCAATCTCTGCAAGACAAAACTTTCCTTCATTAGTAAGTCTCTCCTGTTATTTCTTTTTTTTTTTTAATGTAAAAATTGGGTGAGAATCCTCTACTGTAATAAAACTCTATTTGAGAGAGACACAAATTTCAAAAAAGTTTTTCTATCGAGTATCCTACAAGTGAGGTACTTGTTAAGGGCTCAGGATTCTCTCCTATTTAGGAAGAACAGGATACTGTAGAATTCCAGCCATACAATTTTATTAATTATTCATCTATGGTTTACAAAGAAACACGTCACCAATTTTTTATTCTTTCTCATTAAAATCCTTTTCGCCTCTTATATTGTTGAGTTAACCTCGTATTAATTGCATTGCATATAAACCATGGGCATGAGGCAATGACCAAATAGCCGAAAAAATCCAATATTTCCCAAAGCATTAAAGCACAGCACTCACTCACATCAGGAAAGCAAAAGCCTCACAGAAAGTCAGAAACGTTACTCCCACTAAGACACACACACTCACAGATAGAGCAAGAGAGAGATATGGGTGTATTGACAAAGGCAAAAACCAAGACTAGCATATATAACATTAGCAGCAGCGATAACAGTGGCATGGTCCGCTACTAAAGTTCTGCCAACAAGACAACTCCACCATTGCCGACAAAACCAATCTGAAATTTCCTTCACCATCTTCAACTCCAAAATCACCCACTTCCGCCTTCAAAAGAACCAATCCCATTAACCTTCCCCTCTCCAAAGCTCAATCCACCATTTCCATTTACGCACTCGGCACTCCTCCTCATCCTTTTCACCCTCTCCACCTTCAAACCTACCGTCCCCAACTCAATTCCTCCTCCACAAACGTCCCCTACACTTCACATTCCCAATGATCCCTCCATTAAATCCAAAATCCACAATAACCCGTCAAAGGGCCACTGATTCCCATCCATGGCTCTTCAATGGATAGGATAGGTCACTAAACAGAGGAGCCCATGAAGCTGAAGTTACCATGCTCAGCTGGTTATGCGACAGAGTTAGGGGTGGGAGGAGAGGTTGCAATTGGCAGCTGTAAAAGCAAGAGTGGATGAAGATGATGGTTCAATTTAAGCAAAATTCAGTTTTTGTGGTCTTGCGCCAAAACAGAGGCTAAAAGGATTTTGATAAAGAAAAATAAGAGTTTGATGACGTGTTTCTTTCTGAACCATAGATGAAGAATAAATAAAATTGTATGGGTGAATTTTGATGAACGGGACAGTATCCTGTTCCTCTCAAAGTGGACAAAATCCCAGTTTTTTGTTAAAGAATGAAAGATAAAAAGTATTTATTAAAAATGTTACATCTAATACATTAAGAATTTAAAAGTTATTAAAAAATCCCTTTGAAAAATACTACAAATTAAAAGTTTCACCAAACTTTTTTTCTGCTTATTGAATAAATAAATGAGTGATTCTTACCCATTTTATTTCATTTAGTAATTATTTAGAATGTGTTTGTAATGTAAAAAAAATAAGAAATGATTTAATTTATAAATTAAATTTAATTAAATTTTATATTTAAAATATTAAAAAATAATAAATAATTTGATTTCTAAAATTTCATATATTTTATTTTTATTATTTTAAAAATTTTATCAAATTTAATAGAATTTGTTAGAATTTAATTTAATTTAAAATAAATAAATTATTTTACCCTAAATAATTACTTCTAACCACCTCTCATAATGATTAAAATGTAAAATAATAAAATCAAATCAAATTAATTCTTATTTTAATAAATTTCAAACATAAAATTTAATTTCTAAATCAATTCAATTCTTTTTTTAATTCAAACATAAAATTTATTTTTTAAATCAAATCAAATTAAATCAAATTATTTCTTATATTTATTTATTTCAAACACAACTTTATATATTTTATCAAATATTTTAACTATTTATTTTGGCTATATAACGGTACTACATAAGGACTCATCATGTTAAATTATAAAAATCCACTAATTATATTTCAAATAATTTATATTTTTCTCGTTCCAACAATATGCATGCTATTTCACTGCTTGAAGAGAATCTTGATACGTGAGAACTCCTTTGTTCTTGATGTTGCGCACATTAGTAATTGTTATTCTCTTTCTTTCTTTCTTTCTTTCTTGTTCTCTTTTTTCCCCCTTTAGGTACACGTGTATTTAAAGAGAAAAGAAAGATATAAATATTTCTGTTTAGAAATCACTATTTCTTGTAAAGGAATGAATCACAAGTGTTTTCATCAATTATTAGGGTTAGGGACATATTAAAGAATTAAAATAATATTAATTAATTATTTAAATTATTTAAAGAGAAAAAATTATTTTTTTAAATTTTCAAAATATCAAATATTATATTTTTATTTAATATTTTCTATTTAAATTCATTAAAATAAAATTCAAATTATTATAATCTCTCTACATTGAACTTTGTAATTATTAATAACTCTACCCGTGCGTTGCACGGCAAATATATATATTTTATATGATGATTAAAACTTTTAATTAAATTATGACTGTATGTTGAAAAAAGTTATGGATTAAATATTTAAAAAATATGATTTTATATGTTGAAGTATTTAGTATGCTTATGTTAATTATATTACATACATCATATAGATAATATGTTTATAGTAATATTTAAAATTTATTTTTTGTGTAAAATTTACATGATATATCGTAAATTCAAGTTGTACAAAGGAAGAAAATGACATTCGAAGATGAATAGAGCAACAAAAGTAACAAAGCGACATTATGTAGAATCATATAAAATAAATAATATGAGTAACCATTACAATTCATTTAAGACATTAGTTGTTATTCAGTTTATCTTGCTTTCTACCTCTTTACCATAGTCAATCTACAAAAATTAGAAATTACAATGACATGCATTAATGTACATGTTAAATATATTTCATGTATATGTGATAAATAGAATTAGATAAATATCTGTATAGATGATGTCGCAATAATTAGTGTTAGAAATTCCAAAATAAAGCTATGAACAAATCTGTAAATAAAAAACTTTATTTTTGTAAAAGCAATCAATTTAAGAGAAAAATAAATTTATAAATAAGATTGATTTTAACTTGATTTTAAATACTCATAAAATGATAGATAAAATTAGGGATTTAGTTGCTTGGAAGAATAAATTGATTTTATATCACTCACTTGATTTTAAATTGATTTAGTTGATTGTTTAGATTTTACTCACACGTATTAAATTTTTTTAATAAATTGACTTTAAATTGGTTTTAGACAAAGATAGAAATAAAGGCATGAAGATATGATTTAAAAAATATTTGATGGCTAATTTCAAAGATATTTAACTTTGGAATATATTTGATGCTCATAAATTAATTTTAAATGCCCATAAAATGATAGATAAAATTAGGTATTTAGTTGCTTGAAAGAATAAATTAATTTTATATTACACAATTGATTTTTAATTATTTCAGTTGATTGTTTTCATTTTACTCACACATAGCACTACAATTTTTTAATAAATTGATTTTAACTTGATTTTAAATGCTTATAAAATGATAGAAAAATTTGGGATTTAGTTACTTGGAAAAATAAATTATTTTATATTATTCACTTGATTTTAAATTGATTAAGTTGATTTTTTATATTTTAGTCAAACGTATTATTAAAAAAATTTAATGAATTGATTCTAAATTGATTTTAGACAAAAGTAGAAATAAAGGCATGAAGATAAGTTTTTTAATAATAAAAAATTGATGGCTGATTTTGAAAATATTTAACTTTGGAAGATATTTGATGCATATAAATTGATTTTAAATGCTCATAAAATGATAAATAAAATTGGGAATTTAGTTGCTGAGAAGAATAAGTTGATTTTATTTTACTCAATTGATTTTAATTTGATTTAATTGTTTGTTTTGATTTCACTCAAACATATAAATAAATTGGTAATTAAATTGTTTTTTAATTTATTTTAAATTGATTATACTCACATGTAGAAATAATTTAATTTTAAATGCTCATAAAATGATAGATAAAATTAGAAATTTAGTTGCTTGTTTTGATTTTACTCACACGTTTTGAATAAACTTTTTAATAAGTTGATTTTAAATGCTCATAAAATGAAAGAAGAATTAGAGATTTAGTTGTTTGGAAGAATATGTTGCTTTTATATTACTCACTTGATTTTAAATTGATTTAGTAGCTTTCATTTTACTGACACGTAGAAATAGATTTTTTCAATTAAATTGATTTTAAATACTCATGAAATGATAGATAAAATTAAGAATATAGAGTGCTTGGAAGAATAAATTGATTTTATATTACTTACTTGATTTTAAATTGATTTAGTAGCTTGTTTTGATTTTACTCATATGTAGAAATAATTTTTTTAATAAATTGATTTTACTTACATGTAGAAATAAAGGCATGAAGATATGATTTAAAAAATAATTGATGACTGGTTTCAAAGATATTTATCTGTTGAAGATATTTGATGCTCATATATTTGATTGTAAATGCTCTTAAAATGATAGATAAAATTAAGAATTTAGCTGCTTGGAAAAATTAATGGATTTTATATTACTCACTTGATTTTAAATTAATTTAGTTAATTGTTTTGATTTTACTCACATGCACAAATAAATTGTTTTATAAATTTATTTTAAATTTATTTTACTCATGTAGAAATGAAGGTAACGAAGATATGATTTAAAAAATATTATGCCCCAATTCATTATTATTATTATTATTATTATTATTATTATTATTATTATTATTATTTGAGATTTCAGATCTCTTATTTTAGTGCATTACGTCCATGTAATTGGATAAAGAGGAGCATAATATGTAAAATTGGTTTTTGTTTCTTTCAAGGGAATGATGCATTTTAGAAAGTAAAACTCAGGTTGGCAACCGTTGATAACAAAAATCACATGAGTCGATTATTATAAATCCATGAATTGTTCATCAAAAATTATAAATCCATGAATTGTTAAATATATATACTTGAAATTAATAAATATTTCGACACAAGTTTTTCATCAAGTTTAACTTAACCATGCAATCTGTTTTTGGTTACAACATGCTTTTTTTTTTGTACTAAACCTTATTAGGACTTAAGGAAGGCCCCACGTCTGGAGTAATGTTTCAGGGATCCCCACTAAGGCCCAAGGGGAAGGGAAAAGGGCGAGAGGAAAGGGAATAGGTAAAGAATGTTTCACAGTTTCAGTAGGAGTTAAACCCCCTGGAGAAACTTACAAGCAAATGTCTCATCCATATGAGTACGGGACTACAACCATGCACTATATTTTCAAATTACATTGTCTTGACATGTTATTCAATAAATTGGCTTAAGAGGCAATTTATTATAGGAACCAATGCAGTGTAGGCATGTTTTTCATCAACACCTAATGTTTAAGGTCATTAGTGTCCTCACTACAGTACATGTCATTAATAGAATTCTTTCTTCTGTTACTTCAAGTTTATCTCCCTTTGAAAAATTATATAATTGTGTTCCTAATTATTCAGCCTTGAGAGTCTTTAGTTCTACTTGCTTTATTCTTCTTCTCTTCCTCATATGCATTGTTAATGTTAACAATTAGTACCACTCGTCTTGGTATGCAATTCTTAAAGTTGTAGAAAAGGCTATTGCACCAATCATCATATAAAGGACAATCACAGCAACAAGTTGCGGTTATAGCCTAATACACGTTCTGTTAAACCAACCCTATATGAATCCCTCTAATATAATCATAAATCAACGCATGGAATAGGAGGAAAGAACCAAATATCTTTGAATGCAATGTCAATCAGTCAAAGCATCTTTAAGCTAGGAAAAACAAATATTGCAAAATTTATAACTAAATTAGTAAAGTTTCACAATCATAATACTCAAATATCTCCAGCAAAACTAGAACTTAAGACAAAAACTATCTTCACTTCTACTGTTGCTTAACTTCAACTCTCTTTTTCTGCCACAAGCGATCTAGTGCACTATCAGCATCTCCCTGAAAAGGAAAACATAAAATTAATAGGTAAAAAATGCAATTCGTGTACAGCTGCATCTTTGAAACATCTAGGCACGTGCCATATGCCCGACAGGGATCAGAATATAATAATTAAGCAAAAATTTCCAACATGCATATACATGCAAACAAACTACCAGAAACCCCACAATCTACTCAGTTGTTGATCATATTACTTTAACATAGCTTCATTCTATTAAAAAAAAAAAAGGAAACACAAGGCATATAGAATGACATAAGATTACACAACGAGAGAAGAAAACCATACATTCCGCCAAATCCCCAATCCCATCCCCGCACATTCCACCTCCACCCAAAAAAAAAAGAGTTAAAAAACAAAAAGGAATAAGAAGACAGAACAAACTCATAGTCAACCAATTGAGTTTGACGCTAATTCAATTTTTTTTATTTAGAGGATAAGCAATGGTAATCGACAATGTTTATGCAAACATAAGCACGCTGCTGCTACAGCAGCAATTCCAACTCAAAAAAAATTATTACAGACAAATTGACAGCAGGGGTGTGGTGCACTACAGATATTACAAGGTGCTTATTTTAAAATATAATTCTTTAACCAGAAGCGCACAATGAAATTGAGCAGTAAGAGACAAAATCACAATTAACTGGCCAAAATCAGCCAATAAGAAAAGAAGCATGTAATGCCCTTTACCATTGGAAGCCAATCCATATAGCTAAGTTGCCAACACTCTAAATAACAGTTAAGAAAATCTGATATGATTACAGTTGGAAGGTAAAAATCCATTAATAACAAACCACAATGTATTAGTATAAAAAATGATGTTCTTACATAATTTTTGTTCCAACACCACTTTTCACACCCTTTTTGGCTGGTTGTGATTAAATGAGAGAAAATGATAGGAAAAAAGTGATATGATTAATGGTATAGAAAGTAATGTAAAAGGTGATGCGGATAAGAAAATCATAACCGTATTAGTATCAGGAAAAAAAGTCAAACAAAATATACAAACCTGTGCTCGGATGAAACCACAGAGGGCGAATGTGGAGAAATGACCATTGTAGACGCCACTCTCGTCCAAATGCCCAAAGTTAATCTGAACGGAGGCATGGTCCTTTGCAGTTATCAGTCTGTTTGTGGCAGAGCTGCAATCGTACTTGCATATCAGTTCAAAGTTCAAACTCCACAAAGGAATAACCAACCCACAATTTAAAAATACATAACGACTTAAAATCTATGTATATATACCATTTCCTTGGAACGTATAGCTCAGTGAGCTTTCCCTCCTCGTTCTGCATCTTTTGGTGAGTGACAGTGTATATACCTCTTTGTCAAATATATCTAGAAACCTGAATCACAACAGAATCGGACTATTTGTCTTCTACAACTACAAGTGAATAAACCGGTATCAAAAGTGAAGATTTCCAGTTCAGGAAGGAATTGCCTTTTTTTTTTCAAAAAAAAAAAGAATGATTAATACATTGAAAACTATAAAAAAAAAATCAAAATCTGAAAAATATTAAAATCTTAAGAGGGTATACACAGCAGTTCCAAAAAAAAAAAAAGAATGAACCGAGATTATCACACTGATAATGAGAGAGACAATGGGGGAAGTAAACCATCAAACTTTGAGAGAATGTTAATGTTAACAAGAAGGAACCAACGAGAGGGAGAGAGAAAGAGAGAGCGTTCCACAAGAGGCGAAAGACTTGGGGTTCTGGTGAAGAGGCCAGTAGGAAAAACGACTTCGTATGAAGCTGAATAACCTAGCTTCATTGGCCTTTGAGCCGGGCTTTGGACTTTGGATTTTAGTCTAAGCCCAATCTACAGCCCTTTGAATCCCCCATTATAATTTTCTTAATGCCTGCCCTTTTTTCACACCAGGCCCACCTAAAAAGTATAAACACTTGTAAATTTTCAATGATCAAAATAAAGCGGTGTTGAATGTTGACCCAAAAAAGGCAAAGATATCATTGGTGTTGATATCAGTTGTGGAGTATGCCCGTAAATTATAAATATTATTAATATTTTTTTTAGGGTTTTACTAAAAATTACCCTACAGATATTTATTAAAAATTTAAAATAAGAAATTTTTATGAAAAGTTAAGTATTCAATGTATATAGAAATTAAAAAAAAATTATACAAAATTTCTTATTTTAGATTTCTTAACATGTGTCTTAAAAAATTCTTTTTTATATGTTATTTTTAATTTTTGATGATAAAAAAAATTAGAATGTAAATTAAGATTTGTTGAAATATTTTTTAAGTTTGTTTTAATTCATTGCTACTTTAATTGAGAAGAATTTTAGTATTTGTACTAAGAAATTGTAAATTTTTTTAGTGTGTATGATTTGATTTGTAATTCAAATGTTGTGTTTAAAATGTTAAAAAAAATAAAATAATTTTATTTTTAAATTTTCATGGATTTTATTCTTTTTAATTTAAAATTTTATTAAATTTGATAAAATTTGTTAGGATTTGATTTGATTTTAAATAAATAAACTATTTTACTCTACTAATTATCTTTAACAACCTCTCATAAGGATCAAAATATAAAATAATAAAATTAAATCAAATCATCTTCCATCTTAATGAGTTCCAAAAATAATAAAATGATTTCATATCAATTCAAATTCTATTTTATAATAAGTTTCAAACACAATACTTGATTTCTAAATCAAAGCAAATTATTTTTAATTTTAATTGATTTCAAATACAACATTAAAGAAATTTATTTATACAAACATATCCTATTTAAAAGTTACAATTAGTATCATATTACTCTATTAATTTATCTAAATAATTATGATTATAACACTTGAAATTTTTAATAAAATTACATTCCACAAGCTTAAATTCTAAAAATCAAAAATTCAAATTATAAAAGTAAGAATTAGAAGCATTAATGACATTCAAAGAAAATACTAAAACTATAAATTTTTGTAATACTTGTTTTTTCTTTTATAATTTTAGGGGTTTGTGCTTCCCTTAGATAAACGTAGCTCTATTACTAGTTGATATGATATTTTTACGGATACGATACTTATGAGTTGTGAAGTATTTATTAATTATTAGTTTCATAATAAATATTTTAAAATTTATTAAATATAATTAATAACAAACGAAATATTTAATAATTCATCTTATATATCATACTTTAAAAAAAACCCACTGTGATGCTCGAGATAACAGGTACTCAAACTTGCTTCATCGATTTCATCCTCTCAATCTTGTTACAAAAATAAAGTTATCCATTTTATTGAAAAATATATATAAAGTTATTCATTATGGCCAATAGTGGACTGACTTGATTTCTATCATCTAAACCAACCTCGTCTTGCTAATGTCAAGCTTAACTATTATTGTTATGATCACAGAGCTCTGAATTTGAGTGTATATATATATCAAAGGCAATATTTTTTTTTCTCTGAGGCAATATTCGCTCGTTGTAAAAATCGGAATGATGATACAATAATGGCATAAAGTGAAGAAAATGTGATGATATATAACGTTATAAACACATATATTTTGTTTATACAAAACACATGAATGAGAAATTAGTAAAATGTATAGGACTATGTATTTGGAAATATGTACAAATGTATTGATCCGGGAATGATATTAGACCTAATATGTTCAAACTTAACAGATTTTTGAATATAATACATAATTATTAGAGTATGTCATCATCTTAGAATATTTTTTCGTAAGTGTTAATCATCAGTCAGTACACTACTTAAGAAAAGTCCTATAAAACTTCATTCAAAATATTTACATTAATTGCACCTAAAATGATCAACTTATCTTCAAGTCCTATTTAATCTCTAAGACACTATTATTTATAAATAATTACAATAACATTTATGTAAGGACTCTTTCCTTCACTCTCTGTCTCTTTACTCCATTTTTTACTTGACATTAAAATGTTTTATAAGTAGTCAACCTCCTTCTCTCTAATGCATTAAGAAGGCCGTATTAGTGAAGCGATCATATGTCGAAAGAAGTTTCCACCAAATATATATATATATAATGTATATATATTATTTTTTTGACCAACTCTTACATTTGTTATTGTTGATAAATTGGTAATTTCACTGGCAAATTGTTTTCAGTATCTAGTCTATTTGTAGTTTTTTTTTTTTTAAATTCCAACATATTATGTATGGCTGTGACCATGACGTGCATATTGCATGGCCATCTACTTTATTGAGTTTGTAAAAGGCATATACTGAGGACCTTAACGAGGAAAAAGTTTAATGCACTCGTAAATATATTGGGTGTATCCAATGCTCCAAGCATTTAAACGGCTAAAATAATTATTTAATACTTGCATGATAGGTAAATTTCTAAAAGTATCAACTAAATTCAAAACATTAATTATTACAACTTATATATAAATTATTATTTATTTTTATTATGTTTACCACTTATTTAATTAATACTACGTGAATTAATTTTATTTATAATCTAATAACATATGAGTGATAAAAAATAATAATTTAAGTTTATTATGTAGTAATTTAACTTTAAATCATTCATTACTACTACTTACATAAGAATCATAATTTATTTTTTCTTTAGTCACCACTTAGTAGTTTTTATGTCTATTAATTCATTATATGATTATTTATAATTAATATCAAATGATGATTTAAGTTTATTATGTAGTAATTTAAATTTAATTTATTAATTATCACTATTTATATAAGAATCATTATTTTTTTTTTAGTTATCACTTAATAATTTTTATGTGTATTAATTCATATGATATAATGACTTATGATTAGTGTCAAATACTAATTTAAGTTTATTATATAATAATTAAAATTTAAGTTATAAATTATTATTATTTACACAATAATAATTATTTATTTTTTTTAATCATTACTTATTTTTTCTCCATTATAAAGGAAAAATGATAAAAAAAAAAAAAAGAATGAACTGGCTATTACATGTCGGTCTTTGGGAGAAATCTTTACTTCAATGTGGTTTATTATAGTACGTTAAACGGCTCCCCTTAATGAGTGGCCAAGAAACGTTACTTGAAGTTGAATGTTGAAACGTCAAACAGCAAATGACAGCTTCATCACTCACGCGGTTGCATCCATTATACGGAAAGATGGCACTACTTATAACAATGCTTTTATATGGATAATGATGTATTTTAAAAGTAAATATTTTATATAGTTGTAAGTTAAAATTTATTTTTTAAAATAGTGTAAAAGGATTCTTGGTGTATAATGAGTCATAATTAAAAAGTATGATTTATTTTTATTTTTTTTTTTACTATATTTAGGTAAGTTATACTTTTTTTTAAAATTTAGAAAGTCCTGCATTTAAGATACGATTTATTTTTTATTTTTAATGTCAAATGAAGTCATGAATATCAATCACGACTTGTATTAAGTTTTTCAATTTAATAATAAGTCATAACTTACCATAATTTGTAATTATAAATTTTTTTTTCTTTTAATTCTACTTCACATTTTAGTATTTTTCAAGTTCTCTTCACCATTCATACTCAGTATCAAACTCAATTCATTTTTATTTAATTATATTTACTAGATGTATTTATCAAGAATATTAATTATATTTTTTATTATTACAACTTTTTTATATTTATTGATATGAAATTTTTCTCTTTTTTTACTTAAATTGATAAATGTCATCATATAATCATCCTCATTATTCATTTATTGCTAATGTTGGTAATATTTATAAATATAATAATTCTTATAAGTCTCTAAGTCTTATGATCGCTAATCCTATTATTAAGATAAATTTTCATTCAATAGCATTATATAATTCAGATAATATAATTCCAATAATAATTGATAATGTAAGTGATTTTAGTGAATATAAGGAGTATGAGGAAGGTGATGAGGGCAACGGAGCATGTGAGATAGATGTGGGTGAACATGTCATTATAACTTAGCTACCTCATCTTCTTTTTTATCTAATATTAATTTGCAGGTAATGTATGTTCTTGAATTTCTTGATAATTATGAAATTAAAAGAGGAAGTAGTGTAAATGTGAATAATGATTTGCAGGTTTACATATAATATGAATCAAAACAAGTAACAATCAATATAATTAAGTCACATCTTATTATTAAATTACAAACTCTTTATACAAGTCATGAATTCACTTTTTTTAAATAAAAAAAGGTAAGTTACGGTTCTCATCCACGAGTTATCTAAAATTTAATTAAAAATAATTATAAGATAAGTTGTGAATGAAAAACACGACTTACTTAAATATAATAAAAAATTTATTGTTAGATAAGTTATGTCTCTAAATCACAACTTTATTATTAAAAAATAATAAAATTTTTATTTAAATATAAATCATGTTTAATAGATACGATTTGTTATATTTTACTGTTTACACTGCATCATCTTAAAAATTAACTTTTAACTTACACTTTTGTAAAAAAGTAATTTTCAAACAGCAACATTTGGATAAAAAAAGTCCTTTTATATGACATAAAAGAAAAAAAATTATTAATCTTACACTCTTACTAACACTTTCTTTTTCTTTTATTGACTGGCTTACTAACACTTTTTATGAAAGGCTTTGGTACATAAAGATATCATAATACGTAATTATTTTAGATCTCTTAAGTTTTTCTTTATATGAAACTTATGGATATTTAAGATATTTATATTCAGTATGATATTTTAATTGTTTAGGTATGTACAATAATCTTGTTTGGTTGTACATAATAATTTTATTCATCTAATTTAAATTTTTTAATACTATTGTTTCCTAGTTTAACACATAAATAGTAAATATTTTATGAATTTCACAATTTATCATAAAATATCATTTATTAAAATTGAAAATATAATAACAGTAACATATTAATGAATAAAAACTTTCTTATTAACTAATTTATGTTTTATACAAAATTATTTGTAACAAATTGTAAATTAAAAAGAGTGAGATTGATAAAGATCCATGTATATTTATAAATAAACAAATAAATAAACTAAATGAAAATTTCATATTGAATCATATAAGATTCGCATAAATTTAAAAGTGTACTACACATATGCACACATATTAATATGCATATTTATTGAATATAATACATTTTTATGTTTTATTTTTTTTACTCATAGAATACATTTTTTTTATCTCTACAGCCATTCTTATGCCAAATATAGACTTATGTTTTGCACAAAAGGCAACTATAATTTACACCCTTCTTATACCTGTTTAGATTCCTTATTTACTAGAAAAAAGGTTTATACATCAACATTTATGTTCGTACACATTTTGAAAAAAAACAAAACAAAACATAAACAAAAATAAAACTTAAGTTCATTTTTTATATTTATTACATCTATTTTATTAATTAAATTATGATATATATTTTTTTTAAAAATAAAAATAAAAATATTAATAAATATATATCATAATTTAATTAATAAAATAGATATAATAAATATAAAAAATAACCTAAGTTTTATCCTATAAATAACAGCTTAGCTCCCTTTTGATTTTACACAATTCAAAAACTGTACGCGTCTCACACCACATGTGAGAAGATATATAATTATATATTATAAATATAATTGATAAGTCTTCCAGCCATTGATGGTTTGGCATTGAATAGAAAAGCTTTAATTACGCCAGAGAATGCGCTCCTCCTGTATAGTTCTTCTTTCCTGTCATTATACCAGTCTTTTTTCGTAAATGCCAATTAAATGATTTTCTAACTTGTTAAGAATATTAAAATTAAAAAATGTAAATGAAAAATATATTAAATGCAGCCTCGTTGATTTAATTTATAAAAAATTGAATAAGTAGTTAAACCTCAAAAAATTAGTAAAAATTAATAAATTGATTAGTTAAATCAGTAGATTTTTAATTTAAAATTTTTAACTATTTAAAAAAAAAAAAAATTAGATGACTATAATATTGTCCATTTAATCATTGATTAAATTAGTTGACTAATAAATTGTTCATATCATAAGTTCAATCGAATTTAAAAACATTGATTAAATATTTTGTTTTTATTTAAAATTTCCTATTTTATTTTTCTTAAAAAAAAAATTAATCGCACTTCCATATCCTCATAATCATATCATATATATTCATATGTTACACACAAAAATATTTAGTTGGAAACTGGTTATCAAAGGCATTATATTAATATTTTAGTGTGTATTTGAATTATAATTAGCAAATACTAATTTGAGACTCAATGGTTTTTTTTTTTTCACTTTCACTTGAATCATGATTTGAGACAAAATTTGTATTTAAATTTAGAAAAATGTTTATTGTTACTGAAGCGAAGTACATACGAATGACTTACTTTCTCTTGATTGGCTATAAAGTATAGACCAATTCTACAATGAATTAAGGAGATTACCTTTAGTGTCGGTTTGATTTTTAGACTTGAGCAAAAGGTAGAATTTAAAATTAAAATTAGACTTCTCAATTTTAATTTTTATATTTAAAATATCATTTAAAATTAAAATTTTATAAATTAATTTTATATAATTAAAAAATAATTAAGTTAAGTCTCAATTATTAACTTATATCTTAAGAGTTATCAATTTTATAACTTCAAAAATTAAATTCTTTTTCTCTCTACATTTATTTATAAAAATTATATTTATTAAAATTTATATTTATATAAAAAATTATTTTTATATTTATATAAAAATTTTATAATAGTTGTTTTTTTTCTAAAACAAATTCATGAAAAAAATTTATGAAAGAATGATTATTATATTATAAAAATATTATTGTATGAATATTTTTATTAATTTTAATTTTTTAAATAATTTTTTAATATTTTATATTATATATTTAAACAATAAAATCATAATTAAATTTATAATTATAATTTATTATCTTAATTATTTGACAATTCTAAATATAAAATTTAAGATCATGAATCAATTTTAATTTTAAAAAAATTAAAATTAAAATTAAAATTTTATGTTTCAATTTCAATTTTACTATCCAAATAAACCATTATCTTACTTTCTCTTTTGTAAGGCTTTCGTATCAACTTGTAACAAAAAATTCGAACATTTAGCATAGTTCTTAAATTTAACTGAATTTTTGCCACATATATTAGTTTAAAAATAAATTCCGTTTACACCATCTAAATTGGTGTTCAGACCGAACAAATACCCAACAAGTAAAACGTAGGATTTATAGGGATTTCATATACAATATCGTGTATTGCTAAAATTTGAATAAATTACCTATAGTAAGCTATGTCTACTCCAGAACTACTCCAATAACCTATGACAGCATGAAATGAGATTTTGTCAAAAATACTCTAACTGATATTGGAGTTATTCAAAATATGATAAATGTTGTTTGAGCCTATATCTCTTATCTGTCAATGCAACTGTTATGGAATGGAGAGTATATTTCTATTTTTAATCCTTCTAGGGGCTTAAGGCAATGTGATTTGTTTTCTCCTTATCTTTTTGTCCTTTGATTGGAGAGGCTATCTCACCTTATTTCTTTTGCAATGTAAAATAATATACAAGAGTCAATTTCATTGTCTAGAGGAGAGCCTCGCCTCTCTCACTTATTTTTCACAAATGATATTGTACTTTTTGGTAAAGTTTCCATGGATCAGGTTGAAGTCGTTTAGGGTGTGTTGCAATTGTTCTGTAAGAGCACTTGGTAGAAAGTTAATTATGATAAATATTGTATTTTCTTTTTCTAAGAATCTGCATGGGTTTAGAAAGCAGGAAATGACTCAGGCCCTTGGTTTTCGACTCACCAATGATCTTGGTCGTTATCTTGGAGTCCTTCTTTTGCATGACCAAGTCTCGAGGAATACCTATAATAACATTATTGACAAGGTGCATCCTAGGCTAAATGACTGGCAAGCTAGCACACTCTCTCTTGTAGGAAGAGTTACTCTAGCGCAAAGTGCAGTTGCCATGATCCCCTCTTACACCATGCAGACGTCCTTGTTGCTGGTTAGTGTTTGTAATCAGGTGGATAAAGTTGTGAGGAATTTCATGTGGGAGCATCAAAAAATGAAAGGAAAATCCATTTGATTAGTTGGAATAAATTATGTGGAACTAAGAAGCACAGCGGGATGGGCTTTAGGCATTCTCGAAGTCTAAACGCAGCTTATATGATAAAATTGAACTGGGACCTAATTTATCGACAGGATGCTCTATGGGTCAAGATTGTCAGAGCTAAGTATGGTACATGTAACAACTTAATTCTTAGGATTAAAAGGAAATCTAATTCCTCTCGAGCTTGGAAAGGGATAGTCTCTTATTGGGATATTTTTAAAAAAATATTGTCTAGCGAATAGGAAATGGCTTCCCGGTATAAATAGGTTGGCGGACTTTGCTTTGCATAACAAGAATCACTTGGATGAAAATGTTGTGGTGTCTGATTTCGTTAATGATCATGGTTGGGATTTAGGCAGACTGAGAAGTGTTCTTCCCAAGGATTTTTGCAATATTATTATTTCTTGTCTCGCCCCCACGCCGAAGGCTCCTAATGATTCTATTGCATGGCTTCATTCTTAGGATGGTAAGTTTTCCTTGAAAACGACTTATGAGGTATATGCTGGCATTCTTTATGGTCAATATGATTCTCTCTTTAAGCTTATTTGGAAGGCGAGAGTTCCCTAGAGGATTTGTTCCTTTCTTTGACTATGTGGGAATAATGTCATTCATACCAATTTGTTTAGATTTACCAAAAATATTTCAGATAGTGCATGTGTGGTATTTGTGGGATTGTAGAGGAATCCATGCTACATGCTATGTGTGATTGCCCCGCTGTGATGCTTACTTGGTTACGACTTGTGGCCCTTCACTGACATTCGACGTTCTTCAACTTGGATCTTAAGGAGTGGTTGTGTTCTAATCTCTCTGGCTCGTTTGGTAGAGTGTCTAATATTGACTGAGTTTTAATGTTTGCGACGACATGTCACGTTTTTTGGGGTAAAAGAAATAAAAGCTTTTTTTTAATGGTCCTATGGATGCTACTACAACCTGGATTCCTAAGATTTATGCTCTATCCTTGGAATTTCAATGTGCTTTAGCAGCAAAGAATGATTGCACATCTAGAGTTCCTGCTCAGCATATCTTAGTGGCATGGAGCCCCCCAGAAGCCAGTTAGGTAAAGGTGAATGTAGATGGTTCTTTTTTTGCTAACCAGCAAAATGCTTCCTATGGTGGTCTTGCTAGGAACGAGATGAGGGGTTTTCTTGTTGGCTTCGTTCAAAATCTTGGTCAGACCACTATTACTTGGGCAGAGTTAAATGGTATCTTCTCTGGTTTATATTTGGCTTTTTAGAAAGGTATTTTGAGATTAATCATTGAAACAAACTCTCGCTGTGTTTTGGACCTCATCAACTCTTAGCTCCCTCCTTGGCGCCCTTATGCGGTTATTGTGTCCAAAATCAGACAACTCCTCAGACATGATTGGCATGTAAGATTTAAGCATACGTATAGAGAAGGTAACAATAGTGCTAACTTACTTTTCAAACATTGTCACTCCCTTGCTGTTGGGATGCACACCTTTGAGGTTATGCCTTCGTTTTCTTTCTATTGCTTTGCTTGCTGATGCAAGTGTTATCTCTTTTTCTCGTAATGTAGTGTTTTAGTTTTCCTTGGGCGTGCTGCCCGAAGTTTATCCAAAAAGAAAAAACTACTCCAATAACCCATCCATTTTATTATATATGTTAATGCTTCCAGTTACGTTATATTATAATATTACACAATTACATAATTTATTTCTCTCTTTATTTCTTCAAGACTAAAATTAAATTTTAGTCACGACAAGATATGCAAATTGATTGTTTAGCGAGAAATGTTGTGCACATTACCTTAGCGAGGTGCATGCATGTACCCCACATTGACATACAATTGTAGGTTCCACTAGTTAAAAGGTATAAAATAACATTTTAACCATTATCAGTAGTGGTTATGTTCACTGATAGCACGTGGCAGCGCGTCAAAGCTTTCGTGACCGGCCGAACAGAAGGCGGCGAACACGATGGAGGGGTTGGCTAGAGGAAAAACGAACCTCAAATGCATAGATCTGATATGACAATTGTGGGAAGAGAAAGAAAAAAGGCGCGGTGGAACAAGTTGGACTCACTGACAAACGTTGTGGATGACAACGAGGGTTCCGATGAGGATGGCACCCTCGTCGCTGGTTCGCACGACGCCAAAGAAAAGCTCTCGTAGCTGAAAACAATGGTCGATCTTCTAGTTCGTGTCGTCGTCGTTGTCGCCATTATTGGTTTGTGACGTTGTTTCGCATCACCATTATGGTTCGAGTTCGCATTTGTGTTTCGTTGTTGCAAATTTGCATCACCATCGTGGTTCGCATTCACGTTCATCATGTCTAGTTCGTGTCGCCATTGTGGGTCTAGTGCAACCTGATTTAGAGGCTGGCGACTAGGTCTGGTTACGGAGTTCCAGTGGTGGTGCAGGGTTTGGGTAGCAATAGAGATTCAAGGGTGGTGGTGATCTAGTTGTGGGAAGCTACCAATTTTGGATTGTCGGTCACTAGCGACTGAGTTTCTAGAGGTGGTTGGAGTCGCATTCTTGTGAGATCGTGAGGTGACTGGATTTAAGTTTACCTATTTAATAGGTAAACATTGATAAGTTTCAACTATTAATCATTCTTAACTAGTAAGTTCATCTAATTTATAACTTGGATTAATGGTACATCCAAATGCAAGGTGCATGTAAGATAATATCTTCTTTAACTACATGAAGTGAATCATGTTAAACTTGAGTTAAACCCAGGTGAACCAGGACCATGTTAAAGTTGAATTTGGCGTCAAATTCGTTAGTTGGTTAAGTACTTAATGGAGTTGATTAATATTGGTAAACAATTCGAGCCAACAATAAAATTATAAAGGTTAAGTATGAAAAGAATAAAGCAAAGTTAAATTATTACTGTGACACTTGCACTGTTGCACACATCATATATATTGACATATATAACTGATTCCCTACTTTTGTTTAAAGAAAAAAGAAACAAAAAAAAAAATCACCTGGAATTGTTTCGATTCTCAAGTCTTGTAGTTCACTGTTAATTTTTTAAAGTGGTTACTAAAAGCATTAGACAAATTCTATCACTCTAAATACGCTTGTCTCTTTGTTGGATTTTTTAAATATATTTTTAAAATAGTAATAAATATATATTTTAAAAATTATTTATTATTAATTTTAAATATTTTTTTACTTAAATTTAAAAAAATTAATCAATGATTGAAATTTTTATGAAAGATACATTTATTACTTATATAAGAATATGATATAATTTATCCTCTTTGCAAAATTGCAACCCATTTTCAAATTGCAAAATGAAAATCTTCCTTCTCACTTGAGTAACAACTGGAACAGCTACAATAAACCGAAATAAATAAACAAAAGAAAAAGAAATCAATGTCACTCATATGCTGGCCTACAACTTGCTTAATCGCGAATTCATTTTATTTTTTTTTTCATTACATTTTTATTTGTGAGTGCAAGATTTAAATGGTTAAGTAATAAAGTCAAAAAGATGATTAATGTGTGTGCGTGAAGCAATTACCACTACGACAGTCACATTAAAGTCAAGTGGCAGCACTCGTAAAAAAGACCCAAATCTGATGGCATTTGGCAGAAACCGTCGCTTATAATAAGAGAGCAGAGGCTCCCCCTTTTCTGTGTTGCGAGCCAACTCAACAGAAACTCAAATAAGATAACCAAACATGGCAAGCTCATCATCATCAACAACAAGAAGCTGCAGCTTCTACAGTTTCTATCTGGTGTGTGCGATCTTGGCCGTCCACGTGGCTCTTTCGTCATCAGCCACCCTCGGCCTTGACCACCAGCTCGGCGCCTTCTTCCTCCCGGCCCTGAAGTTCGGCTGCCGCGGATCTATCGCCGAGTGCAGCCTGCTCACCGGAGACGACGATGGCACCGAGTTTCTGATGGACTCGGAGAGCAACCGGCGCATTTTAGCCGGCACGAGGTACATAAGCTATGGTGCGCTGAAGAGGAACACCGTGCCTTGCTCGCGACGTGGCGCTTCCTATTACAATTGCCGGCCTGGCGCTCAGGCCAACCCCTACCGTCGCGGATGCAGTGCCATCACCCGATGCAGGCGTTGAATTTCCTCTTCTCATTTTCTCTTTTATTTTTCTTTTTCATTTCATTTTTTTAATTTTTGTAATTGATGAGAATTGTTATTGTTATGTTACTACTACTACATATATACAAGTAGAGAAGAAAGAGAAGTAGAGTTGAATAAAATAAAATCTAATTACCGTTTGTATTTGTATTGTAATTTAATTTAATTTTCGGTACACATTATTTTTTATTATTATTTGGTTGTATCAAAATTACTCTTATCATTATTTTTATTATTCTTGTTAATTACCGTTAATTAATTGTCCTCGGTGGTTCCTGTTTTGTGCCTGTGTTTCTTCTAATCTTCTTTCGCATCTATGTTTTCTTCTTCTTCTTTTTTTGAGTTGAAAATGAAAATGGAAATTTGGGGGTGATTGATGGCATGGTGACTGGGGGTGGTGGGTGTGTGTGTGTGGTATTGTACATAGCCACGTTTGTTTGGTTGTTTTGGATGGTAATGTGAACTGAATAATAGACTTACATTGTTAAAAACAGATGTGTTATTATTCATATTTTTTTTAAATTATGATTAAGTAAAAAAAGTGATAAAAATAAATAAATATAGTAAATAATATTAAAAAAATGTGAAAAGAGATAAATATATTATTTGTAAGATGCTTTTTGTGAAAAAGGGCAATGGACAATGGGATCTAAAAATCTGCCTCTTTTTGGATTTTGCCTTTTGGATATGTGGCTTCAGAGAGAAGGAGGCTAGCATCCGTTTAGTGCCTTGTCCCTCCTTGTCTTCTTTTCTCTTTCCAGTACACATCTTGTTGAGATTGAGGAATAAGCCCTGCCGGATGGTGCCCATTGGTTATGCCCACAATTTCATAAATCATAATACCGCAATAATGTTAATCGTTAATTACTCACTGT
Source organism: Ormosia semicastrata (assembly GCA_029884595.1). NCBI lineage: Eukaryota > Viridiplantae > Streptophyta > Magnoliopsida > Fabales > Fabaceae > Ormosia > Ormosia semicastrata. The sequence goes on along the minus strand of JAQQTO010000043.1, from coordinate 29,594,041 downwards.
TTAAGACTTCATATTCATGCAAATATTATCAGTCTAACCATGATCACTTGCTAGCTTCGCTTCCTTCCGTAATACAAAATGTATATATATATATAAAGATTTTAGGGTATTTATTAAGAAATCAAATATAAAAAAAATTATTGAATTCCTAATATATTAAATGCATCTTTTTTAATAATTTTTTTTATCTTTTATTCTTTAACATGTGACATTTGTTAGAAAAATTCTAATAAAAAAATGGCTTATCTTTGTTCTATGCCCACATGTGAGGTCAGTTCTTATCATGTTTTTTTTTAAGTGATTTCCAATAAAGAAATATTTATTCATGTTTCTCATAAAAATAGAAAATAAAGGTCATGGGTCACTTTCTCCCCTTGTGAATGAAAACAAAAATAAACATGGGCTGGTATGGTCCATGCCCATCTTTCTTTGTTGCTTAAAACTTAAGAGTGAGTTTGGTATATCTGATAATATAATATATAATATATAAAATAATATGATAAGATTTAATAATATAAATAAATTAATAAATTTTTATACTATTAAACATTTGATGTATATAATAAAATAATTTGATAATATATGAAATTATTTAATGTAACCATACTACCCTTTATCTTTCTCACCATCTCCTTTAGCTTCTCACGGCAGCAACAACGTTTCATTCCTGTACCCTTATCAATTGCCAGATTTCCTCTTTCTCCGTTCATGCTCAGATCTCTCCCACTATATGTTATGAGACTCAGATTCACTTTGTTTTTGTCCATATTTTCTTTAAACCAAAATACTTCTTCTAATCTTCCATTCTTGCACAACCCATCAATCACGTTATTATAGGTAACATAATTCTGCGAAACACCCACCTCCTTAAGTTTCAAGAACAAACTAACGGCATCATCAACCCTCCTTCCCTTACCAAATGCATTAATTGCAGTAGTGAATGTGTAAACATCCGGAGAGACACCTTGACAAATAACATCAACCACTTCGTAACTCTTCTGAAGTTCATTAGCTTTCACCAAAGAGCCCAACAAAAAATTGCAGGTTTTCAAAGACGGAGAGATGCCCTTTCTAGAAAACAAGATAAAGATATCAAAAGCATAATGAAAGCCCAAAATCTTAAACTGGGAGCAGAGGACATGAAGCAACAAATCCAATTCACCGTGTCTTTGATCCGTAACTTCATTCAGCTCCAACATTGAAGCAGCTATTTCACTAAGCCTATTCTCACGATTTTCAAACAAAGTGGACACGTTCCCATCGATCAAACAGGTCAAGAGCAATCTGGCTCGCGGCAAAAAAATTGAAGCCATAAGCAAATGAACCAAGAGGCAATAAGAGCGAACAGTGAATCAAAACTTAAAATACTTAGCAGCAAAACGAAAAAAATCAAGGGTCGTTTTGAGTGGAAAATGAAAATTTGGAGATTACTAAATCAACGAACAGTGAATCGAAACTTAAAATACTTACCAATTAATTTGGAGATTACCGAAAACTGATAATCTTTTTTATGATTATTTCTTTTTGTGTTTTTTGGACAGGAAATTGAAACTTTTTAAGAGGGAATGCTTTGAGTGATAGAGATGAAGATAAGGGGTAGAATTGGAATAGTTATCTTATCAGGTCTTATCATGGAGTGAAGGAGAGGATAGAGTTATCTTGTAAAAATAAGATAAAAATATTGATCAGAATCAACATAAGATAAAAATATTAAATCTTCCTTATACAATGTACTAAACGCAGTCTAAAAATACTCAAGGTTATTAGTAATCAGTGTACACCAAACACATACATACTAAGACCTGATAGTATAAACTTATACTATTAAATCTTCCTTATACAATGTACTAAACGCGGTCTAAAAATACTCAAGGTTATTAGTAATCAATAATCACTACTCTGCTACTGTACTTGTTTAGGGGAAAATAACGCAATTAGGTAACATCAAACGAAATTCCAAGAATCGTTATGCAATTATACAATTTTAAAACGGTAAACGTCTTTATCTTCAGCCATCATACCACAGAGAACATAACTGCTATCTATTTTCAACAATTATTTTACTGCTCTTTTGACTTTCCATAAACAAATTCAATAAAAAGCCAGCATTAACAAATATGTAACAATTAACTTCAGTTGTGATGGTTATCAAATTTATTATGTTTTTTTAATGAATAATTTATCATGGTCTCTATCAACCTTGAATAATGGACGTTTTCATAAACACCCTTGAAATTTCTTTTAAAACTGCCTTTAGAATCATCGCTTTCTTTTGCTTTCCTTTCCGATGAGGAATGCTATTCTTATCTTGGTTTAAAGCCAGCCTCACATGCATTATTATCCGCATCAATCAAAATAAGTGAACGCGCACCTATGATTATTATGATGGCATCTTTACTTTTTTGTGTGACAACTAAAATACACCTCATAAACTGTTGTCCCATTATCTTCTGTCCAACTATAATTTTGTCCCGGACCACCAACTTGAATAGAGACCCCAAACCCATAGGGTAAAGACTCTTCTATTCTTCATTCACACTTTGACAGGTATTACATTACTTAATGACTAGCACTAGCTTGCAATGCTGCGCATATGATATCTATCTGAAAGTGATTTTGCATACATCAACGCCAAATATCTCAAGGAACTGTCTGCAAGCTGTCAAAGATCATCACGCTTGATGCAACCATAATTCAAATAACAACACTATATAATGAGAGAGAATTAAAATCCAGCAAGTCTAGAGGAATCTGAATCTTTAAATAACAACAATATCTAACGCGCATTCATAATACGGTGAGCATACAACCGAAGAAGCTTCTTTGAATAAAGCAAAGGCATTGTTCACAAATATTTTATTTGGATCATTCCTCCTAAAAAAAAAAAAAAAGGGTAAAAAATAAAGGGAGCCCGGGGGGATCACCGCATATAAAGGATTGATAGGAATGGTGCGAAACGCTTTCACCGGCCTATGTTCAATCATTTGCTGCCATGTTCAGTGGTTCTCTATATTGGGCTTCAACTCATGCAAGGGGTTCTCCTTCTTGGGGACCCAAGAAGATGGTAAGGTATCCACTCACATTTCTGTTTGGAGTTCATTGATGCTCTGCTCCAATCCGTCTAACCTGCTGCCCATCTCATCAAGTGCGTCAACAAAGAACCAAAATTGTTGACAATATGTGATATCTATCTGACGTGCTTTTTGCACCGAATAATATGCAATAAGCAATCAATAAAATTGTATAGCAAAGAATATTCTTTGTCTGGAGCCTGATTAATTTGCAGCAAATTATGGAAGACACTGAACAAGATACAACTGTGGAATATGTAGTTTCAACCAGTTATTAAACTTGATCTAGTAATTGACTCAGTTGAGGTATTGAGTTATTGGATCACTAATTAAACCTGAACTTGTTATAATTAAATAAATACATATACATATACATATTATAAACATTTAATTATATAAAAAAAATAAAAAATACATTAAAATTTAAATAATTTTGTAAATCTACATCACAAGTTCACAATCACAACTCACAAGTTCAAAACACAATTAACAAAAGTTCACAATAACAACTTCAAAACACAATTAAACAACAAAGTTTCACAACAAAAAGTTACAGTATCTTAGTATCTCACTCTCTGCCCTCCGCCCTTTTTTACATTTTTCTTTTAATTTAACAAACCAAAACCATTCAGCAGGTAGAGACAAACAAACCAATCAAAACTCATAGGAACCATTACTCATTACTCAAATAAAAACTCACTACTCATTACTGAAAACTCATAAAGTTATGAACCAAAACCATAAAAAAAATGAGACCAAAACCCAACCAAAATGTTCATGATAAAAACAAACCAATCAGCCGAGTCACAGGTTTTAGCCGGTGCCGGTATCACAGTGGGGCAGCAACTCGGTGGAGCAGCGTCACTGGCTGGACTGGGACGTGGAGTGGCGTCGCGGGCTGGCCGGGGAGCAACGACAGAGTTGTTGGACGGTGGCGGTGCTAGAGAGAAGTCAAATCGCAAATTTGGCAAATTCTCATTTCAATTCAGTCGCTGCTGATTAGTTATTTTTTTTAATTTAATAAAAATACATCATTTTGAGTAAAAAATTTCGTTCTGGTTTAGCCATAATCGGCATGGTCGATCCAACGTGTCAAACTGGTCAGGTAATTGGTTTGAGTTTTATAACTTTGGTTTCAACAATCTAAAATGGAAATTTTAACAATTACTCCCAACTAAACTTACCATATGCTGAACAATATTTTGCACTTGCAAGGAGTAGCAATTCAATTAGGAAACATATATACTGCAATCAATTATTTGAGATATGGGTTGAATTCATCTATAGATAGATCAAGGAAAAATTCAGACACTCAAAAAAGGACCCTTAGCATAGTTAGTGTGTAACAGACAATTCAGTAGATAACAAAACCTGGGCAACCAAGCACAATAATGTGGTTATAATGCAGAAATTTTCACTTCTATAAACAAAAGATCCTATTATCATCATAAACTAAATATACAATTCATATTTTTATGTTCCTTACTCAAGAAAGCTATCTCTTGCACAATTTATTTTGTTTATCCATTGTGAAGAATAAATAGAAGTTAAAATTTTCTTACAAACCAATTACTAAAGAAACGAAAATAATAACCAACAAAGATTAGGTGTAGTGGTAATTGAGTCACACTCTTAATAGAAGGATCAAAATTTAAATTTTGTGAGAAGACAATTGTTAGAAAGACTTCGTAGTCTGTGTTTGTGGGATACTTTAATAATAATAATAATAATAATAATATAATAATAATAATAATAATATATTAGTGACAAATTATTCATATATATATATGTAACATATATAGTAGATGAGTATTTATTGTATCAGAATGTGAGAGTAATAAATATTGATTATTAGATTTTACATGAATAATAAGATTAGAATATAAATACATGTAATTTTTTAAGTGATCATATGACTTTTAAATTACTTTTAATCTTGATCATCTATATATAATTATATGGTTAAGATTTACTTTTTCACAATAAAAATTTCTCTTACTAAATATACTATATATATATATATTAAAACTTAAAACTTATAACCTAACCTCTCTTTTATATAGGGAATTCTTTTGGTATTTTTATATATTAAAAGGTACTAGTATTTTACTAAATTGACATAGTATTATTAGTTAATTTTATAAAAAAATTATTGATAATAATATGTAACTTGATATATTAGTTTATATATACTTCTATTCATGTGGCTTATTTTTATTTTTCTTGTAAGTTAGCTAACACAACGAAAATTCTAAAAATAAGGATTATATAATAGAAAGTTAAAATTTATTATATTAAAATTCAAAATCAAACCTAAAAAATTATCTAATAACTGAATATAAATGGTACATTTTAATTAGAAGGAAATGATACCCTTAAAAAAATAAAGAGACTAAAAAAAGGCCATATTTTATTATATAACAATTTTTTTTAAAAAAAGTTTCGAGCCCATTTACATGTCATTTAGGATTATTATTATTATTCATACCTATATATATGTCCATATAGTGGCAATTATTAGTTTGCCCAGTTGTATAGTGTAACAAATTAATTATGTAAAAAAAAAAAAATGTAAGAAGGAAAGGAATAACCAAAAAAAAAAAAAAACCGGTGGAAGGAACATTCTCAGTTCATTCCCCTTACTCCTCTTCTTACTTCTGATTGTCTGATCTCAATTTGTGGATCTTTCTTCATATTTCATCTCATCTCTTGGAAACAATAACCCCCTCATTTCCCACTCATTTACGATCTTACCACCCCTCTCCTATTATCACTTCATTTCGCCGAGCTTGGAACCAGAGAGATAGAGTGTCGGCGGTTCCATCTCGGCCGAGTCAACTCATACAATGCTGGATCGGTGCCTCGGACCTCGCCGGCTCCGCCAGATCCAGCGGGCGTTCCGCCGCGGAACCCTCAGCTTCCTCTGCCTCTTCCTCACCGTCGTCGTTCTCCGCGGCACTATCGGCGCCGGCAAGTTCGGAACCCCCGAGCAAGACCTCAACGAGATCCGCCACCACCTCTACTCGCGCGGCCGACGCGTGGAGCCCCATCGCGTCCTCGAAGAAGTTCAACCCGACTCCACAGCCAACACCGACCCCAACAACTACGCTACCTTCGACATCTCGAAGATCCTGGTGGACGAGGGCGGCGATGACCAGAAGCGCGATCCAAACACGCCTTACACCCTCGGCCCCAAGATCTCCGACTGGGACCAACAGCGTGCTGAGTGGCTCAAAAACAACCTTGATTACCCGAATTTTCTCGGACCCAATAAGCCCCGGGTTCTTCTGGTTACCGGGTCTTCCCCCAAACCGTGCGAGAACCCGGTTGGGGACCACTACCTGTTGAAGTCCATTAAGAACAAGATTGACTATTGCAGGCTTCACGGGATTGAGATATTCTACAACATGGCTCTTCTGGATGCTGAAATGGCTGGGTTTTGGGCCAAGCTCCCTTTGATTCGGAAGCTGTTGCTATCTCATCCTGAGGTTGAGTTTCTGTGGTGGATGGACAGTGATGCCATGTTCACTGACATGGCTTTTGAGGTTCCCTGGGAACGCTACAAAGATCACAACTTTGTGATGCACGGGTGGAACGAGATGGTGTACGATGAGAAGAATTGGATTGGTTTGAACACTGGGAGTTTCCTTCTGAGGAATTGTCAGTGGTCCCTGGACATTCTTGATGCTTGGGCACCCATGGGTCCCAAAGGCAAAATCAGAGACGAAGCTGGCAAAATCCTCACTAGGGAGCTAAAGAATCGACCAGTTTTTGAAGCTGATGATCAATCTGCAATGGTTTATTTGTTGGGTACGGGGAGGGAGCAATGGGGGGACAAGGTTTACCTTGAGAATGCTTATTATTTGCATGGATATTGGGGTATTTTGGTGGATCGGTATGAAGAGATGATTGAGAATTACCATCCTGGTCTTGGTGACCATCGGTGGCCTCTTGTGACTCACTTTGTGGGGTGTAAGCCCTGTGGGAAATTTGGGGATTACCCGGTTGAGAGATGCCTTAAACAGATGGACCGAGCCTACAATTTTGGGGACAACCAGATTTTGCAGATGTATGGGTTTACTCACAAGTCACTTGCTAGTCGTAGAGTGAAGAGAGTGAGGAACGAGACCAGCAATCCACTTGATGTCAAGGATGAGCTTGGATTGCTTCATCCGGCTTTCAAAGCTATCAAGTTGCCAACTTCTTCTTGATGGTTTCCACAGGTTATGATTAGCTTCAAGAAAACAATTGGTATTGTTTCCTCACACGACTATTCATGTGCGGCCACTATAGTCTACTCACTTTGCAGTTACGTATAATACATGTCAATTCTGTAATTGTTGTTATTCAAAATTGTAATCTTTTATTTATTTATTTTGCTTTTACTGATCATTGTTTTAGTATTAAGTTATATTTAATTTTGAAAAGAACAATTACCCTCAGTCATCTCATCTGTGCCTATTACTTGATTCAGTTTAGGGCAAATGGGCAATGCTGCAGGCAGTCGGGCTGTTATTGGTTATCACTTTCATTTATGAAAAAAAATAGAAAGGAAGAAATTTCTTTACTTTTTGAAGACGCTAAGCTCTTCATAGCAATTCCCTTCAATTTGTTCTTTTGTCGTTCTCTTCTTGTACACTGGTGGATAAATTGATGAGAATGGTTCCCTTCTTCATGATTTGCTATTCGTTGTACTCATCTTTGCTCTGTATTTGTTAAAATATGGTACGAATCTTCAATCTCCTATCGATTTCTGCTGGTTTTGGGTTCTGACCTTCAGAATCTGCGATAGCTTATTGAGGTTTCACTACAAATATGGTTAGTTCTAATGACAATTTATATATGAGCATTTCTTGTTACAACAATGCTATTCATGCATACATCACTTCTTATAGACAATTTTTACTATTTAATTATAATTAAGACTATCTCGTTCTTTAACACCTATATAAACAATGAGAGAGATGTATGGGAAAGTAATATGTTACTAGCATTTTTCTTCTTCTTATGGGAATGGAAGAATAGGTTATTCTAGAATCCTGTGGGTATTGCATATGCAGTCATAACTAATAAGTTATTGACAGATATAACCTGAAGAATTATGCATAGATTGATGGATTTAGAGGAAGCTTCTGAAGGAGGCATTGAATCCGAATCTGTTTTTCTCACTTTTTCTTACGTGATAGCCAAAAAGAGACTCACTTCTATTCTATTCTTTTCTATTCTGAGAAAAAGGAGGATCTCCTATTCCAACAGATCGCTTATCACACTACAAAGCAGTAGAAAGGCCTGAGTAAACGATCATGTATAATCTAGATTAATGTAATGGCAGGAACTATTCTTGATTATTGGCTTGAGTGATAACCAAGAAAAGAGCCCCTTAACAGTGTTTCATCTTTGATTGGGTTCTACTGGACCACATCTCATCCAGTTCGTGATGAAATATCTCCAAAATTCTAATGGATGAAAATTAAAGGAAAAAATCAAATAGTTGCTTCTGATGGAAAAACTGTTGGCTTTTCTATAATACTAAGATAGTAGGTATTTTCTATTATTTTTAATATAACTATCTTTTAGATATTATCATCTAACTAATATTTTCAAAATTACATGTTAAAAAATGAATGATATAAATTATATAAGGACAAAATTTAACTTAAATTATTTATATTTTTTCTATTTAATTCTCAAATTAAATAATAACATATATGGAAAGAAAATTCATTATTGAATTAAGTGTGTATTATTGAGTTGAAAAAAAATTATATATCATTGTTTGATTTAAGAATTAAATTAAAAAATATAAATAATTTTAACTAAGTTTTATCCATTATATAATTATTAATATTGATTAGAAATTATTCTTTGGCTATTATTATTTTGTTTCTTGTGGTTAGAAAAGTGTTATGAGATAAATTTGTTACCATCTCCTTTTGTCATCCTAGTTCTAGTAAGAGCATGTTTGAGAAAGATGGATTTTTTTCGTTCAACTGTTTTTGAAGGATTAAGTTATTTTGTGAAATAATTATTATGTTTGGGTAAAATAATTATTTTTTAAAAAAAATTTTACACGAAATTCAATATAAAAAAATTTTTAACTAATAATCATAAATTAAATATTAAAATTTATGATTTTATTTTATAGATTATTTCTTACACTTTGATATGTAAATATTATTTTATTCTCAATTAAATAATTTTTTTAATTATTCTATATTTATTTTAATAATTTAATACATAAAAATAAATTTTTTATATTATCTAAATGAATTATATTAACTTAAAATTACTTTATAATTAATACATTTAAATATAAAATAAATTAATTATAATTAATTATAACAATAATTAATTATAATTAATTATAATAATAATCAATTATAATTAATTATAATATAATAATAATTAATTATTAACATAATCAATAATTTTTAACTTTCTCAAATATATTTAAGAGGAGAGTTCAGATGATGCCCGAGTAAAGTATGCCCTTCAAAATTTGTACTTAAAAAAAAACAAATAACAGCACACCTTTCAAAATCAGAAGGAGTAAAGTGATAGTGCACCAAATCACATGGGCATTTCCCCCCCTTAAAAAAACAATATAAAAAAAAAGCAAATTCTCTATTATATTTATTCAGCACAGATATTTTTGCATAGAAACATTATACATATCTCACTTTAAAAACAATATAAAAAAGCAAATTCTCTTTTATATGTATGATACATTTATGTAGGTCCCATTGTGAGTCTCACATGAAACCTCAGTATGTGTCTAAGATACGTAATTCCGTATCAATGTAAGAAAAATTATAATCTATCCTAAAAAAAAATCTAACTAATTATGAACGTGACAAAAAAGAGGGTTAGACCTTTCGAGAAAGATAAATAAAGAAAAGAACTCCAAATTTCTAAAAGTAGGAAAAGTTGACAGTGAATATCTGAAAGTTGCCATGAGCGTAACATTTGTCATGGTCCCCTTGAGATTGAGACTATAGATGATCTCCTCACTTTTATCCATTGATCAATAGTAAAAAAAAAATCAATGGTTAAGATTTAACACCTGTAACTTGGATAACTGATTTTTTTATAACTTTTGTAAACAACAATTATATTTTTATATCAAATAATACATATATTTTTTTATATTTTATTTAATATTATTTATTATATATTTTTTTAATTATTTTTTTTATTTAATCACATTTATTAAAAATAATATAAATAATAATACATCTCTTTCTAAAAGTGTAAGATTATCTTTTTTCTTTGCAAATTATACCAAGGTATCTCAAAAAATTCAAATTATTTTTTCCTCTACCACTCTCTCTCTTTCTCAAAACCTCCGACCACCACCTCGGCAGTCTCAGAATCGCGCTCCATCCACATCCACTAACTGCCACCGCCACCGCCACCGCTGCGAACCTTAGAATGACCACCACCCCCATCGTCGAAGCCAATCTAGCAGCCACCCAATTGAACTACCAAATCTCGCATCCTCATTTCCCTATTGTGACAACGCTTATCCAGACCCAAATCCCAAATCTCAAATCTAGCAAAACCCAAACCCTCACAAGAACTCGAACCACCAAATCTAGCAAAACACGAATCCCATATCTCACACTACCCTCATCCAAACCTTACCCAACCGCATCCCTCGTCCTCGAGCGCATCGTCGAGTGCAACGGCTTCGATTGCTGCTAGAATCTAGGTGGCTGTGTGAAAGGAGCACATTCCAACAGGGGATTAAGACGTGGAGTTTGGGTGGCTGTGTTGATTCCAAACCCCACGCGTCGGGCACATCGTCGTGGCAGAGGCGGCTGGAATCTCCGGTTGTTGCTGATTTTGAGTTCATGAGGACTTTGATTTTGGGTTTGAGGGGTTTGGATGACTCAAGATTACAGGGGATTTTGGGTTTCAGATGCTTATGGCTCGAGTTCGCGGTGCAAGATTTTGGAAGTTCAGATGTGAGCTCGCCGGAGTTGAAGGATGGTGGCCGGTGATAGTGGTAGTGGTCGGAGGTTTTGAGAGAGAGAAAATTGTATGAAGTTTTGAAAACATTAAAATTTTTATAAGAGTAATCTATAAATATCTAAAACTTGCTATAACATATGTATTTGGAGATGCATCATATGGTCCCAAACTAAAGGAGACTATGTTAATCGGCACCCACCTTGAGAAGTTTCTGGACTCGAGTTCGAAAAGTCTCCTCTCCAATATCTCCATGGCATTGGGAATGGGACCCCACAAGAATCAAAGCAGCGAATCACCGTGAATCGGCAAATTTATGTTGGTTGCGAAACACCAGATTCCAGCACCATCAGACAAGGCAAAGCAAAGGGAAGCGCGCGTGATAGAAAAAGCCACGAAGGGTAGAGTGTAGACATAGGATAAATTCTAACATTGCTTGTGCAGCAGCAAAGAATACTTGTTTTAATAAGATCTTTATATGTTAATTTATTTAAAATTTATTTAAATATGTATAAAATTAATAATAATTTTTTCTTAAAACATATATATATATATATATATATATATATATTTGTTAATATTAAAATACATATTTATTGCTGATATATGAGCATCCAATAATTTATGGGAGACACAGACAGCGTAAAGTTCTTACCTTCCAACTTTCACCTCTCACCCTATTTGGCATTCAATAACTTGGACTTGAACTGAACCAAAACAAAGCATGACTATAAAACCCCGAAGTGAAACTCTCCCAGCATTCAAGAACCCCCTCCACTCACTCTCTCTCTTTGGCGGCTCTCAAATTTTGCAAACGCCAAACCCTAGTTCCTTTTTTTTTTCCTTCTAAATTAATTTTACGCACACATAGTTTCATACGCATTATTTATTTATTTTATTTTTCATTGAAAAGAAAAAGTAAGAAAAGCGTGGTTGTGGTTGTGGTTGTGGCTTGGCTTGGCTTGAGGTTGGTGGAGAAAGAGAGAGGGAGGGTAATGGAGGAATCGGGAGGGCAAAAGTGGAAGAACCGAGAGTTCGCTTTGTCATCAGTTGCGGACCTCTGTTCGGGTGCTTCTTCTGCTTCGCCGGGGATTGCTCGCTTCAGCTGCGACGGTCTCCAAATTCATCAGGAATCTGACCAGTTTACCCTCAATGTCGATCTCCGAACTGCTCAGGTTCATTTTCACCTTCTGCTTCTTTGCTTAGTTATTGCAATCATAATTACACCAAAAGAAAAAAAAAAGATTTTTGAGCTGAGTTTTATAGCAGCAGTGTTAATTTGTATTTTTTTTTTATTTTCGTCATTTTATTATTTGTTCTTAAAATTCTGGTTTCCGATGCTGCGTTATGCAGTGAATGAGACCGTTATTTTGATTAGGATCTCTTAAAGTTTGTTCATTTGTGATTTCACTTAATAGCTATTCAAGTTGGATCCTGTTCAATCGGTTTGCATGGTGGAAGAAGAAGGGTCTGATGTTGGTAAAAAGGTACGAAGCAGAATCTTATGGTATCCCACTTTATATTGAGCTATTTGGTTGGAAAATTACAAAACCTGTGGGGTTGTCATTGTTAGTGTTCAAAGAGATATGATGGTATAGTCTTACTGCGTTTTATGTTTTATGTTTTTCATTTATTTCCCATATTCTTATGCTTATGCTGTGAGGTTTGCATAGTGCATTGTTGTGATATGGTGGTTTGTGTAATTCATTGGTCTACTGCCAAATACTTATGCATTTTAACAGTGCTATTTTTGAACCAGACATCATATTCAAGGGGAGTCACTATCCAGTTTAGAAATGAGGAGGAGAGTTCGGCCTTCCATTGTGTAGTCCAACAATGGAAGAAGGAAGTCCATGTTCAAGGTGCTGCTTTGGAAATTCGTGTAAACCTTGTTGTAGAATGGCCTCTGTCATATGACATTGTTCCAAATTGCACATCGGCAAAGGCCTTTTTCTGTGTCTTCATGTTTTTATTTTCATTTGATTTCTGGAATGATATTTTACATTTAACAAAGAATAAAAAGAAAGGGTTTGGAAAACTGAGTAGATGGTCATCTTATGTGGTCAGAATGACATTTGTACAGCAACTGAATATTAGTTATTAGACATATACAACATGGAATGTAGAGGTGCATCATTTTTTCTTTAATATATTATTATTACTTAAAAACCTTTATCCTTCAACATATTTGTAATTTGTCCGGCTGGTTAAAAGAACTTTCTTCTTTCATGAACTGATTAAAATTTGGAAGTATGATTTATGGCAAGCTAGCAAAATTTGTTAGGATAGTTAATACTGGTGAAACCTTGCTTGATGACAGTTATCTATGTGTAATACAGGAACTTAGGATATTTTATTATTCATGGAAAAAGAAGTTTCTTATTACAGTACTTCTCATGTTGCATTGGATGTCATTGCGTTCATTATTCTCTAGGTAGTGTTGATTTTGTGTCTTATAACCTGCTTTCATGTTTTTCTTTATGTGGCTGGCACCTAAACTGTTGTTTGGACAAAAGACTCTCTGGCCAAATATTTCTGTTGGTTATAATTTTTCATTTTTAACATGGATCATAATCATAGATACTCTTCCGTGTTAATTATATGTTTGTGTTTATTTTACTTGTTCCCACAAGTTCCTTTTCACTGCATGCATGATCACTTTAATTATTTATCAGTAAGATATGATATTTGTTTAATTATATATTTAATTTTTTAACCAGGAGGAAACTTACCAAATGGAACTATTATTACTTCTAAAAGCAAATTTGATGAAAAGATAGAGCCATCTTCTGCAAAAATGTATTTCCATTATTATGGACAACTTCTCCATCAGCAAAATATGTTGCAGGACTATGTGAGGACAGGTTATACCTAATTGTATTCTAGTGGTCCTTTTTTTAAAATAAAAAAAAATGAAAATTTACCTATATAGTTTACCTTTACCTGATGAATTCATTGATGATATTGTTTTAGGAACGTATTATGCTGCTGTTATTGAGAACCGTGCTGATTTCAAAGGTCGTGTAGTAGTTGATGTTGGTGCTGGTAGTGGTATTTTGTCACTATTTGCTGCTCAGGTAGCTCAACACTTTAATTGGCTAAGCCTATTTGTTGCATATGATAAGTGTCATTGCTTCTAATTAAATGAGAATTCTTGGTGTCTTCTTGCCCTCTACACCCAAAGCTTTGTTTAAGTCTATCATTCTGGCATTCCCTCTTAGGCTGGCGCCAAACATGTTTATGCTGTGGAAGCATCTGAAATGGCAGAATATGCACGGAAACTTGTAGCTGGGAACCCAACACTGGCTCAACGAATTACAGTGAGATCTGTTTCCTAGTTTTTTGCTATAGTTATTGTTCATTAGCTATCTCGTTATTCAGGGAACTATGTTATGTAATAATTATATGTACAGGTGATTAAAGGCAAAGTTGAGGATGTTGAATTGCCAGAGAAAGTGGATATTCTGATCTCTGAGCCCATGGGTAAGCTCATATTCTACTTTCTTCGGTCAATCTGGAGAATGATGCTGATATTCAATGTATAAGTTATGCATGTATTTATGTTGTCACGTTTTGTTTTTGCTGCTCTATATTGTGGAGATAAGTTGTGGCATAAAAGTTTTGAAACGTTAAGTGTTTTATAAATCAGAATTTTTTTTTGTTGTTTTGCAGGCACCTTGTTAGTTAATGAAAGAATGCTGGAGTCTTACGTCATTGCCAGAGATAGGTTTCTTACCCCTACCGGGAAAATGTTTCCTGCAGTGGGAAGGTAAATTAGCACCCTTTCTGTCTTTCTTGGAGCTTCTTGCATGTGACAGTACTAAATGTGATTATGACAATATGATTCTACCGAGGCAAGTTATTGGCAGATAATTATCTGCATTTTCAAAGTGACATACTTCTATTTAAATTTAATTTTTACCCCAAGATTATTGACAATTTAACAACTTTTATGAATGGTAACATCTATTGCGACTTCAATGGCAGTTCACAATAATATCCAAGCACATTATGTTTTGAAAATGTGTCATTTATGTCTCTGTACATTTCGTTTAATTTCTTGAGCCAAATATGATTTTTCAATGTCTAATTCTTACTTGTTATAAATGGTATATTGTTGAATTTCAAATGATTAAGATTTTAAAGTATGCAGTTTTCCTTCCCAGTGCTTATAATTATCTAATTATTATTTGTCTTCTCCTAACCTTGAATTTGTTACTGATGTAGGATTCACATGGCACCTTTCACTGATGAATATTTGTTTATTGAAATTGCTAATAAGGTGTGTAATTAATACGTGTTTGTTTCTATTTTGTATATGTGTGTGTGTACTCCCTCACATTTTTTTCAATATCTCATACTTCTTAGAAGTGTGTGTGTGTGTGTGTTTATTCAGTAATGAATATTTGTTTGTTGAAATTGCTAATATGGTGCATAATTGTATGTGTATGTATATGTGCAGACACCCAGACACTTATTTTTTTCAATATCTCACACTTCTTATACATCTGAAGTAGGCAAGATAAAATGAAAGAGGCTTATCTTTGTAAAAAGCTTCTTCAAGATTACAAAAATGCCAGTCTGAAGTGTCTCTTACTGAGCTTTGCTTCAGTTGTCCTGTCAAATTGATTTCGATGATATTCAACTATAATTCCTTCCATTAACCAATCATTTTACTTTGTAGAATCCATGTTGTTAGCTGTTGATTTCATAGTTCATGTTTTAGAATTGTATCATGGTGTAGCATTCTTTTACAGTTTTAATGATAATTGTTCAGTAAAATTTTTGCTGCTTTTCTGACTGTTCTTTTCTCTCAGTTTCTATGAACTCTTTTTTCTCTCTTTAACTCATTAGTCATTATTGTTCAGGCCTTGTTTTGGCAGCAGCAAAGCTATTATGGTGTTGATCTGACACCCTTACATGGAACTGCATTTCAAGGATACTTTTCTCAGGTATCATACTAGCTTGTTTTCAGAAATTATTGAAGGTTACTGAATTGTTTCCTACAAGAGTAGGCTGGATTTGGGTATTGCAGTATAAATCATTGTTTGGGTGGGGATCCCCCCTGCACAGAGAAAAGGTTAAATGTGATACCTCTTTTTTTTTTTTTTGATTAAAAAATGTGATACCTGTGTATTCCACTATTATATGTATATCAAATTAAAATTTGCCATCCATTTTTACTTTTTCAATATATAATTATTTACATGCTTGTAGAGATTATAAGACATTAAGACTTTTATGATTTATTTAAGAGAATAGTGTAGACACAGAAATTCACTGTTGAAGTTAGAATTGGCAAACAGAAATTGGGAGAGATACAAAAACATTTGTTAGCCATTATTGCTTCAGCATTTAGGGATATTGTTAGGGACTTAGGAAGCCCAAAGCTGAAAGTATATGTTAGAAGGAAGAGAGTAAAGGTAGTTAATTCAGTTGAAGGAAGTTAGGAGTTTGTTACAGCTGGAGAGTTAGTAGTGAGGTGTGTCGATATATAAATACACATTGTACGTAGGAGGGGGGATAATTTTGGAATTGTAAAGAAACGATAATACGAGTTGGAAAGGAAATTCCCTTGGCAAAGAAGATCCATTCTGGGTTCTTCTTTGATTCTTTCTCTCAAACTTTCTTTCTTTCTCGTTTCCTCTCTTCTCTAATCACTAGAACCTATCAAAGTGGTCCGACCACCCGTTTTTCGAGATAGTGCCAGTGTAATTCGCAAGGATGGAATCACGAATTGAAAGCTTGGAATCAACCATGGAATACATCAAGAAAATGGCGACAGAACATACAGATCAACTTGTAGAATTGAAGGAAAACATGACATATGCCGGCGAGATCAAGAACATGCTACAAAGATGGATGGAAGCGCAAGGTATTGCTTGGGATTCTGAGGGAGATGATCCCGATGGGAAGGGTTCATCTACACACAAGAAATGGAGCAAATTCGACGGTAAATTCCAAACCGAGGGTATCCGAAAATGGATCAAGAAGATCGAATTGCCTAGTTTCGAAGGTTTCGACCCGATTGGTTGGATAGCTAGGGCGGAGAAATTTTTCTAGGTGCAAAGAAAAATTCCGGCCGGAAAAAGTTACGGTTAGCGTTTGTCGGTATGGACGGTGCCGCGATCCAAAGGCGAAGCATTCGACTGCTTCTTGGGAAAATTTCACCACGGCTCTGATTCGGCGTTTTGGGGATCGCATGGGGGGAAGTGTCTTTGAGCGTTTGTCAACGATTAAACAGGAAGAGTCGATCGACGAATATGTGAAAGGGTTCGAATTGTTGGTAGCCCAGACAGATTCAATGCAAGAAGAGCAATTGTTGGGGTATTTCTTGGGTGGTCTTCGACCCGAGATTCGCAGCAAGGTCCGAATACATGAACCCGAGGAATTGGCCAAAGCAATTGAATTGGCAAGAGGTTTCGACGCTGATTTGCGTTTGTCGCAGACTATGGGAGATGCGCGGCGACGGGTGGTTCATCCTTGAACCCTCAGTTCCATCTTTTTCTAATTCTATGAACTTTCCAAAACCGGCAGTTTCCGTGGCAGTAAATTCGAGCCCAGCGGCTTCTGGAGTGCAGAAGGGGAGTGAGCAAAAGGGAATTTTGGGGAAAGATCCTCTAGCCACTGGCGTGTCGCGTAATGGGAGTTCCATTTCTACTGTCAATTACCATACCAGGAGTATATGAAAAGAAGAGAAGAGGGTCGATGTTTTAGATGCAATGATAAGTTTTCTCCTGGCCATCGTTGTCCAGTAAAGAACTTAAGAATCATGATTCTTGGGGAAGATGAAGACAATGAAGTGGAGTGTACTTTTCTAGAAAAACAGAAAGAGGTGTGTGGGGAAGATATTCAAAGTGAAATTTTGCAATGCCAAAGTATGGAAGTATCTCAACTCTCTCTTTGCTCAGCCACAGGTATTGCCCATCCTAGAACTATGAAGATTTTGGGAAAATTGGGGGCTGAAAAGATTAAAATCTTAATTGATAGCGGAGCTAGTCATAATTTCATTGGATCGCATGTGGTGAAAAGATGCAATTTACATGTTTCTAATGATATTTCTCATGAGGTTAAATTGGGGGATGGATTTGAAAAGAAGACTCAAGGGTGTTGTGAAGGGTTGATCTTACAGTTGGGGCAACATTCTGTTCAAGCAGATTTTTTTGTGTTTGATTTGGGAGGGATCGATGCTATTTTGGGGGTTGCCTGGCTAGCTACTTTGGGTACTGTTATGGCTAATTGGAACACTTCTAGTATGTCATTTTTGAAGGACAATGAGTTGATTTGCATTCAAGGGGATCCTAAATTGATAAATCCCCATGTTTCAGTCAAAGCCTTGCACAAATTGACTGAAATAGAGTCTACTTCATTGTTATACTTTTTGATGTTGAGTTCAGCTGAATGTTTTGGAAATGAAATGGAAAAATATGAAGAAATGCGTGACCAGGAAGAGCACCACTGTTGGATCTCTTGCAGAAGTTTGCTTCTGTTTTGATGTACCAAAGGGTTGCCTCCTAACAGAGCAGTAGATCATCACATCCCCCGAAGAATGGGTCTGATCCAATAAATGTGAGACCTTATAGGTACCCACATGCCCAGAAAAATGAAATAGAAAGGCTGGTTGCTGAAATGTTAGAAGCAGGAGTGATTCAACCTAGTTGTAGCCCTTTCTCTAGCCCAGTTCTTTTGGTGAAGAAGAAGGATGGCAGTTGGCGTTTTTGTGTCGACTATAGGGCTCTTAACAAGGCTACGATCCCTGATAAATACCCAATTCCAGTTATTGAGGAGCTATTGGATGAGTTACAAGGGGCCAGATTTTTTTCTAAAATTGATTTAAGGGCTGGTTATCACCAAATCAGAATGTATAAAGCTGATATTCCGAAGACAGCATTTAGGACCCACCAGGGACATTATGAGTTCATGGTGATGCCCTTTGGGCTCACTAATGCACCTGCAACATTTCAGTGTGCTATGAATTCTATCCTTCACCTTACTTGCGCAAGTTTGTGTTGGTTTTTTTTGACGATATCCTCATTTATAGCAGAAACTGGGCTGATCATTTGAATCATTTGGCGGTGGTTTTGAGGACATTGCAGCAGGCTGAATACTATGCTAATAGGAAGAAGTGCAGTTTTGGGAAGACAAGAATTGAATACTTGGGTCACATTATTTCATTTGAAGGGGTTTCTATGGATCCACAGAAGGTAGAGAGTATACTACAATGGCCCATACCAAAAGATGTAAAAGCAGTGAGAGGATTTTTGGGCCTAACGGGGTATTATCGTCGCTTTGTCAAAAATTATGGGAAGATAGCTAAGCCCCTAACCGATGCATTGAAGAAAGGAGCATTCTTGTGGACTGATGAAACTGCGCAGGCTTTCAAGTCTTTGCAGCAGGCAGTAACTACAGCCCCTGTTTTGGCCTTACCGGATTTTACTCTTCCATTTTCAATTGAATGTGATGCCTCGGGGAAGGGCATTGGAGCTGTCCTCTCTCAAGGTAAAAGGCCAATTGCTTATTTTAGTAAAGCAATATCCCCTACTTCTCTTTCCAAGTCCGTCTATGAAAAGGAGTTGATGGCATTGGTCCTTGCCATTCAGCATTGGAGGCCCTACTTAATTGGAAAAAAATTCACTGTATTTTCTGATCAAAAGAGCCTTAAGTATCTGCTGGAACAAAGGATTACTACTCAAACTCAACAAAATTGGTTAGCAAAATTAATGGGGTATGACTTTGATATCATATACAAATCGGGTGCAAGCAACAAGGTGGCAGATGCTTTGTCACGAAGAGGGGAGGAAGATATTGCGCTCTCAGCTATTTCAATACCATTCTGGGCTGATCATAATTCAGTTGATGAGGAGGTTAAAGCTGATAGTGAGCTTCTGAAAATTGTCACTGATCTAAAGCAGGACCCGACTTCACACCACTTCTTTACCTTGGAACAGGAACGGCTCTACTTTAAAGGCAGATTAGTTTTGGCTTCTAATTCTAAATGGATTCCCACTCTTCTAAAAGAGTTTCATACTACTCCTACAGGAGGTCACTCTGGAATCTACAGAACCTATAGAAGAATTGCACAATCCTTATATTGGAAGGGGATGAAGGGCACTGTGACTGAGTTTGTGGCTGGTTGCCATGTTTGTCAAAGGAGTAAATACTTGGCATCATCTCCTGAGGGGTTACTTCAACCTTTACCCATTCCAAATGCTATTTGGGAGGACATTAGCATGGATTTTATCACTAGATTGCCTAAATCTAGAGGATTTGACACAATATGGGTAATTGTTGACAGATTGAGTAAATTTGCTCACTTTGTTCCCATTAAACACCCCTTTACAGCCAGGTCTTTGGCTGATATTTTTGCCAAGGAAATCATTAGACTCCATGGAATTCCAGCTTCCATTGTGAGTGACAGGGATTCGGTGTTTATGAGTATTTTTTGGCAGGAACTCTTCAAGAAGCAAGGCACTCAGCTTAAAATGAGTACAGCATATCACCCCGAGTCTGATGGGCAGACTGAGGTGACTAACAGAACCTTAGAAACCTATCTAAGGTGCTTCTCAGCTGAGCAACCTAAGGTGTGGGCCGATTTTATTCACTGGGCTGAGTTTTGGTTCAACACAAGTTTTCAAGCTTCTGCAAAGTCCACTCCATTTGAACTAGTATATGGGAGACCTCCTCCTGCATTCTCCAAGTTCATTCCTGGCGAAATTATTGTGGAAGCCGTGGGCCAGGATTTACAAGATAGGGATGAGGCATTGCGGCAACTCAGGTTTCACCTTACTAGAGCACAAGAACACATGAAGCACTTTGCTGACAAGCATAGGAAGCCTTCCAAAATCAAGGTGGGGGATTGGGTTTACCTCAAGGTCAGACCACATAGGCAAGGATCCATGGGTCAGCAACTTCATCCGAAATTGGCTGCTAGATATTTTGGGCCCTATGAAGTTCTCAAGCAAATTGGATCTGCGGCTTTCCAGTTGAAGTTGCCTGATCAAGCAAGAGTGCACCCGGTTTTCCATGTTTCTCAGCTCAAATTAGCAGCTGGACAACATCCAGTGGAATCCACACTGCCACCAGAATTGCAGATGCCAGCAGAGGAGATAATTCCAGAACTGGTAGTGGACAAGCGGGCGATCACACGAGACAACAGCAAGGTGGCTCAACTTTTGATCAAATGGCAGAACAGACCCTTAGAGGAGGCCACTTGGGAGGATGCTCAGTACATTACAGAACAATTTCCTCAAAGCAACCTTGAGGACAAGGTTGTTCAGAAGGAGGGGGATATTGTTAGGGACTTAGGAAGCCCAAAGCTGAAAGTATATGTTAGAAGGAAGAGAGTAAAGGTAGTTAATTCAGTTGAAGGAAGTTAGGAGTTTGTTACAGCTGGAGAGTTAGTAGTGAGGTGTGTCGATATATAAATACACATTGTACGTAGGAGGGGGGATAATTTTTGGAATTGTAAAGAAACTGATAATACAGTTGGAAAGGGAAATTCCCTTGGCAAAGAAGATCCATTCTGGGTTCTTCTTTGATTCTTTCTCTCAAACTTTCTTTCTTTCTCGTTTCCTCTCTTCTCTAATCACTAGAACCTATCAGATATATATTCTGTGTGTTTGTGCGCCATCCTGATATATTCTGTTGGTTTTGTTGCGGTAAAATTGGACTGTTGTTACTAAAATTTATGTCACTAATGTTTGCTTTCCAATTTTTTTTTCTTCTCCATAAAGCCTGTGGTAGATGCTTTTGATCCAAGATTGTTAATAGCTCCTCCAATGTTCCACGTGATAGACTTCACCAAAATAAAGGTAAGAATTAAATTTTCTTTTGGAGAAATCCATTTTATTTTCTAAGATTGTTTTATTTTCCTGAGGTCCTGTTGGCACTGACAAATTCCACTTTTGATCAAACAAGCTGATTTATTTTGATTTCATCCAGTTTTCCATCTTATAGATTTCTTTTAATGCAACAAATTTCCTTATTGAAACCTTTTTAATAGAAGTCCCTGTCATCTGATAATTTGTAATTGTATTCTTGAGTTGTTCTCTGGAAGAAGAAATAAATTCTTTGAAATTATATTGAATAGCCACGCATTTTTCTAGTTATGTATCCTTGTTTTTAACAAATGTTCCACTGTTGGTTAGTTGTATTTAGGATAATATTTCTCGTACAATCAAAATACGCACACCGTATTTATACCATAAATTTATGTGAGAGAGATGTTAAATCAGACTGTTTGTTATTGTAGTTTTTTCGCGAGATACAGAATGAGTTTGTGAGAGGGTTGGATGAAAGTTGGAGTATTTTGGTTGGACGAATAATGCTGCTGTTGTATTTATTCCTTCTGTTTTATTATATTCTTTCAATGCATGAAGTAAAGTTGGATTTGAATTTGTGACTAGATCATTTTTTATTCTGTAGGAAGAAGAACTGTATGAAATTGACATTCCTCTGAGATTCATAGCCTCTGTGGGTGCCAGAGTACATGGGTTGGCTTGTTGGTTTGATGTACTGTTCAATGGAAGGTAAACATTCCTCTTTTATTAGTAAGGTCTAGTTTATTTTTTATTCATCAAGGTATTGTGAACGTATCTGTTGATTTGTCTCCGATTATTGCAAATCCACAGTACTGTGCAAAGGTGGCTTACCACTGCTCCTGGTTCACCAACAACCCATTGGTACCAGTTACGCTGTGTTCTCTCTCAGCCAATTTATGTCATGGCAGGACAAGAAATTACTGGCAGGCTTCACTTGGTTGCCCACAATGCACAGAGTTATACAATATATTTAACATTGTCGGGTTGGTAATTCTCTCTTTTCTTTTCGTTATTATTGTTATACTTGCATCATGATGCTAATGAGCAAAATTTCAATCTGCATTAGCTAAAATGTGGGGTCCTGGTGCTGAACAAGGAGGGATTCTTCAAACATCATCCTGTAAGCTTGATCTGAAAGAACCCTACTATAGAATGTCTCAACCGCAAGCTTATGCATTAGCCCAAGATCAGCAACCTCAACCACTTGTACAGACACAGGTATTGAATTTATTGTCATCTCATCTGTCATTTTCCATGCTCACTTTGTGAGTTGAAATTCTATGGAAAACTTGAAACTGGAAATAAGGAGTTTTTTTAACGTCTGCAGAGTTTGTTAGATGAAATTTAGGGGAGAAAAAAAGAATGACAACGTAGGAAATCTTGACGAACATATTTTCAATTTAGAAAGAATTAATAAAAGTTGGAAATTATTGTTATTCCATTTTCAAAGAATGGTTAATGGTCAAACAAACACTAACTGGATTAATCATAACTCCTGACATTAATTAGTGTTTTCCTTAACTGGGAATTTGTTTGTCAGAACATGCTAAATTGTAATTCACCTATAAAAAAGGGTCATAGGCAGAGTCCTGGCTGCTCCCAAGATTGGCTCTGTAGGATAGCTAGCCTGTTGCATTAAAATTTAACAGCAATGCAATCCACATTCCAAAGTTCAGGGGTGTGACTTGCAATTGTGTTTTAGTTTTTTGTTTTTACAGCGTTAGTGTTGTCAGTGACAATTACTTTCTTTGACAGGATATACACATTCAATCTCAGGATTTGGATGAACCTGAGATAATGCAACAGCCCTCGCCTAATTCACGTGCTCAGATTGATTCACTGATGCAGAATGTTTAACTTGATAAATGCTAACCCGGGCTTCTGTTTGTAACATGAATCTGCCATGCCGCAGCAAGTTGGGGGACTGTGTCTGTATTTGGACATCCCCCTTGCCTGTAAATTCATCAAATATTGTGTTGTCTATTGTGGGTCGTTGTGCTGCCGACTCAGCATTCGATCGCATTATTTAACCAACAATATATCGAGTCCTTATGCGTGGCAAAATTGGGAGCTTGTGAAAATTTACTTAGCTAATTTTCTATACAAAAAAAAAAAAACATTAACCAGTTGATCTCGAATTTGCCGTTGTAAGATTATCAATGATGCAGAAAATATTTTCTGGGTACTTATAACGCACACAGCCACATAGAAAAGGGGAAGCATATTCTCTGCTTGTACGAGTGATTGAAAATAGCGCTGTCACTAAGTCAAAGCTATGTTGGTCGCTTTTGAATGTATTATTGATTATTAATTGGAAAGTGGGTTTCAAATGTAAATTCGTTGAGGGGATTTGTGGTTTGGGAATTTTATATTTCATGATCTTGGTTGTCAACATTTAGCTTTCAAAATAGCTTCTAAAATTACTATAAAAAAAAAGACTAGGATTTTTCAGCGTCTGAAAAAGCATTTGTACGAGCAGTGAAGCAATTTCTTTTAGCTTGTTTTGAGGGACGGAGGAAAAGCGATCAAACAGGCGGTAAATGCACTGGACAAAATGGTGTTATGTAACTATCATTGAAGACTAGCCTATGCACAACTTTCTGAAGTGGCTCCATTTGGCCTCGTTTAGAGAGGCCGTGTTATTGGGGAAGGATTACTTTCTCTTAAACCTGATGATAGATTGGGTGAGCTTTAATCTTTCACAATAATATTAGACGTGAAAGGAGTTTGAAAGGAATATTATGAATATAGATTGGCAGATTAATGTGCTCAGCACTTCAGGAAGGTAACTCTGTCGTTGACTAGCTAGCCTCTCATTTCCATAATGCCGAATTGGTTTGAGTGTCTTCACCAGCTTCCTCCAAATGGCTGTCAGGGCTTTTCAATGGTAGACATGGCTGGTAGTGTTTTAGTTTAGTTTCTGGGCTACTGCCACTTCGTTGATCTAAACACGCAAGTGTTTAAGCCCCAAAAAAGTAGGGGGATTAAAACATAATTGGAATTACTTGTGCAGTGGTACCCAGTAGTATAAATAGTTGCAATGCTATGAGTTTATCAATAACTTCTAATCAAGAAATTCTTATGTGCTCTCGTAAGCAAGAAATTTATCTCATTTTGTACCATTGTAGCATTGAGTTCATGATACATTAGTTACAACATTAAAAATATAATTATAAATAAAAAATGTAACTAAAGTAAGACAATAATGACTTACAAAATCGATGTGTCATGCATTTAATGATACAGAACAAAAGAAATATATTGTTCTAAGAACACCTAAGAATTTCTCCAACCAAATAACCTGCATCATGTTGGGCAGTTGTAATGACGCATATACAGGTAAAGTTGTGCACAATTGTGCAAATAGCTGCAAATATAAATTAACCGAATAACCTTTATCATCTTGTGTATTTGTAGTGTTGAACATTTTGATTTTATTATGTTTGAGAAAGTTGACAGCTATTGTTAAATACAAAAATTGACTTGTGTG
This sequence comes from Ormosia semicastrata, assembly GCA_029884595.1. Classification (NCBI taxonomy): domain Eukaryota; kingdom Viridiplantae; phylum Streptophyta; class Magnoliopsida; order Fabales; family Fabaceae; genus Ormosia; species Ormosia semicastrata. Next base: position 29,568,689 of record JAQQTO010000043.1, on the reverse strand, counting down.
ATATAGGAAAAAGAAAATGTTACTAATTAGAAAACGAAACTGAAGCTAAAAAAATTACGTAGTTTGGAATCCAAACAACTTTGCTTGTTCTGAAATCTTTAACTGACTGCTACCACTTCAGAGGGCTCTGAAGAGCAACATCATAGCAGCGGCTGCAGAGGGTAGGGTGGTCCAAAAATGAACCAACCTGCTGTGAATAATTCCAGCATCTTTCACACTTGGAACCCACAGCACGAGATATGCCAATCCACACTCTACTCTGCCCTTGAATTAAGCATTCACCACTATATGGTATATTTGCAATATGTTCGTCCTCCAATGAGGGAAGAATCTCAGCCTGCATATTGTCAATCAAACATATAAGATCATTATATTTATTCTTGCGTCATTCTTTGTTGAATCCTAAAGCCTTAATATGCAAGCATTGCTCAGTCAAAACATGAATCCCTAAGCTTGGGAATTGCTTTGGCTGCCGCCAGCACTCCCATAAAGATTGCATTTTCAATTTTTATTAGTCTTATGTCAACTAGTTACTGAAAGTGACATGATTATAGACATACCTGAGATGTTATGAATAGACGATGCAATGTATCGGCATCATTTTTGGCTGTACATAGTTCAGATAATTGGGATGCCAGGCTGGCATCAGATGTATAGATATGAACCCTTGCATCTAAACTGGCACCTATTAATTTGCCAGTTCGAGCAACCTCCAAGACTCTATTCACTTCTGTTCTCAGCTGGCAAAAAATGTTTTCATTTAGTAATATGTACTAACATAAAACAAATATCTGATATGTGATTAATTTCATCATTGTAGAACTTTTGAGAAAGAATGTACCAAAAACAAAAAAACAAAAAGGAACTTTTGAGAAAGAATTAATTATAAGGCATTTTCTTTTATTTTTCTCCATCCATTTTAACAGTTACTGCAAGTCAATCTGTAAAAAACAGCATTAAGAAAATTAAGGGGAAAAAGAAAAGTGAGAAAGAAACAGCACTTGAAGGTCACATGTTTTACACAAGAATCGAATCATTTAACTTTCTGAAATTTCACATTTTATAACATTCTAATCATGTTTCTTTCATTTTCTGTCAAACATCTTTACATCCTTATACATATAAAATCTTAAAAAACCAATGTAAGAAAGAGTGAAAGACTACTGAAATTGGATTCCATAATAAAAAA